>CM063088.1:128547219-129820969 GCA_031876335.1 Hipposideros larvatus | reverse complement strand
TTTTGGAAATGATACTCTACTTTTCATGTTTTGAAGCAGTTAATATTTGTACAAAAACATGACAAATTAAGTGTCCTTATCAAGGCATTTGAAATGTCGAAAGACTTCAGATACATATCTATTTTGAATTGAAGTCTGAGCAACACGGAGAAGATAAAAATAAATGAGATGACCAAAGAAAAGATGGTCATGAGATCATGAGAATGGGCTTTGCAAAGGGTTAAGCCCTGCAAAAGGCTTGTTATTAACCTTAAGCATGTGTGTATCCATGACCTTGCAGTTCATAATCTCCTTCAAACTGTTTAACAGGGGAAGGCTATGAAACTGAAATGCATTGCCTAGACGACGGCAGGACAACAGAAGACCAATCAGAGGTCTACGATAAATAGGTATAGTTGGTGCTGAGCAAATCCCAACAGCCCCACAGAGAAACAGTCCCATTACATGAAAATCAGAAAAAGAGCTTTTTTTCTTTTCTGCCTTAGTTGGTAAGAGCCAGCGAGAGCCTCTCTAATCTTCCCAGGCTGTGAAGGACGGGAACACACAATGCTGATGGGGCCCCATGCATTTTGAACACTTCGACCTCGGCCTCAGGTCTCTGAGTTTGACTTACCTTAGAAGGTAATGTCCTTCCATCAACAGCTTAGAACACTGATGTTAAGAAAAGGGTGGAGCGACGTATTCACATAAATAGTGAGACTCTAAACTTACTGCATTTGGCAGCCTACTAAGGAAGTAATTTCATTAAAAAAAATACAGAAATCAGGTAAGCGCAGCAGCACCACCAGGGGTGCTGGTAAAGGCAGAGGTTTTTTAACATGACTGCAGCCCTTGCTCTGGCCGGGCACGCCACACATGCAAAGGTACAGAGAACTCTCGAGTTCTCCAGCTGGCCGCCGCCTCCCTTCCTGCCTGGACCACCTGGCCCATGTTGGTGCACCAGGCAACTGACGGCAGCCGGGGCCCAGCAGTTTTCATGTCACAGATTCTTCTTCGTTGACTGCATGAGCTCTGCTCCATGTGTATTAGAAATGGCATTTATCCACTTGAAAACGCTTTGGCCTTGACGTATCAGAAGGGCTAAATTTTTTCCTTGTGCTTCAGTTTAGTCCCCAGTGATTAGATATGCCTCTTTGATACTTACTCCAGTCTTAAGCTGAGCTCTTCAAAGTCCAAATGACACAGTTTGCTTTTTCTTTCCCTGGATTGTTTGATACCACTTTGAGAGATCAAATAAAATTAGAAAAAGTTTCCATCCTCTGGCCCATTGTTCACTGGTTTTGTTAGCTTTGCCGGTCCCTTTGCTCTTCACAATCATCTTCAGATTCTTGAAAGTTAAGCTGCTGGCATCCTAAACAGGTCTTTATGGACCTCAGCAACATGGAGAAATAGATTGGGGATGAAGCTAGCTAGATTAGAGCGCCCCTGAGCAAGAGCCTCAGGCCAGAGGCAGTGTGTACTCCTTGGAAGGACTTCTGTTGCTCTGAAGACACAGAGGCCACTTTTGTTAGATTCTAGGTCCTTAACCCTGTGTTTAGGGTCTGTCAGAAAAGCGCTCAGTGCCATTTCATGTTCCTGAAGGGTAGGGCCTGGTGTAGGTGACTTGATAAAGGACTGGATTCTCTGGGGAACACAAGGATTGTGTGAGGAAGTGTCACAGGGACTGTGTGCGTGTGCTCGGAGCTAGAACCTTCTAGAAGGGCATTTTCTAGCCTGGATCCCATAAATGGATTGAGAAGGGCCATAAGAAGGAATTTGTTGTTCTTCAGTAACAGGGTTTCATGACCAAACCATGTTTTTATAAAAGTTACCACCCATATCTGAATGAAAACTCTTTTTAAACTAATACTCAAATCTTAATGGCAAAACACTAGATTTACACTAAATGAAGGAACAGAGATCATCATGATTATTATTTCCAGTGAAACTTCACCTTTTCCAAATTTGATAACCATCCTAATAATTTACATGGCATCTCTAAGAGCAAGTTACAGAAAGTAAGGAACTTTCCCACCTATCAATAATAAACACATTTTGATCAACTATGCTAGAAAAAAGACTAAACTATCTATTTTCTTTAGAGAAAAATATTTATAACTCATCAGGATGTGAAGAAGTGATCAAGGAGCATTTAGCTAAAAAGGTATGAAAAGCAGGATTGGAACCATGTGTCAGGTAGTTCATGAATAAAAATGTGTTATTTTTATGGAGTTTTTGGATTTTCTTTTTAGTATTGACCAATTAGAAAAATAAATTTGCCATGTTTCTTTACTCATTCTAAATATTCTTTTTCACATCTGATTTTGTATTCTTTTAGGTAATAGTTTTGATTCTTTTAGGTGATTCAGTATCTCCAGTTCCATCGTCATTTACATTTGTAACCTCTCAGCACTTTTCCCAAACATGTGAGCTATTTCCCCATTCTGGGTCATGGTGTGTGAGTGCTCTGAGCAAGAACATGGCCTTAAGTGCAGTCTGGCCAGCTTGACCGCAGGAGACAATGTCAACACCACTATGAGCTGCCTTCTGGGCTTCCCGGGGAACATGTGTCAGTAACCTGTGCGTTCAGATATCTCCAAACCTCCTTGGACATGCCTGAAGGAGGATTATTCAAGCATTTGGCATTTAACAGATCCACGGTCCCCTTGAATGTCTCATGTGCACTGAGACTAGAAGCTTTCTTCCTTCTTCTCCCTATGTGAAGGGACCCAACCTTGAGATAACTCCACAATCTAAGCTTCCAGACCTGCGCCTCAAACCTGAAAGATGGACTTTGTCATTTAGAAATCCTTCTTTCCATGAACCACGTCTTTCAGGACGGTCTTGCTGGTATGGACAGAAACACTGATTGGACACACAAAATGCACAGCTGAATGTGGGCTCTTAGGGGTTTGCCTTCTCCTGCTATGTCCCCAGTGCCCAGAACCATGGTGACCCAAAGCAGCTGCTCAGTAAATATCTCTTTAATGAAAGGTTGACCTCTGTCATGAAGAATTTCCCAGTCAATAGATATTGAAGTTTCCACCCCATTTGTGACTTTTCTCTACAGCATTCAGTTCACTGTGAACACCCCTGTGATGGGGAAAAACCCACCATCTCCAAAGATGATGTTGTATTTAGTTATAGGCCAATTTCATTATTAAAGAGTGTTTCCTTCTATTGACATTAAAATCTCACTGCAGCTTAATTATGTCCAACCTTCCTTCTCTCTCCACTGTTAATAGACCTATTATCCTGTCCATGATAGAAGCCCTGAAATATTGGAGGGGAGCTCCCTTCTGGTAGCCAGGATGGACCTCTCTTGGATTAAGTGTCACTAGTTCCGGCACCATACTCCATGTCACTGCATTTTCAAATCTGTCGCTGCTCTCACTCTTGCCAACATGTATTCTCATCGATCAAACCTCTTGTAAAATGGTTCATCCTGAACTGAGTGTCTTAGGGTTACTGCTTCTCTTGTTCTGGGTGCTGTGTTGGTCCAGGTGACACTTCAGCCAGCAGCTTCTCCTCACTGTTGAGCTTGCCACCGATGACGGCCATAAGTCTTGTCTTTTTTCCATGGTGGTATTTCTGTGCAGTTCACTTTTTTCTAAAGGCAGTGAATCTACATTTTCCTTGGTTACATTTCATTTGATTAATTTCTAAATGCTCACAACTTTTGCATCTTCATTTTATTATCTGATGACATCACATCCCCATTCCCATGTGCGCTGGGCAATCTGATGGGTCCCGATCTTCCTCTCTGAGGGGCCTTATTCCATCTCTGCGTTCTTCTTGACACAAGTTGTCAGCTCATCCATTTTCGCTCATCCACCTGGCATATATTTGTTAAGTGCTTATTCTGTGCCAGGCACTCTTCCACTGTATGGCCAGCAATAAAATGAAGTTTGGTCACCTTGTTTTGGACTTACACTGATGGGTATAGAGGCAGCTGGCTTTGCACCTCCCTCAGTGAAGGACACCTGCCTCTGTTTGTCTGTCTTTGCCCAAATCCCAGTGGTGAGTCAAGAGCAGGGCTACGTGGGTGTGATGCACTGGCCAGTGGTCATCTGTGTGCTCTGTTATTGGTCTGTGGCATGCTAAGCGCAGAAATGGAGGTGTGGCTTTCTGAAAATTGTAGAGTAACTTGACAGGGTGACTGTATGTCAATGTATATAATAATAAAAAGCTTGGTTTACATTTTGTATGCTTTTTTGTAGCTTCATTTTTCTAGTAATTAATTTTTATTGTAATTTACAAAATGTCCAAACTAGGCATTTTTAAGACAAGTAAGCAAATGAACTCCGAACTGGTCCTTTGCCACAGTTTGAGAATATGTGATCCAGAGCATCCCTCTGTCCTGGTAGTCAAGTGATACAGCCTTGGCTAATTGGAGTGTGCCATTTCAGATCCTCTGAGGGCCCCAGGTGTGCTCAGGTGTGCTCAGGTGTGCTGATCAAGGGTGCGGGCCTTGTCTGCGTCTGCCTCTCCCTAGTGCCCAGCACACTGCCTGACAGATGGCCAGCATTCCTTAAACATTTGAATGAAAGAATGACCATACAAGGTCAAGTTTCAAGTCCATTCAGTGTGTGTGGAAACAAGGTGGTCATGGCACACGGGCTTAGGAAACATATTCTACAATCTACTTCCTTCCTTGGCATTTTGATGTAGTATGTTTCTACCTAAGGAGGGAACAGTGCTAGTCCACAGGATGGAGGCTCTGCAGTGCATAGGATGAAGCATTGAATCATTTTACCTGCTCGATCCATCCCTGTTTTTACCTCCTCATTCCCATTTCTCAACAGCGAAACAACAAAAACCAGTCCACATCTCAGTTTTTATATACGTTTTACATGTGGTATATATCGTAGCCAGGGGTGTTTGCAGGTAAAGCTCTGACTCTCTACATGTTTGCATAGTAAGCCCTGACTGTATACATGTGTACATAACACACCAGCTGGGTACATGTATGTGTAGTAAGTCCTGGCTGTGTACACGTGAGCTTGTCTCTCTGCACAGGCTGACTGGCACTGGCCTTGCCCTGAGCTGCACAGGCCATCTCACTTCTCACTAGGCCCATGTGACATGCCTGAAATGTTGCATCTTTCTTACATTTTTCACGTTGAAACGACAAGTGTGTGTGTTTACACATATTACAGTGAATAAATTAACTGTAAAAAATAGCACTTCAAAAGTGTTCACAGCTTGCCTTAAGTTGATAGATTTCAACAACATTATCATGTCATGTGCCATGTCTTTTAATCTGGGTGGTTGAAGCCCATCAGAAACTACTTTTACTAATGAAACAAAGAGGAGAGACATGGCAATATTTTGAATAATGTATTCAGAAACGTGTTCATTCGAAATAGTGAATGTTAACAATTATCTAGCATAGGGTTTCCCTGAAAGTCTAGAGATGTCTGTCTAAGTTTCTATTTTGGCCCTTCCGACAAGGTATTAACCAAGCCTGAACTATGTGGGGAATGACACTCACCACATTGGATAACTGATCCAGGATTATTTCATATTTGTTTGCTTTAAGGGAGATAACCCATGTTAATTTAAGTTTCTGATGATTGTCAACAAGTGGTGACGTGGGTGAATGTTTCAAAAATCATTTGGATTTCCCCCTTTAGGATAGACTTGTCACAGGACACAGATCGAGTCCGTGGCTTGGGGCTGGTGATGACTTAAATGGCAGTGATCCTCTCCATGGCAGAGACTTGATCACCGATATTGCATGCAACTGCCAGCGCCTGGGGAGAGAGAAGTCCACTGATTTTCCTTGCTTTTCTTATTGTTTTAAATTGTCCAATGACAAGGCATCTCTTCCTGCCTGTACACAGGCCACATGGTTCCCTCTGTTCCCCGGAACCTCGGACCGCCATTGGGATCCAGACACTCAGGCTTGAAAGCATGAGCACGAAATGAGCTACCAAGCTTTGTGACACTTGTTGGCAGTTTTATAAGCTACAAAATACATCAGCTTGCCCTTAACCTTGCATTTTGTGTAAGATCTTGGCTAGGGTTAAAAGGTTCAAGTAAATTTTATGTCTTTCCATAATTTCATTAGGGTTAAGAGATACTATTATTTGGACTTTTCTAATGATCAACTAAATGTGACATATTTATGCATGATTTCTCACCTCTGAAGTTATTTAATAAGACTTTAATCCTAAGAATGGTTTTATTATCATCTATCTAGGATTTCTGTCTTTCAGTAGTTCTGCGTAGCTGTGGAAGGAGAATATAAGTGGAAAATTGAAGATTTTAAAAAAGATTTGGTCAATAAGCATTGACCTAGATTGTGGTCAATTTGATTGTGGCTAGACTTTGCTTGAAAAATTTAAGTTTATGTTGGAGAACTATGGTCGTTCTTGGTGTTAGCTCTTTTTTACCTTGGTCATAACAAAACGACACCATCAGTATTTTCATCACAGCAATTTTTATTAACAACAAATTTAAACACAAATGGTCCTTGCACTCACTGGTGCCTACCCTACCCTAGGGGCAGGGTTTAGAAATCATTGACCTACTTGTGTCCTCACGCTGCATTAGGAGCTTGACCTTTCTCCTGCCACCGATTGCCCATTTCCTTAGTCGTGTATGTGCTGTGTCACTGTCTCTTCCTACGGCCCCACTTACCTGTGTTCACAAGGCCTCACAGTGATTTCCATAGAGGGGGTGACAGTAAATGTGTACTGGAGACACAAAACTGTGAGGCACCTGGATTTCACATCAGGTCTCATTTCAATAAATTCATTTTGATCTTGATGAAACCTAATGCAAGCTGCAGGTCAGGACACACAAACTTCCCCCCACCCCAGTAATACTTGTCATCTAGAGATAAAGTGAGTGAGGCAGACTTCCTGGGAAAATGGGCCTGGCTGTGTTAGGTGGTAAAATCTGTGACTCATGCCCACATAAGCCTCTAGATGGGGGACATTTGGGGATGGGTCTAATTGGGCCATATTCTAGGAATCAAGGTCTCCCAGTCACGGAAAAATTAATAAAAGTAAGCTAATGTTAAGGAGTCTAAAATAATAAATCAAAGAAATTAAAAGCATGGTATGCTAGACGCCTTTTCATCTTGCCTCCTCTCAGAATACAGAGGACTGTGGAAAGGTGCAGTGGAAAAGTCAAGGTTTTTTTAAATCTAATTTGACTTTTTTTTTTGGAAAGCCTAGACAACATGTTTGACATGGGTCACCACTTTCAGACATGGTTTTGCAAGGTCATTAATTACCTTTGATACTGAGCAAGAGGGGCTGGGATTGAAATAGAGATGCTAAACTACGGTCAGTCAGTAGTTTCAAATGATAAAACATCTCCTTCCACTGGGATTTTTACTGCAGACCTACTTCTGGTATTGCAACACGGTCTGCTTGGAGCTCAAATTATCTTAAGGAACAGGCACAGAGTAAATACAAGATAAAGAAACCCACTTCCTCTTGAGGGACAGTGTCAGTCATGTCAGCAGCTGGCTGTTGCTCAGTGTAGGGGTGCCAGGAGACCTGAATCCCAGCCACAGTGTTTGTGACATTCCTAGAATTTTCAGTTTGGGTGACTGATTGCTTAAGGTATAATGAGAGGGACATTTCCCAAGGATCAGGAGATTCGTTTCCTCTTTCAGTGAAAGGAAGAAAGCTCTAAAGAAATGTTTCATTTACATTTTTCTTTAGGACAAACCAACATAAAACAAAACAGAAACAAGCTCAAAATAAATAAACAAAACAAAACAAAATAAAAAACTCATAGAGAGAACTGTCTTTGGTTTCCTGGGCAAAACCTTAAGGGCCCCAATCACTCCTTCAGTAAATGAAGAAAAGAAAGAAAGAAAATCCTTGAAAAGAAAACACCAATAAAGCAATCTGCATAATTAAATCACAACCCAGCAGATTACAGCCTGGGTAAGCCATTTGTATTTGATGTCTCTGGCTTTCTCAAAAACAAGAAAATCCTGTTCTGCTAAAAAAAAAAAAAAAAAAAAAAAATCCCAGTTGTTATAATTCTAAGAAATCAAATATCACTGACTCTATAAATTCTGTATTATTTTAGTAAAAGTCTAAGTTAAAATTGAAATAAAAATCTTTCAAGCCTCATGGAAACTTTCAATCTCATGTACAATTTAATTCTCAGATTCTAAAATGTGGCCATTATTTTTTAAAAACCCAAGTCACAGTTTTGGACCCACAATATATTTATTTGTAGTCACATCAGTTAACTTTTATCAAAACATATTTAAGCCATTACTGAGAGCCAGTTAGCTAGCTGAAAAGGTAGACAGTAATGTTATGTGTTGAGAAGAACATCTTAGAAAGCTGAATATGAATGGTTTGGGTATAGTAATCCTAGTCAATTTTCTTTTAAAATGGCCGCCTTACTATCTATAAGAATCAGGACATGGTTCTCCCATTTTATGGTAAAGTTAATTATGCTTTACCTATCTTATCTAGCTATAAAAGTCACAGATTTCTTCAGTTAGAAGTCCTTTCACTGTAAGCCAGTTAACAGAGATGCTTGTCAAAGCTGTGTGTGAATGTTCATCAGCACGGATTTAGATTTTGCTAATGGGCATACTTTTCACTCTCAGGATCTAAGTTACTTTAAAAAGTGAGTCTTATTTGGAAAAGTGACATCCATACATCCCTTTAAACATCATATTTCTAAATGTAAAACCCTCTCATTGAAGGTTTTTTCTTTTTCCCCCAGTGGGACTTGCTAACTGATCTCATGAGGTCTGACAATTAAGATTGCGAACTTGTTGCAATGATGTTGCTAACATTTTTTGATATCAGAGAGATTATTCATTATGAATTTTTACCAACTGAACAATTAACCACGTTTACTATTTGCTGAAAAGTCTGCGTGAAAAAGATGAAAACAATCTGAACTTTTCGCCAACAATTCATGAGTCTTGCATCATGACAATGCACCAGCTCACACAGCACTGTCTGTGAGGGAGTTTTTAGCCAGTAAACAAATAAATGTATTGGAACCCCCTCCCTACTCACCTTATCTGGCCTCCAATGACTTCTTTCTTTACCTGAAGATAAAGGAAATATCAAAAGGACACATTTTGATAACATTCAGGGCATCAAGGGTGATAAGATGATACCTCTAATGGCCATTCCAGAAAAAGAGTTCCAAAACTGTTTTGAAGGGTGACATAGCTTCCCAAGGGGAGTACTTCAAAGGTGACTATAGTGATATTCAGCAATGAGGTATGTAGCACTTTTTCTAGGATGAGTTTGCAAACTTAATTGTCTGACCTAGTATATTGAATGACTTTTCAGCTGGTTGAGTTTATTTAATCAATCTTTTTTTGTTCCAAAGAAGTGTCTAAGGACCACCAATTTTTTTTTAATGTGACTCGGTGTGGCAGAGTGAGATTGAAAAGCAAGCGTTGTTGGGTGGCGTGATAGGAAATAACAGGATGACTGGGGTAAGTAACATGACAGATTCAGGGAAATGAAGCTCACAAAACTAGTCACAGTGTGAGGAAAAGACAGTGATCATTTTTAGCTGGGGGAGTTTGAAATTGGGATTTGTTACATGGTGGTATATTTTTGAGACGTCGACTAGTAATTTTTTCCTCTTTTCCACTTCCTTGTATACCCAAGACCACAGCTGCCTCTGTGTCCATTGCCTGAGTGGAGGAACAAAATAGCAGGAAGCAGAGGGACATAGAGAAAAGCCTGAATGGCAGAGAGTTCGGGTCCCTAAGTCCTAAATGCCAGAAGGACATTTTGCCAGGTGCCCAGAGGGAAGACTTAGAGAGAGGGCCTCTCAGAGAGACTGGAAGAAGGTCTCACAAGGGATGCTGTGGGCTGGGGGAGGGAGGGAACTGGCCCTGGATGGCTGTGACTGAGGGTCTTCTCCGTAGACCGGCCAGCGGGCTGCTTGTTCCCTGCATGGCATCCTCTATGATCCTGGGAGGTCTTGCCAGAGATGGGTTGGAGTCTGGGTTCCAGGGCCCCTGGAAAGGATTTGCATAGGCAAAACTGCTAGGTCACTGTTCACGGCATGGAGTCCCATCGATTTTTCTTTTCCAACCCACCCCAAACTGGAGCTTTATGAAGAATGATAACGATTCATGGACCCATTTTCCTTCACTGTGGTTCTTTTTCCAACCTTCTTGTCTTTTCTTAGAGGAAAACCACAAGCGTCGTGGAGCACTTTGGACCTCATGTCTTTCTCCTCTTTCAGGAAAAGAGTAGCCTGTGGTGTATCAGAAAGAAGACAGGTCCCCTTCCTGAGGGGCCATCATGCTTCTGACACCTCAGAAGCTCCCCCCTGGCTCAGTCACAGGGCATGAACACAGCCTGGCTGAGTTCACTGGCATAAGTGCCAGAGGCTGCAGCCTGCAGGCACGTACATGATGATCCTTTTGCAGTAAGAAGTCACAGTGAGGGACACTTTTACTTCCTGCATCCTGCAGCTTGACTTCAATTTGCTTAAATGATCTCTGAAATGTGCTCTTGCAGTTCGTCAGCCTGGTCACTGAATTAGATCTCTGATGAAAGTTATACTCACTCTCGGGCTTCTCTTACTTCTCTTTCCCTATCCCCGACCACTTGGCTTTCCTTCATGAACCTCTCCTTGCTTCCCAGGAAGTCTTTCCCTCAGTGAAAGAGTGTTTCCCACTCCCAAGGGTTTGACTATCTCCCATATCATTATATCAAGGCCTGAGCTCTTTCTTGAGCTTTTACTCCTTATCAGACAGACATATTCACTTGGATGTGTAACTGTTACTTCAAACAGCACTTGCCTAATAGTAGGTTACACATAATTTTTTCTCTAAGACTGTGTTTTCTAATGAGACATGGATAGATACACAGATTGATGAATGGATGGATGGATGGACAGATGGATGGATGAACAGATAAATGGGTAGATGGATACATGGATGGAGAGAGGATAGATAGATAAGATAGATGATGATAGATAGATAAATAGATAGATAGATAAATAGATGATAGATAGAAGATAGATAGGACGGACTGATAGACAGATGGATGGATGGATGGATGGATGGATGGATGGATGGATGGATGGACGGACAGGTAGATAGATGATGGATAGACAGACACCATGCCTTGTTCTTACCATATATTAAATGTAACAATTACCGTTGCTGGGGGTTTCTGTTCCTATGATTCCACAGAGAACTGTTCTCCTTAGGCCAACAATGTTCTCCTACTTGTTGAATCCAATATTTACTTCTGCAGAATTATTTTATTTGAAGCTTCAGGAGTGTTTGACACAGTTGACCATACATTTCCTCTTGACCCTTTATTATTTCCTGATTTTTCTTCCATGTTACTGGCTACTTCTTCTGAGCCTATTTTGCTAGCTCTTCCTCATAATCTCAAACTACATGTCAGGAAGATAGATTCTTTACCCTCCTTTCTTCTCTAACAGCTTTCTGCTCCCAGGTAACCTCATTCAGATGTATGTCTCTGAAAAATTTTTGCAAATGTGTCAATGTTTGTATTTCTAGTCAAGACTCCTCTTCTGAGCTCCAGGCTCATGAATTCACTGCGTATTTGCCATCTCCACTGAGCCGTCTGACAGACTGCACAAGTTTATTACAAGCTAAGACAAGTTCTCCGCTAAAGAAGTTAGTAAACAGGATAACAGACTTCTCCAGTCCTCTCCTAGAGGGCAGCCCCACCATCACTCTAGTTGTTCAAGCCCTAAGCTTAGCCCTTCAATTCCTCACATCCCTTCACTCCGCATGTCTGACCGATTACCATTTCCTATCGATTCTATCAAATCTTCCCACCTTTCTCCATCTCTACCACTAGCATCCTAGTCTCATTCCCACCGTCCTATAAAACCTTTGCCAGGCTTAGCATAGTGCCCCAAACTGAATAAGTGATGCGTAAGCATTGTTGACCACATAAATATATGAGTAAATAAATAAATGAATGCTATTTAAGCTTGAGGAAGCCTCTACAGTTCATCAGGATAGTCTCTTATCCAACACATAACCCACGGAGATGAGTTGTTGTATAAATAAAATACTCGGTTTGGGGGAAATGAAGTCTTCCAGGTCACAAAGCTGGTTAGAGAGGGTCAGAACTAGGACAGTGAAAAACACCTAGCTTTGTTCAGAACCTACTAGAGCATCACAGATGGTTTTGCCATTGTACTGAGGATGGGGAGAAATTGTAGAAAGCCCACAAGAGAGCAAGGCTAATGGAAGGCTTGGAACGTCAGATCGGAAAGAAGAGAAGTGGTTCTAGTGAGGTGAAAGTGGGGCTGAATTTTAATAGCTTAGGAGGAGCCGGCGCTGGGGAGGCTGTGGTCCATCCACTGGTGGTGGTTGTGAATAATGAGCTCAAGTGCACAGAGGCTCGGAGAGGCTGGTGGAGACCAAGGTGATGACACACCTACTAACAAAAGGAACCCAGAGTCAGAGCCCCTTGGGAGCGCTCCACGGAGCTGTCTGGCCGTCTCTGGAGCTACGCCGAAATGGATGCCATGGCTGAGCCGAGAGCCCAGGGCAAGCCCCACCTTGGATAATTGAGACATGTCTGAGCTTGGTCGTTTAGAGACCTCTTTCAGCTCGGTGCTTCTGAAATGGTGCCTTTGGCAGGTTAGAAGGCTGGAGGAGAGCCCAGGCGGTGGCTGTGAGGACAGGAGAGGGGCAGGAGCTGCGGCGGTGCCGCCCCACCGTGTCCGGACACACCAGCGGGTGGGGCGGCGTGTCCCTGGCTCTTCCCCACGCCACGCAGCCCGCGCGAGTGTCAGCTCCCTGCTGCACAGTGCCTCCTCCATCACTGCCCTGTGTGTCCTGTTCAGGACTCGACAGTCCCTCCATCTTGTACAGACTGTAGGCTTCCAGAGGCAGAGCGTGAACCCTTACCGCCTGCTCTGGCGCCATGTGACCACACCCAGTACAGGCTCAGTGAATGTCTCAGCTCCATCCACCTGCTTTTCCTGCATTTTCTGTCCCCTTGTCTCCCAGTTGTTCTTCTAGCTCCTCTTGCTGATGGGGGAGGAAATCCGCAGCAATGGATGGAGGGATCTGAAGGTCTGTGAATGAACCCCAGCTTCTTTCTAACACACAACCTGCCTTTCTTAGGCTGCTGTGGCCCAGACAGGTTCTGGGAGTTGGAAGACCTGGAGGAGTCTGTGAGAATCAACTGCTTGACCCTGATCTTGTAAATATTCTGTTAATGGTCTTCATTTCTATTTTCTGTGTGCTTTTCGCTAAGGCAACCCCACATCTTTTTGGGAAGCAGACATGTACAAATAAGTAATAAGAAAATATTTGTAGCCATAAAAGTGCAACCATGTCACTGGAAAATCTTTAATTTTAGGGTTTAATTGTAATTTTTTCTCCCAAACCAGTGTTCTACCTAAAGTAATGTTCCATACAAAAATTTCTCCTGCAAATTCGGAAGTACTTTCCAGTAAGCATTATAACACAAGATGTGAACGTTATGGAAGAAATGAAACATTAGGATAGATTCTTGGGCAATTTTGCACAGATGTGTTTTGCAAGGAGCAGTGGCCTGCACTGTATCAGGAATCTTTAAAGGAAATGGTTTTGTTAGAATAATAATAATAATAAATCCCTAAATAATGATCAGCTTTTTTTGTGGTAGAAAATGGAAACTAGAAATATTTTTATGACTATCTTTTGGTAATATTATCAGTTTCTTTGTGCTATAAGTTATATCAAACATTCAAGGTAACATGTGCTTTTATGGAAAACATAGAATTATTTATATTTTGTTTAAAATAGGTAATTCTCTCCCCTGACCCTAATCACCATTTATGGCACACATTTCTTTTCATACATAGCTCACTTTAATAGGGAGGGTATGTGACTGTAAACACCAGTGGTTTTCTTTAATTACTGTCCTATATTTTGAATGAGCTTCTATTAAGAAAAGTCCTTTTTTGCCTGCTAAAATATTTACGACCTTTGGTTAAACTTAAACCATTAAGTGGGGGAAATAATAATAGTTTTAATTTCAGCCTCAGGAAAAAACAGCGAGTGATCATACCCACTGTGGCTAGTAATCGGCCAGTTGGGATTTAGAGCTAGAATTCCATTTTCTTCCAGATTTTCTTTTCTGTCAGTGAATGCTGGTGCAGTGTGTGCTGAGATTTTTGTCTGAAAGATGGATTTGGAGTGGTTTTGTGTAGACCACCTCCGTTTATGCTGTGGGCAGAGCTGGGGACATAAGTGCCTCTCCTCACCTACTCAGAGGCTTGGAGACCCTGGGAGAAAGTGCCCTGGCCACGGGCCCTGGGCTGCCTGCGTCTGTGACATGCAAACTTGTGGTCAGCCACAAGGGACAACAGGAAGGAGGGCAGGCACCAGTTTGGTCTGATTTATGTAAAAGTGGAGGTCTTTTCTGTGTTTCAAGGAAATTCTGCCTAGAAAACCAGAAGCAGCTAAATAAATCCTTATGAACCACCGTGAGGAGTGGAAACTCTTGTGCTGGTTCACTCACCTGTGTCCGCCTCCTTCAGCTCCCAAGGTTTAGAAGAACGAAGGGCTGGCAGGGACCTCCTGTCACCTGGTACAACCAGGAAGGTGCCAGACAGGAAGCAGCAGTGGACTGAAAGGAAAGCTACTGGGACATTTTATTGTCCCTGTTTCCCAAAGCTTGGAGCTCGGAAGAACTAACACTGTAAATGGTGATTGGCCCAGGGTGGGAGGTCCACCTTGGCAGGAGCTCTGGGCAGACCTTCTGCCCTGAAACCAGCCCCTCTGCCTAGGCCTCAGGCTGATTGTGTTCAGATGACTGAGAAAAGGAAACGTCTGCTCCTTGTCTTTATCAATTTCCCCTAATTAATGATCCATGCTGGCTGTCTTAGATTTTAATAAGACATTTGCTCCTCTTGACATGGCTTCCAGAGTTAGTTACTTTATGGACAAAATCTCTCCCATCCAAATAAAAACTCACTCGGGGGTTCTATCCAATTGCCCCATGATGGCGGGAGTGTCACGTGCTGCCGGAGGACCTGCGTCCAGCCTTTGGAACCTGGCAACGAAGCAAAGTGAAAAGAATGCCTGATATGTATTGGACTAAACACAGAACTTGTTCTCATTTGCCCTTCTTTTCCCTTTCTTGACCCAGAGGAAAAAGGGCCACACCCTACATACTCGTTACTCATTCTTTTCTTGTCTTCTGAATCAGAGTTTGTTGTCTTAGTTAAAATTTAGTGTTTCTGATAGTTTCTTGGGATTTTAGGGAGGCGGATTGGTGAGGGTTACTTAGAAACACTGTAGAAATGTGTAGAATTTAGTTCCTAACAATCAATAAGAATGTCCTAATATACTCGTATACCCAAATCTTTATCACACTATTTATAATAGTCATAAAAATAAAGAAACTAATGTAAATTTTCAACAACATAAAAATGAATAGAGCATAAGAAATGCCTCATGTTAGGTGAAAAAGCACAGTATTATAATTACTTTGTAATATATGTATAAAAAGACTAAAAAAATCCCCAATATGTTAGCAAGCAATTATTTGGTGATAATAAATCTATAGGTGCCCCTATTTTATCTTTCATGTGTTTTTATTAAAAACAAAGAACTTAATTTAACAATTCAATTCAGTTCAACTTCTTCTTGTTTTACTACCTAAATAATATCAATAGTATAAATAATGTTTTAAATTTAGAGAATGCTACATGGATGGGGTAAAAATACTCCTTTACAGAATTTATTTTAACCAGATCCAAACTGTGATTCTCTAATTACTTCATTTGGCAACTGGTTTTGGATCCTTTTTTGTAGATGAGCAACTGTGCAAGGGGCCTTGTACACCAAAGATGGAATAGCTCTGTGAGCCTTTGCTTTGTATTGTTAATCCATGTGCTGGGCCTTTACACATGAATGTACGTCAGAATATATAGCTAACATTAGGTACAGAGGGTAATAAACATCCATTACTCAAAATGTTTACCTATGCAAGTAGAGAGAGCACAATAAAAGATGTTGAAAACTAAAAACATATATGTTGCAAACACTAAATCCATTTTTTGTCATTAGCTGAACTTTAATATTCTCCTAGACATAATCTTGTTAAAATAACAGTATTTAGTAGTGCAAGTCTCTTCTTTCTCACTTTTGTGGACTGTCCTCAGGAGGAGATAGAGCAATGGATCTATAATGAATGAAAAGTGTCCTGATAGGTCAAAAAGCCCATCTACTTGGGAGAGAAAAAAGAATTAGAAAATTTAATCTTGAGATCAAAGTTATTGTCCTTCAAAAATATGTATTGAATTTAGTTCTATGATTTTTTAGACATGGTTTTCCCCACAACTCTCTTTGGTGCATATGGGACAGAGGCTGGGCCCCACCTGGGTGGCGTCCATCAGGGGCCATGTACACACTCACTGTCTTGGTATCTCCATCTTGTCCCCACTTAAAGCATCACCCACAAAGTTGTACAGTCAGTCCGTGAGGGCAAGGGAGGCATGAAGAGAGTAGGAGATAAAATCATAGCTACAGCAATAGCAGTATATCCACGTCAATCATTCTGAGCCCAAAGTGAGCATGAACCACCAACCTGAACCATTTGCTACATGGATGTCATTACCTTAAGCACCTCCACCTCCTCTTCTGGCTTCTTGTACACATAATCCTTTCCTTTCCTTCTTTTTTTTTCTAGTCACACAATTTTTATTCAGATTTCAAGCTTGGTATCTACTTCCTTATGTAAATATAATGAACCTCAGCACATTCCCTTATTAATGGGGTGTCAGTCACTTCCTTATTCTGATAAGTTTACCTGGTATGGATTTGCAGAGAATGTCTTACACACCTCAGATGCATCTCCTGACATGCGCTTCCCATCATATTAGAGACTGAAATACATCTGATGCTTTGAGAACCCTCCTGTAGAGGGTCTGTTGTGAGAGCCACACAGATGCAAGCACTGTGTGTGTGTGTGTGTGTGTGTGTGTGTGTGTGTGTGTGTGTGTGTGTGTGTATGTAGTTTCTGTCTGGGGAAGATCAGAGTGTTCTGAAGATGGACTGTAGTGATGGCTGCACAACCATGTGAGTGTATGTACTGTTCCTGAACTGTACACCTAAAAATGGTGAAAATTGTAGATTTTATACTATGCGTATTTTACCACAAAAAAGGTATAAAATACAAAAAAACAGAACTGTTTTTTAGCTTTAAATGACATTTTAAAAATTAGAAAATTGTAGCAAATATGTATATGTATAAATTTGCCTGTATCTCTTCATTAATTTTTTTTTTTTACTCAACAGCATACATTCTTTTGTTCTGCCTTGAATGATCATCAGTGGTTTATTATAAACATGAGTGGACAAGACATTATGAAAGGTACAGGTAAAACAGAATGCATCTCTTGCTAAGGACATTTTCAGACACATTTCCTTTTCAAACGGAGGCTGCCAGCATGCGCAGATTTCTGTGACCTGTCTGAGCTGCCCAGGAGCCTGAGCTAAATCACTAAAGTCTGGCAGGGTGGGTGGGGTGGGATGAGGGAGGTGGAGGTCCACTGGCAGAAGCTTGCTGCTAGCTCAAAATTTATATTAAGTTCTCATGTAAACACTGACTTCTCCATGATGCATCCTGCTGATTGCACTACAAAACCAGTGTTTTCAGTCATTTACCAACTGAACTGAAGCCAAACTCCCCAAATACACATCAACTTTCTCAAAGTTCCACAGGTCTTGTACATGTCCTGAGACACTCTCAGGTCCATGTGGTGCCGTACAGTGTTTTCAGGCTCTAGATTCTAGAACACCCACTTTTCATTTGGGGAACCAATACCATCAATGACAGGGCAGGCGCAGGCCTTGGGGCAGGGCTCAGGGCACACTATCCTCATATGAATACCTTTAAGGGCACATTAAAACCCAGACAGAAAAAGAGAGGGAACAATGATCATGCCTTCTAAAATCGGATTTGTAGCTCCAGACCTCTGTTGCTATGGCAACAAAAGTGGCATCCTTGCAACTCATCAGAAAATGTATTTCATTCGTAGAGTATTTACATCTTGGGGTTATTAGTGGGGATTAACTGAGTTGGAGCACGTAAAAACACTTAGCACAGGGCCCAGCACAAAGAGAATATAGAATAAATGCTAATACTGTTAATAGTGAAAATCGCCTTGATTCACTAACGATTTATTAAACACTTCTATCTGCTGCAGGGTCTTTAGACAATGTCAAAATAAAAGACCAAGCTATAATATAGAGACTCTGATGGAACTGGCTGTCTTTGATTCGATATCAGATTTATAGCATGAAAAGTAAGATAATAAAATAAGCCCGAATCACATGAAGGGAGGAAGGAAATTGTCACAAAGTGTCAGCTGTTTTAGTGACATGACAGTATTTACTGAGGACTTACTCTGTCTCCAAGGCTGTGTTAATCACGCCACACGTTATCTCCTTTCCCCTCTAGAACTGTTCTTCATACAGAGAGGGGGATGGAGACTTGGGGACAAATGTGTTGCACGACTTGCAGCGGGGAGGCAGGGAACAGGGCACCTGTGCTCTCGCAGTCACTGGTCCTGGGGGTGATGGGCAGGGACCATCCGCGTGGCCCAAAGCCTTTGCTTAGCCATGCTGTGATGATGTGATTTATAAGAAGAAATGTGTATCTGCTCTTCTCCCCGCTTATCTGGCTCAGGGCTCCTAAAATCGTTGGAATTTTCTAACTAGGGAGAGAGAGCAAGGTGTCTTTGTTATGGGAAAGAGGGGAGTTTTGGAAAGCACCTCAGAATGGGTCCTGATCATCAGTGCAGATAAGCCTGTGATTGGATGGTTTGAACTTTCACATCCACACCCCTAACCTCCAGGGAGGGCAGAGGGGCCGGAAGTTATGTCAAACTCCAAGGACCAATGACTTTATCAGTCACATGTAATGAAGCCTTATTAAAACCCAATAGGACAGGATTCAGATTGTTCCTGGGTTGGTGAACACATGGAGATTAAGGGAGAGAGGCGCTCCCAGAGAACATGGAAGCTCCCCACCCCTCCCCCATACCTTGCCCTGTGCCTCTCTTCCATCTGGATGTTCCTGATTAGATCCTTTCATAATAAACCTGCAATCCAGTAAGTAAAGTGTTTCTCTGAGTTCTGTGAGCTCTATAGTAAATTAATGGAACCCGTGGGTTGCTGGAACCCATGGTCTATAGCAGTGGCTCTCAACCTGTGGGTTGCGACCCCTTTGGGGTCGAATGGCCCTTTCACAGGGGTCGCCTAAGACCATCAGAAAACAAAAAGATATTTACATTACAATTCATAACAGTAGCAAAATTACAGTTATAGAGTAGCAACGAAAATAATTTTATGGTTGGGGGTCACCACAACCTGAGGAACTGCATTAAGAGGTCGTGGCATTAGGAAGGTTGAGAACCACTGGTCTATAGCCATCTGTCAGAAGCACTGGTGACACCTGGACTTGTGGTTGGTATCTGAAATGGGACTGAGCCCTTAACCTGTGAGATCTGACATTGTCTCCAGATAGATAGTGTCAGAATTGAGTTGAATTGTGGGACACCCAGATGGTGTTGGAGAATTGCTTGGTGGTGTGGGGGAACTTTACTTTCTCTCCCTCCCTCTCTCTCTCTCTCTCTCTCTCTCTCTCTCTCTCTCTCTCTCTCTCTCTCTCTCTGGAATTGGTATCAGGATGGTAGATGAGGTCATGTTTTAGTGACTTTGCTATTTGGGACATATCGATGCATGACCAGTCTCCCTGCCTGTGGGCACCTGGCAGGCGTTCTGCAGCCATGGCAGCCACACTGGGGGTGAGCTGAGAAGGCCTGGCACAGAGGTCACCTCAGTCCACTGAAGTAAATCAGGACTGATCTCCTTGCGTTCCACACTAATAATGTTAAAGCCATTTTAGTGTGTAATTGAGGCTGTCCTCCTGCTACTGAAATTAATTTGAACCAGATGCCCAGACTTAAAATAGTCCCAGGGTTTGCCTTATTGGGTCTTTTTTCAATGTATTCACTCCCTACCTTGAGACTTTTATAGAATAAGTAGATTGTTTTAATATCCTGGCAACATTTAAGCTCCTATGTGATGATATTTACCTTCTGATATCTGCATAGAAAATGGTGGAATTATTAAAACTCTAAGGTTCACAAATATTGTCTTCACCCCAACCATCAACTCTGTTACGCACATTCTACCCATCATGCACCTGTGAGGAGGGTTTTGTTGGGGTTTGTTTGTTCGTATCTGTCCAAGTTTCTTAAGTATGCTCTCGTTTCATGATCTCTAACTGTTCTATTTCCCCCCTTGAATAAGCATCAGTTTTTCAGTTTCCCTCTTAAGATATTAAGTGCTACTTCAAATTCCAGTTTATTTATTTATTGGATGACTTAACTTTTCTGAGTCTCTGTTGGCATAAATGTGTAGATTATAGTACCTGATTTTCAGGCTCTTGTGAGGATTAGAAGAGATCATCTGTATAAAAAATTCCTATCACAGTGTCTGACATTACAAGTAGTCTGGCCTTGTACATAATAACTCTGCTGCATGTGACTTTGGTTGTAACATCACCCCACTGACAAGCATACACTCACCCCTTATCACGTCGTCCACGCTTTCCACTTCCACTGCTGGTTTGTGGGGAAGGGTTGACTCAGTGTCAACTGATAGTGTGTGAATGAGGATTTGGGTGTGTAGGCCACAGCTTCACAACGGAAACTGTCCTCTTCAGTTCCCTTCATTTCTGATTCTATGTCCTTTTGGTCTTCAGACCTGGTGATGTTTCACTGTGCTTACCAACAGTGCATTTGCAATGAAATTTTATTACCACCAAAGCAGAATGTCTCCTGCCATTTGCTTCAATAGAATTTGATCAGTCATTTATTCTGAAATCAAACATATGGAGTTTTTGTGGTGTCTTTAGCACCAATTCAATTTTATTCATTCCAAATTGTTTTCTGAGCCCCCACTTGGGGTGGGACCTCATTCTTGGCACGTGAAACTCATGTCCTTGACCTTGAAGCAGCCACAGGCAGTCAGAGCAGACAGTGCTATCTGCTGGATACATGCCACGGGCCAGGTGCCGATCTCCATGTATTACCTCACTTACGGCTCAGGACAGTTCTAGGACACGCACTAATGGAGAAGGAAGGAATCATCTCATAAACGCACCACCCTACTTCTGGACGAGCAGCAGCTCTTGTTGGGTGGTGCAGCTGGCCATTTTACCTACCGCCCAGACCCCCGTCTATGTTAATGGGGCACCTGTGGACAGAGTTCAGTCTCAGGCTCTGGGAAAAAAGATGCATAACATGTTCCCTTCCTGCCATGCCATGGCGTGTGGCCATTTGGTTAGAGTGGATTTGTACATGCACTTAGAAATGTGTTTGTAATTACCTGCTGCATCCGTGCTAAGTTTTTAGTGAGGAAATCAGGAGTGAATACAGAAAGTGTGGACAGAAGGTTCAGAGGGCAGTGAGGCCTGTGGTGGGGAGGAGACCACTCTGGGAAAGACCTTAGGGAGAAGGGGGGATTTGAACTGCCCTTGGAAGGAAGGCGAGGTTCCGGGACATTTCGTACCCACACCTGGACCTGTGGATACGCTCTGAAACATCTAGCTGTCTCACACCTTATCCTTCAGGGTCCCCTAAGGACACCACTCATCCCACACCCACTGATTTGGGGACTACAGGACAATGACCTTATGAGCACAGAATTTATTTCCAAATGCCTTTATCTGATTTTAGTATTTATACTTTAATAGCTACAAATTAAGTCCTGGCTATGGTCAATCGTCCTCAATGAAAAGCACAAGGAAAGTTCAGTGATTTGAAATAGCGTAAGAAGGGTGGGAGGGTGCTCCTTGGAACACAGACGGTAAATCTGCGTAGGTTTTGGAGGAGGTCATTGCACCATAAACATGCTAATGAATGGCACTCCCCTGGGAAAGAGTAGAAGTATTGCAGAGCCATGCCATGAGCTGGCCACAGAAAACTTGCAAGGGTTTCAAGCCTGCGAAGCACTGTGGTCGTGATTTGGGAGAGAGCATAGCACTGAGGTGAGCGTGTCAGCGTGGGGTGGGGTGGGGCCAAGACTCAGTGGACCCAGAAGAGGTCTAAAGGCTTTGCTCAGGAGAGAACATGGTGATCATTAAGAGTATGGCAGAATTGCTTCGTGGAGTATACAGAGTAGTTTTCAGGGAGTCCATGAAAACAGCATGAAGGTTTAGGGTTAGAGAAAAGGATGCATTTCAGGGCACTAAGTGAGTCCCTAGGGATCTGTTTAGTTGCATCCAGTTTAGTCCAGATTGGCATCCCCAGTTTTCTGGAACCCTGCGGCACTTTCTGTATGTATCATTCTTTTGAGCCCTTAGTCATAGATGAGATTTTTGTGTGTCACTTGAATCCTTTGGGGTCTTTCTTCTGCCTTCGCATAACATTGGCTGGTGCCCTGGGAGACTTATGTAATTGTTTTGGACAGCTCTCAGAACTGAATCTCCCATTCCATCCTCACTAGCCCTCCATGAAGTTAGCAGAGCAGGTATTTTTATTCCCGACTCAGATAAAAATATACATATGGAATGGAACCAGGTGGGGAGCAGAGAGAGGGGTCCAACCTGGTCCTGGTGCACAGAATGCACCGTTGCTCCCTTTGACCACACTGATTACCTGGTGGTGAGCTGGAGGTGAGTACTCATGGGGACACGGTCGGGGCAGGAACAGAAGGCTCTTCCTGCATACGGATTTTAGGAGTGAAGACATTAGTTTTCTGTTAACCTTATTGGTCTTTAATATTTCACTAGTGATGTAAGAACTAAAAATTATTAGAGCATGCATATTTTCTCAAGGATATCTACACTTCTTTTCCAATTTTTATCTTTCTTTAAAGTTCAGGAATTGGTAGTTAAATATATATAACATAAAGAATAAAAATGAGAAGCTCATCTGGTCCTATAAAATTAGAACTAGAAACATTTTGACGAGTGGATATAGTTGCCAATAAATTATGGCTCCCATGGAAATTTTAAAATTTGCTTCTCCAGGACAATTTTAAATGCCTCAGTAAATTTGCTTGTACTTCTTGCCTAGAGAGATTGTTATTTAATATAATGGTGCCCACTTCATGACATTCCTGGACACAGGCTATGAATTCCCTATTAAATATAATTGCCCTCAGATATGTACTCTACTACCACCCTAAATATTTCTCCTCCAGGTTTATTTTCTTTCAGACCCACAATCACTTCTTCCCTAGTATGTCTTTGTGTCATTGTCATTTTTCATTGCTTTACCTCTCTTTTCCTCACTTTTGATATGTTTCTTGGTTCTCAGCTCTGTTTTCTACCTGCTGTTGATAACTAGGACTTAATACTTAATTTGGATTTTCAAGGAGGTTGTTTTGAGAGATATGCAATTTCTGCATTTACTCATCTTCACGCCCAACTCTATTCACAATTTTTAATTGTCATATTATATTGAAAGTATGTTCTCATTTTCCAATTGTGGATGTTCCAGTTAACAACAAACATACCTGGATTTACCTCATTATTTCAAGGTGAATCTATACATTGCTAAGGACAGAGAAAAAAACACCCCAAAAAGTTCAAGTTATAAAGACAAAAACTTATCTGAAAAACTAATTTCTGGATTTCAAATAGTATAATCTTCTAGGCAATATTAGATATAACCCAATTACTGTGTAATAATAGAATCATGATGTGGGATCTAGTGAAATTGGGCTTAATCTGGACTTGAATTATTTCTAGGCATAATTGTAGAGAGTGAGGCTTGTCATCCTACAGTTTGACTTCATTTCTGCAGACTTTCTGTCTGTTTTCAGCTCATCCTCCCAACTCCATCACACACCCTTGGTCCTCATCCTGAAATCTGCTTTGGATCAGGGATCTGTTAAGAGACACGAGCTTGCTAATTCACACCAACTTGTATGTAGTCTTTGAGGGGCCCTGTATCATTCCTCTTAGGGCCACACATCAACAACGTGCTTGGTGGGCTGCTTTGGGGACAGAGCAGATTGAAGATGTAGCATAGAGTGCTTCAGTTCCAGAGGAAGTGCCTTTCAAGGCAGTGAACTGTGGTGACACTATCATGGATATTCTAAACCTGAGACCCCAGAGTTCACCCATGTTCTGAGACAGAGCAGCCCCCACCCAGGTACAGGGTCATAGCGTCTATTCTCGGGCTCCATTGGTTTACATCATGAAGCCATTTGCCTGCAGAGTTCACCTGAGAGACACGCTGGCACTGAGAGTCCCTGTGACGTGGTCGGACACTACGACTTGTCCTCGAACAGCGCCTTCTCTTTGGAGGGTTTCCCCCTTTGTTGTGTGTAGCCTCTACTTGGCAACATCTGTGGCACCTGTCTCAGTCCACTCGGGCTGTGTATCAAAACCACACAGACCTGGGTGGGTTGAGGGGTGGGAAGTGGCTTAAACAACAGACATGTATCCCTCACAGTCTGGAGGCTGGAAGTCCAGGGTCAAGGCCCCTGCAGATCTGGCTTCTGGTGAGGACCCGCTTCCCAGTTCACAGGTGGCATCTTCTCACTGTGTCCTCACATGGCGGGAGGGGTGAGGGGGCTCTCTGTGTCTCCTTTATAAGGTCACTGATCCCATTGTGGGGGCTCCACCCTCATGACCCCTTCACCTCCCAAGGCCCCACCTCCTGACACCACCACACTGGGGGGTACGGCTTCACCACAGGATTTGGGGGACACAACCATTTAGCCCATGGCAGCAGAATCGTCTCAGTCATGGTGAGCACACGCCAGCCTGACTTCAGAATGTCGTACCCCATGCTCACTCGCCTTCCTGCCACAGAGCTACACGTTTTGATGTTCGTGTGTTGGCTGTGTGCTGAGGGCTCAGTGCTGAAGTAAAGGCATGGCCCCATCCTCAAGGAGTTGACAGCCCTGTGGAGGGGTTGACATCTAGCTTGGGTGGCTTCCATGGCACAGTGCTAATGCCTGGTGAGCAGAGTGGGCAGCTTGCCCTGCAGTAGAAGACACACTCTCATTCTGGGAGGGCCCACAGGTCAGCATCAGCTTTAGGGGCATCCTGGGTCTCACTGGAGAAGATGACTGGATGGCACCAAGAAGGTCTGGGGGTGGATGGTATGTGGGAACCCAAGACACATCCTAAAGGAGGGGACCCTACTGCGTGCCCTGAACCAGGTAGCTGGGCATGCAGGTGAGGTGACTGTAACACTGTGTCAAATATTGAGTGTCCCTCAGCTCCAAGCTGGCCTGTCCACTTCTCGGTGATGCTGGGCTGGGCTCTGCTCGGCCTGCTGGCCCACAGTAGATCCCACTGTGGGCTGTGAGAAGGGTCATGGCTTGCACAGGATGAGGGGCTTGCTCCTTCCTCTGCTTCCTGATGACGTCCGTTGGCTTTTCTCCAAGAGTGCCACCCTCATTGCTTCTTTGCCTGGAAGTGGCAGCTCCTTTCTGCAGGAACAGCTGAATCAAGTTTGCAGTCTTTCCAGCGCTTACAGGATCAGCTTCCTCAGGCTTTCTCCAGAACACCAGCACCAGCTCCCACCGGGACCCCCTACAGAATCAGGGGCTCGGCGCTGCTGGGACCTCTCCTCGCAGCTCAGGGACAGCAGCTGCATTTCAGCAGTGGTGCCCCACCCCCTAGAGGTCTGTGTTTCAGCTCCTCAGAGACCCCACACACACACCAAGCATCTAAGACTTAGTAGTTTCCTTCTTTTTCTGCCCACCCACCAAGAGGTGGCAGCTGCCACTCAAGTTGCTGCCTCCTGACCCTGTGGTTGTGCTTTCCTTGCTGGTCACTTAGCTAGCCAGAGGCCTAGTCAGCAATTCTCTACACCATTTTCCTGTGTTCAAAACTGCCGTGCAGTGTCTCTTTGATACACACATAAACCAACATGCTATCTATGGGCCTGTCCTCCTGACGTCTTTCCCACACGGTACTTACTGCTGTTCTGTTTTTACATGTCTGTGAACAGGTGCGTAACATGATGTCTATACCTTCCTGTGTCATGTCATACTCATGGCTTGGTGTCGCCTAGTTTATTTAGCCATCCTCCTGGTGACAACCCTGAGGAAGTTGGTCATGATCACTCTGGCGACATCTACTCATTTCTCGGTGGCCTTTCAGAGCTTGCTGTGCACTATCCAGGTTTAGCCAAATCAAAACTGGTACTTGTATTTCTCTTCCTTGACATGAGCACTCCTTTAAATTTAAATTCTGTATGCAAAGAATTGTTTTCATGACTAATTTGTAATCAGCCAACAATATAGGTCATGAAAAAAAAAAAGGATTAATTGACAGATTTGTAATGTTTTTAGTTTTCCAGTTTTGACCACATATGTGCATATTACCTGAAGTGGGGTGTTATTTTGTTTGATAGTTGTTTTTAATCAGAGTCATTTGTCAGCACTTTCCTTGAATGTGAAAGAGAATAGAAATGTGAGTAATTCATAGAATGCAAAAATGACTGCTTATCAATTTGCCAATACAAAGTGTCCCACTTAAACCAATTTTATTTACTCTATTGTCTCACTTATACCCACTTAAATCCATTATTTCCATTATTCTATTCCTTTCCATTTATTTCTGTAAATCCATTACATTTCCACTATTTCAAATAGACTGTTTTACAAATACTTTTTAAAATACTTTTTCCTCAAATTTGAACTTTATGCCTTATTTATTATAATCTGAAATGAGTTAGATATTATTGATTTAATTTCCCTGGTAAATGAAATATCAATTAATACATGAGTAGAAGTATCACAGATTATGAAAAGTAGATAAAAATTAGCCTCTAAAGTCTCCAAACTAAAAATTTAATATAGTAGCAATAGAGATTCTAAGTAGAATAGATTAAATAAAAATAAAGATTGTCTAGTATACTCAGCATCTCTTATTGTATGATCAATGCTCATAGAAAGAAAGTATTGCAATTTCTCCCTCTGGAAATTTTCTCTCAGTTTCTCACTTACGTTCCAAAAGTTGAGCAGAAAAAAGAAAGAAAGAAATGAAAAGAAACAAACAAACAAAAGAATTTGAAAAAGTGGAAATAACTGTGTGAGAATTCCAAAATCAGAAGTTGTCCTTATTGTGTTGAATTATTCACTCAATTCTTCTCTCTCCTCTATATCTATACCCTGTGACATGGAACTCTGAAGTTACCATAACCAAAGTAGGATTGTGTGTGTCTGCCCTCTTTACATTAACCTTGGCTATGTAATTGGTGTTGTCCAATGGGCTCTTATTGAATAGGCCACAGGCAGGGACTTGAAATGTAGTTACATGGTGGGGCTTGCTTTCCTGAACTTCTGTCATCACCATAAGAAGAATATACTCTGATCATCCCATGGGTCCAACAGAAATGAAGGAGAGGCCCCGGTGCAATGCTCAGAGCTGTGAGACTGAGTGATTAGTTACAGCCTTAACCCACTGAACACTGAGGTCATTTGTTACATAGCGGTATTGTGCCATTAGATAACATGTACATATAGACACTAGTTCTGTAAAACAGAGCCACCCCAGCCAATGCTCAGATCTGTGAGACTAAATATTGTGCTAATAGATACACATTGACATTATATATCACAATAGAAACCACATAGAGCCATGTTTATATTGGGAGAAAGAATATGGGATTGAAATGTGGATGAGCCAACTACAGGTCTGTCTGCCCAATATTGTATAACAAATTTATTAATTCAAGACAGGAAAATCAGTCTAATTCTTTCACCAAAAATAGAGGCCACTATAGCAGGCATTTAATCTGTCTTTCTCTTTCTTCTGTCTTGCTCTTTCCTTCAGATAACATTACCCATAAGGACTTTTGTGGTTGTGTTTTACAAAGGCATATAATGTGAAATAAAAACTTGCAGTGCATTTACTCACTTGGAAGATGAGTTGACTTAAACACAACATTTGCTCAATTTTATACTCAACCAAAAAGAAAATATGGCTGTAGCCTCCCTGATTCTGGGCCTTTCTGATTCTAATTACATTTTTTAAATGAGAACTGACCAAATATAGTGAATATTTTAAATTAAGTTCTACACTCAAGAAACCTATTATACACATATTTTAGTCCTAATTGTTTTGGAGTGGCTAAAGCAGTAAATAACACTTTGCTTTGCTTTCAAGTTCTTCCGGTTCTCATGGAGTAGGTTAGGCTTGTGGACATGAAAAGGTACATAATGATATCGGGCTGAGTATACTACGACTTCCAATAGTTTGTGTTTCTTATAAAAACAAAATAAAATAAACAACAGCAAAACCTGACACTTTGACAATGTCATAAGGTAATGAACTAGAAAATCTTTTACTTTTATTTTTTGAAGATTTGTTTCCATATTAAAGTATAAATAAAAACATCCATTTCCTTTAGTTGAGATTAAGAAGTATCTGAAAGAGATGTGCATCATGTTATCTATGCTTTAGAAAAGTCAGTAGACTGGAAAATAACAGTGAGACACACTGCACACCTGTTACAATGGCCCAAATCCAGGGTCCTGGGGTCTGGACCCTGAGGG
Source organism: Hipposideros larvatus (assembly GCA_031876335.1). Lineage (NCBI taxonomy): Eukaryota > Metazoa > Chordata > Mammalia > Chiroptera > Hipposideridae > Hipposideros > Hipposideros larvatus. The sequence continues at coordinate 129,792,489 of CM063088.1, read as the reverse complement.
AGACGAGGACCAACGGGAACTCTCGCTCACTGGTGGCTGCTGGGAACACAAAATGGTGTTTTGGTATCTGGGAGACAGATAGTCTGGTGGCTTTTGACTAAGCCAAACTTACTCTTACCATATGATCCAGCAGCTGAGCTCCTTGGTGTTTACCTGAAGGAGTTAAAAACATGTCTACACAAAAACCTGAACATGAATGTTTATAGCAGCTTGTTTATAATCACCAAACTCGGAAGCTACCGAGAGGTCCTCAAGTGGGTGCCTTGGCCCTGAGCAGAGTAAGAAAGCAGTGTTTATTATACGTGTTTTTAACACATAACATTAATTAATATTTGTTATATAAGCATACAACAAAGCTAGGTGTGCTGGGTAGCATACTCCAGCATCCTGCTCTTAAAGAGTTTACACTTTGGGGGAAAAAAAGATAAACATGAGAATATAACAACATATGTAGTGATGTACCAGGAAAAAAACAAAAAGGCACCCCTTGCGGGAACCCCAGCACACTGCTCGTAGCAGCACAGCCATCTCTTCTTTCTGCCCAGGCGGCTGGCCCCCTCTGCCCTGCTCCTCACCACCCACACCGCCATCACTAAGACACTAACTCCATTCCCTCTATACACGGAGTCACGCTTACTTAGCTCGATGTTTCTGACTGTCTCACCTCTGCTTCAGAACTCCATTTCTCTGTATGCTCACCCCCTCTCTTCCTTGTCTCCTGTGTTATAGGAAATAACCCTTCTCTTTTCTACCTGTTTCCTCTAAGAACTTTACTTCATCCTCAGAATCTATCCATCAATTATTCCCTCTTTCGTACTTTATTTTTTCTCCAATGTATCTTCTCTTTCCTATAAAAAAGAAAACTAAACTTTCTCTTGACCTTACTAATCATTCAATATAACAAAATTTCTTCAATGTCAAAGTTCCAATAGAACAGGCTATTCTTTTCTTACTGTGACCCCTCTTCCCATCCACAATATGTCCCTTGATATTTGATGTCTTTCCCTGTGATGCTGCTGAAAACCACTTATTAAATCTTACCTTCTCTTCCCCAAAGCAAGTCAGCACCATTGCCTTTGAACTTCTGAAGTACCTGACATTATTAGACATGACTTTATTCCTACCTCCTTCTGGGTAGCTTTCCTTCCTAAGGCTTCTATCAAAATAACTTGTTCCTGGTTTTCCTCCATTTTCATTGCTTCCTAAGGCTTTCTCTCCCTCTGCCCTTAGTATAAAGTTTTGTAAAATTCTGCTTCAGCTGACTTTTGCCCTCTCTCTTTCAACTTTCTCTCTTGACCTTGGGATAGCTTTTAGGCAGGAGACTTTAGTTATCTTCTTTCCACAGACAAGTCCCCAGTACAAACTCCACCTTTGGGCTCTTGGGCTCAGGCTTCAGCTTCCAGTGGTCCCCTTGGCATCTACTCCAGCAGGACCTGCCTGCACCCTAAGATTTATCGGGACCCCACCAAACATTTCTTCCAGGATCTACTCCTCATGTCCCTGACTCTCCTGCTTCTCATAGTGGTCCCACAATTCTCCAGGGTACAGGCTTAATACTTCATCTGCCTTTATGTCCTCCACAGTGTGTTGTTACATCAGACAGCTTCAGGGTCTAATAGTCCAGCCAGCCTTTCAGCTGAATGAAATTCATCTCTGGCCTTGGAACCATCCTGATTCTGGGATTTCAGTCTGTTATTTTTTCAGCAGTTTTGAAACAGATATCTCCACTCCTATGCTACAAGCAATTCCAACTGATGCACAGATTTCTAATTCTTTCTTACTAATGCAGTGCTCATCCCAGTGAGCATATGATAGGTACTTAAATAGTAGTTGCTAAATTAAGTGAAACTGATCCTTCCTTGATTTCCTTAGTCATTCCTCCTTTGTAATTGGAGCCTCATATTAAAAGACAGTAAAATTCTTGCATTTAATATGATTTCATATTTTTTATTTTTTCTCTAAATCTTAGGTGATGCATAATGTCTTGTGGTCAATTAGGATATTAACAAAATTTGTGAACTTGCCATATATTTGACATTTTGAACTATGTGACAAAAATGAAAAAAACAAAACAATCCTATTATTATTACAGTAAACTCAATGTGTTGACTTAATAATTTGCTTATTAAAGTGTCCCTGTGGTTGAGAAGGAATTTTCACTGAACTTTTCTTGTCTTTTTCTTCTCTGACTTTCTGAGAAAATACCCAGAATCCTTCTGCTTGTTCTGGTCACTATGGAGGTAGTTAGATGTGAGTAACTAATGGGTTTTAACAATTACGGCATTAAAATATTTTATTTGTTTTAGTGTATTTTTGGATAATGTAGAAAGACTTGCAAAAACCCCGTCATGGCCTAGTTTGGCACCCGTGCAGCATTAAGAGAGCCGGCCCATGACTTAGGCCACTCTGACGGGAACAGGTGCATCCCTGTGGAAGCCGTCAGCTCAGACCTGGGCCAGGGCCCCCTTTCAATAGCCCAGAGAGGTTACCAGTGTTAAGCGTGGACGGCCACCCCTGGACCCAGGGGTACTGGGTGCTGCTGAGGGCGTGACCTAGGAAACAGCGTGCTATAGACATGAGGAATCAGTGAGGAGCCTGTCCAGGGTCCCCACATCCCAGTCACAAGCTGGTGGCCTGTAGGCCAGGCTCAGCAGTGGTTTTTGGCTTCACATTGTTGGCTCAAACAGTGTTCTTCACATTGTTGGCCCTGAGTTTTAATTCTAAGCTGGATACCAACATTTAAAATATCATGCAATTTCACATAAAGCCATGGATTTCTGACTTCTCAAGAGCTGGCCTCCATACGCACGTGGACCTACTTGGCTGGGGTTGTAAGAGGTTAACCTTGTGTCTGGGCTGGGGCTCTGTCTTTCACAGCATCCCTACCATGAGGCCAAACCAGCTACGCGTTCCTTGCCCATCAGCTGCCCTATGAGTCACATGGTCTGTCCGGTTCCCACTGGAGTGCAAGGTGTGACCCTGGCTTGCATCGGACCCTAGCAGTCACTCGGGAGTTACCACAACATCTCAAGTAAAGTCTTGTTCATCAGAAAGGATGGCTTTATTTTCAGGAAGGGATTTCTGCCTCTACTTTTATCAGATTCAGAGGCAAAGAAGAAAGTGCATGGTTTTAGAAATACAATTCAGCATTTTTCCAGTTTTATTATTTGATTTATCCACTTGAATTTACTCTTAATACCAAGATTGTCTCCAATATAACCAATATCACCTACCGTGGTTTTTCAATTATTTTAGACTATTTGCTTTTAAAGCGCTCTTACAAACAAAAACGGAACAAACTTTTCTTTAAAATCATCAAACTTATTGATGTTTTTCTGGAGATCAATAGCAAACATTATTCCAAAGATTGAATTTAGAACATAAGGCCAATTTAGTGTTTCCCTGCACTCTTTGGAGTAGAACACTAGTATTATGTTCTTTTAAAAACAGCTCTATAGAGGTATAGCTGATACCAAAAAGTGCACACATTTGATGTGTACAGCTTGAGAGTTTGGATGTGCACACATACGTGAGAACATCACCACACACTGCACAGCTCCACTTACACGTGGAGCTTACAATCGTCAAACACATAGAAGCAGAGAGTAGGATGGTGGTTGCTGGGGGCTGGGGGTGGGGAAAATGGAGAGATACTGTTCAGTGGGTGTAACCACTGAGTTATGTGAGATGAGCAAGTTCTAGAGAGCTGCTGTACCACATAGAGCCTACCATTAATATACTATATTGTGCGTTTAAGAATTTGTTAGAAGTGTGGATCTCAGACTGTTATTTGTTCTTCATCTGTGAAGGGGGAATAGTTGTACTTGTCTTATCAAGTTGTACTAAGGTTTAAAAATCACATTCGTACAATGATTCACACAGAGTAGGTACCTAAGAAAAAATAGTCATGTGTGCATGCCCTCTTAGTTATAATTGTCAAGGTCATTATAGCAAAGCAGGTAAGGGGACTTGATGAGATGGGACACTAATAAATAAATTTAAATCCCTTCCAATTCTTTTGGAATCCAGACACAAAGTTAAGTAAAAGAATGCATGTATACTAACAAGTTTCAAAAATCCATGGATAAATACCGTTTCACGGTGGACCGGCTTTAGGAAGAGTGTGGTCCACCAGGGGCAAACCAGGCGGGAGCCCCAGCAAGGGACAGCTGAGGCAGGTGTGGCTGCGGGTCCCTCGTGGGCAGGAGCTGGCTCCCCTCCCCAGAGCCCAGTTCTCTGAAGGTGTTCAGCAAAAGACTGATGAATGAAAAAACCCAAAGAGCAGCTTGGCAGTGGAGGACAGAGAATGAAGGGGCCTCACGACTCCAGAGTAACAAGTATCTTTCTTCATGATTTTGTTAAGACGAACTTTGATTATTTCATAGAAAGACTGGAAAGTTCATGATGGAAAACTATAGAATTCTCCTTAAATTGGTTGCTTGACTCTTACAAATATCCTCCAAGGTAACCCTTTCTATATTTTAACTGCCTCTGCAGTCTGATTTATACAAGTAGACAGTGATAGATGGAGAAGCCAGGCAGCTGTGAGGGTCCTACTCTCCAAGCTCTCATTTTCTAAGAGTGCATGGGGCTGATATCATTTCAAGCCCCCCCACCACCACCACTCCAGCTCTTGAGTGATGCACAGTGCACATGCAACCGCAGTGACAGTCTTCGGTACTTCCTCTCCTGTGAGTTCCAAGTTTTAGGAGAAGGTAAATCTAGTTTTCATGTATTTTACAACTTTTGCTCTTTGAAAGCTGGCTATATGAAATAGCACTTAATGAGATTGTGTCTGTCTAAGCCTCACTTCATAAGAGCACAGGTTTTGGGTGCAGGTTCTGACTCTTCTTCTCAAGCTGCTTTAAGAGAACTGAACTCAAAGGCCGCTTGCTTTAGGCTCTCTGGAGGCCAGTCCCCAAGTGCGAGGGCTATGAATTAGGGCCCTGGGTCAAGGTCCTTCAAATGCAGCAATTTGGGAAGAATAACTTGGGCTTTGGGGACAGCTGGACTGCGTTCACATGGTGGGTCTGCAGCTTTTCATGGCCTTGACTATTTTAACTTTTGTGAACTTTAGCTTTCCTTCTAGAAAGTGAACCCCTTGAAGGAAGTGGCCTGGTTATATTTATCCTTAAGTCTGTAGACATTCAATAAACCCTCGATGGGTACCCTGTTTTCCCAAAAATAAGACCTAGCCAGAAAATAAGCCAAAATATGGCACCTTAGCATACTGAATATTTTAAGCTGAAGGAGTTAGTAGAAAAGACAGCCTTCTCCCTGAAACAGATCATGAAACCTTCATGTGAAGGGTGCGTGCCCTCCATATCCTGGAGGCATCATGCTACAGCTTATTTTCTGGCTAGGTCTTATTTTGGGGAAACTTATTTTAGTCCTTTCTGCTTGTCCATGCCAAGGAGGCAAACCTTTGATCATTCTGGGGGTCCACGTATGTGAGGCACCATGGCGTAGAGGGCTCCAACACAGGCTGTCACTTCCCCTTCCCCATAATATCTCCACGCAAGTGTGAGATACAGTTCAAAAGGAGATTTGGTTTCAGAGTAAAGAACCCATCCATGTAAAGGAAGTGAGAGTCAGGGCCATGCACACCTTTAGGGGGCTGGTATTTTATATGGTTGATCTGCCCACTGCTACGGACTGAACATCTGTGTCCCCCAAGTCCTATGTTGAATCCTAACTCCCAGTGTGGTGGTGTCAGGAGGCGGTGCCTCTGGGAGGTGATGAAGTCATGAGGGTGGAGCCCCCACGATGGGATTAGTGCCCTTATGAAGGAGACCCAGAGAACACTCTCACCTCTTCTGTCATATAAAGGCACAGGAGAAGATGCCATCTGTGAACCAGGAAGCAAGCTCTCACCAGACACTGATCTTGGATGTCTAGCCTCCAGAATTTGAGAAATTAAATGTCTGTTAATTATAAGATGCCCAGCCTGTGGGGTTTTGTCATAGCAGCCCCAGGGAGTCAGACACACTCTGTGAAAGTCCTTGTGAGTTTCCATATTAGAAGGCGGAAGTGGCTGAACAGATTCCCGGGTTCCTGGACAAAAAGGGAAGTGCTCCCCAATGTGACCTCGACTGAAGCCCCCCTGTAATTCTAGGCGTCTGGCCTGAGTAGGTGACTCAAAGGGGAAGGGAGAAGGTAAACGCCAAGGGGTTTCAAGGTCTCATCCACAGGGGTTTGTGGAGCTTTCCCTTTCGTTTGTTATAATTTATTTTCTCTTGTCATGTAGCAGGAATCACATGAGTAGGTGCTGCAGTCGGTGGCTCATGTCACTTGCAGATGTCTCAGCAACACTGTGGCATGGAACTGCCTGCCAATGACATCCTGCTTCCCTGAGTCCAACGCTGTGGGCCTCATTTATGCTATGGGCTTGCAAGTTCTCACTAATGACTTTCGCTTTGCCCCCTTGATTTGGTAATGTTGCTTTTACTTCCCAGAAATGGCCCTGGAAGATCTCGCTCATGAGCTTATTTTAAATTGCTTGCTATTTTGTCTCTTGAAAGCTGTTTCCTTCCTGGCCCGCCAGGCTCCTCTCAGCTCTGACAGCAAATGTTTGTGGTGGAACTACAGCAGGTAGAGCACGTTTGGTTTGCTCTTGTGGCAAATTTCAGTCTGAATTCTTTACGTGGCATGTTTTTAAAAAGCTACCTATTAATTGTGACAGAGTGCACTGTTGAAAGATGGATATGGTGCATCTTGTAATCAACATCGCAATTCAAATAGTCATCTGGTTATGAAACAAAACCCCCAAAGGTGAAATATAAAGCACAACCTCCCTGACGCCTTATCAGCGTAATGATACCTTAGAACTCACGTACCTCAAATGCAGTAATCATGTAATTATCACCTAAGCCAGTGCAAATATGACATGTAATTGTGTGGAGTGATCGTGGATGATCAGCCAGTTATCACTGCATCAGAATCATAACTTGTTCTGAAACTTTCTGAATGGATAAACTGCTGGCTGTCCATCCCCTGGTCACAGGAGAATGTATCCCTGTCATCATGGAGTGCTTTTCCATCAGCTGACCTTCTGCCCTCTCGGGAAAGCACAGAGCTGGACATGTAAGGGTGCCCCTCGCCTCCTCACGTTGCCCACTTAGCGAAGTCGGGTTGCACCTGACAAGTGAGGACCCCGCTGTAGGAAGCCTGCCTGCTGATTTTCACCCAAAACGTCTCCTCAGAGACCTGCTGAGTATTTCCCAAGAGCCATTTGGCCCAGTGCCTGGGAATGGAAAACCGTCTTATTCTCCAGCATATGTTCTGAGTACATTGCTGTCTTGTTCTAGACTCAGTCTCATCCCCACAAACACAGCGTCGCTCCCTTTGTTCTTCCACCTCCTGCTCAGCCTTTTGGGAGGAAGCCGCCCGCTGCACCTTCTAGAGCACCGATAGACAGGGAGTCACATCGCTGGTGTGTGAGAATGGAAGAAAGGGGAGCAGCCACCTGCCAGAGGCTTTGGGGCTGGGATGTAAACTTAAGAAATCCGGATGCAGGACTTTTTTTTCGGCCCCTCGCGGAAATCAGCAAAATCGAACAGGCAGCACAGGCATGACTTGGACCAAGACAATATTGTGTAACTAGCAAACGACTCCACGATCAAAGAATTGTCTTTCCCTTTAGGATTAGAAAAGCCATGAATATTAATAATGGTAACATTTACTCACCATTTTAATTCCATGTGCTAAGAAAATGCATCATTGTACTTCATCCCCATGACACCTCTATGCTATGTATCATTTTATCCCCACTTTACAGATGGGCAAACTGATATTCATCAAGGTAAAGTAACTGATCCATGATAATAAACTATTATAGTAGGAGAAAGAACCTTTATTCAGATAGTGAGTGAACACATGGAGAATCTGAGGGACCTTTGTGACAATGGCTGTTACCAGCGTTGGCCCATGAAGGGGTTCACGTCACCTAGTTCTGTCCTCTGAGGACAGAACTCAGAGGAAGCAGGACTCACTGTAGACCCGTGGCTTGGTCAGAAGTTCCAGTCTCTACTGAGGAAAGGGCCTTGCTCATATACAATCGTAGGTGTGTGTACAGCTACAAGTGTTGGGTAAGCCTGTCTGCACTCTGACTATAGTGCTGTTTTTATTCTTTTCAACAAATTTGTTTTCTAAAACTTTCATTAAAAAGTACTTTTTCCTGTATTGAAAGCCATGCATTCCCAAACTCAATTTTTGAAAAATATTAGAAGATTATCCTGTTAGAGTCTGCTTCACAGTTGTCATCATGCTAGAAGTAGGAACTAAAATACCATCTAAAGAAAGGACATTCTTGCTTTGGATATTTCAAAAGCATGCATGTGACCATTGCCCACCTGGGAGCCTTCCGCGGCATGCTGTTACCCAGTGGGTGACATGGGGAGGGGTGCCCTGGCCGCAGCCTTCGGAAGGAAACACCACACGCATCTCATCACATTAACCTGTACTGTCTTAACAACATAGTAGATGTTTTAGGGTAAGAAAAAGGAGGGAGGCCTGGAGACCAGTGAAGTTCACTTTTCCCTGCAGACAAAGCCCTGAAGAAAAGCTCAGGTACACACTCACACTCACGCACAGCCACACTCATGCACAATCACATTCGTGCACACCCACACTCATGCACAGCCACACTCACACACACTCACACTCATGCACAGCCACACTCACACACACTCACAGCCACACTCATGCACACCCACACTCACACACACTCACGCACAGCCACACTCACGCTCATGTACACACACACCCACACTCATGCACAATCACATTCGTGCACACCCACACTCATGCACACCCACACTCACACACACTCACAGCCACACTCATGCACACCCACACTCATGCACACCCACACTCACACACACTCACGCTCATGCACAGCCACACTCACACACACAGCCACACTCATGCACACCCACACTCACACACACTCACGCTCATGCACAGCCACACTCACGCTCATGTACACACACCCACACTCATGCACAATCACATTCGTGCACACCCACACTCATGCACACTCACACTCATGCACACCCACACTCACACACACTCACAGCCACACTCATGCACACCCACACTCATGCACACCCACACTCACACACACTCACAGCCACACTCATGCACACCCACACTCATGCACACCCACACTCACACACACTCACACTCACGCACACTCACACTCATGCACACACACACTCACGCTCATGTACACAACACTCACACTCATGCACAGCCACACTCATGCTCATGTACACACACACACACACATGCACACCCACACTCATGCACAGCCACACTCATGCACACTCACACACACTCACACTCACGCACACCCACACTCATGCACAGCCACACTCACACACACTCACACACACTCACACTCATGCACAGCCACACTCACACACACTCACACACACTCACACTCATGCACAGCCACACTCACACACACTCACACACACTCACACTCATGCACAGCCACACTCACGCTCGTACACACACACACACACACACATGCACACCCACACTCATGCACACTCACACTCATGCACATCTATAGTCATGTGCACATCACTCAATTAGTACAAAGAAGGCTGGAAATGGAAGCTGACAAACCCAGTGGTGCTGAGCTATCAATTGAGACAAATAGACGAGAAAACAGATGTTATTAGTTACTGATCAGCACTGACCCCTCCCTCTAGTCACACCAATAGTTCTTTGCAGTAATAAACCCTCACACTCACTCAGTGAATGGAAGGATGGATAAAAACACTAGCAAACCCGGGAAAGAGCTCTGCTCAATGAGTGACAACTTACAGCTTTCAAAGGTGATAATCAGAGCAGTGTGTCCCAGATCGTGGAGGGAAGGCTTTAAATAATGCATGTGACACAGCTTTGAAAGTTAAAAATAAGTGTGATGGAGGCAGTAGAAGGTGATACTTAAAATACAGTCCCTAGTGGGGCTGACGAAAGGGGAGAAGGAAGCCCTTATTTCGCAAGTGTGATGAGCACGGAAAATGTAGTGAAGTTCTTATGTAACCTGAATGCTTGTCTGAGGGAATTAGTTACATCATAATAAGAAGCAGGAGCCCCAGCAGATCCAACCCAATCTCACAGATGCAGTGCAATTTGTGCAAGCTGGAACTTACCCTCAGGCTCTCAGAAAGTAGTAGCTATAAAACACAAGCAGGAGGCAAGCCCAAACCCACCAGATCAATGGGCCAATGAGAAATGAGATGTCTGAGGAAGGAGTGGACGTGGGGACAGTCAGGACTTTCTGGAACACAAACCAACCCAGAAGTTCTACTCTATTCTGCTCTGATGACATCTTGATATCTCACAGGGCTGCATTGTTTTCTTGTCCTAAAAGAGTAAAATTTAAAGAGAGATGAGTTATGAAAACTAAGATTATCTGTAAGAATGGGGCATTCAATGTTGGGTAGCAGCCGTGGTGTCTTGTGGACCATGCATGGTCAGGGCATGGATGGGTGCTGGCCAGGGGACCCTTTCAGAGGTGGAAATGTCCTGCCTTGCCCAGCATGGCAGCCAGCAGCCTCAGGCAGCTGCTGGGCGCTGGGCGTGGGGTAAGTGTGATTGAGGACCAGAATGAAGGCTTTTCTTTAATTTTTACTTTTTTATAACTTCAATAGCCATATGCCATGGCTACCATATCAGACAGTTCAGATATAGACTCTTCCATTTTAAAATTTTAAACACAGATGTCATAGTTATTCACTTAATATTTATCATGAGCCCAGGCCGTTTCAAGTACTCCACAAAGCACTTCACTTCCAATATTCTTACATTTTCAACACGAGGGGCCAAGTATTCTTTGCGTTTCTCATGCATGCTTCTGCCTGCCATGGTCTGATCTCCAGAGCCTCCAGCTACTGAAAGATAAACACATGGAATTGCCATGGATTACGTTTGCACAGATTGGCAGGAAATAGAAAAGATGTTTGGAGAGCTGTCTTGACCTAAATTTAAGAAGGAATTTGTAATGATCCAAATAATGTGCATATGGGCATTCTAACATTTCTACATGTTAGAATGAGAAAACACAAGGATGTGACACTTTGGTCCTTCCTTATTCACGTCACTTTTGTCCTTTCTCTTCATACAGTGCAATTCCTTTTCTCCCTCTTTCTTTTCTTTTTTTCTTTCCCTGCCTCTTTCCCTCCCTCTCTCCCTTCCTCTGTGTTTGCAGGAGGAATGGGGGCATGTCTGTGGGTTTCATATTCAAGTGTTATACTGGGTTATTTTGGGGGATATCAAATCATGTCTGTAGTCATTGCTTCAAGCCTTTGGGTGCACTAGAGAATCTATTTTTGTTTCAGGAAACAATAATGAAAAGCAGTCCCAGAGGCACTTTCCCAAAACAGGCAGTTGGTTTCGGGTTGCTGCGCTCTGACACGCTGTTACTGTTGGGAAAGACACACTGAGGAGGGAGGCGAGCGCCCACTGTACAACAGGCAGTGAGCTCCGAGGACAGAGCGAAGGCAGAGGGACTTCTCGCACATGTTCCCACAGCTTCCACTAGAGGTGCACACTCCGATGGTACTTGGGAAGGGCACCTTTTCCAGTGTGTGTGACACTGGGAAACCAGAGTGACTCCTTCACTCCAGTCCACTGTGGGCACAGGGGGCCACATTGAAACCGCGGGTGTTTCCCATTGGGGTCCTCCCAGGCGGGGCCACTGCAGAGGCTGCTTTCTGAAGCCCTTGGTCCCTCTCCTTCAGCATCCTCACCTGTTCAGGTCACCTGGTAGCTGAATGTGTAACCATGTGTGGACTTAGCAGACCCTGGGGGTTTGGTAAGACCTTTCTTATAGTTTGGGAAGTGAGGTAGAGAAGTGACAGGGGACAGCTGGATGAGTGATAGGTCAGGCTTAGGAGCAGGATTAGAATGGGTTCTGAGTCAGCCTCAGAGGAAAGACCGCACCCAATGGCGCACAGCTGGGTCAGTCATTGATTGCAGTGTTTGAATACATGAAACCCCGATAGAGCAAACACTTGTTGAAACAAGCCTCAGAACTAATACCAGAAACAGCAGTCGCAAGAACAGGGTCTGCACAATTTAGAAAAAATTCACTCAAACTTGCTAAAAATTTCGGCAAAGGCAGGTCTGCTCTGACCACTTAAAGATCTGTGTGGCATATAAAATAATATGATACATTAAAATTAATGACTTCTTTAATGTGATGAAATATTATATATAATATTTATATTCAACTAACAACTTAGTTTAATTGTTTTATTTATCTTTTATTTATAAATGAATATATCTCTTGTGATTTTGTGTTGCCCAGTGCCTGGCCCAAAGTGAGCACACAGATATTTGTTGAATGAATAAATGTTCTAATTTATCATAATTCTTACTCCCAAACAAATTGTCACCTCAGTCACTGGCTCTCATAGATACATCTTTCTTCCTTTGGAACTTTGTTTCTTAACTCATAAAAACATTATTTCTCTGGGGTTTCATTCCCCCTCCCCCAAAGGTCTTCACCTATTTTGAGACCAAAGTAGGATACAATTAAGTCAAATTTGTTCACTCTTTCTAACACCACTGACACATTCTTCCCACAACCATTATTCATGTACCACCCCTAAGCCAGGCATGACCATACCGGCCAGCCGGGGAGGGCTGAGAGAGGTTTGGTGATTCCCTAATGTCACACAACTTATTCGTGGCAAAAACAAAGGGGACCGTGATCTATGTCTTCTGGTCACAATCCTAGTGCTGAAGCCTCATACGTCATTGTGATGCATCTGTCCCAGCCCACCTCCACAACTCAGACCCAAAGATCACATTCCCCTTAGAAGTCAGATTGCCCTGGTCCTGGAGAGAAGCTCAGCGCATACTCCACCCCAAAGACTTTGCCTTCCCGGGGGGCAGAGCAATAGCCTGTCTGTTCCAATCCTTGTCTTTAAAATCATACTTCTATATTTTGAGTTGCCTGGAGGCTTCGGTTGAATGATCATAACCAGGTTTCAGTACACAAACTAATCTCATTCTTTCTACAACTTAGAAAATGGGCCTGTCATTCACAAGGCTAGAGAACACTGGAGTTTTACCTGGATGCTGCAGTTTTTACCTACCTGGGCAGATGCGTGCATTTAATTTCATCACCCAGTGGCAGAAATCATGACTCATTTCAGCCTTGAACATTGATCATTTTGGTCTTAAATGAAAGAAAGCAATGTATTTCCCATTGGTTTTACAGTTAGAGAGAAATCTACATTTTTAGTGCATGCAATACTTTTACAATATTAATTTTCCGGAAAAATAAAATTCCCATCAAGTTAGTGTTGGTGTGAGGATTTTTATACTATACCCTGTCTTGTAGGCATTATAAACACCATGTGTGTACACACACACACACACAAACGCATGGAAAGCCTTCTTTTAATTCTGCTTGAATGTAGTCTGTAGTGAGGAAGCAAGGTGTGTGTGTGTGTGTGTGTGTGTGTGTGTGTGTGTGTGTGTGTGTGTGTAGCTAGAGGCTAGAAATGATATAAGATGGAGAGCATAGTTGGACTTCTAGGATACAATTTCTAAGTAAGCGACATTGTTCAGGTGAGGCTTTCTGGAGAAGAGGAACTCAATGCAGTTTTGAAGGAGTCATGGAATTTATGCAGCTTTATGGCCAATGAAAGAAATGGATACTCAATGGATAACATTCTGTCACTTTTTAGGAAGTGATTGGTTAGGGGGTGACATTTAAATGAATCTTCATCTTGGGACAATGTGGAAAGAGTCTTCGACTTGGATCCAAAGGAAACAGGTGTCAGATGGCTGCTTCCAGGAGGTGGCTGGGGCACAGCACAGCCCCCACTCACCTGGGTTTCTGCAGCTTACCTGGGGCGCAGGACCCCAAAGGGCTCCGCATGTGGACTGAGGGCTGGAGTCATCCACAGACAGATTTTCCTTGGAGAATTGTAAAGAGTTTTGAGTTAATGGCTGAACATGGAGACATGTATTTATCACAAGCTCAAATGCCTCCAGCTGCCAGCCTGACCCTGAACGTACCTTTCCCCAGGGCCACCTGACCCTGCAGCTGAGAGATGGCTGCCCTGTGGGAAGGGCCTGGCCAGCTTTTCCAGGTCCCGCCACCCAAAATCCCAAGTGAGTAACTTCTGACCATCAAGCTGCTGTGTTCATTTTTGTCATCATGAAACTATTTTCCTGAAAGTCTCTCTGTCCAAACTCTGGGAAAAAGAAATATAGATTATGAGAAACATTTGGCTTTTCTCATTCTGACTTCTATTTTCAGGCAGGGCCCTGAGGGCATTTGAGTTTGTGGTAAGTAGAGAGGTCTCAGATAAAACGCCAAACCTATCACAACGCTCCCCAAGTTTCTGCCTGCTGCCTCCTGGCCTTGACTTTGGGCTCAGCTGGTTGTAAGCACATGAGTCTCCAGTCTCCTGTGTTCCTCATGCTCCCCAGAATGCCCCCCTTCCTGGCATGGGCACCAAGAGCACCAGCTGACAGGGGAGCATGAGCTTCCTGCTCCCTAGGGTGACAGCCAGTTGATTTGCTCACATTTTACTTTGTTTTCAGAATAATTCCACTCATTCTCTGCAAGCGTTACCTTGCAGAGCATTATTGATTTACAAGCTAGGATGTTTTGTTTAGTTGCTTTTGTTCTTTTTTTTTTAACTGTAAAAAATCAGTGTTGTTCAGCAACCTTGAAAGTCACACCCCTCCATTTGTACTTAGTTGTAAGGTTGGGACGGAACTTTGACTTGGGGGAAACTTGATGGTGTAGAAGCCCCAAGCTACTGACTGAGGTTTTTGGTGACAGACTGGACCTCGGCTGTTTCTCTAGCACCCAAGTAGACAGAGCAGGGCAGGGATTATTCATAGACTACTTGATGCAATGTCCCGCCTGGGCAGAGGCAGAGGTACAGGAAAGATGAAGAATGGTCGTTGGTGTCCACAAGGACAATGGCAGGAAGGGGTGCCGCCTTTCTGATCTCCCGTGGTGAAGGGCTGCCCATCTGCAGGTACTCTGACAGCTCACCCTACCACCCTGGGGCACCCCCACATCTGCCAGCCTCAGGGCGTGGGCATCACACACAAGTCTTTTAAAGGTTAGTCACAAGCCTCTTGATTGAAGAGATGTTTTCTCACATAATCTCAAGGCACAGATGAAGTGGTACACTGATAGAGTCACAAGGCAGTCACGGTTACTTGGTGAGGTCCAAAAATAGTTGGAAGGACATCTGAAGAGAAAGTATAGAACAATACTCCCTTTTCATACTGAGGGCCAATCACTTTATTAAAATATGGATCAGACAGTGAGATCAGAATTAGGATGATGTCATCAAATGACAAGTTTGACTGGTTTGACTGGTGATTGTGGTGTGAAATGGTCTGTAAGAAACGGGATGACAAAGCAACTTTTAAATCTGCTCTTTCTTTGTTATTTTCCAATAGCTAGTTCAGTGACAGAAATCAAATAAAGTTTTCATTTATTTTTAGCATATATAGCATTTTTACATTTTATGTATATTTCTTGGAAAAAAAGTGTGTGTGTATATGAATAGTTCTCAACCAAGAAGAGGACATTTGCTCCCCAGGAGATATGTGACAATGTCTAGGGACGTATTTGGTTGTCACAACTGGGAGAGAGGATGCTATTGGCATCTAGTGGGTAGAGGCCAGGATGCTGCTAAACACCCTACAATGCACATGACAGTCCCCTCAGCAGATAATCACGTGGCCTCAAGCGATGTCAAAGTTCGAAGGCTGACAAACCCTGAGGGGTGTGTGTGTGTGTGTGTGTGTGTGTGTGTGATATTACCTGCGTGTGTATATGTGCATATCCGCATATACACAGACATGCCTGTATATACACAAATATACACATATACCGAACATACATGCATACATATATTACATTACATACATATCACATATGTATATGTATATCTATAAAGATATGGCGGGGTGTGATTTGATAGCTCAGTTCAATTGTTAATGGATCCACAAGTGAGTGCTAAATTTTATTTTCTGCATAACCAAAACATCCTGATGTTCAATAAAGCAGGAGTGAAGAAATACAAGACTTTTTTTTTTTTTTTTTTTTTAGTTAAAGGGAGACTCAGAAAAGGGTCCTGAAAAAGTGGAGAAGGGATCAGATGGAGAGCCCTAACCCCTTGTTCCCACCCACCTGCTGGCTGTCTGGGGGCTCTCACCTGAAAGACTCGGGGCTTCACTTTTTAAATGAGGCAAAAAAGGAGGATCAAACTGAAAAAAAAAAGCAAAGTCACTTTCTAAACCCAGATGTGCTTTATAAACCAAATATTAGGATAATAGGCAATGGGGGAAGCTCAAGGAAAGGGTTTTATAGGGAATTATAGAAGACTAATAACCTAACCAAAAAGTAGAATGATCTCAGGTAGTTTCCCCACCCCTATCCCCCGAGGTCTTTTTACAGTGGACTTTGCTGGAAGACTTCTAAACATCCTTTCTATTTCTCAGCAACAGTTTCAAAAAAGCAAATTTATTTCTAGCAAAATGTTTATTTCAAACTCTGCCTTTACTAGTGTGTTTAGCTTCTGGTTCCATTTAATTTGAGTCAGGGGCCTTGCAATCCAAGCCAGGGCTCCTTCCAACTCAGGTTTCAGACAAGCAGGGTGATTTCAAAATGAGTTGGTGACTGAAAAGAACATGATAAGGAAACGACAACTGTAGCTAAAATGGCCAGTTCATCTCCTTCTGTGACCAAATCAAACATATTATCAAGAGTTTTTTGGTTTTGTTTTTATTTTGATTGGGGAATTGGGGGAGGGGAACAGTGTTAGGGAATTGGGGAGGGGGACCAGCCAAGCTGTTCTTCAATCTTCCTTGTGGAGGGCTCCAGTCACCATCTGGCTGCCCATCAGCAGCTCGTGGCCTCTAAGCTCAAGGTGCCGTGTTACAATCTTAGTTGCAGGTGGGCGTAGCCACCATCCCATGCAAGAGTCTAACTGGCAGCCTTGTTGTTAAGAGCGCACACTCTATCCACTGAGCCATCTGGGCGGCAGTTCAGCTCAAGGTGCTGAGTTCAGTCTTAGTTGCAGGCGGGAGTAGCCCACCATCGAACAGGCAGTCTTGTTCTTAGGAGCACGTGCTCTCACCACCTGAGTCATTCTGCCACCTGTTGACAGCTCAGCAGCAGCTCAGCTCTGGCACAGCGTCATTGGCCCATGTGGGACTCGAACTGGTGGTCCTGGTGCTTAGAGCTGGCACTCTTAAGCTAACTCTTAACCAACTGAGCCACTCTGTTGGCCCGAGAGTTTTGTATCACAAAATCGGCCCCCACCCCATACACACATATTTAAGATAAAAGTGGAAATTACATTGTAACACAACACAGACTTTCTCATGAATAAAATCACTTGACTTAACATGTGGGGTTATATGTTGTCTCTCACACACTGTGGTTATCACCTTCTTAACCCCAGGACCTAAGCTAGGAGAGCAGGAACTCAGAGGGGAAGGCTCAGGGACCAGTTAACTCAGAGCTGTAATCCAGGAGACCATCCACAGAACCACCAAGTGGGGGAGAAGACTGATGTATGCGATGACCAAGAGGGAAGTCAAAACCCAGAGCTTGTGGAGCCAGTTTTAGAAGTGAAGGGGCTTCTAGGACAGATGAACTGAGGAAGCGTGGCCATCAGTATGGAAGACGCCAAGAGACCAGAGTTGGGTGCAGACCGGGACCGCTGGGGGCCAGATCTGAGCACCGAGCTGCGCTACCTACTAGCTGGCCCTTGCCCGGACACGAAACTACTCTAATGTCCACTCTTCAGCATCCTGTGTGTGAAGAGAGGGCAGGGGAAGGAATGGAAAGATGGCTTTTCTAACCTTGGACCGTCAGAGGCAAGCGCACAGACATGAACCCAAACCAGTTGGTTATTTATTCAAGCAGCCATTCATTTACATTTTTCAGTATTTAAATTCTGTCAAAAAGCTCATAGTGAATAATCATGTAATCACATAAAAACCTTTTGGACGGTCTTTACTGAAGATTAAACACAGTTTGTTTTTCTAAGCAAAATAAATGGTTTCTGTCCTTCTGTCAGTTCCTTTGTATGGATTGCAGAGGACTTCTCATGAAGGGTACAATGCCGACTTGTCTGGTCCACACAGATGGCTGTGGCAAGAGGACCACTGGTTCCCAGAGCACCTGAGGGCTTTGGGCAGAGAGTGCTCTTGCTAAGGTGGTTTTATTGACGAGATCCTGGAGAGATGGGCTCTACCTTAAATGTTGCCTCATCACTGATGCCTCAGAACCCAGAGCTGGAAATACTTAGCCCAGCACACAGCTAGTGAGCAGCCTGTGTTGACACCTGGGAGGTCCACTCTGCATCTCCACTCTCCTGAGCAACTGCTGGGACCGGGAAGGACTCTTGCTGATAGCAGACTTGGGAGAACAGTGACCTCGGGTGGCAAGGCTTGAGTCCCTATGACACATGACACTACAGTTTGTTTGTTTTTTTATTAGTTTCATGTGTATACAGAACAATACAATAGTTATCCTTTTCACCCCTCACAAAGTAACAACCCCGCTCCCCCCAACCATTGCCCTCTGACCCCTGATGTCATACTTATCTATTACAATTCCATTGACTCCATTCCCTCTCTACTCCACATCCCGTGACTATATGTAAATATAATTGTAATTGACATACAATATTATTGAACAACAGCTTCAGAAATACAGTGCAGTGGTTAGGCCTCTACACTGTCTATGCAGTGGCCTCCTTAACAAGACATGAGTCCATCTGGCCCCCTAAAAAGTATTTACAACATTATTTATTATCTTCCCCAGACTGTCTTTTCTATCCCTGAGGCCATATTGTAGTTACCAATTTGTATTGTATCGTCCCTTCCCCTTCTCCTTCATCCCCACCCCCTCCCAATTGGTAACCCTCAGTTTTTCCTCGTCTCTCTGAGACTATTTTTGTTTACATTTCTCATTTATTCAGTTTTTTAGATTCCACGTGTAAGTGAGATCATATGGCATTTATCTTTCTCTGACTGACTTATTTCACTTAGCATAATGTTCTCAGGTTCCATCCATATCGTTACAAATGGTACTATTTCCTACTTTATAGCTGAGTAATACTCCATTGTGTAAATGTACCATAGTTACTTAATCCAGTCATCTACTGATGGGCATTTTGGTTGTTTCCAAGTCTTGGCTATTGTGAATAGCGCTGCAATGAACATAGGGTGCATGTATTTTTTCAAATTAATGTCTTGGGTATTTCTGGATAAATACCTAAGAGTGGAATTGCTGGGTCGTAAGGTAGTTCCATTTCCAGTTTTTTGAGATGTCTCCATACTGATTTCCATAGTGGCTGTACCAATCTGCAATCCCACCAACAGTGCACTAGGGTTCCCTTTTCCCCACAACCTCGCCAGCATTTGTTGTTTGTTGATTTACTGGTGATAGCCATTCTGACCAGAGTGAAGTGATATCTCATTGTGGTTTTTATTTGCATCTCTCTAATTATTAGTGAGGTTGAACGTTTTTTCATACGCCTGTTGGCTATCTGTATGTCCTCTTTAGAAAAACGTCTCTTCATATCCTCTGCTCATTTTTTAATTGGGTTGTTTGGTTTTTTGGTGTTGAGTTGCATGAGTGTTTTATAAATTTTGGATATTCAGCCCTTATCAGATATATCATTGGCAAATATCTTCTCTCATTCAGCAGGCTTCCTTTTTGTTTTATTGATGATTTCCTTTGCTGTAAAAAAACTTTTAAGTTTAATGTAGTCCCATATGTTCATTTTTTTCTTTGACTTCCCTTGCCCAGGGGGATGTATCAGTAAAAATATTGCTCAGGGTAATGTCTGAAAATTTAGACCCTATATTTTCTTCTAAGAGTTTTATGGTTTTAGGTCTTACATTTAAGTCTTTAATCCATTTTGAATTTGTTCTTGTATATGGAGTAAGGAGGTGGTCCAGTTTCATTGTTTTGCATGTGTCAGTCCAATTTTCCCAGCATCATTTATTAAATAGACTATCTTTACCCCAATGTAAATTCTTGCTTCCCTTGTCATAGACTAACTGCCGTATGTGCCTGGATTTAATTCCGGGCTCTCTATTCTGTTCCATTGATCTATGTGCCTGTTTTTATGCCAATACCATATTGTTTTGATTACTGTAGCTTTGTGGTACATTTTAGTGTCTGGTAGCATGATGCCCCCACTTTGTTCTTATTTCTCAGGATTGCCGTGGTTATTCGGGGTCTTTTTTGGTTCCATATAAATTTTAGAATTATATTTTCTATTTCTGTGAAAAACACCCTAGGTAGTTTGATAGGAATTGCATTGAATCTATATATTGCTTTAGGCAATATGGACATTTTAACTATATTAATTCTTCCAATCCATGAGCATGGAATGTTTTTCCATTTGTTTGTATCTTCTTTTATTTCTTTCTTCAGTGTCTTATAATTTTCTGAGTACAGGTCTTTTACTTCTTTGGTTAAATTTATTCCTAAGTATTTTATAGTTCTTGGAGCAATTGTAAACAGAACTGTTTTCTTAATTTCTCCTTCTGATAGTTTATTATTGGTATATACAAATGCAACTGATTTCTGAATATGGATTTTGTATCCTACTACCTTACTGAATTCATTTATCAGTTCCAATAGTTTTTTGATGGAGTCTTTGGGGTTCTCTATATATAGTATCATGTCACCTGCATATAATGACAATTTTACTTTCTCCTTACCAATATGGATGCCTTTTATTTCTTTTTCTTGTCTGATTGCTGTGGCTAGAACTTCCAGAACTAGGTTAAATAAAAGTGAAGAAAATGGACAGCCTTGTCTTGTTCCTGATCTTAAAGGGAATGGTTTTAGCTTTTCCCCATTGAGTATGATGTTAGCTGTGGGTTTATCACATATGGCCTTTATTATGTTGAAATATGATCCTCCTATTCCCACTTTGTTAAGAGTTTTTGTCATAAATGGCTGCTGTATTTTGTCAAATGCTTTTTCTGCATCTATTGATATGACCATATGATTTTGATTTTGATTTTTGTTGATGTTGTGTATCACATCAATTGATTTGTGGATCTTGAACCACCCTTGCATATTAGGGATGAAACCCACCCGGTCATGATGTATGATCTTCTTAATATATTGCTGAATTCTGTTTGCTAATATTTTGTTGAGGATTTTTGCATCTATATTCATCAGGGATATCGGCCTGTAGTTTTCCTTTTTTGTACTGTCTTTGTCTGTTTTTGGAATCAGGGTGATCGTGGCTTCATAGAAAGAGTTTGGGGGCCTTCCCGCCTTCTGAATTTTTTGGAATAGTTTGAGAAGAATAGGTAATAGTTCTTTTTTGAATGTTTGGTAAAATTCACTTGTGAAGGCATCTAGCCCCAGGCTTTATTTGTTGGGAGCTTGCTGATTATTGATTCAATTTCCTTGGTGGTAATCAGTCTCTTCAGATTTTCTGTTTCTTCTTGAGTTAACTTTGGAAGATTGTATCCTTCTAGGAAATTATTCATTTCTTCAAGATTGTCAAATTTGTTGGCATATAATTGCTCATAGTAATTTCTTAAGATTTTTTGTATTTCTGTGGAGTCTGTTGTCGCTTCGTCTCTTTCATTCCTGATTTTACTAATTTGAGTCCTCTCTCTTTTTTTTTTTTTTGATGAGCCTAGCAAGAGGTTTGTCAATTGTGTTTATATTCTCAAAAAAACAGCTCTTGGTTTCATTGATCTTTTGTATTGTTTTTCTGGTCTCTATTTTGTTAATTTCCGCTCTGGTCTTTATCACCTCTTTCCTTGTACTCCCTTTGGGCTTATTTTGCTCTTCTTTTTCCAGCTCCCTGAGGCATAAGGATAACCTGTTGATTTGAAATGTTTCTTTCTTTTTTAGGTAGGCCTGCACTGCTATGAACTTCCCTCTTAGCACTGCTTTCGCTGCATCCCAGAGGTTTTAGGTCATGGTGTTTTCATTTTCATTTGTCTCAAGGTATTTTTTTATTTCTTCCTTGATCTCAGTTTTGACCCAGTCGCTATTTAATAGCATGTTATTCAGCCTCCATGTATTTGTGTGCTTTCCAGATTTCTTTGTATAATTGATTTCTAGTTTCATAGCATTGTGGTGAGAGAAGATGCTTGATATGATTTCAATCTTCTTAAATTTATTGAGACTGTTTTTGTGTCCTAACATGTGGTCTATCTTGGAAAATGTTCCATGTGCATTTGAGAAGAATGTATATTCTGTTGCTTTGGGGTGAAATGCTCTAAAAATATCGATTAAATCCAGCTGGTCTAATGTGTCATTTAAGACCACTGTTTCCATGTAGATTTTTGCCTGGAGCATTTGTCCATTGATGACAGTGGGGTGTTGAAGTCCCCTACTATGATGGTGTTACTGTTGATCTCTGTCTTTATGTCTGTCAATATCTTTTTTATATATTTAGGGGCTCCTATGTTAGGTGCGTAGATGTTTACTAGGGTTATGCCCTCTTGTTGGATCGATCCCTTTATTATTATGAAGTGACCTTCTTTGTCTTTTATTATATTCTTCAATTTAAAGTCCATTTTATCTGATGTAAGTATTGCTACTCCAGCTTTATTCTCGGTTCCATTTGCATGAAATATTTTACTCCATCCCTTTACTTTCAGCCTGTATGTGTCTTTTGATCTGAGGTGAGTCTCTTGTATACAGTATATGCAAGAGTGTTGCTTTCTCATCCACTCAGCCACCCTATGTCTTTTGATTGGAGCATTTAAACCATTTAGATTTAATGTGATTATTAATAGGGCATAGTTATTGCCATTTTGTTATTTGTGTTCCTGGTCTTCATTAGTTAGGTTGTTTTTCCCTTTCCTTTGCTTAAAGAAGTCCTTTTAACATTTCCTGCAGTGCTAGCTTGGTGGTAATGAACTCCCTCAGCTTATTCTTTTCTGGGAAGCTCTTTATCTCTCCTTCAATTTTAAATGATAATCTTGCTGGATAAAGCAATCTAGGTTGTAAGACTTTGTTTTTCATCACTTTGAAGACCTCCTGCCACTCCCTTCTGGCCTGCAGAGTTTCTGTAGAAAGGTCTGCTGATAATCTTATGGGGGTGCCCTTGTAAGTAACTTGATGCCTGTCCCTTGCTGCTTTTAGGATTCTGTCTTTGTCTTTAACCCTTGCCATTTTCACTATAATGTGTCTTGGTGTGGGCCTGTTTTAGATCATCTCTGCACCTCCTGGACTTGTATGTCAATTTCTTTTGCCAGGTTAGGGAAATTTTCAGACATTATTACTTCAAAAATGTTCTCAATCCCTTGCTCGCTCTCCTCTCCTTCTGGTATTCATATGATGCACATGTGGTTGCGTTTGATGTTGTCACCCAGCTCTCTTAAGCTATTTTCAATGTTTTTTAGTCTTTTTACTTTTTGTTGTTCCGCTTGGATGATCTCTCCAATTTTGTCTTCTAAGTCACTGATTCGATCCTCTGCTTCATCCAATCTGCTAGTAATTCCATCGAATTTGTTATTTAATTTAGTAATTGTATTCTTTAATTCTAGCTGGTTGTTTTTCATGATTTCCGTATCCTTCTTTAAATTCTCATTAATTTCCTTGAATATTCTAATAATCAGTGTTCTGAACTCTGTGTCTGATAGGTTGTTTACCTCTATTTCCTCTAGTTCCCCTGCTTCAGGAGGTTTCTTCTGTTCTTTTATTTGGGCTGTGTTTCTTTGTTTCCCCATTCTGGCTTACTTTTTGTGCTTGCTTCGATGTAATAGGTAGATCCCCTAGGTCTCTCAGTCTTTTCTGGGTGGACTTATGTGGTATGTGTCCTTTACATTTGAATTACTCAGACTCCCTTTTTTTCCTGTGTGTGTGTACCAGAGGTGTTCTTTGTGTTGTGTGTCTTTTCCTGTTGAGGTCAAGTTTTTACTGCTCTTGGCTTGTCAGTAGGTAGGATTGACTTCCACGCTGACTAGCTCTGAGGATTAGCTGCGTCCACAGTTTATGGACTGTGTACCACATGGGCTCTTGTGCCTATAGCGATTTCCCTTTGGATGTGACTCTTATAGGTTAGACCCCGTAATGCTCTGATTTTATCTAAAGTTGGTCTCTGGGTGTGATGATTCTTGTGCCGCTTTGGCTGGGCCCTGCTGCAGAGCGGGTTTTAGAGCAAAACAGATCAACAAGCACAACCACAACAGCCACCAAAGGTAGCCAGACACTCGCAGATGTGCAAAACAACCATCAACCTACACTCAACATGTACAGAAATATCAAGCATACAAAAGGAAAAAAAATCAACAGAAACAAAACAACAACGAAAAAAACAAGGAACAAGCAGCAAAACAAAATAAAATAAAAATACAATAAAAGAAAAAATAGAATAAACTCGAGAAACAAAATAGCAAACCCCCCCCAAAAAAAACAAAAGCAAAAAAGCAAAAAAAAAAAAAAAAAAAAAAAAAAGCTCCCTCGTCATTTTGAGCTTAGACACTCTAGCAGAACCCCTTCTGCGCCCCAGGAGCCCATCCTGGCACTGCAGCTCGAGTCTGCGCAGCTGCGGGTGCGGGCTGCCTCTCCACGTTTCTGGCTTCCCTCTTCTCTTGCTCGACTGGTTTGAGGTTTTTGCCTCGGAGTGCATGCTCCCTGGGGCTCCTGTGGCACTCCCAGCAGGAAGGTCGGCTTAGAGGCTGAGCCTGCCCTGATGCTGCAAGTGTCTCCGCCATGTCCTGGCTTCCTGCAGCTCCGCAGCCCGCGGCACGGACAGACGGCGCTTCTGCTCGCCTATCTCTTCTCCTTGTTCCCCTACTCGCCCGGTCTGAGGATTCTGAGCACCGGCCAGAGGTGCAGGGAGCAAGCCACAGGGAAGTCTCTCCGATCTGCTCTCTGAGACCCTAAGTCTCAAACGCCGCGAATGCGGGCTGTACCCACACGCGACTCGCCTCCCACTTCCCCCACTCGCCCGGTCTGCCCACCTTTAAGTACTAGCATGGGAATCCCTTCGCTGCTCAGCGTGCTTAGTAGAGGTTTGTTTGCCGAGCTCCAGCTGCTCAAATTGCTGTGCTTTCCAGGGGAGAACTCAGGGAGCCCTCCTCACCGCCGCCATTTTCGCTCCTGTTTTGTTTTGTTTTAATTGACTTTCTTGTATGTTTGTTATGATGGATAAACCTACATTGACACGTCATCATCACCCAGAGTCCACAGATAGCATTAGGGTCACTTTTGGTGTCGTACCTTCTGTGGGTTTGGACAAATGTATAATGACATGTACCCACCATTCTAGTGTCACACAGAGTAGTTTCGCTGCCCTGAAAACGCTCTGTGCCCCCAGTTCATCCCTCCCCATCAACTCCTGACAACCACTGATGTTTTTCCCCTCTCCATCATTTTGCCTTTTCTAGAATGTCATAGAGCTGGAATCACACAGTAAGTATGGAGCCTTTTCAGATTGGCTTCTGTCAGTCAGTCATATGTATTTAAGGTTCCCCATGTCTTTTCATGGCTTCATGGCTCATTTCTTGTTAGTGCTGAGTGATATCCCACTGTCTGGATGGGCATAGTTTATTATCCATCACCTGCTGAAGGGCAACTTGGCTGCTTCCAGATTCTGACAATTATGAACAAACTCCTGTTTTCATGGACAAATCAGGCAGGACCTCTCCAGCTTTTCTATCAAAATGACTCTACTGACAAAAGTGCACAGAAGTCTTGGGAGGCTATGAAGTGCTTTGGGGTTATCTGTCACAGAGAGAATTTCTGAGTCTCCTATTTTATGGTAAATTTTCTGGCAAACTTTCATCCTAACCTGTTTATTATTATTATTAAAAATAATAATTATACTTTTTATTATTTAAAATTAAATCTTCCCCAAAGCCTCAAGTGAATTTGATTCTCAGAGGGGTAAAAGATCTTTGCTTCTCCCCAGAGATATTTTTCCAGATAGAATTCTGTGACACCTTGATATTCCAAAGTGATCATGATTGGGTCAAAGCATAAATGCTTACAGATGCCAAGTAAATACGTGTGTACTATCTCCAACAAACAAAACAAAACCCCAATCATTGAAATAAGCAAAATGGACTCTTAATTTCCTGTGTTCTATTTTAAAAGGAAAGTCTCAGAAAACTCATTTTATGAATTTTAGTAGACCAGTCTTAAAAGGATATTTTCTTCTGAATGAGGACTTTGGCACCAGTGAGCCAGCATTTCATGCTATTAACTGAATGCCACTTCAGAAAAACCACGTGAGGCTTTCAGTGTGTGAATCCAAACTCGAAATCCATTTCAGAGAGCGGGCAGTGCCAGAGCCCATGATTGCCCTCCCATCATCTGGTTCCCAATTATGTCTTAGCTACACCAGGGATGGTCATTCTGATTTCCATTACTATCATCATGCAGAGTCCCGTAGTCTTAGAATCCTGCTGTTGTCAGGGGGCTTAATGCTTGTCACTGTTAACATCCTTATTCAGAGGAGGCAAGAAGAACCAGAGAATTCAAGGGACCAGTCCAAGGTCTAGTCACACAGGTACTCATTAACACTATATGAACTAATCAGGTTGTTAAATAATTAATAGACTTACGTACCAATATCTGGAGTGTTGAATATCCATATGTGCCTGTGTTTTGAAAAAGAATGCCAGTGGTTTTTTTGTTTGTTTGTTTGTTTGTTTTAATTTCTCTGACATGCTGTTCTTGGGCACATGCCTTCCAGTATATCCTCACATTGTCATTTGTGCATTTCTTTTGTTCTACCCCTGCCCCACTCCCACCGACTACAGGCTCATTGCAAACAGTGTCTCTGTCTCACCCTTCATCCTCTGAAACCCTTGTTCACAGCCTTGGTCCTAATGGGCCCTCAGGAAATAGGCGTTGAGTGAACATTGCCCACATTCCTGAAACCAGCCGAGTCCAGAATCCGTTCATATAGTTCTTTGCCCTCTCTTTTTAAATTACACCCCTCTACTCAGCTGACCACTCCTGTGTCACTTGTGTTGACATTCTGTAAGCACAGGCCCCTGAGAGCACACACACAGGCCAAATCTACTGCCATTATAGGGCAGAATGAGTTCTAGTTCAGCCCCCTATTCTGAGACAGCCCCTCAGTCATCCCAGGGATTGTTCTGGCCACATCAGGAAGATGTGGCAGCCCCTCCCACATGGCCATGGCCACTTTTCTATCAAAGAGTACAGGTTGCAAAGCTCCCCGAGAGAGGAGGCGTGCAGGAGCTGTGCTTCTCCTTTCTCCAAGTGATAAAGGTGTGTGAGGTTGTCAGGATGCTGTTTCCCCTGGGAGTGGGGCAGCACAGGCAGGAATTCGAGAACTGCTACCTGAAGGCCTTAAGATACACATGGTAAGGAAGGGAGAAGATTCGGGAATCAGGGAACAGAAGCCACTGATTCACTCAGGGAGAGAAACACAATAATTAGTTCACAGGGTAGGAGGCTGGTGCTGACACTGGTGGCCTGCAGCCCCCCACCCCCACCCCCTCAGCCCAGGGCTGGCCCAGGGTTTTGGGTGAGACAGTGTCGCAGACAAGAAATTGCACTTCCTAGGAGGACGCTGTAAACTCCTGGTTGGACGCTTCATTTCAAAGGCAGCCAGCATTCTGATGTCTTAGTCGGGACCTTCCAGGAGCCTGAGAAATAGAATAATTTTTGCAGGTATGTCAGTCACCTGGATAGAATTCTAACAGCCTGTTGGGGAGGCTGAATGAAGAGGGAAACTCTGGTTGTTGTTTGTAGCATTGCCTTCCTCTGAAATCCTGCTGGCTTGCCCACAGAGCTCGCCTGAGCCCCTCTCTTCAGCCTGCCCATCCTCAGTACAAAGGTTGTGAGAAGTACCTTTTTCTCATCATTGGCCTTATTGCTCACATAAGCTCAGTACCAAGGGTAAGTTTTTTTTTAACACATTTACAAGAAGAATAAGAAATTTGAATTATCAACTTAGATGTTTTAGGTAAGAGTCTCTATCCCTTTTGGCAGAGAAAAGTCTCACTTGAGTGTTTGATTACAGGCAAAACCCTTTTGCAGGAGCAAAATGCTGAGGTGGGGGAGGGGCGGTATTGCCCTGGAGTTTGTCATCTGTGGGAAATAGATGCACATGGCTTCCTTGATGCTAGAGTATAGGCTGGACAGTAAAAAGGACAAACACAGAAATATGTGCTCAGGGCACATGCGGCTTCGGAGCCTCCAGCGAATCAGGCTTATCATCCAGCTTCCACTTCACATCTATTCGCTGTACTCAGATATTCACACCCTTCTCAGCCAGAGGCAAACAGTTGGGTACCGTTTAGGTATGGATCACCAAAAATAAATTCATTTTTCGAATGTTGAGCTTTGCATGGTTATTAGGACTTGATTCATTAAGCTGGCAGCCAACCTGATAGTCTGTCCAGATTGATTGGCTGAAGGGGGTCTAATGTGCAATGAGGCGGGAAAAGTGGAGATGTGAGGACACTGTGGAAAAGAGGTCATCTGGTGATGATTTTAACAAATGCAACCTGATTTTCAACACTAAATCAAACTTGCTCTGTGACGAGCCAAGAGCCACTGTGAGGCTGCAAGGTCATAAGACCCAGGGACCGAGCGGCTGGACAGAACACAGTGTGGCAGTGCATCTGTGGATGTGGGGAAGGGACCGAAATAGGGGAAAAAGGCATCAATAACCTCTGCAAGGAGAAGATGGGCTCCCAGGGGAATGACTGGACTCCAACGGCTCCCTAGGGATGCTCTTGCGAAGTAACGTACACATAATACATTATATTATAGTAGTGTATCATTACATGTACTATAACTATAGTATAATATTGGGTTGTTGGAAAAGTCATGATGTATTTTGTCTATGTTTTTCAAAGGTCATTTATTTATATAAAGAACAAAGATCAATCAATGATATACTGCCCATTTTGTTCGATAACCTTTTGCCATCTTTCAGTGAGCTTCTCATAATTCCTCGTTCATAGAATGACCTGTCTTCATTTGCGAAAAACTGAACAAGGTGATGATATATAGCCTCATCTGAATTGAGCGTTATACCACTCAAGGAGTTTTGAAGAGAGAGAAAGAAGTGGAAACCTGATGGCGCAAGGTCAGGTGAGTATGGTGGGTGTGGCAACACATCCCATCCAAGCTCCAATAATTTTTGACAGGTGATCAAAGTTACAATTAACAAGCTCTGGACACTTCTGGATGATGGATTCATTCAAACTGTCCAATTGTCGACAATATACATTCAAATTGATTGTTTGGTTTATTGGTAGGAGCTCAAAAAACACGATACCTTTAAAATCCCACCACACTGAGAGCATAACCTTCCACTGATGAATGTCTGCTTTCGATGTTGTTTGAAGCAAATCATCACGTCGGGACCAAGACCGTTTGTGCACCATGTTGTTGTAAACAATCCACTTCTCATCACCAGTTATCAGTCACTTCAAAAAAGGACCGTTTCCTTCACATTTAATGAGCATGTTGCAGATGTTTATACGCGCCATCAAATGAACTTCTTTGAATTCATGCGTAACCCAAATATCGAGCTTGCTTACGTATCCCAGCTTCTTCCGGCGGTTGTGAACATTTGAATGATGGATGTTCAATGTTTCTGCAACCTCTCATGTTGTGTAATGTGGGTTTGACTCAATCAATGCCTGTATTTTGTCGTCATCAACCTCGGTGGGCCTCCCTGACCGAAGAGCATCGTTGAGATGAAAATCACCAGCACAGAATTTCGTGAACCATCGTTGGCACTGACGTTCTTGTAGAACATTGTCACCATAAATTTTATGCAACTTTTTACAAGCTTGACGCACGTTCTTCCCTTTATGGAAGTAAAAAAGTAAAATATGGCAAAAATGCAGTTTGGTTTTCCATCTTCAATTTGTTGTAAAATCTCCAAAACTCAACCAAATTGCTCAATTATTTTTTAAAAATGAAACTAGAGCTGTCAGCTGTCAAATTATATAGCAATAACATAGATGCAAAAGACTCTAGTACTTCCAAAAATGAACTAGTGCCATCTGTCACAAACATGTGTCATGACTTTTCTGACAACCCAATAGTCAAATAAATTATAATATATAAGCTATATTATAACAATATGTGTTATGGTGGACATAGGTTATATCTTATAATATATAATGCCAATGATAATACATTATAATTATCATACAGCATATATTATGTCAAATATATTATGTTATAAAACATAATGTAGCACATGTATTATGATATAATCATCGTAAAATATAATATCTATAATTATATAATATATAACATATATGCTATACAATAAGACATAGTTTATAATATATTCTGTTATATAATAATTATACATATAATCAATGATAATATTAATATAAAATTATATTTAGAATTAGTTATAATTATATTATAATTATCTGATTTATATATATATATATATGAGGTCTGACAAGTACTTTCGTGAGCTCATCCTAGAAAAAGAGCTACATACCTCATTGCTGAATATCACTATGGTCACCTTTGAAGTACTCCCCTTGGGAAGCTATGCACCAATGCCAGCACCTAGTCCACCCTTCAAAGCAATTTTGGAACTCTTTTTCTGGAATGGCCATCAGAGCTGTGGTCGTATTACCCTTGATGTCCTGAATGTCATCAAAATGTCTTCCTTTCAATATTTCCTTTTTCTTCGGGTAAAGAAAGAAGTCACTGGGGACCAGATCAGGTGAGTAGGGAGGGTGTTCCAATACAATTATTTGTTACTGGCTCAAAACTCCCTCACAGGCAGTGCCGTGTGAGCTGGTGCATTATCGTGATGCAAGAGCCATGAATTGTTGGGGAAAAGTTCAGGTTGTTTTCGTCTAACTTTTTCATGCAGCACTTCAAATTGTAAACTTGGTTAACTGTTTGTCCAGTTGGTACAAATTCATAATAATAACCCCTCTAATATCAAAAAAGGTTAGTAACATCATAGCAACAAGTTCATGAACTTAGTTGACAGAACTCTCGTGTGTGTGTGTGTGTGTGTGTGTGTGTGTGTATACACATACAGAGGGTGCCAAAAAATGTATACACATTTTAAGAAAGGAAAACTGTATTAAAATTGTAATACTCAATATATACTGATAACAAAAGATGACTAGAAGTCACGTGTGACTTCTGCAGTTATAAGAGGTGCTCAGAGTGGTTACCATCAGCTTCCAGACACTTCTGATTACGGCGAACTGCTGCTTGAGCAACGTTGACCAAAGTGTCCACTTGTGTACATTTTTTTGTACCCCTGGTATATATAGCAAAAGTACCCACAGAAGAAGTGAATTTAAGTTGGGTGATGAGATATTTTTGAGGGGAAAATGAAAACGAGGCATGTTTTCCTCTGTACATGTGATTTCTGAGTAATGTCGGTGACACGGTGTCCCTGTAGGGCAGCCCGTACTCAGTGGCGTGGGGCTCGGGGAGCACTTGCTGTGTCTCGGTGCCATGAAAGGGACTTCCACATTGTTCTCTAGGGATATGGAGCTGACAGGATCAGGAGAAGGGCTGTTTTTAAGATGGCCACACACAACGGAGAGGTGGCTATAATGGTGTTCATGGCGTTCTAGCAGCTCAGGACCTGTGATCCGTGTGACAACGAGTGGGAGCTGCCATCCCTCGTTCTCACTGCTTTGGAGAGCTCTCAGTCCATTGCCAGTTTCCATCCTTAACTCCTGATAAGCTGTAAATCTCTTTGATGGCCCTACCCCAATGGATGCCATATAGTGCCTGTTTCAGGGTTTGCTGCTTGTTTGCTGGGTAACCTTGGAGAGATCTTCTCTTAGAAGCTCACAAGCTTGTGACGTGAGGGAATGATGAAATGTACAGAACAATGCTTTCCAAACATGAGCTGCTAAGGAAGCATGAACTGGGTGTTACCCACGTTAGAACACTGCCCACGGCCTCAGACACTGCTTGCTATGAAGAGAGTTAAGTGTCTACTGAGTTAGGCACGTGGGTGTTGAGTAATTCATACGGTACAATATCTCTATACATTGAAAATTAGGTCGTAATTTCGATGTCAAAGGATAGGTCTTCCCCAGAAAGGCCCCATCCACCAAGCCTTGAAGGGGTCGCCTATTAGAAACAGTGGTGTCTGAGGAATGTGCAAGGCAGAAGTAGTCTTTTGAGGGAGCTTTCACTCAGGGCCATGTGCTCGTGACATGAGCTTGCAGGAGAGGAAAACTGTCCTTCTACCCTCTTAGGTTCCGTGGCTGGCCTAAAACTTAAGCTGACTTGACAGATTAATGGAAGAAAAGCATACAAATGTATCTACTATTTTAACGTGCACACAGGAGTCTTCAGAGGGAGGTGAACCCTGAAGAAGCCTTAGGCCCAGAAGCTGATCTCCCTGTTACACAAAGAAGGACTAGTTGTGGGGCTCGGGCTAAGGGCAGGAACTGTGGGGCAGGGCCTGGGACTGTGGGGGTGAGGAGTGAATGGAGGACTGGGGTTATTGCTGTAGGCGTGTGTGCAGGTCCACTCTGGCAGGGACAGCCTGCTCCTCCTGCCCGGGGGTGGGTGGGCACCTTTCTCACAGGCAATGTGGTAACCTGCTGTTAGGTAGACAGGGGAATGTCAGAGAGTCCTGCCTGCATCTGCCTTCAGCTCTCAGGAATCAGTGTGCCCACTCTGCACATTTGGGGTGGTGGGTCTGAGCCCCTTCCAGCCTGAGAAGCTTGTCCATCAGTACTGACTGTGAAGGGGGCACTTGGAACTGAGCACATTTTGCATAACTTGCCGAGGCTGATGGACACCCATGGGGCCCGTGTCTGGCACAGGAGCTGTATCTGCTGCCCTCTGACCCTGGGAAGCAGGGTGTGTGGTGTTAGCGAGAAGGGTAGGAATGCAGCTCGGGAATCTTGGGATTTAGACCCCAGAACAGACCCCCATCCGCATGCTGTGGGAAAGCCTATGCCTGTTCATGGGAAAGTCCAGACTGAAGTGTGCAGGCCTCAGAGTTTTAGATAGTCAGCTGTTTGCTTAAACTTCATCTCCAAGTCTGCTTCTGTTCTGCCCCAGATGCTCAGCCAGACAATGAAATGCTGCACTGAAGGTGTGTCCCAGTGTCACACAAACCTTATTTATTTCCATTCATCCCCTCATTCTGTAAATGCAGGGTGCAATGCAGATGTTGCTTTTCTAAAGGGAGGTAAACAGCCCTGAGTGAACATTTCCAGAGCCTTAAGTCGACTTTGCTCTGGCAAGAAGCACTGTGTTATTCAAAGCCATAAAGATAAAGTTATTTATAATACATTCCAGTCACAAAATAGCCCCCTCTCCGTTTCTAAGCAAATGATGTCAGGTACAAGGAGAGGCTATCTCAAACTCTAATCCCCAGAAATGAGCTGCATGGTTATTTCTTTTGTGCCATTTACCTTTTGGCTGTGTGCCTCCTGCCCCAGTCACAATCACGGCCAGTGAATAAGGGGAGTTAACAAAGTATGAGCTTTGCAATTTAACCATCTGGTTTTACCCATCTATTAGAAATGAATAACGTGCACTTCCTAATTTCAGGAGAATGTCTCTGATTTAATCTGAGGAGGCAAACGCAGACAACATTCTGTGAGAAATTCAGGAGAAATAAGAATGTCGAAATCACTGAAAGTAAACTGTTCTTAGCTATTTTTAAAAGGACACCATTACAGCAATTGATAGCTTTGTGACAATGTAAAGACAGACTTCCCGGCATCAATTGTTCCTCTCTTTTAAAAGATTTAGATATATTTCCTAGAGTGAACCTTACCTTGATATTTGATTTTGTCTTTTATTTTTTATCCTACATTTTAATATGTCAGGTGAGAATATGTCAGAAATTCATATATAATGTCTTTGGCTTCCTCTAACGTCTACATGAAGAAAAATATCTACTTTTTGCCATTCCTGGCATAATACAGGTGAAATCTCTATTTGGTCCTCATCACTGTTGTTCTTGGAGACTGTCACATTGCCAAGCTGGACTCCTTCGTCCAGGAGACTTCTTGGTGTGTCCAAGGGGGCTTTCAGGAGGGCCATCACTGGGCCGAGGGCCACCACCTGCTCCAGGTCAGAGCACTGCCACGTTGTCCCTGGGAGGCTTTAGGTAAACTGCTAAAATTGTGACGCATGTGACTTCCTACCAGGAAACTGGTGACTTTAATTAAACAGGGATCCAAGAGGAGGCCAGGGAGCCGCCTGCTGGTTCCTCTTTCGGATCAGGTCCTCAGTGCTGGGAATCATGTTCCCAGGTGATCAGGAGCCCGAGTTGAACATGCTCGGCGAGTCCTGCTGATCTGCTTTTAAAGGGGTCAGCCCCCCAGCCCTCCCTTGGGCTTTTGTACCCCCATATCAAGGCTGGGCCCCTTTGCTCAGCACTTTGCTCATTGGAAAAACACACATACGTGTTGGCTGGGCCTCCGGTGGTGTCAGCATGGCTGCCCGCTTTTCCATGTCAACCCCTCCTGTTACTCAGTGTGTCTTCAACAACTTGTCCGGGGTTTTGAGAAAACGGTACCTTCTGAACCATTTAGCAATGTTTTTTTTCGGCATGCTCTTTGAGACTGTAGTTTCATCTGTGTCGTCCCAACCTTATTGGATCCTCCCCTCCAACACACACACAGGGACGTCACAGAATGTTGGCAAATGTGTGCCCCACAGAGAACCAACAGCCTGGCCAAACTGTGTTCACATCATGTAAATTTTCTGAGCCTCTGTATGAGCGAAATCAATCGACTTAATAGGCTCTAAAACCCCTTCAACTCAAAAACTTTGAACCTGTACTTTCTTTTCTGGAGATCCCCAAGCTTTAAAAAAAACAAACGAGGATTCCAGCACACCTGAGCCCCAGGTCCAGCCCTGCCCTGCAGCACTGCCTCTTGTCCACTCACTAGCTGTCCCCAGCCTAAGTGGACCACTCAGAAGAGGAATTTGTTCTTTTTCTCTATGTCATTCCTGTGGCAGGGAACAAATGACACAGAGAGCAAACAGACTCTGATTTATGTAAAACAAATGTAAATCTTGATTTGCAGTTATCTGCCCCTCTCCCCCGCCACGTCCTTCACTTCTCCCAGTCTTATTGATTCCTCTCCAGTTGTTGCTTTTAGATAATTTGGAGCAGTACTTGCACACAGGATACTGGGTGTCAGTCACACTGAAACAGGAAGGAGTTGGGGCAGGCAGGATGATGACATCTAAATGGCAGGATCACTGAGCAATTCATGAGCCAGACCAGGAGGAAATGTGGCTGAAAGAGGAAATGTTATTCCTAGGTTTCAGCTGAGACAGGAATGGTGAGAGTTACTGATGGGGTTACACGTCTTTGTTTTGTAACTGCTAGAACGTGCGCGCGCGCGCACACACACACACACACACACACACACACTTTTGTCTCAGTTCCTGGAATGGGAATTTCTTTCTAACCTAATAGTGAGTATAGCTGCATTTACACATATTGATTGGGCACCTCCCACCATAAGACAAAGTGTGTGTTATGACCCACTCCCCTTAGAAACACTTCTGAGATGTCTGTCTTTACGCTTTTATCAGTTTGGACGCATAGCAGTTTGCTGCTGATAACTGTAATGCTGCTCCTGGAAATGGTGTGTTATTTTCAGAGATTCAGATCCTCCATGTGGGTTTGGAAACATCTGTTCAGACCAGAACATATCGGTTAAAGCTATATTTTGCTCCTCTCCATATGCGCCCAGATGGTTACATCTCTGTGCTATATACTATACATTTCAGGTAACTACTGTAATTTATTTTCTTTTATATGTCTAATGAAACTAATTATTTAAGACAATAAGAACTCCTAATACATTTCTAAGGTCCTAAAAGTTAACATTCTTTAAATGTGTGTGCACATGTGTTTCTATTAAAATGTTGCATGTTTCTGTTAAAACATGTGTATAAATCATGTTATTAAAGGTAAAAAAAATTACTGAGTGGAATTTAAAAATCAAAACAAAATAAACCTCACCAGAGATATAGCTTCAAGAAAGAAAATTATTGAAAATTAAGATGAAATTATTAGTTAATTCAACATGATAATTCATATTCCATCATAAAACATAAAATATATTTCTCATTGATCACTATTTTGAGAAAAATGACAAAGTTATTTGAATGAGTTAAAAGCCAACTTTCTGATAATTTTGCTTCAGAAAGGGTGAGGCTTTAGAACAATGATCTTCAAATATTTTTTACTGTTTTACCCTGTTATTTTGCAAACTGTACCCTCTCAATCATTATTAAACTAAAATTAAAATTTTTTCCTCATACGTTTAAATAGTTGCAAGTGATGCAAATTTCAGTATACTATAATATGGACAGGTGAAAAATAAAGCTATGATATTGCCTTTTTAAATGTGCTTAGTGGACTTTTAATAACAAAGTAATTTGGTACTGACCATCACCTATTAAAAGAAAATGCACAAAAGAGAAATTCAACTCCAGGAAACTAGTCATTGCTGCTATCTCTCTTTGAACTTGTATTCTGGTTTCATTCTTCCACAGAATTTTTCTTAATTTTTGCCTTTTCTTGAACATTTTTTTTAATTGTTTCATAACTCCCCCTGTGAAGAAAACATATAAATAAAATATTCTGATTTTGCTCACACAGCTCTAAATGCCACATTTTTCTATACTGAACTATCAATATATTAATATTTGTACAAGATTGATTAAAATAACATAAACACTTACATGATTTTATATTCAGCAAATAAAAATAATATTTCATTAGATATAATCCATATCCTAATGAAATAGATGGAAATATTTTCTTTCTATTAGTTTAGATATCCATGGATATTATTACTGAGCTGAGATAATGAGATATTTATAGCATTAAATCTATTTATAGCGTTTTTAAAAATTGATGTAGACGCTGAGAAAACTTGGAATGTCATAGTTTCACTGATCTATTTGTAACTTTTTCTAAATTATATTAAAATATCAGTGATCTGTTATAAAATAATGTGATCCATCAGTTGACAGATCAGTTACTTTGTCTTTGAAAATAAATTTCAGAAACCACATGACTTGAAAAGAGGGTAGTCATCCGCCCACTGGCACCCTCTGTGTGTCTCTGTCACTGATTCTTGGTACATTATTGGAGTCTGTGACTTTATGGAACTCGTACTTGTTTCCATTTCCTCTGTCATGTTATAGAGCATTGCCTTCCACCTCCCATCCTCCACATTTTGTCTGCTCCTTGCTGTCTTCTCCCTCTTCTTGTGTTTTGACTCTTCTTGGTATTTTTTCTAAATGCCTCCACTGTTAAGGCACTTAGTAAAGTGTCAGTTGTTTCTAACACATGGTAGGCTAACAAACCCATGAAAGAGAAATACTTACACTTTACAAAAAAAACCTCATCTTTCTAGATAAGCATGCATTTGTTTCTTGTTGATGAGTTCCAATCATGATGTTAACAAAGTATGATATTCAATTTTAAA
The DNA here is from genome assembly GCA_031876335.1 of Hipposideros larvatus. Taxonomy (NCBI): domain Eukaryota; kingdom Metazoa; phylum Chordata; class Mammalia; order Chiroptera; family Hipposideridae; genus Hipposideros; species Hipposideros larvatus. The sequence goes on along the minus strand of CM063088.1, from coordinate 129,755,043 downwards.
ATATTTTATTCTATTATTTAATGTGCAAATCCATTTGTTGGCCTGGATCAAGCAGAGATTTGTGTCACACTCCCAGCATGGGAGGATATAATTACTATTAGAAGCCCTGCCGTGGGAATCAACCATTTAGCTAAATTCCATGGAAAGATGCATAAAAAGCGTTTTATCTAAATACATGAATCAGAGATTTCAATTGGACCTACACGTGCAAATGTGCCCGTGCCTCCTGTTAATGTCCTGGTATGTTCTTCCACTTGTATCCCTTTGGGTTCGGACAGAGGCTGGCAGTCCAGTTTTCTCAAGGTCAGGATAGTTTGAAAGACAAGGCTTCACCTTGAGGGGACCCAGGAAAACTTCCGTACCATGCCCCCTTCTCTCGTCGAGCTGCCATCCATAGCCCCAACCTTAAGGAAGTATTTTCTCTCCTTTTGGCAGCTCTTTCTTTTTGAAATACATATTAACTTTGAAATTAATAAATCATTTTTTTCTCTTCTTATTTAAAGGAATACGTACCTTAACAATTTTGCATTTCCTTCTTTCTTTCTCTCTTTCTTTCTTTCTTTCTTTCTTTCTTTCTTTCTTTCTTTCTTTCTTTCTTTCTTTCTTTCTTTCTAATAGAGTTAACCATGTTACCCATTTGGAAGACCCATAATTACATCTTTAAAGCCATAAAAGAGTAAAGTTAAAAAAAAAGGAGATTAAAAAATTACTCCATTTCCCCCTCTATTTCTTTTACTCTTTAAAGACTCTTAAAAAGTGATATAATAACTGCTCACAAATGTTGACCTAGCATGATGGATCTCGATTTGTAGGACCAGAAACATACCTATTAGGGGGACCATCTTTAAAAATTAAAAAATAACAAGTAAAAAATTAATTGTAAAGTGAATTTTTAATTAGAAGAAGAATCAAGCAAATTGCAATTTTTATAAAAGCATTCAAATATTACAAAACTCAGAAAATTAACATAATTTGTTTTAATTAGCTGCCTGTTATAACTCTGAAACACTTAAAAAGTTTGGTACGATACTCAATTAGCAGCTTTTCAGGTGCAAAGATTTGTTATATTATTTTTAACAGAATGAATAAAAAAATTACGTTTTTCATCTAGCATGGTTAATAAAATATTGTCAAGTTAACAGTTTAGAAAAAATATCTTTCAGCTTTACAATTTGTAATGGAGATGGCATGTGAATTTATGGGGTGTTGTAAAATTGGTGAAGACCCTTAGCCTTTCTTTCCTATGAAACTTTAAGATGGCAGTGCATTTCAAGATAGTTTTAGTTTTATTTTACTCGGGATTAATGGAATTGGTTGATGAGACTCATTAACCAGAAATGTCCCATTTCTAGTAGCACAGTATGTGTGTCATGGTAGCTTAGTCAATACCAGAATTTTGTGCCAAATCAGCAAGAATTTAAATTTTTTCAGTGGGTTCATCTGGTGCACCCCTCTATATTATTTCTGTTATCAAGTAATTTAAAAGCATTTCCATGGCTTCTGTTTGAAACGTATTTCTTACCCTTAATTGACTAGTGCTTTCCCTATGATCTGAAAAATTGCTGATTACATTTTCTACTCAATGTCAGAACACGCATTTTATTTTTGATACACATCTTTTAGTCTTGTTTTATATTCCATTATTTTCTTGCCTGCATTTCATCTGTGTCTTATTTAATAAATACATTTGAACATTTTCATCATGTGTATAAATAAGGAGCTTATAATTTCTTGTTTCACTGAAGCTTTCTATCATATTGCAGTTAACACCTTAACTTTGTAGCTCTGCAGTAAATCTACCTTCGTTTCAGTGTCCCCAGTTAAAATCTGGAGGCTGTCAGAGTCATACAGTTTAGGAACAATGGCCTCAAAACTAATAAAAAATGGTGTGGTCAGGCCAAGATCATCAATGCTTTTATTGACAAAGATCCTAGGGTTTTAGATTAATGATACCATGTGCATAGTCTGCTCGGGCTACTGTAACAGAGTATAACAGACTAGGTGGCTTCAACAGAAGTGTATCTTCTCATAGCCCTGGAAGCTAAAAGTTCAAGATCAGCTTCTGGCCAGTTCAGTCCCTGGGGAGGGTCCTTTTCTTGGCTTGTAGACAGGCACCATCTCACTGGGTCCTCAGATCACAGAGAGAGAGCAAACAGGCACTCTCCATGTTTCTCATAAGGACACTAATTCTATAGGATCAGGGGCCCACCCATATGACCTCATTTAACCTTAATTTCTTCCTTTGTTCAAATGGTCATATTGGAGGTTAGAGCTTCAGCATATGAATTTTGGGGGAACATAATTCAGTCTATAACACCTTGCATATCATACATGTCTTTTAATAAAACACTTTAAAAACCAAATTAAAGATTTGCTATTTTATGAAATTTGTTTAAAATTTAGATCCACTTTTTACCTTGGGTAGAAAAATCATCTATACCCTCTCACATGGAAAATACACTCGAGTCACTCCCTTCCCATCTTACTGGTGCTATTAGTTGAGTTTAGCTCCCTGGACCCAGTGCCTCTTGGCCTGAGGACCCCTGAGATGAAAAAAGCACACAAACCCAGTGAACAGCGATGTGGCAAGCACATTACAACCACCATACACGTTTCCATTCACAATGTAGGCACACAGAAGTCATTGCGGCACAGTGGTTCTGCAATCCCTGGACATGTGTTGGAGGTCTTTAATTAGGATGTAAGGTGTGTGAGAAATCCTCTGTGGCTTCTGACTCTGTCCTCTTTGCTCCTGGCTTGGCCCTGAATCATCCTTCTTCAATGACATTTGGCCAGTGAGCCAAGCTCAGTTAGTCTTCTCAGCGGCTTCTTGCCTGTAGAAGTTTGGGGTCCAAAGGCCTTGTCTCCTTTTGAACAGCCTCTGCCCTTTCCACTCTAAGCTGGTGTTTTATCTGCTACTATAATTTTCTTGAAAAATTGTGTAGGTCTCCCGTGAATTTTGATGAGATGTATTTCATTCAACCAAGGCCACACCCAGGAATATATTTAAGATAAGCCCATATTTACCTTGAGTTCCTGCTGGGACTTCTGAGGAACCACATCCTTAAGTTTCTGAAAAGCACTATTATTTGACTAAGTAGTTCTCTGTGACCTCACCTTAGATCTTTCTGAACAAAGGATTTTGAAATCATACTTTGTCTTCAACGTTATGTCATGTGTTCCTGACACTGTCCCAGATTTTGTCTTTGCCTGGCAGTCATTTCTTTATTGTAGCATTGTTTCCCATGATGGGAGGCTGGGGATTTTCAATAATAAGTTCTTGCTGCTTTTGGTTTATCCATCTTTCCTTTAGCTGATCTCTCTTCTCACATTTTCTTATTCGGAATAAGAATCAGCCCAGCGGCATCTCTGTAACTCAGTCTGGAAACTCCTTAGCCAAATACACATTTTCTATTTTTCATACTATTGCAACTGACAATATTGCTAAACGTTCTGCCACTGTATAGCAAGAGTGGCTTTCCCTTTGTTTTCAGCAGCATTTTCTTCACTTTATGTTAAGCCTTTCCCAGCAGCCTCTGCACAGGCCAGAGGATGTCAGCTGCTAGAGTCTTTGAGCCTCTTTCTAGCTTCTTCCCACTTCTTGGTGTCACCCTACTTCTACTACCAAAATCTTCAATAGTTGTCTATTGCTGCATGAAAAAGTACCTCAAAACTTAGTGGTTTGAAGTTACAGTAGGCATTTATTTTCCCCTTCATTCTGGGGCTCAGCTTAGTTGGAATCTGTCAGGAGGTTGCTGTCAGGATGCCAGTGGGGCTGCACCACTGCTCGACTGGGGATATAGGGCCAGTCTCCACAGTAGCTCATTCAAACAGAGGGCAGATTTTTGCTGGTTTTTGGCAAGAGGCCTCAGTTCCTGCCCACATGGAGCTCTCCACAGGCTGCTTGAGCATCCTTGTGACATGGCAGTTGGCTTTCCCAGAGTGAGTCATCCCAGAGAGAACAACATGGAAGTAGCAATGTCATTGCGACCTCACTTCAGAAGACCCACACCATCACTTCTGCCACATTCTAGTCATTAGAAGCAAGCCAATGAGTCTGGTCCACTCTCAAGGGAAAGGAAAATTAGACAATGACTTTGAAGGTCAAGTGTAAAAGAATTTGTGTATATATTTAAAAACTTTTACATAGTAGTTAAAGTTATGGGCCCACATAAACGATATGTCTGTAGGTAGGGCAAGATTCGAGTAGGGTTTGAATACAGATCCAGTTCCAAATCTTTGTGATTCTCTTGGGTTTGCCTAACCCCATGGCCCATCTTTGGCATGCTGTTTTTCCTCATGATAATAAAATGACTGCAAAATTCCCAAAATTGCATTTACATCCCATGCAATCCCAAAGGAAGAAAAAGAGCTTGTCTCCTAGAGGTCCCAGGTGAGACCGGAGAAACAGAACATGCCCCTGGGATGGGATGATGTCCAGTCCTCTCTGGTCAGGCTGCATATAAGTACTACGCTCAAGGGGGACATGTGCACACCATTCACTCCATTGTCATTTAAGGGTGCTTATGAAGTCAAAATATAACTCAGACCTTGACTATTAATCGTAAAATGCAGGAAACCTGATTATGAGATCCCATGTCATAAGGTTGCACGGCTTCATGTTCTAAGAGTAGATCGTAAGAACAGAGATGCTTGTCTGTTTGGCTCACTGCTGCAATCCCCATGTCTGGAACATGGCCTGGGTGGAACAATCAGTAACAGAAAAAGCAACCATAAGACAATGAACAGCATCGTATGAAAACAGAAGCAGCCTCTCGGTGTTCATTACTGATGGATGTCAGTCTTTTTTAGCTATTTGCCAAGACACAGTAAGTGTTGGTCACTCTGGTCTCCCATCTATGTTGATTCTGTTTACCAGTCGTCCTAGCCCTTGTCTCCCACCTCCTTTCCCCACAAAGGCCTCTGTCCATATTATCTTTCTGGAGCAACTCATATTGGTATTTCCCTTTCTGCAATAGAAGGAGGTGATTGCATATGTTGAGACATGCCACCAATTGCCAAGAGATTCTATTTCTGTCTCCCTTCACTCATCGGTATGATACAAAAAGCTGTAGCACCTCATCAGCATTTTCTATACATCCGCAACCAATTAGTGTCAGCCAATGAGGTCGTATTCATTGACTTCTGTTTTGTAAAGAAAAACTTTAAATATTCACACTAATAGAAATGCATTGCTTGAGAGTGTATCAGTGATTGAGTAAGAAACTTATGGTATTCCTTTCACCATAAGCAATATGTTTTTTTCCCACCTTAATTTCAAACTGTTGAGCCTTTGGGCTTAAAGAAAATAAAGAAATAACATTTTAGAAAACACTAAAAGAAAAAGCAACCAGTTGTTCAGATGAGCAAGGAAAAAAACCCCCAAAACTAAGCTTTTCATCTTTAGATTATCACTCTTGAAGGTTGGCTATAAACAAGGACATAATTGACTTCAGAAGTGAAACCCACCCTAATGTTAGGATATGATGGTTGAACTCTATGTATAAGGGTAAAGAACTAGCATCTCAGTTGCCAAGGATTTTGTCTCTTTAAAAAGAGAAGTTTCTATGTTATTCTGTAAATCAAGTTCAGTCTTCTGACCCATCAGTTTGGCCCTAATTTTCCCAGATCACAATATTTACACCTGGCACCCGGCTTCAAGCAGACGCTGCTCGCAAAGCGGGATGTATGCTTTTGGGGCAGTGTCTGTGCCCTCTCCTTCCCTGTGCCTGGCGGTCTCCTCTGGTGGCTTGTCTGTCATAGCCTCTCGTCCCTGCACATTCTGGCAGGAAAGTGGAGGAAGTTAGACTTCAGCCACTCGGGAGTTCGGATGCGTGCACCTCTGCTAGGTTTGCAGGCCCCTGCCTGCCCTGTCAGACCCGGGATAATGAGACCCCTCATGTTGGCAGGAGAAGTGGGGCCTGGTGGGCACACTCAAAACCCTCGTGCCAGTCGGCTTGGGCTGCTGTAGCAGCAGACATTTACTCTCCCATGGTCCTGGAGGCTGGATGGCCAAGATCAAGATGTTGTTGGCTTCTCCTGGGGCTTCTCTCCTCAGCATGTAGATAGCCGTCTTCACGTTCCCATGGCCTCTTCCTCATGTGTGTCTGTGTCCTCATCTCCTCTTCTTATAATGACACCAGCCGGATTGGGTTAGGGTCCAACCCAATGACCTCATTCTAACCTCATCACCTCTTTAAAGACCCTATTTCCAAATACAGTCACATTCTGAGGTCCTGGGGTTAGGATTTCGACATATGAATCACATGACACCAGGGATCTTTTGAGCCAGTCTCTTGTTTGGGCCCCACCACCCTACCAGCATATGACTCTCAGTAAGCACGTCGTTACCTCCCAGGTAGATCAGGGGTGAACTGGCATGCTGCAAACAACATTCTTCACTCGTGAAGAAGTTCAGAATTCAGGTATTGGGGGGGGGGGGGGGCATTGCCCCCACCCCACGTGAGCTGGAACTCATGTCAATTTGAATGGAATATTTATTTCCCATCTTTCCCACCTTGGGCACATGGACAATATTGTTCCACCTGGTTCCTTTCTTCCAAATGTTGAGGTCCTCCAATTTGAAATATTTGTAACCTAGCCAATGATATAAAGATCCTCTTAAAGAACCATAATGGCTTGTCCTCAATTTTGTATTTTGAAAGAAGAAAAACTCTGCTACAGTGGATGGGACACATTGTTATCTTCCTCCCACCCTTCCAAATTATTTGGGTGACATAAACAAGCTGGGCATTGAATCACCCAAGCTAGGAGACCCTGTCTCTGATAAGATTTTACATACTGCAATACCTCTGAGCTTGTGCAAACCAAGTGCAAGGACCTGACTGTCTGGGGTGGCGGGTTCTAATAGCAGATGAAATAGCTGAGTCTCCATTTTGTCTGAAAACTTGTTTCTCTTCTTTTTCTCCCTAGCATATGCCAAAATGTGATGTTCTCACAACTAGGAGGCGTTTCAACAGGTGTGTGTACTTTCACTGTATTAACTAGCAGGTTTGAAATGGACTCATGTAGTATTCACATTCATGGTGTAGTAGTGATAAAATAATGAGAATGTGCAATCACATTAGCCATGGAAATGCAAGGCCACTCATGTACTGTGGCTGGAGAATGGAGGGGCCCGCCAAGCCCAGGGATGATCTCCAGACCCCCCCCCTCCACCCACAACAATAGAGAAGCCTGCTATGTGAGCCCAGGTTCCCTCCCCTGCCTCAGCAGCAGGTTCTATTTAAACTACATGCCCTCGAACCCCTCCCCCTGGAAGGGAGAAGACCGCCAGGCTTGGGGAGGCCAAGCTGTGCCTTATCAATGCTATAACTACAGGTCGTTGCGGAGAGGAACATGGGGGACCCAGAGAGGAGAAGCTGGACAGGGCACATGTGGACGGAAGGCAACATGAGCAGGCTGGGCGCCTGGCACTGCTGGGCCAGGTGGCCACACAAGGCCAGCTTGGCAAAGTCCCAGAAGAACACTGTAGGGCATTTAAGGTTTCGGATTGGAGACCAAATTCTAAATAACATCATTTTCCTACGTGTAACAAATACTGTTTGGTTATTAAAGCATGCCCTTTCAGAAAGTAGCAATTAATTTAAATTTGAACTCACATGACAGATTTTCAAAGTAATTTATAGACATTTTGACTTAGAAAAGAACCATTTCTTTCACTGATAAGGAAGTCTTTCTGTTTAATGGGTCATTCTATAATGCTCGAATAAACCGGTTTGAGGAAAGGGAAAACTCAGTTTAAGCATCCTTTCTGCAGCTTTTCATAGTACATGTTTGAATATTTCTTACTGTTTTTTTTAAGAGATAAAGTGATGTGTAGAGTCTCACAAAGGTATTTGGACTTGTTCCTCCAAACACTTATGTAATTCACCAAACTGAGGATTATAGGGAGAGCTGTCAGATTAGAAGCTTTTGAAGTTTAAATTTACCAGACAATAGCCAGAAAACCAGAATTACAGGCAAAGCTGCTTTCCTTTCTTCTCCTCCTTTTTCTCATTCTCCTTCTCTCTGGCCTCCACCTCCGTTTTCATGCCTCCATTTTAATTACTGTAGCTGTGGGCAATGTAGAGTTGGCATCAGGTACCCTGGCAGTCGTCTCTTCGTTTCTCACTAGGCCCTAGAACAGTGTTCCGACATTTGGTTTGTGAGAGGAACCTGCCCAGGGCAGCATTTAGCCCTTGGAGGCAGTAGTGAGCGTGGCTTTCTAGAAAGTACCATTAGCCTGGATCCTGAAGATGGGCTCAGCCAGGTGTATGCATTATAAGGCCCCAAACTGTGCCCAATCTTAAAGGCTTCTAACCATAAACAAAAATTGACTTATTATTATTTTCATTAAAATGGCACGTTAAGTATACAAGTAAACACGGTTATGCTAAGTACTTACTTTCCTGCCCAGTAGAGAGTAGTAAGAAAACAGTTGGTTCCAATAGCTAAGATGTAATTGTGAAGGAACCCTTTAAGTGTATCTGTAAAGAGAAAGTGTGGGCTCTGTGCTCTGGGTGGTTAAAGGCGGGCCTGTGTTGTCAAAGGCTGGAACAACCAACCCATGGGAGACGGGCTGGCGCTTAGTCAGATCCGTGAGTGAGAGTGGCTGAAGGGTCACCCTGGAGAGGCCATTACTCTGGGTGGGTCCAGGTGGTCAGTCATGCTGGATTCGGGGGCGAACGAGGTTGGCGGCACTGGGGGCAGGACCCTGGGAAGGTGTGAAGTTTTTTGTGCCTGCTTATAGCTTTGTTGTTTAAGCGCACTCACACTGATATGCCAGCATGTTTTATTTAAAAATCAATGGTAGGTAGATGGGCAATGAAGTTCCTTAAAGGAACCAGGTCATTCCTTCAGGACGTCTGTGGACAGTCTCCTATGTAAGCCTCTGCTTCCTCTCCTCTTTAAATGCAGCAGCTTAAGCTAATTCTAACATTACAGTTTGGTGGTTCTATGCAAAGCATTGAAAACCACACATTCCAAGCAAAAGATCTCTTTACCTTTATGCCTTTATACTGATCATCACATACAGTTGTTTTCCCTAAAGTCTTTTACTAGGTGTGTCTTTTTAATAGAGTTTGCAACTGTCACACTAAAAATCATTGCAGCAGCCTCTCAGAAAATGGCTTTAACCCCTAGTCCCCATGCTTTTCCATCCTATGTGCTGCAGCCAGGTTAATTGTCCTTAAAAATGACTTCCATACATTTCCTTGCTCAAACATTTTCAACAGCTCATGCCTCATGGTGCACCCAACCCAGGGCTGCCTCTGGGTATCCTGCAGGGATTAACCCTGACTTCCCGAGAGCAAGCTCCTCTCTAAGTCAGCCGGCCACAGGCAGCCTCCTTGATACCTGGGTTCACAGGACTGAGGCCCCGTTAGTCTGTGTGGGTGGTACACTTCCTGCTCCCAGTTCTTATCTAGAAGGGTCTGGCCAGCTAAGACCTGAGCAAACCAGCTCTCAGGGATTTTCCTCCTCAGGTTCTTAATCTTGGAACCCATCAGGCAGCCCAAGCACACCTCCACAGCTCTGGTTTTTCCCCGAGTGTTGAGCCCACAGCCCAACTTCAGTGATAAATGTGGAAGACAAACAGCACAGTGTTTCACTTCTTCCGTATCACTGATAGAAATGAAAAACAACCTACCAAACATACAAATAAAATGACTTAGAAATGACACTTAATCAATCTTTGTCTAATAGTCTCAGTAGCCTGAAATATTCCAAATTCAACTGGGAGACCCTCTGAAAAATGGAAAAAAACCCATTGCTTTTACAGCCTTGTTTAGGATTTTTGTATCTATGTAAATAATAGGGCATCAGGTCATAGTAGAATGGATTTTGGGGATAGAAATGAGCTACCACTTGAGCTGAGGGCAAGTTTTACCCCTCATATTATCTCTGAAGAGCCATCAGTAAGTCATGGGGCAGCCCTGGTTTGTCATTCACAGCACAGAGGGAAAATGTTTGTTCCTCTCTTATTTTTGCATGCCAGGATCTGATTATTAGAGTGGTGGCACTTAACTCTGTAGCGATCCATAGCTAGTCTTATTTTATTTTTTGGTGATGAGAAGCATTTGAAGTGGTCTTTTTTTTTTTAATTTTATTGGGGAATTGGGGAAGGGAAAAGCGCTGGGGAATCAGGAGAAGGGGAACAGACAAGTTGCTGTCCTTTTGTTCTTCAGTCTAGTTGTGGAGGACGTCACTTCACTGGCCCATGTCACAAAAGTTTTGGAATGCACTTTGGCGGCACAAACACTCAATATTAGCAAGGTAGACCATTAGATTGTTCAGTTCTGGGGACTCGTCCTACAGAAATAAGAGGTCAAGTCCACAAAAATTGAAAAACAAGGATGGTCATTACAGAAAAAGAAAAAAGGGAAGTGAGAGCCATTAAGGCCTCTCAGTAGGAGATTGGTCAGGTAAATCCTGTTACATGTATGCAGTGTGCTGTTCTGCACTGATAAAAATGGTCACCTCATAGACCTGAATTTATTGACCTATAGTAACATAGCACAGTGTCGCTTGACAGGAAGGCCAGAGAAAGGGGTGTGTGTGGACAAGACAAAAGACCAGAGGTGCTTGTTAGAGAGAGACTATTTCCAACTGGGAAATTGTTGGCGTTTCACTTGTTTATCTCTTTGTTTATCAATTTAATACTTTTACCAAAGAAGGTTACTTTATTTTAAAATTATCACTTGTGTGATTGCAGCTCCTAAGAACTAAGCTACACAGAAAGTTTTATAGACATTTTCAATCAAGTTCTCATGAAGCCTGCTGAGGTAGGTATTACTCTGACCCCCATTCTATATATGAGGACAGCCCATTGGGAACCCTTTTCCAAGTTCATGAAATGAGTGGCCATTGTAGCCAGGACTGAATCTGGCCATCTTGCCTACCCACAAATTATTCTTCATGATCTAAAAAAGGGATGATAACTGTGTGTGTGTGTGTGTGTGTGTGTGTGTGTGTGTGCACGTGCGTGAAAATTACTCTCTAATCTTCATGTGCATTGGACAGCACTTAGCATCTTTATTCATAAAAGAAAATGAGAAGACATGTAAAATGAAGCAGAGACTGCTGTGTTTTTTTGCTTTGTTTTCCCCCCATCCTCCACTAGTTTTCTGGTTATTAACAATGCCTAGTCCACCCTTCAAAATAATTTTGGAACTCTTTTTCTGGAATGGCCATCAGAGCTATCATTGTATTACCTTTGATGCCCTGAATGTCATCTAAATGTCTTCCTTTCAGTATTTTCTTTATCTTTGGGTAAAGAAAGAAGTCATTGGGGGCCAGATTAGGTGAGTAGGGAGGGTGTTCCAATACAGTGATTTGTTTACTAGCTAAAAACTCTCTTTGCTTTTGTTCATTGGTGTGCTCCTTTGGGACCATTTTTGCACACACCTTTCTCATGCTAAGATTTTCAGTTAAGATTTTCCTAACTGTTTCTCTATCGATGTTTACTTGGTCTGCTATGCTTCTTACAGTCAGCCGATGATTTTGATGCATTATTCGATGAATTTTTACAATGCTTTCATCAGTTCTGCCTACTACTGGCCACCCTGACCTCTCTTCATCAGTGACGTGTTCTCTCCACTCAGAAAAATCTTCAATCCGTTTATACACTGCCGTTTTCTTCATGGCATTATCTCCATAAACTTGGACTAACACGCCCCTGATTTCACTTCTGCTCTCTAATTCAAGCTCGACATTTTCATGATGGCACGCAAAAACACACAACAATAATAATGAACGTCACTCAGCAAGATATTGCCATATGTGGACATGAGCACAGCTGTGAGACACTGACATACCAAGGTTATGAAACCTTACCGAGCTGTTTGTACAGTGCTGCCAATGTAAGCGCAGGCTGGCAAGTTCACGAACCTAATTGTCAGACCTCGTATACATACATATATATGTGGATATATGTGTGTACATACTTTATATTTACAGTTGACCCTTGAACACTTGGATGTTAGGGGTGCTGACCACCCCCACCACCCTGGTTAAATAGGAAAACTGAGTATAACTTTTGACTCTCCAAAAACTAAATGTTAATAGTCTACTTTGACCAGAAGCCTTACCAATAATATAAAGTCGATGAACACACATGTATGTTATACGTATTGTACAGTGTACTTTTACAATAAAGTAAGCTAGAGAAAAAAATATTAAGTAAATCATAAGGTTTATCTGCAAATTTTTTTCAAATTGCCTCAAATCTCCAGAAGATTTTCAGCATATTATTGAAAAAAAAAAACCAACTCTTACAATTGGACCTGCACCGTTCAAACCCATGTTGTTCAAGGGCCAATTGTATTTGAAATGTCTACACACACACAAACACACACACACACACACACACACACACACACACACACACACATACACACACACACACACACACACACCAGATACTTAGTGAAAGGAAGATGATGTAATATTTTTTATCTGGCAAATAGACAGAGACTCAAAGGTAGAAACCGTTACTAAAAACAAAAGGGTCATTATACAGCATAAACATTTTAATTTCCAAAGGAAGATATAACTAAGCTTAGGTGAACTTAATAACAAAGTATCAAAAGCAAACAGGAAGAAATTGACAGATTTCCACACTACATTAGGAGATTTTTATTAGAATGGGCTGGGCTATACTATCTAGCTGTGTGATATTCGGCTGTTACCTAAACTGATTCTTAATGGTAAGAGGGTAGATAGATACAGTGCTTCATAATTTTGCATTAAATAAATGGCATGGATAATGTACTTAGCAAATTACCTAGTGTGGAGAAAATATGCCATAAAACTAAATGCTATTATTATTATAATGTTCTTGACAAAGGTGGCAACAGGATGAAGTAACATTAGAGAAAACCAGCTCTAATTGTCTTGTATAATAATAGGCAGGAGACAGGAAGCTCTGGAGGAAGGTTGACTGGGGTGGGGGCTGGGTATCTGGAAGCTATTTTGAGTCGCCCCAAATAAGAAACAATAACCTCTCATTTCAGGTTGCTGCTATGATCAACACAAAAATAAAAGAAGGCAGTGAAGAAATGTGAAAAACAAATAAAACACACACAAAGCTATTTGATGGTAGCATTTATTGCCTTGGAGGGGAAACACATTGCCAAAATAAACCACCACCACAACAAAAGAAACATGTTCTGAAAGAATAAGAATCCTCCAAATTCTTCAAGTTTTGTCTTTAAGTATTTAAATATTTACTGCCGTGGAGTCTATTTTCTTTTCCTGCCTGAGTACTATGCTGAATGCCTCTCACCACTTGGTACTGACACAATTTAGGTCTGTGTGAAAACATATAGAAAGGGTGTGAGAACCGGAAAGAAGTACAGCGTGAAGTCACCAAAAGTAAAACTCACCATTCCCATTAGACGGCCTTGCCTATGAGGTCCCAAATATGTTAACAGAGTTAATGTGTAAATGTTGGCTCTGGCCCTGGCTTTCCCGACAATTGAGGTGATTGCACACTGATCCCTTCAGCCCTGTGGTCGTGCTGACTCGTGCATTTGCTTGAAATGTCTACTTGAGGACCGGGTTCAAAATGTGCTTAGCCACCTTGGTTCAGTTACAGGCAATGGTCTGGCCTAGGAACTAGTGCCATCAGTATCCCTGAACTTCAGAGGGCTTCTAAGTGTCTTCAAAAACCTTCCGGCCCGCAGAAAACTACCTCTTCACCCTGAAGGTTTGTCAGCTATTAGCCCCACCGCTTTACAAACAGGCATTTTTCTAAAAGGCATATTTGGTTGCTCTAAAGCAGAGCAATAAAAATTGCACAATCTAGAGGAAGGAACAGTTTGTTTCACCCTGTTTATTGCCAGTTAAATGTTGGAAGACTTTTAAAGCAACAGCAACCAGTGTCAAGCAGGGGAAAACAAATCAAATAAAAATTTTATGATACTAAAATAAAGCTATTGCTTTCTCCCTTTCCATAGTTTTACAAAACTTTCTATACCTTTTGGCACTAGAAACTACATTTAGTGTTTTGTTCTGCAAATGCCAGCAAGGCATCATATAAAATTATAGCTGTAGGGATGGAGCTGTTGTAAAACTGAGCAGGAAAACAGACAATTTCTGTAGAGTCAAACAGTTGATGTTACCTCCACTCTAATGAAGCAGAATGTATTCTAAGAGAAGGAGAGTGGAATTGAATGTACACTTCATTTTCCCTAGCTAATCTAAAGCCTTTTCGATTTACCCTTTTTGAACACTTGAGTTTTCCAAGTTATTATTAATATCTGTTTCATTTATTGCTGCCTCATTATTTTGAACTGTCTTATTTATCTATGCTTAAGAGTTACTATAATGAAAGATAAAGATACCAGGAAGACTAAAAGGGTTGCATTTATTTTATCTTTAGACAAGATTCTGCAAAAGTGATAAAAGCAGGCCCTGCTATTGGCAATCGGAGAGCAGCTGAGTTTATCCAAAGATAAGACTACTTTGATAAATCTAAGTGTTGTGGATGTGGGGAAAGAGGACACTTAAGTTATGCCTGTCCTCGAAGTATGCTTGGAGACTGAACCTCCAAAGAAGAAAGTGAAAAAGAAAAGAAACAAAATTCCAAATCAGAAGAAATTGAGGAAGTAGAAGGAAGTAAACATGGAGAAGACATTCTGCCCTGGACAGCCTCAAGCCAAGGCTTCCCAGTAAACAAAACTGAAGAAGAATAAGATAGAAACCCAGTTCAAGGTCAGGTGACTCAGGATGTCCAAGGGTAAAAAAAACTCCACGTTTCACTGATGAGGAAGAACTCAGGAATTACAATTATTCTAATTACGTAAAAATCATTAACAAATATTTTTTAATCTTGGAGTACCAAATTTAGTTGGCACTAAGGATTACATTTAGAATTTGTGCCTAAGAATATTTAATACCAAATAATTATTTGCTATAATATAGCTCATAGGAAATTAAAAAGAAGTTTTAAAGTATAATGCTTCTATCTTGCCTTTGCAGAGCAATAAAAATTAAGATTTGCTAATAATGATTAATCTTTTTTTTTTTTTTAGCTGAGCCATCCTGCCACTTGTTGGCAGCTCAGTGGCAGCTCAGCTCTGGCCTGGAATCGAACCAGTGTTGCTCAGAACTTGAACACTTGAGCGAGCTCTTAACCAACTGAGCCACTCAGCCAGCCCAATAATGATTAATCTTGATAACAGTTTATTTGAGTAAAAAACAGAACTTAATATTATCATAGTAAAGCTATTGTCATCCCAAGAAAAAAGATCAATATTAAAAAGATTTGAGAGCGCATTACAAATGTTTATTCATGTCTGATTGGTTTGCAAGAGGACTTTTTAAATAAATTTCATCTTTAAAACAAAAGTTTCATAAAGACTGTGAAAAAGTTTAATGGTTTATTGTTCTTAAATGTTAAGAAAAATTTCAAGAGAATTTTGGTTTTAAAATAAACTTTTAAAAATAACACTGTAGGTGTTTCTGATTTTGAACAGAGCATTGCTTCCTCCATGGGGTCAAATTTGACCATTTTTGGTGGACCCCGGCCATGACTGCACACGCGATGTGCAAGGCTTAACTTCTACTCATTTCAGGGGCCCACGACACTCGGCTTTTATTTGGTCTGAGGTGCCTCCTGCATTTCCCTTCTGGGAGTCTCCAAAGCTCCCAGGTGCCTGCATGAGAAGGGGAAGTACAAAGTTGTCAGGCCGGGAGATGAGTGCCTCCCAGAAGCAGCCTACATCCTGGTTTTGAACGCCAGCATCTGTCCGGTCACTCTGCTGTAACAAGCTGAAAGCCACCCCTGACCACCAGGCCCGGGGGCCCCTCTCCTGCCCAACCCCAGGTTTCACCTGACAGGAGCAGAGGTATGGCCATCCATTAGTGATGTCAGACTAGGAGAAAGGAACATTTTTGGCTTCTATCTTCCTCCCCATCTTAAACGCTGATATACCTCAACATTTTAGTCTCCAAAGGCCAGCCAGGAGGGCTTATTTAGCGCAAACTGTCTCGTACTGGATTTCTGTTTGTTTTCTCTTGAGCACCCATTGTATATTGTTTCCCTCCTCACGAGTTTGTGTTGCTTGTGTTAGGTAAGGCCAAGCAGAAGGGACAGGCCCCTGTGTGCACGGCGGCCAAGGGGCCTTAGGGGTGGTCAGCAGGAGGGGGTTTATTGCGGTAGCACAAAGCATTCACCCTACCAGCCACAAAGTTAGAAGCTACTGCACATTTGTGATTTACTCTAAGCCTAATGCTAAACATGGTTCTTAGCACCCAGTTCAGCTGGGGAAACAAAACTGCCTAGAGATTGAAGGTGTTCTGAGCTAAAACGTAATGCAATACACTCTTGTCCCTGCAGAGATCTAGAAAAATGTCATGGACGAGCTTGAAATTAGCTCACAGTTCACTGGTCCTCCAGCTCAGAAATGTCCCTAATACATAGAAAAAGGTCCTTTTGCTGTCCAATTTAGACAGTATTGTTTATAAGTTATTAATAAAAACAGAACCCCAAATTAGAATAATGATGATAAAAGGAATGACAGTGCCGATCACAACAGTATT
The DNA here is from genome assembly GCA_031876335.1 of Hipposideros larvatus. Lineage (NCBI taxonomy): Eukaryota > Metazoa > Chordata > Mammalia > Chiroptera > Hipposideridae > Hipposideros > Hipposideros larvatus. Next base: position 129,738,498 of record CM063088.1, on the reverse strand, counting down.
TTCTAGGCTGCCTGGGGTCACCCTTACTCACTCACTCTCATGAGTTCATCCAAATTTGTTAGCTGTCTTGGAGGTGTGAAGCATTGTGACACCTGTTAGATATATGACAATAAAAGGAAACCAGGTATGGTTGTGTTCTCGTGGGGTTTGTGGATGAGTGGAGGATGGGCAGTAAAGAAGTAAAATCCCAAATGTATGCATTAGTACAAAGTGTGTTAGAGTTTGAAGGACAAGGTGGGTGCAGGGAGAGGGTTTGCTTTCAGTGCTCTGAGCACACCTGTTAAAGAAATGACGGTCAGTCGAGTCTCGCGTGGTAGGTAGCTCTGATTTGCATTTCTGCTTTTGGCTGGAGCTCCCTCACAGACCTGCTCCCTTCCTACCCCAGGTCCTAGGGCTCTGTGAGTCCTGGATGGATGGCCCTTAGCACACTTATCACTTATTTCATAAAGTCCCTGGGCCAGTTTTCACCGGATGAGCTCCATGATGAGATCACATCTTATTCAAGCATAGACACTGGCTTGTACAGAAAAAAAGTGAAAAAGAAAGAAAAAAGCCTTAGTTGTAATTGCCTTAGTGCCAGCATGTCTTCGGCTAAGGCTCATTTGCACACATTAAATAATATCCCAGTTTTTGCTTAACAAGCGGGCGTGCCTGCAGAAATGGGACCCGTAATTATAGCTGAAGGCCCTCCCGCTTGTGCGGTCCCTGGACCAGCAGCTCTGGCATGGTCTGGGCCCTATTAGAAATGCAGGCTCTCGGGCTGCTCCCTTCTACCAAATCAGAGCCATTTTAACAAGATGGCTCGGCAATTTATAGGCTCAATAAAGTTGGAGGCCCTGTGGCTTAATGGTACGGAGAAATCTGTATTTCTCTATGAATGCCTGGTGCTGAGCTGCGTGAGTCCCCTCGACTGTGGTCATGATTGGGGGAGGGACTGCTCAAAGATGCGTCCACCCCATATCAATCACATTTTTTATCCTCTGGTGGTTTGGGATCGCAGGTCTTTGTGGACCTGGGAGGTGTTGCCACACCCTGGGGTTGGCTGGTTCTCAAAGGTGCCGAAGATGCCCCTTCTAGCTTGCTTCTTTCCTATGCAAACCCACCAATCGGGAGCCCCCTGCCCTTCCTTTGTGGGGCTCTTACACCCTGGGCCACTGTCCCCTGTGCTGGTCACCCCAGGGTAGGTGTCAGGCAACCAGGGGCAGCCTCGGAGCTTGCTGGAATTATTTAAACTGGACAGCCCTAAGCCTGCCCGTCCTGCTCCCCACAGAAACCACAGAAGGCTCTCAGCCACATGCCCTCCCTGTTTGCCTCCTGGCCCACCCTGGTGCTTCCCTGTGTGATGGCGTGCCCAGTCTTCTTGGACCTGTGAGTAAACAGCTATCCATTCAATGGCATGTGCCTCCTGATCTGGTGGCCTCACCATCCCTGAATAATCATAAAGCCTGCATTTAAAAAAGGCGCTCTCCTGGGGTGCTCTCTCCCACAGCAGCTGGCCGCAAGGACAGTGGGTTGGGGCAGGGAGAAGATGCTGTAGGAGTCACAGTGGTCCCTGGAAGTGGGTCTTACCCCCACATGCATGGGGCATTTATAGTAGACAGCAAGGGACTACAGGAAAGAAAACTGTGATGGACTTTGGAGGACAAGGGAGCGCCTGGGACGTTCTTTCAGAGGGTGGGATGGTTCCAGAAGGGGGAGCTCCCAGCAGGCCTCTTCGTGCTCAGCCAGAGGCAGCCCCAGGGTGTGAGGACTCTGGGGGCCTGTGGCCTGGGCCCTGCTGGGTCTCCATCAGCTCTCCCACTTGGGCAGAGCAGAGGCCTCCTTCTCCTGGGCTACCAGAAGGCAGGACAGTGTTTAGAGGTGTGAGGCGCCCGTTCCTGGTATTAAACGAAACGCTTTCAAAGGCCCTTTGATATATGTGCATATAGCTATGACTGTGCACATTTGAAAAAAAAAACAACTAACAAAGAATAGAGGAGTTTTAAATAGAGACATTTTACTTGAAAGGTCTGTCATCTGATCACAGGACAATCCTGCTTACATTCAAATAATGTCTGTTTCTGTTCCGGAGCCATGCTAGCCGCCATCATATGATAAACACATCAGGAGCTGGGGGTCCCCTGCCTCCATTCGCCCATCAGCTGTTTTCATCCATTTTTCTCTGTCCTCCGGGGATTTGGCTGAAAGCAAGAGGCAGATGGACTGTGAACTTGGTTATCACATTATCGTTTCATGGGGCAACCTTTGCTTCTGGGTTAGGAAACAGTGTGTCTTTCCCTTAAAACTTTTAAGGTAGATATATATCTCTATATCACTATATCTATATCTGTATCTATCTATCTATTTTTTGATATCTCTCTCTATATATATTTTTTGATATGTAGATATATAGATATAGATATGTATCATATATTCATATATATATATATATATATATGTTATTTTAAAAGACAAAAGACAAACACAGCAGTCTGAGATATTCCTTTTAGGGGAAAATCAGTCTGAAGGGGACCGGAAGGTGAATTTTTTTAGATGTCTCCCTGGCCAAACACAGAAGAAACTAGAGCAGGAAATACGGCCTCTGGGTGTGCACCTCAGTGCGGGGAGAGACAATGCACCACCGCCTTAGTGACGCTGGCTCCCTGAATAGCTTTATGTTCTCGTGAGGAGGCTGCAGGTGTGTGGTGAAGCCAAGGGACTCATGCCCTGCACTTCTTCCAGGCATGGACACTGAGTGCTTTGGCAATGTGTATTTCTTGTGCTTTCTATTAAGTGGTGATAAATGTGTCCCGCCTTTATGAAATGAGTCTCCTTCTCGCATCCTCTGAGAACCCTCCTCTCTCCTACCACAGCTTTCTCTTCCCAGATCCCATGACATCTGAAGGTTTTCTGTCCAGACGAGGCCACATCAGTACTCAGTCCCCTCACTCTGACCATCTCCCATGGGGCCAGCTCCTCAGCTCCCTGGGGATGAGCCAGGGAGAAGTCAGCTCCCCACTCTCCACACACACTTCATCAAGTTGGGGAGAGTCCCCCGTGTGACCAGGAGAGAATTCCAAGGCAGTGGGCACATTCCCATGTCCGCCATGGACTGGGTACTGTGGGCATCAGCGTGGAGCTGCCACGTACACTCTGAGTTTTATTTACAAGTAAACGTGAGGTGGTTTTACAAACGGGAGAAGAAAGGGAACATTATAACAGGAAACAAGCATACAGAGCCTGTTTTGTGGATACGTGGTGAAACTTTCACATTTGATGGTGACTCGGATGTGAGTGAGTTAGGCTGGTGTGGGGGAACAAGAAGGAAGCACAGCTTCCAGCTGACATTCCACAGGGGGCTGGTTTTCATTAAGCACGGGGCATTTTGTTCTTTAACGTCCCCACTGATTTGTACTTTCCTGCCATCCAGGCAACATGCTCTACTGGTTCTCTCCTGGCACCTGTGCTCTTTCTGTGTGTCCCTTGTTCCTTCTCGTCACCTGGCATTCCAGGTCAGTCCCTCTGGGCCTTCCCTCTCGATGATCCCATCAAACCTACATTTATATCTCCTCGAACACCAGCCTTCCTTCCCTCCTTCATTGCTGGCTGGCATCGCCACTGGCTAGCTAATAGACATCTCAAACATACGATGTCCAAGGTAACTCCCAGATTCTCCCAAGCCTCTTCATTCCTCAGTCTTCTGCATCCAGAAATGACCACTCTCTCCTTTCCTTTCTTCACAAAGCAGAAGTACCTGCGATTCCTCTCCTTGTAACCCTCCTAGCATCCCTAAAGATTGAAAGGTATCCAGAATCCAATCCCATCTCCCCACGTCCCCAGCTGCCACGCTGTTTGAGACTGTCCTCATTTAGCATCGGCATTGTTGTGACAGCTTCCTTCCTGATTCATTCCCTCCCCAGACTGCTCTTCTTCTCAACAAAGGACCCAGGATGAGCCCTTGGAAAGATAACAGAGTGACTGTATGTTTCCAGGCTTAACTCTCGTCAGTGGCTTCCCCTCTCACTCAAGGGAAAACCCAGGGTCCAGTTCAGACCTCCTGGCTTCATCTCCCACCTTCTCTTGCCCTTGCTCGCTGCCACCCTGAGCCCCCCAAGCTGCGCAGAACCTGCCACTTGGGGCTTTGGCTGGTGCTGTGCTCTGCCCAGGGTGCCCGCCCAGATTTCACCAGGCTCCTTCCTTCGCATCATATTGTCATATCCCCTGACCACTCCAGCCATTTCTATCATTTCATGGTTCTTCATTTAATCCTTTGCCATCTTTAACTTTCAATGATAGTGGCCTCTAATCACTTTTTAAAGGTGGAGGTAGCAATTCTAAATGCAAATATTCAAATAAGGATTCTGAATTGTGCCAGTCATTGGACAAAGTAAGCATATAGCTAGGATCTAAAATTTGGGAGTTTATATACATTTTCTAAACTAAAATTCTATAAAGAATTCTTACTTTTAATGTGCAAGATTTCAAACCTGGACTGCACTCAAGGTATTTAATGAACGTGGGAAAATATCCATTGAGTTTTTCTCTCCAGCGATTAAAAATGCCTCATTTATTCCATGGAGATCTAGCTTAATGTTTTCATTAAAGCAGAGGATTTGTGAATAAAAACTTCTACATATTTAAAGAGTGTGGCAACTTGAAGTCAGAAATACTAAGAATGAAAAGCTGTGAGATGGAAACATTGAGCCCTCCACCGGTGCTCCGAGCAGTCAGAACAGGAAAACCCACCGGAGAGGGAATTCTCTCCAGAGGAAGCATTCTGTTGTCCAGTTCCTGAGCTGATTCAAAAGCATTTTTGCTCCTAGTGTATCCACTCCTGATGCTAAGTGGATCTGGGCACAGGCGGTTTACGTAGTGGACAAACAGCCGTGTTGCCCCAGCGTTGTCAGAGTGGGAGTGTCCCTCCAGTCAAACACCTGTGTGTTCTCAGGATGGGGAGAAGGCCAAGTGAAGGAAACTGCAGCATTAACATGGCCATAGTTAGAGCCAACAAGACTGCCTCCAAGCTCTCAGCTCAAGTCCACAGCGAGAGAGTGAGAAGTGACCAGTGGACGCAACCCCTGAAGCTGTGGCCTGGCCCTGTGACTCCTGCCCACTGCAGTCCCAGGCAGATGGTATGAGTGGCCTGAGCCCCTCACCATGTTCCTATCTCTCTGTGCTTTACTGACCATCAGGAAGTTAAGTGCTCTGACAAAAGACCACATAAAATTGGAAGGCTTACGTAAAGCGCCCTCATATGAAAGGTCAGACAATTAATTTCACACACTTTCCACCGTGTAAGTAAACAGAGCAAAGTTCGAGAACTTAATTTTCCAGCCAACTCTTTCTGAACATATAGCATGGCAGGAAGTTATGGCCATTGTCAGCACTGGGGATTCTTAGGTCTTAGTAGAAACCTAATGACACAAAAGCATCTACTGCGAAACTCCAGAGGCATGAATTTCTTTTCCCACATTTCACTCTGGAGATTCTTTCTGTATTTGTGGTGTGTGTGTGTGTGTGTGTGTGTGTGTGTGTGTGTGTGTGTGTGCGCGCGTGCACGCGCGTGCATATTTAAGGTAGGGCAAGGGAACTTTAAGCTTTTTGAGTTGCTGTATTTTCTATGCTTTCTGTGCTTCAGCAGACTGTCAGCCATTCATTCACTGTGTGTCTCCCTGCTCTTCAAAGCACAGTAGAGTGACAAGATGGGGAAACTTTTCATTCACGGGAATGTTTTATTATCACGATGTCTGAATTTCTAAAAGCTTGTGTATGGTCTTCTGTCATCCCTTCTGTGGAACATAACACAGCATTTGGCAGTCTCTTCGTGATATTTAAAATTCTCTAATACAAATCCTTAGCTTTCTGTAGAAGTTGAAATAGAAAGCTGGCTGTGAAGACACCACGTTTGAGATTCTTAATTTTTATATTTTGTATATTGAAAGGCTGTCAAAAAAGTTCAGAATTGTTTATCATATTTGAAACATTTTTCTTCCCCAGTCACTGCACTCTCCAACCAACAAAGTCAGCAGCAACTGGGACGCAGGCATCCCAACCACCGAGATCTATCAACGTGTGTGTAGCTCAGAAAGGTCTAGGAATAACCACACAAACAGTCCCACATTCTAAGATCATAGCCACGTGCCCATTCCCCAGTGTGTATACCCATCCACCTCTGAAAAGAATCACCAAAGTTATTCGCATTCACCTTCTCTTGCCTCCCTTCCTTTCTCCTCTCCTTCAAAGGGGCGCCTGGTACATACGCCTGGCATGCCTGACTCTGTGTCCTGTTTCCCCGATCAATTTCTCACCCCTGTGCTGGCCCTGCATTTACACAGTCATTCATAGTGTCATTTACATCCATTCCAAAATGTAGAGGGCTCTTCTTTCAGGTTTAAAAAAATCACAGACTAGTAAGTGGTCTCATTAATTCCATCATTTCAATCTAAAAAGATGGCAAGAGAGGTATATCTTTGTGAAGGACTGCAAGGTACAAATATTAGGAGAAATAATTTTCACTCAAAGAAAATTTAAAGTAACTCTTGTGTTTTATAATTACCCAGCGATAGTTCACCCATCAATTGTCTGAATTTTAACAAGTAACTGAGGTTCCAATTGGCTATTTTTCATCAGGGACAGGTCTGGTGTTAGAATTCTGGGCTCATTCACTCTCCAGAGTGGCCTCGTCTCTAGGTTGGAAGGAAAGGGTGAGTGCTGGACACGTAAGACTTGTCACAGCTGCAAGTGGTTTCCTATCCTCGCCCCTCAGAGGGGACATAGACCTATATTTACATTTGCTCTCATATTAGGTTCCCTGGGAAATAGACCTAAGAAAAGGGGGTTTGCATGCAATCCTTCTACAACCCCAGGGGCTCCCGGAGCATAGCTTGCTGGGGTTTAAGGAGTGAGGAGGTGGAACGGAAATGGGCTCCAGCAGATGGAACTGGAAACTGGGATGTAGGCAGCTCAAAGCCCCAGCTGGTCCCTGGGACACAAGCGGTTACACCCTTCGGCGTTCTGACTTGGGGCCTGTGTACCCTCGCATTGACCAGTTATTGGATATGGTAGACCTTCATCAATGACACATAGAAATACAAATGCCTTACAAAGAAAGTAGATACCATAATTGAATTATAATTTATAAAGCACCAAAGGCAATTTTAATATAGTCATAATTTTTTTAAAGATAAAAACAATATGAAATACTTTAAGTAGTTGGTCTCAAGGCAGCATTAAATGGTGGTGAGCACCCTGGACTCTGAAGCCTGGCTGTCTTAACTGGAACCCCAGCTCTTCCTCTGCTGGCTGTGTGACTGTGAGTCACTTCCTTTACCTCTCTGGGCTTCATTTTCTTCAGGTGTGAAAGGGAAGTGCTAAGAGTACCTACCTTACAGAATTTCTGGGAGGCTTAAATGAATTAATAAGGGGAACGTGTATAGAACATTAACTGGCATATAGTAGGTACCACAAAATATTAGCTAATTTGCATGAACATTCTAGAGCAAAATTAACTAACCCTTTGTACACTCCAAATTATTTCCCAAATGCAGTCCAATAGGAAGTGGAATCATTTCCTTAAATGGCCCTGGAATTCACTGTCCCCCAAACGTATGGTGAAAATAAGGCTAAGTCAACCAGCAGGTAATGCTAACGTTATTTGAGGTGCTGCATGTTTTGGTCAACTCAGGCTGCTGTAACAAGCACCCAAGCCTGGGTGCCTCAGACAACGACGTTCATCCCTCTCAGTCTGGAGGCTGCAAGTCCAAGATCAAGGCCCCGGCAGGTCTGGTGTCTGGTAGGATCCGCTTCTTGGTTCACCAACGGCATCTTCTTCTGTGACCTCATATGGAGGGAGGGGTGAGTAGGCATGGGGAAGCATGTTCCTGCATCAGGCGCCAACTCTTCAAGCCCTGAGGCCAGACAGGTGGGGGCATGTTCCGGAAACTGAAAGAGTCGATGAAGCAGAGCTTCAGGTGCAAAAGTGGGCCTGAGGACACAGGAAGCCTGAGAGACAATGGGGAAAGGTCATGGACAGCCAGACAGCAGAGGGCATGGTAAGGCACTGGAACTTTCCTCTAAGGCAGAGGTTCTCAACCTGTGGGTCGCGACCCCTTTGGGGGTCGAACGACCCTTTCACAGGGGTCGCCTAAGACCATCAGAAAACAAAAAGATATTTACATTACGATTCATAACAGTAGCAAAATTACAGTTATAGAGGAGCAACGAAAATCATTTTATGGTTGGGGGTCACCACAACATGAGGAACTGTATTAAGGGGTCGCGGCATTAGGAAGCTTGAGAACCGCTGCTCTAAAGGAAATCAGAAGTAACTGTATTTGAAGCAAGCAAATGACTTGACTGGATTTTCCATCAAAAAAGTCTCTAATTGTAGTGTTACTTTCTGTTTATTTTCCTTTTATTTTCTCTGAGTTCATAACAAGAGTGTTTTGTTTTGTTCTGCTCTCTCAAAGATGTGACTAGTACTGAGTACTTAGACACAGTGAGTGTTTTTCCAGAAGACAGACCCACGAGACCACAGACCTGGAAGAGATGCAAGGGCCCTTCATCTTTATACAGACAAGCCTGAGCTTCAACTCTCTTTTACAGGTGTCCTAACAATGGCTGCCCACCCAGCTCAGGTGTTCTTAAGAGCCTGATGCCTTCCTGAGGACTTTAATTTCATTTTCAGACAATTCTAGCCATCGTAGAAAGTCATTCCGCATATTAGCCAGAAAAGTATGTTTTTGTACAAACTGTGCTGTTACTCCCAGTTCTGTTTTGTGACCCTATGAACAAGTCTGACACATGGTTGTCATGACTACCTGTCTGTAATCCGAGGACATGTATCACGTCCCTCTAAATCCTCTCTTTCCTAGATCCATCACTTAAACCTCCTCTAGCCATTCTTGGTAACACAACTCCTTGTCCCCTTCCTATTCTATTTGTCCTTGAACACGCTTCAAAGTCAGGTTCTGACTAGACTGTGCTGTTCAGAAATGACATGAGATGTCATCGCTGGCTGAGAGGCCTTAGTGGAGAAGTAACATCTCCTCTCTGATTCCGGCTTCTATATTTCCAGAAACACAGCTCTGGCTGGTAGTGAGTATTCTGGTACACACATCTCCAAGTGGACTTACACTGAATTTGAAACGATTGCAGTGGAACCCAAACAGAGATCTGTAGTTATAACTACCGAGCAATGACACCCTAGCTAGAATCTGAGAAGCAAGCCTGAGTTCAGGGGGTAATCCAGCTGCTGGTGTGCAGTACAAGGACCTTTCTCATTTAATGTCTAACCTACCAAAAAGCCAGAGCAGGAACTTCCTGAAAGCATGAAAACCTTCCCGCTCTCTGTTTTCCAACATGGTAGCCACTAGTCACATGTGTCTCCAGGACACTGGAAATGAGACTAATGCTTCTGAGAAACTGAATCTTTAAACTGTATTTAATACTAATAAATTTAAATGACCACACGTGGCTTGTGATTACTGCATTAGACAGTGAAGGCTTATGAAACCACTCTACCATCAAAAGGGAAGGAGAAGAGGGTGATAGGCATGTTGGAGAGAAGGAGAGAGAGAGAGAGAAGCAGAAAGAGAGAACAAATGTTTCTGAGATATGGCTGTGAGCCCATTTTGTAGAACAAGCATCAGAGGACATAGAATTCCTTACTTTCTGGTATTAAATAGATCTTATAGACAAATTAAGAAAACATCACTACCGCTATACAGATAAAATTAATTTTCACAAAAGTATTTGTTAAGTAATATTGACTGTCTTCTTACATATGAGTATAAATGTGAACAAATTGTCCAATTAATGGCATATTAAATAGGAAAGTCTAGATTTTAACCTAGATTTATTTAACTCTAAAATGTGTATGTATGTTTTATGCATATGTATGCATTTTCATATGTAATTTATTTCACCATGATGCTATCTATGATAATATAATTTTTAATATATATGTGTACATAGAACTATGCCATGTTTATATGTATATATACATACATATGGATACATATATACATTTCTATGTATATTATATGTATTCCACTAGGAAATGTTCACTGATCAAGAATAACATTTTCTGAATAAGAAGCCATCTTTCTGTATAAAAAAGTGATGGAATAAAGTCATATGATAAACTTTAAAAAGGTCTAAGAAGAGCTATAGAAATTGTGTATATATATATATATATATATATATATATATATATATATATATATATATATAAATCTCAGAAGTTGTTTGGTCATTAATTAACACAATTTACCCTCACAGAAGTTGAGCACCATAAAATAAGATAGGAATCCATCTTCCGTGTTTTGCTCTTTATCCAGTCTTTGAATTTCCCCTCCAGACAATAGCTACAGCCGAGGCTCATCTGGTATTGTCACCACCAGAGTATCAGAAATACTGGTGGATATTTTCATTTTGCTGCTTAAGTGAGTCATGGAATCAGAGACTGGAGGGAGTTGAGAGGCTGAACCTGACTCCATAATTTAGAGATGAGGCAGCCAAAGTCCATCATGGTGAAATGATTTACTAAGGTTTTGGAATGCGTTTGCAGCCATTCTGAGTTAGATCACAATAGCTCATATGCTGAGTTTATGCTTTTATGACATAGTTGGTTTGTTTATCTTTTCTCTCTGATTCTTATATAATTTGGGATTGATATTTGTCTTCCTGGTTCAATTTCATTTCCTTCCTCTCTAAAAGAGAAAAATAACGTTGAAGAACAATGCCCCTGTAGTTAGTAATAATAAAATTTCTGCAAAAACAGGAAACTTAACTTGGCAAAGATGAAATAAATGAAGTGGATAAATAAGTTATGATTTGAGTTGCCTAGATCTCTTATCTCTGCCCATTACATGTGTGTTTCAAAGCTGATACCCTTCTGTACCAATGTAGAGTTAGTAATAATAATTACTAAATAATAAATTGTGATTTGTTGAGCACTTAACTGTTTACAGCTATGTATTAGTCAGCTCCGGCACCATAACAAAGCACCACAGACTGGGCAGCTTAAACAACAGATGTGTATTTTCTCGCATTGTTAGAGGCCAAAAGTCTGAAATCAAGGTGTCAGCAGTGTGAATTCCCCCTGAGGCATCTCTCCCTGGTGTGCATACTACCATCTTCCCTGTGTCCTCACGGTTGTCCCTCTGTGTGTGTCTGTGTCCTCATCTCTTCTTCTGATAGGGCATCAGTCTGATTGCATTAGGGCCTACCCCAATGGCCTCATTTTAACTTAATCTCCTCTTTAAAGACACTCTCTCTAAATATGCTTACATTCTGAGGTATTGGGGGTTACAGCTTCAACATATGAATTTATGAACATATATTTTGAACATATATCATGCATAATTTTGACAATAAAGCAGTAAGATACATAGTATTGCCTCATTTGACAGAAACGTAAGTTCAGAGAGGCAACATGTTGAGGAGCACACACCACTATGGGATGGGGCTGGACCAGCAGATCATCTTGGTCCAGCTTCCAAATCCTAGCTTTCTCCACCAGGTCAAGACAGACCACCAGGAGACATTTGTGTACTCAGTATCTGATGGGGCAGAAGACAGGCAGAGGTTAAACCCTACAACTGGTCTGCTGGACTCTAGCCAAACTTTAGCGAGAACCCACATTTAAAGGGGCATCTCTGTGTTCTGTACAACCTCAAGGTCATATTTCCCTAGTAAAATTACATCTCTAGAAAGTTTGTACTTATTTGTACTGTTTTCCAATTATATGTGTAGTTTCATAATGAATTCCTGAAGTGTTTGGGGTGTGCGTGTGTGTGTGTGTGTGTGTGTGTGTGTGTGTGTGTGTGTGTGTGCGTGATGGGACATAGTTGTGTCTGTATGGGTGACATGCTCATTATTCACGGTGTTTTAGGGGCATGTAATGACCAGGCCTCATCCTGTCTGTCTTGGAGCCTTCAGGATCTATACCAGTGACTGCCGCATAAGACAAAGCCTCGAGATTTGGAGCCAGATGAGCAGCATGACATGGACCAGGAGCTAGAGTCCTGGTCCCACCAAATCATGCACCTCTCTGCTCCTCTGAGTCCTGATTTTCACATTAAGGAAACAGTATGATGCAACTTCTGTCTTTAAGAGCTAATGTGTTTATATTTTCACCATTTTATTTCCACTTAAATAAAAAGGAAAAAAATCAGAAATGTTGCTTTAAAAATCAAACAAAAATTTAAGAATAGAAAGATGATATGTTAGGAGTAATATTTGGTTAATTTTAAACATTTGTTTATGAATTAGAAATTTTATTACCCATTTCTAATATATGTCTTATACTGTTTCTAGAAAATTGGTTAAAGTAAATTGTCATGGCTCAATGATTCTAATTCTCATTTCAGATTTTGTTTCCACTAAAGCTTCAGTTCAGGTGGTGGAATCTCTTTACATTAGTTTTAAAAATATTTTAAAAATAAGAGTTTCAAAGTGCTTCTCTACTATAGAAAATTTAGAAACTATAGAAAATTGTACAGGACAAAGCAAAAATGCACCCCACTCACACTGCACAGAGATGAACATCAGGCACGTTTGGTGTGGGTGACCTGTACTGAGAGGGCGAGTCTGGGTATTTGACGTTGTCATTAGCTTCATGTTGTTCTCTGTAAGTCCTTAACTCTAACGGTGTTCCCAGCACAGGCCCTGGGTCACATGGGCTACAGCTAAGAATAACCATCAGGCCAACCAACATCAGTACACCCTTTCACCTGCTTTTGGAACACCCTTGACTATTCGCCATGACTTTACATGGAGGGGAATGAAAATGGACTTTTCATTTTTTATTTATTTATTTTTTTTAAAGATTTTTTTATTGGGGAATTGGGGGATGGGAACAGCGCTGGGAAATTGGGGGAAGGGGAACAGACAAGTTGCTGTCGTTTTGTTCTTCAGTCTAGTTGTGGAGGACGTTGCGCTTCACTGGCCCAAGTTGGCACCATCATTGTGCTCTTCCCGGGCGAGGCAGATCAGTCGCCGGCTTCTGGACTGCCGCTCACTGCGGCTGCTGGCCGCTCACGCTGGCTGCTGGCTACACACGGTAGCCCATGGTAACCCACTGCCACAGAGGCTGCAGCCTACGTCGTCGCAGGTGACTCACGGCAGCCCAGCTCCAGGTTGAGCTGTTGTTCAGCATCTTAGCTGTGCAGGGCAGTGTCACTGGCCCTCATATGTGGGATCCGAATCGGGGCCGTCTGGCGTCCCAAGCCAGCTCTTAACCATCGCGCCACTCAGCCCGCCCCCAAAAATGGACTTTTTAGATTGACTTTCCCACTGATAGATTAAAGGCCTGGCTGAGAAGAGAGAGTGAAGATCATATTCTGGCATCTAGACAAGCATGGCCCTCAGAACACCTCTTTCCCGGTAGTTTTCTAAGCGTATTTGACAGCCACGTGAGGTGGAAATCAAAGCTACGAAACAGAGGGCAAAGAAGGTTAAGAAGCAATAGCGATTCATGCATCGTTATCATTATTGTTGTTCAGGAAAAACACATGCAGGATTCCAACAGGCATGATAGGCCTTGAAACCGACATGTGTGCCCAGGCGGGTGTGTGACTTAATGCAGAGGAAGCTTCGAAGGCATGCTGTTACACAGCGGAGGTGCTGAGCAAAGCACAGGCCGCAAGTCCAGGTTTTGTCACTGACCCACAGATCTTGTTTTAGAAGCTGCCCATGTCATCTGCCATCGACATCCAGATGAGAAACTGGCATGCAATGACAGCTGACAAATAGCAGATGCCCTCAGAGAAGCAAATTCTAGTATCTTGTGCTAATATATCCTTATGGGAATTCATACCGCTCTCTAGGCAGTGGGCCAAGAGATAAGCAGCAGGGCTTTGAACTAAGAGTGGCGATGGGGAGGGTGTTGTGTCTGAAGTGCATTTTCCTGGCAAACTTACCCTGCGGTGGGCATTCTGAGAGCTGAGCACACATAGGACTTTGTCTTCCATGCTACTGGGGTGTGGGCTTGGGTGAGCTTAGCTCTGTTCCAAAGGTCCCAGGTAACCGCCTTGCTTCTTGCACTGTCAGCACTCTGAGTGTATGAGGCATCATTAGCAGAGTCAGAGCAAACTGGCTAAAATAAAAAGAGTTTCTCGTGCTTGGGCTTCTGCCAGCTTGGAGATGAGCGACCATCATCATCATCATTCACCCTTGGCTTTCCTCGGGTGCTGCATGGATCCTTTCTGAAGCTTTCAGTGACCACTGGGACGACATTGTGGAATGTCTATGGGCAATTACAAGATTTTAAGGTAACAATAGAATCTCCTCCTATTAAGTGTCACCAATTGCTTATAATGTGAGTTTTGTACTTCATCATCACCAAACATCCGGTCGCTCGAAAACTCTTTTTATTAAACACAACAACAAAAGTGTACTCTTGAATTTCTTTAGCTTTCTTATTTGTTGATTTACTTTCCCTAAGTAACTGACCAGCCACTTAGCTCATTTGTTGAATATTTAATGAAATAAGAAGTAGAGATTTGGACAAGTTAGTGAATTTAGGGCTATGTTTTTCAAAGCCAATCATTCTTTTCTGTTATATATTTTTTATTTTCTATTAGCACCATGTCATGAAAAAGGGAAAGGACAGCAAAATCCATTGCTTAAAGAAGAAATACTGTTAATTAAAATGTGTCCTATTGACGGGAAGTCCTTGAAGGGAATACCGGCTTTGGATGTGTCTTCAGAAGTAACCTAGTTTCTTCCACTGCCAAGAGGCCTTTATACTCTGGGTTGACCAGAATTTTCACATATGAAATTAGGTTTAGAAGTGTACAAAAAATCCTAAATAGGTAATCCAGCACTCAAAATTTTATTGATCTGTCTAATCCATGACATAAATTCACTGGTGAATATAATATTTTTGTAACTTAAAGGGTGCAGCATTCAGGTTAAATGTTATGAAAACGTGTGATGATAAGTGACGTAAAGAACAAATTGATGGGTGATGCCTTAGCCAACTGCTGGGGGATCTCATTATTATCTGACGATTGTTTATGTGGTACCAGAATTGTTAAAGCTGTGACACTTCTCTTTACACTTATCCAGTGAAAATCAGAGGAGCAAGAGGACCTTGTATCCCCATAACCTGCTTGCCCTGGGAAGCTCCCTTTGAGAAGTGGTGAGATGATGACATATCATCCATTCCCAGGCACAGACGGTAGGTGGGACACTGACTTTGGAGGTGTCTCTGCATTTCCATGGGGTTAAGTGCCCTTGAGTCCAGGATACACAAAAGCACAGAGTTTGTAGAGACTTATTCTTATGTAGACCTAGGAAGTTAAGTTCCTGTGGGCCACTAGCTCTCAGAGGGTCCCTCCCTTCCTCCACTGCTACCAGGGCTTACCTGGTGCCACTGTCTGTCACTGAGCTCATGGCTTATTTTCCATAGGAAGCATGTTATAGATGTCATTACAGTTTTGTGCTATAGCCCAGATAACTGTGGGTTAAATAAACCTTTCAGTACAGCAGTTTTTCCTATAAGAAAATGAAAAGATGCTGATAAAAGACGAACTGTTAGGATGTAACCTAGTGCTAAGTGGTTACTATGCACTCTACATCAATCACAGAGCTGTTCCAAGTAGATCATTTTACTGATGGTGACCGAGGCTGAGTGTTGTCAACTACAGCACTCATTCAGGTGACAAATCGGGAGATCTTCCAACGCAGTTGCTAGTATATCGACCTAAGTTTCTCCCAAAACTGGATCTGGGATGACTGGATAGAATACCTCCAGCACACACACACACACACACACACACACACACACACACACACACAAACATACATGCAGTACGATTGGAAAATAGAACATTATGTCCTATTGTTCTTTCATACCCCAAATTTATGCTGACTAGAAAAACAGGTGCAGCTTTCAGACATCTATGAAGACTGGGATAGCATGACTCTTCACATGCCAGTTTGTCTCAGATACTGTTACTAGAATGACGTGTGTCAAGAAGACACCAACCATGGATATTCAGGCACTCTCAGAAGTCTTTATCCTGGAATTCCTGGAGAACTTTGTGTGTGTGTATTTATGTGTGTGGGGGGAGTCACTCAATCACAAACACATGCACACATAAGCTTGAGAGAATAGGAATGTCATCAGAAAAGAGAAACATGCCTGTTTACTCAGAAGTGACCTTAGATTATTCCCTCAAATGTAGAGAAATATAAGGACATTTAATGGCCATACACTTGCAAAGAAAATCTTTTTTGAAAAAAATACAACTCGCCTGCTATCTTTCAGTCTTTGAAAAAGAATCCATCTCATTATAGTGGAAGATTATATTAGAGAAAAAAGCTGAGTTTTGTTGATATGTATAGGCAGAGAAGGCTTTCCACTCCAACAGTGTTCTGCCAGACCAGACACAATGATCAAATCTAATGATTTTGAAGAAAAATGACCCTCTGAATGGTCCAGGAGCTTTTAGAAGTCAGGAATTGCCTTATTGCTCTCCAGCACCAGGAGGAATGCCAAGTGTTTCATAGGCACTCCATAAATTTTCCTTGAATGAGTGAGAAAGTACAAACTGTCAGTTATGTGCACGTGACTATCCGTTCCTAAGCCCAACTCAGGCCCAGTTTATATCAGTTCCGGAATTGGCCTTTAATGATAGTTATTAACAAACTACAAATCTTGAGAAGTCTGGTGAACAATGTAAAAATGATGTGGGAAATGGCTCGGAGTATTCAAACGGAAATGAGATAAAACTTGTCCTGAGTGTTGTGGAGACTACTCCTGTGTCCAGTGAGACTAGACCCCTCCAGCCACAGAGCAACCTCTGACAGTGTCCTGTGAAAGAAGGTTCTTTCTCCATTTCACAGCCATTCGGGGCAGGTGCTGGTCTGAGTGTGGGTTTCTGCTCCATGAGTGCATGGAAGGCCGCTCACTCTCCTGGTCTTATCACTTCTGTGCTGCAACCTGTCGAATGTGAATCACTGCCATGTTGGGGGGCGGGGCGGGTTTCAGGGCACAGGAAGGAAAAGGAGCTGAACTTCAGATGAGTGGCTTGCCTTTAACATGGAGATGACCTCAGCATTGTCACAGAGCTCATCCACTCACGGCCCACTGGCCCAGACCTCTCTACATAGGAGTTCCATTCAAGAGAGGGGGACACATTTAGTCCGTAGAGGGGGAGCCCTTTGTCTCAGAAACCCTATCACTGTGGGAGGAAGAAGACTGCCTCTGGGGGAAACCTGGGGAGATGTTTAAATACACACACGTGTATAATCTGTCACTTACCAGGGACTGTGTTAGACGTTGACATATAAGTACAGACAAACTATGAGTTCTGCTCTCAGTGAACTCAATTCCAGAGAAGGAAATGAACCTTTAAAAATTAGTTTTAATTCATGGAAGTGCAATCTAGAAACAAGTTTTAGGTCCGATGAGCACAAAGAACGTAACTTCTAAAGGGTTTGGAGAAGTGTCAAAGACAATGATTTTAAAGTGTCTGCAAGAGTGAGAGAAAGAATGTCACTAGCCTTTAAGGGGACATTGGAGCATTCTGGGGCAGAGGAGAAGTATTTGCTCAGCTCAGAGGAAAGAGGTAGCACACTCCATTTCCAGAACCGGAAAAATGAATGGGAATAGAAGGAGAGATGAAACTCGGTGAGTTAGTGATGGAGAGAGGCTGAATGACTTGGCCTGTTATGTCATACGAAAAAGTCTAACTTGATTCCCAAAGTGGTGAGTAGACATTCAAGAGATTTCTAAACTGGATGAGCTAAGATCTGCATTAAGTAAAAGTGGTGGGGCCTAGCGATGTGGGTAAAATATCATCCCCAGATTAGGGATTATGAGGGTGCCTGGGCGTTAAGAAAAGGGCAGCTCTGGGGGCGTTTAGGCATGACTGACTGGGGGTACAGGCTGGTGTTTCACTTCCATTATGTAAATGCTAACAAGCAAGAGTTTTAGCGACTTCACATAATTTATAATGTACTTAGTAAACTCGTAATAAATATCTGTGGCATGAACATGAGACTGAATTTGGAGATCTCGCCTTCCTCAAAGCCAGCCTAAAAGCTTCATGTATGTGATAACTATACAAGTAGGCTAAAGTAATCCATATGAAGTTATGAAATGGGGGCAACGTTCCATTCCAAGCTTAAATAAGTAGACTCCATTTTAAATCATGCATACCTCCCTCTCACAAAGTAAAGAACGAGTTCAGGTCAACAAACATTTTTGAGCCTTTTTACATCCCTCTATTCACCAGAAGTACAACTTCCTGCAACCCTGCGACTGTGCCTTCGTTAAATGCTGCCCACGACAAACCAGGGGCACGTGGCCCCTCTGGTGTCAGTCAGGTTGATCAGAAGGGCTGCGGTAATGGGAACACTCACCAGCAGTCTAGCAGGGTGGGATCAGGGGAGCTCTGGGGGAGACACTAGGACCGATCTCACACATGTCTTCACAGTTCGCATGGACAAAGGTTTGCTCAGGTCTAGTCACACCTCAGACAGCAAAGACAAAGGCCCCTCTTCTCTCTCCCAGGAAAGGTTCACTCACACTCCCAGTTACTGAGTGTCCTCGCTGTGGACTCATGGCCCCACCCCAGCTGACCTGATGGGCATGTGGGGAACCAGCCCAGCCACTGCCCCTGGAGCTCAGGGCCTGTCTATCATTCCTTGTCTCCCACTCTTACTCAGCCTGTGACTTTGCACAGGCCAGTCTTCAGCAACCACCAAGGGACTTGGTTTTGTCATCTGTCAAATAGGGGAGCAGTTCTTCATTTTTGACACAAGAATTCCGGCCCCCATGGTATTGTCCTTACCGTGTCACTGCCTAAATCCTTCAATTCCTGGTCAATACCCCCCACAGCCATCTCTGCTGCAGGATCTTTTATTCCAAAGTCTGATATTTATTTATTCATTTCAGGTACAAAGAAGTATGTTTCACTACTATAGACTGAATGTTTGTGTCCCCCAAAATTCATATATTGAAACATACCCCCCAGTGTGGTGATGTCAGGAGGTGAGGCCTCTGAAAGATGATGAGGTCATGAGGGTGGAGCCCCCACAATGGGATCAGTGACCTTATAAAGGAGACCCAGAGAGCCCCCTCACCCCTCCCTCCATGCGAGGTCACAGGAGATGGTGCCGTCTACGAACCAGGGAGGAGACATGGAACATGGGAAGCCCAGCCTTCAGAGCCATGAGAAGTACATGTCTGTTGTTCATAAGTCTGTAGTGTATTTTTTGTAGCAGCCTGCATGAGCTAAGATTCTGATCATTATTCTCTTGCTACTCACTCCACGTGAATTAACTGAAATGTCTCTTTTTTCATGCAATTTTAGTTGCTCTACATCTAAATATATATGTACATATAGTGAATTTGTGCAAGGTTCTTCATTGGGAAAGAAACACATGAATTTGACTTCATTTGTTTTCTAAAATATAAGGCACTTCCCTTTCCTTGGAGGCTCGGTTGGAAAATGCAGCCTTGTTAGAACCAGAAACCCCATCCGCGTCTGACTTTCATTTCGAGTCCCTCCTCCTATCACCTGCTTTGTCCTCGAAGGGCAGCTGTCATCTCCACGGTTGTCCCTGTATTGTCAGAATTCTTACTCTCTTCAAATGACATAAACCTGAAGTTCCTTATAGGAGAATATTGGGTCAGCAGAGCAGACACCTGTGGGGAGGGAACAGCAGTGACAGTGACAGTGACGATGAAGTCAGACTTCCTGGGGTGGGGGAGAAGTGGCCAAGTGGAACTGCACCACATAGTATTTAAACCTTATGGTTTGCCCACAGGTCCTGTGCTTTTAATTTGATCTAGTGTCCTACGAACACGACCTCTGCGCAAACCTCCCTACTTTCCCAAGCGCTCACATTTCCAAATCTTTTCTCTGCTCCATTTTTTCTTTCCACCTGAACATTAATGACCTTCTTACATACCGCCTATTTACTGGCTTCTTATGTGTTTTGATTATCATCTGTCTCTCTTACCAGGAAGTGAGTCCCAACATGAGGGACTTTCATCTAGCCTGTCGCGATACATGCCAAGTGTCCAGGGCACTGCTTAGTGTACAGTAGGGTGACTCATACATGCGTGTTGAA
This sequence comes from Hipposideros larvatus, assembly GCA_031876335.1. Lineage (NCBI taxonomy): Eukaryota > Metazoa > Chordata > Mammalia > Chiroptera > Hipposideridae > Hipposideros > Hipposideros larvatus. The sequence continues at coordinate 129,718,425 of CM063088.1, read as the reverse complement.
TGAATAATTGACTGCTGTTTGTATCCTGAGAGGCATGTAACATCACATGTGTAAGCAGTAAAGTCGGTTAATTGCATTAAATGATCATCTGAAGGTAGTCTCCTTGTGAAGCAGAACCAGCCTTGGCCATTTCTCTCAGAGGATGTCAACAATGGCTGTGGGGATGGCATTTGTATGCGGTGGATACCGTCACCTACTACTGGGTTACAACCCACCAATTCACAGAAAGTGGGAGCCCCCCGGAAGGCCAGGGGGTGCACCCACATTCAATAGGGAGTGACTCACTGTTCCAGGCTCACCAGGCGATCAGAAGGTGCCTCTGACACATGGCCCATGAAAGCTGTAACTCCAAGTCCCATCTTTGCGGCCAACTGTGCTGGGTGGGGTATTTCAGGTGTGGGTTCGTCAGTGTCTTTTTCTCAGCTTGCTCCTATTCAGCAATCCCAGGGGAGCCTGGAGCCTTCACTGACATCACAGGTTGGTTCTCACAGGGCAGTATGGACAAAAGGCAGCCCCAGTGGACAGAATGAAAGGCCACTGAGGAGGAGGGAGCAGAGAACCCAGCTCGAAGACACCTTTCACTGCCTCATGGCTAGAGTTACAGCATGGCTAAAGCGACTCCTTATTTTCATGTATTTTTTTAAATTAGCTTCAGATGTCCAAAACAACATAATTGTTAGACATTTACATCCCTGCAAAGTGATAACCCTTCCAGTCTACTATCCCTCTGACATTGTATATATCTATTACAATTCCATTGACTCTATTCCCTGTGCTGTACTCCACATCCCGTGACTATATATATATATATATATATATATATATATATTTGACATACAATATTATAAATATATATTAAATATATATTAAGTATATATATATTAAATATATATATATTATATAATATATATATATTAAATTATAGTTGACATACAATATTATTCAGCTTCAGCCTCAGGTGTACAGTGCAGTGGTCAGGTATCTACAGAGTCCATAAAGCGATACCCCTGGTAAGTCCAGTACCCACCTGGCACCCTACATAATTTTTACATTATTGATTATATTCCCCATAGTGTATGTCACATCCCTGTGACTATTTTGTGACTACCTAATCCCTTTCTAATCCCTTCACCCTCTCCCCCAACCCCAACCCCTCTCCCATCTAGCAACCATCAATTTTTTCTCTGTATCTCTGAGTCTATTTCTGTTTTGTTTGCTCGTTTATTCTGTTCTTTAGATTCCACATATAAATGAGATCATGTGGTATTTGTCTTTCTCTGATTGACATATTTCACTTAGCATAATGTCCTCTAGGCCCATCTATGTTGCAAATGGTAAGATTTCATTCTTCTTTATGGCTGAGTAATATTCCACTGTGTAAATGCACCACCGTTTATTTATTTAATCATCTATTGATGGGCATTTCTGTTGTTTTCGTATCTTGTGAATAGTGCTGTAGTAAACACAAGGGTACATATATTTTTTTCAAATTAGTGTTTTGGATTTCTTTGGATAAATATCCAGGAGTGGAATTTCTGGGTCATAAGGTAGTTCTATTTTTAATTTTTTGAGGAACCTCCATAGTGTTTTCCATAGAGGCTGCACCAATCTGCAATCCTACCAACAGTGAATCAGGGTTCCCTTTTCTCTACATCATGTTTCCATGTATTTTTAAAGGTGATGTGGGTGCTCAGGTTATGGGACACCAAACTCTACAGGCAGTTCAGACTTACAGTCACTCTAGTGAGTGCCAGCTGTGCACCAGTCAGGGCTCCACAGGGCAGCTCTTCCCATAGTCCCTTAGGGTCAGGACTGCACTCACCAGCAGGTGGTGAAAGGACAGAAACGTCTGCCTTTCCGTAGAGCCCTCAGGTTACCGTGTCCACTGCTTATTAGTTGCTGCTTCAGTAGTGTTTCTGTTTCACATAGTGTTGCTTTCAAATCCAGTTCAGTAAATATGTCATTCAACAATCCACATTTTGAGAATGGACTGAACTTGAGGAATAAAAAGTAGAAAACCAATAGTGCTCACATCAAGGTTCTAATGGCATTTCTCATTCAAACTGGGGGGAAAAGGGACAGGCAGTCTCTAGAACTTCTCTAATTTAATTTAAGAGCACTTTTTTTTGTCATCGCCTTGTCAGTTTTCTATGCTTTGATATTTGTGCATTATCTCAACTTAAAGGCTTCTTTTTCACTGGATACGCACTGCATGGTGGTGTTTGGGTGCCATGGGGGTTAGAGATGCTTGAACCAACTCAGATCATTTTTAAAGCTGTAACTGGGATTCTCCTTAATTTCACAATGGAAAATTGTAAAAGTTCCTCGTAGGCCTTTCGTTCTGGCTTATTGTCTCAGAAAGTTCTAATAATTCAAATATGTTTCAGATATGTATTTGCAAAATATTAAAATCAAATTTCATATACTTTCATGTTTTCCCTTGTATTTGCTAAAATGTTCAATCAAATGAAAAAAAGTTTTTCTAGCAAGTAATAGAGTCCTCAGTTAACTTTCAAAAGCGCTTCTTCTGGATGCAATCTGAGATAAAATACTTTTCTCAAAACAGCATAATGATAGAAATTTACTGGAAATTCAGAATTAGAGAAATACAGATTTGAGGTTTGAGACCCAATGTAGCCACTTACAAAATACCTCAGGTTTGACTCTTTATATACTCTTTCAAAATTTACTAACTTCTTTCTAAGCCTGTTTTCACATTTTCCTCAAAAGTGGCACATCTCTACCTGGGCTTTCATAGATGAAATGAGATGACGTATGTGGAGTGTTAGGCATGGCTCCTGGAGGAAGTCAAGGACTCTAAGTGTGCACCTCTTATCAGGCCAGAAAGTTGCTTGATAGGTTCACTGCAAGGTACTTTTGTGACTGTGAGGCTATTGTTACAATAACATAAAGATTACAGCAGAATATTCTTTTCCAATACATTTCCCAACTGCCACAAAGGAAAATGTAATGAATTTTTTTATTGCTGACATGTAGGAAACATATTGATTTTTGTATATTTCTTTTGTAACTGTCCATCTTACTGAGCTCTCTCATCACCACTTTTATCATTTGTAAATGTGTGGTTTCTTTGCTTTTTAATATCTCTGAAATAAGGCATGGTTTATAATCAGTGCCAGGAAAACCATGCCTTCCGTGGCTGTCATTACAGGTGATAAGTCCTGACTGAGGGAGCTGTCACTGCAGGTAGATAGCTCTCATCTGGGCATGAAGGACAACAGTTCATTTGACTATCACATGAGCCATTTGCATTAGTAACACTGGATGCAGTTGAAAGTTAAATTAAATTCGGGTTAGAATTGGTCAGTTGTCTGAGAAATGATTACACATGCTAGAATATTAAAACAAAAAATGTATTGTATGTACAGACAATGCTTCTACATACCAATTAATATAGTGTTAATTTTTAAATGTCTTCAATAGGTCATACAATTATTCAATTCAGAGAGGTTGTAACAGATTCATGCGTCTGGAGAGATTATCATTAGGTACTAAATACATGTCTGAAGTTTCCATATGTCTCTAGGGAAAGGTTCATTGACTTTTATTCTTATGTAAGTCAATTAAGACAAAAAATAAATAAAGTTAAAAATTTGACCAAACTGGAAGTGTAGACAAACTCCAATCTTCTCTATAATCCTTGAAATGATAGTCTCAAGCCCAAAAATTATGAATGCAGTTTATCAAAACCAATGAGTCCCATCCACGGCCTGCCTGGTCTGGGAGGGACCGGAGCAGCGCCAGGCCGCCTTGCCACAACTTGCCAGAACCAGGCAGGCTTCACCCTGGAAGAGGGAGCCGGCCCACTGCTTCCTGCTGGGCTGATCCTCCGCCTCTGCCGCCCGCCTGCACCCGCAGCGCGCCTGGGATCTGGGTCCCCAGCGTCGTCCCTGTCCGCCTGCAGCGCCACTCAGGGCCCTGGGCACACGCTGGCCACGCGGGGGCCGGCGCGCCCTTTGCTCCTGCTCCGGACCCCCATCCCCCACCCGCGCTGCCGTACCAACGGCCTGCCGGCCCAGACGTTAGGCCGCAACCCCCGCAGCCTCCTGGGACCCGGCCTTCTGCTCTGGAGGATGGAGAGGCAGCGCGGGGGAAACGCGACCTCCCCCTCAGATGCAGTAAGAGGTGACCGATCCGCTCGCCAGCGGCAGCGGCCTCGAGAGTCCAGACGCCACCCCACACCCCCAGCCTCCGCGGGGGGCGCGGCTGCCATGGCCTCTGTGCCCCGCAGCGCGGCATCGGGCCATCTGCCCTTTCAGTTCCGGCCACGGCTGGAGAATGTGGACTGGCGGCGGCTGAGCGCCATCGACGTGGACAAGGTGGCAGAGGCCGTGGACTTCCTGACGCTGCAGGAGAATATCACGAACATCACCTTCTGCAAGCTGGAGGATGAGCAGTGCCCGCACTGCCAGTCAGGGGTGGATCCGGCGCTGCTGAAGCTCATCCGCCTGGCGCAGCTCACCATTGAGTACCTGCTGCACTCGCAGGAGTCCCTCATCTCGTATCTGCACCACCTGGAGGAGCGGCTGCGCCTGAGCCAGGCAGACTGCGAGCAGGGCAAGCAGCAACTCAACAGGCAGGCTGGGGAGATCAAATTACTCAAGGAAGAGTGTAAACGCAGAAAAAAGATGATCTCCGCCCAGCAGATGAGTGATGCCAAGGCCAGCTATTACCAGTGCCATTTTTGTGACAAGGTTTTTACGAACCAAGCTTTTCTACAGAGTCACATTCATCACTGCCACCCTGAAGATTCTCGCCTTGAGTATAAGAAAAAGGTGCAGACTGATAAACTCCAGAATGAGATTGACATGTTGAAGGAGCAACTGCAGCACACCAAGTCTCAGTTAGAGGCTGCACAGCACACCCATGCAATCAGATCCTCTAAGGAATATGAAATGCAGGAAAAAAAAGAGGAAGAATTTCTGAAGCTATTTGATAGATGGAAGGAAGAAGAAAAGGAGAAAGTACTTGATGGAATGCGAAAAGTCAAGGAAATGTTTATGAAGGAGTTTAAAGAATTAACTTCCAAGAATTCAGCATTAGAATATCAGTTGTCAGAAATCCAGAAGTCCAATATGCAGATCAAGTCCAACACAGGCACATTAAAAGGTGCGCATGAGCTTAAAGAAGAAAGTCCTCAGTATCCCCAGGATTTCCAAAACTTGATACAACTTCTTAATAGTCAGGAAAGCAAGTGGACAGTTCTATTTCAAGCTCTTCATCAAGAACACAGCAAACAGAAGCGTCAGTTCCTGTCATATATAGATAAACTTCTAACCTCAGTGATAGATGATCTAAATGCGAGTGATGTTTCCTATGAGAAAAGGATAGATGAGCTGAGGCAGAGGCTTCAGGAACAGAAGGAACTGATTACCACTCAGAGACAACAGATTAAAGAGTTTACCAGTAAACCATTGAACAGTGTCACTGAACCCAAAGGGAATCCTTCAATCTGGCAAATTTTTGAATCTAAGTCAACTGGCCCAGCTGTACCTATGAATGCTCCCGCCCCACAGACTTTGGATGCTAAGTCAAGTCTAACAGTGGCACATGGAAGGGAAAATGAACAGAAATTAAATAACAAGATCAATTTAAGCAAAGCTTTGAAGAATAGCTCCTCTCTCACTAAGGAAATCAGAGCAGTCTTGGAGCAGAAACTGGTGAAGAAGTTGGAAACCTTGGGGATTAATGCAGATGTACGTGGCATTCCAAGTGATCACTTGAATAGAGTGCTAAGAGCCATGGAATCAGCGAGATATGATCGAGAAAGACAACTACCTAACATTCAGCAAATTCGAGACTTCCTTGAACATCAGGTCAGCTGTAAAATTAAGGAGAGAATATTACCATCTTCAGACAGGTACAGTGCTTCTCAAGCGGACACCTCTTCAAAGGGAGAAATACCCAAGGCAATACAGCTTCCTCCCAAAAGCAGACAATTGGTTAGACAAAGACCTGTTTTTACTGATAGGACATCTGTTCCAAAAAGTAAGAAAAATATCATAGAAGACCGTTTTCCCAGAAAGTCTTCAACTATTACAACCTCTCCCTTCAGTTCAGAGGACAAGTTCGATGATGAGGACTCCATCCAGGCATACACATCTCCAGACTTACTTCCTGTGCAGTCATCTAAAAGCAAGAGTAGCTTTGGCAGGAAAACCGTCAAGAGTGACACCGACTGAACCAAGGGCAGTGAAATTGAAGACTCTGATATTTCTCCCAAGCCCACAGGAGCCTCCATTAAAACATTAACTGAAAAAGTAAAAAAGACGTTTTCAAATCACAGAAATGTGAATAAGCCAGTTGGTGGAATTAATATTGCTGAAGCGTTCCTCAAAAGAGAATTAAAAGAAGAGCTAAAGTACTTAGACATGGATGATGATGACTGGGACATATCATCATTACAGGAAGAAAAATTTGGGGGGAAAAAACCGGGAAAGAACAGAAAGAATCTCCACCTGTGAAAAATGAATCAACTTCTACTCAAATGCCAAGTGCCTGGGGTGTATCAAATCTTAAAGGGCCAAAAGGAGACGGATTTCAAGATGAATCAAGCACATTGAAAAGCAGCTTAGTAACTGTGACTGACTGGAGCGACTCTTCAGACGTATAACTGAGGTCCCACATGTCAGAGCATCCAGATGCCAACAGTATTTCAGTATCACAGTATTTCAGTAATCTGCCAACACAATTCTAATGCTTCTGCCTTACAGTATTTCCTACAAGAACAAAGAAGCTGATTCGAAGAACAAGGGTCTTTTTAATGGCACCTAACACAGTATTGAAAAACAAAACTGTCAACAGTATTTTGAAGCCTATAAAGGTGTTTAAGACTTCTGCTGCTTAAATATAACGTGTCATTGAAGTCATAGAAAATTTTTCTTCAAAATGGTACTCGTGTTTAAGTGTATTTTTTTCAACTATTAAAGTGAATTTTTAAAAAAAATTATAGCAGGTTTTAGTTTGAATTAAAACTTTTAAAATATCTGTTGGTGTCCTTAAAATTGAATTAGTGGAATTAGTGATATCTTAAGGATAGATTGGTTATTTTTCATATAGAAGTTTAGAATTATAATATAGTTAGGCCCATGTTAAATACACTTTCCAGAGTACCTTTACCATATGCAGCTTTGAGCCATTGTAAGCATGTTGTTATTTAACAATTATTTTAGAACTTTAAATACCATTTCTGTAGCATAATCTTTACCTGGGATATTTTACGAATAAAATTTAGCTATTTTAAGTGTCAATTAATTTATCAGAATATGAATAGAAAAGATTGAGTCGTTATTGAATTCAGATGTGTATGTGGAGTTTTCTGTCACTTTTTAAAAATGTCCAACCTGTATTATAAGATACCTCAAAACTAATTTAGTTCTATTTGTAACAATGACATGTCAATGGTCAGAAAGTTCATATAAACTGTCTGCATTTTTTAAACTTTGTGGTATAATCTGTACTGTTTCCCAAAAAAGTAACTTTTTTTATTGTTAGTTTCAGGTGTACAAAACCAAAAAAAGTAACATTTTAAATAAATAGTTTGTTGGTTTGGGATCTCTTTTTATTTTGTCAACCTTTCAAGTAAAGCACTCCATTACATAAACAAACAAACAAAAAACAATGAGTCCCCATGAAGACTTGCATAACTGTCAATGGCCAAACATCATTCAGAGGAATCTCTAGACTAGGAAATGAAGATCATTTAAACTCAAATATTGGTTATATCTTACAGAGGAAGGCAGTATGTAATCGCGTAAATAAAAATTTTGTTATTGCCTCCTAGAAAAATAATATAAGATGGTTTTATTTTATATTATGTTTTATTTTTTCTGTCAATTGCTATTACTAAAATGATTTTAAATATTCAAATTGATTACATTTTAGAACCAAAGAACTGCCGTAGTTTTAATAATTTTCTTATTTTCTTCATTCTGTAGATAGATTTTTCCATCATCACCAATGAAAGGGCAGCCCCACAGATAGTTAAAAATGCAAACTCTAGAGCTAAGAAGGCTTTCGTTGGTATCCTCTGTCCATTATTAATTGTTATGTGATCATGGGCAATTTAGGTATTGTTTTAACTCAGATCTTAGCCCCTGTTGACTGGTGTTGATAATACCTACATCCTGGATTACTGGGAGGGCAAATGAGGAACTGTATGCAAAGCAATGGTCACGTCATGTGCACCCAATAATTGTTGATGACTTCAAATATTTTTACCTACCCTGGACTTTCAGGGCTCTTTCAGTTTCAGTAAACACAGACTGACTATCCTTTATTAAAGGATCACTAAATGTTCCCACAGTGCCTAAGAACAAAAAGCAAAGCAGAGACATCTTCCGCAGAAAGTGGCAAGTGTCACGAACAAGGACTGCTCACTCCAAAGGGTGCTCCTCCTTTCTCTCTGCCTTTCTCTGTGCACAACTCCCTCTTTTCTAGTTTCTCTTGCTTCCTTAGCTCTCCCCACTTTTACTGAAAAACATATCATCACTGTTTTCCTGAAAAGTGAATGTGATCAGCCCAGACATTTTTTAAACCAAACCACATACGTAAGCTGCTGCTAGCCATGCTGTGGGTGGGTTACTCTTGAGACAGATGTCCAGTACACCTGATCAGTAAACTTAAAGCAGGGCCAGGGTCAGGCTCAGCGTGCCATGGGTCAAATGTCTTATAAAGGAGATGTTTAAAAGATGGATATCAACATGTATTTATAGCATATCCTTTTTTATATCTATATTTAATTTTCTTGTCTTAATGCATTTACTAAAACTCCAAAGTAATGTTAAATGATGGCAGAAAATGGGTGGTCTTCAGGGATAATTTCTCTAGGGCATGAATAGATATTAACTATTGTTATTTCACCCTAGAATGTCCCTTTTAGATTCAGGAAGATTTAGGTCTGCTAGACTTATTGTCTTACTTTCTGGCACAGTTGTACAAATACCATAAGAATTTTGTTTCCTCGTTCTTTCTTGTCTAGTCCCCATATGACCATCCCATTTAATTAATTGAATAGTTCATCAGGTACAGGAATATGATTCCTCAGGTTGCCGGTTTTGTGATTTTTTTTTTTAATCAATAAATTTCATTAGATTTTTCAAACCTAAGAAGTCATCCTGCTTCAGACTTGTGAGAAACTAACTTAAGGTAAATTTTGGAGATAACTAATCTCGTTCTTTGTGGGTAGTGGGGAGGGGAGAAGGGGGCAAGGGAAGAATTATTTGTATGAAATGAACTACAAAAGAAAATACCATGCCACTGTTCCTGCAGAACATTATCATCACTCATCATCCCCTTCTTTTGACAATAATAATAATAATAATACACTAATTAAGAGAAACACAGGAGGCCGTGTTGGTAGCAGACATACTATCTCCTTTCCTCACCTTATCTCCCTTTTGACTTACCTTCAGAGGTATTGAGCTGTGTTTTGTTTTTTAACTTGTGTAGAAAGCAAAATGGAAGGAAGTTAGTTCCAGGATTCAGGAAAAAAGGTGTCAGACTCCTAGAAGCATGGATTATAACAATTTTCCTACCACAACATAATATGTTATTCACATGTTCAGTGCATTCTTGTGGGTATATCCAGATAAATTAACCTGTAGAATATCGGTGCATCCTTACACTGTGGTTAGAAGTCACCACTTTCATACACAAACATAAAACATGTGGGACTGCCAGCAAGTGAGAGTGGACACGTCACAGGCATGACCATTCTGTTCTTCTTTTGGGTCAGTTGACCATGGCAAGTGCAGGACAAGGGGCAGAAATCCACACAAATCGGAACCTGCAGTCACTCCAGGCTGTGGGGTGGTCTGCTTACACGTGCCCAAGGCTTCCTCACATTCATAGCTTCTAGCACATGCCTTGTAGTGTCAGCCTGTTGCCAAGAGCTGGGAACCCCCAGCCCCACCCTGCCTTCAGCAGTCAAGTTCTCCTTTCAATATTCGAAGTGATCCAAGAAACATGGTTTCTTGCTTTTGTGGTGTTGACATTGTGAAACTCAAAGTGTGGCAACCAAACCCAGGTAGACAGAATTTTGAATATATCTTCCTTCCCTCCATTAAATGCCTCTGGTTTCCTTGAGATCAAGTTGTGGGCAAGCTGTCACTCTAATCCATGGGAAGAGACACTTGTAACACCTTGCACCTCAAAAAGACTCTCATTACTTAGTGACCCAGTAAAAATGAAAGGAGTCAAATAATCACATCATCCTTTTTTTTCAATGTTTGCTATAAATATTTTATATTATGCATTTTTATAAGCCTATTTCTAAAGTATGAAATGGAAATAGCTTTCTTTCAGGTTTGAAAGAAGAATAAATTACAAATGTTCTTCAAAGTCACGTTTATATTCCAATCCTCTGTAGAGTTACACCAGGTTTTCTGAACTCAAGTTTTAAAGAAATTGCATTTTGTCTGAATTTTGCAAATTAGGTTATCTTGTCTATGTATGACCGTCAGTTCCTGTCATATAATAGGATTACAGGGCTTTATCAGAAGTGACACATTGGATGATTTATATGATGTGTCAGCCAGCTAGATACAAAGACCGATAATTTCCTGTAATTAAGTTTAAAAGAATTTGAAATGGATTTTATTGTAAATAAATAGTATGGGGCTTCTATTTTAAGTAATTTTTAAATATCATTCCAAGACATTACACGGACTGACATAATCAAAGATGCAGAATGCTAACAAGGGTTTGCTAACTAATTAAAAAATAAAGACTACACATTGATCCTCACGGCATCTTCTTACAGTGCAGTGTTAATAGGTGTTAGCAGGAACTGCTCCATTGAAATTCCCTGGGTCTTCCATTGTTTGGTCACATCATGTTTATTCTAATCCTTGAATCATTTGAGACCCTGGCCCTGAAGTCACCTATCTGCTTATTTCCCACCCAAATTCTTCACACCTTTTACAGCCGAGAAAAAAATGTTACTGCCGAGACAAATTTCCCAACAGTCATGGCTTCCATGAATCCCTGTCTTTTTTATAAACCCTTGGCCCTGCTACCACGCTGGTGTGTCTCTCCATCTCTGAGTCATGTGACCCTCCACGTTGCACAGCTAGACCCAGCTCGCCACGCTCAGTAAGGATGCCCCGCGCGCAGGCACAACCTCCTGCCGTAACAGGGACCGCGTTGCGCCAGCCTGTTTTGCAGTCTGTTTCTGGACATTTCCTCTCAGTCCTTCTACCTTTGACCTGGCGCCTTATTTCATATGACAGTTTATTTCTCCACAGATCTGACCTAGAGTCAGCACAGCAAGGGAAGAAAACAGCAGGGTTTCTGAATGTCTCAGACACATAGGCCTGCATTTACGTCTCCAATCCTCCACCTATTTCCCGAGTAGCTTGTTCAAGCTACTTACCCTTCCGATGATCATTTTCTTAATCTTGAAAGGGCACCCTCAGTGCCTACCTCACAGGGCAGCTATCAGCTGGCCGAGATCTCATCTCTGCTCATTCAACTAATGTCAGCATCCTGCACTTAATACATTTCTAGATGCATTTGGTACTCAAAAATATCTTTTGATTAAAATATTGGCTGGGGTATGATTTTTACTCCCATCATTGACTGTAATTCAGATTTTTCACCTGGCCACACTGCCTCCAGGTGACCTGGGTTAACATTTTGCCCAGTTTTGCTCGCTGACCAAATTCTTTACCAACAGTCTGCTTTCCTGCTGCGTTTATTGCTTCATTCCAGAATCAATTTTTCACTGTCCAATTTAGTTATATCATCCCTCAATTTTTCCTGTGCGTTCACCTTTTCTTTCAATTAGCTGATAGTTTCTGGGTGGTCAGTGTTCATACCTTTTATTGCATAAGATTCTCATTGGCAATGCCACAGTGCCCAGTGCATATTAGATATTCTCTGTTTACCAACTAAACAGGGTGATATACATATTATTTCAGAAAAAAAATATTTCTATTTTTGTTGACCTTAATGATGGTGAGTAGGGAACAGAAGTTGCTGAATTGATGGTCTGGTCTTATATGTTTCATAAGCCTGCGCTTCACGAGGACAGGCTCTGGATCTTTTTTCATCACTGTGTCTGAAGGTCCCAAAGTCACAAGGACTTAGCACACCGTATGCCATAACTGATGAATGCAAGAATGATTTTATAGAAATTAAGAGTATTATTCACCCTTTTGATGCATAATATCTTTCCTGATATAAGAATATCTATCAACAAATGCTTTGTCAGCTGTGATTCTGCCCTTAGATGGGCCTTGTGTCTTGAAAAGTAGTTTCCAGTAAGTTACAAGCCTGACTGTTGGGAGGCCATGATTTACATCCATTGGGTAGTTTGTGGACCTGTTATGATTCTGTGTGTGTGTGTGGAAGTGAGTGGACCATACAAAGTAGTCTTTTCAAAGTTGGTTTTAATACCAGAGAATTCTTTGAAATCAAAGTTAATTTCTATTTCTTGACTCTTCAGCCCACATACCTGGTTTTGATAAATCTCACCAGGTATCTGATACATGCAACAAAACAAAAACTTTTCAAGACATTGCTAAGCTAAATGACACCTTTAATAGGCCTACACAGTTTTACCAAAACTGAAAGCTTCTCTTAGACATGGAGCCATCCTGGGATGTAAGCTGATGACAAACGTGGGACTGCCCCATGTAAAGATGTTCAGGAATGCCTGGAAGCTCTTCACTTGGGATGAAAACACAGCCAAAATTGTTTCTTAATAGAAAGATAATTATTACTTTAAAAAAGGGGGTAATTTCTGCATTAGATCAAGAAAGAGCTGTTTTTAATAAGCAACCAGTTTGTTTACCCTGACTCATTAAAACACCAGAGGTACAATGCTGAACTTGATTTGGTTGAGATGAGACTCTGAAATCTGTTATCTTGCTGACCTTAAACTTGTTCATGTGGCAGGAAGTACCCACAGTGGAGCAGGGAGACCCCTTCTTAGGTTTTATCTGTGGAAGACCACACCACGTTGCCACGGCCGGTGCTCTCTGACAGGATGTCGTGGGAGGCCCCTCAGTTCTAAGATGGTGGAGTATAGGTACACTGAAGCCACTGCACACTTGTGCAAAGGACGCTGCATGGGACACACAGGAAATGCTTATTTTTTTTTTAGTTAACATTCAACATCCTTATCAGCAGTTGTAGAAAAGTAAAGATTTAGTCATCAATAAAATCCCAAGACTCCGTTTACCAAATTTCCATTCTTTACCTTAATGAAATTTGTCTGTAGGGCTTTTAAAGTTCATTTATAATGTTAGAAATATATTCAGGCCTGTTGTCTTGGAGATGGATGGCTACCTCATTACTTGTCTGTCAAATATAAGTAGGCTATTAATAACGTAGAGACAGCTACTGAAGATTCCAAACATGGTGTTTCCTTTAGAGGAAATTGCAATTCTAACCTCCGAATTCCCTTTGGAATCAATTACCTGACTTTACAAGTCTTATGAAATATATTACTTTTTAGTTAGAAGAACAAAAGGTAAGTTAATATTCTTTAAAATATTGACTCAAAGAAGGCAGATGAATCTTAAGAATGTTAGCACCAAGAGGATAGTGACTATGACACATGTTCCAAGTTGGGACTAGCCTATCTCTTGTATCACACAGGAGATTCTCAGTTCCCTCCTTGCTGGCATGTGGATTTACAGCTAAGGTTGGAGTTGGGGCAGGAGTCAAAAGAATGAAAACTTATAAACTGTTGTATGAATGTGAGACTTCTTCTATCCTATGTTTAATGTATCGATATGTATTTGGAGATGCTTTCCTTTTTTCTCACCCTTCCAATGAGTTCAGAAAGAGAATAATAAGGGAACCAGTGTTAGAATTAATTCAAAACAGGGTTTTCTGGATAGAGAATCCAATTTCGTAAATATCTACATGTAGGTGCAACTGAGTCTATATTTCAAATAACTTCACTCCTCTTAGTATGAAGCAACATGGCACTACAACCTACACTTCCCCAAATGTAAATTAGACATGTTATAATACTAAACAATTCGTTTTTTCAACTAAAATATTTGGCAGTTAATATGAATTTATTAAGCACCATTCTTGCTGTAATAGATACAAGAATAATGTAGTGCTATTTTATTTAACAAAGCTTAAAGTTGGTGTGAAAACAGGGTATGGCACCCAAAACATTATTTAGTGCTATGAGCTGTATTTGGATATCTGAGAAAAAAGAGGCCATTATGGATTTGTTGCCACAGCCAACAAAGGCTTCATGCAGAAATGGAGCTGGAGTTCTACCAGTAAGATGGTGTTGACTTGAGATAGATTGAAAGGATGGTGGAGAGAATTCAGTAATAAATTAGTAACACATAACTTATATATCCCCTCCTGAAGGCTTGACTCATCGACATCTGAGTAAATATTTTATTCATTTAACTGTCAAAAAAACAGAGTTGGCTTATTTTCTTTCAGAACTTTTTCATCCGGATAACTTTCAGAGAATAGGTGAGTTAAGACTTTCCTGGTGAGAAAATAAACAATAAAATGTACATTCATTTTCATAAAAAAGAGAGCATTGAATGATACCTTGAAGCTTTGTTTTTCAGTTGGGGAAAATATTGTTAAGATTTTGAAATATGTGAGCATGGATATGATTCCATAATGTGGCTGACACGTCATGTTGACAGTTTTATAAGACTTCAGTTTGTAGCATCTATGTGATGACAATTTCATTCATTTAGGGCACAACTGGGGACTGGGTGATCCACAACTGTTCTCACCATTTAATATGTCCTCAGGGCTAGGAAATGCTTCTCCAGGGAGCATCTGTGAGCTAGACCACAAAGAATTCTGGCACAGGAGATGCCTTACTTCCCTGTAACAATCCGTTTCTAGCAGGGTTTCACTGCTCTGTCTGGTGCAGAGTAAACGTCATGCCGGAAGAGTCATTGCAGATTTTCATGTGATTCTTAAATGTACAATGTTTGGCAAAAGAGACAAAACCACCCTGTTAGCATATGCCCCTGAGAAGTCTTAAATTGAGCAATTTTTTGTTAGCACTGCTCGAAACACATGCTAAGGATGTCAAAGTCTTTCATGACTGATTTTTATTCATGTGTTAATCAGTTACTGAGTTGGTAATAAGAGTTAACGTGACTGACTAATGCAGAAATGTTCAAAAATATTAGGGAAGCAATATAGCTTCATACTTAAGAACACAGGCTTTGAGATTTAGAAGTGGTTTAAGTATGCTCTCATTTATCAGGTATGTAACCTTCAAAAAATTGCTTAAACTGGGTCTCATTTTGCTCTTCTGAAAAATGGGGCAATAATCGTGTCTGTCCTATAACACTGTCTTGAAAATCACGTATAATGTTGACATCTCATGCCCAAAAGAAAGGTTTTGTGTAACCAATTATTCGTTTTTCTCTAACAACAGTAGAAAGGATGCAGGTGTGTTTCTATTCAAACATAATCAAGACCTCTTTCCCTTCCTTTCTCACGCTTTTTCTATAAAATAAGTCTGATGGGATGCATGTCTGTTGTTCCGAAGGAGAGAACACCTGCATGTGAGGGGTGTGCTGTGGTTGTGGGAGTCATCCTCATTTGCATGTAAAAGTATGACCTGAGTCCTAGATGGAACATGACATAGCTTATCAGTAACCACAGATCTAAGTTATCTGTCTTGACTTTATGAGAATCTCTGCTAAGCAAGGCATAGAATTTTTCCTAATTTCTATCAGATTTTGGTTATGGACGAATATCCTGGAATAAGATCTAATTTTGTTCTCCTTGCTCTTGGCTTCATTAGTATGTAAGTACTCTGTTTCAACATGCTTACAATGACAAGATTTTTAAATTCACCCAAGGAGGGAACATAATTTTCACGTGCATAATTTTCATGTTCATACATAATGGATGTGATGTTTATATTGGTGTTGATGTGCTTGGGAACTTACTGACTAGCATGTTCATAGAAAAGCAGAAATTTTAAAGATGTCAACTGAAAAAAGCGTATTTCTTGGTCAGAGTGTGCACTGTATCATCTTCACATATCATTCCTCTACAATAAACTGAAATCGTGTGGTTAGTATTTTCCAGTAAAGTGCATTATAATTTAGTTTAGGAGAATGAAATGCAATAACACGCCAATCAAGGCAGGGATCTTAAGAAATTAACTCACATCCTCCGTATAATTTCTCCTCTTTGTTTGAGTCAATGTTTACCTCTCAGTTCTTGACTTGGACAGATTGGGCTGTTGTAACAGAATACCATGGACTGGGGTCTTAAACAACAAGAATTTATTCCTCACAGTGTTAGAGACTGAAGTCCAAAATCCAGATGCCTGCAGATTGCATGTCTGGTGAGGCTCTACTTCCCGGTTCATAGACATGGTTTTCTGGTGTCCTCACATGGCAGAGAGCAAAGGAAAAAGCAAGCTCTAGCCCGGTTTTTCTTATAAGGGCACTAATCTCATCATGGTGGCACCACTGTCATGACCCTATGACTCCTAGATGCCCCACCTTCTGACATCACCACACTGGGGTCAGGGTTTCATGTATGAATTTTTGGGGGACACAAACATTCAGTCCATTACAACTGTCTACACTTACGTCTTCAATAATGTCTAATTAGTACCTTATTCTCTGATCACTTATCCTCAGTATTCATTAGTTCATGTTTTACTATTTTATTTACTAATTATTCTATATATTTATGCTATATATGTGTATCAATTACCTCCAAATTTATCATCAGACACTTGTGGACAGAATTCTAGTCAATATCAAGCCTTAGTGTGCTTGTCTCATGGCAAAATGTCTTAAGACTTCCAAGATTTTAACTTCATAATTTGAAAATTTTAAACAATTTACTTCCAATGAAGAGCTTCCATTTACATATAACTATGTTGAAAAAAAGATAGATTACATACAAGTATTTTTCTTGTGAACCACTTACAACTTCAAGACTTAATACACACACACACACACACACACACGCGCGCGCGCGCGCGCACACACACCATGTACAAAAGGTCAGACAATTAAGTTTGCGAACTTTCCACTGTGCTCTTACACAATTTTCTAAATACATTAAAAATAATTTTCTCTAAATGGAGCTTGAACATATTTAAATTTTTTTGATGACATAACTGATCATTAATTTAAAAGCCAAATGTTTTTCTTTGTTATTTGTAGAAAATGATGTGATTTTTTTTTCTGTATTTGGCTCTTCTCTGAATGGGGAAAACCATCACTTCTCATGCTAAGGGTCCACCTAACATAATTACTTTAATCTCAAACAGCTTTTCTAGTTCACTGCTTCTAATCTGCCATTAAGTAAACTCTACATAACAGACAATAGTATCTACCTTACAAAATTGTCTTGAAAATTATACATAACATTTGTACAGAATCAAAAGAAGGCCTTTGTTTAAACAATTATTTGTTAGTCTCAAACAATAGTGGATAAGTGTCATAAATTTATTTTAAAAGGAATTTGTTATCTTTTAAAGCCAAGTTGTTTTATTAGTCTTTTGTGTCTGATATACTTAACACAGGCAAGAGGAAAACTTGGTACCAAGTTAAAAGCGATATATTTTTAGTGGAAATGGAGCGCTGAAGATGGATCTCTCTGAGTGACTTTCCTAGGATTTGTTTGAGAAGTAAACAGAAGCAAAATTATTGAGTAAAATGTGAGAATTAATTTTACTTAGCTTACTATCTAAAAGTTAGCACAATGAAATCAGAAGAATCTGAATAAAGCCTATGCTTTCATTAAAAAAGAAAAAATAATAAATCAAAGGGATTACTTTGTTTAAATCATTTGTTTTGCTAATGAGCCAGGCAAGAGTAATAATTAGAAACTTTAATTAATTAAAAAATAAAAATTGTTAAAAGTCACAGGAAAGCAAATATTTAACATAGTGATCAAAGGTGAAAAAGTACATGAAAACTATTGTTCTTATTTACTGTTGGTGTCATTGTAAATTGGCATAACTCCTTTGTAAAACCATTTGAGTCATACAAATAAATACTTCCTTTGACTCAGGAATCTTGTTTCTGGGAATTAATCCAAAGAAAATAATTTAAATGAAGGCAAAAACCACATGAATAGATACAATTCATTGTATCATGTTTTCTAAGTGTAAAAACTCAGAAGATGGTACATATACAAAATCAGAAAATAGTTAAATAAATGATGGAGTAGGTGCTGAATGAAATATTATGCTGTCATAAGTCATGGAAGGTCTTCAATACAAAATGCTCATGCAGAGGTTGTGCCTTTCTTTAAGCTCAAGTTAGCAGACAGAGCACATGTAATTGTTTCCTCACCTTCCTAAATTCTCACTAAAGTAACAGTTAAGGAACAAAGAAGTATGTTCATAAAAGGTATGAGAGAAAGAAAGGAGAGCCAACAGCCAATCAGAAATATTGACAACTATCTAGAACATGAAAAACATGTAAAATAATTTATAAATAACTCAGAGCTAACTGTGGCCTGGAACTTGCATAAGAAATAGCATTAGAGGAGGGACAAGCCACTGCCTTCTGTAGTGTCCTCGCATAACCCTAATTATGCTGTATAAAGGTATGGGAAGTGAGAGTGGGAAGTGGAAGCAGAGATTAACATCACTAGCTGCAGAAGTGTCAGTGGAAGAGCTGTGCAAGCAATACAGACAGACCCATACATGCGTGTGCACGCACAACCTCTCTGGCACTTTTCTCAAGTTACATGTAATGACAGTCATTGGACATGGAAAGGGTTAGGGTTGCCACTGGCGTTGATGCCAGAGTCAAGCCCTCTTCTTTCTGTCAAAGATAGAGATGAGAGGGTCCAGCTTTCCTGCCTGCTTCTTACATGTGCCTCCTATGCTGAAACTGTCCAGGCACCAAAGCTCACCTGGGCAAGCAAAAGTTACAGTCAACCTATCTCTTTGAGGGAAGGACTGCTATAGAAATGGACTACTGTGGTTGTGGACAAAATGCTGAGCCTTTTATAATTACTCTGGTCCTTCATTCACAAATGAGCAGACAACCAAGGGTCGTCAGACACCAGAGGAACACCAGTAGCGCCCACCCACCCCTCAATGGCCAGGAATAATAAATACTGGCACTGATAGTGGAAATAAAAAAAAAATTGAGGAAAGAGAGAAGACTTCAAATAATCTCCACTTAGTAGTATTATCCCAAGAAAGATTCAAGAAGTCAGTGCTTCTGTAAAATAAGAACAGACTACAATTGAAAGGAATTTCAAACTCCAAAATAATTTTTTTTTTAATTTAAAAGCAATAGTTGATGGTTCCTGAGGAACTCTATGCTGGTGAGTTTCTGTTGTGGCGAGTTGTGATTTTCCATATCTGTATGTCAGCAGTTTGCCTGTTACCTCAGTGCTCTGAGGGTTCTAAGAGTTGCTGATTTTCGGTTTGTTGAGCTTTTTTTTTGTTGTGTGACTGAGAATGACGACTTCTAAGCTGCTTACATACTGCCCAGAAATATTTTCTGTTTAAATTTTTAGAATTTTTAATAGAATGTATTTCAGAAATAAAAAAATAAAATTCCATTGAAGGCACTGAAGAAATAGACAAAGAAATCTCAGATTTTGGACAAAGTGATAAAGAAATAGGAAATATGAGAGAAGAGGATAGAAGGTCAATGAATGAGTCAATATGACTCTAGTTCAAAAGAGGAGACAAGCTTAGAAATAGAGCTAACAAAATAGAGTAGAATTTGCTAGAACTGAAGAAAGGCATGGGTTTTTAGATTAAATTGTATGACTAGACAATGAAAAGGCACCGACACATAGACACAGCTTCTTGAATTTTGAGCACACCAAGGATAAAGGGTATATCCTAAAGCTTCCAGGAGAGATACAGGGTGAATTTGTGTTATCTGGATGAAAAAACAGACTGGCAGGGGTTTCTGGTTTCATTAGCAGCAGTGAGGCGATTCTACAAGTCAGTGAAAACTTGTATCAAAGTCCTGAGAGTGAATCATTTTGAATCAAAATTCTATCACCACAATGTCAGTCAGTTGAGTGGGGAGGCAACAATGAATTTCAACTGGGGCTGTAAATGGAACTGCCTACAGCAACTACTAAGAAATGGACCTGGTCAGGCCCAAGTCAGTAAGAATGGGTGGGGCCTGAAGGACACTGGATAATGTATAGGCCCCACCTCAAGGTAGACAAGGTTGAGAAATCACCATGAAACCAAACTGAACAAACCAGATTTGCCTGCATGCCACCAGCAGGTCACTTCCGGTTTATACCACCCATCAATCAAACCTGAATGAATCAACTCCAAAACAAACCAACCAGAATATCTGAAAATGAAGAGTAAATGGGATTTGAGAAATCATAGGTCTAACCTAAGAATAAAAGAAAAAACAAACCCTGTTGTATAGTAGGCTCAGAATGCAACTAAGTCATGTTATGACAGGAAATGAAAAAGATCCCAAGAAATATTTTGAAGTGGAACCCCTGGAATAAATAGTGTGAGCTTGCAAACAAAACAATGGCAAATGTGTACCACTTCTGTTAAAAGAGAAGGCAGAGAGGGAAAGGAAGAAATTAATGTCCTGGAAATCTCACATACAATAAAATCCACATAAGGAAGTCAGATCCAAATTTCAAAGTAAGATGTGATATGGTCTTTAGGTCATTAAGAAACTAAAAGATCTTCTGATTTTGTGGCTTTCAATATTCTCTTCAAAGTGCCACAGATTTGGTAGTTAGCAAAACGGTGTAATCCCTGAATTCTCAGCGTCTCAGGGAGAATGTGTTGGTACTTGATGGTACTAGTGTGGAGAGGGCAGGAGAATGAAAGGACAGTTGATATAAAGTTGAGTTTTATATCTTGGTTGACATAGGGTAAAATGGCGGCATTAGGCATTGGCATAAGATTTAGAAGTAGAAAAGTTGACGAAGACTGTAGGCCTCTGTGCTCAGTAGAGCTGGCAGTATTGAGAGACATTACAAAGGGCAGGAGGCCTCTGCTGATATTTGTGTTATAACAGCTTGTGTGCATTTATATTACACTCAAGACATGCAGATTACATTTTTCCAAATAAAATATGTAATCTTTCTTGGTAGGATTGTGGAATCATGAAGTGTTTTCATGTTTTCCTAACTTTTTATTCTGTGGTTATATATTTCATAATTAAAGCAGCCTTATAATAAAAAATGGAACAGGTTCTTCTATACTGTAATTGACCAATGATAATTATCACATTTACAACAGGCACACCTGTTGTATCATGTGGTTGCCAAGAAGCATCTTAAAAATATAAAAATGCATCCACTATCTCAATTTGGAAGAAGTGCCTCTGAAAGTGTACAGGTAATGACTCACTGAGTCTTATTATGATGAGATGGGGCTTGCTAGAGGTGGGCTGAGCCCAGGAAGGTATTCAGTGCCCAGATCCCTCCCCCCACTCCTCATAAACCACCAGAACTAGCCAGCCAGTCCTCAGGCAACTCATATAATCCTTTCTCTTTTTTTAATACTAAAAATGTTTTGGAGCATATATTTCAATAAAATCTATTCCTGGTCTTTGGCAAGATGAGGGAAGGAGCCTTGCATGTGATTTGGCAGGTTTTCAAGAGGAGATATATTTTTTTTAATACAGTCTCAGCAAAATAAGGAAATATTTGCCCCATGGGAAGGTATATTGAGACTGTGATTGAATTCTGTGTGTTCTACTACATTCAGTTTCAGACATTTTAGTCAGTGTTTTCCTATTATCAATTAGTCCACAAGAATAAGTTTTCCCTGTGTTGAAATAGGAATGAGATTATTCAGAAGTAAGTCTGCAGGAAATGATGTAATTATGGCATAGATATGTTCATCTATTCTAGCAGTTACAAAAGTAAAAGGATTAAACTGATTGTGAAGATGGCACCAAATTTGTTTCTAGTGCTCTGTCTTAATTTGCATCACCGAGACCTCACCTTGGTTCCATTTCCATGGGCTCCTTTCTCCCTTAACACTTCTCCCTCCCATCTCTTTATTGCCATTTGCATTTAGTATTGCTGCTGAACTTGATTCTCATAACCTAAGGGCTATGGATCAAAAGGAAGTAAATATGTGCATTAGTATAGGGCTTTGCAGAAGAACTTTGCAGCATCCCTCTGATGCTCCACTTCCTGCGGGGAGGGCATAGGTCTTGAAGTGCCCCAGTGTTTAAAATGCATGAAATGAGTACATGCAGCACCTAAAAAAGGATTGCACTTTGTCACGAGTTCTATGCTTAAGGTTATTTCAGACAAAGACTGCTAAAAATAGACCTAAAGAACAGTATCTTTCCTCTTTTTAATAAGTAATTTTAGACAAAAACCTATTCATTGTGTGGAGAGGAAACCCAAGCTCATCAGACTTTCCTGAGAAAGCCTATCCACATAGAGAGAAACTCTGGCTTGTTCACATTAACACTCATGCTAATTGGAAGTATCAGCACTCAGAAAAACTCCATTTTCTCTGGATTTACTATTTGGGAAATATGAACACCAAAAGTAGCACCTTATTTTTAAAAAACTTTGAATAGAAATATATCAAGGGATAAGGAAATGATTGCATTAAATTGCATTAATCTGCAAATAAAAGTGAATTACTTATGACTCCAAAACACCTGGAAAAATAATAAACTAGAAGAAATAATAAGTGAATATAGGTATGAATGTGTCTCCAATCAAGTAACAATAAAATTCCTGAAAGCATACATTTAGTAGCATCTTTTTTATTTTATTTGTTACTTATTAAAGCAACTAAAATCACAGAGGTGTCTACAAGCCAGAGCCCGCTTTGCATGTCAAGCATCGTGCCACAAAGTCCCTGGTGTGCTTTCCTGTGGTTATCTTTCGGTTGTCTAAAGTACCTCACAAAGCAACAAAGCCATCTGACATACACGGTGTAATATTTTCCTAATCTTTGTTTCTCAGATGCACTTTTGTGCAGGGACCTCAGAATAAATGTCAGAAATAATTAGTGGACATTTAGTGCAGTGAAGAATTTTAAAATGCTCTCTCTTTCCTTACATACATGGAATCTTTCATTTATTTTTTTCCTCAGTTGTCAATAAGAACAGTTATGGTTTTTACACTGAGATTTATTGTTAGTATTAAGTGTGCCTTACAATTTCTAGCACATAACAATATGAAAAAGATGCAGAGTATAAAAACAATTCTATTTCTGAAACACCCTTTGCTGTAAATACATATCCATTTTCCCACAGGGTCAAAGGATATGCATTCATTAGTAATATCCCAAATTTCTCTGTTTTGTCTCCACACCTGATGGGCTAGAGACCCTTCATTGTAGCCTAGTTGATTGCACAGCATTTTCCAAATCAGCATGTCCTATGAATTCAAATCAGATTTTGCAAGGCTTTATGTACTAAATATGTCTGAACAGGTACTTAATGAAAGATGTGATAGTTGATTGACAGGAAAAACGAATGAAAAAATTGCAGTTTTACATAATAAAGTTTCATGTAACTATATCAATATTAGGTTTTACACTAAATTTAGGACATCTATTACCTACAAGCATGGATGAGTCATTTCCCCTTCATGAAAGCAACCAAAACCCTAACTTCCTATCTTAGGGTACAATCTGCACAAACTAGCAGATTTCAGATCTCAATTCTGCAAGTTTGAGTTCCTCAAAATAATAATTTTTTTAAAAATCTCAGTTTAAGTTTGTGCTTTCAGTAGAATTTTAAATAATTCCAAGAATGAAAAGAATAAAAAAAGCTAATATCAAGCATCAGATATTAGTAGAACAGTTTCACTTTCAACAATGAAAGTAGATCTCAGTTAAAATTTGCAGACACTGTGAAAGGAAAAGTGAAGAAGTATCTGCATCTTAACAAAATAAAACAACTTGTGCTGAACTGAGAACACACACACAGACATGCGCGCTCACGCACTGACCTGGTAATGACTAATGCTGTCCCACTTCCATTTTATGGTAACACTAATAATCCAGTTCTTTCAACACAGTATCACATTTTGTGTTCAAAAGTGAAAGGCGAAAGTTGTCATCTCTTTCACTGCTTTTGAAATTCAGCCTTACTAACATTGCTTGCTCTGCTGTCCTTGGCTCTCCCAGTCAAAGCTTCTGTCATGGTCCTGTGTAACCACCACTGGATCTGGCTTCTGTTGGCTGACCTGTTGGTATGTCATCCTATAGGGCACGTGACCCCAACTCTTTCAGGGCCGCTTTCAAGGACACTTCCCAAGAATTACTTTGGAGATCAAACATAAGTGGTTGCAGTTTGTCTGCAGACCGATCTTAGCTAAATAGTTGCAACAAAGGGATAAATTGGAAGGCCATGTGGATAGAAGTGAGTTTGATATTTTCAATTAATTAATAAGGAAACATACATTTTTTGAGTACCTATAATAGCCTCTGAGAAAGGGAGAAAACAGAGATGATGGCCTGTATCCCTCTTTTGAGGAGTTTAAAAATTAATTACACAGAAAAGACTTATAAATCTTTTTAAATGAAATGTGAATCTTTTAAAAATGTTTTAAAGTTGGTGTGTGGACACCATTTAGAAAAGTTTCAAAATATTGTATATGATTGATTCTGAGTCCAAAAGGATTTGGTGGGAAAATATAATAATCCTTACTTTGTCAGGTGAAATAGTAGCACTTGCAAGCAGATCACGTCCCAAATAAAATAGAATTCTTTAAGAGTCAAACATACTCTAAAACCTAACATATTTATTTAGCCATCAGGTAGGATCGATCTCAGTTTTCTATCACTATATCTGATCCTTAGAGATACATTCAACTTGGGAATTTTTAAAGTTGAATAAAAATGACCCATGTTTTTTATGTGTGTATCTTTGTGTATGTATGCATGTATAGTTTAATATATATAATATAATATAGTAAAATACATATTGGATTTTGGCATTAACTTTTCTCTTCAATAAAACGACTGGTACTTAAATTGTGTGTACAACAGAATCGTCTCTATTATGTACAATTTGAATCTGCATTCATTCATCAAATATAACTAAGTACTACTGGCCTGGTCTTTATTCCAGAGACTTCTAAAAAAATTAGTGAAAAAAAAATAGACAAAAATGTCTTCCCTCATATCCATATGTTCTATACAGTTAGCTATAAACATAACTGATAAGTGAGTTTTATGGTATGCTAGATGGGGATAAGAGCTAAGAAGAAAACATAACAAAGTAGGAGATATCTGGAATGCTGGGTATTGGGGGACCAGGTTGCAGTTTTGAATAAATTATTCATAGTATACCTTATAGACGAGGAGATAATATTTTGCAAAAACTCAAAAGAGGGGAAGAAGTGAGCTTCGCATGTGGGGAAGGGGCATTTAGGGCACAAGACATGCGAGGTGGCCCTAACGCAGGCGCATGCCTGGGGACAGCATGAGGAAGCTCAGGGAAAAGTGGGGTGGAAGCAGAGCGAAGCAGGGGTGGCAAGTAGGAGCGAAGCCAGAGAAGTGAAAGCAGTCCAGTCATCCAGGTCCTTGCGGGCCCCTGTCAGACACTGAGCTTTGACCCAGAATGAAGCAGAAGCCATAGGAAGGCTGGGAGTCCCATGGTGTGACTTCCATTTAGGTTCATCTGGTTACTGTGCTGAGATCAGCAACGGAGCAACGGTGAAGCTTGGGGATCACATAGCATGATCCACATGGAAGGCGGCAGAATCCTGGACACAAGCTAAGATGGGCAGAACACGAGAAGTGGTGTGGTTGCAAACACACCTTGAAGGAAGAGACAGCAGAGTTTTCCAACGTCTGGATGATATGAAAGCAAGAAAAAGGAAATAAGAAGGACACCAAGGTAGGGCCGGCCTAGTGGCTCAGCTGGTTAAGCCAGCCAGCTCTGAGCAGCAGGGCTGTGGTTCGGATCCCACATTGAGGGCCAGTGACGCTTGCCCTCTACAGCTAAGATGGTGAACAACAGCTCGACTTGGAGCTGGGCTGCCGTGAGTCACTGGCAATGGCACAGGCTGCAGCGGGTGTGAGCTTTCGTGAGCTGCCGTGAGCCGCCGTGAGCCGCCGTGAGCTGCCGTGAGCCGCCGTGAGCCGCCGTGAGCCGCCGTGAGCCGCCGTGAGCCGCCGTGAGCCGCCGTGAGCGGACGGCTGTCCAATGGCCGCGAGTGACTGCCTCACCCTGGAAGAACGCAATGATAATACCAACATGGGCCAGCGAAGTGACGTCCTCCACAACTAGAGTGAAGAACAAAAACAGCAATTTGTCTACCTGTCTGTTCCCCTTCCCCGATTCTCCAATGTTGTTCCCCTCCCCCCAACTCCCCAATAAAATCTTTAAAAAAGAAAAAAGAATGACACCAAGGTTTTTCACCTTAAGACAGGAAAGCTAGTACAGATTTTTTATCCATCAAGATCATGTGGTGAGGGCCACGGAAGGAGCAGGAGTTCAGCTGTGGAGATGCTGAGCTGATGTCTGTGAGAATCTAGGTGGAAAGTTGGCCAGAGTTGAATGTACAAGTCCAGCTCCAGGAAAGGGGTCTGAGCGGGAGATAAAATATGCGAGCCATTGGTGTGGGGATGTTCTTTAGCATGAGCCTGGGTGATGCCTTAAGGGGGTGAGTGTAGATGGAAGGAGCAGAGAGGAAGATCCACACTTTGAGGCACCAACACTTGACAGACGAGAAAAAGAGCAAGAACAAGCAAAGACTGAGGAGACAAGATCAATGGGCTTGGGGGGCACCAGGCCCGGGTGGTGCCCTGGAAGCTCATGAGAGATGGGCAGGCAGGGAGGGGTAACCTGTTTTAAACAAGGACTGAGAATTGCCCACTGTACCCCACGGTGTGGAGATGAGGGTGGTCTGGACACCAGCAGTGTGGGTAGAAGGCGTGGGGTGAGGTGGAAGCCTGGTTGGAGTAGGTTCAGTAGAGAATGGAGTGAGAGGAACTGGACACCAAAGGTGAGGGGAGTTCTTTTTAGGAATCCTTCTGCAAAGGAGAGCCTCGTCCATCCACGGCTGGTAGGAAAAGCAGGAAAGCAAATTAGAGAACCTGGGTTTTCAGACTGTACAAATCAGAGCATGTTTGCATGTTGGAGGGAATGGCTGGGTAGAGAGAAAACAATGATGTGGAAGAGAAAATGGAGAGCACCTAGAGCCACGTTTTTGAAAAGACATGGGGAATGAGATCTAGTGAACAGTGGGCTGACTGACTCAGGATGGGAACAAAGGTCATTTGTCCATGATGGTAGATACAGGTGGGGACTAGAATGTGTGGCTACAGGTGGGGCTAGGCAGGTGCTTAGAGAGGTGGGCCAGTCGGCTTCCGAGAGTCCTTCAACTGTCTTGGTCAAGCAGAAAACATGACCCTCAGCAGAAAATGAGGGTGGGGCCTGGAGGGTGGTGAAGATTTGGGTAGAGTGAGATGTAAACCGGAAGTCAAGGCTTTTGGAAGAAGGATGGATGAGGGAAACAGTATATTATTACAATGCTAATATAACAATGGCCAGCCGGCCTTCGGGGTGCATGGTATCTGTGACTGTCACCACTCAGTGCAGTTGTGTGTTTTCCTCTTGTGTCACACACAGGCAGAGCTGTTTTCATTTGCTTATGACTTTCTCAAAACATGGGAGAGCGTAGTATGAAGGGTTTAGGAAAGCAGGGATCACTGGATATGTAGATCCTCTTATAATAAGAAGAAAGAGAGTGGTTGAAACAAACAGAAAAAAAGCAACGTAGAGGGAAGAGATCAGGAAGAGTAGAAGAAAGCTTAGACAAACAAACACATCTAGGCTTTGGGATGTGAAAGCATCTGCTAAGGCCTTCAGAGGAACTGAAGGGATTACATCACCACCCAGAAAAGGAAACATTGAAAGGAGAGTGTCTCATCATGGCCCTAAATTTCCCATGCCATCCTGGGCAGGTGGTTTCTCAGTGGCTCACCTCATCCTCAGGCCTGTGATGCCATCTTGCTCAGGAGCCTTCATTCTACTGTTCCAGGGAGTCCCAGGGGAAAGACGAGGAAGACTTATTATTATACAGAGCAATGCACCTCAATGGCCTGGGCCAGGAAACCTTGCCTCTCCTTCCCAAACGGACCCATGAAGGTATTTTTCTCTGGCCTTGAATGCAATCTCAAGGCACAGTTTTTAAAATGACCATTTCCCTTTATCATTACAGTATGACTTAGAAATATCTACCATGTTGTAATTAATTATTCAATTGTCTACTTCCCTCATTAGAAGGCAATGTCTCTGAAGTCAGGCACTGTGATTTACTCATGATTATTTCTCTGAAATGAAACCATTTTGACTCTAATGTCATTCATAAAAGTTAATTCCAGATGGGTTAGAAATCTAAAGGCAAAAGGAAAACAATAAAACCTTTAAAGAAAATACAAGGGTGTCTCCGTGACCTCTGCATGAGTAAAGAGTTCTTAAAAAGTAGACCAAAAGCATTGAGTATACAGAAAAATTAACAGAGTGGCCTTTATTATAATTAAGAACATTCATCAGAAGATACCATTGAGCAAAAGAGCAAGTCACAGACTGGGAGAAGAGATTTGCAATTCATATGGTACCAAGGATTCATGTCCAGAATACACACGGGAGTTCTACAAATCAATAACAATGACAGGCAATCACACCGAAATACAGCCTAGGGAACTGGACAGCCACTTCACAGAAGAGGCTTCACAAATAGCCAATAAGCATATGAAAAAGTGCCCACGTCATTTGTCACAAGGAAATGCAACTTGAGCTCACATGCGAGACCACAGTGCATCAACCAGCCGGAACTGCTAAAACACGGGTAGCCCAGCAATGGAGGCAGTGGGAAGGCTAGGGAGCGGCTGAGCTCTCAGCTATGCTGTGGCCATGTCTACGTGTGCACCCCTCATGGCCCCATTCTCACATGGACCTACACGTACTCCAAGGGCAAGAACACCAAGGCATCTGGACAGAAGGAATAACTAGAAACCATGGCATACTATAAAAATGGGATAGCTTCCTAACGATCTGAAAATGCAAAAACTCATCTCAAGTGTTAAAATCAGGATGCTTTTGGTGAGGGAGTGGCCCTGGACATGGCAGGATCTGAGTGACAGTGGTACTTTCTTTCCTGATCTGGGTTGGCGGTGATACAGACGTGTTTGCTTTCGTGACAATCCTTCACTTTAGACCCTTCAGTTGTGCACACTCATGATTTGCGCCCTTTTCGGTATGTGAATTGTACTGCAATATAATTCACTAAATCTATTTATGTTCAATGGCAATTACAATTCTAGGATTATTTTCTAAATAAAGAAATGACAATACCGTGAGCAACCGACTGAATGGAATGTTATAAACTTGGCAACCTGTCTGTAAACAAGAGAAACAAGAGTACCCCACACATTCTTTATCATGGGGGATAGGGGAGGTGGGGAGGTGAGCGCCCTCCCATGCCTTTTGTGGATATTGACATGAAAAGACCACTGCAATGGTGAAGTTCTAACATCTAGGGCTGGCTGTGAGCTACAGTATTTCCCTGTCACAGCACACCTTAGCATTAATGTACCAAGTCCTTGGAGCTTTCTCTACTATGAAAAATGCCAAATGAGCCAAAATTCTATTTTCTTCTCTGTTAATCATATTTGATTAACATCATTTGAAATATCATTAAACAATTTCAATACCTGTGTGTGGATTAAAACTACTCTAGAGCTTTCCTGACAAAAACATTGACGAATTATGTGCAAGTTTAAGTTCGCATGAGTGATGAACCTGCTATTCTGCAGCTGGAATTAATTATTACCTCACGTTTACATGACCGCTTCAAATATACAAGTCTAACCATGAACACACCGACATTTGCCCAAATCATTCTTAAATCCAATGTTATATGTTAGATGTGCAGCAAGGACAAAGAACAAGAGAGAATCAAATCAGAGCTCTAATTTTACACATTTGAATTTAGGTTTTCTGGCTAATTCTTTTTTTAAATTATTAAGTTATTAAAATATTTTATTTGTTCTTTCCTCATCCCTATAATTAAGTAGAACAGTATATGCTGTCCCAAACTTTAGCTGTAGACATCAGCCTGATTTCCTCGCGAATACATTCAGAGCTCCTACCTTCTCTTACAGGCTCTCTTACAAAAGTGAATATGGAGGAGGCCTTTAGAAGGTCACATACGCTTAGTGGGAAAAATCCAAGGACCAGAGGGCTGGTCTGTGTCCCTGCTGCTTGGAGGGTTCACCTGGCCCATCTCAGACAGATGGGTATCACCATGCTCTCCAGGGAAAGAGATTGTGTAACGTGAGTACAATTTGTGACGCTCCACCAGCCCTGCTTATTGAGAATACGAGAGTGTGATAAAAATAACTTCAGTCCTCAACAGCGAATGTAAATTCCATGGGTTAGGAGCCCCTTTGGTTCAGAGCTTTGTTTCAGGTTCTTCACGTATGTTACCTTATAAAGGCATTTATAATAATTTCCTGATTATAGTTAACGAAACAGAGGCCGAAATTGTTTGAGGTCAGTATTGAAATATTGTAACTATCAGACAAATATTTTTAAATAGCAATGATTTATAAGTTAAAGGCTGTAGTAGAAAGAAAGAGGTGAGGAATTTCAGCAGAGAGATGGAGATTATGAGAAAGAGTCAAATAGAATGGCAAACAAACAAAAATTCTGTGATAACAGAGATGAAGAATGTACTTAACAGACTCATCAGTAGACTCAGCACAGCTACTTAAAAATAATACATTTTCTATTTACTTTGTTCATGATACATTCTATCATACAAATATTTCATTTTTATGACAGAATATGCACATCTTTTCTTTATAGCTTCTGAGAGGCCAATCTTTGTTTCACGAGATTGTCCAACCCTTAGATTACACCTGTGGTCACCTAGAGTTGTGCAAAGTGAACAGAAACTGGTGGCTCTGATGGCACAGCACTGAAAAGTACAGGTAGCTTACATTGTCATATGTAACTTCCAGATGCCACCCTGCAAAGTTGTGGTTGGAGAGAGTGCATACAGACCCCTTCCCAGGCCACTCCATCTGTCCAGGTCATGGGGAGCAGGAGCCCCTGTAGTCACAATACCAGGGGAGCTCTGCCCTTGCACATAGGAAGTGGGGCGCTGAGCTGCTAGGGCCACTTGAACTTGTTGCACCCCACGTAGGTTTTCTTCCAAAACCATGTTATCTTATTACTTTAATTCAAGTATTAAAGCACTGGGAATTTATGTTTATATGGGGCAAAATCATGTTCACAGTTTATATTTTTCTAGATATGTAGCTATTTTTACCAGATCCATTTACTAGAGAGTTTATCATTTTCTCACTAAATAGAAATGCCATCCATATTCTATATTAGCCTCTCATATTTTCCATTTATCTATTTGAATATTTCTATGCTAATGAGATTAATTTTATTTTAATGGCTTTATAGATTTTTTCTGATATCCAGTAAGTCAAATCACTCCCTTCCTAGTCTTCATATTCAAAATTATTCTTGGCTATTTTTGACATTTATTTTTCTCATAAATTATATAGTCATATAATTCAAATAGAATTTGGTATAATAATTAAGACTATATATTACATTTGAAAATTTAATATTTTATATATCAAAGACATTTCACTCCAGGATATCGTATGCCTTTCCATTTGTTTATATTATATATTATATTGTTCAATTAGATTTTATATTTTTCTTAATATAGGTTCTGTTTCCTTCTTGTTAAGTTATACCTAATACTTCATGTTTTTCTCATTATTATGAGGATTTCTTCTCATTTCTCCCTAAGGTCTCATTATTAAACTAGAAAAAAACCTAATGGCTTTTATATATTTATCTTATATCTATTCACCTTACCAAATTCTTCTCTTAATTCCAATTGTTTAGAAAAAGCTTTTTGGGTTTTCTAGTTATAAAATCATGTCATAAAAAGGGGGATATTTTTATCTTTTAAAAACTTCACACCAGGCCGGCTGAGTGGCTCAGTTGATTAAGAGCTTGCTCAAAAGTTTGAGCTCTGAGCAACAGCGGTTCAATTCCCGGCCCGAGCTGAGCAGCCGCTGAGCTGCCAACAGGTGGCAGGATGGCTCAGCTAAAACAACAACAACAACAACAAAAACTTCACACCACTTGTTAAACTTTTTATCTAATTACAATGACTAGATCCTTGAAGACAATATTCAGTTATAATGGTAATAGTAAGGATACATGTCTAATTTCTAATTTTATTTAAAATAGATTCTGCATTTTACCATTTAGAATAATAATTCCAGTTGTCTTGTAGGAATCATTATTATTTTACTTAAGTAGTTCCCATCTACTCTTTTTTTAAAGTTTTAAAGAAGAATGGCAGGAGAGAAATTTTATTAAGCACCTCTTTGACACTTTATATTCACTTTTTTTTATGTTTGAGCAATGGATCTTATGTAACCAAGTAATGATTAGGCCTTCTGTCTATGCCATACCCACACCCATCCAGCTGAACATAGGTGGAGGAAAAGAAACCCACCCAAGGCAAACTCTTCTAGCTGCCCACCAGCCACATTGCCACATTGTCTGTGCAGTCCTGTCACTCCTTTTCCCACAAGCTCCTCCCCTTCCTCGCCCATTCTCACACCAGGCAGAGGACATTCCTTTCTGTCTCTGAAAGGGAAGCAATCTGGAGAGGATGTCCATCCACAGACTCACACACACACACACACACACACACACACACACAGCCTACTAGCCTCTCCACATTCTCTTCCTCACTCTGAGCCAGCTGCCACCCCTCTCACGTGTGTATTAGAACAGTATCCTCCAACCTGCTCAGGAACATAGTTCCAGGAATGCTCCTTTCTTCTGGTTAATTAATCTTTCCCATCAATATGCAAACATGTTCCTATTTCCGTGATTATTAAAAAAAAAAAAACCAACCCTCCCTTTATCTACTTCCTATCCCATTACTGCCTCTTTTCTCCCTTTCTTACAGTAAAACTCCTCTGAGTTGTCTGTACTTTTTTGTCCATTTCAGGGAGCCCTCTCATTAGGTTTCTGAGCTCCAGTGCCTCAGTGAATGACTGGATTTGGAATGCCTCCTTGCACTTCCCCCTAATTTATTTAAACTGTCTTGGAAATCTCATCCAATGTCACAGCTTTAAGAAACAAGTATAGCGCAACACTCCCAAACTTTTATTTCTAATCAGGAACTCTCCCTGCCAACTCAGGTCTCATGTATCCAAGCTCTGTTTGAGAACATTTGGATGTCTAATTTGACATCTTCTAAATTTAGCTTTGATCTCTCCCCACCATCACCCAAATGTGTGGGGCCCACAGTCTTTTAAGCTCATTTTATGGTTATTTCTTTACCAGGTTTCTCAAGCCACAATCTTCAGAGTCATCTTATCCCTTCTGTTTTGTCCTCTCATCATGAATGCAACCCATCAAAACATCCTTTTGATTCTATCTTAAAAATATATCCAGGCCACATGATTTCTCATCGTGTTTACTGTCACCACCTTGATCTAGGGCACCAGGAGCTCATGCCTGGGTGGTTATTGCTTTGAAAGCTTCTTGCTTCAATCCTCGTTCCCCTTGAACTCACTCTCAATGCAGCAGCCAGAGTGACGTTGCCAAAGGGAGAGGTCAGAAGATGCCAGCTCTGCGCTGAGAGCCCTCCAGTGACTTAAAAGCCATCGTCATTGTTGCCCGTGATGCCCTACAGGACTTGAGCCCCTTGAACTCCTGAACACACCTTTGCTACTCTCCTCTCAGGTTATTGGGACCCAGGCACACCTCTCTGTGCTGTTCCTCAGGATTTGGGCTCTCCCCTCTGCCTGCAATGGTCTCACTCACCTCCTCAGCCCCACACGATGCTTTCATCCATTTCTAGTCTTTACCATGACCCAAGAGATGCCTTCTCTGAGAAACCCAAATAGATCACCCTCAACATCCAATCCCACCCCACAAACCTCTCTGTCTACATTCTCTGTTTAGTTTTTCTCCATTGCACTTGTCATCATCTAATGTTAGGTATATACCATCAATTTATTTTGTTTTTTGTC
This sequence comes from Hipposideros larvatus, assembly GCA_031876335.1. Lineage (NCBI taxonomy): Eukaryota > Metazoa > Chordata > Mammalia > Chiroptera > Hipposideridae > Hipposideros > Hipposideros larvatus. The sequence continues at coordinate 129,684,428 of CM063088.1, read as the reverse complement.
ATGGGTAATGAATTTTTAAAAAACGAGTTCAATAAATAAGAAAAACAATGCTAGAATATAATTCCTAATATTTTAATAATTGTTTCATCTGTATTCATAAATCAGATGCATCTACATTTTCCTTTTATTCTTCTATCTTTATCAGATCTTTAAAAGAGTTATGATGCCTTTGTAAAGTGAATCGGAGAGGCCTTTCATCTTTTTTCTAAGGCCTGGAATAATTTCACTTTGAAAAGCCCTCTTTCCTTAAGACTTTATAAAATTCATGTTACATAAACCTCAGCTGGTAGCCCATCTGTTCTCGGTGGCTTTTTCAATGGCACATCTTCAAGTGTCTTTTTCTAAACTCTCTTATGGTAACTGATGTGTTTAAGTTTCCCTTTCCTTTCTTCTTGGGTAAGTTTTGGCAATACATATTTTACTGGGAAGTAATCCATTTCCTTTAAATTCTCAAATGTCTTGTCAGAAAATTCCATATATATGGAGTACATACATATATATGTATGAAATACACTTCTGTATCTATGGTGAGTCCTTGTTTCTCTCCCTTAATTTGGTAGTATTTTTGCCTTTCCTTTTTTTCCCTTAAAACAAGCTCATGAAGCATTAATATCATTAAATTGACTTAAATTACATTTGAATTTATTTCTACTACCTTTGATTTTTTTAATTAATGTTAGCTTTTGTTATGATTTTTCCATTTCCTATTTGCTTTTTGTTTAAATTATTTTCTATATTCTTAGGATGAGCACAAACTCCCTTCATTCTTTTGTTTTCCTTTAAAATAATGATGGTATTTTCTATTAAATTTTTCCCCATCTGGAGACTGTTTTTACTTTGTTCCAGGGGTTTAGCTATGAAGAATGTACTTCTTCATTACTTTTTACATAGCTGCCATTTTAGATTTGATTTTCTCTTTGATCCAAGAGTTATCTGTCTAGGAATGTACTTCTTAATTTCCAAGGGACTCTGATTTTTGGCCTCTTTATATCATTAATTATTTCTGATCTTATTTTCATGTTCACAGAATGAATTCAATAAAATTTTTATTTTAAAAAATGTACTTAGGCCTCCTAAAAAATATTTACAACATTATTGATTATATTCCTCAAACTGTCTTTTCTATCCCTGTGGCAATAGTTACCAATTTATGTTGTCTTGTCCTTTATCCTTCTCCCTCATCCCCACTCCCATCCCATCTAGCAACCATCAGCTTTTTCCTCTGTGTCTCTGAGATGATTTCTGTTTACATTGCTCCTTTATTCACCCAGTAGATGCGGGGAGAGGGGTTGTCACTTTGTAAGGGGTGAAAGGATCATTGTTGCATTGTTTTGTATACCTGAAACTAATAAAAAAATGTACTTAGGCATTCTTTTTGGCCAAGAAACTAATTGATTTTGTAAATGTTTCATGAGCATGTCAATAAAAAAATTCTCTATTTAAGGAATGTAAAATTCAGTATATACCAATTAAATCACACTTATTCACTGTATTATTTAATTTTAAATCATATTTATTTATTTTATTATTTACTTCTCTTACAGAATACTTTTTTGGGGGGGCAGTCTTTTAAATCTTTTAAAGTCAGAGGCAGATTAGACTATTCCACTGAAGTTATAATATTAAAACTCTAGTTCTTACTTCCTTTATTTAGATCTATAAAGTTTGCTACACATGAGCAACAGAAAGTCCCTCTTCTTTATTGTTTTATGTCATTAATTTTAAAGTTGACATTCTCCCAGATCACCACTCTAGCTCTCATTTTGTTTGCATTTGTAAAATATTATTGAATGCCCACTCTGAGCTCTCTAGTATAATGTATCAGTACTTCCCCAAAAGTTCTTTTAGATGGGAGAAAAGCTGATATGTTTTCCAAATGATGGCATATTTTCATATTCACCTCACCTTCTTTTATTGGGTTGTCAGGAAAGTCATGACGCATTTTTGCAATAAAAAACTTTGAAAAAATACATCATGACTTTTCTGACAACCCAATATTTTGAAAGATGATTGACATTTCCCTTATATTATCTCAAGATGTAATTCCAGTATCTTCTAAAGGAGTCCCTTTGAGCTATAGACTTAGAATATTTTAATGTTTCTCGTATTTATTTCTCCACTTGTTTTTTTATTTCTCGAAACCTGTAATATTATTTTTTCTTTATCTGAGACTTATCTGGGAAATTTTTCAGAAGTCCATTAATTTCTCTTCCTTCTGAAATTCTCATTATTCTCATAGTCTTCTCTTGGGCTTACTTTTCTGGTCTCTTATCTTCTGCCCATGATTTCCAACTCTACAATTTTGCTCTGTGATTGGACATATTTCTTAGTCTTGGTTTTTCAGGTTTCTACTTTGGTGTTCAATGATAAACATCTGTTTCAATTCATCCAGAGAATATTTAAGATTTAGCTCTAGAGAATCTTTTCTGTGCAGCTCTTAGATCTTTCCTGTGGCTCTGTTTCACTAGGAGGGCATGCTCTTTGTTGTGACTGCCCTTCCTTTCTCAGACTGGGGACCTCTTAGACATGGTATTTCACTTCGCCTGTTCACTACAACTTAGATCTGGTTGTTAGAGTGCCACACATGTGGGCAGTGCAAACTGGAAAAAGGCCTTGACCTTCCTCTCCACAGGCTGCTAGTGCAGAGGCAGGCAGTCTGTAAGCCACCTCCTGGGACGCCTGAATGAGGCCTCTTCCCTACTCACCTGTCCTCATGTCTCCGACATTCAGGAACAGTGTGTCCTAACCCATAGGAGGCCAGGGCAACTAGGCACGCCCAGGCAGAGCCCAGCTTATCTCCTCCCCAGGGATCTCCCTCTCAGTCCCAGGATCACTGTTTCGTGTTCTTGGCCTCTGTGGCCTCCAGTGTTCATGATATGAGCACACGCCAATTTCTCTGCAAGTTTGCCACAGAGCCCAAGGCCTCACTAGACCTCATCCAGAAGGCAAGCCACTGCTGCCTTTCCACTCAGGACAGCAGACTGATGAAGTCTCACTGGCAATGGAGGGGAGATAGGCAAGTTTAGGTGGCATCTTCCTGGAACCCTCTCCTCAAGTGTCCACCCTGATTTTCTCCTGTGAATGTCTTATGGGTTCTATTTAAAGTTATTACTCTTCTGTCCTCAGTAGAAATGGTTTTTAGTTGTTTCCATGTACTGTGCCAAGATGTTAAAACACTAGTTTAAATTAATCTTCAAACTTCTCAGTACTTAAAAATTATCATCTATTTTATATGTTTACCCTCCACATATGTAGTTAAACATTATTATATAAAACTACTTAAATGAAACAAAAAAAATGCATTCTAAACTAAATTCCTCTTCTGAACAAATTCCTGGCCAACACTAGTCATTATCCCATTTGGGTTCCTATTATGTATGGACTCTGTGTCACCATGTAACAACACCCTGTTGACACACTACTCAATGCAGACCGTTTCCATGCACGTCAGGACACAGCTCCAAGTCAGAGGACCACCGATGACGATCATGTGCATAAACAGATGCCACTGCACACCACCTATTTTCTGAGATTATTTGCAAGTGGTCCTAAGGCAGTGAGCAGCTTCAGGGGATGAGATGCTGAAAGACAGGCCTCTGCTGAGTCACTGAGCAAAACCCGCCTTCTCCAGAAGTGCTGAGAACATAGGTGGGTGACTGGGTCTAGCGTGTACTGGGTTTCAGGGTTCTGGACTCCAGTGGGGTATTCCTTTGTCATAGGAGGAGCCACCTTGAGGTTTGGCCGAGCTCTTGTACTTGTCTGGAACAGCCTGTGGTCCTCAATATGTTTTCATCACCTTGGCTCTTTTCAGTATAAAATGTGTCCTCGTTGAAAACATGCCCACAGAAATTAATCAACCTACTGATGCCAGCACAAAACATCCCCTCGTCTGTCCCAGTCTTTCTATAGTCCATTAGGGGACTTTGCTTGTGTTGTCTTCTCTTTGTCTATGAACGTTATACTTAAACTGAACGCATTTAAGTGCCTATATTTTCCTTGGTTTTCTCCTTTGAAATTTGGTATTTTGTGTTTCCACAGAACAAATGCATCACTTGTACATGAAGTAGACCTTTGCATCTGACTTCCCTGATGGAGGCAGCAGGGCATAGCACCCCCACACACAAAGGACCCGTGTCATCATGATCTGCTGATCTGACTGCTGTTCTCAGTTTCAGTTTTACTAGGTGACACCAGTCCCTAAATATTCTTGGACTGTGTTATTATTTCAGTATTTTATACTTCCTCTCTAGGCCTTTGTCAAACAGATTAGTAAACAGAATGAGAGAAGGGATGAGCACCTCTCAGGGGCAAGCTGACATACCAGGGACTGGAACCTGGTCTCCTGCCTGTCTCTTTTGTCTGTCGCTACCTCATGCTGCCCAGTTTTGGGATTAATTAAACAAAATTTAAAAAATAAAATAAAAAAACAGTGCACAGCGACATTCCCTTTAAAATGACTGCATTTTCATAGCATCAACTAAGTGCTTTAATAGCTATAATCCCATAAGGACTAACTTTATTTGGGAAAACCCAGGTGCTTACTGTTGATGAGATTCTGGTACCTAGACTAGCTGGAGTGGAATACAGGTGTGTCACCATCGACAAAGCAGAGCCCCGTGCCCGTTTCACTGTGGAAACTGGCCTGAAAACAGAGAATTATAGTTGCCAAATGCTGACAGAGGTTCCATGAGCTAAATAAATTAAAAGTAGAAAACTTCACTAAGAGTGAAGGCATGTGGCCTCTCTGAGGGTCTCTCTGAGAGCATCTGCAGTTCATCACGAGGGACAATGATGGTGTGGGCTCATGCTGCATGACAGAGGCACAGCTGCTGGCACACTTCTACGAGGCAGAGCTCCCGGCTGCCAGCGGCACTTACTTCCCCAGATCTTCACAGGAGGCCTGCTTTTTGGCTCACTGACGGTGTGAGGTGCTGTCTCCGGGCGGCTGCTGGAAGGGGTCTCCTCTCTGCTTCTCAGAAACACCCATGACGTGAGGGCCAGGGGCACCAGCAGGCTGTCAGAGAGGCACCGCCATGGCAGGAGGGGGAATAGAGGCATCTTGGGAACATTTATCTGTTGCAAAAGGAGAATTTTAAAAAGCTGGTTTTCTATTTAAGTTTGTTTGGGTTTTGTTATTTGAATGTTTTATTATCTGGCATTTTCTTTCAATGACAATAATGTATTTTCTGAATACACTGCTTCATCCAGACTTCACTTGATTGCAATTAGTTGGATTTCTATCCTCACAACAACGGTAGGCAGGATAAACTCAGTGAGGACCACCAAGCTGGGATTAGTTTAGGGTTTGCTGGCTAAGAAACAGGTCACCAAGGGGGAGTGGGTTACCTGGCTATTACCCGAGAAGAAGGAGATCTTTGAATACAATGTGGCAGAAGAGACATTCCATGGAGAAAGTCTGAAAGTGGCTTCAAATGATCTGCTGGGGAGGGCGTGAGCTCATGAGAAACCAGGAAGGACGGGGGCCAAAAATGATTTTTTTAAAAGCGTTCGAATAGATGTCAGCGGACTTCGACGACGTGGGTGGAAGCGAAACGAAATAGTGGAGATAAACAGCCTGTGAATTTACCCCCAGCAGGAACAAGGTTGTGTTCTTAAGGTGAGAAGCTGCACTGCTGACATCAGGTCAGAGTATGAGGAAAAGCCCTGGGCAGCGAGCGCAGTCTAGGATGCGCCTTGAGACGAGGGGGCGCTCCTGCCCACCGGCTGCTTGGCTGTTCCGAGCTCTTTTCTTCTGCACACGGCCTACAGAACATCAGTGCGATTCACTTCTGTGTCGGTGTAACATTTTCAAACAACATTTTTTAACTGCAAAAGGAATACATGTAAAAACTCTAATAAATAAGGATACTCCAAAAGCGTGTCCATCGGCCATGCCTCCACACAGCGTTGTCTGCCACGGCTACTTTTCGGCCCATTGCGCACGATCAGAAAGCGGGAGCGCGTCAGTGTAGGAGCGGTGGCGTCATAGGCGGTGAGCACAGTGCGTTCCAGTGGTTGCAGCTTAGGCTGTTACATAGGTAACCGGAACTAACCGAAGCCCAGGGGATCTGAACATGACCAAGTAAACTTGTGGGTCTCGGGCTTCTCAGTGGATGTTATGATACAGAACCAACGCCATGGGGGATGTTTTCAGAGTGAGGACGATGCGAGAGTACCAGCTAAGAAACTGCCGTGAGGGATGTGGGCGCTGCATTGGTCTGCTTGGGCTGGGCTGCCATGGGAGGGTGCCAGGGACAGTGTGTGTGTGGGGGGGGGGGGGGGGGCGGGGGCAGATGGGGTGGAGGTGGGGATGGGGAGGGCTAAAACAGCAGAAGCCTACTTTCCCCCAGTGGTGGAGGCGGGAAGTGCAAGATGAAAGTGCCGACACGCTGCTTTTCCCTGAGGCCCCCTCTTGTCTCACAGACAGCCCCTTCTCCTTGTCATCACGTGTGCAGACACAGCGTCTCTGGTTTCTTTTCCTCAGAGGACATCAGCCCTGGCAGATCAGGTCCCCACCTGATGTGACCCCGTTAATTTTAATCACCACTTCAAGGCCCCATCTCCAAATACAGTCATGTTTGGGATAGGGCTTCAACGTATGAATTTGGGGGACGGACACAATTCAGTCCATAACAGGCATCTGCTATTTACTGAACACTTATTTTGTTCCCTGCTGCTGAATCTATGGTTGTATTGTATTTAAATGACCTTATTTAATTTACAGGAAATTCTATAAAACTCTGTGCTTATATTTATTTTAACAAGAAAACTGAAGCCTAGAAAAGTTACATCATTGAAACAGAATTACACAGCTAGCAAATGACTGACCATGGCTGGAACGCCAACTCTTCTGGCCTCAAATTGTCTCACTGTCTTTATCTCAGTTACAAGGATTACAGTTGAATAAGGAAACAAGACTATTAACCCATCTGTGCTCTAGGTCCAATCAACATCCCACCAAGTTATACTGTATTAACAAATTGATTTTAAAGTTTACATGCAGAGGCAAGAGATCCAGTGTAGCCAACATAGTACTGAAGAAGAGCCAAGTCTGAGGACTCACACTACTCAGCTTCAAGACCGACTACAAAGCTGCCTTGATCGAGACAGTGTGGTTTTGGTGAAAGAATCAACAGTTAAATCAATGAGGCAAAACAGAGCGCCCAGACAGACACACACAACTGATCTTTGACAAAGAAGCTAAAGCAATTCAAAGGAGGAAGTTAGTCTTTTCAACAAATAGTATTGGAACAACTGGATATTCAAATGCAAAAAAAGAAAGAAAGAATCTAGACACAGACCTTATACCTCTCACAAACATTAACCCAAAACAGATCATAGACTTAAATGTAAAACACAAATCTGTAAAACTTCTGAAGATAACATAGGAGAAAATCTAGGGCATGGTGATGACATTTTACATAAAATACCCAAAGCATGATCCATGAAAGAAAAAAAATGAGAAGTGGGCCTTTATTAAAATTATAAATGTCTGCTTTGTGAAGGACACCCATTAAGTGAATGAAAAGAAAAGCCACTGACCGGGAGAAAATATTTCTAAAATATATACCCAATAAAGGACTTTATCCAAACTATACAAAGAATTCTTAAAACTCAACAAAAGGAAAACAAACATACAACTCAATTCAAAAAGGAGCAAAAGATAGGAACCTCACCGAAGAAGATACACAGATGGCAAATTACCATATAAAAAGATGTTCTACATCATATGTTATTAAGGAATTGCAAATTAAAACAGCAATGAGATACCACTTCACGTACATTAGAATGATGAAAATCCAAAAGACTGATAACCCCAAATACTGGTAAAGATGTTCAACAACAGGAATTCTCATTGTTTGCTGATGGGAATGCAAAATGGCACAGCCAAGAAGAGAGATAGGGGCAGAGAGAGGATGTTCAGGGCAGTGAGATTACTGTGTGTGACATTATAATGGTGGCTACAGAGCATTATGCATTTGTCCAAACCCACAGAATGTACAACACAAAGAATGAGCCCGAATGCATGTTGAATTTCAGTTAATAACAATGTATCAATACTGGCTCATCAATTGTTACAACTGTACCACACTAATGCAAGATGCTAATAATGGGAAAATGGGGCGCCTGGGTGCAGGAGGGGCAGAAGTTCTCTATGGGAACACTGTACTTCCTTTGCAATACTTCTGTAAGTCTAAAAATACCCTTAACAAAAGAAAGTGTGTTAAAAGAAATAACATCACTTTTAATCCTTTAATATTTTCCCACAATATATCATTTATTACTCACCATGGGCTTTGAAGAATCTAAGTATTTTACTCATTTTAAGTAAAAATTGAAACTTTGATCAAGGGATTTTTGTTGGGGTGCTAATGAAGCCCACTTAATCCATTTTAAAATCTCCACAGATGTGACATCCTCCTTCTGCTCCTAATTTAGTCAAAGAATAATTTCTGAGTAGACTGAGCAGTAGTGCAACAAATACTTTCAGAGATTGAGAAGTGTTCTTGTGGATGCTCAAACTTAGGGTGGCGACATATCATATTGGGTTGTCATAAAAGCCATGATGTATTTTTTCTGTTTTTCATTGCAAAAATACGTCGTGACTTTTCCAACAACCCAATACATTAAACGAGTCACGGAATGTCACACATCTGCATGGTATTTAGTGCAAAATGCCTGCTATGATAAACGAGAGGCACTCAGAATGGTCCCAAGTCACTTCTGAGAAGTACAGTGGCCCTCACCCACCTCTTAGAGAATTTAATTGCTCTTTCTTCTCCAGTCACATGAACCTGACTTAGGCACACATCATTACACATAGTTTACAACTTTATCCATGTTAACAGTGAAATTAAAGACAGCTGCTGTTTATTGCACTTTCATTCAGCTCCTACACGATCTTACTTATCCCTACAGTAATTATCTTGCCCCAGGTATCTATATGCTTTTTAAATGAATAAGAAAACAGACTCAGAGAGAAGTAACTAAGTTGAGAAATAAGTTAAGAAGTAAGAACTTGGCCTTTTTTAAACTTTGTTTTAATTGAAGTGAACAAAACACAGATTTCAAGCATATAATTCTGTAATACATCATCTATGTATCACGTTGTGTGCTCACCACCCAGTCAGTTCTTCTTCCATCATCATATATTTACCCTCATCTACCACGCCCCTCCCCCTTTACTCTCTAGTAACCCCTAAACTATTGTCTGTGTTGATCATTGTCAGCCCAATAAATTTTAATTAAAAAATTGAAGTGAAATTCACAATTAAAAAAAAACCATTCTAAAGTATACAACCAGTGGCATTTGATATATCCACAAAGTCATGCAACCACCACTTCTATCAAGTCCCCAAATATTTTCATCTCTCAGTGGGCAACTACCCCTGCTTTCCTCTGTCCCAGCCCCTAGGAACCACCACCGCCTCTCTGTGGATTGGCCTGCCCTGGATATGCCATATAAATGGGATGACACAATGCATGACCTTTCATGTTTGCTGGCCCTGGGCTATTTGATCTCATATTCCATGTGCTTTCTGCACCAAAATCCTGCCCAGAACATGTCTTTGCTCATGAATTTTTAAAAAATGCATTGTTTTTAAAAAATAATTAGTAGCTTTCAAAAACTACTCATAAAATATAGGTGAGAAAATAAAGAATAATGGTACCATTTACACCTGTGTGTGCAGGCCCTAGTTGATGAACATGGCAGCATGTGTGACCTCCTCTGTGACCTCCTCTCACCTGCCCCATCTCACCCACACAGTCTTCTCCTGAGTGCTAATCCATTCACTTTTGTATCCCAAACTATGTGCTATTTAGCTCTGCATATTTGGAATTTGTATAAATGTGTGAGAGCCATCTACACTGCGTGCGTCTCTACAGTTCAGTTCTTGTCACTGATGAATACGATCTCATTAAATGATGTGGCCAAAGCATCTTTATCCATTTGGTGCTGGTGGGCATTTGGGTTACTTCCAGTGGTGTTGCTATAATGAATGTATGTAGTTTTGCTTATATGAGTTTTTTCATAATGTTTATCTTTGCTTTATGCAAGTAACTTTAAAATTTAAGTGAATAGTATCATGTTTTACACCTCGTTCTGTTTATTACTTGTTTTTTTCACTAAACACTGTATCTCTAAGACCCATCCGTGTAGCTATGTGCACATACAATCTGTTGACTCTAGTTGATATGATGCTGTCAGGCACCACCACATCTTACCTGTGTGCCCTCTCAGAAACAATGGGCACCTCCAACTCCACCCACAGCAATGCTGGCACATGTTTCCCTAGGGACCCGCATCAGGATTTCTCGACACACACAGGGAGGGAATTGCTGAGTCCTAGGTTTGGCACAGACTTTGTTTGAGGAGGAAGTGCCAGATGCTCTCCAGAACGGCCGCCCCGGCCGGCAGTCCTGCCAACTCTGCACGGCTTCTACGCCTCCACAGCCGACAGCACTCGCCACTGCCAGGCTTGTCGGTTCAGCAAGTCTGCAGGCATAATGGGGCAGGGCGTCATTGCCGTCAGCATTGCTCTCTTTACTAAAGCTTTGAACATTTCCTCATTGTCTTTCAGCTTCTTTTTCTGTAAATTGTCTCTTCATGTTCTTTGCATGTACAGAGGGTACCAAAAAAATGTAACATTTTAAGAAAAGAAAAACTGCATTAAAAGAATAATATTCAATATATACCAATAACAAAAGATGAATACAAGTCATGTGTATACATTTTCTTGGCACCCCCTGTGTATATACGGAGGTCCCAAAAAAATGTACTGTAAGTCCCCAACTTACGAACATTCGAGTTGCAGACTTTCACAGATATGAACGAACCTCGCATTATGAACATTTGTAGATGCGAACAAATCATGGAAGTAGCTCACGTGTCTGCCAGACATTGTCACAGTTGTGCTGCTGTGTGCTTACTGTACAGTGCGATAGTGTACAGTAGTACAGTGCTCAATCAGAGCCCAGGATGTCCGGAAGCAAGAGGAAAAGCAGTGGTGATGTGGAGGGGACTGCTAGGAAGCGCAAAGCAATAACCGTGAAAATAATGGAAAGATTGAACCGAGGCAAAAAAGATGGTAGACGTCGCTCGTTCTTATAACCTGAATTGTTCAACCATTAGCTTTACATTGTATATTTGTGTCAAAGGTGTATAAGACTCATTTTGTCGAACTTACAAATGAATCTGACTTAGGAACATTCTCCCGGAATGTAACTCGTTCATAAGTTGGGGACTTAGTGTATACAAGTGGACACTTTGGTCAACATTACTCAAGCAGTATTTCACCATAATGAGAAGTGTCTGGAAATTTTGAGCACCTCTTGTAATTGCAGAAGCCAAGTGACTTGTATTCATCTTTTGTTATTGGTATATATTGAATATTACAATTTTAATACATTTTTCCTTTTTTAAAATGTGTATACATTTTTTGTCACTGTGTGTGTGTGTGTGTGTGTGTGTGTGTGTGTGTGATTTTTCCCTATTAGAGACTGCTGTGTTTTTTTCTATTTATTTGCAGAAATTCCTTCTGAAAACTGGAATCTAGATATTATTTTTTATGGGTTTGGTCATTAATAATATCTTCTCTCATTTTGGTATTTACCTATTAAATTTCTTCATTACTCTTCATTTTGAAATAATAAAACTTATTGAAATTTTACTTTTTCAAATTATTTATTCTACATTTTAAAGAAATCCTTTCTTGACCTTCAGTCATGTAATAATGTGCTATAACTTTTTAAAGTTTTTGCATGCTATTCTGGATGATTTCTTCAGGTTAGTGTTCCAGTTCACTATTCTCCAGTTTTGTCTAACATGATGATAAATCTATTGAGTTTTTAATTTCAATTAACATGTTTTATATCTAGAAATTCAATTTCGTTTTTTAAAATTTATTTCATCATTTTAAAGTCTCTTATTCTATTTATTTAAATGTAGCAAATATACTTATTTTTATTCTATGTCTATTCCATCCAAAATTTTTTTGTCTGTCAGTTTCTACAGTCTTTTTTTCTCCTGCCTGCACCTGTTCATATTCCTTAGAGCTCTTTTCCTTGCGTGATAAGACAGCCTTGTAACTTCATCTGTAGACACTCTTTGAGACTCGGGTTGAGTGCCAAATGCCTGGGTTCACTTGAGCCCTGGACCACTTTCACCACGTGACTTGCTGCATGCTTGTGGTGCTCCCAAGCAGCATAAACCAGGCTGCGGATCCCACACAGGTCAGTCTAGGTTCCAGTTTCTCAGGAGAGGTTGCTTTTCTCTCCACTCAGAACCAAGGTACCTCAAGCTTCTTGGATCCTGGGGAAATTTACAAGCAGTTTGCTTTTATTCTGAGGGTCCTAATTTTAGGTAAACAGTTGCCTTTGTAGGCTCTTCTTGGTGATGGGGAAGCAGGTGTTGTCACCAGCCCCATAGAGACCTGACCTCAGATTCAATACACCTAGCATGGCCTCAGGGTGGTATCAATTGGGTGCTCTGTTTCTCATCCTGAAATCTCCATCATACCTACAATGTGACCTCAGATTGCATTAGGTTGGTGCAAAAGTAATTGCGGTTTTGGACTGTGAATTTTAAATCATTATAGTCTCAAACAAATCTTTAGTAATCAAAATAAGAACCATTACAATCAACACACTTTTGCCAATGAGAAATAAGTTTATTTAGTCTTGTAACATAAAAATCTGTGCTTTAGGATTTGACAAACTCTTGAAAGCATTTTCTGCATCCTGCTGTTTGTGGAAGTGTTTTCCCTGCAGAAAGTTGTTGAGATGCTTAAAGAAGTGGTAGTTGGTTGGCGAGAGGTCAGGTGAATATGGCAGATGAGGCAAAACTTCGTAGCCCAATTCATTGAACTTTTGAAGCATTGGTTGTGTGACTTGTGGTCAGGCGTTGTCGTGGAGAATTTGGCCCTTTCTGTTGACCAATGCCGGCTGCAAGCATTGCAGTTTTTGGTGCATCTCATTGGTTTGCTGAGCATACTTCTCAGATGTAATGGTTTCTCTGGGATTCACAAAGCTGTAGTGGATCAGACCTGCAGCAGACCACAAAACAGTGACCACGACCTTTTTTTGCTGCAAGTTTGGCTTGGGAAGTGCTTTGGAGCTTCTTCTAAGTCCAACCACTGAGCTGGTTGCCACCAGTTGTATAAAATCCACTTTTCATCACATGTCACAATCCTATCAAGTGGTTCATTGTTGTTATGTAGAATAAGAGAAGATGACACTTCAGAACAACAATTTTTTTTATTTGCTGTCAGCTCATGAGGCACCCACTTATGGGGCTTTGTCACCTTTCTGATTTGCTTCAAATGCCAAACAACAATAGAATGGTCGACATTGAGTTCTTTGGCAACTTCTCATGTAGTTGTAAGAGGATCAGCTTCGATGATTGCTCTCAGTTGGTTGTTGTCAACTTTTGATGCCTGGCCTCTACACTCCTCATCTTCAAGGCTCTCGTCTCTTTTGCAAAACTTCTTGAACCACCACTACACTGTGTTTGTTAGCAGTTCCTGGGCCAAATGCTTTGTTGATGTTGTGAGTTGTCTCGCTGCTTTATGACCCATTTTGAACTCAAATAAGAAAGTTGCTCAAATTTGCTTTTTGTCTAGCATCATTTCCATAGTCTAAAATACATATAAAATAAACAGCAAGCAATATCATTAGCAAAAAAAACCCCATAAAGCAGAAAATATGCATTAAAATTATGTATAACATAACCACATTTATTTAAGAATGTATTCCAATATCAAAGACAAACAATAACAATGCAAAAACTGCAATTATTTTTGCACCAGCTTACTATTGAACCCAGTATCTTCCTAACTTACTACTTTTTACAAATTTAAAATATTTTATTCCTAATTGTACTTATATATTTAAGAGCAGGATTAGTTAGGGACTCCATCTGTCTTCCCTTACATAATTTACCAACTAATCTAAGACTTTCAATGACAGGGCAGCACCTCCCACTCTAAACTCGTCTTCTTAACATTTTGCATGGACGCTGATGTCAGCCTGCTGGACATCACAGCTTTCTTCAGAGTTTTCTGCTTGTCACTCCAGTGGGTTGTTCCTTCATGCTGTCATTCTGACTTTGAGTTCACTCAACCCAACAGACAATGTGTGTGCATCAGGCAAATTACCTTGGTCCTCCTCCAACGCAGCTGTATACAGCTTCCTAATTTTTGGCCTGATCAAGCCCTCCATGATCCACCAAGCCTTCTCTACCAGCTGGAACCACACCAAACCCTCATCTCTGAAAGCCTCTTGAGTAGTCATACCAGGGAGTGAAAGTATTAAATTCATTCTCCAGCTTTTCCACCAGATTGTAACCTGCTTGAGAGCCACCATCACAGCTGGCTTTATTCCTAGATTCTCTGCAGCATCCTTGGTCCCCAGCATCTGTTGGTTCAATAATCAACAGGTACAGTTCTTAACTGTTGAACACATTCCTAACATGAAACAATCTTGCCTTTGACTTGAGATAACATGTTCTTTTTCAGTTCATTTAATGAGCAGATCACATCTTTTCTTAAGGGTTCCATGCAGAGCAGCAAGAAGACGTTGTCTTTGATTTGCACCACCTCCCTTTTGGGGATGGCCACTCTGATTCTAGGCTTATAAATTTGTTCAATGACTACAAATAAGCAAGCCTCTTAATTCCCAGAAGGGTTAACTAGAAAATTAGTCCTCAAGTTGAAATTTCAATTATGTACATGAAACCTACATACCGTCCTAATTAATAAGCACTTATTCAGCTGAAGCTAGTCTTAAATTTAATAATTTTATTAGTATCCTAAAATTGCAGCAGCAAAAATTGTGTTAATAATTAGAAAATTGAGCATTAACTTGTTTCAAAAGAGTTGCCTTCATACTATTATATTTCACTTCATTTTAGGAAAGCCATGTATGTGCAAATGGAAAATGATTCGTCTATAGCCCAACTTATGATTTTTGAAAAAGAATGCAAAGTTTTTGTGAAGATACTAAAATCACACTTTTACTGATAAGCCTCAAAGTAGTACTAGTTTACATTACAGAAACATCAAGCATTTCTTGTCAGAGTTTTTCCTTCAGCTGATGTGAAACACACATTAAGCCACCAGAGTTCAAGAGACATGGTTACGGATGCAGGAAGTGCGTCTTTCCTCTGAGAAGTGCTCTGTGCATGGGTGTGTGTGCATCCTCCAAAGCATCCCTCAAGCCCCCCTCCCCCCCCCCCCCCCCCCCGTGTCTGACCATCCATGTGGCAGCCCAGTGTCTGTGTAGCCATTTCCCCTGAGATGACGCACATGCAGGTCACCCTGCTGAGCCCTTCTCCCCAAAATAGGCCCCCTTAGCATGGTCCTTATGGGGTCCCTACCTTACTTGCTCCTTCCTCTGTTAGATAGAAGGACAGGTGCTGGGACACTGGGACATAGGATTCTGGGTAGAACATTCCTGGGTTTGGTCTTGCCCAGTTGGCTCAGTCATTCTACATCAATATTTGCAGGTATTTGCTTCACAGAGGAAGGGGACTTGCACTTTGGGTTAAGCTGTCTGTCACCTGTGTGTTATCATTTAGGAATTACACTGAGGCAGCAAAAACATCAGAGAATGGAGTGTAAAATAAAGGCCCAAGTTCAATTTAAATATCAGCTACCACTGCATGGGTAGAGTGGAAACAGAGCTTGCTGTCATGTGACAATAAGACCAAGTGTCCATAGCTAAATCGGTCACTGTGCATGGGAGGAGGTGGTGGACAGGAGCAGCATCTGAGAGGCCAGAGAGAGTTCAGAAAATGAAGGGGAGGTGGATGGTGTCCAAAACGCCGTGAAGATTGTCCCGCTGAGCTAGTGAGGCTTCTGCTTGCCTCCACTCCCATTACTAGAGCTTGGAGGAACACTGACCACTGAACCCCAAACCTTTTCCCATGGAAGTGTCTGCACCCCGGTGTGGGGAGCCATGGTTACAGGTAATTCAGAGCCTTACAGACTGGCTCAGTTAATGCTTAACCTGTTTCTGCTCCTAAGGCATTGTCTCTGCCTGCCCCTGGAGGGTGCTTACAAGTTGCTGAGGTTTGTGGTGAGAATGGCCAGTTCCTTAGGAGATACTATAGATAGATGGCTATCTGGGTTAATGGAAGAAAGTGTCCTGGGAAGCTAATCCCCTACGGTCCCTCTGATCTTTAAGTCTCCAGTAGATAGTTAATGATCTGCTTCTGAATGAGGTAATGCATAGTTGTCCCTGCAGTGTTGCACGTACTCAAACTGCATATATTGGTGATGAGAAATAAACTCGGGGCTTCAGCATCACTGAAGACCGGCCGCATCAGCATTTCTGTGAGTGTCTTTTTATTCATTCCTACTCCCCCATTCAGGTACTGATCGACTCGTGGCGGCTGGCCCGCCATACCCCGGTCCTGAGTAGTCAGAACCCAAGTTGAGTTTTTGTATGTTTAATTGGAAACGTAGAAACATTATATTCACATTTAATTAGCCCATTTGGAAAATATTGATCAGAATGCCCCATTTTCCAAAAAGTATTTTTAATTAGTGTTCCAAACACTGTATTATTAATTAACATGATCTCCATAAAATTAATCAGTCTCCTTTAGGTTTTAAAGATGTCTGTTTGATTCCTTTACAAACAACTAAAATGAGTTGCAATTTTATATCAGCCTTTGAGTCATATATGGATTGATGAATGTCTCAAGTCATCGTACTTTAAAATGCAACCAAACAGGTGATTATCGTATATCTTCAAGTGTAATTATAGGTGCTAACCTCCACGAAATCTTACAAGTCAAAGTCACATATTAGCAGTTAATCCATGGATCCATGATGCATTTTCATGAACTCTCTCGTGTATGTAGTGAAGAGCACACAGAGCAAGGGAGAGAGAGGGAAACAAGTGGGCAAGGGGGGAGTTGGCGCACACATGCCACCCTGAGGAGACACATTCTGACTCAGAGCCTGGCCCGGAGTCTGGAGTCTGACCCACCCAGCTGGTGCTGGGAGGCACCACAGAGGAGCCATTTCCCTTCTCCTGTTAGCATGCCCCAGAGGTCCCAGGAGAGCCAGCTTCCAGGACCACCTCCCAACCCATGGCTCTTGTCCTCTGTCACTTCCTTCCAGGCCTGAACAGATCAAAGCTAAGCCAGTAGGAACAGTTTCTTGGTTGGTTTCTTAGACTGGAGAGGCCTGGCAACCAATACACTGATCCCAAGCTCTACGACATAACCCTCTGTTATTCCAGGAGCTGTACATTAGTCCACTGGGAATTCTCTGGAAGAATTCTTCCTTGTCAGTTTTGCACCTGCTGTCTTGTGTTGCCTCTGTTGAACCGTGAGGTCCCGGGTGAAAGCTTGTTGTCGAAGCTCCTTCTCCACTAGCCTCAGATTCGGTGCGGACACTATGCACAACTTACACTTTTTAGTTTTTGAGAAGAAGGTTTGCTATTTAGAAACAAGAAAAGGAGCAGCTTTGGTAGGTAAGAAGGCCAAAGTTGAAATGACTCCAGGAAACCCAAACGACTTGAATCACTCTTGTAAAGCTGAAGTAATAATTTACAAATACAAGCCTGATGAGGGCATAAGGACAGCAGGAAAGCAGCAGGTCAGCTACCGTCCGTGAGCACCCATTGCGCAGGCACCACACTGCTCGTGCACCTGAACCCACTCCTGTAACTGTCACCCCAGACAAGAAAGACTGATTTTTTTATGATTTACGAATGAATATCTCAGGCTTGGGTATGCTCATAGCTTTTCATAAAATCAAACAATGAGAAACTGTAATTTAGAGTCACATCCTTAAGGTTCTTTTATTCCTGAAGAAGGAGAAGAGGCGGCAACTGATTGCTAAGTGTGTTGAGTGTTTACATTTCATTATGCTAATCAAATTCTGGAAGCTTCCATTGTAGTGGATGTGTGGGTGGAACAAGGAGAGAGGAGGCGAGCTGTCAGGGAGAATGCCACCTTGCACTCTGGCCTTGCAGGAAGAGTAGACATGTAATAGTTGGTGAAGGAAGGGGGGGGGGGGAGTCTAGAGCAGAAGGCCTGTGGGAAGAACACGGCATGCAGGGCACTGTGCATGGGAACACTTCTCACACTGTCTCCTGACGTCCTTGTTGTATGCTAAGTAAAGGTGACACGGTCAATATGTTTGCATATTGTCTCCGTCTTAGGAGCTGCATCATTAGAGCTCCTATGGGAAGGATTCAAGACGTACAGGGAAGAACCCTGTTTAACAGTGCCTGCTGGACTGGACAATGTGTGTCTACATAACAGCTACAAGCAGCCCACATGCTGTGCCCCCCACCTCCCAGGGGATCTGCGTGACTCACAGCCTCTTACAGGGAACAACCCTTTCCCATTTCCGGGGGAGAAGGGGTCCCACAGGCTTGGGCAGGTAGATGGAGTATGGACCAACCCCTAATCCACACTGGGCCATCACATTCCCACTCCTTGGGCTTGTAATCTGGGACTAGGAGGATTCAGTCAGTCTTACGTAAAGGTTAGAACAGCAACAGGCAAATAAGCTGGAAACCAGGGGGCAGTCAGGTTTTGTTATGTGGGCAGCAGAATAGCACAGCAGAAAAAGAGAAAGAAGGAAACAGAGAGGGGGGCACAAAAAGAGAGAGGCAGAGAGACAGAGAGAAAGGGGAGAGAGACATGGACAGACAGAGGGACAGAGAGAGGGGAAGACAGCGGGGAGAGACAGAGAGGGGAGAGACAGACACAGGCAGACAGAGGGACAGAGAGGGAGGAGACAAGGGGAGAGAGACAGAGAAACAGAGAGACAGGAGAGAGAGACACAGGCAGAGAGGGGGACAGAGAGACAGAGGAAGAAAGAGACAGAGAGACACTTACAGAGAAAGACAGAGAGAGAAACATTGGGAGAGAGACATGCACAGAAAGAGGCCGTCATGGGGCAATATACGTTCGAGTAGCACAGTATAATAATCCATTTTCTCCTGCTGATCATCCGTAATAATGAGGCAGTGGCCACAGTAGCAGCCATCACTGTGCAGGTCATACCTGCACTCAGGAGGTCTGCAGGCAGGACCGCAGGCTGGGAGCCCGCACTTCCGCACAGCTGAGTGTGGGACCGTTCTTACCCAGTGTCCCCAGCTGTTGAAAGATGACACTCCTGCGCTGCTCTCTTTGCTTACAGCGCTGTATATATAACTCAGGCTGCTTCTTCATCAGTTCAGACTGACCTAGCTGTCTGTGTTCCTGATTCCATTCTGTCACAGGAGACATTTCATCCATCTGTCACATATGCATTGAAAGATTCCGCAAGACCCCTGGCAGCTGCCCAGCAAAATTCCAGACTCACACACACCTTTGAATCAAGGACGTGTTGTTAGATGTCAGAGAAGGGGGCACTCCATCCTGTTTGCCAGGACTGTTGATACCTTACTAGCCCAACGGGATTCCCGGTTTTCACATACCCCTAAGTGGTGTATTTACACCCCCCCCCCCCAAAACCAAGAGGATGTGTTTACATGTGTCCCTACATCAAAGAGGTGCTCACACATGCCCTTAAATCAAAGAAATGCATTGCTAAATGCCAGAGGACTAGACACCTCAGCAAGAGAAGGAGAGATGAGAGAAGAGAGAGGGGAGGCAATTCTACCCCTAGAAATAAAAGCCTTCATGCACTGTAAGGCAGGGCTGCTGCCCTCCCTTGGGTCAGCCTGCTCCACATCTCAGAGTGTACTTTCTTTTACTAATAAACTTCTTGCTGTTCATGCTGCATAAATTTCTGTCTCTTGATTGAAGTCTTTCCTTCAAGAAGACCAGAGCCGAGGTTTCAGGGTCATTTTCCTGGTTACAACACCCCAAACCACAGAGTAAACACAAGGCTGGGGGCAGCTGCCCCCAGGATGACTCCCACCTGTCTGGACTTCCCCATCTCCTGCCTTCTACGGGGCCTGGGACAGCCTCTGTAAGTCTTCTAGGCTTCAAGGGCTTCACATGTCCACAGACAGGACAGTGTCTACCTTGCATGTTGTAAAGGTCCAGTTTGTACACGCGACACTGCTCTGCCGGGAGTGTCCCATTGACCTGAGCTATGCTGCTGAGTAAGCCGGAAAACCAAAGGTGCTTGTGAACGGGCCCAGGCGAGTCCCCAGGGCAATGGCTGCAGCAAGGGTTCCACATGGCCCCTGGATGACCACTGTGACTTGGGGACATTCCTGAATGGGTGATGCTCAGTGGTGCTGCCATTCACATGGGCTTTGGTCACAGAACTTGTCATGTGTTTGCAGGTGTGTCTGTCTCAGAGTCCCTCCAGAGGCAAGGCCAGTGAAAGCAGAGACTAGTTAAATTATCTCCTTTGTAACTCACCAGGGCTCCAGCAGTCTGCCTCAAGAAACTTTAGCATCCTGTAGGCAGCAAATGAAGGGTGACCTCATACACGAAGAGTCCTTGTCTTTGAAACTGAGTTGGTGATTTCCCCATGTGGCCTGGTTTGAGCCACCTGCTCCTCTCACAGGGCGAGGTGGCAGAGCCAGCCAGGCCAGTCTCTTCACCTACCTCTGAAAGCACACCCATTCTGGCTGTTTATAGAGAGGATGGGAAGCTTTATGGGCATGCTGGGGAAACATGGCAGGAATCCGCCTGCGGGACCACGAACACAGCAAAGTGACAGCCGACCTAATGGAGGCAGTGAAGCAGAGCGTCGTGGGCCTTGCCCAGGGACCCGACCTCAGTGTGATGTTCTGCTCATCTGCAGGACGTGGGGGTGCGGTCTCGCTGCTAACAGAAAGACCACCTCTTCCCTGATGTCTTTTCTTTCTCCTGAGCCTGGAAGAATGCAGGGTATGACAGTGAGCCTGCCTGTCACGGGGTGAAGGGGGTAACGTACAAAGACAAAGCGTGTGTCAGATAGGTGTCAGCGTGGAGAGACAGAAGTGAAAGCCATTACCTGCAGTGAGCTTGCATCTGGAGAACAATTTAAAGCAACGTAGTTCTTAAATTCCAAAACCATGGAAGCCGGTGGTGAAACTGTTTCTGTCCAAGCAGGGAGCTGAGAAACAGAGGCAGAGCAGAACCAGTATGAGCGCCAGGCTGCCTCCCTAAGCTGCCCACACTCAGAAGTCTCCACTGCTTACACTCAGTTCCTTCTGTTCTAGATGATTCTACTGGGCTTTTACTTGTATTATTATTATTATTATTATTATTATTAATTATTATTATTATTAGTGAAAGATAGAGTATGCCTGCACGTTAACTCGAAACCTGATTTTCAGGAACCCACCCTACTCTAATCTGACTCCAGACTTGAAAACCACATCCTGCCCTGTGATCATCCACCTTTTAGGGCTCATCCAGGGTCAGTCTCACACACTCACTTTGTTCACCCCAGTTCTGTAGAAAGGCAGTTTTGAGTGTTTCTCACTTAGGAGCATCTCAGGGAGCATTGAACCTGCTTTTCCCTCCCTGGAAACAGCCCTACAACTGCTAACGCCAGTTTCAGAAGTTGAAACATTTACAGTTGTTTTCTCTACATATCTTATCAGGAAGATCAGTCAAAATCTTGATATTCATGACATTATTTCCAAAAATGTAATTGCCACGTTGGGTACGCTGAGCAGATATATCAACAACGTTGTGATGTCTGCCCTGGGCTCACTGCGTCCTGTTGCCAATTTTTGCCCAGAGAACTCTGACAGAATGAATTGTACAGATAAGAAACAGGATTTTCAAGGAACCACAACAATCTAGACATCTGTTAGAAATCTCATTCTTCTAAAAATAGCACTCCCAGTTTCCCTTCATGCCTGTCCTGGCTTGGGCGGTGAAGACAACAGTGAGATTTGATCGAATCACGTGGATATGTTGCCCACCTTGTCGCAACTATAGAACGTCGTGTCCCTGGAGCAGCCTCCCACATGCCCTGAGCCATGCGAGGCTGTTTCCAAGGCAGGCATTACTGTGGAGCCAAAAAGCAAGGCCATGGCAGCTCCCTGCTATTCCTCTTCCTGGTCCTGTGACTTCAGGAAAGCCTTGGTTTCCTCCTGTATAAATCAGGGACAGTTATAAGTCTCACCACTCAAGGTACTGTAAAACTTAAATAACGTAAGAAAAGAACTGATGGCATCACCTCTTTGTTCAACGACAAAGCACTCTCTCTTCATCTTCCCACTAACTCTCTATGAAGGCACATTTCACTCCTATTCACCTTTTTCCTGCTATTAAAGTCACGTGACCTCCTGGCCTCCTGTTTTGTTCCATAGACCTCGTGCCTCCTGCCTTCTCAAGGAGCTCATTGCTCCAGTGACTTCTCTCTCCTGAAATGCCAACCTCCACCACTAGCAGAAGCCCTACCCATGCACAGGGACCAACACTTAGTAGTTTTCAAACAAAGCAAAATAAGAGATCGTCGACCAACCCCTAACTTTCCCTTGCCTCAATTTCTTTCATTTCTCTCCTGTGCTTACTGATTGCTCTGTGATTATTTTGGTCCTGTGTCCCTTAGCTTTCTAAAATTTCATGATAAACCCATTTCAAACCCTTCACCAAGGCTGTACCTCACCTCTCTGTGTATTCAGGGAGCCAGCTGTGCCTCTGGGGTGACCCTGTCCTGATGCACTCAGTGTAGACTGGCTGCCTCTGTAGGGGCTCCAGTGCCCCGCCTGGGCACCCCTTCAGTGTCACACTTGAGGACCCCTTCACCTTTCTCCTGGGTGCATCATGTTTTCTCATTTCCACTGCTGCTGTTTTCTGTGTTCACACATCTTTGGGGGTAGACTAGATTCTGTAAATACGACCCAAAAACAAGGCCTGAAAAACCAATTTTTTGAAATGTTTTAGCATTCACAATTAACAGTTGAGTATAGGACCTACCTTAGTAATTCTTTTTTGTCTCTTTGTTTTGTTTGGTTTGGTTTATAGGATTATGAACTGGTTT
Source organism: Hipposideros larvatus (assembly GCA_031876335.1). Taxonomy (NCBI): domain Eukaryota; kingdom Metazoa; phylum Chordata; class Mammalia; order Chiroptera; family Hipposideridae; genus Hipposideros; species Hipposideros larvatus. The sequence continues at coordinate 129,661,518 of CM063088.1, read as the reverse complement.
TGTTTCGAGGGTTATGAAGGAATTTATCCATTGTTGTGTAGCTTTCAGAGTTGTTGTTCAGAAGTCCAAAGTCATTATGGTCTTTGATCTTCTACCTATGACCTATTTTTAAGTTTTTTTTCCCTCTGGAAGTTTGGTGCATCCTCTTTTGGCTGAAATCTCACAACAGAATTCTTTGGTTTAAGTCTATTTTCATCTCTTATTGTGGGCTTTCATTGGGTCCTTTTGGTCTAGAAATCCTTCCGTTCTCAGAAATATTACCAAAGTATTCCTTTGATATTTTCCTACTCTGCAGTTCTCATTTTTCTTTCATCTAGTTTTCTTATTAACTGTAAGTTGGGCACCCTACACTTGTTCTCCAGCTTTTTTTTTTTTTTTCTCTCTTTTTGTCCCTTTCTTCAATTTAGCTGCTCTTTCTGGTGTATTTCCTCAACATAACTTCCAAATTTTCTCTTGATTCATTATTTTATGTCACGTTTTTAATTTCAAGAGTCCTTTGGTCTCTGTATGTGTGTGTGTGTGTGTGTGTGTGTGTGTGTGTGTGTGTGTGTGTGTGTACACATACACACATATACACACACACATACATACATATATCACATGTTCTTGCTTCATAGAGGCAAAATTTTCTTTAATCCTTGAGGATATTAATGATTTGGGGGTTTTATTGTTTATATGCTTGGAAATTTTCTTCTCCCTGCATCATCTGTATTTCTTCCAAATGGCTTTCCTTTTTGGTTTGTTGTTGATTTTCTTTCTTTGTAATTTGTTTTTGTTTGGGTCTCTATTATTTTCATGTTAGAGACTTTTCTCAGATGTCCAGTAACCTTTCTTGTCCAATCATAGTTAAATAAATAATTAGCTAAAGAATTTTCCTGCAGCGAGATGTAGATTCTGTCTTGTTGGCACGAGAGTTACCACCATCGATTTACTCTGATGCTCCTCAGACTGTGCTTCTGTTCTTGCCTTTCGAGTTATCCTGTTAATTACGGATTTGTGTGTAAGGAAGTCCCTTTACAGTTATTTTATTGCTTCAGATGAGAGAAAAAGTAGAAATCTGTGCTCATGCCACCATCATTGTCTAAAAGTCCCTTCCCCCCTTACCCCACACAGTGGTATCTCCCTGCAGCCCTCTGTGGAATGAATGGCTTTGGCTAAATCTCCCAGTAGTTTTCATAGTGCCACATCCAGTGGGTACCTTCCTTTCACCGGCTTCCTAAAGTGTGGCCACTCCCTCCTTCTTGAAACACTTTCTTCTAGAGATGGCTCTACTCTGAGTGCCTGGTCCTCACCATCCTAAGAACTACACACACTGCCCCATTCCCCAGACTGAAGTGCTTTGACACGAGGTGAGCCCCCAGCCTTGGGGTTAGCCTGTGACCACGCACATTTGTGTCTCTGTAACTGAGCCCTCTCATTCCTGCCTCCCACCAACCCCTGCCATTGTCGAGTGGTGATTTTCAGCATGGCAAGGGGGAAAATCCTGTGTCCTGAGTCCACTTGGGGGCTCAATCCACACAGTGGAGTGGCACCAGGCGCCACACCCACTGGCTCTGAGCTAATCTCCAAAATGAAATCTGAACACAACTTCTTAGCAGATTACTGTTGTGTTTCTGGCACTGCTGTCCAAAAGTAAATGATAGCTTACGTAGCATGTACTTTTAGCAAAATTTGCTGATATTTTTTTATAAACGCCAATAAATTGTTTTATGTGCCCTAATATACTGCTGTAGACTTTTGTCAGGGATCAACATTACATGTTCTCCTTGTAAGTCTGGAACATCCAGCCGGTAGCACTGTCTGCCACACCGGGGGCTTCTCAACACAAGCTGTCCATCATGTGGTCGGACCTCTGCTCATTTAAACCTAAAAAATATGCACCCCGACTCACCCATTCTAACAGCTTGACTTTACCTTTTACAATACAGAGTTTTCTCTTTGGGGAAGAAGACTGAAGAAAATGAGCACTTTTGCTTTTCTGTGTCACATGTCACCCTCACACAAACCCTGAACAAATAGAAATGCAGTCTGTTTGTTCACTGGCCCTTTATGTCAGGCCTCCGTGTATGCCCTGATGCTTTCCTGCTGCCTCCTCTCGCTGTCTGCCACCCTGCAGCTGGTCACACACAGCACAAGCTGTGTTCGCACGCTGCACTTGTAACACACTGCCCTATCCATTCACCCTCAGTTTGGATTTTTCACATTTTGGATGTTATCTCATTTTAAGGATTCTTTTAAGGCTTCTCGGTGATCTCGTGAGGTTATTAGCCCCATTTTCAAGGAGGAAAGACTGTTAACATAGAGAATAATCACATGGTGACAAAAGTGACAATGCTCAGAAGTGGCAGAGCAAGAATTCAAATCCAGGTGTGTGGGACTCCAACCCTTGCCCGTGTATAAATATTGAGGAGATAAGGATGCGCTTGTTCCGCGTCCTTGTTCTGGGCATGGCCTTGGTCGGTGAGGTTCCAATATGCTGTCAAGTTTGAGAACCACTGCCCTGAAGCTACACAGGCCTCCCAAGGCAGAGGGTCCAATTTAGGAGGAAAATCATGGTCACTCCATGAATCTCAATGTGGGTGGACTTGAGTTCAACTTACCATCCACGGAAAGAAGGACCAGGAATGAAGGACCCTTGAAAGGACCAAGTGACAACAGCCTCAGCTGGTTTCTGATCAGCATCCTCTGTGGCTGCAGACATGACTTGGGCATCAGAAATAAGTGTCCACTTGGACTTCGTCCAGCAGGAATGACTGAGGGTGACATGGAACAAGAAAATGAAAGAGCAACATTGAGGGTGGCGGTCGGGTCTGATAGCACAGAGTCCTAATTGTCACTTTGGAGCCCCAGAAGCAGAAATCTCAAAGGAGGGGCAGGAACCCAACGCACAGCCAACCCAATGTGATGGCGCCCCTGGACGGAGGACCTGCGATCGGGAGCATGGCGCTGTCTCACTGCCTCCGCGGCTTTTGGCAGCTGCGGGACCACGCCTGCGCCTGTGGACCACAGAGCTCACTCAGCGGGGCACACGACCGGCGGCCAGTTCTGCGTGTCCTGATGAAGGACTGCAAGAGCCTTGGTCAGAAGGACACACACGGTGGCTAAGTTGTTGGTTTCTGAAGAATCTCCAGATGAAAGTCAATGGGGAACTGAAATTTTGAAAAAAAAGAAACAAGAAAAATAAGATTCATCATGAATTTTCTGTTGAAAATATTTTGATGAAGAAGCCAGACTGGAGCAGGGGAGGGCGTGGGGGCGTCGAGAGAAAAACTGTGTCCTTGGTGATGTGGAAGTCAGTGGGATCAAAAGGCCTGCCTTTAACTCCGTGTGTGTGATTGTGTATGTGTGTGTGGGGGTATGTGAGTGTGAGTGTGCGTGAGAGTGTGTAAGAATGTGTGTGAGTGTGTCAGTGAGTTTGTGAGAGTGTCTCAGTGAGTGTGAGAGTGTGTGAGAGTGTGAGTGTGTGAGAGTGTGTGTGAGTGTGTGTGAGCATATGTATGAGTGTGTGTACGTGAATGTGTGTGTATGAGTGTGTAAGTCAGCGTGTGTGTGTGAGTGTGAATGCATCAGTGTGTGTGTGTGAGTGTGTGTGTGAGTGTGTCTGTGTGTGAGCGCGCACCTGAGGTCACTGGAACCAGCTGAGCCTGCTGTGGGACGCCAGCTCGCCCAGTGCAACGTAGCCAGTGCCCAGGTCGCTCCATGGGGACTGGGGCAGAACAGGCGGATGAAACGAGCACGCGGAAGAAGAGGAGAGAATCCAGGCTGGAGCAAAAGCAAGCCCAGTGCCCGACAATTAGGGGCACATTTCAGCAGTGTTGGCCGAGTACAATTAATCCCTTTAGAAACAAAAAGCCTTCAGAATCATTGCATATTAGCTGTGTGGTTATGCTTGTCTCTGCAAGTACCTTATTTCCTTTTTTAGGAAGAATTGCCCCAGCTCGGTAGCAAATTATTTTGACATTGAAAACCAAACGTCTCCAGGTCTGCTGTGAAAACAGCTGTCATGAGACATTAAGCAGAGCTGGGCTGGAAAAAAAAGAATTTTTGAAAGAGCTGTCACAGCACCATACTTTTCTTTGAAGACAGTTTCTGAAGCCACTCTTATTGAAACAGGTCCACTCATCCGTTTAATGTTATAAAACGGATATCATATTTTTTATACAAGACAAACCCACAAGAGGAATTCTATTGCCACTCTCGGCAGTATCGTAGGAGAACGTGAACTAATCTAAGTGGGTAATTTTCACCCATTTCGTATGGATGGCGAAGACATTGCCACCTGGATGCCTGCTTGCCACTTCTGACGTCGTTCTTACACTTTCCCGCAGTCCACTGGGGTCGATGACTTGCTTTCAAGTATCTGACTGCTGCTTTTTTTATAAAAGAAAATTAGAAAATCTCTATGCACTGCCTATTTTGAAGTAAAAATAATGCAGCTGCCAAAAGCAGCCAGAGGTGTGACACCATATGATACTCTGGACCTCAGGGTACTCGGAACGTGCACGCCATCGCGTCCGGCTGGGCGAGCGTTGGTTTGTCTAAGATTTTTAAATAGAGTAAAATAATAATAATTTGATGATTATAATTAATTAAAGTTCAATTAATTAGAAGGTAAGTACTGTTTTACTGATGAAAAATGTGTGATTTGTTTCAGAAATAGGATTATATGTTATTCAGGTTTTAGAAAGAAAAAATGGCATTCAGCCATATCTCACACAGATATGAAGTAAATGCCAGAAATCTGTACAGTACATTGTAAGTTTAGCATTCTTATACTAGGGGTGCTACTGGAGATGACATTACTTGTGTTATAAAAACATTTTTGTATTATACAGACGATAGACCTCAATAGTTTGCTCATATTTTATGCTAAATTGTATATACAATGCCTCTTGCATTATAAAATTTGAAGTAGAAACAGTCAGTCTCAATTCACAAGTATTGAATGCTTTGTGTAAATTTAAAAATAATTTAGGAAACAAAGGAAAAATTAAATTTATTCCAAATTGAAAACAGGATGACATACAGAGGGATTATTCATTATGAATTTGTACCAACTGGATAGCTAACCAAATTTATTATTTGGAAGTGCTGAAAAGGCGGCATGAAAAATTTAGATGACCTGAACTTTTCGCCAACAATTCATGGTTCTTGCATCACAACAGTACACCAGCTCACAGGGCACTGTCTGTGAGGAAGTTTTTAGCCAGTAAACAAATAACTGTATTGGAACACCCTCCCTACTCACCTGATCTGGCCCCCAATGACTTCTTTCTTTACCCAAAGATAAAGGAAATATTGAAAGGAAGACATTTTGATGACATTCAGGACATCAAGGGTAATACAATGGCAGCTCTGATGGCCATTCCAGAAAAAGAGTTCCAAAATTGCTTTGAAGGGTGGACTAGGTGCTGGCATCGATGCTTAGCTTCCTAAGGGGAGTACTACAAAGGTGACCATAGCAATGAGGTATGTAGCACTTTTTCTAGGATGAGTTTGCAAACTTAATTGTCCAAACTTGTATACCTATATTTAAAAAGATCTTCATTGTAGTACAATTTATACTGACAAAATAAAATACTGTAAATATATCAAAACATAGGATTTATTAAGGAATTAATAGTGCAATAATAATAATAATCAAACAGTGGTATATTATGTAGCAATTTTTTCAAAGTAAATAACATGGAAAATTGATGATGTAGTATTAAATAAGAACAAAAATAAAGTAGAAAACCAAGCTGTGATCCAATATAAAATTTTCTTTAAAATTTGTTCATGTATATATCTGTATGTTTTTAGAAATACATACAAAAACTTTAAAAATTATATCTAACTATGAACAATAGGTGTACCATGGTAAAACGAAAATATGGGTAACTATTATTTTCATCTTTATATTATTTCTTTCTTCCCACACTTTTTTACAATAAATCTATTCCTCTTACAATCAGAAAAATAGTAGGATATTATCTTAAATTATAGTAAAACTCAGCATACTGGTGGTAGGGAAGCCTGACTAGCCCTGACTTTAATTGTGCCCTGGCGTATCAGAGGCTTCATGGATGTAACTCCATTGAGTCCCTTTGCCCTGAACGGTGGCATTTGGAACTTTATCAGTGATGACCCATGTTAGAAGGGAGCCTTTTCCATACCATTGTGTAGGAAATGACATCAAATGAACTTGACCTCCAGAGGGCCAGACTGTACAAGGTTCTGTTCATGGTCACCTTTGCCCTTTCACATGCCTTTATGCTCTTTGAAAATATAGTCTAAATAATCATCTTCCAACTATAACTGAGAACATAATTTACTTTTCAATTCATGAAGAATTCGAGGTCCATTTACCTACCATTCCAGTCCCTTTACTTTGTCAATTCAGATGCAGAATCTAGATAAATTCAACACTGTCATATAAAAATCTTTCTTGCTTGCTTTCTTGCTTACCTTAAATCTTGACTGTCCTCTCTGTTTGTATGCAAATCAATGAGGAGTCAGTAGAAACATATGTATAAAAAGCTATATTATACACAGGTGCATAGACATAATCTAATTGTTACGCTGGACACGTGTCACTTGAAATCCTGCACACCTACTGAAAACACACAACTGATTGGGCTAGGCTTAGAAACTTACAAACTGCCGTGTGGAAATGCACCTTTCCCTTCTCTGTGTGCACGGTGGAGCACCACACAAAACCACAAGTCCAAGAGAGCAGGAGCGAAGCGTGAGCTTGGTCTCCTGGTAACTTTGAGCCAATCTTGTTTCCATCCTGACCCCAGCAATTAGGAAGCCAGTCGGTACAAGGGCAGACCAGAACTTGAGTGTGAAGACAGACTGGAGGCACCAGGAGAGTCCCTGGGCTGGCGAGTGGTGGCCACGGTGAGGGCACACAGGCAGCACCCGAGGAAGGGCTTCTCAAAGTAGGGTCATGCGATGCGGGCACACTCAGTGGTGCCAAGAGCTCCACATGGGAGCCCCAAGGCGGAGTCACTTTATTCCGGGCTTGATATAAGGTTGACCAGATATTATGAATGAAGTATTTCTCAGATGAGCTGGAATATTCAATTTAAAAACAGTCTCACCTCCCCCAGATTGCCACCTTAGCTACACACATCACAAGTGGACGTCCATGAAGAACGAGAAAGCCATGTTCCTATTCCTGCTCTTACAGTCATTCTACTTGCTCCCTCAAATTGATAATGTTTCAGTTTGGTTTTTGGGGATTTTTGGGGGGTTTTTTGGGGTTTTTTGGGGTTTTTTCTGTTTGAAGTGGTGCATAAGAGCTTGTTGGGAATGTTGAATTAGAAGCAGATGGTATTTTCAACTCAACTTCCCCCCCTTCCTGTTATTCTGAGGAAACAATTCCAGACCTGGGAGTGCACAAGAGGGGCCTTCCCGGTGCTCAGCAAGGAGGCATTGGTCTGATGTGTTCAATGGGCAGAAGACCCTCTTGACTGAGTCGTAATGCATTTGGTTTTAAGTGATGCTGGCTAAAGGAATTAGGCTGCTGCCATTTTTTTCTTTCAATTCTTCTTTTGAATTTTCCCAAATTTGTAAAAGCTACAGTGTTATCTTCCAAGCATACTGAACAAATGGTTTCTCCAGTGGGATGCAAGAAGCTTTTATGAAGCTAAATAGGTTTTGCAGGTTAGTGGTTAATGAAAATACTGCAGAATCACCATGGACATTTCTATCATAATTTCGTTTAGAGAATTTTTATAGTTTGAGTCATTTGTATTTTGTTTCTGAGATTTTAGTTATCCCCTAAAACCCACCACTCTGTTCCTATTCAATTAAATACTATTTTAATGATTCAAATATTTTACTTTATACTTTTTATTTAAAAGGGAGCAACTTATAAGACTGAAAATTTTTGCAATGATGGTCTTTATTCTTATGCATACATAAATTTGTATTTTTTTCTAAGTAATTAATATATTAATAAGATAATATACTGGGGGTGCCAAAAAATGTATACACATTTTAAAAGATGTTATCTATGTATTACTTTTCAAAGTTGTATTGAATTACGGTAGCAATAATGACATTTGTTCAATAGATGGCATTAACCAAATGAATGCTAGTGTCACCATGTGACAGGCAGGAGAGTCAAAGAAAATGGTGGAAGCACGGTTGTCATCTGAGGAGCACAGGACCATTTTGAAGTGGAATTTGAAATTCGAGAATGTTGCAGAAGTACAAAAAAAAATGGAAGTGTAAGTATAAAACCAAACCTCCAACACGCCTAACAATTGCACGCATTCATAAGTTTGAGATGCATGGTATTGTGTGAAGAAATTGAAACGGCATGCACAGTGATACAAGTGGACGCTTTGGTCAACATTGCTCAAAAAGTAGTTCCCTGTAATCAAAAGTGTCTGGACATTGATGGTAACCAATTTGAGCACCTCTTGTAATTGCAGAAGTCAAACGTGACTTGCATTTATCTTTTGTTATCAGAATATATTGAGTATTACAATTTTAATACAGTTTTTTCCTTTCTTAAAATATGTATACATTTTTTGACAACCTCTGTATATAAGATATATAATAAGCTATTAAAATAATATATTAAGTAATATCCTTATTTGGCTTCTTTCTTGCTTTTGCTGTTACTCACTAAGTAAGTGAATTATGACATGCCACGTCTGTATGCATGAATACGTAGGGAGGACATGGTCTGCTGTCCACATTAACTGGCGAATTAGACAAAACCCTACAGCATCCCGATGCTGCCTCCGCTATCTCCTCACCAATCACACCAGATGAGGTTTTTCCAGATCACATATTTAGGGAATGATAGAATGGCTGTATATTCCTGATGATATGGTAAAAATTTCCAAATCAAATTCCAGTGAAACTTGTGACAATACCGACCGTGGCCACAGAGCTGAACCCAGGTTTGGGAGATTTGAGTTTTGCAAATAAAATCATTTCTCTAGTATGTTATCTGATGTATGCTGTATGTACCCCAGTAAATATCTGTTGACTTAGTGAAGTTTTCCACTTTCATGACTCAGCCTAGAAAGTTTTTTTCTGTAGAAATGGTTGTGTTCTGCTTGGTGGAGGAGGACATGCAATCACACGGCAAATGCATGATGAAGCTGCCGGTGGACTGTTCACAGTGACCCTGGGTTTGATTCCCCCAGTATAGGTCCCCCTGGAATGAAGCAAGTGGTCTCTAACTTGGAAATCCAGGTTCTGTCCCAGGTGACACTTTGCCTCCTAAGGGTACAGCCTTGAAGGTGTATCTGCCAACATGTCCAAGTACCAGTAAACCCAGGAATTGTGTCTTTGCATGCACAGTCTCTCGACAGCTTAGGGAGCTGGCAGGATGGAGATGGTTTGTTTTGCTTTGTTTTGCTCTAATCAGTTCATGAATAGGCCAGAACTACAAAACTCTTACCTTAAGCTGCAATCAATAGGTGAGATTCACATTGACCTCTTGATAAATAAATAAATAAATAAATAAATAAATAAATAAATAAATAAAGTAGGGTGTTTGCCTCCAGCTTAGCAAAAAAAAAAAAAAAAGGTGTGTTTTGTTACATTTGGACTGCATTCTCTGGCAAGAAGCTCCTGCAGTTATGTTGTTTATAAAGAGGCCAAAATGCTGGTGAGGCCAAATACCACACAGAGTAATCCCTGAGAAGACTCATTTGTTTATCTTTCCTAATAGTTCCTAATTTCTCAACCCAATAATGCTGGGAAGAAGTCATAATTCTACAACCAAACCTCTCTGGTTACCAAACTACCCTTTCTCCCCAGTGAGGGAAGATGGACTCTACATTCTGCCTGTTTGGTCTAAAATGTGAGCATGTGTGTACAGGTTCCATCGCAGGCACCACTGGGGAACACCAGAAGAGAGCATGGCTTCAGGCAGACAGAATGCGGGGTTCTTGAGAAAAGCAGGATTGGACGTCTTAGTTTCTCTTGCTGAATTACTGATAGGGTTTTGAGCAAAGAAAAAATCTGAAACTGTTTTAGCTCCCAGCGTCTGAATAGCTCAGAAAACAGAAGGGTATCTGTTTATGACACACATCTTTGTGGAATGTCCCCCTGGTGATCTTTCCCAACACCCTGTGCTCACCTGCCCATGTCCCTTTGCTGTCCACATTTCCTTTAAAAATAGTTCTTGCATTTTAGTTCTCTCAGAACTTCTTTTAATGGAGAGAATAGAGTTTCCTCTTTCATGAGGGCACCACAGGACTCTGAGTCTCTAAAGCTGCACAAATAAACTTTGAAGATCCTGTCGTGGTGGCCACACACCGCTCTCAGCCTTGGCGCACACCCTGGCTCTCAGTGCTGAGGGCACCTCTCCATCTTAGAGACACAGCATGAGACCAGAGATGAAAACTCGTCTCTACTAAGTCAGGGGAAACCAAAAAGGTCTGGTTACAATGGCATGTTTTCAGTATTTGCTTCTTGGGAGATTCTGGTTCCATTTAGCCAAATACCGGTTAGCAGATGTGATCTGGCCATGCCCTCAAGAGCCATTGTGATACTGAAAGGACCAAACAAAAGATTAAAAAAACAGTGGCTGTCAGGTGTTCTCACAGATTTCAGAAGCAAAGCAAAGGGACTTAGGAGTTGCAATATCTTCAACGGTCAGCTATTTAGACAGTGAAATGTCATCCAGCAGATGCGAGTTTGTTTAGCAAACTATGGGTTCAACTTCCAGTTTAAAAGTAGATCTGATAGATTTTCCACGCTTCCCATCCCCAGGATGTACACGACAGGATCGGTAGTATCAGTAATATTCCTCCCTTCCAGACCACATCTGGTATATTAGTTCAATTACGTAAGGACTGGCCTTTCTGAAAACAATGTTTTGGTTCAACGACAGCCCAGCAAAGTCGGTTTCTTTATCTCCTTATTTTGTTTATCCCAATGCCCTAGACATGTTGTTTCCACTGGCCTCTCCTCTGCTGGCTCTTCCTTTGCCTCTGACTGTGGCATCATGAGTAGGCCTATCTGTCCCAGGCTCACCTGCTGGGGGATTATCCTGCTTTCTCAACCTTGTGGCAGCACTGTGTATTACTCGGACAAATAAACCGTGTTCCTAAACCTGGATGGCCCAGGCGTTGAGTGTAAATAGCCACTGGCTTGCTGGAACTGGAAGGAGAAAGGTTTTTTTTTTCCTGCAAGGGCACCCCTCCCGTAGGTGTTCTGATGAAGTGAAAAGTGGCCTGAACAAGGGCTCGGGAGAGAAGCAGATGGGGGCTATTAGTGTCAGAGGTTTAACTGTGAGTATCTTCAAGTACATTTATTTTGTGAGGACTTTTAAGTCTTTATGTCACTCTGATACCAAGTTAGTTCCCTTTATAGCGTTCTGTGTTGACATCTCTGAAGTGACTTGAGTCCTGAGGTTTCACCGCAGCACAAGCCTTCACAACCTTCATCCACTAGGCCAATTCTATTCGATCTAATTCAGGAGATATTTTGAGGAATAAGTCTGTACAAAACATTCCAATAAGCACTGTGACTTTATAAAAATGGCTCAAACTTTTCTAGAAGATCATCGTTTAATTCTAATAGATTTAAAGAGTTACAAATATAGTTCACTCTGTAAAGCATTATGGCAGAAGCAACTTCGGTAAAGCATGGGGAAGGAAGGATCAATTCTGTCTAGTGCTCAGGGGAGGGGTCTTGGCGTGGAAATAGGTGAAAAACACATGTGTCTAGAAGGAAGGGTAGATCGGACATTATGTGAGGTGAGGACACAGTTTCGTGGAGGAAGACGTGATGCAAAGACACCAGGGCTACAGGCACAGGGCCTGTGTGTGAAAAGGCAGCCATGGTGCGCATGCCTCTGAAATGCACGACGGGGGGGGGGGGGGGGGGGGGGGGGGGGGGGGGAGGGGACAAGGACATGATAGAAGCAGTGGCTGGGGAGGAAGCTTGGAATCAAACTGGGTCTGTTATACAAAACCAAGAAAGAGGTTGTGCCTGAATTTCACAGTGGGACCCTCGTACCTAAGGGTGGGTGCTTTGTGCCGGAAGTCCTAGGAGCATAACTGTGTGAGCCGAACATCCCCACCCCTTTCCTGAGCCTGTCACCCTGACTGCCTCACATCTGAGTACAGAGCACTGTCACCCTCAGCAATGACGGCAGGCTTTACAATGGCCCAGGCTCCAGATCAAACACTGACAATTCATTTGCATTTTACTGTTGCAAAGAATCCAACCAGGGCCGGCCGAGTGGCGCGATGGTTAAGAACTCGCTTGGGACGCCAGAGGGCCCCGGTTCGGATCCCACATATGAGGGCCAGTGACACTGCCCTCTACAGCTAAGATGCTGAACAACAGCTCAACCTGGAGCTGGGCTGCCGTGAGTTGCCGGCGACGGCGTAGGCTGTAGCCCCTGCTGCAGTGGGTTGCCATGGGCTACCGTGTGTAGCCAGCAGCCAGCGTGAGCGGCCAGCAGCTGCAGTGAGCGGCTGTCCAGAAACCGGCGACTGATCTGCCTCGCCCGGGAAGAGTGCAATGATGGTGCCAATTTGGGCCAGTGAAGCAACGTCCTCCACAACTAGACTGAAGAACAAAATGACAGCAACTTGTCTGTCCCCCTTCCCCCAATTCCCCAACACTGTTCCCATCCCCCCAATTCACCAATAAAAATCTTAAAAAAAAAAAAAAGAATCCAACCATGTGAGGTTCACCTCTGAGTGCGTGTGATAGGGGAGCAGTTACTCGTCATCATTACTCCTCTTGCTTGTCACGTTCGGGCTACTTCAAATATCGGATTCAGAAACGGGTGGGTCCAAATGCAAAGTGTAACTGGCTGGATGGAAGCATGCTTTTTCTGGAACGAAACTGGAAAGCTTGTTGGCTGACAGGAGTGTCTGAGTGAAGAGGCCACTAGGCGAATGAGAGTGTGCTGTTATCTTCCTGATATACTTTGAGCCACATATAAATCTAATTTAATGATTAACCCACCTTCCAGCCATGTCTGTGCCTTTTAAATACCTCCTATATGTTAGGTGGTTTAACTTGTAAGAAATTAACTTTCTACCTGTCCCGATTGAATACTAGGTAATTTGAAATGCAAGTACATCTTTTCTCATGTGGAAGCCAGAAGAGATACTATTTTTTTTAATTATTATTACTCAACTGGTGAGGACACAGGTGGCAAGACAAATTATAAAATTTATTAGGGATTATGCAGCAGATGGTGGTTAGAGGGAGATGCCTGGACCGTTTGGGCGTTTTCTAGAACAATTTCTATGCTACATGCCCGCCTGTGTGTACACAGAGGAAACCTACCCCCCGTCACGAGTGTCTGTTTTGGAGACATCCAGGGACATTTATAACTGTGTCCAAGAGCTAGCCATTGGCCTGGGCCTGTACTTCCAGAGGAGAGGATAAGAGAAGCCATGGGTCATCGCACTGGCTGCTGTCTGACGCCCAACCCCGTCAGCATAGTCCACAAGCATGGACGTGCCCTCCTCAGTTGAATGACAGTCTTGTTCTGCATCCTGGAGGAAGTGGACCATTTCCTCAACGCTCCTACTGTGGTCCAGCATAATGGCAGGCAGCCACATGTGTTAGTCAGCATGTCTTAGGACAAACCTTTCCTGGAATATACGTCAACCTGTCTGTGCTGAGGTTTCTCACCCTCTGGTATTAGAGAACAAAGGAATGCAGCAAATGCCGCTAGTGCAAATGCAGGCATGCTCTCACACCCGTCTCCACTGCCAACCTGAAGTGCTGCTCTTCAAATCTGGGAAATGTGAGAGGAACATTTCTTATTGAGGAGTTACTTTTAATCAATTAATAAAAGTAAAGCAATCAGTGAAAACCAATAAAAAGAACCCAAACTCCTAAAACTGCTGGAAGGATGGCCACACAGAGTCCGTTCACATCTTCAAAGCACATTAGAATGAACACCTAACTACTGATTATCACACTCGTGCAAGGTACACTTAGAAAGGAGCAATGCACAGAAACTTGCCCAAGGCTCCCAGGGGACTGCCATCCAAGTCTCACCCTCTCTGAGTCCCAGGCACAGGTGTGCGTGTTCTTTCTGAGCAGGGGACAAACCACGACCCCTAAGAGGTGATCACAACAGGAATAGCTGATGTTCCTGATATCTTCCATAAACTCAGATAAAACCTGTCACTGCAGAGAGGTTTTGCAGGAATGAGCCTTCTCACAGGGACATATTTGCCTGGGGTGATGCTAGACAGCATGACACTGACACTGGGTTTTTAACAGCATGTGAAACACAACAGCTTCCTCAAGTGAATGCATGGAGTGTGGTTAGGCACACACGTGGAAACTTCTGGACCAAACGGGCCCATGTGCTAAGGCTCTTGGATGCAGGTGGGTGTCCCTGGATGCCAGCCGCACAGTACCTGTCAGCAGGTCTGTTAAGGGCTCTGATGTTGCCACCATTAAGCAGTCTGAAAAATGGATTATGAGGCAGGACACGGTGGCATTTCTTTGCTGTCATTTGCCAATTTCATTACTCAGAGAAAGCAGCGTGTTTTATGAAACCACAAAGAAGAGACCGTGACTGGAACAAGGTAGTTTATCAGGAGGGAGATAGGTGGGGCTTCTAGGGATTACCAGGAAAGGCCCACCCACACTCCCCCATCCACCCAGGGTCCCAGCTGACGGCTTCTGAAGGTGTAAGGGGCCTGGCTCTGGCCCGCAGCCAGAACAAAACCCTAGAGCCCCGTCTTTCAGCATTTGAAATTTCTCACTGGTGAGCCAGCCATTTTATTGCATGTGTTTCTAAAAGGGAGAATTCTAATAAAACCAACTGGGTGAATCCCGCACCCTCCCTCCTTGTGTGTCCAGATGACTAGAGAGGGATGTATTTTGAATCAGCTACAGCCTGTTCTGTCTCACTTCTCCTGCCCAGACCATCCCACCCTCCACACTGGCACAGCCCCCAACTGTCAGCGATGCTGCTGCTCCTGCGCCTTGGGGAGGACGCGGGAGCAGCGCCCTCGTGGGCAGAACTCTGACTACCCGAGTAGAAAAAGAGAAGCGAGTTTTGTCCTAGTCCACTCGGGATGCTAGAACAGAACCCCACAGGTAGGGGCTTATAAACAACAGGCATTTATTCCTCACAGTCTGGAGGCTGCGCAGCCAGGGTCAATGTGCCAGCAGGTTCAGTGTCCGCTCAGGTCTCTCCTGAGGTCCCTCCTCACTGGGACCTCACATGGTAGAAGGACTGAGGGGGCTCTCGGGGCCTCTTTCATGAGGTCACTCATCCCATCTTGGAGGCTTCACCCTCACAACTTCATCACACCCCAGACGACCCACCTCCTGACACCACCACATACCGTGGCACTTTCATGTACAGGTGTGTTAGGTCAACTGTGGGTCTAAGCATCGTTGGCTGATCAACCAGCAAACGAGTGATGGCCTCTGCTGCCTTTCACACAGGGCAAGCTGAATGGTGGAGGAGCCAGTGGCAGGGCAGCCTGACATCTGCAGCCCTTGGGTGGTCATGTCCTCCTGTCTTGTGCTGAAAGTAAAGACAGAACGCATAGGCTATTTGAATGGCCAGGGCTAAAACTGTCCCCAAAGGGCATTTTTACGCCAAATTAAACCAAATTATGAGTAATAGTCTTAGTTACTTTGCTATAGAATATGTCCCCCCAAATTTTACATGCTGACACCTTAACCCCAGGTGATGATGTGGCAGGTGATGAGGTCACTAAGGTAGAGCCACCATGATGGAATTAGTGTCCTTATAATGAAACCCAGAGACTCCCCCCTTGCTTGCCCCTCTGTCATGTGAGGTCACAGTGAGAAGACGCATCTGTGAGACAGAGGGCGGGGAGGGGCCTCACCAGAGTCTGCCTTCCCCTTGATCCTGGACGTCGAGCTTCCAGACTGTGAGTGCACAAGTCTGCTGTTTGTAAGCCCCCAGCCATGGTACTTTGTTACAGCGGCCAAGCAGCCACACTGGCCATGAAAAGACCTTACTTGTACAGAAGGCACTACAGCCGCTTCCACACCCTGGCACCACTGGTGCCCAGAGCCCAGGCACACAAAAGCCGTGCAGGGGGCAAGGCAGGCCTGGCACCCGGGTCCACTCCGAGCACCTGCGCAGTTTGGAGATGACGCTTTCTAGGGACCCTATTGGGAAATCGTCCTGAGTCACTCAGGGATCAACTGATGGTGCTGTCACCTCCCAGGTCTCCCTACCATGGTACAGAAACACAGCAGTGGAACACCAGAGTCAGAGCACACTGAGACACTTGCGTGTTTCTTGGAAATCAGAATCAACTGCTAATCGAATGGTCGCCAAACAATTTCAAGAGTTAATACTTGCACCACAGTTTTCTCCTGTCATGTAGTCTGTGGGTGTGTTTTTATTATGGCCAACGCGACACGGGGTAGACTCCATACCTATGAGATGTGCCCAGACCTTACACCAGTCTTGAAGGGGCCTATCTCAGGATCCCCCATGTTGGCACAGGACAAATTCAGTCAACCTGGCTTAAATAAGTGAGCCTAAATCAAAGCCACATGGTGACTGCTTAAACTTTTCCCTTTGGACGTTTGTCATACCAGCTATGCATAGTGACTTTTATTAGTCACATTTACCAACTTTTTCTTTAGACTGTATCAATTCTTCGCACTTAAGGGGCATTTGATAAACAGGTATTCTTTTTCTGTGTCTTCTTTCCAGTCTGATTTTTCCCACACCTATCAGTATTTTTAAATGGGTGCTTGCTGCCACGTAAAGTGCACTGCACTCCAGTGAGAAAGTGGGTTCCTTCCATTTCTGAATTTAGCTGGCTGTGTGGCCATAAATAAGGACTGTGACCTTTTGGGCCATAAATCCTCTCAACTATGAAATATACACACACACAAAATGTGAGATAAGATTATTGTTGATTTCACTTTAACATTTAAGGAATTTAATTGTGCCTATGTGCTTAGCACTTCACTATTTTTAAATTTTAATCATGATCATAGTTCTCCTCTGAGACTTTCCCAACTTTTTCTCATTTACCTTAAGTCAGATAAGCCCAAAAAGTAATACAGTCCTCCTCTAGCAATCTGAAAAGGGCTAACTAAAAATGAAAGTACTGCCTGATGCTTTGAAAGGTGCCTTGTCCTGTTAGACATTCCATGTCAGGGTTGTTTGTTCAGCACACGGCTGTAGTAGACCAGGCCCCCAGAACTGACTTCAGCCAAGCAAGACCTATTTTATACTTCAGCCTATCATTTTTGGTGAACTAAGTGCACACTAATCATGCCACATGTTTTTCCAGACCCCTCCCTTCCCCAAAACAGAGTAAATCAGCATACAGCCATTTCCAAAGGAAACATCACCACTGATAGAATCATTTTTTTTGCTGTGTAGAAATGCTCAAGGGCATATTTTCAAAGTATGTGTTGATCACTGGGTACATCTGGGCTCACATAATTATTTGTTTTTGTAAGAGTTCAGGATATGCATAAGAAGTACTGTAAAGGCATATACATGTGATAGAATTTTTAATACAGTGGCACATAGTTTTAATTTCACTGTTATGAAAATGATGTTTTGCCCATAATGAATCAAAATGGAGACACCACTCATGAAATATAAAGCTATTTCTCATTCACCAGGCGTCAGTGTTTTAATCCTTAAAGGATTGTTCAGTGCACATCATATTAGGCACCGTGTTGCCCTTCAATAAAGCCAATGTGTGATAGATAGCACACAATAGACCAAGTGCCAAACCTAACGGCTAATATCTGGGTCACTGTATTCTGTGAATTTGTGTAATAGCCCTCCTTTCATCAAAAAAACAAAAAAAATTTTTGACTTATTTCTTCAGTAACTCTTGAGTCGTCTTGTTAAACTTTCATTTAAAATTCTGAATTCCATGGTTAAGAGCTCGCTCCAGAGTGCAAGCTCTGAACAACAGCGGTTCAAGTCTCACCCGAGCTGAGCTGCTACTGAGCTGCCAAAAGGTGGCAGGATGGCTCAGCTAAAAATAAATAAATAAATAAAATAAAAATCTGATTTCCAGCTGGAAGACACTCAAGGAAATAAGCCTTCAGGATGAATACAATTGAAACATGAAGAGACTGAATCATGCTATAAACTGTTGAATATTACCAGGCTGCCTGACTATGCAAAAAAATTGTGGCTCAAAAAAATATAGAATATTACCAAAAGACAGGATGAGCATGCTTTTCTTGAATTTGCAGTGTTCCTTATACTTAAAATGCCCACATTTAAACCTTGAAAACTTTACATTATCTTAATATAAAGTGATGAGATTTGGGTACTAATATAGGATGGTTTATATTACATTGAGAAAATATTATTTTATTTAGATGTGACTATAACTGAAACAACACAGTCTAGTATAATTATAATCAGAGACGCTCTCTTACTGAATGGGAGCACTCCTTGCTACAAGAAATCTATTGATTACTCAGTTAAGAATATTAAAGAGATCTTTCAAAGTTTTGCATACAACGCAGAATTCATACTTCTTCAGAGGTTGGAGGTAGGGTAGGAAAGACATTTCCAGAACAGGAGTGTCTGAGCATGACTTGAAGCACAGGTGGTAAGCTAGCTATGTGGACAAAGAGAGGGAGAGCATTCCAAACAAGGGGGAATAGTTTGTGCGAGGGCAAGGAGGCATGACACAGCATGCTGAGTTCTGGGAACAGAAAGGAATCTGATCATATCAGAGTGAGGGATGCAAGGGAATTTGGAGGTGAAGCTGTAGATATTGAATGGTGGCCAGTCAGATCACACTTTGAAGGAATTTAGTTGGACAGGACATGAATCATATCTACAGTCATCTATTTCTATATTTTCCTGCTGTTTAACGCGAGAGCAATCCAAAATCAGAGGCCATACAGATGGTCACTGGCAGATCTGATAATAGTCTTCAGAAGGTTAAAGTCAAGTGCTTGATCCTCTCCCTTTTGTGAATGTTTGCTAATATTAATGTGTACACTGGAGATTAGATACAAGGTATGATCACACAATATGGTGAATGTTTAAATTAAAAAATATATTACAGTAAAAGAAACATTGTCTTTAATTACCCCTCAAAATACTCTCCCTCCCTTCAAACACACTTATCCCATCATTCTTGTCACTTTCTTTTTTTTTTTTTTTTAAGATTTTTTATTGGGGAATTGGGGGGATAAGAACAGTGCTGGAGAATTGGGGGAAGGGGAACAGACAAGTTGCTGTTGTTTTGTTCTTCAATCTAGTTGTGGAGGATGTTGCTTCACTGGCCCAAGTTGGCACCATCATTGCGCTCTTCCCGGGCGAGGCAGATCAGTTGCCGGTTTCTGGACGGCCGCTCACTGCGGCTGCTGGCCGCTCACGCTGGCTGCTGGCCGCTCACGCTGGCTGCTGGCTACATACGGTAGCCCATGGCAACCCACTGCCACAGGGGCTGCAGCCTACACTATCGCCGGTGACTCACAGCAGCTCCAGGTTGAGCTGTTGTTCAGCATCTTAGCTGTAGAGGGCAGTGTCACTGGCCCTCATATGTGAGATCTGAACCGGGGCCCTCTGGCATCCCAAGCGAGTTCTTAACCATCGCGCCACTCAGCCAGCCCCATTCTTGTCACTTTCTGATGCAGTTCTGGAAGTCCTATTTTGTGAATGTCTTTAGTTGCACTGTCATTGCTGCCTCTATGTCCTGAATCATTTTGACTTTGGGGAAGAGCCAGAAGTTGCAGGTGCCAGATCCAGAGAATTAGGTGGATGAGGACACACTGTAATGTTTTTATTTGACAGAAATTGCCATACCAGAAGCGATGTGTGACTCGGAGCACTGTCATGATGGAGGATGATTTACGGCACACTTTAAACACACCTTCTCTCAATCACAGCTCACACCAGACTGACTGCACTGAACAAGTTGAAACTTGTCACACACTACTACTAAAGTTGGAGGCGTTTCCCATATTGAAAATTCCTGCCTTTCCGTTAGATAGCACTCAGCAGCAGCATTCACTGTAGTTTGTGATCACAATGGAAAGACTCTGTGTCACACATTGCTTCTGGTATGGCAATTTCTGTCAAATAAAAACATTACAGTGTGTCCTCATCCACCTAATTCTCTGGATCTGGCACCTGCAACTTCTGGCTCTTCCCCAAAGTCAAAATGATTCAGGACATCAAGGCAGCCAAAACAGCGCAACTAAAGACACTCACAAAAGAGGACTTCCAGAACTGCTTCAGAAAGTGGCAAGAATGATGGAATAAGTGTGATCAAGCAAGGGGGAGTGTTTTGAGGGAGCTTAATGGCAATGTGTCTTTTACTGTAATATTTTTTATTATTTAAACATTCACCGTATTGTTTGATCACACCTTGTATTACTTTGGGATGAGGAGTTTCACAGCCTCTCCCGTGAACTGACTGACACCTGTCTATGTAGACCAGATGTTTGTACTGACAGAATTAGAAGAGTTGTTCCTAGACTATTTGCTCTGAGATTTTTAACCATTTTCACAATGAAAGGTTATTGATCAGTTATTCTAAGTACTTTATCAACTCTGGCCAGTGTTCCCAATCATTTAGCCAAATGAGTTGAGTGAGCAACTTACATAGGAATTTAGCCACTCAGTCATTTCAACATGCATTTTGCAACCAACTGATACTGGGAGGTAGAAGTTCTTAAAATTAAGTGTCTACGATGCATTCCTGTGGCCTTTTGTTTCTTGCTTTTGTTTGTTTTGTAAAATAGAGGATGACTCTCATTCACTTAAAATACTGCCACTTCTCTCAACTATGGGGTGAACTCTGCCTGCTCACAGGCCCCTTAATCTGCAAGTGAGAGGAGTCCCCACGTTTCTCCTCCTTCCCTTTGTCCTCTGTGTATGCTGAGCATTCAGCTGTGCACAGAGCTGTATGTTCTCGCCAGGCGTCTCTGCTTTCTTGAGAGATTGTAAATCTCAGTAAATAAAGCACACACTTCCACATTAAGCCAGAAACAGGGGAAAGCTGCACCCCAGGTATCATCAAGGACTCTAAACCTGTAATTGACTAATATCCATTATTTATTAACAGTTTCATTCTAAGAAAGAGTCATTGAAAGAAATGCGTGGGAAAGAGACTGAGGGTTGTGTTGTCCATCCTGAAACCTGGGATGCTCTGTGTTAGATGAGGCCTGGCCGACTATCTGCAGAGGCAGCCCTCCTGAGCCCTGCCAAGGCCCTGTGGGGTGTGAGGGCCTGATGAAAACCCCTGCGGCCTCTGGGCGGGGTTCCTGTGAATGAGGTGTTCTGCATTGTGTGCTGTCCTTTATGAGAGAACCACAGAGAAAGTGTTCCAACCAGCTAGAAATAGATGGGCCTCTGCCAGGTGAGTAACTTTCTTTCCCTCATGCAGTCTCTGTATTTAACTGGTCATGTTTCTTACTTGCCTTCCCTATCAACTTCCAATCGAAGCTGTGGGTCTCTAATATCAGAGGCTGCCATTATGCCATTAAGGCAGACATCTGTGCACTTCCTTTAATACCATCTCCCCAGACCTCATTTTCCACTGGCCAAATATCACCGCCCACTTTTTAAAATAATGCTTAATCTTTGTATAATGAATATATTTTTATCTTAACTTTGTTATAAAACACTGCAGTTGATTTATTTAATAAATGCCAGTGATATGAATAATATATAATAAATAAATAGTAACATAAATAAATGTTATTTTATATTATACTTATAAATATTATTTATTTCATTATGTATTATATTACTTTTATTCTTTATACATATTAATATATTCAGTGATATAATAGATAAAACATCATGATATTTGCTATGTAAAATAATCTTACCGTTGAAATTTAATTCAAATACTTCTGAACCCATTTCCCATTACTACATAAATAATTAAGTTTAAGCAAAACGGGAAAATTTAACCAGACACCTGGCCACAATGACTATTTCCTGGGGGCTTTAACATCCACCATATATCATTCCTCAAATTTCAAAATAAGAGAAGATAAAACAAAATGGTACAAGCCTTAATATTTGAAAATGGAGAACATGGGAAAGGCACTTTGGTCTTTTAAACATTTCTCAGAGGAGGGATGGGAGGGAGGAAGAGTGGGACGGAGGGAGAAAGGAAGGGAGGAAGGGAGAGAGAGAAAAAAAGAAAGAAAGAAAGAAAGAAAGAAGAAAGAAAGAAAGAAAGAAAGAAAGAAAGAAAGAAGGAAGGAAGGAAGGAAGGAAGGAAGGAAGGAAGGAAGGAAGGAAGAAAGAAAGAAAGAAAGAAAGAAAGAAAGAAAGAAAGAAAGAAAGAAAGAAAGAAAGAAAGAAGAAAGAAAGGAAGGAAGGAAGGAAGGAAGAAAGTGAGAGAGAGAGAGAGAAAGAAAGAACGAGGAAGGAAGAGGGAGGGAGAAAAGGAGGGAGGATGGATAGGTAGATGATGATAGATGGATAGATAACAGATAGATAGATAGATAGATAGATAGATAGATAGATAGATAGAGATATATTAGATAGATGAGTATACATATATTATATATATTTTCATTCTTCCATGTCTGTTCCACCAATCAGTAAAGCAAACACTCCACAATTTTATGGTCTTACATACATGGTCACACTATGTTCAAATACATACTACAACTATAGAGAACACAAAATTAAAAGTTTGGGGGATCTAATCCAAAAGGAAAGTAACAGGGAGACAATAAATGTCTCAGGTTGTGTTTTGGATGTCCTCCAAAGCATGATGCATGGAAATCAGCATATATTTTCATCCTAAAACTTAGTTCAGAAACTTGGCAAACTATAGGGTGTGACATTTTGGGGTCCCATGTTTGGGTCACTTTGATGGTTCCCCATTCATCATGAAGTGGAAATTACATTCCGGAGCATGAGAATGATGAAGATGCTAGTGGAATTCTCTTTCATGTGCTGGCGAACTCATTTCGCTCACATCCGTTTCCCACCGTATCATCAGCTGCGCTAAATATACAGAAGACTCTGCCTGGGTCCTTTGAGGCATTACAGATGGGGAAATGATGTCACCAGGTCCCCCAGTGACTGGGAGAGGTAGCCTGTGTGTTTCCTCAGCCGTGCACTCCTGAACTATTTATGTAAATGGGTGGCATCAACATATCCAGTGGGTGACACTGTATTCTTGGTGACAGTCCACAAATAAGCATTGCAGGAGAAACGAGAGAATCATGGGAGAACCTTGCAATCCTCTTGAACGGCCAAATTAACACATAAAGATAGCAAAAGACAATGTGGAAAGTGTAAAACAATGGGAAGCATATCAGCAAATGCTGGCTACATTTGCAAGTTCAAAGACAGAGAGAGTATTTGAATCAGAGCAGTGAATAATCAAAAGTAATCATTACATCTCTGTGTCGGCAGCCACCAACACAGCCAAGTCTGGTCCAAAAACAGAGCTCTCAGCATGGACCACTAAAACCCAAAGACCATACACATGTCCATTAGAATTAGATTATTATACAGAGGAAACATGACTACTGATTGAATACCTGTATCTTTGGATCTTTTAACTTTATGGGTCTAAATCATATGTTTCACAGTATGAAGTAAAATAAAGGTTTGATCCCAATTTTGGAAAAATTTCTATGGAACATCCTCTTGAGTGAATGCTACTTAAAAATAAATACTACTTTTGAAAAGTTCCATTGTTAATCACTTACGAAATGCAAGGTAAACAAATTTAAACCATTTTCTTTACAGCAAGATTTCTCAGAGTTCCTCATGTGTTGATTTGCATCATGAATCTTTAAAAGGGAGGGGAAATTTTCATTGTTTCTCTAAGTTATTTCACCAAGTAACTCTGTTTTTCAAATTATATTAACATCTCTTGGGAACCATGATTCATACAAGCTTTGGAAAATAACTGCTTTAAAATTATAATAGCTCATGCAGTCATATACCTTTTGAACTGGAGAAACTACAGCAATGGTTTAATCCAAGTTCCTTATTTTAAAGCCCCAAATGATTAGATACATGGATTGTAATCCTGGATTTTCCATATCAGTGTGGTCTTTGGCAAATTACTTAACTTCTGCTAACCCAACGTTTCTCCCGCCTGTGGTAAGGCCGTGTTGGTGCTGTGAATACAAGGGTGGATGACGCACTTGGAATGGTCCCGGAAGGCCACACATCACTGTCAGTGCACTCCTCCCCTGACAGCGTCTCCTCCACCGCAGAGCCCAGCAGGAGTCCAGCTCTCCTCACTGTTGGCTATTAGTACACCTTGGAGTAAGCTTACAGCTCCGACTGTCAAACTTGACCTTGGTTTGTTTCCTTAGGGAGAGGTGCCGCACACTCTACTGAGCCACTTCCGCCTGCCATCTTTTACACAGGAGGTGAAAAGGACTCTCTCCTGTAGGCCCAGGCCAATCTTATAGAGACTGGCATGTCATGCCATGAATGCCAGCCCTTTGGAGAGAAGTATCCCTTTCTTACTAACTGGCAGTTTCTTTAAATGCCAAGGTAAACATTCCTGGTATAAGTCATGGTAAACCATTTTCCCCTGAGCTAAAGCATTGTAGGACCCGGGAAGCATTTCAGGTGGCATTAGTTATTAACACCTCTAGGGAAAACCATCCTTCTACCCTCTTAGGTTCCGTGGCTGGCCTAAAACTTAAGCTGACTTGACAGATTAATGGAAGAAAAGCATACAAATGCATCTACTATTTTAACGTGCACACAGGAGTCTTCAGAGGGAGGTGAACCCTGAAGAAGCCTTAGGCCCAGAAGCTGATCTCCCTGTTACACAAAGAAGGACTAGTTGTGGGGCTCGGGCTAAGGGCAGGAACTGTGGGGCAGGGCCTGGGACTGTGGGGGTGGGGAGTGAATGGAGGACTGGGGTTATTGCTGCAGGCGTGTGTGCAGGTCCACTCTGGCAGGGACAGCCTGCTCCTCCTGCCCGGGGGTGGGTGGGCACCTTTCCCACAGGCAATGTGGTGACCTGCTGTTAGGTAGACAGGGGAATGTCAGAGAGCCCTGCCTGCATCTGCCTTCAGCTCTCAGGAATCAGTGTGCCCACTCTGCACATTTGGGGTGGCGTGATCTGAATCCTTGACACCCATTGTCAATTTACAGCTGTTCCAAACTCTGGGGTGAAGGGAAACAGTTAAGGGGCCTTGGCCTATTTTGGGACAAGAACTGCCATCCATAGTGGGGTGGTGGAGCATTCCAGGGTGGCTGAACTGCTCTTAGATTGTGCTGGTAGCTGGGAAGCTTTCTGAAGCAGTGACATGAACCTGAGATCGCGAAACGATCCAATGGAATAAAGATGTGGATGTATGGTACTAACTGTAGCATGAAAGACAATTGCCTTGAATTGGCAAAAGGAGACTGATTAAGTGATGAAGTCATACTATGTAAAGAGAAAGTCTAAAGGCACTCCCAAAAGTAACATTATTTTTGAATTTTGTGTTGAGATGATGTAATGATGTCTTAAGAGAGCTACAGATGTTTGTAGAATGTAACTAAAGTCAGATGAGCTCATGGTTTCTGATGAAGGCA
The DNA here is from genome assembly GCA_031876335.1 of Hipposideros larvatus. Lineage (NCBI taxonomy): Eukaryota > Metazoa > Chordata > Mammalia > Chiroptera > Hipposideridae > Hipposideros > Hipposideros larvatus. Next base: position 129,636,047 of record CM063088.1, on the reverse strand, counting down.
TATTCTTGACCACAGCCTGTGTTTTATAGTCTAATGCTAAAGCCTCAAATCTGCCTTGCTGCAGGGAAAACAAATGAACAACAAGAGCCCAAAGATTTCATTCTCGTGCACATTACATATTTGTTGAGCTATGGGCTACGGGGTGCTGTCTCTATCAGCTCACGGGGTGCTGTCTCTATCAGCTCGGGATGAAAATACCAAGGACTGGGGGTTAAGCCCAAATGTAACAGAGAGTGTTGGGGATTTACAACCGAGAAGCAGAGGGGGGTGTCATGGATAGTACATTCCTGAAAGGAGACATCGGGTGGGAGGGCTCTTGCTGAAGGCAGGAGGACTAACCAAGCACAAGGGATGGGACAGAGGAATACGATCAGATGTCAGGGTGAAGGCTTCTTGCTAAACTGACTTAGCGGGATTCTTGCCAAAAGTAGGCTATGCAGGCCCAGCAAGGGTGAGGCCAAGTCAAGACCTGGTTGAAAAGTGGGCTCAGAGGAGCCTGACTCTCCTCTCGCTTAGTCAAGAAGAGAGTCTGTCATGCCCAAGCCTAGGGTGGTGACTTCAGCCTGAGGTCCCAGGTTGCCTTCTGATGCTGGGAGAGCTGAAAGGTCCCCAGCACCAGAGTTCTAGATAAAGCCACTGGGCCAAGGGACTTCCATCCCAGGAAATCTCAGACTGACCCCCAATTGCTTTAGGGACATTCATGGTTTTTGTTTTGTTTTGTTGTTTTCTGATTTCTGTCTTTTACCTACATCCCTCTGAATAGGCTCAGCTGCCACTGGCACTGAGCCACTTTTCCCGGGAGCCTCCTGCCTCCTCCCGCCTTCCTGGGCCCAGCCCCTGGGTCTATTATCTTGTCAATTTTTAAAGGATGTAACCTTTTAACAGCCCTTTCTGCTATTTTCTGCACACTTTCTAATTCCTCATCCAATTTCCCTGGAAATCTGATGCTTGATTTGGACACAATTCAACCCCCTCCCTTCCTAAGGCACCTGCTGAGTGAACGCTTCACGGTGAAACCTGCCTGGCCTACATGTCTCTGCTTCTCTAAAAGAAAACTCTAGAAAGCATATGCAATGTATGTTGCTATGGACTAATATTTTTTTCTTTAATCCTTTTGACTTGCAGTAGAAAATTGCCTCTAAGTAAGACATTTCCAAAATAGTTACGTTTTAAAATAAAACTTTTTAAAAATACATTTGTTGTAGAAAAGGCACTGAAAATTTTCAAATCATCATGAGAAAACGCCCTCTGGTTTAAATCTATTGTGACTAAAGTAGCTTGCTTGCCTGAAGGGTTTCTTTAAAGTAGATCTTCTGCAATATGATGTTCCTTGGTAGATCAGGTTGGAAAAAGCAGTGAGCTCTGCTCATTTCTGGTCCCTCCCAGTCCACGTGCTGCGTGGTTAACCCATGAGAGCTTATTAAGTTCTCCTGACCACTCTGAAAATTCCCATTTTACAGAAGAAGAAATGGAGGCTATAAAATGGGACCCAAGGTGCTCCTGGTCACCCAGCAAGTGAGATGAGATGCCACTGTCCAGGGAGAGAGTGCTTCTGAAGGCAGCTGCCAATGCTGTCCACTCTGTAACTCAGATTCTGGAAACTGGGTTTTGGGGAATGGATCTCAGAAACCACCCAGTCCTGAAGTTTCCAAACTGGGCCCACAGAGCCTCAGGCCTCAACTTACCTATGTGGCATAGTGGCTTCCACACAAATGGAATGCAAAGCATCTGAGGCACAAATTTAGGTGAAAGGTACTGACTTCTCCCCACACTGACTTTCCAGATGGGGAAACCGAAGTTCAGAAAGGCTACTTGAGTGGCTTCCGGTCACACGGCCAAGCAGCTGTCAGCTGTTTGGTCCAGTGCACAAGGGTGGTGCATGATTGACTAAAATAACATTCGATATCCATTTAGTTTCTACCAGGTACTCTTTCAGATTGTTTAGTTTCTTTTAAGAAAATGTAAAGTTTAATGTGCAAAGCATGTCTGCAGCAGCAGAATACCCTGGAGGCAGCCATGACCCTCCAGTATGCAAAGGCCCTTCTCAGGGTCAGGTCCACCAACAGAAAAGGACGATGGGTTCACGGTGGGCAGCTGGGAACCCTCCACCACTGCAAGAGTGCTCAGAGCCACTAGTTACTGGACTAAAGTAGCTAGCAGGTGAAAATACAACCCAAAGTTCACCCGTAAAATAATTGGAACCAAATGCAAAGTCAAGTCCTATTCTGACCTATTTAGAGAAAAACATGACTTATCGGAGTTTCAGTGAGAAGCAAGGAATCTTGGAGAAGAATAGGGAGAGGGAAACTTATTTTGCATAAGGATTTTAGAATAAAACCAAGGGCTTTAATGGACTCCAGATGTGAGGAAGCCAGGGGCCCATTATGAATGAGAGTCCCACGCTCCCTAAAAGAAATATTTTGCTTCAGGTGTTGAACTGCAGGGAGCACAGCTGCAGGCCTGTGAAAGATGATCACCCCCTCTGCTCCTTCTGGTTCCTTCTGCTGCAAAGGGCTTTGAGTCCTCTTGGCATCATTTCAAACCAAGGAGGGAGTAGATACAATGTTCACGCCGCTTCCTTGGGTGGACTTCAGAGACAGTGAACAAGGCAGTGCTGGAGCGTCCAGCTGTACCAGGTCTTTCCCCACGTCCAGCGGGGGAGGTGTGGTCCAAACAAAGTCATCTCTGCAGGTCTGTGGGGCCCTGACACCTGAACAGTTTGCTGCCCATTTTCCCGGCTCCTGTCCTACTGCAGGAAGTGGCCTTTGTCCAACTCCAAATATGTCTCAGACTCACCCTGGAAACCGATTCCTAAGGCTACCGAGAAATGTTTAATGGCTTACTCCTCCCAAAGTAGTTTTCATTCTCCTGAGAAGTTTCACCCAAACCGCAAATCCTTCCCAACCTTCAGAAGAATAAATCTGTAACAGTAGAATTTCACTCAGTGAGACAGATTTTGAAGGGAGGGGAATAGGGCCACATGGCAAGGTTGGCCATAGTCCCAGAGGTGCCCTCTGCATCCATGAGGCTGAGTGGGGCTTTCCTTTGCTCACTCATGAGGGGACTCCACAGAGGGCATTCTCACTGCAGGCTGCAGGACAACCAGCATGCTTTCCGTGTAAATGCATTCAGAGCCCTGCCCTGCCCTCAGCAGCTGATGCCAGCATGCAGTTTTTGTGTGCTCTCACGCCACATGGGAAAGAGCTGTGTCCTGTGATCATCATAAACAACAACCTCCCTACTCCCACCCTCCTCTTCAGATGGCACCAAATCTCTGTGACTCATAATTCCTAAGCAACAGGCAGCAAGGGCGTGACAGCCACCCCAAGCATGCCAAGTGGCACTGTTTTGAGTTGAAGGCACTTGAAGGACACCAGCTGCGGGAAGGGGTTTCTGGCCTCCCCCTTGTCTTCCTGAAAACAGGAGCAAGAACCCCTACAAGAAAGCTGCCTTCTCTGTACCAAGAGGAAGGAAGCAGAAGAAACAAGTAAGCCTTGGTAAACTACCTCTTTTCTCCTTAGCCCAAACCCACTGTCTTGTCCCATTCTCACAGTTCGCCCCTCTTTGTCCAACCCAGTGCGTAAGCATCCAGCTCTGATTGACTCTTTGGTCTTCCTTTCCAACGGAGGCTCCTGTGTCATGTGACACTACACTAAATACACTCAAATGCTTTTCTCTTGCTCACATGTATCATTATAGAGCTCTATCCAAGGACCTAGAAGGATGAAAGAAAAGGGGTATGATTTCCTACCCCACAAACAGCTAAGGTTCAAACTTTCCCTCAGCTCTGCCCCAGAGGAGTCTGTGCTTCCAAATCATAGCAGTGCGTTCTCTCGATTTTGAATCAGCTCTGAGTGAAAGGGAGAGAAACCTTTTGATGTCACTAGAGTCAGGATCTCTGCAGAGCTGAGCGCCCACTGGGAGAGCTGGACCCAGTCTAGATGTCTTACTCACAACTGCCCATCATGTCCTCGTCAACTGTCTCTTTATGACCTTGGTCCCTGTGACAACCCTTGGGCTGCTCAGACAGCACACGCTGGAGTCCTCCCCCAAAGCTCCCTTTCACCCACATCTAACCCATTAGCGAACTCTGTCTACATCCAGTAAACACCTCTCCCATCGCCACAGTTACTGATCTGGCCCACACCACACTCTAGCTGGGCTCTCATGAAGCACTTGCCCCTGCTGTCTTAGCAGGGTATTCAGATTTTGGTACTTCTGTCCCCAAAACAGCCCTGGCTCCCCCTCAGAGCTGCAGAATGGCTACAGGACTCTGATTCATGAGACCACATTTCTCCAACACCCTCCCGTTGGATTTGCTCTTCTCTGTCCATCTGGGATGCTTGCTTCTTGGATTCTCTTTGTTCAAGACTTTGCTCAGATGTTATTTTCTCTTTGGGTCCTTCTCTTGCCCCTTATTTAAACTCTGCCTTCTGCCCAGGAGCAGCTCTCCTCCATCTGCTTTTCCCCGATAGCACTTATCTCCATCTGACATGTACACATCCTATGTAACTACGTCATTTCTGACTTTATCTACAAAACATAAACTCCAGAACAGCAAGGATTTCTGGGTGCCTTGCAGTGCTTTAACCCCACTGCCTGGGGGAGCACGTGACACCCAGCAGACAGTTAGTGTCTGTTTACCAAGTGACTGGTTAATGAAAGGGCCAAACAAAGCCCTGTCCTTGCCCCGTGCGCCTGCGCCCTGGCTCCCACCCGGTCTACCTGCAGCTCCTCAGTGACCGGATGCTGCGCCCCGGGCAGCAGTGCTCCCACCTCGCCCGCCCGCTGAGCACCTCTCCCCCCACCTCCCCGTGGCCTCCCAGTGACTGAGCACAGCCTTCAGAGCTCTTCATCTCCCCGAGGAGCAATTTTGTCAACATGACTACATCGTTACCAGAAAACGACTTTAGAAGGGAGACATTCTGTTTCCTGAATTACCCAGGATTAGATTAACAAACTTCATTGATTATGAAGCCAAGGTACCCGGAGGATACACTCCCGTGAGACAGGACCGGGTTAGGGGGTGCCAAATGATTCAAAAGATTATTAACCCATGCATCCCTTAAAAGTGCGAAATTGAAAACACTGGGAAGCTCATTTTCAAGAAATAAAAGAGAAGTATAGATGTCATATGCTCAAAACGTTAAAATTAATTTACAACTTTTTAAAGTAACTATCTGCTATAAAAAGGTATAAATTGGAGAAAACCTGCAGAAGCTTCTGACAGCACACTGCTGCAGGCGACTGGATTCATCCACCGTCAGGGTTAAACTGTTGGCACCTCGCCCATAAGAAGAGGAAAGACCTAGTAGCGGTGCCCTCTGTTGGTCAAGATGACCGCTCCCTCTTCCGTGCGGGGGCTCCGCTGCCTTCAGTCCACAGAAACATCGACGTTTTCAATGGCCCACCCTGTCAGAGGACAGCTGTGGCGTCCTTACCCGACTAGATGATGGTCAGCTGTTCCACAAAGAGACAGACTGCATGCAGATCGTTAGACTGTAAAGGAAAGGCCTTCCAGCAGTGACCCTACGTGGTGCCCTGAAGGAATGCTAATGGTGACACTGTTGAACAGACGCACTTATCTCAGTCACAATGGAGAGATGCGCCATCACAAAGCAGGATGCATGGCACACACAGCTGTGCCTCCTTGGAGGTCATGCTGGTGAAAGCAGCCCTCACTCATCCTTCCTGCACTCTGCACGTCTGAGCTCGCGTGACTTGGGTGACGTCACCTACGCAAGCCGCAAGTGGGAACCAAACCTCCATAGACTTACACAAGCATTAGAAAGCAAAGTCTCCAGTCCACTTTCATCTGAACAATTAGAGCTCAAAGGAGCAACTCTAGCTTCTCGATTGAATTCTACCTTAAAAGCCCGTTAAAAGACTCAACTTGGTGATACCTGTGTGTGTGTGTAGACACACCCTCCGATGGAGAGAAAATGTGTAACAGGACGACGGGTGCCTGCTTAGAACACTTTGAGCACAGTGCACCAGCACAAATAATTAAAACTGCCCAATATGCTACTTGAATCCAAAAGAAGATGAACTGATTCTGAAATTACTGATCTTGAGGAATGTTTTAAAATATTTCTTTCATATCATTTAGAATTTAACATTCTGACTTAGCTACCAGTTCACTAGCAAACTGAAACCTTAAGAGACAATACAAATTTGGAGAGGCTTCTAGGACCCATGAACCAACAATAAACAATTCTTGACGCTTAGTCCACAAATATCCAAACGATTTTAGGGAAAGATAAGACTGGAGTGTGCTTCATTCTTAGACCCCCCAGTCCTCAGCGGGTGGTCTTCTTTGGGTCTGCTCAATCATGTTGAAAGAAGAATTCCACTTTAGGCTATGGTGGAGTCGCTGGACCAACACTCTCAACAAGAAGCAAGAAAAGCTGGATAAGACCCAAAGCCAAATGAATAAATAGAACAAAAATAAATTCATAAATAAATAAAATCTGCTTGAAAACATTAGAAACTTCCAAAGGAGCCAGGACTTGAAAGAACAAGATCCCAGAAGAGAGAGGGAGGGATTGGGGGGAGGAGGAGAAAGAGAGAGAGAAACAAGAATGAATGCTTGTGGAGATGAACCATTTATTCTGCGGACTTCTAGTTCCCTGAAGGCATTTGCTGACTTTGAGTGGCTCAGGCAGGACTGGAAGCTAAGAGGCCAAGCAAAACCCAAACGCAGAGCTTTTGGACATCTGACAGTATTTGGGAGCAAACAAACAAACAAAAACAAAACCAGAGTTTGGATCCACTGAGCTTGTCAGAATTTGAAGGACCCTACTTCTGCACCAGTATTTGTCTCAAGGAACCTGCTATTTTCACACAGGTAGAGGCTGAGAATCTCCAGGAAGCATCTGTAAGTTGAACAGCCATGGGCATGCCACCGGTGCTCAGACCCATGGAGGCAGAGTGGCTCTGACATGCCCTGGCCCTCTGTGGGACTCCATGAACACTACCCTAGAACGGGGCATAGCAGTCAAATGAAAACTGACACTGAACACAGGTCAGAGAGGCCATCACTGAGGTTAGACACTGGGCCCTTATTCTGGCTCTTTCAGAAAATAGGGCGCCTATTTCCAGAGAAAGATCATACCCTTCAAAGCCTCTATAAAGTGTTTTCATACAAAATGCCCATCCTTCAACAAGAAAGTACTAGGCTTATCAAAAGATGGTACCAAAAGAGAAAAAAGATGACACAAATAGAACCACAAACATTGGACCAAAAAGTCTAGGTGAAAAGCAAGACTAGCTTCTACAGACAGCAAGTGTGATCGCCACTGGGGCCCAGAGGTCCCAAAGCCCACCTTCCAGTTGTCAGACCTCTGGAATTCCAGGGCTGTTCGCTCTGCTGGTACTTGTGATGTGGTAGAGGTGACACAGTGTCTAATCAGTCACTGAAACTGGCTGCCAATATCTTATCGACTGTTAAAATTCTTTTTATTCTTACATCCAAGACATTGTGGTCAATTTAATCTCATTCTAATATAGTGATTGGGAAAATAAGTGGGCAGGGAGCAAATAACTCTATTTTTTTTTCCTTCCTTCCTTTTTTTTTTTTTTTGCTTTCCATGGATAAATGAAATCCATATATATCAGTCAAGCCATGTTCTCTTCCTTTGCAAATGATCATTAGACCTGAGAGCTTCAGGGCAGCGTGATATCTTATTTATCTCTGTATCACAGTCTCCAGCATGGTCAGGCCCCACACATGCTTGTGAGCTTGACCAAACATAACTGTCAACATACCCCACACCGCTGACCCTTCCCGTATAATGAGACCTTTTGTACTAGATAGACAGATATAGCTAGATGGATGATAGATATAGACAGATAGAGACAGATGGATTATAGACAGATACAGATCTAGGTAAGGAGGTAAGTAGGCAGATCAATAGAGCACAACATAAACGTATTTACCTGCCACAGCTCAAAGGATGTCAGATTCTCACCTCCTCTGTCATCCTCCATAAGAAATCTCTCACCTTCCTTTGAATATGTCACATATATTTACAATTCCATGCCTGACCACTGTCCTTCCTTGTCCCAGACACCCTTCTACCATGTCCCTGAATTTTATATTTAATAACCTCCTCATTCTTCTGGACACAGCTCAAGAAAAGTCTTTCTCTTCCCTTGCAAGCAAAGTTATTTATCTTTCCTCTGCTTCTTTAATATTCTGCAAATATTTCTATGATAGCTATGATCGTATGTTAAATAGTCATTTATAATGATAAACTAAGTTTCATATTTTAGGAGATTTACTGAGTAAAGCATAATATTAATTTAATGACTTAACAGGTAAAATTCATGAAGTCTTTGATCAGTTTGCACATCGTTTCCCTTTATACCTTAAATACCTTAAATACGAATGTTCCTGGAAAACCTCCAATTGCCTGTGTCTGTATAACTATTTTCAATTCATTTGGTAACTATTCATTAAACAGTCATATGCAGTGCTGTATTTTCTGTATTTGGGGCTGCCAGAAAGGCACAGGCTGCTTCATTCACATTTTACCTCAAGGAGCCTGGCATACAGCATGTGCTCATGCATGTTTCACATGGGCCACGAAAACCTTAAGACCATTTGTGTAACTGAGAACCCAGCTTGACCTATTTAAAGAAGAAAACTGCTTGGGAAAGGCTTTTTTTGTTGGTGGTGTAGTTTGTTTTTTCTAAATAAGGCATTTCTGAATATGGGGAGTGAGACCCTTCTCCCAAGCACCAGGGATCACCCTCCAGGAGCCATCCTCCCTGTCTCTGCAGGAGGCTGCTCTGACATTTGTTTGGGTGGGGGTGAGGGGACTCACTCACACTAAGCTTCCATGCACTTCTAAGGAAGACCTTTGTCATGTGTCACCTGTGAGCCATGGAGAGTTCATCTGCAAGCTCAAATCTGGGAGAGGTGAGATGATGGAAACCCAAAGACAAAACAATCCGGCCTGAGATTTTGAGACAACTATCTGACATGTAAGTCTGCACAATTGAACAATCGGGAGTTACTCAGGAGACAATGGCCCATTAATGAAAGGCCTGAACCCTCAATGGAGGCGGGAAACCACAGAACATTCCAGGACTCGACCCGAGTGGGACTGTGCTGTGGGGACCGTGGCTCACAGAACGGCCTTTCCAGAGTGTTCTCATCCTCAGGCACATCTAGATATAAGCTTGTCCATTCATGCTCCCTAGCTGGGAATGCAAAGTATCCGGCCAGATCATCTGTCTTAAACCTGGGACTGCACGGCCCTGGGGGAGGGAGAGCACAGAAACGGCTTTTCTCCTCTGCCCTGTTCCAGCTCCACATTAGCTTGTGTCCTGGAGAAGGAAGGGCGTGCACTGGCTTTATCTGAGCCATGTGTGTGCTTGGGCGAGTGTCTGCATGTGTGGGGCCTAGTGTGGTGCCAGGTGATGGGACGTCTGGACCCCAGCAGCTGCCATCACAGAATATGGAGTCAGGTTGACTAGGAATGGCCCCCAAACAGTTCTGTCTTCCCCCTGTGAGGCCACTGGCCAGTTCTGTCCTACTGTCAAGCACACAGATTGGCGAGGGGCCATCTAGGAAGTCAGTTGACTCAAGTAGCTAGTGATTTAGAGGAAATAAACATAGGACATATTTCTTTGGGGGTTAAAACTGGCCGAGTTGTAGCAGTAATGATGACAATCTTCCTGGTTCATGGTTACCAAACGTGTGTCCTGCCGCTGGCCTGTTTCCAACCTTTTTACGTGTATCAGCCCATCAGCTTCTCAACAATCTTGTATCAGTTTCTTAGCGCTGCCGTAGCCAAGTGCGACAGACTGAATGACTTAACGGCAGAAATGTGCTCTCTCAGGGTCCTGGGGCAGAAAGCTGAGACAGGTGGCAGCGGCTGGTTCCTTCTGAGGCCTGCGGGCCTGTCCAGGCCTGTCCCAGCTCCTGGCGCTGCTGGCACTCCTTGGCATCACTGGTTTGTGGACACGTCACCCCAATCTCTGCCTTCATCTTCACCTGGTGTCTCTGTGTGTGTGTGCCTATGTCCAAATGTCCCCTTTTTATAAGTGGCAGTCATATTAGGTAACCTTCCGCCCCCCCCCCCCCCCACTGACATCATTTTAACTTAGATGACCTCTGTAAGGACACTAGCTCCAAATAAATAAGGCCTCATTCTGAGGACTTCCACATATGAATGGGAGGGGGGGAGGAGGGGGTGCAGAATTCAACCCTTAACAAATCTATGGCGTAAATTCCGAAACTGTCTTCAGTGTGCAGATGTGGAAACTGAGGCACAGAGAAGTTACGCAACTTTCTTCAGTTAACAGGGAATGAAGCAGCAAAGTCTGTCCACCAGTCCAGCTGATCTGGGCTGAATTTACAAACTTAACACTACTCTCTCCTAACTCCATGTATGGCTTAGTGGTGAGGATTTTAGGAAACTGGCCAAAAGAAGAAAGGTTAATCCTGGTTAAATTTCTAATCCTTTGAGATCAAAGTTAGAGAAAATAAGTTGAGGCTGTTGGAAGATTTTGAGCTAAATAAGAAACTTTTCTCTCATTTAACGTAATTTCTGTGTTCTCCTACTGTACCTCATAGTAACTGCTTTAAAACAGTAACATTTCAACACAGAGTCCTATTCTGGAGCTGTGTATGACTTGAGATTTCTTATATAATTGAAAATTGTCTGAATAACAATGCTATGGCTCTCTCTCTCCCCCCTTCCCTCCCTCCCTCCATTCCTCCCTTCCTCCTCTCTTTCTTTCTTCGTTTCCTTCTAGAATATCTTAAAATGTAAGCATCTGGTCAATTTCATATATGCTCGTTATGAGGCTTAGGCATAATTAATATATGTACAAATTTGTAAACTGTTTCACTAATTCATTTATGCCAACTTGGGGTAAACACAAGACAAAATAAAACAATGGGAAACACGAGAAATTGTTTAAAAGTAGCAGCGCGAAGCTGTAGTTCTGTGTGCCTTCCAAGCCATTTACGTTAGGGGCTCTGCAGAACCCCTCAGCCTGGCCTAGAACTCCTCCCAAGGAGAAGAAAGGGCATGCCAATTCTTCCCGAATTCTGTATTGCTTTGAATGCTGTTCATTCAGTAATCCGCAGTTGGCCCATGGGGTCAAGAAGAGGCAGACTTTCTGCCAGTCCTGGGAGTGACTGCCAATTGTCCCCTGGCCTGTGACCTCCTTATCTGTTACTGCATTTTAAGCACATCTTCCCACTCTGAGCTCTTCCTCTAAAATGACACAAAGCTTTGTCTGCAGCAGCAAGCAGGCTTTGTTTTGCAAGTAAACCGGAATACCTAGTGCTTGCCCTCTTTTTTATTCCCTCTGAAATGGGAGACTCTATTTTTAGGCTGTGTCTGAAAGCCACCCACTTAGTCTTTACCAGATGCCAGAGACAACTGACAGAGTTGTTCTGAGGGACGCAAAAGGCAGTCCCAGAGGTCGGCGGGCCAGAAAGGCATTTGGGGTTCCATGCACGAAGGAAACCTGATTTCAGATCTCAGTGTGACATTCATGGCACTGGTCTAAATGCCTTCATTTTTTCAGCCTCTGAGGGGGAATGAAATCTTTCCATCATAAACTGTGTCTTTCGTTCATAATTCTCAAATCCAGAGGCAGACCCTGAGCTGATGGACTCAAGCAAACCTGCCACCGGGCCCTGAGCCTCTGAGTCCAGGTTCACTGTTCTGAGAGTCTAGTAATAGTTTTCACATAAGCAATCATGAGCTAAAAGGCAGGCTGCCTCAGCACCACCCTCTACTTGGTTATAATTTGGCTTTCACCCTGCCCCCACCCCATGTGCCCATCACACTCTCACCCAGGTCACTTCCCTCGCCCCCTGCCTTCTTTCCTCCATCATTTCTTATCTGACTCCATGCCGTCACTTAGCAGCATTTAGCATGTTCACAGGTGTCTTTGTCACTTACAGAGTGGAACCAGAGAGCAAAGTAAATCAGATCCTTCTAGGAAGCACACAAACAGCAGCTGATTTATCTTCATGTGCCATTTCCTCTGATGGGAGCAGCCATCTGATTCCAATTACTGACATAATTGCAGTGGCTCACAAAACGGGGGCTTCATATAGGTGTGAATTTGTATTATTTTAAAGTGTTACCATAATAAGTGTGTGTAGTAATGAAAATGTTGAAATATTTAATGTTGGTTCTCTGGATACAATGCAGATCCACTTGCATACCCTTAACTACTAATCTCATTAAACACGGCTTTTCTAAGGACACCCCCAAAGGTGCGGTATGGTCAGATTCAATAATCTACTCATCTCTTTTTGAACAGGACATAAACTGTGCCTGTCCTTTGCCTACAGGTAAGCCCCTGAATAGCATTAATCAGACTGTAAAATTGTGTGCTAATGCTGTTATCATTAACATATACACTTTAATAAATGCCATTTTAGAATGCAAACACATGGGTGAGCTGACTTGCTTCAAGACAGTCAAGAACACACATCTCTCGCATCAACTGAATAGTCAATTCCACCAGGAAGTGTCATGAAAATCCTCTAAAACGAGGGCACCCTACACTCAGGGTTTAAGGAAGTCTTTGACCCCTCCCACCACCTTAGCACACCCGCGAAAGGCAGAAGCACACCCTGTATGTGGGGTCTCGCTGCTCCAAATGCTCACCTGCTTCCTGGCTGAGTGATGACTGGTTGACAGTGGAAAGAAAGGAAGGAAAGAAAAAAGGGGTTAGATCCACCGTTAATTGATTTTACGGTTTTGTCTGATCTTTAAATCTGTATTTTGTTTTGTTTCATGTGAATAGAAGGGACAATGTCTGCAAAAGAAAAAAATCCCTGGACTGGCCAGATGGCGCAGTTGGTTAAAAGTGTGAGCTCTGAGCAACAGGGTCGCTGGTTCGATTCCCACATGGGCCAGTGAGCTGCCCCCGAGCTGAGCTGTGGCTAAGCTGCCAACGGACGACCTGATGGCTCAGCTGGTGAGAACATGTGCTCTTAACAACAAGGTTGCCTCTTCAACTCCTACATGGGATGGTGGGCTGCACTTCCCTGCAACTAGATTGAAAGCGGTGACTGGGCTTGGAGCTGAGCTGTGCCCTCCATAAGTAAGATTGAAGGACAACAACTTGACTTGGAACTTATGGGTCCTGGAAAAACACAATCTTCCCCTTCCCCTATTCCCCAATAAAATCGTTTTTAAAAAAAGGAGAGAAAGACATCTCCTTTCAGCTTTCTCCCTAAATGAATCTTTCTATGATTTTGTGATTTGATCCCCACCCCAAAAAAAGAGAACCTAATAGGCATAAGACAAGTTTTCATTCAGGGTTTCAAACACGACACGTCACATTTTTCACAAGGAAAATGATCATCTTCCAAATATGGGTGATATTAAAGACTCAATAAAAAGTACTGCTTGACTTTGCCACATTTTAGGACTAGAAGCTGTATTAAGACTCGCTCAATTGCCTGGCGTTCTGCCCCTGCTGCGCGTGTGCATGTGCATGCACAAATGTGGCCTGTTGCAAGAAATCCATGATTCCATCTTTACACAAACGTCTTCAAAAAATGCTTTCAAGAGAAATGAATGCTTAAACGCTTGTGTTTCCAACACACCAACTCCTGCAACTTTCATGGTTCCATGTTCCCATCAGCACCATCAAGACTCATTCTGCAGTGGCCGCCAGCTTCTCGGTCCCACGTTCCAGCATGGCAGTCTCTCTGCCATTAGCTTTTTTGGTCAAACTCATCTCACTGACCTGGAAACATCCTGGCCATGGGAGGTCAGTCCCTTTCAATGGGCACTATCATTACAAGTTTTCTGGGTCATTATTTCCTGACCCTTGACCTGCCAGTCTATGTGATTGCAATGGATAGGAACTCTGTTACCAGGTGATTTGTGTATAGTGTCAGCTATGTTGAGAGAGAAATGACTGTTCCCTTGTTAACCTTTGGATTTTTAAGAATCTGATTTAAGTCTAATTATTTGTTGGTGCAGGTGAGGCCTTGAGCTGATGGTTTCAGTGGGTTCCTGTTGAAACAGAGCAGGGGTCAGAGCTGGTGGGGGCCTTACCCTGAGGCATCATGGAGTTCAGGGTCAACATCAGGACCGGGTCCCAACTGCCAAAAGGACATGAGAGCTTAAAGCGTGTGGTGCCCTAGATGCAGAGGGGTCTCGCCTGTGCTTCTGGTGAGTGTTCTGTCAGCAAGAAGCAGGAAGTCCCTTAAAAGTTTCCAGGTACACCCTGGTGCTAGAAGTAAGATGTAAAGCATAAAGGAGGGCTGTGTGCTTGTGCTGGGTTTCCCTTCTCATTGCTTCCTGCAGCACACATTTGAGGGTGGTCTCGTCCTGCACCCATAGCCTCCAGGCTTGGCCAGGAGCCCTAGGCAGGTGGGCCACCTGACTTCTAAGGGGCAGACCTCATTTGCCCCTTGGTAGGGAAGTGCCTACGTAGTAACTGCACTTCTGTTCCAGGCACTACTTCAAGCTCAAGGCTACTGTCTACTTGTCTGCTTCTGAAACAGCTTTATTGCTCTGCATCTTATGCAGAGATTAAAAAGAATGTTATCAGATATGAAGGGAAGCAGCTTTGTTGTTTTAATCTTGACAACCCCCAAAGGGACTGGCAACAGTGAGTAAAGCCTTCAATTCCAGCTTTACTAAGATTTTCTATTTTAAATTATTCTTGAAAACTTTTTTTCTCCCTATTGCTCTGTGAGAATATTACTTCCTATATTGATCCATTCTTCCCTGAAACATAATACAGAAGTGATTGATGCTTAATCATAGAGCCGATATTATAAGAATTGATTAGTTAGAATTTGTAAAGGTCTTTGAAGATAAGTTGATCTGTTTAAGTGCTAAGCATGCCTCAGTAGTTATGCATGGTTACCTGTAACATGTTTTCAGATGTCTGTGGAGTTACGGAGCCTGGGTCCTTACACAGTTTCCCTCATAAGTGTGATCCCTGTGTAGGAAAGTAAGATATAGTCTATCACACTGGTTTGTTGGAGGTTTTTTTGTTTTTGTTTTTGTTTTTTAGCTGAGCCATCCTGTCACCTGTTGGCAGCTCAGCGGCAGCTCAGCTCAGGCCGGGAATCGAACCGCTGTTGCTCAGAGATCACACTCTTGTGAGACCTCTTAACCAGCTGAGCCACTCGGCTGGCCCGTGTTGGAGGTATTAAACATCATTTCTAATTCCATCTTTCTAGAGAGCTATGTGCTGTAGGCTTCCTGAAGAAGAGAAGCTCAGGCAGGCTGCTTGCTTTCCTGAGATAATTTCTTCAGGTGAAATGGACTGAAATGAAGCCTTCCTTAATGGCCAAATCAGAGAGGACATGTGAAACTGGTTCCTCTCCCTCCTCTTGGTCCCACTGAATAAGTTAATGAACATACAGGTAAGGCAGTGACTGTTCACAAGCTTCATTTTAACATAATGAACAACTCTAAGCTCCTATTGCCCTGAGGTCTCGAAACATCAGCAGCCGTTATTGGTTCTAAATAAAATACAGAATGGGATTTTGTACATGGGCTGCAAGGTGTGGGTTTTAGTAGGAAGGGGACACATAATGACATTACATGTCATCATTCAGAGCTCTTTTAGAGAGATTTGGGCAAAGAAGGGCAAGGGACAAAGGGAATGTTAGAAAGGAAGAGCGAAGAAGCTGGGTGACTCACATTTCTTTCCTTCTTTATCCATTCGTGAATCCATCCAAGAAGCAATTATTGAGCACTTTGTATCTTGTACTAACTATGTGAGTTCTTATAAACAGAAGGAGGAAGGAGTCCCCAAAACTAAGGAGTCAACTTTCTGGTCTTTGGGGTTTCAGTGGTGGAGTTAAAATGATATAAGATCATATGCAAACAGAAGAACTGGAAGAAAAAGATAAAGAAAAGGAAGGAAGAGAGGGAATAAGGGAGGGAGACAGGGAGAGAGAAAAGAGGAATAAAGGGAGGGACGGAGGGAGGGAGGGAGGGAGATAAGGGGGAAGGAAGGGAAGGAAGAAGGAAAGGAGGGAAGGAAGGAAGGAAGGAAGGAAGGAAGGAAGGAAGGAAGGAAGGAAGGAAGGAAGGAAGGAGGGAAGGAAGAGAGGAAGGGAGGGAGCGAGGACGAAGGACTTCCCAGTGGGCTACTGTGTTCATGTAAGTAAAAAGGGCCTCTAGCTTGGTTAAGAAAATGCTGTGCAGGATTTGAATGTGTGAGACATCAAAATGGGACATTCTTACAGAAATACGAAATTGACAGTAAAATATCAAAATGCAGGCGGACGGTCAGGATTAGAGATCTTGCTCAAATGAGCATTGAAATGAGGAGCGTGCATATCCTTCCCGAGTGAGAAAGCTATGGAGAGAACAGCTGCAGGCGAAGGCTGTGAGGTTCTGGGCAGTGGGGACAGTGCAACCCAGCACTGGGAGGACAGGCTCTCTAGAGAAAGGGTGCAGATATGATACCTGCTCACAGCTGATATCTCCTCCCACAACTGGATGAGACCAGCGCATATGTCACTGAAGACCTTTTTCCTCCACCTGAGAAAAAAGACAGTTCATTTTTCAAATGCATAACTAAAGCTGATTCTAGCTGGCTAGCTGGGTTATAAAGCTCTTACTAAGGTGCTAAGAGGGTGCTTTCTCATACCTTACCTGGCTAGCAGGCTATGCTGTGTCCATAATCAGACTTCTTTTGCCAGGGATCTCCTGTGACTCTGGAACCAGGGGATGAGAAGGGGCAGGGGACGTCCATAATGTCTAATGAAGAGACTAATTTGAACCCAATGACAGGGGGCCACAGCTTCATATATGAAAAATACCATATCGAAAACCTAAATAGAAGGGAAGTGTTTTTATCTAGTTCAGATATAGATTTTTGTTCAAAGCCAGCACTTGTGTGCACTTTGAGGCCAAGCTATTTGCCAGGCATTGCTTATCTGTAAAATTGAAATTCAATCATCGGTTTAAAATAGACTTTAAAAGGGAATGGACAAGGTTGAAAAGCTCAAAAGGAATGAAAATTTATCAGCTATCCTCAGAAAAGACTTTCCTTTTCCTAGAAAATAAGTTGCTTCTGTTCTTACAAATGAGCCTTCATAGAGGAAATATTTTTCATTTATTCTGAAAGCTCTGAGGCTGTCTGCCTTTGCATGCACTTATGTCTTATTTCCTACACACATCTCAGAGAGCATTAAGACATTTTATGTTTTTGTATGTGGATCAAATATCAATTGATCAAACATGCATTTGAGGAAATATACTTAATTTTTGTTTGAAATGAATAAATATATTCACTTTACTCTGCCCCATTGTCTCCCTTATTCCCTGAGCAAAGTAAGGGACTCAGAAGAAATCCCTTATGTTAGCTACTTGCTTAGGATATATAATTATTGCAGATTCAATGCTAAAAAAATTTTAAAAATCCAAAGTTCCATGACAGCAAGAAGCTTGCCTGACCTGTTGACTGATCTGCGAGTGTTCTCAGTGCCTAGAGCAGTGCCTGCCACATAGAAGACACTAAATAAATATTTTGAGATAATAAGCTAATAAATGAATGAAAAAAATATTATCAAGATCTGCCAATTGATTTTGAGCTTTCTGTCTGAGTGCATATTTTTATCCAATATTTCCTGGGACAGCCAAAGCTTTTTTTAATCATTAATAATTTGACCAGGCCACAAAGTATAAACCCAAGGCAAAGAAGATTTTTTCCAAATAGTGTAACCTTAAATTAATGAATGAAGGAATAAATGGAATCTTGCTAGTATCCTTTTTGAACATTTAACAAATTCACATGAAAGAAAATTTGAGTTGACAACTGTATCTCTGAACTGTATTTCGTGAGGTTTCTGAGAAGGTGACTGGAGTCAGAGGTCAACAGTCCACTTTTAACTGCAGGCTGGACTGAACCACGTGAGCATCCCGCCTCTATGACAGGAGAGTGAGGCGAGCCCTGTTTTCACCCAGGGGGATACAAGAGCTCCATCACAGCCACTGTTCCTATGAAACACCTTCCAAGGCCACGTAGAATCCTGGTCTGTCACCAAAGCCAGAACATGGGAGATAAAGCCACGTTGCCTCCAACAGGAGGAATGGGCCTTTTTGAAAATGCTACTGTGAAAATAAAAAACATTGAAAATAGTTTAAGAGAGCTAAGCAACAACATCAAACGCAACAACATGTGCACCATAGAAATACCAGAAGGAGAAGAGAGGGAGCAAGAAATCGAGAATATATTTGAAGTAATAATGTCTGAAAACTTCCCTAAACTGGCAAAGGAAATCAACATACAAGCCCAGGAAGTACAGAGAGTTCCAAACAAGCTGAACCCAAACAGGTCACACCAAGACACATCATAGTAAAAATGGCAAAGGTTAAAGACAAAGACAGAATCCTGAAAGCAGCAAGGGACAGGCAGCAAAGTTACTTACAAGGGCACTTCCCTAAGATTATCAGCCGACTTTTCTACAGAAACTCTGCAGGCCAGAGGGACTGGCAGGAGGTCTTCAAAGTGATGAAAAATAAAGGCCTATAACCTAGATTGCTTTATCTAGCAAGATTATCATTTAAAATTGAAGGAGAGATAAAGAGCTTCCCAGAAAAGAATAAGCTAAAGGAACTCATTACCACCAAGCCAGCATTGCAGGAAATGTTAAAAGGGCTGCTTTAAGCAGAGGAAAGAGAAAAACAACCTAACTAATGAAGACCAGGAACACAAATAACAAAATGGCAATAACTATGCATGTATCAATAATCATATTAAATGTAAATGGACTGAATGCTCCAATGAAAAGACATAGGGTGGCTGAGTGGATAAGAAAGCAAGATCCTTGCATATATGCTGTATACAAGAGACTCACCTCAGATCAAAAGACACATACAGACTAAAAGTAAAGGGATGGAGTAAAATATTTCATGCAAATGGAACCGAGAAAAAGCTGGAGTAGCAATACTTATATCAGATAAAATGGACTTTAAATTGAAGAACACAGTAAAGGACAAAGAAGGGCACTTCATAATAATAAAGGGATCAATCCAACAAGAGGACATAACCCTAGTAAACATCTATGCACCCAACATAGGAGCCCCTAAATATAAAAAAAAGATTTTCACAGACATAAAGACAGAGATCAGCACTAACACTATCATAGTAGGGGACTTCAACACCCCGCTGTCACCAATGGACAGATCCTCCAGACAGAAACAGTGGCCTTAAATGACACGTTAGACCATTTTATTTCTGGATTTACCGATATTTTCAGAGCATTTCACCCCAAAGCTACGGAATATACATTCTTCTCAAATGCACATGGAACATTTTCCAAAATAGACCACATGTTACAGCACAAAACCAGTCTCAATAAATTTAAGAAGATTGAAATCATATCAAGCGTCTTCTTTGACCGCAATGCTATGAAACTAGAAATCAATTACAACAAAAAATCCAGAAAACACAGAAATTCATGGAGGCTGAATAACATGTTACTAAATAGCGAGTGGGTAAAAAATGAGATCAAGGAAGAAATTAAAAGATACCTTGAGACAAACAAAAATGAAAACACCACAACCCAAAATCTCTGGAATGCAGCGAAAGCAGTCCTCAGAGGGAATTTCATAGCAGTGCAGGCCTACCTAAAGAGCAAGAAAATTTTCAAATCAACAGGTTATCCTTACACCTCAGGGAGCTGGAAAAAAGAACAGCAAAATAAGCCCAAAGGGAGTACAAGGAAGGAGATAATAAAGACCACAGCGGAAATAAACAAAATAGAGACCAAAAAAACAATACAAAAGATCAATGAAACCAAGAGCTGGTTTTTTGAGAAGATAAACAAAATTGACAAGCCTCTAGCTAGACTCATCAAAAGAAAAAGAGAGAGAGCTCAAATTAGTAAAATCAGAAATAAAAGAGGTGAAGTAACAACAGACTCCACAGAAATACAAAAAATCTTAAGAAATTACTATGAGCAATTATATGCCAACAAATTTGACAATCTGGAAGAAATGGATAATTTCCTAGAAGGATACAACCTTCCAAAGCTAACTCAGGAAGAAATAGAAAATCTGAATAGACTGATTACCACCAAGGAAATTGAATCAGTAATCAACAAGCTCCCAACAAACAAAAGCCCTGGACCAGGTGGCTTCACAAGTGAATTTTAGCAATCATTCAAAAAAGAATTATCACCTATTCTTCTCAAACTATTCAAAAAAATACAGAAGGAGAGAAGGTTCCCAAACTCTTTCTATGAAGCCACGATCACCCTGATCCCAAAAACAGACAAAGACAGTACAAAAAAACGAAAACTACAGGCCGATATCTCCGATGAACATAGATGCAAAAATCCTCAACAAAATCTTAGCGAACAAAATTCAGCAATATATTAAGAAGATCATAGATCATGACCAGGTAGGTTTCATCCCTAATACGCAAGGTTGGTTCAACATCCGCAAATCAATTAATGTGATACACAACATCAACAAAAATAAAAGTAAAAATCATATGGTCATATCAATAGATGCAGAAAAAGCATTTGACAAAATATAGCAGACATTTATGATAAAAACTCTTAACAAAGTGGGAATAGGAGGATCATATCTCAACATAATAAAGGCCATATATGATAAACCTACAGCTAACATCATACTCAATGGGGAAAAGCTAAAACCATTCCCTTTAAGATCAGGAACAAGACAAGGCTGTCCATTTTCTTCACTTTTATTCAACCTAGTTCTGGAAGTTCTAGCCACAGCAATCAGACAAGAAAAAGAAATAAAAGGCATCCATATTGGTAAGGAGAAAGTAAAATTGTCATTATATGCTAATGACATGATACTATATATAGAGGACCCCAAAGACTCCATAAAAAAACTATTGGAACTGATAAATGAATTCAGCAAGGTAGCAGGATACAAAATCAATATTCAGAAATCAGTTGCATTTGTATATACCAATAATAAACTATTGGAAGGAGAAATTAAGAAAACAATTCCATTTATAATCACTTCAAGAACTATAAAATACTTAGGAATAAATTTAACGAAAGAAGTAAAAGACCTGTACTCAGAAAATTATAAGTCACTGAAGAGAGAAATTAAAGAAGATACAAATAAATGGAAAAACATTTCATGCTCATGGATAGGAAGAATTAATAGAGTTAAAATGTCTATACTGCCTAAAGCAATATATAGATTCAATGCAATTCCTATCAAACTACCTAGGGTGTTTTTCACAGAAATATAAAGTATAATCCTAAAATTTATATGGAACCAAAAAAGACCCCGAATAGCCATGACAATCCTGAGAAATAAGAACAATGTTGGGGGGATCATGCTACCAGACATTAAAACATACTACAAGGCTACAGTAATCAAAACAGTATGGTACTGGCATAAAAACAGGCACATATCAATGGAGCAGAATAGAGAGCCCAGAATTAAATCCAGGCATCTACGGGCAGTTAATCTATAACAATTGAAGCAAGAATTTACAATGGAGTAAAGATAGTCTATTTAATAAATTGTGCTGGGAAAATTGGACTGACACATGCAAAAAAATGAAACTGGACCACCTCCTTATGCCATATACAAGAACAAATTCAAAATGGATTAAAGACTTAAATGTAAGACCTGAAACCATAAAACTCCTAGAAGAAAATATAGGGTCTAAATTTGCAGACATTACCCTGAGCAATATTTTTACTGATACATCCCCCTGGGCAAGGGACATCAAAGAAAAAATGACATATGGGACTACATCAAACTTAAAAGTTTTTTCACAACAAAAGAAACCATCGATAAAACAAAAAGGAAGCCTACTGAATGGGAGAAGATATTTGTCAACGATATATCTTATAAGGGGTTAATATCCAAAATATATAAAACGCTCATGCAACCCAACACCAAAAAAACAAACAACCCAATTAAAAACTGGGCAGAGGCTATGAAGAGGCATTTCTCTAAAGAGGACATACAGATGGCCAACAGGCATATGAAAAAATGTTCAACCTCACTAATCATTAGGGAAATGCAAATAAAAACCATAATGAGATATCACTTTACTCTGGTCAGAATGGCTATCATCAATAAGTTAACAAACAACAAATGCTGGCGAGGTTGTGGGGAAAAGGGAACCCTGGTGCACTGTTGATGGGACTGCAGGCTGGTGCAAACACTATGGAAATCAGTATGGAGGCATCTCAAAAAACTGGAAGTGGAACTACCGTATGACCCAGCAATCCCACTCTTAGGTATTTATCCAGAAAAACCCAAGACATTAATTCAAAAAAATATATGCACCCCTATGTTCATTGTGGTGCTATTCACAATAGCCAAGACTTGGAAACAACCAGATGCCCATCAGTAGACGAATGGATTAAGAAACTGTGGTACATTTACACAATGGAGTTTTACTCAGTTATAAAGAAGAAAGAAATCGTTCCATTCGCAACGATATGGATGGACCTAGAGAACATTATGCTAAGTGAAATAAGTCAGTCGGAGAAAGACAAATACCCCATGATCTCACTTACATGTGGATTCTAAAAAACTGAATAAATGAGAAATATAAACAGAAATAGTCTCAGAGACACAGAGGAAAAACTGAGGGCTGCTAGTTGGGAGGGGGTGGGGATGAAGGAGAAGGGGAAGGGACGAGACAATACAAATTGATAAGTACAATATGGCCTCAGGGATAGAAAAGACAGAAGATAATCAATAATGTAGTAAATATTTTTTAGGGGGCCAGATAGACTCATGTCTTGTTAGGGAGAGCACTTCATAGTCGGTGTAGAGGCCTGACCCTCACACTGCATTTCTGAACTGATGTTGAATAATATTGTATGTCAAATATAATTATATATACATATAGTCATGGGATGTGGAGTAGAGTGTGGGAATGGAGCCAATGGAATTGTAATAGATAAGTATATCGGGGGTGGGAGGGCAGTGGATGGGGGGAGGGGGGTTGTTATTTTGTGAGGGTGAAAAGGGTAACTATTGCATTGTTCTGTACACCTGAAACTAACAATAAAAAAAAAAAGAAAAAAAAGAAAACGCTGGGTGTAGCATGGCTTATATTTATGGCAAAGTAAATTATGTGTTGGAACTGTATTAGCAAGTGGGAAATACAGTTTCATTTTTTCAAAGGAAATTTTTTTAAAGACTGTTTTGAAGTGTAATCCTCTTCAGAGAGGTGTTAACTGTTATCCCTGTTGCACGTGCATGGCTGCATACATGTAACATCATGTTAGAAACCCAGTTCTGTTTGTCATAAACTCAAGTATCCCCTCCCAGCTCAAGAAGCCCAGGAAGCACGTGGAGGAAGGGCGGGATGCCAACACTTCAGCACTGCTATTGCCACATTCCTGGCATTCAAGGGCCTCTGATGAGCTGCAACCACAGGCTGCCGTTTCTGCTCTTAAATACGGGTTGTTTTACAGTCATCCTCTAACCTTCACAGTCAGTTTTTGTCAGTCTGAGAGCCAAACGCTCAAAAGGTGGCCACCCAGCAACTGTCTGGACATGTGGGGATGTTCTAGCCGAAGGGACAAAGAATGCATTCAGGACAAGAGTTTCATGTATAGGGACTTAGAAAGCAGGTGGCAGTTGAGGGACATCTTTTGGCCTCTGTGCTCTTGGACTTCACAGTTCCCTCAGAAGTGGTGTAGCTGGCCGGGCTCTGCATTTTGCAGGACAGAATGCCACTTCCTTGGACTGTGATCTCGGAATTTTTCTAGTTGGGCGAGATCTTCCAACCCTCATCGTGGTCATGAAGGCCCATGTGTGACAGCTAAATCCCCACCATTGTCACCTGTAACAGCAGTGTCACCACAACTCTGCACTAAAGCCTGCTAATGTCTTCATTCGCAGGTAACGGAGACCACCGTTGTCGTTTGCTTGCTTTTAACAGTACTTTTTCTTCCAAATTGCCTCCGTGAGCTTGCAACATGTCCCCAACAAGTGTTCTTCCCTTTCCTGGCAGTATGGCATGTCAAATACTATCAGGAACCATTACGAATCAGGCACAGAAACAACAACAACAACAATAATAATAATAATAAATGCATTTAACCTTCATTCTGCACTGTCAGCTAGAAGCAGATGATAGGTCCAGGACATTTTACTCTCCAGTAGGATAGTGATAGAATTAAGCAACAGTATTAAAAATTCGAAATTGTGTCCATCTTTAAGTGAAGCATGTGGACTAAGATAAAATTTTAAACTTCGTAAAGTATACCTTCATAAAGCTTGTTTAAAAATGACAATTGTAAGTGAGTGCCTTCTTGAGGGGGAAAAAAAAAAGATGCAGGGATGAAATAACCGAAGTTCTTAGACGTAAAATAAGTGACTGAAAGGTTATTGGAGATTTTATAGCATCGATGAGCTTTAAAGAGAGTATTAGTGAGCTTCACCAATTCTGACAGTTTTAATTCCCAGAGTGGGTGATTAGATTGACTCTCAGTATGTAACTCTCCCTAGTTGAACATGGAACTGATTGCACATCATGTCTGCTGACTATTTCTTAGGGTCTGAGATTATAACTATATCTACACAAAGATATATTCATTAGAGACTCAAAAAAGAAAACCAGAATATGCGATTTTATCCTGGTGGTTTCAAATCTAAAAAAAAAATTTTTTAAGATTTTTTTTGTTTGTTTTATTGGGGAATTGGGGGGATGGGAACAGTGCTGGGGAATTCGGGGAACAGGAACAGACAAGTTGCTGTCGTTTTGTCCTTCAGTCTAGTTGTGGAGGACGTTGCTTCACTGGCCCAAGTTGGCACCATCATTGCGCTCTTCCCGGGCGAGGCACATCAGTCGCCAGCCTCTGGACGGCCGCTCACGGTGGCTGCTGGCCGCTCACGCTGGCTGCTGGCTACACACGGTAGCCCATGGCAACCCACTGCAGCAGGGGCTGCAGCCATCGCCAGCGACTCACGGCAGCCCAGCTCCAGGTTGAGCTGTTGTTCAGCATCTTAGCTGTGGAGGGCAGTGTCACTGGCCCTCATATGTGGGATCCAAACCGGGGCCCTCTGGCGTCCCAAGCCAGTTCTTAACCATCGCGCCACTTGGCCGGCCCTCAAATCTAAAATTTAATAATAAAATTCAATCTGTGCTTTCATTGTAAAAATCATAAGCAATTATTCTAACCTCATTCAGGTTGTAATTGCATTCTATAGAAAAGTATATTATAATTAAAAAAGAGTTTCCATGTTTTGTGACATGTTCTTAGCAGGCAATAAAAACAAAATATGCCATCTTAAATTTTTATTTAAATACTGGGTTGTCGGAAAAGTCATGACGTATTTTTTCTATGTTTTTTTCTTGCAAAAATGCATCATGACTTTACCAACAACCCAATATATTTACATATTTTTGTGTATGTAAAAAATAGCTGTGGAACAAAGAAAATAAAATTCAGAGAAGAATTCTAATACCACTTAAGAAAAAAAGGTACTTAAATAAGTTTTTTCAAGAGAGCATTTAATACATTAATTACAAAGCATTTTTATCTATCTATTAAGGAAAATTTTCAAAGTTTTTACTATGAAACGATTATTGTCCAAAGTACAGGAAAGCAACACTTTCCTCTCCAATTTTAGCATTTCAGGATATTTTCTTTTTGTTTAGTCCAATTTTTTGTAAGTCAACTTATTTTGAGGAGACTCTAAAGGTTTCTGGCAGTGTATAGCTCATTTCTTGGTAATTGTTACTTATAAAGTTTCTTTAAAAAATACCAACATATGGTATTTCTTAATATTTATGTCTGATACATAAATCCATTTAAATACATATTTGCTTTACTTTGTGGCAGACCTCTGAGATGGTGATGAATGATGCAAGTTGTATCAAGCCAGGGTCCTAGGTGCTGGGAACAGTATGTCTGTTCATGTGTATTGTCCCCTGGTGGCTCCCACTATGACTAGAAGACATGAAAGCTGAGAGGGAGACACGATAGTCCCAGTTGACCAAGGGTCAGTGGTATGCTCAGTCCCTGTTACTTTACTCTAAGCAAATCCCAAGAAGAAAGGGTAAGTGGTGATTCAAGACCATGCCCCATGAAATGAGTATAAAGAAGGGCCGCTTGGATAGAAAAGGCAGGCCCTGTAGCTCTCTTTAAGTAGACCATTAGATCAGAGCTGCCCTATGATTGTTACATTTGCAGAAGTGTTCCAATGGAGACACACAGCTTTTGGCATAATATAAAGTGAAAATTTTGAATATTCGGAGGTAGAATGGGCTACCTCTAAAGGTGTTTGGTGTTATTTAAATAATGAATATATATCAATTAATCAGGCAAACTAGTAAATACTGCCAAGCCTCAACTGCAATATAAGAATAACACGGAGCTTTCAGGGTTGATGATAGAATTTATAAAGCTCACGTATCAAATGATATGGATCTTAAATTGGCATTTACTATTCTTTGCCAGGTAGCTAATGATAAATAAATTATATTAACCCTCCCCTTATGGAGCTAAATGTTACAATATATTAAGAAAAGATTCATCTAAAACAAACAACCAAATAAATATATAATTGGAAATCTGATTACTGAAATCTGATTACTGAAATACAGAAAAATGACAAGATGTCATGCCATTCAGCCTCCCTGAATACGTGACATTTGAACAAAGATCTGAGGGATAAAAGAATGAAAATGGAAGAATGAAAGGATGAAATGAAGGTGGGCAAACATGAGCATTTCCCAAACATAAGCCCCACGATGGGAAGGACCACGTGACACTTGATATGTTCAGTGAAGAGCGGAAAGGAGATGTCAGGAGACGATGCCGAGAGGGAGAGAGGATGGCCCATTCACGAGGCCTTGAGGCCATGGCCAAGGTTCTGCTTGGTAACTTAAGTGTGCTAGAAAGCACTGAAGGAAAGTGGAGTGGAGAAAACTGATCAGAATTGGGATTCTAAGAGAGAACTCTCACTACACGAACAGGGAATAGCCTGGCAGGTTCCCTGAAGTAGATATGCAGGGACCACTGAGATGCGCTTCCAGAAGTCCTGTGAGGGGCGGTGGGCGCTTGGGCTATAGCTGAGGAAGGGAGAGGAATGAAGTGAAAAGATCTGAGGATGCTTCAGATGTGACTGACCATGCTGTATATGAGATAAGAAAGAGAACAATGCTGAGGATGACACCAAGTTCAGTCCTGGGCAACAAGGCAAGAGCATGTCATTGGAAGAAGAGGGGATACCAGAGGTAACAACGGACTGCATTTGGGGTCTTTCTGGGGAAGGAGAGTGTGCACTCAAGCCTGGATGAGTTGAACTTGAGAAGTCTCTGCATGTCAAGTGCAGATGCTACAAAGCAGAAAGTGTGAAAATAATGCATTTGGAGTTCAGATGTGAGGTGGGGGTATAATTTTGAAGTTATTAATGTGTGAATGATAATGAAGACATGGCTGAGGTAAAGCTACAGGTGGAGACAATGGAGAATGAAGAGAGAGATGTCAAGGGCTGAGTCTTGAAGATTACCAACCTTTTGGGACTAGTGGGAGGGGATGGCATGGCACATGAAGCCACATGGAACAGGCTCTCAGGAAGGGGGTCAGTTGCATTGGTGCCTCCCAGGGTAGCCAAATGAAGGACTGAAAAACAAATTTTGAGTTTAGCAACATGGAAGTTGTCTTAAGTTGTGATGATATAAAAAATAAAATTTTGCATAGAATTTCATGCAAGGATCTTCTCTAAAAAGATTCAGAATGGCAGCTTTTTGACTCCTTCTCAAGTCTGTCTCCTCGTCTCCTCGTCTCTTCGCTTCCACTCCAGCCTCCACCATGTCCACAAGGGTGACCCAGAAGACCTACAAGGTGTCCACCTCTGGCCCCCGGGCCTTCAGCAGCCGCTCGTACTCGAGTTCTACCGGCTCCCGCATCAGCTCCTCGCCCTTTTTCCGGGCAGGTGGCGGCTACCGGCCTGCTCTGGGCATCAACATGAATCTGGCCGGGGGCTACCGCGGGGCTGGGAATATGGAGACCATTACAGCCGTCCAAGTGAACCAGAGCCTGTTGAGCCCCCTGAAGCTGGAGGTGGACCCCAACATCCAGGCCGTGCGCAACCAGGAGAAGGAGCAGATCAAGACCCTCAACAACAAGTTTGCCTCCTTCATCGACAAGGTGCGGAGCTTGGAGCAGCAGAACAAGGTCCTGGAGACCAAGTGGCACCTCCTGCAGCAGCAGATGACGACTCGCAGCAACATGGACAGCATGTTCGAGAGCTACATCAACGACCTTCGGCGGCAGCTGGACATGTTGGCCCAGGAGAAACTGAGGCTGGAGTCGGAATTTGGCAACATGCAGGGGCTGGTGGAGGACTTGAAGAATAAGTATGAGGACGAGATCAACAAGCGCACAGAGATGGAGAACGAATTTGTCCTCATCAAGAAGGATGTGGATGAAGCTTACATGAACAAGGTAGAGCTGGAGTCCCGCCTGGAAGGGCTGACTGATGAGATCAACTTCTTCAGGAAGCTGTATGCAGAGGAGATCCGTGAGCTGCAGGCCCAGATCTCCGACACGTCCGTGGTCCTCTCCATGGACAATAACCGCTCCCTGGATCTGGATGGCATCATTGCTGACGTCAAGGCCCAGTATGAGGAGATCACCAACCGCAGCAGGGCTGAGGCTGAGACCATGTACCAGATCAAGTATGAAGAGCTGCAGTCGTTGGCTGGGAAGCATGGGGATGACCTGCGTCGCACGAAGACGGAGATTTCTGAGATGAACCGGAACATCAGCCGAATCCGGGCTGAGATCGATGCCCTCAAAGGCCAGAGGGCTTCTCTGGAGGCTGCCATCACTGATGCTGAGCAGCATGGGGAGATGGCCATCAAGAAGGCTCAGGCCAACGTCGCCGAATTGGAGGCTGCTCTGAAAACCGCCAGGCAGGACATGACCCGGCTGCTGAAGGAGTGCCAGGAGCTGATGAACGTCAAGCTGGCCCTGGACGTGGAGATCGCCACCTACCGGAAGCTGCTGGAGGGCGAGGAGAGCAGGCTGGAGTCTGGGATGCAAAACATGAGTATCCATACCAAGATCACCAGCAGCAACGCAGGTGGGCTGATGAGCCCAGTCTATGGGAAAGTCGTAAGCCCTGGCTTCAACAACTACGGCTTAAACTTCCAGTCCAACTTCAGCTCTGGCAGGGACTCTGGCTACTCCAGCCGCTCCAGCACCAGCTCCTCCAAGACTGTGGTTGTGAAGAAAATTGAGACTAGAGATGGCAAACTGGTGTCTGAGTCATCTGATGTCCTGCCCAAGTGAAAGGCCAGGCTACTGGGGTCCTTCCTGGCTTCCGACCTTGTGGGAAAGGAGCTGAACAAGAGAGTGTTGGGCGCAGGAGGTGCCCCAGTCCTCAGCCCACCCTTGGGGGAGGTGTCTACTGCCTAGGGGACCGCCTCTTACCCATGCCCCCAACTAAAAGCCAAGTCAAGTGTTTTTTCCAAAATAAAGTCTCAACTGGGTATACCAAAAAAATAAATAAATAAATAAATAAAAATAAAAAGATTCAGAATATAAAAATGATGCTTACTCTCCAGGATCGTATGCTTGTAATAAAAATCTACAAGGCTATATTGGAAAATAAAAGTATCCAGGGAATTAATTTAGGCACTATCAATCAATAAAGAAGAGTTCACAGAATCAATTAGTATGACCTTTACCTCAAAAAACATACAACAGTGGGTTTTTGAATGGGATTCAGAATGTTTACATTTAATATCATGTTAGAAGCACATATGTTTTCACTCATTAAATGTCTAGATATTAGTAATTTAAAATACAGCATCTCACTTAAAGTTATTATATTTAATAGCAAGGATGTTATGGTTTTCTTTGGTACTGTACAGTGAAAGAGCTTGTTCTTATAGTTTAGGGCAAGTCACTGGATAGAATGTACACCAGGAGAGATGTCTGTAAAACTGTGCTCAGTGGACCTCCCATCTTTGAACCACTTCAAGTGCCCGGTTTCCTAGTCTACAAGCTGGATGCCTGATAGGGCTGCTGGTGTAGTCCCGCCCAAACCTGAAGGCTTGAGAACCAGGGTGTCATTGGTGTATGTCCTAGTCCGAGGGCCAGAGAAGAAATTCCCAACTCCAGCAGTCAGGCGGAGGGAGCAAATTCACCCTTCTTCTGCGTCTTTGTTCTCTTCAGGCCCCCAGGGGTTGGATAGGCCCACCACCTTGGGGGCAGACCAACTTCTTTACTCAGTCTCCTGTATCAAATGTTAATCCTATCCAGAAACAGATGCACCTGGAAATACTAGTAAGCTAAATATATGGGCACCCCATAGCCCATCAAGTTTACATGTGAGATTAGCTATCACATCTTCACCATGAAGATGTCAAAGCATGCCTGGGTCAGAGGACAGTTTGAGGAAAGGGGAACAGGTGGCTTCAGAGGCTCACCCAAGGGGGAAAGGCAAGCTCACACTCCTGAACTGAATCACTCCAATTGTGCGGAGCTCATGCTAATGCTGCACCTGTCTCTGATGAATCGCGAGCAGCACAAAACTCGATGCCGTGGGATTCATGCCAGAATCTCTGGTGTAGTGAAATGTCTTTCTGGGTGCTAGTGAGGATCATTAAAATATACAGAAACGAAATAATCAAAGAATAAGAGAAACTAGCCTGGACAGGTGAGAGGAAACTCCATTAACCACATCTATACTTGCTCCCCCAACTCTTTTATAAGAGGAGATCAAAGTTAGTATCAAACACTTGCCATATGCCTATTGCAATCGTTACATATATAAAAGCATGATTAAATTAAGTGCTAGTTAAAGTTATTCTGTAGTGTGAGTTCATGAAATTTCAATGATTCTTCTTTCAATATCATTTTAATACATCAAATTCAAGAACTTACTTTTGTATTGTGCTGGATCAGGCAGAATTCAACTTGAAAATTACAGGTAAAATGCTGGTGTTCAGAGACAGCAGGCAAGAAAAGTGGTGTCTTTCATGCATATCTGTTTTTTCACATTCATTACCTTCTGACTATATCACATATTTGAGGTGTGGTTAATTTCAGTCTGACGTTCTTGACCTTGTACTACCATGGACCTGCTCGATGCCCAGCTGATCCAGCCCCCAACAGTCTCAAGCTATATGTAATTTTATGTAGTATTTTCTGGGTTTTGCATTTATCACTAGAGCCTGCAAGAAGCCTTACCCCAGAGAGGTTTAAAAGCCATTATGGCAAAAAATTTAGGAAAGGAGATGTAACAGCTTCAACAGTGTAGCACAGGAGTCTTTTTTTTATCAGCAGCAGGGCCACCAAGGCCCAGGGGAGGGGAGGTCAGAACCAGCTGGCATGCTGCTGGGAGCTGCTAGCAGAGCACTGGTGTCAGAGCGTTGGACCATAACCTCGGTGAGGTACACCTGAAATGTTGCAGGGGCACCACTAAGCACAATGAAACTAATGTCACTAATTAACACTCAGCTTCACTCTGCAATGCACATCATTTGCTACTCTGCCTCATTTAAAACTGTCTTTAAAGAATTTGATTGTACAACAGACCATTTTGGTCTTGACTTGCTGTTTTGGACTTGGGCTGATGGTTTGATAAATACTGTCTCAGAGGACCTCACAGCCTGCTCCCTCTCTGTGGAACCAGCCTGAATAACTGTGCTCACCTTAACATGGAAGTCAAACCCTGGAAGAAGCAAGCTGACACTGGGTGGCATGGGACACCCCGCCTAACAGTTACTGTGCCCAATCCCATCACAGCAAGGAAAAAAGCCAGAGGACAGGAGACACTGGGGCCGCGTCTCTCACTGAAAGCACAATGCAATGCTGGCTCACACGTGTTGCCTCTGAATTTCTTGAATGTCTTACTTTACAAGATTCCCTGGGAGCATGTCACCACCTGGGCGACCAGTGTGCTGTTGTGGAAAGATGTGTATGTATGTAGTCACCCGGGGGTGGTGACAGAATGCCGGAGTCTGTCGAGGTAGCTAGTTTCCTGTGAACATGTGAATATTTACATCTCTCCAGGAGATCTTCATATTAGGCTATTTACTGGAGGCTTAAGGAGGGGGAGTACCACACATCACATCATAGGAGCTAAGTCACTGTAGGTTACAAGATGCATCCTGATTTCACACACGTCACAGTGTAAAAACATGTGCATATCTGAACTGATAGAGAAATCGAGACAGAAGAAACTCATTCAGCAGAAAGATCCACAAAAACACAAATGAGCAGAAGTAACTTACTTCTGAGGTTCCTCTCCTTCAATACGTACAACACACCACCTCAAAGCCCACTGATGGGTAACCAATAAAGTGAGCTGCAGGGCAGCTGGTGATGGGACAGAACAAGCTGCTACAGTGAGCCAGGCCTCTGACGTGCTATGTCCATAAACTATTGTGTTTTGTTTTCATTTTTTTCCAGCTTTATTGTGGTATAACTGATATACAAAAAAGTGTACATAATTAATGTATAAAATATGGTGAGTTTAGACATATAGTATACACGTGCATGTTACTATCACCACAACCCAGTGGACAACAAAAGAGGTTTCATTTTTATAACATTTGTAAACTTCAGTGCATCACACATGTCTGGCGTAAGTCTGGGAGAATAAAAAACAGATAGTCTGAAGTTGTTATTTCTGGGAGGTGGCATTTTTGGGATGGTGGGCACAGTTTATGTTCAAATTTATATTTCTCTGTGTATGTGTGTGTGTGTGTGTGTGTGTGTGTGTGTGTGTGTGTGTGTGTGTAGGCTTTTTGCTTTTCATACCAAATATATGTTACTCTATAATAGGCAAGAATAGTAAAGGCATTTCAATTGTGAAAAAAAATCTAAAATCCACACTTTCAAGTTTATTAGCCAATATCTAATTTATGTGAATAGAGTGGTAAGCAAAAGCAAACACTGCCCATGTTTCCTTAGTTAGAGTCAAGCCAGACAGAAAGCTGGATGGGACACGTGGTGCGACCCAGGCAAGTGTGAGGACAGAGGAGCCGTGTGCCATGTGCCGTGTGCCGTGTGCCGTGCTGTGTGCCTCAGAGAGGACCCAGCAGGAAAGTGAGGTTTCAGGAGGAGAATGTGGGAGCTGTAGGTAACCTGAGAGGGAAGGACTAAGACGATGGGATGACTGGGAGTGACTGGATTACATCTGGGGAGCTCGGGGTTCACAGAAAAGATCTGGGGTTGGAAGTGGCTCTGAGACCTTCAAGTGTGATTCTGTGACCATCTGGAGCTCACAGGATTGGCCTAAAGTGGACATATGAGCAGGACTCCTTGGGGAGGGTGGCCTGAGGGAAGGAAGGGGTGGGTGAGCGGGGACTGGCACAGGGGGACAGTCAGAGAGTTGTCCAGAGATGTGCACGGACAACAGCTGAGAGAAGAAAGGATGCTGATGCGGCCGGTGCTGCCGTGAGCTAAGCAGAAGGAGACCTGAGCAAATAGCATTCATGTTCATGACACAGCGTGGGTTTTTGTGGGGTTTTAGGGCTGGAGGTGAGGGTGGGGGTGAGGAAATGGTGTCTGTGGATGAGGCAACTCTCTCCAGAGGTTTGATAAGGGAGGAAGTTAGGGCAAAGAGAGTTTCATTTTTTTCTCCTGAAATGGGAGAGACTTTCCCGGAGAGCAGTGCCTTTTTAAAGATGTCTTCCTGTGATGTGATGGGGAAAACAGGGCTGATAAGCGAGTCCCTGCCTTGAATTGTGGAGGAAGCAAAAGGACCAGAATAGTCTGCCAAGCTCCTTTGCAGGTGTGTCACACAGGCCTGTGGCATGTGGCTTTGTCTCTCTGACTTGGGGTCACCCTTCCCCCTGAGGTGGTTGCATCAACGGTGCTGTACCCAGGAGCCCGCCACCTTGTCACTTTTTCTGAGGACTTGCACAGCACTTCCCCACCTCCTGGCTGGCATGGGGCATGCCAACTGCAGACAGGACACCAAAGCACACATTTCCTGTTTTCTGAAACACAGCTTCTTGTACGCATACACTACAGTGGACATACTTTTCCAAACCTTTTCAGGAAAGTTGTTGTCTTGGAAAGGTTCCAAGTTGAAAACACACATTAATGTATTCTTTATCTGTTCAACAAACACATATGAACACCTACTGGATACAAGATACTGCAAGGTTGGGGGTGGGGAGAGGCATGGAGACACAGATGACTGGAGTTCAAGGTCTTCCATCAGCCCCAAAGGCCTGTGTCTTTAGGAAGACCAGGCACCTTAACAATGACCCCCTTTTCACCCTCACAGTCACACTCAGAAATGTGCACAAAAGCGTATTTCCAACTCTCCAGAAACATGAAGCAAATCCAGGGAACTTCTTAAGGAAGGTTTCTTGGGTGTCCAGTGAAGGTGAAACCCAACTACTATACTCTGAGAACAGGGAACACATGTCCCTGTCACATACAAGAGACCCACAGTCCCTGTGAGTCACTGCTTCCCATGCCTATCACCTGGAGGGTGTCTGACCCAGTCAGTTTGGGTAAGGCCAGACAATCTGCATTTTTGACAAGCTGTCTTGCTGAAAGTGCTCATCCAGGGAACCTAACTTGAGATCCACAATCCTGGGGTATCATCACCTTTTGCGGGGTTGATGCTGGCTCTGTGCCACCTGTGGGCTACAAGTAGTGGATCTGCAGCCTTGTGAGTGGCCGTGGTTCTGGGCCTCTAGGGAAGAATGCCTTCTGATGGACAGCAGGCAGCAGACCTAGCATGCAGGTTACAGGATGCCAAAGCAGCCATGATACTGTTGTTTAGATAAGAAATATGCGTTTGGTCTTCACCCTGGTTCTGGCTCAGGACTCCTAAAACCCTAAGAATTTCCTAAGTGAAGAGAGAGATCAGGGTGTCTTTGTTATGGGAATGAGGTGACTTTTGGAAAGCACTTAAGGATGGGGCTGGTTGACAGTGGAGCCAACTATGTGAACAGAGGATTGGAACTTCCTGTCCCACCCCCTCATCTCTGGGGAGGGCAGAGGGGCTGGAAGTTGAATCAATCACCAATGACCAATGATTTAATCAGTCATGACTGTGCAGTGAGGCCTCCATAAAACCCCAAAAGGACAGGGTTTGGAGAGCTCTGGAGTTGGTAAACATGGGGAGATTAGGAGAGAGAGGCGCTCCCAGAGAACATGGAAGCTCCCCACCCATCCCCCATACCTTGCCCTGTGCCTCTCTTCCATCTGGATGTTCCTGATTAGATCCTTTCATAATAAGCCTGCAATCCAGTGAGTAAAGTGTTTCTCTGAGTTCTGTGAGAGCTCTAGTAAATTAATGGAACCCAAGGAGGGGGTTGCTGGAAACCATGGTCTACAGTTGGTGGAGAGGGACCCTCACCCTCACATTAGAATTGGGTGACAGGAACTCTTTTACCAGGGGAACTCATCTCTCTAAAATAAAAGCCTACAAATTGCAACCCGTGGACCAACTTTGTTTCTGTAAGTAAATAAATAAAGTTTTATTGGAACACAGACACACTCATTCATTTTCATGTTGTCTAAGACTGAGACAGGACATCCTGAAAACTGAAATGATTTACTATGGATCCTTTAGGGAAAATGTTTGCTCATGCTCTATGCAGCTGGATGCCTGAAAGATGCTCTGTCCTCCATGGACAGGGAGGTCGCTGAACCCTTGCCCATGTTTGCGGTGTATTTCTGACTACCACCATCATCGTGCTGACGCCTTTCCAGAGACAGGAATCCTTGTCCCTCAGGAGCTGAGTCTGGAATTATTTAGAAAGTGTAGGTTGTTGTTGCTTATTGGAGTTAGAGATTGAAAGATAGCTATTTTTTAATTGATTATAACTATTTTTTTTAAAATTAGATATTCATTTTTTTACTATAAGTATAGCTTTCCTTGCTCATAGACCCATTAACCATCCCCTTTGTCATCAGAGCACACAGAGATAGTCCCAGTGCCGGGAGCCATCTGCGCCTCAGTATCTGACACGGCCAAACACACTACAATTGTGACAAATTCTGAAGCTCTGACTGAGAAACAGATAGTTTTATATCTTAAAAAATTTAAATACCCCTTCTAATATATATATCACAATAATTATATTTTATACACTAAAAACAATTTTAGTCACACTACTAGTCTCTTAGTAAAGGTCAAAGTACACACCCTGTAAATCTTAAGATCCTGCTTAGACAATAGTTTTTAGAATAAATGTTGGGTGGTCGTGGTAACCATCCTTTAGGCGATTATGTAAAGGCTCAGGCCTTGGTTACAGTCATTGAGGGTGGAGGGATTTGGACGTAGTTGGGATAACTTAGTCTTTAGCATAGAAAAGGTATAGTTGTACCCTGGAGCATAAGAATTATGAGGAAGTAAAACCCTGATAATAATGGAACAATGGTTAAACTGCCCAGTATAAAAAGGGGCATGCTGTAAAATAAAGTGAGACACTTCTTAAAAAAAGTGCTCCTGTGTCTCCTCGTGTTTTTTCCTCGCCGACTCTGCCTCCACCTGAGGGAACCCCTAGACCTGCGGGAGCTGGTCTTCCGCATCCCAGCACCCATGTTATACAGCAGATGTCAGCCTTATAATATGCCCCAGACGCTGTGGGAAATAGGGGTGTCACAGAGCTTGATGGAGAAAATCATGCATGTATCTGTATTTTTATCCATTCTGCAAAAATTAATTTCATATAACATATAAACATACCTCAAATTACATACCCTTCAAAAGGTTAGCCTTCATTCCTAGTCTGTGTTCTTTGTCTGCTGTCAAATAGCAGATTTGTGTTTCCTTTTTCCCTAATGCAAGCTGGCTAGAGAACAAACTCTCAGATAGAAATGGGCTGCTCTGAAGTCAACAGGAAAACACCTTTACTGCAGGTGTAAATTAAGTTATAGACATTCGTATTGGTTACAGGTGTTTTCTGCAAGCAGTTTTGTATCATAAGTGCCAAATTAACCACTGTAGATTATGTTACTGGTCATTATTGTTATTTTATAAATAGACACTCATCAAAATCACTGCACATATAAAAATAGATGCATTTAAAACCTCAGAAACCTGGATAGGAGAAAAGAAGTTTGGGTGGAAAAAGCCTATTTAATTCTCAGAGTTGTCTGCAATGTGCATTTATCTTGGGGGCTGGTTTTGCCTTAAGTACAATAATGGAATTAACTTATAATTTTTTAATTAATTAATTAATTTTGGTGTTTTTACTTGTCTGAATTCTTTGTGTTCTAACAGAGAACAAGATATTATCAGAATCTGAGCTAAAGAATCTTCAGTGAATCATTCCTTAAGTATCTGTGTCCTGTATTTTCATAGAAAGTACAGTTTTAACGAGTGGCATTTTTAAATGCTTTTGCACAAATGTTCAATTGTCCATTAGATGATGTTAAATGGATGCGTACTGGTAATAAAATGCTTTTTTCTGCACAGTCTTTAGTTTAAAGTCTGTTATTTGAAATTTATTCCAAATGGATTCAGACAGTGATTACCGAGTACTGTGAAGGTCCATTAAAAAGTGTTTCTCTGTGCTAAAAATTCAGTTTTCCGCCAAGTCAGACCATGCCTCTTGTCCATCTAGTGATATAAGATATAAATCTCTCTTTAGATATTACAACTGTCACCTCTGTACTCCATGGGTTTTGATTACAAACAAAATATTTTTTTTAATGTCTGGAATTTGTCTTTAGATTGAATTTAGGCTTTTAGCTAGGGTTTCAGAATTATTTAACTCAATTCCTATCAGTAAACAATGTACGTTTGTGTGTCGATTAGTATTCAGCTGTTACCATACAAATGCTTAATAAATGCTTTAAAACAAGTAGGGTTGTTGTTGGAGAGTGGGCCCTTCTCAGCGCAAAGTCCAGGTGTTTGGCAACTCGATCAAAGAATTGAACCAGATGTCAGAGTAAAGTACTGAAAAAGTAGTTTATTCAAAGAGATAGTACATTTCAAAGAGTAGCAATAGGCCTGAGCAGTAGAGAATGGCTCAAGGGCCCATTATTAGAAGAGGAATTACATTCCAAAGAGTTTGGAGCGGGCCATGCGCAAAGGCCAGGCTCAAAGAGCTCGAAAAGGAATAAGTGGTCATAAGACCAGGGCGTCCAAAACCAAAAGAAAAAAAGGGTGGACTTCCCAGGACTTGGGGTTTTTCTCCCTTCTCTAGAATGGGCTGTTCCCCTAAGGGTGTGGGGCCACTTGATTGGCACCTGTAATTGACAAGAGGGTTTGTGCAGGTGCAAGTGACTGGTCTGATCTAGTTAGGTATTTTGCACCCATTTGTTTCAGGGGTAGACAGTTACAATGAAAGGAAGTTTTGGATTGAGGGGAGGTCACTGGGTGGTCACATCCTGTGGGACATGCAGTAATGCAGGGACCCAATGCCTGCCTCTAATTGCCTGCCTAGTTTTCCCCTTGAGAGACTTGATCCCCATTTAAACCTCTATGGGAAGCTGAGGGACAGGAGGTCTTTTCTTCTGTATCTGCTTCCTGCTGGGCAGGGGCGTAGAGCTGTCCCTGCCTATTGGGGGGTTCACAGAACTCTCACCCTAGCTGATCTCAGATGAGAGGAAGGGGTCTCGAGATCCGCCTGGAAGACTGTGCTGGCTTCTTTGGTTGTGACTGGCAATCCTGTTGGGGTATTCTCTGTATCCCCAAGGTCTCTGAATGAGGAAAAATAGATTTTAATTAATAAATCTGTGAGCTCTCATGAAGCCTGTTGCCATTCAGCCCGTCACTCAGGTGGCGTCAGTTGTCTGGGCCCAGAATGGGTTTGGCATTTAGCTTACTGGCCTGGGGGGAGATTAGGAAATCGCAGGCTTTCAAGTAGTTATCTGAAGCGGGAGTAGGAGGCTTCTATTGTTTAAGATTCAGAAGCTGATTTACAAAACAATCAAGAAGCAGGAGATAGAAGAATTCTAGGATTCAGGCTAGGAGCAATCTTTAGCCTAGGATTCACAGACTGATGAGAAGAGTAATCAAAGCCAGGGGCTAAGAAACTAAGAAACTAGGAAGGAGACTTAAGTTTCTATATTTAATATTTCTATAGGAAAGAAAATTTAAAAGTTTTTTTGGGAGGGTGGGAGACTCTCTTGGCCGGTAACAGGTTAATGAAAATAAAGACAGTTTTTGGTTAAACTGTTTTAAACAGCAGAATCTTGCATCTTGGAATCCCTAATTTGCAATTGTCATTATCTACAGTTTGTTTTATTGTCCTGTTATAATTTTTTTTTCTGAAAAATTACTAAATCATTCTTTAGCCTTCACAGAGGTGGTTTGAATTAGTGTAATGCTTTATGCTTACAAACTTTGCGGCTCTGGTTTCTTTCATATCCAGTCCATAGATAATCCATGCTTGTTATGCCAATTAACTTCTGGGTGTCTCGATACAAGGACCAAATGTTTCCACTAAGGGTGGTTTTGAGGGTTGGGTTATACACTTGGTGTTGAATCCCATTGGCTCTGCACTGGTTTCCTGGAACAACATCTGTTTGGAGCTGTCAGACAAAATAGGGGGAAAAATCAAATAAAAAAAAATATGAGTGTAATCTATATCCATATACATGTGTGGATAAAAAGTGTCCGCTTTGTATTTCTGCTTTACAAGACAACAGAAAGATCCCCCATCTCTTCTAAGTAACACATTCAGCAAAAATAAGTTGCTCAGAAGGCTCCTTACTGAAGTCATGTGGCTGCACGATGAAGAAGCTGGCTGTGGACTCCCCCGTGTAGTCAGTTTTTAAAAGAATTATTACCTTTTTATTGTAATAGTCTTTCTAACTTTGTGACCAAAGTGCAACAGCAAAAGAGTAACTAAGGCATTACAGCATAGAGCAGCGACTGAGGACTGGCCCTGCGACACTGCTGAGCCAGGCTGACTCACACCGAAATCACAGTTACACAGCACACACCTCAGCACTAGGGGCAGTTATTATGGTGAAACAAATTACTGCTCCTGTATCTTTATATAGTTGGTAATCTGTTAAAGTATACTGCAGATGGTATTATTATTGCTTAAGCTTCACAAATGTAAACATATTTCAATTTATTTTTAGAGAGGAATTTGCTGTTATTATAATGTGAAAAATTAACTGGCATTAAAATGAAACTAAGCTGCTGCATAAAATTCAGGGCTTTGTACACAGCATATACACACACACACACACACACACACACACACACACACATACACATCAGTGCACACATCATGTGTCTTCCTGGAGTAAGAGTTTGAAAATCAAAACATACTCTCAAAATTCTGAAGTCTACCATGAATTCTGGGGTCAAAACATACTCTTACAACTGTGTACTACATACATATCAGAGCAACACATTTTACAGGTGTCAAAGAAGGAACAAAAATCTTGATATCTGAAAGATAAATTTATGGCAGCCAAAACCTTTGCGTGGAAACATTGAAATGCTTTGATTTCTTCTTTGCCTGCAAAGAACCCAGACATCAAAAGAGCCGGGAAGTGTCCCTGGTGCTGTGAAAAGGGAGGCGTCTTGTTCTGGTTAAGGTACCAGAAAACATATCCAGCCTTTTTTCTCTTTCCCCACTTCATCAGCATCATCAAATGTTCTCTGTTTTAGTCATTTTGAGTCCATCACTAACTCAATTGTTTTTTGTGCTTTGGCAAAGATAATGTATCTGTGTTTCCTTAGTGATATTCTAAACACATTTTTTTCTGTCCTCCCATACAGAGCGCATAGTTTGGGTGGAATTCCTGAATTCCTGTTGTGTGGGAGGCCAGCTAAGCCCCATTCACACACTCATACTCCAACATATGGCCCCAGGGGTTTCATCCTATCTAGATTTCAATAGCCAACACTCAAGAGAGTGCTGCCTGAGGCACTCTCCCACACCCTGGCACGGCCTCAGCAGGCCTCAGTGGGCCTCTGTGCACTCACTGTTCACTCAGTGGGTTTCGGCTTTTTTTTTTTTCAAATTCTTCCTCTGAGTAAATTAAAGCTGTGAAGAAATGTCGCCTCCAGGTAAAGGGGGCCTAGTGCCCACCAATCACCTTAATTACATAACCAAGGACCAGCAGGGATGGGGAGGCGGAAGAGAAAGGGCTGGAACCAGTTTGGGTTTGCATTGGGCTTGCCAGACTTATGCCCGGTATTAAAAAGTCAAGAGGTCGGACTGGGAAGGTGAGCAATGTAAAGAGGGTTGCCATTCTTGTTAGCCTTCCATTTTGCCCCCACAGATTGATTTTTTAAAATATATCAGTGAAATAGAGTACTGAACTCTCGGAAAAGGTGGCCTTTCTGATGTGCACGGGAAATGAGACACAATAACATTTCTATTTCTTTCTAAGAATGGTCACTGTGTGACAATTTCAGAGGGACACCTGCAGCGTCTGCTTTTGTCAACAGGACCTTCAATAGGAACAAAACAGACGCAGTCACTTCCCACCAGGATGTGACATTGTGGACCAGCCCTGGACGTGGGCACATCTGGAAGATGACTATTTCAGGCAGGAAATCTTTCCTCTATTCCATGACTTAAACAGTTGGGGGTCCGGCAGGGGGTTGTATCTGCTGTTAAAGGCTTGAAAGTGCTTTGGTGTGGTCGGGGGTGAGGGTGAGGGGAGCTGAGAAGCCAGAACTATGCTAGGCTGATTTAACCACGTGCCTAGGGGGAAGTATGGTTCTCAAGTAGACTGGGGCTTAAAAATGAATGCTATAAATGCTACTCATTGTACAACAAGGGAACACATCCCTCACAGGAAGTGATTACAGTGCTTTACCTTCTGGGCCCCATCACAAAGGAAACACTGACTCAGTGAGTGAAACACATCAGCCCCTTCAGAGCTGAGACCAGTCAGTCACCACACAGTTGCATGTACAAAGTGGACAGTCCTTAAGACCTAGAAAGCATGTCCTTGTGGATGAGCATCCTTTGTTCACATTTGAAGTAAACAGTGTGCATCCCCATGTTTCGCATAAAGGAATGGAGAGCTGCCGTGTGGCAGGAAAAGAACTTCAGATCCAGGTCTCAGTTCAAGTCTCATCGTCCTTCTGCTGTGCCAAAGATACTAAGCTTCAGCACCCAGGCTGTTACCTGACAGAAGCATAAAAATGTGAAGTAGCCAGTGAGTGTTGCCAGGCCGAGTTGCAGTACAGACCAGCATGTACGCGCTAGCCGTATGCACTTGCATTTCACAGTTTTCAATCAGAAGAAAAATGCCAAATTGTGTTTGACTTTGGCCAAAATGTTTTCCCAGG
Source organism: Hipposideros larvatus (assembly GCA_031876335.1). Classification (NCBI taxonomy): domain Eukaryota; kingdom Metazoa; phylum Chordata; class Mammalia; order Chiroptera; family Hipposideridae; genus Hipposideros; species Hipposideros larvatus. The sequence goes on along the minus strand of CM063088.1, from coordinate 129,593,901 downwards.
GCCTAAAGACAGAACAATTAGTTCAGAAGATATATATATCTCTTGGAGATAAAACGACTCAGGGAGGCCCTAATGCTTCCATAAGCTACGTTGTTCTTTTTTTCATATTTCCCAGAGATGGGTAGGCTTCATTTAGATGGGTTGTCTTTCATTCTGGTGAGGCAATAAGACGAAAAACAAAGCTTGTTTAGAGCTCCAGTGATAACATAATTGATTGAACGTTAGGTTATCTGTCAACATCAGAACTCTCCACCAGTCTGAGGAATGAAAACATCCTGAATAGTAATCCTCACCCAGTTCGGAGGTTAGAGGTGATTCAGTCTCCATGAATGTCTCTGGTCTTATTTTAAGAAGGGCTCTGAGTCATGTGGAGTCGTGTCAAAATATGTGTTATGTAATTTTAAAAAGGCAGCTTGGAGGGAGGAAATTGAACCATCTTTTTTCAAAGAATTCTGCCCTTTAATGGAAGCAAAGGGTGGGCCATTTCCCACACAGCTCGCTTACTCTGTGTAATGGAGGCTATGACACTTTTTTTTACCAGATGTATTCTTAAAACTAGTTTGATATAACCTTTCTTACTTAGAGAATTTTAAGTTTGCAACTTGAGCTGTTCTTGCTTAATATTTATTGTTAGATGTGGTTAAATGTCTGCTGATCATCAAATACAATTTACTATTGATCTATTACTATCTTGAGTGTGTAGCCATCTGGAGCGGTGGCTATACAGATATATGTACTATTTTTATCGATACAAAAGGCATGATCTCAGTTTTCTCAACTCAGGAAAATTGGAATAGAACCAATCTTGTCTATCTTCCTGAGTTGTAACAAAATATTTGAAAGCCCTTAGAGAAGTAACAAAACAGTGTGGCTTGGTGGGCCAGACAGCACCTAGGTCACGCTCCCTGTCATGGTGGCCTTGTGGCTCTGAATCTGGTGTGTGGTCTCTGCTACAGCCTGGAGGCCTACAGTAAGCCCTGGGAGCGAGCAGTCTCACGTGGGGAACCCGCTCCTGCACCCAGGCTTCCTGTGCTTCTCCATAGAGTGTGAAGAAGGTGCTGACATTTCTACTTTATTTAGCATAGGCCACCGCTGGGTCCACGATTCAGCCAACCTGTTGGGCAAATTGTCTGAGCCATCCTAGCCCATCAGCTACAGCATGGAGTCTCCTCTCAGGAGATTCAGCACCGGCCAACCTGTGGTCCTCCCCGCCAGACGCACCGCCATCCTTGTTCCCCAGGCTGATCACACAGGTCTTTACTGTGCATCACACCCCATCACAGATTCGGGACTGGAGTCTAATTACAGGCCCAAAAGAAAAGAAAAGTGAGGGGAGGAGATCTAACAGGGATTAGCAGGCATGTTCCTGGAGGTGGGGGACAGTCGAGGCTTATCGTGAGAAAAGGGACAAACCTCCTCAGGCAGAGCAAGGGCTGTTTCTGCTGGCCAGGAAGGAGGAGAAGCCTCCCAAAATCAGGGGGTTGAGACCCCCAGCTCACCCAGAATCTGCTCATATGAACCCATGCCAAGCTTCTAAATCCCATTTCTTTTCAATAAACATCTTCATTTTAATACAAGGGACACTGTAGATTTTGGGATACAATTTGGGCTGTAATTCATCCACTGTAGAATGACTTTGGGTTTAGTTTTCAGCATTCTTGGTCCTCTGGCTACACAAAGGAGATAAGATTTTCCCCAGGGCCAATCTAGATGATTCTGAGTTCCTTCTATAGGCCTTAATGTGGTCTATACTCCCTGATTTCATCACAGTGGTCAAAATCAATAGATATTTGGCCACTCAGGACTCGTCCTCAATAGGCACTTAACTGATGTATGTGAAGGTGACAATTGGAGCCACTGTTTTGCCACTTCATGTTAAATACTCCTTTACCAATTGAAATAGGGTCATTAGTGCCCTGAAATCAAATCAGATCAGAAAGCCAATTTCCACAAAACCTAGACAAGTCAGGAGCTTTTCCTGAAGATGCTGGCCCTGGGGAGCGACACTCCATGCCAGATTCTGCCCCAGTCAGGTTTAAATCAGAGAGCATAGCAGCTCTGTCGGTGGATATTTGGGAATCTGACCCCATACAACAGTAGGAGCTGCTTGTGCCATATCTACAAACCCTGGTGCCTGGTGCTGGGACCTCAGTCCACAGACAGGGATGGAGGAAGTAAGCCAAAGCTCCTAGAGACAGACTGAAACCATGTCTTTCTTGTAACCGTTGACCTTGGCTGTTGTTATATGGGGGTAGGGATGGGGGGTGTCCTGCAGAAGAGGGAACTCTGCCTGGATTGCTGACGGAATAAACACCTGAGGACTTTCTCCTTAGGTTTTCTCACTGCTTCAGCAACACTGCTTCGTAGCTCTTTCGACGTCATCTATTCAATAAAACATTCTTGAAAGCCAGCACGTGGTTATTAAATTTCAGTTGCTCTTCCACAAAAGTTTTTCAGAATCTTTCTTCATCAAATCATCACAATGTAACATCTGTAAAAGAATATACAGTAAAACTTTGGATTGCGAGTAACTTGTTATGCCAGTGTGTGGCAGTGGGCCCTAGACAAAGGCCTTCCCAGAACATGTGGTCACTAAGGATTTTGCGCGGGCTTCGGACAAAGACATTCCTGGACTGTGTGGTCATCAAGACTTCCCCGTGTAACGTTTCCAAGTTCCTGCCTCACCCGTGGACCAGTCGGGAGCTGGCACCGTGGCCACATGTCCTAATAAATCTTAACTGCCAACCTGGAAACCTCAGGGGTATATAACCCCAAATCCCACCTGAGTGGGGGCTCAGCCTCTGGATGTTAATCCGCTGAGCCAGTGCCGGCACTAATAACAGTTGCTTCCCACGCCTTGGTGTCCTGTCTCTTTGTCTGGGTTCCCGCAACAAGTGTTCTGCAAGACCAGCAAACATTTTAATAAATTGTAACTTGATAAATGACTGATGTCTTGATGTCTTACAATACGAGTAGTACGTGACGCTGAATGTCACATGATCACAACTGAGCCAATGGTTCTCTCTTTCTAGCTGCAGGTGATTGTCTCCCATGCTCAGATATTCGGTCTCAGGCCAAGGTATTTGGCAGAAATCAGTGATTTTTCAGAACATTGGAAGGTGTCCACAACTGGCACTAGTGTATTTTTTGTCACTTTAAAGCACCTGCAGACAGTCCTTTGCTTTTCCATACAAGAGTAAGCTTAAGAATGCTTTGCTTCATTCTAGATCAGGCTGCCTGCAGATATAGACACTTTCCTCTGTTGCCTTATTGCCAGTTACATTAAATACAATATATGACAAGAGTTCATTAATACTGTACTGTAGTCAACATCCATGCGAGTGTATACAATGGCCCCCATACAGAAAAAGGTTGAAAACAAAGGTGGTAAGAAGAAGGAGATGATTATAGTAGAAGGTAAGAAGGAAATCATTGAGAAGTACAAATAAGGTATGCGAGTAGCCAAAATTGCAAGATTTTATAAGAAGTCTATGCCGGCCATTTGCACAATATTAAAGAAAAATAAAGGGGCTAGATGAAGCAGAAGGAGTCACGAGAATATCAAAGCAATGGCCATGTGTTCTGGAAGGTGTAGAAAAATTGCTTCTGGTTTGGATAAACAAAAAAAACTAGCAGGTGATACTGTGACTGAGAACTTTATCCGCGAGAAGGCAAAGTCCTTGTACACCGACCTCATAAGTAAACTTCCAGGTACATCAACAGAAAATGAAAAAGGCTTCAAGGCAAGCAGGGGATGGTTTTGTTACCAGCCAACCGAGTGCACCCCCCAAAGAATTTTAAATTTTCTTTCCTATAGAAATGTTAAGTCTCCTCCCTAGTTTCTTAGTTTCTTAGCCCTTGGCTTTGATTACTCTTCTCATCAGTTTGTGAATTGTAGGCTAAAGATTGCTCCTAGCCTGAATCATTGAAGTCTCCTATCCCCCTGCTTCTTGATTGTTTTGTAAATCAGTTTCTGAATCCTAAACAATAGAAGTTTCCCATCCCTGCTTCAGATAACTACTTTAGGGCCTGTGACTTCCTAATATCCCCACCAGGCCAGTAAACTGAATGCCAAACCCATTCTGGGCCCAGACAACTGACACCACCTGAGTAACAGGCTGAATGGCAACAGGCTTCATGAGAGCTCACAGATTTACTAATTGAAATCTATTTTTCCTCATTCAGGGACCTTCGGGATACAGAGGATACCCCAACAAGATTGCTGGTCACAACCAAAGAAGCCAACACGGTCTTCCAGGCAGAGCTCAAGACCCCTTCCTCTCATCTGAGATCAGCTAGGGCGAGAGTTCTGTGAACCCCGCAATAGGCAGGGACAGCTCTATGCCCCTGCCCAGCAGGAAGCAGATACAGAAGAAAAGACCTCCTGTCCCTCAGCTTCCCATAGAGGTTTAAATGGGGATCAAGTCTCTCAAGGGGAAAACTAGGCAGGCAATTAGAGGCAGGCATTGGGTCTCTGCATTCCTGCATGTTCCACAGAGTGCACCGCCCGGTGACATCCCCTCTATGCCCAAAGCTCCCCATTATATTGTAAATACCTACCCCTGTAGGAAAACAAATGGGTACAACTAGATCAGACCAGTCACTCACACCTGCGCAGTACACCCTGTCAATCACAAGTGCCAATCAAGTGGTCCCACACCCTAAGGGGAGCAGCCCATTTCTAGAAAAGGGATAAAAACCCCAAGTCCTGGGAAGCTCGAGCCTTTTTCCCTTTTTTCCTTTTTGCATGCCCTGCTCTCTTGACCCTTTGAGCCTCGCCTTTGCACATGTCCTACTCCAAACTCTTTGGAATGTAATTTCTCTTCTAATAACGGGCCCTTGAGCCATTCTCTACTGCTCCGGCAGCCTACTTCTGCTTCTTTGAAATGTACTATCTTTTTGAATAAACTACTTTTTCTGTACTTTACTCCAGCATCTTGTTCAATTCCTTCCTCGAGTTGCCAAGGACCTGGATTTTGCGCCAAAAAGGGCCCACTGTCTGACAACCGTTTAATAACTTTAAGAGAAGTGGCATCCATAGTGTTGTGAGGCATGGAGAAGCTCTGAGTTCAGATGCTAAGGCAGCTGAGGTGTTCCCTACCAAGTTCCAGAAGCTCATGGTTTCCGAGTGTTACCTGCCAGGGCAAGTTTTTAACTGTGATGAGACGGGGCTTTTTTGAAGAAAGATGCCAAAGAGAACCTATATTACAGAAGAAAAGAATGCAATGCCTGGTCACAAGCCCATGAAAGACCATCTCACCCTCTTGTTTTGTGCTAATGCAAGTGAGGATTTCAAAGTCAAGCGCCTGCTTGTGTATCATTCCAAGAATGCAAGAGCCTTCAAGAAATGCAAGGTGCAGAAGAGCCAGTTAAACGTTATGTGGAGGTCCAACAGCAAGGTTTGGGTCACTTGTATGTTGTTCGTTGAGTGATCATTGAGGTGTTCGGTCCTGCAGTGAAGAAATACCTTTTAGAAAAGAATCTGCCACTCAACACCTTGCTGGTTATGAATAATGCTCTTGCTCAACCTCCAGACTTTGAGGACGACTTATTAGAGAGGAATTCAAGATAATTAAGGTCGAGTTCCTTCCTCCCAACACCACTCCAATCCTCCAGCCCATGGATCAGTAAGTCATTTCAAATGTTAAAAAGCTTTATACCAAAGCACTATTTCAGCAGAGCTTCGAGGTGACCAAAGGAACAAAACCTTACCCTCCAAGGGTTTTGGAAAAATCATTTCCACATCGTGAACTGCCTCAAGATCACTGATAAAGTCTGGGATTGGGTTACCAAGAGAACTCTCAATTCTGTTTGGAGAAAATTGTGGCCTGATTGCGTTCTTGGACATGAACAGGAGCTGCCAGTTGTTGATGAAATTGTGTTCTTGGGGAAGAGGTGAATGAGGACAACATTCAATATGGTGAAGGAACATGGCCAGGAGCTGACCACTGACGAACTGATGGATCTGCTTCATGAGCAACAGCAAGAGGTTATGGAGGCGATCTCGTCTGCAGAGGAGGAGGAGGAAAAGGCAGAGGAATCCCTCACTTCAAAAGAGATTAGGGAGATGTGTAAAATGTAAGAAACAGTGCAAAATTTTGTAGAAAATCACCACCTGAATAGGGCTATAGCAGTGTGAGCGATGAATCTGTTTAACAACAATGCAATATCACATTTCTGCAAAATTTTCAAAGGGAGGCAAAAGCAAGTGTCATTGGATAGGTTCCTTGTTAAAGTTGCACAAAAAGAAAAAGATTCCATTGAGGCAAGAGCAGTGATTCCGTTAGTGATAGTTACAGTCCTACGCAACAACTCTCTTCTCTCTTGTCTCCCTCTCACGACCACAGAGGTTTTCAAAGGTAAGTGCAGGTTAATTTGTTTATTTTTCTTTATATTTTGTATTTTCTTTATTTTGTATTATATTACACTCTTGTAATCATTTTTATAGGAATATTTTTGGGTTGTGGAATGAATCATCTGAGTTTCCATTATCCCTTATGGGAAAATTTGCTTTGATATACAAGTGCTTTGGATTACAAGCATGTTTCCAGAATGAATTATGCTCGCAAACCAAGGTTTTACTGTACTCATAACACACAGCACACATGGGCTACTGGTGAGCTTCCCAGGCTAGAATCTCCATTGACCTTGCATGATGAGTAACATTTCACTGTCAGCCCATACTTTAAGCATCTTTGTCCATCTCCTGTTCTGTTATCAAGGACATTCATCCAGTTGAGGAGCAATAAGTAACATGTGCAATGTGGTCGGTCAGGGAACTGCCATTATTTGAACTGGGTTGTCGGGTCTTCCAGGGTCGGTGGTTGGGAGAGCCCTAAAATACTGGGATTGAGGATAAAGAAGATGGAGCTGAAGCTTCTCAGGACATACACAGCCTGAGGACATGGGCGGAAAAGACAACGGGAAAGGAGGAGGAGCCACCGGGCAGGGAGGAGGAGCCACTGGGCAGGGAGGAGGAGCCACGGGGCAGGAAGGAGGAGCCACGGGGCAGGAAGGAGGAGCCACCGGGCAGGGAGGAGGAGCCACGGGGCAGGAAGGAGGAGCCACGGGGCAGGAAGGAGGAGCCACCGGGCAGGGAGGAGGAGCCACGGGGCAGGAAGGAGGAGATACCAGGCAGGGAGTTACCCAGCCAAGATGCAGTGTGTGTTGGTCTTGTTTGGAGGTTGAACCCCTGGTTTGGGACCATCTGGGAACAAACTGTACGTTGTAATGAAGATGCAGAGCTGCCCACTGGCGACCTTCATGTCAATACAGCAGTGTTAGGGTCATCTCCCACAGCCGGCATTTCGACAAAGGAAGGGAGGGAATTCTGAAAGCTGCACTGACATGAATTTCACACAGGTTTATAGAACAGATTTTTGCTTGCTAGAAACTTTGCAAAGCAGGATCCCTTCTCCAGGAGCAGATTATGCTGGGCCTTAGAGTGTTTGTTTAGGTAAAGGCAAAAAGCATAATGTCTAAGTGAAAAAAAGACCCCAGACAGAAAGACCCAAACTTACTGCTTAGAAGATTATTGTTTGGGTGTGGAAGGGTTGTGATCAAACATTAAAACTTTCTGGTGCCCAGCATTCACAGCACATGACTGAAATGTCTTTCCTTTGATTCATCAGCTTCCCTGAGCGGGACCCTCCCCATTAGCTTTCACATGTGCTCAGGTCGCCCATTTCAGTGAGGTCCCAAGGTGACCAGTCACATGCGGATGCACAGAGTAGAAGCTTATGTGTTTGTTCAAATCTGAACCAAACTTCCTCAGATGCCTCAGCTAGAAGTTAGATGGATTGTACCTTTAAAGTGTCTTCAGGGAACACGGTCCCAATTCAGCAGCCTCCCGATTTCCTCTGGGACCCTGAAAAGAAAGAGGAAGCCTGGATTTGGACACTCAGCTCCACGTGCTATGTCTGCATGGGAACCTTCCTGTTCTTCCAGCTCTGGGGACCACAGAGTCCTAGGTTCTGGCTCTCGTGACTTGGTGGTTTGCCTGGCTGTTAGTCCCACCTCTGTGCACCCTGAAGTCCAGATCTTTCTCCCACTGGGCCCTCAGCCCTTCCCACAGACCTGCTGGCAAACTCATGCTGTGCACCCAGCTCCTGCCTTCCCAGCCACTGCTGTGCATGAGGGGAAGCTCCTGCATGGCTACCATGCTGCAGAGGACACCAGGCTGTCTCAGGAAAAGTCACCCAGGCTTGCCCACATATGCTCTGTTCACAGGAGCATTGCAAGTGGTGAGTGAAAAGCCCCTGAGTCTGTCTTCTCTCACTGTCCCAAAGAGACAGCTAAGTGAGTGATCGTGTCCTTTCAACTCCCCCCAAAATGCTCCCCTTCCTGGTGGACCCAAGAACATGTGTCTTCATGTCCTCATCCCCTTTCTATTTGTCCAAAACAGCTGACCCCACTTCCTTCCTTGTGCCCAATCTCCTTCTGTTTTCTATCTTCTTCCTTTCTCAGGGGCATATGCTTTACCCCTTCCTGGGACTCTAGTGATTAAACATGCCTTATTAGAATATGCGGGAAACATATTAGCTTAATATTTTCAAAATATATTTGTTTTGTCATTTGAAAAAAACAAACAGAATCCCTCCTAACCTAGTGACCCAGGTCTCTTGGAGCAAATTGTGCATTAATGCTGATGATGTCTTGTTTTCATGTCCTCCTGTCTTCACTCACTTCAGCCTGACTTGCACCCCATTATTGCACTGACATCCCCTGTCTCAGGCCACCAGGACCCCCATGGCAGCAAACCCAATGACACTTTCATGCATCTGACTGAGTCCTGAAGGGTTTGTCACTACTGATCTCTCTCCACCTTATTGGACCCTGGCCTCCATGGTTTCAAGTCCACAGCTCACTGTGTCTTCTCACATCACTGACTGAGCTCCTCAGGCTCCTTGCCGTCTCCTCTCTGGGCTTGGCTCTCTTCCTAGTCATTCCGTGCTTTCCGTTGTCAACAAAACAAACATGAGCGTAATGTACAAAAACAGCCCAAACCACTCTCCTGAACATAGGAAACACACATCCTCCCACACACTTACAGTCTCACGTGTTGCACCTACGATCACCTCCGTCTCTGTGACCTACCACCCTAGTCCAACCTGCCATCATCTCTCGCCTCAAATACCCTGACAGCTATTAACTGCTGTCTTTGCATCATTCTAATGGTCCTTTAATAACTTCTCTATATCGTAGCTAGGAAGATTTTTTCAAGATGAAAATTGTGATTATATGACCCTCATTCTAAAATCCCTCTCTCTCTTCCCCCTCCTTTCTTCTTAAAAACTAAGAGCTTGATTCTGACCTAAAAGTCTCTCCATGATCTGATTTTTGTCTCATATAGCTGTGTCCATCTAATATCTCCTTTTCTGTGTTTTATATACTTCGGCTGTTTTTTGTTTGTTTTCTTCAATGAGCCTGTTTTCACCCCATCAAAGACGTTTGTACATTGGATCCCTCTGTCTCACCCTACTCTCAAGTCCCTTTTATCTGGGGAACTGCTAATTACCCTTCAGACCTGAGCTTCTATATCAGTTCCTCAAGGAAACTACCAGCTGCCCTCTCGTCCAACTCAGTCACTTGTCTTCCTTGAGCTCTTTCACAGCAGTAATTACAGCTCAGTGGAATTTTTCCTCCATTAGTGCAGGGGTTCTCTGACATCAGCAGGCCTCAGTCCTCCAGAGGGCTGGGTTACACAGATTGCTGGGTCCTATCCCGAGACAGGGAGATAAGTGGGCTCACACAGCATTTGTCTTTTTGTGTGGCTGGCTTATTTCACTTAGCACACTGTCCTCCAGGTCCATTCATGTTGTGGCCTGTGTATATACATATGGACCACATTTTGTTTAGCCACACATCTGTCAATGGACCTTGGGTTGCTTCCACGTGTTGGCTATTTTGGATAATGCTGCTATGAACATGTGGTTAATACTGCTACAAATATCTCTTGATATTCTTTCTTTCTTTTTTTTTCTTTTCTTTTTCTTTTCTTTTTTTTTTTTTTTTGAGTAAATACCCAGAACTAGGATTTCTGAATCATATGATAGTTCTACTTTTTTACCCTTTTGAACACCATCCTGTTTTCTACAGCGGCTGTACCACTTTATATTCCCACCAACAATGCACAAGTGTTCCAATCTCTCCACATTCTACCACCATTTATTATTATTGTAATTTCGATAGTAGGCATCCTCATGGGAGTAAGGCGGTATCTCACTGTGATTTGAATTGCATTTCCCTACTGATTAGTGATATTGAGCTTTTTTCATGTGCTTGTTGGCCATCTGTGTGTCTTCTTTGAAGAAATGTCTATTCAAGTCCTTTGTCCATTTTTAAAATCAGGTTATTTGTTTTTTGTTCTTGATGTTGATGATTCTTTGTGATATTTTGAAAGTCCTAACATTAAAAATTAAATAATGGACATTGTCTCTAGACAATTCCCAGTGTCTTCTCATAAAAGTGGAAATTTTTCAAATTACAAGTTGTTCCATTAGCAATATGTGGTCACATGGGAGTTTGTTAAATTCTTCCGTCCTTTTCTGGGAGCTTAAAATAATAAATGAGTTCACAGCGGTGGAATAGTTTCAAGCCCTGGAAGGCCAAGATTAAACTGCTCCTTAGTTCCCCTCTGAGAAAAGACCATTTATCTCTAGTGGAACTAACAGAATCCTGGATAAAAATAAAAATGTGAAGTTTTAAAATAGGGCTCACTTTTTGAACTACTCTTCCAAAATGAATCATGCAGTTGGCCTTTTTATTTGAGTGATTCTGATGCCACCTCCCCACACAGACATGAAGTATTAATATATGAGAGTGGGCCCCTCAGCTGGGCTTGGGAACTTGCGGGGACCGTCCAGCCTTGCTGACATCCAGCCTAATCTGCCTTGTGCTGATTGGGTGAACAGTTCACTCTCAGGCCGCATTTACTGCGCAAACACAGGGAAGAGTCACAGAAATAAGAATGCAACTGATCATTTGTGGGTTCAGCATGGCAGCAACTAACCCACAGGTGTAAAAGGAAGGTCAGAAATGTTTTCCTGCCCTAGTAAAACCCCCATAGCTAGGGCGTCTCCCACGCCTGTCGTTCTCCATGGGGTGATTTTGCCTGACACACAGGGCACAGTGGCTGCGTCTGGAGGCATTTTGGTTGTGTCAAAGGTGTGGGTGCCTGGCATCTGGTGGGTAGGGGCCAGGACTGGTTCAGGACAAAGCAGCATCAGGCCAGAGTTATGAGCAGCAGGAGGTGGGAAGCCTGCTCTGCACTCAGATGAGTTCCCTGCAGCCTCACCAAGCAGGAGAAGAATCCCAGTCACCTGCCTTCTGCTCAACCCAGGCCCATGTCCTTGCTGCAAAGGCCCTCTCCATCACAGCTCCAACCACACAGGAAACGAGGACCTATGACCCCAGCTCAGTGGAAGAGTGGGTCCTCTGTGACCCAGTCTTGTCACTTCGCAGGCTGATGATTCCCAGCTTGGTGAACCCACCATGTACCTTGGAGAGCTGTGTATGCAACGGAAGGTGAACCCGAGAGAGGCTGGGCCCCCACATGTCTTCTGGCTGCACCTCGCCCAGCAGCTCTGAGACCAGAGCAGTGACCACAGAGGGGACTATTTGTCCAAAGTCAGACCCAGGTCCGTGGTGTCAGTCGTCAGTAGCTACACAAAACCCAGGAAAACTGTCCTGTGGTCTGTGCATGCAGGTCTCTGCTCTGTCAGCCAGCCAAGCAGACACAGGGGGCTGTCAGCAGGGCATTTTCTGCTATGCAGGGAGGCCTCAGCTCGACCCACAACAAGGGGTACCCTGGAGTCAGAGAGTATTTCATTGCCAGCTTCTCCACACACTTGGAAGGAGATCATGGTTAAGTCACCCAAACTCTCTTTTCCTTTGTTCAATAATGGAAAACCATATATTTTTTTTCAACTGAACTTGTAGTCACAGTTTAAAGGTGCAGAGACTGAATGCTTAAGTTGTGGTTGCAAGTTTTAACACTGTGAACATCAGAAGAAAGGAACAGAGGACAGCCTTGTCCACACCCCATCCCTTCTCTAACCACAGCAGCGTGAGAGTGAGTGCAAAGCCAAGCTTAGGATCTATGCAAGTGAAAACGTAAATCAGATGGGAAAATTATAACCACATCTTAGACATATATGGGAATTAGAACACGTAAGCAGCCCATTTTCTTTTTTTAAATTAATATACTTTATTATTTAAAGGTGTTTTAGGTTGACAGAAAAATTGTTGGCAAGTGTGGAAAGTTTCCATGTGCCCTGTCTTTCCCAACCTCAGTTTCCCTCACTAGTAACACCTTGTGTTTGTTGATGTGGTGGTTTGTTACAATGAATGAGTCAATATTACCGATGCTAGATTGTTATGAACTGGTCTGCAGTTTGCATTAGGATTATTCACTCTGTGGATTGTGTAGTTCTGTAGGTTTTCACAAACGTATCCACTGTCACCCCAGTCTCGTGAGTTCCCACTTTTATTTTGGTTACAAATCATGCTGATTCACATTTGGATCCTGCTGATTTTCTTCTTCTGTGCCCTTTTCTTATATTCCTGTTCCACCTCCCCCTCACCTCCCCTCCCACACCACTGGCTGATAAACACCTATTAATTTTAAAGGCTTTATCAAACATAATCTTCTTTATGAAGCCAGTTCTGAGCCTTCCACGAAGAAGTGACCATTCCATTGTTTATACTCATGACCCAAAATACATCTTCTTCTAATCCAATAGCATTTTAGTAAACTTATTTGACTCCAATTAATAGATAGTAAGTTCTTCTTGATGGTAGAGACTATGCTTAATTGTCTTTTTATCCCTACTCCCTGGAAAATATAGTAAATGCTTAATAATTCTTTGTTGAATGGATATTTGAAAGAATATGTAAGTAAGTGAATGCAACATGTAACTGGGGAATAAAATTTACAACCATGTCTCAATCATTGTCCTACTTTATAGTAAAAACGAATGACTTTATGTGTAAAGTCACTTAAATATTTGAAAGAAGTAAGAGCAATTATAGGGCACTAGTTAATGCTCTTCAGTAAATTAAGGGTAAAACAACAGATTTCAAATACTTGGCTCCCAAGCATATTTTTCTATCACTCGGTATCTATTTTCTCTCTGTTTGTTATGTATGATGCAAGTAGTAGAAACTGAAACCACAACTGTTTTGTCTGAGTGCATAAACCCAGATTTGCATCTTGACCTTATTTCTTACAGACTATGTGACTTTGGACAAGCATTTTACTTTAAGCCTTAATTTACTGGTCAATAAAATAAAGAATATAATTCAACCATAATGGTAATTGTGGAGATTAAATGAGGTCATTTCTATACACTGATGCAGGACATTCTCAATAAATGTTAAGTTCTTACTTGTTTTCTTCTATCTCCTTAAAAAATGTTCTTGAGTTTATCACAAATATCCAATTACAAAAACCTATGACTTGCTATTTCTGTTTATTTTCTTATTTTGCTCTACTTTCAAAGAAAATACATAACCTCGACTTTAAACTTGTTTATGTGTTAATTTATTAGATTGGTGGAGGTGGGCTGGTGTAATATAAACAAGAATACCTTCCAGTATTTCTTCTTTCATATTTCCAGTTTTTGTCATACCTTCCTGGAGGCAAATCTTCATTTGAAAAGTGCTATGAAAGCAAGTGTGACTGACGAGTAGCACACGTTAAGTAAGGGCGGCTCTGAAAGAGCTGTAGCACACACATCACTGCTGTCCCAGGTGAAACATGGCCTCACTAATGTATTTGTGACGCAGGAAGCATGAAAGTGAATCCCTTTATTGTGTCAGTTCAGGAGAGTCATCCAACAGAGTGGTAGCTGATACTGCCTTTGCCCACCCAGACCCCTCAGCCCTGGGGGCCAGCAGCCTACATCTCCCGCTGCGCTGTGCTCTGTGGCCCAACGACCTTCTCCAGAGGACCGCCCTGGCAGTCCATGCCCTCCACCTTCTTCCTCTTGGGGCAGCCCCACCTCAGCTTTGCCCACATGCCATCTCCTGCCGACCACTCTGGCCTCACTCACTCCCTTACCAGTCGGTTTCCCCTAGAAGTATTTCTGTAATAGATACATGCAGCAAAGCCTCATCTCAAAGTCTTCATCTGTGACAGCTCAACCTAAGACAGGATCATACCAAGAAAGTGAAGGAAAGAAACAAGTGCAGGAGAAAGAAACTGATGCAACTGAAAAGAAGAGGCAATACAGAGATTTACCACCAAAGGGCAGATAAAAGTCTGGAACCTGAGACCTCTACGTTACATGGCATTCAGTGTATTGGGTATGGAGCTGGTTATGTGAGTGGTGTCAGACAGAGCCCAAAGGAAGAGTCTTGGGGGGGGGGGGTGTTCAGAACCACAGGTGGATTTGGACAAATTTTGAGCTCCAGAAGTGAAAATCTCATGCAAGAACAGGAAACCAGAATGAAAAGAATTAGATGATGCAATAAAGTGCACCGCCAAGATGGCAGGGTGGGGTGTGTGGCTGGTATGCATACATCTCACGGTAGGCTTATCTGGGTTAGGAGGATGTTTTAGTACATGGCTAGTCGTGCTCCTTGTGTTCACCACACTTTGCTTTCAAAGGCTACATAAGAAAAGACAAACATTGAGAGCTTAATAAGAATGCTCACAGTACCTCCTTTCATAATAGAATCCCTTTTTCTTGCTGTCCTGGGTAAACAGGTCTTTGTATAGGAGGTGAGAAGGGGGAAAAGTCATTACAAACCCTGTTTCTGTCCATTTCTACAAGTGCCAACATATACCCTCTAATTTCAAACTGGGGTTCAGCTCTGACACATCTGAGGTCATGGGACAATTAAGTTCAAGAACTCATCCTAGAAAAAGTGCTACATACCTCACTGCTGAATATCACTACAGCCATCTTTGAAGTACTCCCCTTGGGAAACTATGCACGGATGTCAGCACCTAGTTCACCCTTCAAACAATTTTGGAACTCTTTTTCTGGAATGGCCATCAGAGCTGTCATCGTATTACCCTTGATGTCCTGAATGTCATCAAAATGTCTTCCTTTCAATATCTCCTTTATCTTCAGGTAAATAAAGAAATCATTGGGGGCCAGATCAGGTGAGTAGGGAGGGTGTTCCAATACAGTTATTTGGGCTTTTTTTTAAAAGATTTTTTTATTGGGGAATTGGGGGAGGGGAACAACATTGGGAAATCAGGGAAAGGGAACAGAGAAGTTGCTGTCCTTTTGTTCTTCAGTCTAGTTGTGGAGGATGTTGCTTCACTGGCCCATGTTGCTATTATCATTGCGCTCTTCCCAGGTGAGGCAGATTGGTTGCTGGGCCCTGGACGGCCGTTCATGGTGGCTCTTGGCAGCTCACACTGGCTGCCAGCCACTTATGCTAGCTGCCAGCCACTCACAGTAGCTTTACAGGAGACCACTGCAGCTCCACTGCAGCCTACACTGTCCCCAGTGACTCACAGCTGCCCAGATCCAGGTTGAGCTGTTGTTTACCATCTTAACTGTAGAGGGCACAGCGTCACTGGCCCTAATGTGGGATCTGAACCGGGGCCCTGCTGCTCAGAGCTGATGTCCCAAGCCAGCTCTTAACCAGCGCGCCACTTGGCCGGCCCAACAGTTATTTGTTTACTGACTAAAAACTCCCTCACAGACAGTGCCATGTGAGCTGGTGCATTGTTGTGATGCAAGAGCCATGAATTGTTGCCAAAAAGTTCAGGTCATCTAGCTTTTTCATGCAGCCTTTTCAGCACTTCCAAATAGTAAACTTGGTTAACTGTTTGTTGGTGTAAATCTATAATGAATAACCCTCTGATAGCAATAAAAGTTAGCAACATCATTGTAACAAGATCACGAACTTAATTGTCAGACCTGGTAAATACAACCACTGGCTAATAGAATAGATGTGTGCCTAGAAAGAACAAAATCCCCTTTTTATGGTGTTAAGGGGAAGTGTCATCTCCCAAGCAAGGGAGTGGGTTTGAGTATACTCTGTGTGTGGTACTAACAACCAGCGGGGCTAGTCGCAGCGGTTTGAGGCCTGTCAAGAAAACCGAAAGAGCAGTGACCAGGTGATATTTTCTGCAAATACTGAATGCTTTGAAACATTTTGAATCATAGCTCTGAAAATGAAAGTGTGCATTTATCTAATAAGGTGCCTATTTCATTTATTAGAAAAGGTTAAATATTTTCTGTCATGGAGAATGCTACCAAAAATGTCTCCCAGGAAAAGAAAAGTCATTCCTTTTATTTTCTTCAATTTTTGCCATAGGAGGTTCATTTCTGAGACAACCTCTGGGCTGAATGTAGGTAAGTCAATAGTGGACACATCGGGCCAGCCGAGTAGTGCGTTGGTTAAGAGTTGGCTCGGGACGCCAGTTCTGAGCAGCAGGGCCCCAGTTCGGATCCCACATTAGGGCAAGTGACACTGCCCTCTACAGCTAAGATGGTGAACAACAGCTCAATCTGGAGCTGGGCTGTCGTGAGTCACTGGCGACAGTGTAGGCTGCAGCCCCTGCTGCAGTGGGCTCCCCTAAGCTACCATGAGCGGCCGGCAGCCGGCATAAGCTGCCAGAGCCGCTGTGAGTGGCCGTCCAATGGCTGGCGACCGACTGCCTCACCAGGGAGGAGCACAGTGATAATAGCAACATGGGCCAGTGAAGCGACGTCCTCCACAACTAGACTGAAGAACAAAAGGACAGGACAGCAACTTCTCTGTTCCCCTTCCCTGATTCCCCAACGCTGTTCCCCTCCCCCAATTCCTCAATAAAATCTTTAAAAAAAAAATAGTGGACCCATTTCTTTACTGAGTGGATGACAGCTGCCAATGAGGAGTATTTTTAGTTTGAGGTCAGTAGCTTCTGGAGTCAAAAGCCTTAATTGTTCATTTATCCACAGCCTTCTGGGAGAGGAAAAGAATCGAATGGGCTGAGAGATGCCTCAGTCTTGGAGGCCACGGCCCCTGATGTTGGGGAACACCCAGGAGCACTGAAGTTGCTACTGCCATGGGACAGATGTCATTGTTGTTGTTAGTGTTATTATCAGTCCCCAACTACATGAAACTCCTCTCTCAAGCATCAGTTTCATTAGTTTAAAAACTTTTTTAGTGTATCAGTTTTCCTCACCAGGGTGTTCTGGGAACACGTGAGCTGCAGGTGAGCCTTGTTAGCTGCCACACTGAAAAAACTTGACACGCTCCCTTCCCGTGTTCCCTGCCCCCAGCTGTGAGAGCAGGAGGGGCCAAGAACAAATGTGCAGCCATATATACAACGGTTTACCTAACGCTTCCACTGTGAAAACAATGACAGAAAATGGAGTTCACATAACAGATCAGAGGTCAGAATCTATCCATGCAGATACCCTACATGTGCTATCACAATACACTTTTCATAGAGGGCTAATTTATGGGGACAATATGAGTCATAGCAATTCATAACACAGTGTTCTATGGAAAATTCCATCCTCTACTCAGATGATCCTGGACACACAGCACTCACTTTTGATTAACGAGAGTCATAAACATACCCCAACAGACATAATACAGTAATTTACAGCTTAAACCTAAAATGACAGATATATTTGTTTCTTCATAAAACAAGAAAAATGGGATAGTTTAAAATTGTTGCAGTTCTCAGCAGGACAGTTAACCAGCAGCAACCACTGCAGCCTTATTCCGGCTGACCAGAATTCGGTCCCCTCCTGCCTCGTGTATTCCTCATCTACACGGCAGCTTCTTAGTCTCATCTATAAATACCTTTCTAATTTGAATTGAGATGATGTACTCTCTGTGCTTGTTAAATACGGCCTCACGCAGCTCGTACTCCCTTTAAACATAACCAACTCCGAGAGCATTTTTGCATTTTAGATGGAGCTAAAAATATTCACCTATTAAAATAGTAATCATCATTAAAATTAGCTCACTGATTCTGCTGATTAATTTTTCAGTAACAAGTGTGCTTTCTAAAAAGTTTCAATTAAACATTTTTTGACAAAGCTAGATTTAAAAATTTTAAACTATATAAAAAGAGGTAAAGAAATAAAAATTAAAAATTTAAACCTACTGTAATTTTTAGAGACTTCAAAAAATTGCTGGCAAAGAAAAGAGTGCAGAAGATGGAAATGGTTGCTATAACTGGACTGTAGAACTGAGGCCTCTCTGTCTTCATTTTGGACTGAGACTCTAATAACTTGAAAAGGTGTCTTATATTTGTCTGTAGGAGAAGCACCACCTACAAGCTTAGTAAGTATTCAGGTGATCAGAGTCCCTTGTGAGATGTAACTGCCTATTTGCATGTGTTCTATTTTCATAGCAACAGGCATGCTTTAGGCTCAGAAGAAGGGTGTAAACCAGTGACCACACAGAGGTCCGACTTCACAGGCATGGATGGAACGAAGGGCAGCCATGGGCACCACAGTTTGTCTTTAGTATCTTAATTTTAGTTGGAGTTAAAGACAAACATAAAATACAATTTTGATCAACTCTATTGAAAATTGTGGGAGGGACAATTATGTGTTTTCATTTCAACCATTTAAGAAACCATTAATCTTAAGAAAATAGGGTAATGTAAATGCCTCTGGCTTTAAAATACATAATTATGTTTTAAACTGAAAAAGGAATACTAATTATAAGACAGAAACCTGTTGAGAACAGTTTAGAAGACAAAAATTAGGAGAAAGTTGTAATGTTCAGTAGTGTTTAAAATAATGTTTGTTTATCATTCGGTACTGAGTAAGCCAGTTAAATATTCCTTAGCTTTATTTGATGTTTCTTATTCATTGTAATGGACATATATCACAAAGCGATAGTGAAATCCAATATGACAACTGTCATGGAAGTGCCTCTGACCTTTCTCAGACAACGGGCAGCAGCAGATCTACAGAAAAATACAAATGCAAATCAAAATGATCTGGTATATGACAGGTGGATGACAGCAGCAGTGAGCCCAGAGGGTATCTGTATTTCCATGAAAACACACACACGTCTTCTCTGTTAAAAAGACACAGATAATGAGTAGTTATATGTTTCACTATTTCCAAATTTCCAAATATTAAGGCATAATGGAATCCAGCCAGCTTTAATACTGTCATTTAACCTAATCTTTTACAGAGCTTTAGTGAGTTATTTTCTAAAATTTTTAGAGAATATGTCATTCAAATCACAAGTGTCTTATTACATAATCTCTTGGGCATGTGTATTGCAAAAGATACGAAACCAAAACATTCATAAAAGGTCATTTATGTATTCTGTGATAGCACGTCTGAGATGTTCAGTATTTGAGAAAAGAAGATTGTCTTATTTGTCTCCTGTAATTTGAAATGTAAATCTTGTTTGACATAAGATGGATTTCATGAGTAATTATCAGAACAAAATAATCTGTGTGTGTGTGAATATGTGGGTGTGTGTGTGTGTAGAGATGATGATGATAGATAGATACATAGATAGAGATAGATAGATAGATAGATAGATAGATAGATAGATAAATAGATAGACAGACAGACAGACAGATAGATAGATAGATAGATAGATAGATAGATAGATAGATAGATAGATAGATAATAAATGGATGGAAGGATGGATGGATGGATGACAGATAAGTAAATGGCGACATAGATGATTGATAGATGGATAGATGGACTGATCGGTACAGTAAATAAACATTCAAAGTCCTTCAATTGTCATATATTTTCAAGTTTTGGTTTTTAATTAAATCCAGAGCATATGAAAGTAAAGGGTTTGAACTATTTTAAATCCTGTGTGAGTGAGTGAGTGTGTGTCTGTGTGTGTATGTGTGTGTGTGTGTGTGTGTGTGGTATTCCTCAGCTTTCACCTTGCCCCTTACAAACCATCATCCCTCTAGCTTCCAAAATAGTTTTTGAAATAAATTTTAAATGTTTCCAGCCCTCCAAAGGCATCCCATCACATTTAGACTCAGACCTAAACCTTGGCCATGGCCCACCTCTCCCATTTCTCATCACAGGACTCTCCCACCTCACTAAGCTCCGCCTGGCCTGCACACACCTCCTCCCTCATCAGAACATCCACAGGCCCTTCCTTTATTCCTTTCTCCCACCTGGGATGACCTTCCCCTGGTCTTTGCAGGCCAGCTTTGCTCAGGGGACCGCCCTTTGAGTATGTGTGTTTCCATGTGTGAGTTAGGTATGAGTGTGCATGTATGAGTGCATGAGGTGTGAGTGTGTATGTGTGAGGTATGAGTGTGCATATGTGAGTGTGTATGTGTGAGGTGTGAATGTTCATGTGTGTGTGAGGTGTGAGAGTACATGTGTGAGGTGTGAGTATGCATGTGTGAGTGTGTGTGAGGTGTGAGTGTGCATGCGTGTGAGTGAGTGTGCATGTGTGAATGTGAGGTGTGAGTGTGCATGTGTGAAGTGTGAGTGTGTGAGGTTTGTGTGTGTGTGTGCATGTGCAAGGTGTGTGCATGTGCATGTATATGTGTGCATGTGTGAGGTGTGAGTGCATGTGTGTGCATATTTATGTGTGTGTGCGCATGTGTGTGAGTGTATGTATGAAGTGTGAGTGTGCATATTTATGCATATGTGCATACACATGTGCATGTATTTGTGCTTGTGAGTGCATGTGGTGTGTGCATGAGTGTGTGAAGTATGAGTGTGCATGTGCGTGAGTGTGTGTGCATGTGTGTATGTGTGTGTGTGAGGTGTGAGTGTGCATGTGTGTATATGTGCATGTGTGAGCATGCATGTGTGAGTGTATGTGAGTTAGGAGTGAATGTGCATTTGAGTGTGCATGTGTGAAGTGTGAGTGTGATTGTGTGAGTGTGTGTGCATGTGTGCAATCCAAACTCTTGGCACATCTGTGTTGGAGACCTAAGCCTGCAGAAGCAGAGTAACTGGCTTTCCAAAGTGTCTGGCATGGCGTCCTGCAGATGTGGCCACTGAGTGACTGTCTGCTGAGGACAACGATCAGGCCGATGGCAAATCTGGGTGTGGTGTAGATAGAGCTTGCTGATGTTTCTGGAATTGTTCCCCAGTTTTTACAAAAAATGGAACTTTGGGTTTTTTTGGATCAGTGGGTTCTGCAGCACATTTCAACAAGGCATTCTCATGAAAATGGGCGTTCTAATTTTCCCTGAGTATGTGTGTACCTTAGAAGGATTCTTTAGCTACCTTCTGCTGCCCTGGGAATGTCCCATTGGCACTGGGTGGTGGGAGAAGCTGCAATGTGTCTCCATGGAGCTGGGGCACTGAGTGTGCTTCAGGGGTTTACATGTGTGTTTTAGAGCCTTTCTGTAATGTCTCAGACCTGGACTTCAGAAAAACACCTGGTTGGCACTTGGCAGAGCCCCTCTGACTAGAATCTCTCTCATTAAATCTTGCTATAATGGATGTGATTAAAACATTTCTTTAAAACAGGAAATGGAGGAGAAGTCCTTTGTCTGCCTGCATCAACCTGAGCGCCTCTCTCAAGCTTCTGTAATACACTGTGAGCGCTGAAACACTTCCAAGGCCCCGCCTCTCTTACAGGCCCATGTCTAATGGCAGCTCCTGTGCTAATCATGTATACTCTGTTCTCAGTGCTACTCAAGCAAAAAGTGGTGCCTGTTCTGTTTAGCTGCATCAAGGAATTTAAAGAAGAAAACTATGAGACTGGGAGATCCTGCCCTAAAGAGTAAGGAATAAAAAAATAAAAAAAAGTGTTCGGTATTGCCAGGGATGGATGGCAGATCTTTCCTGAGAAGCAGATTTCCATGGGAGAGAAATGAATGTAGAAACCCCACTTTCAGAGAAAGCTGCTATATTATTCAGTTGGGAATTTAGACAATTAAATGTCTGATTGGAGCATCACAATAATAAAAAGAAAGACACTAAGTAAAACAAAATAAAGGAAGACACAGAAATACACTGGAGACTCGGTTTGCAGGATCCAAAGTCCCAGTGTTTACAGACGAGCTCCGTCTGAAAGACAGTTATCAGAACAGACTGAGGAACGTGGGCCGGCTCCGTGGAAATGAGAACACTGTGTGGGGGATTTACAGAGTGTTGGGTGAGGTTTAGGGATGGAGGATCCAGCATTTGAAGCTGTGGAAGGCAGTGTCATCACCTCCTGTGTTTGGAATTTCAGAGCCATCCCTGAGGCCACGAAACCCAGCTGTGCCCAAGGAGCCCAGGCTGAGATGGCAGGAGGTAAGATGGTCTTTGGTGCTCAGTTTCATAATGAAAGTGTAGTTTTCAAGTGGCAGTGACATCATGACCCTCACAATAGTATCCAGGAACCTAGCCTAATAGGATGTGCCCTCCACCCCACCCCATCTTGATGTTATTTATTTCTCCCCTACATACATCTGCTACAAGTCCTGCAGGGGCCATGGGCATTGAACAAGAGCTAACACTAGGAAGGGGACAGGAAAAGCAGTGAGGATTGGGACCAGCAGCCCGCTTGGAGAAGGGGGAGAAGGGCATGGAGACCGGCTGTGGTCCTTCAAGCTTATGCTCCAGTGAGGTGGTTTAAAAGGGGACATGTAGGAGATGGGTGACCAACATGTCTTCTACGTCACAGGACAGTATAGACAATCCCATTTCCTTAGTAGGATAAGATTCAAATTCATGGTTCAAAAATGAATACAGAAAATTTTATGAAAGATAAATTATTTCATTTGTTTTAAAATAATCCATATCCTTTTATAGCAGGAAAACTATACAAGAATGCTGTAAACATATGCTGACCACAGGTCGTTAGCATTAAGTTTTCTCCCAGGAAAGAAAGTGAAGAGGAAAATCATTCAAGCGTCAGTCGAAAGATGGCCCAAGATTTAGACCTGGGACCATCAGGTGTCCGATCCCACACGTGATTACATCAGAAACATCATACCATCTTCACATCGTGTGCCTCTGAGTCTTCAGACCTTACTCTTAGGAGAGCCACTCACAGCAAGTCAGTATTGCTACAAGATTGATGTAATCTGAACACATCCATTTTTTTTAATTCAATTAGTTTAATCCTTCTCTTTCAGGCAATAAAATATCTAAAAATCACAAACAGATTTGCCTCTATAATCTTGATTGCTAATGATCCCTGATTATAATAAGCATGTAATTTTCTTTGGCATAAAATTATCTATTGCTTTTTAAAAAATCAATTTCTGATGGTTCTGAGATTATTCCAGACAACTAGATGTTATGTATTTCTTCTCTCTGAGAGAATTTTCTGGTGGGCCACCCTGGCTTCAGGAAAAGAACTTAACCTTTGCCTGTTGCTCATATGTTTTGTAAAACTGTTAGAAATGTTTAAAATAGGATGAGTGGAAAGGGACTATGCAATATTTTTGTTATTTTAAATTGTACCTTTGTTGAATTAGTGTGAATTTAGTCCTAGTGATTTAGGACCCAGGGCTATTGATTGGGACCTGCCCCTTCCCTGCACAATGATTGTCAAAAATAGAGGACGTAAACATCCACAGGAAGTGATTCTTGGACCTGTAAAGTAAAATAATCTATTGTGTGTGAATTTGTGCTCTTCCTGGGCCTTAAGAATATTTGGGGAAGGACGAGTGTCTCAGTCAGCTTGGACTGCTATAACAAAACACCATGGATTGGCAGCCTTATCAATAGCAGACATTTATTCCTCACAGTTTTAGAGGCTGGAAGTCCAAGATCAAAGTGCCAGCATCCTTGGTGAGGACACTCTTTGAGGTCAGACTTCTCCTGTGACCTCACATGGTGGGGGGGGGGGGGTGAGGGAGCTCTCTGGTGCCTCATTTATAAGGTCACTGATCCCATCATGGGGGCTGCACCCTCAAGACCTCATCACTTCCCGAGGCCCCACCTCCTGATACCACCACACTGGGGGTTAGGTGTCAATATATAAGTTTTGAGGGGACACAGTCAGTCCATAGCAACGAGAATCAGAAAGTCAGAGGACAAGCAAAAGGCAAAAAGTTTTATAAGGGAAATTATCAGTTAGCAAGATCTTATATAAATACTGAGGACAATGACCTGTCAATTTGATAGTAGGTGGCACTGGGGGTTTTGAGAACAAATGTGAATTTTACTTTCCAGTTTTGCTAAAATCAAGATTTTCATTCAATTTAAACTATGTTCACTGCGTGCATTTGTGCCAATAGCTGAAGGAGGTCATCAGTCTTCCCTCCAGGCACTGAGAAAGCGCAGCTGCCCAGGGCTAGGAGAATCGCACCCAGGGTAATGATAATGAGGTCACTTTGCACGTTCCATGGGGCTGCAATTCTCAGGGTTGATTATGAAACATAAGATATGGCAAAGGATAATGAACTCCCTGCTACCTCAAGTCTTCAGTTTGACATATATGTTTCAGAATTTCCTAGGAAACTAAAATTTACAGTTAGTTTGAAGTCCCTAGTCAAGCCCCCAACTACCTTTCTTCCCCTGTATAGATAAGCAATAGCCTGGATTTGTCATCCCATTCATACTTTATGCTATTTCGATATATTTCGTGTTTTCTACTGCATTATTTTACCTATTTTTAAATTTACGTGTTATAATGCTATACATTTCGTTTCATAAGTAGCTTTTCCCACAAGGTTTTGGAGAATTTATTCTATTGCATGAGAAATCATTTTGAGATAAGAGAATTATAGGCAGTCAGGGAAATGGCCCTATAGAGGCAATCAGGGTGGAAACCATAATAGAAGCCAGGAAAAATAGTTTTAATAGCTGACCAATAGGTTTAAGTCACAGGACCCCACTAAAATGACAAACTTGGGAGGAGGAGATGGTTTTTTTCAAAGCCTATAACAAGGAAGTTACAAGTTAAGATTCACCTCCAGAGAGAAGGATTAAGACAGGTTAATTAGCAAGGTAAAACAGTCAGGAACTCCCTAATAGAATGAGCAGCAGACATTGATATCTTCAAAGCCCCAGCCTTGAGATAACACAATCCTATCAAAACAGAGACATCAATTATGCTCTGAGGCAACTAAACAGTTTCCAGAAAACACCTCCTCCCGGGCTAAGTTCCTCCTCAGGTATACAAAATATATGGATAAAAGGAGTAGTTCCTCTCCTAACATGGGCAACTCAGTCTGGACCCCCTCTTGTTTTGAGAGCTGTTACTTTCTACCCTAATAAACTATCCTCTATTCTAAACTTTACCTCTCTGGTCCATGTCTCCATTCTTCAGCTTCACAAGACTACGATCCCAGCACAAGAAATATCCTACATCAGTTTTAACTGTTGTATAGTATTTTGTGTACGAATATTCCACAATTCCCTTTTTCTGTGGCCCTAGCATGCTCATTTGGATGGGTTCTAAGAACAGCGATTGCAGAGGGATCTTTTTCGTGTCAGACTTTTTAAAGAGGACAGACATGAGATTCGCTGGTTTGTGTTCCTTTCGGGCAGGAAGCAGGCACAGGCACCCAAGTCGCGGTCCCTGGAGAGCAGCGAGCCACACAGTACTTGCTGCTGCAGCCTCGGTCCCAGCTGCAGCATCCAGTATACCTGGTGTGACATCTGGGAGCCGCCAAGAAGGGAAATTCTTGCCGCAGCTTCCAATCTAAGCCGTCAAAAGTGCGGAGACAGTGGACAATTTGTACATGTGAGATCTCCAAAACTGTGATCTTTTTTTCAGGGAGCAACTAAATGTGTGCTCCATTAACATTAAAAAACATCAGTGTATTAGATTGGCTGATGATATTTTAATGTGTTTAGTTAAAATTCAGGGAAGAATTAAATGCTTCCAAAGGGAAACAAGGTCTCTACAAGAGGGTGGCAATGACAGTGGCACCCCATGGGGACAGGCTGAGCCCTCTGGCCACTGCTCCTGCTCCAGCTGGATGCTGGGCCTGGCTCTGGGGTCAGGGCTGCACTGCGAGATACCTGGGAATGCTCTAGTGTTTTCTCCAGTGCTGGTGAACTGTTTGCAGAAGTCCGACCTCTTCTGGTTTAATCCTTATTTTCTGTGTTCTACTTTCTGGGTTATTTCCTCCAAGTCAACTTTCAACCTTTCAACTTTTTAATTCATACTTTTGCTCTTATATTTCATATTAAAAAGCTCTTTTGTGTTTATCTGATTGTACCATTTATCTTTTCTTGCAATCCTTCCTTATTTCAAGGAGGCAACATTCCATTATATTTTTATACATATTCATAGTTTTTTGTTAATAATATTTCTTGTTTCTTTTAAGTCTTTATTGCCTAATGTTACTATTTTTACTGTTTGCCTGTTTAGTTTTTTTTGTTTTTTTTTTTTTGAGGGGGGGAGAGTTCAGAACAAGTCAGACCAAGATGGACCTCTGTGGTGTGTGGATTCTTTTATGCTAAACGCATCCGACGCCCTGTGGGCTCAAAAGAAACTTCTGAACCCATTCAACAACCTAGAAGAATTTAAACTAGTGGCCATGCATGTAATAAGAGATTATCAGAGATAACATTTTTTGATATCTCTATATGGCAGGACAAACTACTAATCACTGAACATCTGCTATTTTCTGGTATGGAATTAACCCCAGGTCATTTGCAAAAGGTGAAACCATTCACACAAGACTCAACAAAGTGGGAGAGCAAAAAAAGGTTTTATTAGAGTAAGGAAGCCAGTGGCAGCCCAGTAATAAGGACAGAAACACCAGGGGTGGGGGGAGTGGGAATGGGGGGTTGCCAGGGCAGAGGCTCAGAGTAGACAGCTAAACCTAACTTCAAGTTAGCTTTTTCTTATATAGGGAAGGAGGAGTCAGGCAGGCAGGTTTGAGGGCTGACATCACTTCCTGGGGCCTGGTCTGTTTGAAGATGATGTTATCCTCAAACTCTGGACTCAGACTCAGCCATCATGGCCTGGGACTTTATGCATCACTAGTGAAAACTGCAAAGGAGTTGTAAATTGGATTCTGATGTCCAAGTGTGGCAGTGGGCCCTAGACAAAGGCCTTCCCAGAACATGTGGTCACTAAGGATTTTGCGCAGGCTTCAGACAAAGACACTCCTGGACTGAATGGTCATCAAGGCTCCCACGTTTAATATTTCCAAATTCCTACCTCACCTGAGAGCCAGTCAGGAACTGGCACAATGGCCACATGTACTAATAATAAATCTTAGCTGCCAAGCTGGAAACTTCAGGGTATATAGCCCCGAGTCCCACCCGGGTCGGGGCTCAGCCTCTGGATGTAAATCCGCTGAGCCTGTGCCAGCATTAATAAAGCTGCTTCCCAAGACTTGGTGTCCTGTTTCTTTGTCTGGATTCCCCGAGACAAAATTGGGGGCTCACCTGGGAAATGGAGTCGGCGATATTTTCACCTCCCTTGTCCCCGAGGCCCAGCTCCCCCGGGCGAGAGGGGACGCGTACTCTACTCGGCGTCAGCGGACCCTTGTCTGTCAGTGGGGACTTCTCCCCTGCCGACCACGGGGGACCGACCCAGGAGTACAAAGGAACCTGGAGGGCTACGGGAGCACTGCCCAACCAGACATGTGAAGACCCGGGTCCCTTAAGGCAGCCTGTCCATCAGCGGACAGAAGGGGAGACTGATCACCTCCCAGAGTCACCTGAGTATCTCAATTTCTGAGAGAAACTGTGACTCCCAGGAACAGGACAGCGGGTGGAGAATGAATGTGTTTGAGTCTGTGTGAATGAGACACAGCCTGTCTGCGAAGCGAGTGTGGAGTCCCGATCCGCGGGTCCATGGCGCACCTCTTATGGCTTAGGGTGGCATCGCTAAATTGTCTTGTACAGTTTAGTGATCTGAGTCAGGGATTAGTACCAACCCACCAATTGCTAAGAGGCTCCTGAATTATCCCTGCGAGGGGAGCGGCCGGACACTGACAAAGCGAATCTCTGAGTGTGTGTCGCACCGATTTCGGGTGGTTGCCATGGTGGGCAACAGAGTACTCAGACTCCATTAGGATGTATGTTAAAAATTTTTAAGAAGGGGTTCTCGGGGGATTATGGCATTGAGATGACCCCCCAGAAGCTCCGTACCTTCTGTGAGATTGACTGGTCATCATTTGGGGTTGAACGGCCAGCAGAGGGAAGCTTAGACAGAGACCTCATATAAAAAGTCTACCTCGTTGCTACCGGTGGTAGTCCTGGTCACCCTGATCACTTCACTTACGTCGACTCATGGGCAGCTATGGCACATACCCGACCCCTTGGTTGAAGTCCTGTTTGGAAAACCAGAGCAGAGTTCTTTTGGCGTAAGTTACGATCCCCTCACGGAAGCTGCCTAAGAACAAAACAGAAGGACAAAAGCCGGTCTTGTCTTCAGACCCAGAGGAGATCGCGCCCTCCTATTTGCCTATCTACCCACCTCTTCCAGGAGCTTCTGAGCCACCAGCTCAGCCCCCAGTACCACCCTCACTGGCCCCACTTTCTCCACCCACCACACTAGCCAGCTTCCAGTACCGCCTTCGCAGGCTCCACTTTCTCTGCCCACGCCCCCTTCCCGGAGTTTCCTGCTACACCACCGCCTCCAGTCCTGACCCCATAGGGGCCCACAGATAAGTGGCTGCAGACAAAGGGCCCTGAGACTGGTGCTCTCCAGCTCCCCCTATGGGAAACCAGAGGCCCTGTCTACTATGACCAGGAAGGCCAGATTCAGGGAGGCCGACGCATGTTTGTGTACCAGCCCTTCTCAACCACTGATCTCTTAAATTGGAAAAATCATATATACCCCATCATATACTGAAAAGTCGCAGGCTTTGACTGACCTCCTTCAATCAATCATTCAAACGCATCAGCCCAGCTGGGTTGATTATCTCCACCTCCTCCTAACTCTCTTCAACACTGAGGAACGCAGGCGAGTCACCCAGGAAGCTATAAAATGGCTGAAGGAACATGCCTCACCTGGGACCTTAAACATTCAAGTGTATGCCTAGAACCATTTCCCTGAGGAGGACGCCCAGTGGGACCCCAATGACAACTGGGACTTCCAGATGCTGGAACGGTATCATGAAGCCATTATAGGAGGCCTAAGGATGGTAACAAAAAAAAAAAATCATCAATATGAACAAGATCTCTGAAGTCCTCCAGGGACCAGAGGAGAGTCCAAGCCAATTTTATGAAAGACTCTGTGAGACATTTCGTCTCTACACTCCCTTTGACCCCAACACTGTCGAGAATCAGCAGATGGTCAATGCTGCTTTCATAGGGCAGTCCCAGGGCAACATCCGGTGGAAACTTCAGAAACTGGATGGATTTGCTGGCATGATATCAGCTACTCGAAGTGGCGACCAAAGTCTATGTCAACTGTGACCAGGAGGCTCATCAAGAGGCAGATTGGAAGATGAAGAAAAAGGTGAACTTGCTTGCTGCTGTGCTTGTCAAAAGGGTTGGGACCCCAGGACAAAATGCCATCCCAAATCTGGCACTATGCCAGCGAGGGCGACTTCAAGTGGGGCAACACACCAGGAGGCCAAGGCTGGGATACGTACGACCAATGTGCTTACTACCACAAACGTGGCCACTGGAAAAATGAATGTCCTCAGCTGTTGGGGAGGATGCCAACAGGTCTGAATCCCCAGAGGCGGGCTCGAGTCACTCCTGGCCAGTACCAGCCACCCCTACAGATGCCAGGCCCTTCTGGAGACGACTTCATCGGACTCGCTGGCATGGAAGAATACAGGGAAGAGTAGGCCAGACTGGGCTCCATTCAGCTAGGCCCCCAGGAGCCTATGGTACGGATGTTAATTGGGGGCCAACCCATTGACTTTATGGTTGACACAGGCGCTGAACATTCCATTGTGACATGGCCCATAGGCCCCCTCTCCCAAAAGCAGGTCATCATCACGGGTGCCACGGGAGGACGAGTCCATCGGCCCTTTTTACAACCTCGACAATGCACCCTGGGAGGCTGAGAAATTACTCATCAGTTCCTCTACCTGCCAGATTGCCCTGTAGCATTATTGGGGAGAGATCTACTAGGAAAGCTCCAGGCTCAAATCACCTTTAACCACAGTGGCAACTCCGAGCTAACATGGGGCAAATCAGGGTCTAAGATTATGTCCCTCACCATACCTCAGGAGGAAGAATGGCGACTCTTTGGTCTTGTAGAAGAGGTCCAAGAGGGGCCCGAACTCCCCTTCTCAATAACGGGAGTTTGGGCAGAAGACAACCCACTGGGCCTGGCATGACATGCGGCCCCAGTAGTTGTAGAACTTAAACCTGGGGCAGAACTGGTGCACCACAAGCAATATTACATTCCCCACAATGCACGAGTTGGCATCCGAAAACATTTGGACAGACTCCTAAAATATGGGATTCTTTGTCCCTGTCAGTCACCTTGGAACACACCTCTGCTTCCAGTCCAAAAGCCGGGTACTGAAGATTACCGTCCAGTGCAGGACCTGAGAGCAGTAAACCAAGCAATGGTTACTCTACACCCAGTTCTTCCCAATCCATATACTCTCCTGGGCCTCATCCCAGCTAAAGCAACCCACCCACTTCACCTGCCTGGACCTCAAGGACGCCTTCTTCTGTATTCGTCTGGCCCCGCAGAGCCAGCCACTCTTCAACTTCCAGTGGGAAAACCCTGAAAATGGGGACAAAGGCCAGCTAACATGGACATGGCTACCACAGGGCTTCAAGAACTCCCCAACTATTTTCGGGGCCACCTTGGCTTTGGACCTAAAGCCCTTTCCAGCCAGCCAAACCTGTTGTGTACTACTCCAATATGTAGATGACCTCTTACTAGCCGGAAAGAGCTATGATGGCTGCATGCAGGGTACATATCACATCCTTAAACATTTGTGGGAAGCAGGCTACAAGGTCTCCAAGAAAAAGGCTCAGATATGCCAAGACAGGGTCAAATATCTTGGTTTCTACCTGTCACAAGGACAACGCCAGCTCGGCCCAGAAAGGAAACAGGTGGTATGTACCATCCTTGTCCCCACTACTCGAAAACAGGTCCGTGAATTCTTAGGGGTGGCAGGCTTCTGTAGGATCTGAATCTCAAATTTCTCTACTATAGCCAAACCCCTTTATGAAGTCACAAAAGGGGGTGAACGTGAACCTTTTCTGTGGGAGTCTCCACAACAGAAAGCTTATAATGAGCTTAAGCAGGCTCTCATTCATGCCCATGGCCTAGGACTTCCGGACATCACCAAGGCTTTCTTCTTCTATGTACATGAATGCACGGGAATGGCAGTAGGAGTCCTTAACCAACTGCTAGGGAATTGGCACCAGCCTGTAGCCTACCTTTCAAAACAACTTGACTCAGTGGCATTAGGATGGCCACCTTGCCTGAGGGCACTCACAAAAATGGTCCTCCACATGTCTGAAGCTGACAAGCTGACCCTGGGTCAGGAATTAACTGTCTGGGCTCTGGACTCAGTTTGAGCCCTGTTAGATCATAAGGGACACTATTGGCTTACCAACTCCCAGATTGCCAAGTACCAAGGGCTACTGTGTAAAAACCCACGAGTCTGCCTTGAGGTGGTACGGACCTTAAACCCAGCCACTTTACTGCCTGTAGGGCCTGGGCCCCCAGACTATGACTGCTTCAAAGTCATGGATGAAGTGTTCTCCAGTAGGCTGGACCTGACTGGCCAATCTCTTACGGACCCCAATGTAGAATACTACACTGATGGTAGCAACAATATCCAGGGAAATAGACGGTTGACTGGATATGCTATGGTAACTCTACACACCATCTTTGAAGCGAAACCCCTCCCACAGGGGACCTCAGCACAAAAGGCGGAGCTTGTCACTCTGACTCGGGCCCTTCAGCTGGCAGCTAGGGTAACAGCCAATATTTACACCGACTCTAATTATGCCTTCACTGCCCTCCATGTTCATGGGGTTTTATACAAAGAAAAGGGATTAATCAATTCAGGAGGGAAGGAAATTAAATATGGACAAGAGATTCTAGACCTCCTAGAAGCAGTATGGGCACCCAAAAGGGTGGCAGTCATACACCGCGGGGGCCACCAAAAGGGCGAAACCATTGCAGCCTGGGGAAATCGCAAGGCGGACCAAGCAGCCAAGTTAGCTGCAGCCGAAGAAACCCTCGAACCTCCAATGTTAACAGCTTCCCTCTTTCCCAGCCCTTTAGCTGAATGGGATCCCAAATAATCCCACCAAGAAGAGGCCTGTTTCAAGAATGAAGGGGGAAGCCGTCTCCGCAATGGATGGTGGATATTTTGAGACGGCCGCATTGTCATACCAGGGACCCTAGCCCCGGCTTTTGTCAAACAGTTTCACCAATGGATCCACTTTTGTCGGAATGCCCTAGAATCGACCCTCAATAGCTATTTCTACGTACCCCAACTCTCCAGTATCTCACGAATAGTCTGTGAACAGTGCCTTGTTTGTGCTCACAACAACCCACATCAAGGACCGATCCTGCCCCAAGAAGTCCAACATACTGGCGGCGCCTCATTTGAAGATCTCACAATAGATTTCACTGAGATGCCACGTTACAGGGGTCTTAGATATCTTCTTAGTGTTTGTATACACCTACTCAGGGTGGGTGGAAGCCTTCCCCACCTGGACGGAAAAGGCACAGGAAGTCGCCTGGCTATTGCTACAGGAAATAATCCCTTGCTTTGGGCTGCCACTCTCAATAGGCTCTGACAACAGTCCCGCCTTTATAGCCGAAGCAATCCAGCTCTTAGCCAAGCTCCTCTGCATCACGTGGAAGCTACATACCGCCTACCACTCACAGAACTCAGTACAAGTACAACACATGAATCGGACCCTCAAGTCCCACCTGAAGAAACTGTGCCAAGAGACACACCTCCGTTGGGACAAGGCCCTTCCAATAGCCTTCTGAGAATATGCTCAGCTCCTACCAAGAAGATGGGCCTTTCCCCTTATGAGGTTATATATGGAAGGCCACCTCCACTCAGTAGAGGCCTCCCAGGGGACCTTAAAGAAACAGGAGACCTAACCTTAAGACAACAGCTTGAGGCATTAGGGTCTACCTGACAGAACCTCAACCAATGGGTACAGGAGAGGCTCCCCATTAGCTTAACAACTGAAGTTCATCCCTTTAAGCCTGGGGATTCAACTTGGGTTAAGGAATGGAACCTCCAACTCTTAAAACCCCTGTGGAGGGGCCCCTTTACTGTCATTTTGTCTACCCCCACAGCAGTTAAGGTTACAGAGATCACTCCATGGATACACCACAGCAGACTGAAACCTGCAGCTGCTAGCTGGGACTGCACCTCTGACCCCTCCGAGCCCCTCAAGATCACTCTCCGGAGGAAAATGGCCAGAGATGTTACCGGTCCTTGTGAGGAAATCACCAGCCCCGCTTTGGTCACACCAGAAGCTGAACAATCTACGTGCGGCTAAAGCTGAGGAATTTTCCTTGCAAGATGCTTATCCCAAGGACTGTAATCCTTACCCTCACCCTTTTCTTCCCAATTGGGAACGGTATCACTACCTCATGCCTTAAATCATGCTTCCAGTCCTTTCATCTGGTAACAACATCTCAGGTAGCCATTGTCTCCTACACATACATGCCGGCCCAGTGCTATCAGGGTAGAACTCCTCAGGCCTGTACCTATTCAGACAGATCCTACTGGTCCTGCCCCAGTCCTTGATGATTAATAGCTGGCTACAATTGCCCAGGAGTTAAAATGGCTAATCAGGTTGTCTGTTGGACCTGCCAAATCCACGTCGTATACTCTGATGGGGGACATGTCCAAGATCAGGTTCGAAAAGAGGCAGTACAGGAGACGGTTAATGGCTTATCAACCAGACCACCACAAAACTGCCCTCTCATTGGCAGGTCCCAGGGCCCCAACTATATGGACAACTCAAGGCTAAATTAGGTAAAACCTTGAGTTTTCCAACTCTGAGAAAAAACCTCTTTATTGACCTCGCCGAACGCATAGCCCAGGAACTTAATGTTACGGGGTGCTGGGTATGTGGAGGAGTGCTCATGAGTGAAGACTGGCCATGGAAGGGAACTAGCCTAACTGTCCTTGACCTCCTCCAATGAAACAGCATCACAATCCAATCTTCACAGAAACGGCCCCTACAGTGGGTTCTCTCCTCTGAAGTAATCGGAGAAGAATGTCTCAGCTGGACAGGCACACCCTACACCCAATGGGTGGGAGACACCCTGTGCAGGAGAGTCCAGAACCTAACTGGCTCATCTCTCAGCTAGTGACCAAAGACCACTACCTGGTATTGGAGCCCTATCGTCAATTCTACCTCATGTTCCCTCTTAGATTCTAGCTCCTCCATTGCCAACTGCACCTTTCCTAATGGCACCAGTAACCCCTTCTATGCACTCCCAGCCCTTAGTACTGTATGGGATAACTTAAAATCCACCCTAAGTACCCACTGGGTGGCATCCAATGGCTTATTCTGGATCTGCAGCAAATGAGCCTACTCCCATCTCCACTCCAACTGGACCGGGAGCTGTACACTTGGTGTAATCCAGCCTGGTTTCTTCTTCCTTCCTAACCAAACTGGCCAAGAGCTAGGCATCCCCTAATACCAGTATTTGCATATATAAAGCCCAAAAGGTCCCTCGATATGGGGGGGGCATCAAACCTGGGTGGAAGATGAATGGCCTCCCCAGCAAATCATCCAATATTATGGCTTAGCTACTTGGGCTCAAGATGGAAGTTGGGGATACCATACCCCCATTTACATGCTCAACCGTATTATCAGATTACAGGCTGTTCTAGAAATAATTACCAATGAAACTGCAACAGCTTTAGAGCTCCTCACTGCCCAACAGACCCAGATGCGGGCTGCTATTTATCAAAACCACCTAGCACTGGACTACTTACTAGCTGAAGAAGGTGGTGTCTGTGGCAAATTTAATCAGTTGGACTGTTGTCTACAGATTGATGACACTGGCAAAGCTATCTCTGCTATCGCCACAAATATTAGAAAACTTGCCCATGTCCCAGTTCAAAAATGGTCAGGATGGGACCCCAGGAGCCTACTTGGAGAATGGTACTCACCTTCGGGGGATTTAAAGTGTTAATTGGAATCGTCCTCCTGCTCCTTGGGGCATGCCGTCTTTTACCCTGCATTCTCCCCCTTGTCACTCACTCTACCTCTTCCCTCATAGAGACCATTGTAGAACATAAGACTGCCTCTAAGGTTCTCATGTCATGGAAGTACCAACCCCTAGGCCAGCAGCCTGTCGAAGGAGATGATGCTCTCTAACCCACGTATGGGTTCGAGCATCAAAGGGGGGAATGTGGCAGTGGGCTCTAGACAAAGGCCTTCCCAGAACATGTGGTCACTAAGGATTTCGTGCGGGCTTCAGACAAAGACATTCCTGTACTGTATGGTCATCAAGACTTCCGCATTTAATATTTCCAAATTCCTACCTCACCTGGGAGCCAGTCAGGAACTGGCACAATGGCCACATGTCCTAATAATAAATTTTAGCTGCCAACCTGGAAACTTCAGGGTATATAGCCCCAAGTCCCACCCGGGTCGAGGCTCAGCCTCTAGATGTAAATACGCTGAGCCTGTGCCAGCATTAATAAAGTTGCTTTCCAAGCCTTGGTGTTCTGTCTCTCTGTCTGGGCTCCTGCAACACCTATACACACACACACACACACACACACACACACACACACACACACACATGCACATGCTATTTAGCCCCAAATTATAGTGGCTCTAACCATCTGATCAATACATATAAACACACCAACAAAATCACAATTTCAACTTCATCATTACCATGGTCAATGCATGCATACATGAAAATTTCCCATTGATTTGTTGGAACTAATGGAGCTAAAGGGAAAGAAATATTTATTGACCTTGCCAGGCACAAAATTTACCTCTTTTAATTTTTTAGTTGGTACACACACACACACCACACACACACACACACACACACACACACACACACACACACACACACACTCACACATCTTTAAGAATAAAATAATTCTATTTTTGTAGAGGAAAGATATTAAGTTCAAAGCAGTGAGTCACTTATCCAAAGTAACATAGATTTGCATAAATGTATGTGTATATTATATTGGTGTAGTACACACTGATAGGATGGACAGATGGAGAACTGAATTCACACATTTTATACTGCAAAAGACTGATTATATTTTGCTCTGATATGGTGACTATTCTAAGTTTCCATTCTTCATAATTTGCCAATCAGTACATTAGCTAGAAAATCTATCTAATAATGCCTGTCTTATTTTCTAGATGTTTTAATATAGCCACATGTTAATTTTACAATTTAAAAATATTTAAAAATACCACTTGTTGTTAGGTAATGGGTATTAACTTTACAGCTATTAGTTTTACTAGTACTTACTAAGGTGTTTCTGCAATTAATTCATTTTATGACCCTCTAAATCTGGAAAATTCTAACCTTACCATATGATGAAGGTGAAGGGAATATTGTGCTATCCTTGCAGAAGAATGTGTAACAAAAAGATTAAAAATGAGATCACATATGTTTTACTGCCTTTTCAATAATCTATGTAAAAAATAATATCAGTTTCATCAGGTGTTTTTTTAATGCTCTGACCGAAGCCAATTAATGCTTCAGAACTTAATGAAATTGTTGGCAAAACAACATTGAAAGAGAACTGTCAGTATTTCAGACTGTGTATGCTAGCTGATTAAATTATTAAAAAGGAGACTGCTTAAAGGGCATTTGAACTATGTATTGTGGTAAAATTGGGAATTCATAATGAACAACAGACTTCATGTAATGATACATTGAATTGAAGAAGACAAAATGATAAATAAAAAGAAGGAAAGGAAATCTGAGGTGTGTTTCAGGAAAGGAAGCTGTCTTGTTAGGACTCTGCCTGGGGTTGCCTAGGAGCTGGGACCTGTAATGATGTAAAGCACATTCATCTTTTCCATCAAGTCCCTTTCTCATCTTTTTTCTCCTGGACCATCATCCTGCAACCTGGTTCTTCTTCTCAGGAAAATGATCCGGGGACCTGTTTCACCCTGTAGGGGAATGAAAGGGGATACACAGGCTCACTGAAAACCCGCTCTGTGGCAGGTGTTCTGTATATATTGTCCCATTTAGCAACATAACTGATCTGCAATAAGGTAATAGTCTCTCCACTTTATACGTGACCCAGCCTAGGCAGACATCATTTAAATACTTTCCGTAAGTTACAGTCAAGTAAGCACTAGAGAAAGCCCTTGAAACCAATTCTATTTTTTCTCCAGTACTTACGGTCTTTCCATCACATCATCCAGCACAACATAAGGAATTTAATATAAAATTGCTCAGAAAGAGTCACATGAAAAGGACAATACTTAATCAAAGGGAAAGAATCTTTCAGAATGAAAGTTTAGTCTTTATGACAGCAGTTTGTTTGGGAGAACTGCTTGGACTGTCAGTCTTTGAAGCACTTTTCATGCAAATCCCATGTCACGTGCTTCCTTTTACATTCCATCAGTTCTAAAAAGGTGTGCCCTTGAAACTCCTTTATATGCTTTACATTTACAGAGGACCCCAAAGATGTTTTGCTAGCAGGAGTTCTATGTACTCTGTTGGAAACTAAGACTGAGAATTTTAAAAACATTTATTTAATAAAGCATTTTAAAATCACAATAATAAAACCATTACAAGTTAACGTGAATAACATTTCAATAAAAACAACTATTTTTCAAATTATAAAAAGATTTAGTTAGAAGAGAGGCTCTATTTCACATGTTTGCAAATCTCTTAAGTGATAGATGATAGCTGGATTTTTCTGTCTGCTTCATTATTCCACCTGTTGAATGTGTTGTTTTGTTGTAGTATATGGATTAAAATCCTGCCCCCAGAGACATGGAATACAAGAAGTATTTTAATAGCTAATTCATGTATTTATGGATATTCGTCTTTGATACTAAACCCAAATTCAACAAATGGTCTCTCAAAGATTTGTTTTGATGTGGAAACTGAAACCATATCAAAGGATTTTTCATACTCTTTTACATGAAAATCTACTGGCCCTTCATTGTGTGATATCATGCATTGGTCATTTGTAAAATATAGGCTCACTGACTTATGAAGATCTTCCAAATGGTGAAATCTTTTATTATACAATTTCATAAAGATCACGTGTGTTAATATGAACACTGATTTCATTAGAAAATTCTTCAAGTATTGGGAAAGTCTCAAGTTCATGGTATTGTTTATATACAAATTTTTCAGGATTTTAATTTTCACTTGAAAGCTCTAATTTTGTCATTGGCCACAAATACTGTCCGTTTCCTTTTTTGAAGTGACAGACTCATTTCATTCACTTTCAAGGATGTGTGTATCAAATATCCAAGTCTGAATATCCGTATTTTAGTCTCTGAGTCATTCTCCAAGTAAAACTGATGTCACTTCAGAGAAATGGCCAGTCAAGCTTGCATCTCAGTTGCACAGATCCTTTCCCTGAGACACCTAGTGCATTGTGGAACAGCGGAAGTGCTTAATGTGCACTTCCTATTTTTTATTCCAAAACAATGAAAAGACATCTATTCAAGGATAAAGACTTAATAACATTAATATTTTGTGCTGCTTCATCATGGACATTCTAAATACAGTTGCCTTTTCTTCCTTTCTGTGAGTGTATGGCAGTGGAGAACACAATAACCACCAATACAATTTGGTGTCCCTGTCTTGATTTTGTCTACTATTGCTTTTGAATTTTAGTGAAAAGTTATAAAAACACTGTGGCAGGTGCTCAATGTCTGCTTTTTAGTGAATGAATGAATACAAAATATGTGGGCACCTCTTGCAGAGTTGCTATGGGATATCAAGAAAAAAATTTATAAATGGCAAAAAATACACAAATGAAAAATACTTGAAAGTTGTCATGTCTAGTCCATTCTAACCTCTTTCAGTAAAATTCAGGAAATATCTAGAATCAAAAGTATTGTACTTAATGCATTTTATTTGCTTTATGTGTGTCCGCTCACTCGCCCCCTCTTTCTGCACCTGCTTGTGCGGGTCCTACTAATGACATTACTAGTTTTGAGCATCGATTCAATTCAGAGGCATGAAGGAACTCTTGCCACGTCATTCTGGATCCATTTATTGAATACAAAATATGGTGTGATCTTAAACAACAGTAGAAATAAAGAATAAAGCTCAAATTATGAGGCTGGGCAAAAGGACTCAAAAGATAAGGCATTTGAACTGAGATTTAAGGAATGATACTGATGAAGTCTAAGGGGTGTGATCAGATAAAATGGCAAGTCACCTATGAGGTTATGCTTAGGTGGTTTCATCAAGAGAAGACTTAAACTGAGGTGACCAAGGCAGATTTTTATTTATTTATTTATTTATTTATTTTGGCATTTGATGTGGAAAATTAAGGAGAAATGGCAATATGATCCAACCCCTGTTTAATGGTGCTTATTCAGGTGGTAGTGTATTTGATGGATTAGAGATTAAAGAAAATATATTCCGTACATAAAAGGATGAAGGTTTGAGTAAATGAAAAAAATAAGGTATTTTAAACTTAGACAGAAAATGATTATGTGGACCACTGAAAACATAAATACTGCTGTAATACTCTTTCTAGCAGATATAGTGAGGAGTACCTTTAGGGTATGGGACTTATGGGGCTGTTCTACTCATATCTGAACAGAGCTCTGATGGTTCCTTTTTGGTAGAGAAGTAAAAGAAACATGGGTAACAGCTACTGGTCACAGAGAACAGGTTCTCCCAGAGGACAGGTGGTCTGGAAATCCTGTGTCTTTGCAGTGTTTTCACTAGCCAGTGAAAGATGCATCTCATCTAGTCCTCAGCTCCTGCACAAGGGCCATCATTTCAGGATGGGGGTTCTGTGCTGTGGGCCACGATTCATGTTTGTTGGAAGCCTAGTGCTATCTGCACCCAGAGCTCTCCTGATTAGCACAACACTCACAGCAGGGTGCAGCCTCAGCTCTGTCAGGCTCAGAATCATAGCAGCAGCTATTTTTAAAATGCTGTAATTAAAAATATTCTCGCAGTAGGACTGCTGATTGTCCCAATGCTGTTCCCTTTTAGACATTCATCAATTCGCTGTTTAGATTACATGCATAGTACATGATTATGATATTTAAAATATCTGGTGTTTATTACTTGGTAGGCAGCAGGCACTGGGCTACACACTTTAAA
Source organism: Hipposideros larvatus (assembly GCA_031876335.1). NCBI lineage: Eukaryota > Metazoa > Chordata > Mammalia > Chiroptera > Hipposideridae > Hipposideros > Hipposideros larvatus. The sequence goes on along the minus strand of CM063088.1, from coordinate 129,553,899 downwards.
GCCAGTGTCTTATAAAGTTTGAATGTTCACATAAACCCCAGGAGGTTGCAGATGAGAAAAATTGAGACGTAGAGGTTAAGTAATTTACCTGAGGAAGTGATGGAGCTGGAACCACACTCAATCTTAAATCCAACAACCGTGTGTGTTCTTCTTGAGAAGATGTTTCTGCTGTTTATAACTAAGCAAGTGTGTAAAATGCAGATGAGGTAAGGTGTAATTCTCAAGAACATAGTGTACATATTTTCACATAATTTTATTTTTGATAAAGTCAAACAATTACACTTACATATATTCCGTGGGTTAAATCAGTATTATTCATAGTGAAAAGAGATGATTTAGACAGTCACTGAGGACCTGCTATGTGCCAGGCACTGTCGGAAACAACTTTCGCCTCCCACGGCAGAGCCAGGATTTGAACTCAGATGTTTTGACGCCAGGCCTCTGTCGCAAAAGAGATATTAGTGTAAGCCACTTTAAGAACTGATTTTATTCTAGTGAAACTGGAGAATGAGTGCATTTCTTGTTTTACCTTGAACGTGTCAGAAGAGAAAAACAGGACGACGGTTTTGTGTCACATGAAGTATTAGATAGTAAAATATGAATCTCTTCCGTTGCTTAACGTAGAGAATGAGAACCCACATTTTTGTATGACTCCTCACCTCCAACCTAAACCTACCTTTCTTTCTTTCTTTCTTTCTTTCTTTCTTTCTTTCTTTCTTTCTTTCTTCCTTCCTTCCTTCCTTCCATTCTCTCTCTCTCTCTCTCTCTCTCTCTCTCTCTCTCTCTCTCTCTCTCTCTCTCTCTCTCAGAAAAAATAAAGGAATTTTTTCTGATAAACCTCTGACAATAATTCTGAAAGTCCTTAGAGATCAGAATTAAAATGAGGTTAAGGGCCTCACACTCACCTGATTTTTTTTTTTGTATCCACTCGGACCTTCAGCAAACCTGGTGACATTTCCTGGGGCTGTCTTTCCTGTAAGTTGGAACTAACAACACCTGCTCCACACACAGTTAGCTCCCAAGGGTGGGGCCCCTGTGTACACTCCTGCTCATCTCGCAGCCCCCAAACAGTTAAAATAGTACCTGGAAGCCCATTTTCCTATGCTTTCCCAGCTGGATAACATTCTCTTGGTGGTATGAAGAGGCAAGACAGGAATTAGTAAGGCTAGAAAATAATAAACACCAAAATAAAAAGACACTTGCACAAGACCATCAATTTTACTCAAAAATGGAAAAATAATTATTTTTTTTTTGTAAAGAGATGGCATTATTGAAAAATAGAATGCAAATTGTACAACACAAGGATTTAGTGAATTAGAACAGACTTCACAACACAAGGACTTAAGGGCAATGATAGGAACGTCTGACTTCTTGACACTAATGCTTTTTTTTTTTTTTTTTTGAGATCTGCAGCCTTATGGTCAGGAACAACATGAAAGATCCCACTACATGGAAAAGGAAGACTGGCCATGTGCTCAGTCTTCCATGCTGTCATGTCCTTGAGAAATCAGCATAATAAGTAGTCTCCATGGCCACTTAACACTAATTTTATTAGATGGGAACTTTGAGTATTAAAGAGACCCTATAAGTAATTGTTATGTTCAGGTCACTTGCTATTTATCCTTATGTAAATTACAATGCCAATGTATTGAACTGCAGTGTGGTATCATTTAAGAAACTACCTCTAAAATTAATGTTTTAATTGTGGAATTCATACTCTGTTATGGTAAGATTGAAAGCTATTGTGACACCACTTCTGGTGGTATTAGCTTTCTATTACTGCATAACAAATTGTCACAAATTTAGCAACTTAAAATGACATCCATTCATTGGCTCTCAGTTTGATAGGTGGGCTCTGCTGAGGTATCAGTTTAGATTTTCACAAAGCCCAGAGTTTGCAATGAGAAAGCCACCGGAAGGTCCCAGGTAGTTTTAAGGTCAGGGCGTAGCACATTGTAGGGACTCTTACGGACTTGGCCAGCTGGCCTTTGCAGTGTGTGCACATGACCCGCATTCTTTGAGTGGGAGGTTAACAGCTCAGTCAGTGATCACTATATGTCTGGAATAATCCCAATAGCGCTCTGAAATACAAAAAAAAAATGTTTCCATCCAATTTACTGTTGAGGAAAATTAAATTCAGATTCAAGAACTCACTGGATGCCTGATGATGGGCCATCACTCACAATGGTGAAAGAGACCTCAAATTGTACGTCCTGATTTTGCTTGAGCTAGGCTTTGTGTTTTATTCACCAGAACATAAAAATCATTGTTAAATATTACAAATAAACAAGTGGAGTACACTCAGATCTTCAGAAAGAAAGCAAACTATGAGAAATAGAAATCTTTTCCTATTGGTTAAAATTATGCGAGTTGTGGTGCCATTACAGAGCTGTTAGATGCCTCCTTCTGCTCTAAAAGGAAAGGACTGGTTGAGGAACTGGAGAAAATGCAGTCTGTCTTATAAAGGATGCAGCCACAGCTCTAAGTTTTCGAGAAAGTAACCAGCAAAAAGTGGGGTGGTCGACTGACAAAGGCCTCCTCCCAGGCCTCCTCATTGTGTCATTCCTTCTTTTGACACTGTTTTTTATTCCACACATTGCTTCTGTTGGTAAGAGTGCCCTGAGTAACAAGTAGGTTAAAGAAGTATGTTATGTACAGTTGTGCTTCATATACTCAATACATTGTTTATACTTCTCTTTAGAACATAAATTATTTACATCTTGTTACCCTTTTCATCTCCAGTAAATATACTTGTGGACTCAAGTGTATTCTCAGAAAACAAGGAGGCTCGTTCAGGGTACACAAGAAAGTATAGACCATTCTCCACTTTGGACATCTAACAGAAATGTCCACTTACTTGCTTTGATTAAAAGCCATGTAGTGTTTCTCTCAATATCTAGATCCTCAAGACCACTGCTGGGAGCTGGAAGGCAAGGAGGGACTCTCTCCAGAGTCTTGGAGCAACATAACCCTACCAACACTTTGATTCAGAGTTCTACCTGCCAGAATTGGGAGAAAATGAATTTCTGTTGTTTCAAACAACCCAATTTGTGGCAACTTGCTATGAGAGCCCTGGGAAATTAATACATACTCTGTGAAAGTTACTAGGGATTTTAGCTTCAGAATCTTTATACAGAGCACTCAAAAAGACATCATGAAAGAACAGAAAAAAAAGGCAACGAGAAATCGGGAAAAACAGAAAAACTGCTCAGCTCCATTCCTCGAACTTTGTGATTAAGTTAGGTTGAAAATTTTTGAAGTGACCTGCCGTCCGTGAACTTACCCCTTTCCTCCCACATCAAGTCAGGGAAATCCTCAGTAACAGAAGATATTTTAAATATACTGAAAGTCTTATTGGCCTTCTGTGGAAGTAGCATCTCAGGCTTCAAAACATAGACTGATTGAAGACCGAGACATCATTTAACTCAAATGACTGTCCTTCTAAGGAAAAATAGCACTGGTGTGGACTTGTATCAATTCAGTAAAATAGTCAAAGGTCTTTTAGATAATCAGTGACATTTTAACAAGTTGTAGTCCTCACTTAAGAAGTAGAAAATACACATTTTATTTTAAAGAATATCTAGACTAAAGCTGGTCTTGGAAGGGATAGTATTCTGTTTGTCCTTAAAGTGCTCACACTTACAACTGTTAACTAAACTTAATTCTGTTTAAGTAGTTTAAGGCTTAGCTGTTTAAGTAGTCAACTGCTTCTCTTGAACTAAACGAAACTTGAACAACAACAACAAAAAATCACGAGAATTCTGTATTCTGTCTCCAAAGGCACCAGACAGTGTGTTTTACATTAGGTGTTAAATCTACCATTTAAAATCAATTAAATATACCTATTACTAAATAAGAAAATGGCACTGGGCACATTTATCGTTAAACCACTCCCTAAACCAAATCTCAGTTGTGGCTATTGTGTTTTAGTTTCCTAGCCACCCCCTGAACATTGGCCCAGCTCTTCCAGCAGAAAGCTCTTCCTGGGAGGGAAGTTCTGACCCTTTGGCACTTCTCCATTCTAGGTTCTTCATTTATTATTTATTAAGTGTAAAAGTGAGCAGGGCAACCTGAGCCAAAACGCTCAATTCATTTGCATGAAAGTAGGCTCCTTTATAACTTTATTCCTTCTGAGAAAATTATAGGAAGCAAAAATAAATAAACCCCTTAGAAATGAATTAGCTGACACATCACATTTTTTTAAACTGTGAAACCTTCAAAGTACATGACTTATAATTTTTCATTCTCAATCATGCTTTTTGCCAGAATGCTGCTACATTTGGAAAGGATGCTTAACAGAGCAGACACTCATGTTTAACAGCAGCATACTACTAATTCATTTCAAAATAAGTTCAGATTTGCAAGCAGGAGCAAGGAGTACAAGAAGAAGACAATTTTCAAGTCATCTTTTTTTTAAAAAAAATCATCCATTTTTTATTTAACTCCAAAAGATCATACAAAATCAAAGTAATTCCCAAAGGGTCTCTAAATATGAAGGCTAGCATATTGTAATAAAAATATAAATGTTTTTCCAGAAGCCTACAACACTTTCAAACAGAGGATGCTGCATTCTCATCCAAATTGATACACTAGGTAAACAAAAGCAAGTAAAAAAATTGTTTAATATATGTAATTACCCCACATTTTAATAACTGGTTCTTAATATGTAGTTTAAAAGGAGAAACAGAGGGATATGATTGGAGCTGCAACAATTGTGTTAACACACAACCATTGAAATACATGGGTGCTGGACGGCTGATAGGCTTTTCTAAATCACAGACCATGATTAATATGACAAATTGTGCTAATAGTAACCCTGAAAATGGCTCTACTGACCTTAGGAAAAAGCATTTAATGACAGTGTGGGCAAGCGAGACTGCTGTAAGATCAATTCCAGAGGCAGCAAGTCAGTGGCAAAGATGTTGGGGAGTATCCTTATCTGTGAATGCAGTCTCTTTCCAAACCACGTGGACTCACGGCCACATTAGGAGACTCACGATGTCAGGCTGGCAAGAACAAGTGTTTGCCTCAGACACATAGATGAAGGCAAAAATCATCAAAATGACAGGCCTATGGAGATGTGGGATATTAAGAATTCTATAATAAATTTAATTTTAAATTAAACGAATGATTCCACTTTGGCAAAAATGGAGTAACAGGGGTCAATGAACTCTTCTTTATGAAACAATTAAAAAACTGAAGAGAATATATGAACACAGGACACCAGGAAATAAAGGAAAGTGGTCCCTGAAAAAGGGAGGCAAATAAGGTGAGCCCTATGGTTGCCCCAGTTTTCTTCATGGCCATGTGTCTGGGCCACAGTGCAAGGAAGAGGGCCAAGCAGAGTGCAACCAGTTCCCTGGGCTAAGGAGACAGCGCAGAGGTTTCATGGAGGGTGGTGTGAGTCTGTGAGGCAGAGTAATGAATGTAATGAACTGGGGAGAGCAGTCCATGGAGAGAATCTGGAAGTCTGTGGGGCCCTCCCTGGAATCTCCAGCTGAGTACTGATAAGCTCATACACATATGAAAACTATGCAAAAGGAAAAGAGGGAACAGCCCTTAGAGTGAGGCCAAGAATAATGTGTGTCCCACCAACAAGAGTGGAAACTTCATGGGCATCAAACTGTGTTTTCAAAAGGTATTGTGGAGCAAAATTCCACTGGACTAAGGCGCCTAAGAGAATTTAGAACAAGACCTCTAGAAGATTCAAATCTTTCCATGTAATATACCTGCATTCCAGAACAAGGGTCAAGAATATTATAGGAATAAAATAATACCTAGGACCCAATAAGGTAAAATTCACAATGCCTGTTATCCAATAAAAAGTGCTGGGCATGCAGAGAAGCTGACAAACTTGACCCATGTTGAGGTAAACTATCTATCAACTGAAATAAATGCAGAAATGGCACTGAGGATGGAACCAGTGGGCCAGGATATTAAAACAACACAAAACTTCAGTTGTGTTCCACATGCTCAAGAAGATGGGGAAAAGGTTGAGAATGCTAACTGGAGACCCAGGAAATATAAAAAAATAAACCAAACTGATGATCTGGAGATTGAAACTATGAGTAATATTACTCTGAAACAAAACTAAGGAAATAAAACTACTGACCAGTACTCCTCATCAATATAGATATGAGAATTCTTAGTAGAATTTTAGCAAATTGAATCCAAAATAATACAAAAGGGATAATACCTCAAGATCTAGTAGGGTTTAGTCCAGGAATTCAATTTGGTTGGACATTTGAATAAATCAATCCATGTAAGTCACCATATTAACAGATTTAAAAGAAAATCCATAGATAGGATCATCTCAATAGATGCAAAATTCAATACTCATTCCTGATAAAACTTGTCAGCAAACTAGCAATAAGAAGGAACTCCTTCACACTAAATAAGGGAATTGGTGAAATGTCTAGAGCTAATATCATACTTAATAGTGAAAGACTGATTCCCTAAGAATAGGAACAAGGCCAGGATTCTGCCTTCTCCAACGCAGCACACATACTTCTATTCAACATTATGCAGTGGTCATGGTAGTAGGTGAGGAAGAAAAAGAAAAAGCAGCCAGATTGGGAATAAAGAGGTAAAATGGTCCTCCTTCATAAATAACATCAGGATCATCTACATAGAAACCCTGTGAAACATAGAACAAAAAACCTAGAGGGATTAATGAATGAGGTTGCAGGTCATAATACTAATATATAAAACCCAATTATACTTAGGAGCTAAAACTACAAAACTTAGGAAAAAAACATAGGGCAAAAGCTTTACAACATTACATTTGGCAATTATTTCTTAGAGATGATTCTAAAGGCACAAACACAAAAGAAAAAAATAGAGGAGTTGGGCTTCATTTTGTGCATCAGGGCAAACTATCAACAGAGTGAAAAGGCAACCCATGAAATGGAAGAAATATTTGAAAATCATAGATCTGATAAGAGATTGATATCAAGAATACATAGAGAACTCCTAAAACTCAACAACCAAGAACCAAACAACCCCATTCAAAAATGGACAAAGGACTTGAGTAGACATTTCTCCAAAGAAGACATACAAATGGCCAATAAGGACATGAAAAGATGTTCAACATCACCAATCAGTAGTGAAGTGCATTTCAGACTGCATCACTGCAGACTCATTAGCATGGCTACTATCAAAACACCCAGAGTTACAAGTGTTGGTGAGGATGTGGGAAATTGGAATTCTTGTGCACTGTTGGTGTGGATGTAAAATAGTATAGCCTCTGTGGAAACAGTAGGACAGTTCCTCAAAAAGTTAAAAATAAAATTACCTATGGTCCAGCAATTCTACTTCTGGGTATATATTCAATATCAGGAAGCAGGTCTTGGAGATATATCTGCACCCCCATGTTCACAGCAGCTTTATTCACAAGAGCTAAAAGATGGAAGCAGCCCAAGTGTCCCTCACAGATGAATGGATAAACGAATGTGGTCTATACACTACAGTGGAATATTACTCAGCTTTAAAACAGAAGGGAAGTCTGACACAGGCTACAACATGGATGAACTTGGAGGACATTATGCCAAGTGAAATAAGTCAGTCACAAAAAGACAAATACTGTTTGAATTCACATATATGAGGCACTTAGAATCATCAAAATCATAGAGACAGAAACTAGAGTGGAGGTTTCCAGGAGCTATGGGAGGGAACAGTGGGGAAGTTGTTTAATAAGCAAAGAGGTTCACTTTTACAAGACCCAAAGAGCTATGCAGATGGCTGGTGGTGATGGTTGTACTATAGTATGAATGTACTTGATTACTGCTGAGCTGTAGATTAGAAATGGTTAAAATGGTAAATTTTATGTTATGTGTATTATACCACAACAAAAAATTGGAAAAAGTAAATTGTACTTCTGTATACTAGGAATGAACATTCAAAAATTGAAATAAAAAAATATCATTGCAGAAGAATAAAAAAGATGAAACACTTAGAGATAGATCTAATAAAATATATGCAAGTCCTGTACCCTGGAACAAAACATTACTGAAATGAATTAAAGAAGACTTAAACAAATGGAGAGATATACTGTGTTCCTAGATTGGAAGATTCAATATTGTGAAGATAGCAATCTTCACAAATTCATCTACAGGTCAATGTATTCTCAATCAAAAGCCCTGCAGGCTTGTTATTTATTTATTTATTTATTTATTTATTTATTTATTTATTTATTTATTTATTTTCTTTTGTAGAAACTGACAAGCTGATCCAAAAATTTATGTGAAATTTCAAAGACATATAGTACCCAAAACAACTTTGAAAAAGGGTTATAAAATGAAGGACTTATATTACCTGACTTCAAAAATTATTATCCAGCTACAGTAATCAAGATGGCAGAGTCCAAAGAGAGACCCACACGTTTATAGCCAATTGAATTTTGACAAAGGTACAAGGGCAATTCAGGGGAAAGCATAGTCTTTCAACCAATGGTATTGTAGCAATTGGATATTCATATGGGGAAGGAAATAAATAAAAATTAGTCAAAGATTAACTGAAAATGTGTCATAGATCTAAACATAAAGTTGAAAGTGTAAATTTCCAGACTATAACAAAGAAGAAAATCTTTGTTTCCTTGGGTTAGGTAGAGATTTCTTAGATATGAGATAAAAAACGGATTCACAAAATAAATAAGTAAATAAATAAATAAAATAAAAAAATTGATGTTAGACATCAGCAAAATTCAGAACTTATGCTTTTTGAAAGGTATATGAGCACATGAAAATATGGTCAACATCAGTTGTCATTACAGAAGTGAGATTTGAGACCACAATGAGATGCCATTATAGGCTCGTAAGAATGTATAAGGTTAAACAGACTGACCATCCACGTAGTGTCAGGACTGGGGTAAGGCAGAAAGTGGGGGCAGGAGTGTGGGAGGGGGAAGACCACAAAGACAACAAGGTCTCGGGGGACCCATGGGTTATCGTTGCCATGGACACACTAGAGCTGAGAAGGAAGCTGCAGTCAGAGAATGGGATATGTTCAGTGAAGATTACTGAGGGGCTGTGACTATTGGTAATGACAAGGTCTCGGGTAGGAACTCAGAGGTGAATGGCTAGGGCAGGCTAAGGACAGCAGTTTAAAACAGGAGAAGCTAAAATTCTAAGATTATTTCTATGTGTATGGAAATCAATAGTAATTAGGGCTAGAATAGTATTGAGGATAGTGATAGGGAGTCACAACCTGAAATCCCAGAGATTTCAGGAGGCGAGATCCACAAGCTGGTGAAGATAGGAGGCAGGTAATCACAACACTTAGGGGTGTGTGTGTAGGAAGTGCATGTATATGTGCGTGTGTGTGTGTGTGTGTGTGTGTGTCTAAGGAAAGCAAGAGGTGCTGGGGCCAAAGAAGAGAATATTATAGACAAAAAAGTGTCCTTATGAATTTATATTCAAATATGATTGAAAAGTCAATATACAAATAAAGGGATGTTAGTAAATAGCCATTTTCATTTACACATCAAAATTTTATTACCTTATGGGTTTAAGACATGAGGTCAATATGTAATTTATTCCCAAATCTTGAGAAATAATTGATGGAAATGGAAGTTATTGAAATGCTACACTGGCAGTATGGACTTTCACATAATAATTCATTTTGGGGGGCTGTCATATACTTTATTAATTTATGTCAAGAAAGCTGGACCCAAATCTAGTTTCAGTGCACTAAAATACTAGCTTCCCAGTTATTACAATTGGAAGAATATTTCTCATCAGCAATGACTGGATAAAACCTGACTCCTCTACAAAAACAGGTAGTGTAAGATTGAGAGCCACATGTGTGCTCAGCTAGCATGTTAGAGGACTACAGAGAAAACCCCAGAAGTGGCATTCTTCTGGGAAAGACAAACACTGTCTGAACATACATTTGCTCATACTGCTGGGAGAGTCCTTTCTTCCCTAATAGAAGATCTCCTAAGCTCCGACTAGGTCGTACCTTCTCTGAGGAGCATCTCTCCTTTCCTGGCTGCCCTGCAGTCTGTTCTCTGTATGAATAAATGCCTGGGCTGTTTATTGTCTGTATTGTTTTTTGGAACTCGACTGTATCATAGCTCATATTAATATCGAAACCAGTACTTAACACCAATAATAGTACCTACTGAGCACTTACTACATGCCAGGCCTTGCCCTAAACACTTTACATTATTTTATTTAATATTTAATTCTTATGATAATCTTCCTATTGTTATTATTATTACCATTATTTCTAATTTACAGAAGATTTTTTTAAAGCTTACTTAGTCAAAATTGTCCATGACTAAGATTCTAATATGTAAGATTAACTTTTAAAATGAACAATATGAAGAGTTTGCAAATATATAGTACAATGGAAACTTGCACCCCTACTGAGAGGAATGCAAATTGGCACAATCAGTTTAGAAACCAGATGGACTTTCTCCATAATTGTCCAAGATTCCGTTTTAACTGAGCATGCCACTCTTGGAATGTACTCTGGAGAGACTCTTTACCTTGTTCAGCCAGATAAACATTAAAGAGTGTTTATTCCAACAAGGTTAATACTGAGCAAAATAAGAAGACAACTTAATAGCACAAAAACTTGGAATGGATAACTAATGGAATATATATGCAATGGCCTACCACACAGCAATGATGACTGAACAGGCAGCACCATGGTTGAATATTACAAACATAGTGTTGAAGGAAAGAATTAAGAGGTGAAAGAATACCTACAGTATAATTCCATTTATCTAACGGTCAAAACCAGTCAAAAGTAAGGAACTCTTATGTAGGTGGTGACTAGAAAGGAAGCTCAGGTGACGTAAATGCTGGGCGGAGTGCGCTCTGGGGCTCTAATTATGCTCTGTATCTTCACCTGATCATTAGAGCATTCCCACTGTGCACATTTCCTGCGTGATATTGGACAAACAAGAAGTGGTACCCAGTATACAACCCCATCTGGAATATGGTGTAGTGCTGTATACTTGTCAACATCTGGCTGATTTAATTAAAGACAAGACAAATTGATGGTGATTAGTGGTTAACTGCCAAGGCAAAGTTGATTGTGAAATAAAAGCTACAATCTTAGAATTTTCTAGTGGAAGGGGACCTTTAAACTTTCTAGTTGAAATCTCTACCTAATTATGAACCCTTCTACCTGGTCAGCCATCATATAAGCTAGATGGGAAAATGACAAACAATTAGGTAAGCCAATCTTCATTATGGAACAGACTTAAGGTTTAGAAGATACTCTTCCTTATCTTAAATTAATTACTTCCCTGTAATTTCTTCACATTGATAGAAATTCTTCTTAAGGTATAGGGAGGAAAAGCTGCTAAAATAAATAAAATGAATTTTTACCTATAGATTATTCTCTTGCCTCAAATTTGGACAAGAGGAGAGTTTAGAGTGTGGAATGCTGTATTTATTTCAAACCACTGAAATTGGATTCTGATTCCACACTTTTCTTAGAGACAGATGAAATATATGTTTTTGACTACCACTGTGTTATAGACTCAATACCCACTGCCAAATTCATACATTGAAACCCTCACTTCCAATGTGATTCTTTTGGGAGGTGGGGCCTTTAGGAAGTGATTCTGTCAAGAGGGTGGAGCACTCGTGAATGGGATTAATGTCTTTATATTATAGAAGAGACGCCAGAGAGGTTTGTCTCTGTTTCTCTCCCTCTTTCTCTGACTTTCTTCCTCCCTGTATCTCTGTCTATCTTTGCCACACTCCTCTATGTGAGGACGAAGTGAGAAGGTCGCAGCCTGCAAACCAGATAAAGAGTCCTCACTGGGATCCAAATGTGCCTGCACCTTGATCTTGGACTTCCCAGAATCCAAAACTGGAAGAAATAAATGTTTGTTGTTTAATCCACCCAGTCTATGGTATTTTGTTAGAACAGCCTGAGCTAAGACACACTGAACAGCACAATGTTAAAATTAATACACAGCTGGTATCAAAGTTGATGGTGACTTTCACCATGAAAGAAGCAGTCTCTGCTACACAAGTATAGATCTGAAATTGCATCATTTCCAAATACTATCGTTGCAATTTTATTATATTTTCAAAGTTAGGCTTTTTGTTCAAAAATGATAATTCTGCAGCCCCATGAGTGGTGATCTGCTCCTGCTGACACACTTTTCACATTAGCAACACTAAATAGAGGCTCAATTCCAACTGGCACATTTACTGATATTATGAGCCTTTTGAGGCACAACTGAGTATAATCCAGGGAAAAGATTTTCAGAAGCATTTTTTTCTAGAAGGAACTTAGTATGAGTGTTTACTGTTTGGACAGTTATTAAACATGCTTTATTTTTACTGAAAAGGATTCAGTGCCTATAGCAATAATTTAAAATTTATTTTATAAAATACAATGAATTTTCTTCTTATAAGGATTATAAATAGACAATCCTTTAGCGGATTGATTGGAAGAATAAAATATGTTCCTTTTTTCTCTATCATTTTATTCTTTTGTTTATAATTTTTATAAGGTATATTTTTGTTACAATCCTGCTATGTCTTTTCCATGCTGGTTTTATCATGCATGGTATAAATAATTTTGGAATTTTTCTTCACTGGGAAAATTTGGTGTGGCACAGTTGATCTGCTTTTAATTCATCCTCATCAAGTGTGAAACATTTGGTAAAGGGGGCTTTTTATTTATATAAGTCAAATTCAGTGTAATTCTTAAAGGTTATTTTGTTTTCCACTACAAATTCCTATATACCAAATACTTCTAAAGAGATTAAAATTATAATTTAACCAAATCTCTACCTATATTATATTATTATTTTACTTTAAATCTTTGATTTCAACATTGTAACTCAGAAAGTTATAATGGTCTTACTAAAGGAATGTTCCAAAGGACTGTCCCTTAATATTTACATTATGCTAATCTACTTTCCTACACAACTGTTTAAAAGTTCTTTAAATTGTACCTGTATATTGGTTTCCATAAGCATCATTCCACGTTTTCATGTAGTGATTATATGAGGTCAGATAATTAAGTTCATGAACTCATCCTAGAAAAAGTGTTACATACCTCCTTGTTGAAGATCACTATGGTCACCTTCAAAGTATTCCCCTTGGGAAGCTATGCACTGATGCAAGCACTTAGCCCACCCTTTAAATAATTGTTGGAACTCTTTCTGGAATGGCCATCAGAGCTGTCTTTATATTACCCTTGATGTCCCGAATGTCATCAAAATATCTCCCTTTCAATATTTCCTTTATCTTCGGATAAAGAAAGCAGTCATTGGGAGCTAGATCAGGTGAGTAGGGAGGGTGTTCCAATACAATTATTTATTTACTGGCCAAAAGCATTGTCTAATTTTTTCATGCAGTCTTTTCAGCACTTCCAAATAGTAAACTTGGTTAACTGTTTATCCAGTTGGTACAAATTCATAATGAATAATCCCTCTGCTATCAAAGAAGGTTAGCAACATTGTTGTAACAAGTTTGTGAACTTAATTGCCAGATCTTGTATATAACATACTCATTAGTTACATTTCAAGGGCTTGATGCAGATTTTGTATGTAGGACACAGACACTTCCCCAGCGGTCACAGCTGCCTTTGACAGTCAGCATTCACAGATTAACAGTCAATCCGAATTCCATGCCTTGTCCAAAGGACCGACATCTTTACCCTGTTCAAGTAGGATGAACGGGGGCTCCCAGAGGCTCCCAGATATGACTGGAGCTCAGACACCAGGAAGGGCTAAGTGGGAATTTGCTTGGGTCCCCCAGACAGCCAGTGAAAAGCAGCAGCTCTTGGTAGAGCTTTGCGACTGACACTGGACCTTGATGTTTCCATATTTGTTATTATTTTTAAAATATGACTCAATGAGAAAAAATACTTGTGAAAACTTATAGACTGTGGAGACATTGTTATTACCCCCCCCCAATAATATCTCACATTAAAAAAAATAAAGTAATGAACGTGGCTGCTTTTGAAATGTTATCAAGACTGAAGCGCCTAGCAACCTGGAGAAAGAATGATTTTCTGAATTTTTGTTTATAATGATCACTTACAATAATTTTTTTCCTAGAGTCAATACTTATTAATCCATCACAGTGGTAGGCACTGCTTTGTCTGGAGAATGTAACAATCATCCAAATTCAGGCCCTTTCTTCAAGGAGCTTTCAGGGTTGCAAAGAAATCAAACATCCTTTTTGGTGTTTTGAGAGAATAAGCCATAAGCTCAGCATTGGATTAGTTCTATACACACATTTAATTATATTAATAGTTGAATGTGACATGTGTCTGTCATATGGACACCCACTACACACCTGCAGTGCCCCAACACCCATGCATGTTCCCAGACGTAGCCATGGCGGCTGTCTTTGACAGTATCCTCTGATAGGCCAGGACCTGAGTCTACTATTGTTAAACATTTTAATAGCATCCTGCATATACATAATACAAAAATAGGAATTGCTTTATGGATTTTTAAAAATGCAAATAAAGCTTATTGTTGGCAGTCATAGACACAGCAATTTGTCATCAAAAGGAAACAGAGTTTTAGCAACTCATTTAGAATTCATTGTATAAAATGACTCAAACTTGAACTTCCCATTCTGTGGTTCTATGAAAGCAAAGTAACATAACAAAGCAACAGAAAGGGACAAAGAGAAACCCACAAGCCCTGGTTGCATCTTTTGATCTACCTTTAGAGTCTGTGTTTTTTGTTTTGTTTTGCCTGTTTTCTGTTTGTTCTGTTCTATTTTACTTGGTTTGGGTGGTATATAAAATTATCTCTGGATCTCCATATAAAGATAAACTTGAAACTCATTAGTAGAATGGATGTGCACACCCACAAAATTATGAATGAGCAACAGAGAACAAGTGATGGATGATCAGTACTCTGTTGTATGTGAAGAAGTGTTTCTCTTTAGAAAACTCTAATTTCTTCATGCATAGAGAGAAAAAAATCCATTCATTCCCACATGTATGCATTTCCTAAGGTTGCTATAACAAATTATCACAAACTGGGTGTCTTAAACCAGCAGACACTTATTATCTCACAGTTCTAGAGGCGAGAATCCAAAATCAAGGCTCAGTAGGCTTCGTTTCTTCTTGGGGGCTCAGAGAAAGAGTCTGATCCCGGCCCCTGTCCTGGCTTCCAGCCGCTACTGGCCATCCTGACATCTCCTGGTTTGTAGATGCATGATTGTAACCTCCACCTCTGTGTGTCCATGCCTCTCCCCCACTTCTTACAAGGATATCTTCATACTTCATATGATTCACCTTAACTTGAGTATACCGGCAAAGACCCTATGTCCAAATAAGGTCACATTCACAGGTGTTGGGTATGAGGATTTCAACATATCTTTTGGGAGACACAATTTGTCTTAGTCTGCTCAGGCTGCTATAACAAAATACCATAACCTGGATGGCTTATAAACAGCAGACATTCCCTTCTCACAGTCTGGAGGCTGGACGTCTGAGATCAAGACACTGGCAGATTCAGTGTCTGGTGAGGACCCACTTCCTGGTTCATAGATGGCGTCTTCTCCTGTGCCCTCACATGAAGGAAGGGCTGAGGGCAAGGTCTCTGAGTCTCTTTTATAAAGACACCAGTCCCATCATGGGGGCTCCACCCTCATGACCTCATCACCTCCCGAGGCACCACCTCCTAATATCATCATATTAGGGCTTAGGTTTTAACATATAAATTTGGGAAAGGAGACACAAATGTTCAGTCCATAGCACAAGTCAACTCACTCATTACAACCCTGTCAAGTCACATATTACTAAATATATGTTATTGGATGCAAGTATCCATTGAAACTCAAATAATTAAGACTAGCACATAACAGCCAAGCCACTCAAGATAAGAGGCAACTGCCAGTCAGTCATGAAGCTGGACATGCCATAGTTCTGTGAGCTTACACTATCCAAAAATAAGCAGTGTTGGAAAATTTCATCCATTCAAAGACATGTCATACTTTATGTAGCAAGTGGACAAACAAATACCAGCTTGTTGTTTTTCTATTTCTACTCCAAAATTGATAAGATTAGTTCTCTGGGTACTGCTGATAAGAACATGATAAATAGCCTGAAGTATTTCAATAACTTGCTATAATCTAGGGGTTTATGCACAGAGTTATGAATGGATCATTTGCACTACCACTTAACATGTAAAAACAATGATATTGAAGAATCAATTTCTCTTTGTTGGAGGACAGAGTGAAGCATGGAGCACCTTTCTCAGATAAATTCATCATTGCATTCATTCAGAGTCGAGCTGTGGAGCAGCTTGGAAACCCTTTGTTCAAGGGAGGCATTAAATATCAGAGGAAAATTGTTTCAGTTAGCCAATTGTTTCTTAGCTGTCTTTCCAGTGAAAGCAGTCTTTTTTTCTTTTAGGCTGTCTATATTTTTCTTGCCAAATTTTGCAAAGATAACCATCCCAAACACTTTGAAAGAGAAGGCACATTTTAAAAATGGTGTTAATACTTTAATTTAGTAATTTCCTTTCGGAAAAAAAAATGATCATGTAGGAAATTAATATCTCATGACAAGAACAGGTAGATGTACTTTCAAAAGTTAACTGTATCATCTTTGTTAGCATTTCAACTTCCACTGCTAACTATCAACTTTTCTCTGTAGTCTCAGGTCAAGTTCCTGAGCAAGAGATTCTAGTGCGTCTTTGTACCCAGAAGTTACAGGTGAGGAGCTTTCTGTCCTCACAGCACATTTATCCTTCATCCCCAAACACATGTAAATGGTTTTATGTAGTGAATGTGCCCACCTTTGGGCTTCACCATCAGTAGGCCCTGAGGGCATCTTGATTGACACATCTAGGACAGGAGGAGCCCATGTTCCTGCTTGTTTTAGAAGGATGTTTTAAACCATTTATTTAATACCTATATGTATGGGGTGGAATATACATTGCTGCTTATTGTATTCATGGGAAGTGCGCGTGCCCAGTGCCCTAGTGATGTTAGATATCACTTGAATGTGTGGGGTAAGGGCAGTGTGCAGCGTCAAAGGACTTATGTTTCACCTGGAACGTGTGATAAAATCCAGTAGTAGGCTCACGCCAGCCTCTTCCCAAGTTAGACTCTGATAAGAAAGGACATTTTCTCAATAAGCTTAGGAGGAAAACCTGGGAGAAGGAAAGAAAGCATTTGAAAAGGCAGTGATTACACTTTTTCTACCAGATGTGAATGCAGTCTAACCAGCTGTCAGGAGGCACACCATGACTGCAGGACACGTACATTTTCTAGGCCAGAGTATTATGGTGGGGAAAGGAGTGATCATTTTAGTCCTCCAGGTCACGGAGGAAGAAAGGAGACCCCACTCCCGATATCTTGTAGGTTCGCTCCCATCAGAAAGAGAGGCAGAGAGGTTTCCCTACACAGGCAAGGCCCAAGTTTGAAAGAGGAGATGGTGAAGGACAGCGATGTGACTACACATGGGTGCACAGGGAACAGAGCCACACTGTGTGCTGTGGGAAGCGGCCATTCAGGCCTCCTCAGATCAGGCTGCAAGGAGACTGAAGGAGCAGAGGGAGTTCTGCTTTGAGAGATGGACGCTGCCTGAAAGTAACTGTGCTCAGAGAAGGGGTTACAAGGAGACACGTCTTTGGGGCCCTGAGTGTTTCCTAGTGATGAAGCATACCCACTGGCCGAGAGGCAGGGAGAGTGGCTTGCTCCTGCAGGTTTCCTGGGGAGACCGACGCCCCCAAGCAGCTGTGAGCCCCGCATACTGTCCTCATGCAGACCTGGAAGGTGGCATTGCAGGACTGTCGGCTCCTCCCCCTTCTCTGCTCTGAATGCCCACTTTTTCTGACGCTGTGCCTTCTCTTTCCTGTCCCTTGTTGGTTGTCAGTGTTTCCAATCGTCTCTGCTGACTGTTAGACTGAGTGTTGGGGTGGATGGGAGAAAATCCCACTGTTTTTATAAGCAAAGGACTCCTAGTTAGCCAGGCAAAAATGATACCATTAAATTTCTAATTGTCAAAGTTTTATACCCTTCCAATTCTAAAAGGGATTGAGTTACTTTACAAGTAAAAAATGCAATGTGATATAGTTAAAAGTGTGATTTTGAGATTTTAAAGAGCTGAGGCATCATCCAAAGGCAGCTAAAGGACAAGATTCTGACCTGTGGTGAGAGAACATTAAACATTACAATTCCACCTTCAATTTCATTTGAAGAATTTGGTAGCTCAGGAAAAAAAAAAGGCATACTTCCCACCCACAAGCTTTCTTTCTAACAGTGCAAAATATCATGACTGTTTGCAGAGAGACCTGCCCTCCCCTGGAATTAAACTGAAGCACGAAATTATTACATGGGCCCAAATTGTCACAGCATTACAATGGATGAAATCAAAGGTGACACCTGGGTCACACAGCTCTTCCCTCAGACCATGCTTACAAAAGGAACCAGTAACCAAAGCCCTTCTTTCCTTTGCAGTTATAAACACAGCACCTGTGAGAGAGCCATGTTTATTAGCAGGTATTCAAAGTCAAGGTGTCACCATAAGTGAGTGATAATGTGTCTTTATCATGCTAACAGAAGGATCATTGTTTCCTGTCTAGTTGCTTCTGTCAAAGCAGTAGGAATTCCATGTCTTGGCCACCATAAATAAAGCTGCAATGAACATCGGAGCACATATATCTTTACTGATAAGTGTTTTCAGATTTTTTTGGTAGATGCCCAGGAGACGGATTGCTGGGTCACATGGTAATTCTATTCTTAATTTTTTTAGCAACCTCCACACTGCCTTCCATAGAGGCTGTACCAACCTGCATTCCCACCAATAGTGTATGAGTGTTCCTTTTTGGAAACAATCAAAGTGTCCTTCGATAGATGATTAGCTAAATCACACAATGGAATACACCATAAGATGAAATAGTGCCATTTGTGACAACATGGATGGACAGTGAGATTACTATGATAAGCGAAATAAGTCAGACAAAAAATGTGATTTCACTGACATGTGGTACATAAAACTGAAAACAACAAAAGAACACGACAAACAAATAAACAAAAACTCATAGACACAGACAATAGTTTAGTGGTTACTGAGGGTAAAGGAGGAGGGAGGTGGTAGATGAGGGTAAAAGGGATCAAATACATGGTGATGGAAGGAGAGCTGATTCTGGGTGGTGAGCACACAATGCAATATATAGATGATGTATTATAAAATTGTACACTTGAAACCTATGTAACTTTACTAACCATTTTCACCCCAATAAACTTTAATTAAAAAAAAAAAGCAGTGGGAATTATTTCGATGTCAGATGTTCGCTAAAACGTTCTTCCACACCAGTAAGAAGTGGGTTTGGGAAAAAGAAAATGTAGGTGATAGACTGTGGATGCGAAAGGTGAACAGTTTTCTGTTTTTCGTGAGCCTATTGCTGATGGGGAGAAAATGGTAGAACAGAAAGTATTCTCTGGGTTTTCAGGAACTTTGTTTATTCTGAGGCTGAATAAACATAAATTTACTCATGTTTGTATTTCTAAACATGTCAAGAGTATTCAGTCACCCCTGGGGCCGTTTCCACATGCTGACCCACCTACCACAGGAGAGCTGACAAAAGCACAGCCTGTGAGAGCGCGCTGGTACTGGGTGTGAATGTACCTGTAGGAACACCTCCTAGTTTCTGTACCTTAATTTGGAGATGAGTGAGGCTCTCCTGTGGACAGTCTCAGCCTGGCTAATATACTTTTGGGGGAACATGGGACTCTGGCTGGCCACTGCTGGCCAGCCAAAGGGAACATGATTGGCTGTGGCAGAACCTGTGGGTTACCAGCCACTGGCAGGACACAGTGATGGGAGGCACTGCTCCCTCGGTGTTGTGGGTCAAGGGCAGAGCTCTGGCAAGCTATTTATATTGCTGCAGGAATTCTCAACATGACCGAGGTTTATGTAAGTGGTCATTGGGAAAAATGGACTGCACTGAAGAAAAGTACATTCTGTACTTAGAAGTGTTTTTGCAAGTCTTCCAAGAGGGCTGAGGGGGCAGGGGGTAGGGAGGGGGCAGGGAGCGAGATTCTCACATTTTTGCAAAATCTCACATACATAAGGCTTTCATTAACGTTAAAAATATCCTGACTGAAATTAATATTTCAAAGTTGTGCACACCCCCTACAGTCATTGAGGCCTTCAGGTCCAAATGTGAGAATGTGAAAACATAAATTTCACATTTATATGAAAGAAATTTTGCCAGCCTGTGTTTTTAAATAAAGGATTTTCCCCCTACATTCATTTCCTTTCCTCATGATCTTCTAACCTTTTCTGTTTATGATCTTGTGTGCAGTTTTCACAATTCTTAAGTCAAAATTCAGTAAAAATGCACTCCAGTCAAAAGCCAAATTATAGTTTTAATATACTTATGGCCTCAGTTCAAAAGTCACCAGCGTCACAGAACCCACCAGGAGCATTTTGTCTGCACTCCAGACGCCAGAAACACCTTCCTGGGACTGTTCTGACCACTGTGTTCTCACTGGAGTTCTGCTGACCATCTTTGTGTGTGCTATGTTTTTAAAGTTTTTAGTAATTAAACCCCCTTGGATAACAGTTTAAAGAAGTCTTTAATGAGTTTAATAATGTTAATATACTACTTAATAATTATCGCTTCCCTTAGAAAGTAATAAAAAACAAAGAAACAATATGCCCTTGAAAACTAGAAGGCATTGAAGAGAACTGGTGTGATATATGTTGAAATTTCACTTTTTATTACTGCAGAAGCATGCAGCTCTGCCGGGACCCGTGGGGTCAGGATCTGCAGGCCCTGTGCTTGTGCCTTCTTGAAAGTTTTACTGATTGTGTCTTTGAATTTGTCCCTCCCTGAATCCAGCCCACTCCCCTGCTCTGGGCGCCCCCCACCCGGCCCCTTCCTCCCCTGTGCCCCCTAGTGCTGACTTCTAGTCCTGTGACAACAGTCTTCTTGGCTGGGGAACTGCCGGGAGGGGACCTATGACATCAGGTTTAGTGGGTCTGTGTTTCGGCAGATGAGGGGTTCAAAGGAAACTTCTCCCTGGATTCCTGCCCTTCAGGTGCCTCCAGCTCAAAATAGCCACATGGAGAAGCGGCACGTTTTGGGGTGGTGTGTTCTGCCACCCTTCAGACCAGAGCAACAGAGAAACAGACGTCCGAAATGGAGTGGCCACGGAGAGCCAGTGTTTCTCTTTCACCCGCTCTCCTGGTCTCCCCTCCATGGGACTTATGCATGGAGAGGGGGCAGGAGGCCTCAGAGAGAGCGCTTCCTACAAGGAGTGACACCTGCTGCAACCTGAGGAGCCAAGGGCACCTTACAGTGACATCTTTTAAAAGGTGGGAGCTTTGGAGGAAGGGGAATGTCCGTCCTTAGAGCTGAGTTAGTCTTCATTTTGGGAAGGGGAGGAAGGTGGTGTGACGTTCAGTCAGGATGTTTTTCTGTAGCAGACCGGGAAGATAGGGTTTGCGTTATAAAAGGAACACTGCTTGCAGAAGATGCAATTCGTGCGAAGAGGCAGGAAGCCCGACCTGTGCTGTTGGGGCAATTCTGACACTGCTCCATGGGAAGCTGGACACCAGCAGCGACGCAGCAGAAAGGAAAAGGCCTCAAAAGGATGTATCAGAGCTGAGGGCGATGTCATTATTGTTGGAAAGGAGGGGCTGATGAACAGGGAGGATGCGAGCCACGTGCATCTGACCCGGGATCCCGTGGCTTCAGCAAGCCCATGACAGTGTAGAGCTCAGCCTCCTCAGGGATGAATTCTCTGCTCTGGAACTTAAGAAAGAGGTGTGGAGGGCCAGCCGAGTGGCTCAGTTGGTTAAGAGCTCGCTCAAGAAAGGTGTGGGTTCTGGGGGCAGCGTTAGAGACACAAGAGCAAGGGAGATCGCTTGGCAGAATTAGAAGAGAAGAGAGTCGGGGGTGAAACCCCACGGAAAACTGCAATTAAAGGGAGGAGAGAAGAGAGAAGCTTCCAAGGAGGCAGAAAAAGAGGAGAAAACCCAGCAGGGGAAATAGAACTGCAGCCAAAAGAATGGTAATCACATCCACCCCCGTTCCTTTTACTGAGCTTTTCCCATGCATTTATGATTGCGGCAGCCATTGACAGGACCCAGACAAGCTGACCTCAAGGCCTCCAGTGAAACGGAAAGCATCAGAGACATGGAGGGTGTCAGAAAATGCCCCCACCCCACCCCCGCAAATATACCACTGTGGTGTAAGGATCATTTGGGCTAAAAACAATTGAGAGGAAGCAGATACAAGAAAAGCTCTCTGCCCTCCCCCATTTGCCTAAGAGCAGAACAAACATTTGTACAGGTGTCCCCCTCCCCTCTCTCCCAGAAGGGACATTAATCAGTAGAGACAACCCTAGAACCAGACCAGCCCTGAGACAGCACTAGAGGAATCAATACAACAAACCCTACTAAGGTCCTTATTTCCCATTAGTTCCCTATATATTTGCCTTCCCAGAATTTGCTACCCCTGGAAACTCAAAGCCCTTTTTCTTCGTCTTGTCACTTCTCTAAAAGTGTGTTGTTCTTTTGCTCAGATGCTCCATAAGCCAAGTTCTAACCATCCCTTTGAGGTTCCCATCACTGAGTGCTCCCGTGATATTGTGTGACGCACATGTAAATAAACTTCTGTTTGGTTTTCTTTTGTTATTCTGTATTTTGTCTGAGCAGCATTTATTGGAGGAAATTTGTGGAGTTGAGCATGGCTGCACTTCCCCACAGGGTGAGAAATGACACCCTGGTCAGTGGTCCTGGAGATCCTCAGATGAATGAAGGAGAAGCAGCCTTTCCCCTCCAGTGCTCAGGGACCCCAATCCCATCAGTAGGTCAGAGAAGAATCATGGTCTCCACCCTATTCCTCTGTGTGTGCATCAGCTGAAGGAAGCTTGGTCTCTCCCTTGGACAAATTGGGGCCAGGGTCCAAACCTTGAAGTTCAGGCATGTGACATGGTAGATGAGTCCTCCAGTCCTACCCACATGGATTGCTTCCAACACATGGGACTCCTCTGGGAGGCCAAGCCAAATGAAACATTCCAAGGTAAGGCTTCCACCTCGGCCCCTTAAGCCTCTGGCTTCTCCTTTACTTCTCAGAGAATAGCAATAAAGTAGGATTCACTTCTATCTCAGTTTTATAGATGACAGAGTTGAGGCTTCATGATGTTAAGAGGGTCTCAGGGGCCGAGATCTGCTTTTTACAGTGGGGCCACGATCAGGCTGACTCAGAGCTACAGTTCCTGTCACCACCATCTAGGACACTAGACAGAAGCAGGATCATGGAGGGTGGCGAGCTTCACCCTGAATGAGAGCTGCTGATGGTTTTAAGTAGTGGAAGACCCAGTTTGTGTTATAGACATATCACTAGTTAGAATTTGGAGGACACATTGGGGACACATTGGGCAACCAGTTAGCTAGTTGCTGGAGTAGTTGAAGCAGAGAGGCAGCCACAGAGCAGATGAGGGAGAAATGGTGAGTGAGCTTCTGAATATGACGAGGTTACACGGGGAGCTATGCAATGCTGTGAATTTCAGAACATCCAACGTCTCACAGAACTGCCAGATAGTAAATGTTTAGATTTTATGTGTAAAAGTGTTGTTATAATAGAAAATTTGCAGCATCATAGCTTGCTCAATTGCCAATCACCAATGAAAAACTGTACCCCTATTTCAGTGAATCTGTTTACCTTCCTGTCACTCTCTCTGCTTCCCACCTGTCACTGATAAGGTTCCTGTCATTGCAAAGTACTTAGAGGAAATGCTTTTACAAGTCATGGACTGCCAAAGTTCCTCATTAGTGTTTAAGTACCATGGATGGTTATAACTATGGCTATTCCTTTGTCATGAATATTATCCCATGATGTAGAAATGCTTTATACACCTTGGTAGAAAGACACTACAGACTGAAAAATCCTAATTATTATTATTGCCATTATTATGATGATGATTTTTAAAGTATTTGTACAATTGTCTCATTAAAGGACAGTTTATTACAAGTTTACTGTCTTGTATGTCTCTTTTCTAGTGTTTCTAATGCTCTTGATTTCTCTTATAATCTTTTAGTTGCTCTCACTAATGAAAAGAGAGTCTATTAAAAGTGTACTCATAAAATATAAAGACACACTTATTTAGAGTAATCTCTTTTATAACAAAACCTATTTCTTACAACTGAATAAGAACATCTAGTTGATTTTCTATCTTAATCAAATAATCTTTATCAAGTGTCCTCATTAGTTAAAAAAATGGCATATTCAAAGAAAGAGAAAATAATCCTGGATAACTGATACATCATTGGCATACTGTTTATATGTTTAACCCCTTTATAGCAGCATATTCAGGTATGTTAGGTGGTGGCTATTAATTTTTGGTGAATTAAATATTTTTAAAGGCATGGATACTTTCTCATATATTTTTTTGACATACAATTTCAAGACTCCTTGGAATCCATTCAAGAACCTCCAAATACCCTAAACTCTGACTTTAGAGTATTAGAGTTCTCTGGATAGCAGGCATATATTTATATGGTTAATTATGAGAAATTGGCCCACACAGTTCTGGAGGCTGATATGTCCTATTTTCTGCCATCTACAGGTTGGAGACTTAGGAGAGCTGATGGTGTAAGGCCCAGTTCCTGGGATAAGAAGACCGGTGTCCCAGATCAGTCAGTCAGGCAGAAAGAGTGAGTCCAGCTTTCCTCCATTATTCTGTTCTGTTCAGGCCTTGAGGAATTGCATGATCTCCACCCAGGTTGGGGAGGGTCGCTTTAATCAGTCCATGAGTTCAAATGTTGATCTTACCCAGAAACACCCTCACAAACACACCCAGAAACTGTTTTTAACTGAATATCTGAGCACCCTGTGATCTAGCTAAGTTGACAGGTAAAACTAACCACCAGACACTGGACAAAGTCTCTTTCTAGGCAGCAAGTACAGGTATCATGGTAACATGTCAGGGTGTTCCTTGTTCCATCATCAGGTTACTTTGCAGTGCCTCTTTCCCACCAGGATTTCTCTTCTTCCAATACGAGTATTCTATGAAAAGCAGGAAATATTTTGAAGAAACCTAATCTGTAGTTTCATAGTTACAAAGACTATTATTAAATAGGAAAACATTGGGTTTTGATGGTAATCAGAAAAATACATTTCCAACAAGTTCCAAACAGAAAGCAAAACTGACAAAATTATTTTTTCTCCTACAATTTTCTACAATACTTACCAAATATACTTTCTTCCATTATTCATGTTAAATTTCATTAGATATTAATATAGATAACATAATGAACAAAAATGATGTATATAGATACTATATACACATATATACATATACACAGACATAGGTAGAGAGGTACTTTAGATAATGAAAATGAAAACCATTTTTAATTGAAGTTTTGTCTGATGAAAGTGGTGCTCTGTTTGAGTAATTAAGCATTCGCCTTTGGTAGAACAGTCTTGGCATATAAATGTGTCTATATGACTCAGACAAAAACAATCAGGATAAATGTGTTTCTGATTTGATGTAATTGAAAAACCTAGATTCAAAATCAATCACTTTTATTTTAAAAATAACACAAATTCCTTCATCAGTTTTCAAAATTAGCTGTGGAATATTTTTCTCAAAAAAGTTGAATTCAATTTATTAATTAGTTCTTGTCTTTCAAATGAGTATGCTAGTCCTGCAAAGTTATTCTTTCATATAACTACCCTTTATAAATGCCAATAGATGTATTTCTACTTTTCCATGAGGACATTTCTTAAGATAGATCTCACATTTGGTAAGGACAGAATGCTACCAGCACCTGTAGGTTGCAATAAATCTGTTGGAGCTCACAGCGTGGCCCATTTCAATTATTGAACAAAGAGATCTATCCAGAGTATAAGTAAGATAAGATTACAGGATCTTTGGCTGAAACACACACACACACACACACACACACACACACACACACACACACACACAGATTTCAAAAGATCTAAAATGATCAATTTTACAAACAAAAGCAAAAGAAAATGTTAATCCAATTCCCTGTTTATATTTGCTGGAATAAATTATATATATATATATACACATATACATAAACATATACATATACATATATATGTATATATTTGTATATATACATATATATGTATGTACACACACACACACACACACACACAGTGCCAAAAAATGTATACACGTTTTAAAGGAAAAAAAATTAAAATTGTGATAATCAATATATACCAATAATAAAAGATGCATACAAGTCATATGTATACATATTTTGCATACACAATATATATATGAAACAACTCTAAAAAATTATTTAGGACTTCCAGTAAGATGGCGGAATAGACAGACGCTGTGCTGACTACCTCCCAGGATCACACCAAAATTACAAATAATTTATAAGATATTCAACTGCAGAAGTTCCCTGGACCCTAGATGAGCAGAACCTCTAAACGAAGGACTTAAAGAGAAGGCCAAGTTGAGTCTGGTAGGAGGGGCGGAGATGAGAGAGGGCGAACCCCGTGAGGGACTCCTCAGCGGTGGGGAGCCTTCTGCAGTTGGGGGTGAGACCCTCCGGCCCCACACCGCGCTCACCACCCCAGAGTTACATTGCCGGGAAGAGGAGTTCTACGATAGCTAGAAGGAGAAAATAGTGACTCTCTTTGCTCGGCTCGGTGAGGCTGGGGGCAGCTGGAGAAACAGTAGAGCCGGCAAAACGACTCGCTCGCTGGTGAGCACTCACCCGGTTCCTGGTGGAGGGAATAGCTTTGTGAGCAGGGCCCAGGAGCCTCCAGGAAGGACTAAACTGAGTGCCTTTGGCACGGGGGCTGAAGGTTTTTGGGACCATTGTTCCCCTGGTGTGGAGCTTGCACACAAGTAGTGCACAGGAGGCCACCATTTTTTCAGGGCTGGGCCCTCCCACGAAGGCTCAGGTCTGGGACTGCATTGGTCTGCTGGAATTGGCGCAGGAGTGCGTGTGTGCGTGCGTGCGTGCGTGTGCACATGTGGCCTGGATCCCCACCCTCCATACTGTTTGTTCTGCGTAGCCAGGGAAACGTCGGGCAAATGCGCTCCAACTACAAAAAACTGCTTATTGATACCTGGAAGTGCGCGACTCGCCTTAGGTCCCTGATTTCCGCACTGCGCATGCAGAGTTGTCTTGGTGGAAATTAGCTGTCAGGCTGCTCGGCCAAATCTTTGAGCGGCTGATTAGGACAGACTGAGACAGGGAGTTTTCCTGGGAGTGTAGGGCTGTGAGCTGTGCACCCACGTGATTCAGCCGGGGCTTTCCAGGCAAGTTTGTGTTGGTTGGCTGCTGATGAAGGAGTGCATGCTGCTCTGACTTGGAGAGGGCACTGACCACAACCTGTGGTGCCTTGGGGGCCTGCCCAGCCCACCTAGAGCTGTGTTGACAGGGGCACCCTGAGCCCCTGGTCCCTAGCTCCTATCTCTGCAGGCCACAGGGGGTTTTTTGCACAGGCAGACAGCCCAAAACAACCTCTGAGGATTTTGGGTGGTGAGCACAGTTCCAGAGCACACAGCAACTAATTGTGGGAAGCTTACTTCAAGTCTAGAGGGAGGTCGGCACATGACGCACTGAGCCCTTCCCCCAACAGCTGGCGCTGAGTCGTCCAGAATCTCTCTATTGCTGAGCAAGTGGTCTGCAGATTAAAGCGGGCAGAGAACCCCTCCCCTTTTTTTCTCTCTCTTTTTCCTTTTTTTCCCCCTATTCTCTTTTTTCTTTCTTTCTTTTTTTTTCTTTTTTCTTTTTTCTTTCTAGGTGATCTAATATATCAAAGCAATCAGAGCAACAGCCAGAATGAAGAAACAAAGAAACATGTCCCACATAAAAGATCAGAAGAAACCTCAAGAAATGCAGCTAAATGAAACAGAGGTATCCAACCTTTCAGAGACAGAGTTTAGAACACTGATGATAAGAATGTTTCAGGAACTTAAGGAGGACATAAAGAAGGATACGGAAATCATAAAAAACAACCAGGTAGAACTAAAGAATACAATAACTGAAATGAAGAATACACTCAAAGGAATCACCAGTAGATTAGATGAAGCAGAGGATCGGATCAGTGATTTAGAAGACAAAATAGCAGAAATCACCCACTTGGAACAACAAACAGAAAAAAGAATAAAAAACTATGAAAATAGTTTAAGAGACCTGTGGGACAACATCAAGAGCAACAACATTCGCATCATAGGAATATCAGAAGGAGAAGAGAAGAAGCGAGGGATCGAGAATGTATTTGAAGAAATAATGACTGAGAACTTCCCTACCCTGCTGAAGGAAATTGACATACAAGCCCAGGAAGTGCAGAGAGTTCCAAACAAGCTGAACCCAAACAGGTCCACACCAAGACACATCATAGTTAAAATGGCAAAGGTTAAAGACAAAGACAGGATCTTAAAAGCAGCAAGAGAAAGACAGCAGGTTACATACAAATGAACTCCTTTAAGACTAACAACTGACTTTTCCACACAAACTCTTCAGGCAAGAAGGGATTGGCAGGAAATATTCAAAGTGATGCAACCAAGATTGCTATACCCAGCATGGCTATCACTTAAAATTGAAGGAGGGATAAAGACCTTCTCAGAAAAGAATAAACTTAAGGAATTCATTACCACCAAGCCAGCATTGCAGGAAGTGTTAAAAGGGTTTTTTTAAACAGAAGAAAGGGGAAAACAAGCTAATCCAGGAAGATCAGAAAAACAAATAACAAAATGGCAATAAATATACACCTATCAATAATCACTTTAAATGTGAATGGATTAAATGCTACAATCAAAAGAAATAGAGTGGCTGAGTGGATAAGAAAACAGGAACTATGCATATGCTGTTTACAAGAGACTCATCTCAGATCAAAAGACACACAGAGACTGAAAGTAAAGCGATGGGATTGGATATTTCACGCAACTGGAAATGACAAAAAAGCGGGAGTAGCAATACTTATTTCAGACAAAATAGACTTTAAAATGAAGACAACAATAGAAGACAAAGAAGGACACTACATAATAATAAAAGGATCATTTCAACAAGAGGACATAAGCCTAGTAAACATCTATGCACCCAACATAGGAGCTCCTAAATATATAAAACAGATTTTGACAGACATAAAGACAGAGACCAACAGCAACACTATCATAGTAGGGGACTTCAACACTCGTTGTCACCAATGGACAGATCCTCCAGACAGAAAATCAAAATGGAAACAGTGGCCTTAAATGACACTTTAGAACAGCTGGATTTAATTGATAATTTTAGAGCATTTCACCCTAAAGCAACAGAATATACATTCTTCTCAAGTACACATGGAATATTTTCCAAGATAGACCACATGTTAGGACGCAAAACCAGTCTCAATAAATTTAAGAATGAAATCATATCAAGCATCTTCTCTGACCACAATGCCATAAAACTAGAAATCAATTATACAAAGAAACCTGGAAAGCACACAAACACATGGAGGCTGAATAACATGCTACTAAATAGTGACTGGGTCAAAACTGAGATTAAAGAAGAAATCAAAATCTATCTCAAGACAAATGACAATGAAAACACAACAACTCAAAATCTATGGGATGCAGTAAAAGCAGTCCTAAGAGGAAAATTCATAGCATTGAGCTCTATCTAAGGAAAGAAGAACAATCTCATATCAACAGACTATTTTTACACCTAAGGGAACTGGATAAAGAACAGCAAAACAAGCCCAAAGGGAGTACAAGGAAGGAAACAATAAAGAAAAGAATAGAAACAAATGAAATAGGGACCAAAAAAAACAATACAAAAGATCAATGAAACCAAGAGCTGGTTTTTTGAAAAGATAAACAAAATCGACAAACCCTTAGCCAGACTCACCAAGAAAAAGAGAGAGACGACCCAAATTAATAAAATCAGAAATGAAACAGGGGAAGTGATAACAGATACTACAGAAATACTGGAAATTGTACGAAAACACTATGAGCAGCTATATGCCAACCAATTTGACAATCTGGAAGAAATGGATAAATTTCTAGAAGCTTGCAATCTACCAAGTCTGAACCAAAAAGAACAGAAACTTTGAACAGACTGATTACTACCAAAGAAATTGACTCAGTAATCAGCAAGCTTCTAACAAACAAAAGTCCTGGACCAGATGGCTTCACAGTTGAATTCTACAAAACATTCAAAAAAGAATTAATACCTATTCTCCTCAAAATATTCCAAAAAATACAAAAGGAGGGAAAGCTCCCAAGCACATTTTATGAGGCCACTATTACTCTGATCCCAAAGTCACACAAAGATATTACAAAAAAAGAAAGCTACAGGCCGATATCCCTAATGAACATAGATGCAAAAATCCTCAACAAAATACTAGCAAACTGAATTCAGTGTCACATTAAAAAGATCATACACCACGATCAAGTGGGATTCATTCCTGGTATGCAAGGTTGGTATGCAAGGCCATATATGATAAGCCCACAGCAAACATCGTACTCAATGGGGAAAGGCTAAAAGCTTTCCCCTTAAAATCAGAAACAAGACAAGGCTGCCCACTTTCACCACTTCTATTCAACATAGTTCTCGAAGTTCTGGCTACAGCAATCAGACAAGAAATTGAAATAAAAGGCATCCAAATTGGAAAAGAGGAAGGAAAATTGTCATTATATGCAGATGACGACACTACATATAGAGAATCCCAAAGTCTCTACCAAAAAATTGTTAGAACTCATAAATGAATTTAGTAGGACAGTAGGATACAAAATTAACATTCAGAAATCAGTTGCATTTGTATACACCAATAATAAACTATCAGAAGAAGAAATCAGGAAATCAATCCCATTTACAATTGCTTTAAAAACAATAAAATACCTAGGAATAAATTTAACCAAAGAAGTAAAAGACCTGTACTCAGAAAATTATAAGACGTTGAAGAGAGAAATCAAAGAAGATACCAATAAATGGAAGTACATACCATGTTCATGGATAGGAAGAATTAATATAGTTAAAATGTCAATACTACCTAAGGCAATATATAGATTCAATGCAATTCCTATCAAACTACCAAGAATATTTTTCTCAGAAATAGAACAGATAATCCGAAAATTTATATGGAGCCATAAAAGACCCAGAATAGCCACAGCAATCTTGAGAAATAAGAACAAAGTGGGAGGTATCATGCTACCCGACATCAAATCATACTACAAGGCTACAGTAATCAAAACAGTATGGTACTGGCATAAAAGCAGACACATAGATCAATGGAACAGAATAGAGAGCCCAGAAATAAACCCATCCATATACGGACATTTAATCTATGACTTTGGAAGCAAGAATTTACAGTGGAATAAAAATAATTTATTTAGGGCCGGCCGAGTGGCGCAATGGTTAAGAACTGGCTTGGGATGCCAGAGGGCCACGGTTCGGATCCCACATATGAGGGCCAGTGACACTGCCCTCCACAGCTAAGATGCTGAACGGCAGCTCAACCTGGAGCTGGGCTGCCGTGAGTCGCCGGCGACGGCATAGGCTGCAGCCCCTGTGGCAGTGGGTTGCCATGGGCTACCGTGTGTAGCCAGCAGCCAGCGTGAGCGGCTAGCAGCCGCAGTGAGCGGCTGTCCAGAGGCCGGCGACTGATCTGCCTCGCCCGGCAAGAGCGCAATGATGGTGCCAACTTGGGCCAGTGAAGCAACATCCTCCACAACTAGACTGAAGAACAAAACGACAGCAACTTGTCTGTTCCCCTTCCCCCAATTCCCCAGCACTGTTCCCATCCCCCCAATTCCCCAATTAAAAAAAAAAAAAAAAAAAAAAAAAAAAAATTAAAAAAAAAAAAAGTTCAACTTTAAAAAAAAAAAAAAAAAAAAAAAAAAAAAAATAATTTATTTAATAAATGGTGCTGGGAAAATTGGACTGACACGTGCAAAAAAATGAAAATGGACCACCTACTTACACCATATACAAGAACAAATTCAAGGTGGATTAAAGACTTAAATGTAAGACCGGAAATGATAAAACTCCTAGAAGAAAACATCGGGAGTAAATTTGCACACATCACTCTCAGTAATATTTTTACTGAGATATCCCCTTGGGCAAGGGAAATAAAAGAACAAATTAACATATGGGATTACATCAAACTTAAAAGCTTTTTTTCACAGCAAAGGAAATCATCAATAAAACAAAAAGGCAGCCTACTGAATAGGAGAAGATGTTTGCCAATGATATATCTGATAAGGGGTTAATATCCACAATTTATAAAACAGTCATTCAACTCAACACCAGAAACACAAACAACCCAATTAAAAAATGGGCAGAGGATATGAAGAGGCATTTCTCTAAAAAGGACATACAGATAGCCAACAGGCATATGAAAAAATGTTAAACCTCACTAATCATTAGGGAAACGCAAATAAAAACCACAATGAGATACCACTTCACTCCAGTCAGAATGGCTATAATCAACAAACAAGTGCTGGCGAGGCTGTGGAGAAAAGGGAACCCTGCTGCACTGTTGGTGGGACTGCAGATTGGTGCAGCCATTATGGAAATCAGTATGGAGATATCTCAAAAAACTGGAAATGGAACTACCATATGACCCAGCAATTCCACTCTTCGGTATCTATCCAGAGAAACCCAAGACGCTAATTCGAAAAAGTATATGTACCCCTATGTTTATTGCGGCGCTATTCACAATAGCCAAGACTTGGAAACAACCGAAATGCCCATCGGTAGACGACCGGATTAAGAAACTGTGGTACATTTATACAATGGAGTATTACTCCGCTATAAAGAAGAATGAAATCGTACCATTTGAGACGATATGGATGGACTTAGAGACTATTATGTTAAGTGAAATAAGTCAGTCGGAGAAAAACAAATACCATATGCTTTCACTTATATATGGAATCTAAAAAACTGAATGAACGAGGAAAGTAAACAGAAGTGGTCTCAGAGATATAGAGGAACAACTGATGGCTGTTAGTTGGGAGGGGGTGGAGATGAGGGAGAGGGGGAAGGGGTTAGACAGCATAAATACGCAACTACAGTATTGCCACAGGGACATGAAAGACAGTTCGAGGAATATAATTAATAATGTTGTAAATATTTTGTAGGGTGTCAGGTGGTCACATGTCTTGCTAGGGAGACTGCATCATGAAGGGGGTCGAGGCTTGTTAACTGCACTGTACACCTGAAGCTGATGTTGTATAATATTGCATGTCAACTATAAGTGAATATATATATATATATATATATATATATATATATATATATATATATATATATATATATATATATATATGTATGTATGTATAGTCATGGGACGTGGAGTATAATGTTGGAGTGGAGTCAAGGGATTTGTAATAAATATGTATGATATTGGGGGGAAGTGGAGCAGTGGATTGGGGGAGGGGGGTTGTCACTTCGAGGGGTAAAATGTATAAGTATTGCACTGTGTTGTACAGCTGAAACTAATTCTAAAAAATGTGTATTTCATAATAAAAAATAATTTTAAAAAAATTATTTCAGTGAAAAAAACCTAAGGAAAGATAATATATTTAATCCAAGGAAGACCAAATGTATATCAGTGATTTAAAATTTTGAGACTTTCACTGCTAAGTTACATCAGTCAAGAACCCCATAAAACACAGGATATTAAAGGGGCCGTTCTGCAGGCACCGGGTGTCTAAGGCTCGTTTCCAAGACCTAAGGGGGCCATTCTCCAAGCATTAGATGTTTAAGCCTGGCTCCTGAGAAGTAAGTTCTAGACGGAGGTGTGGCAGTACCATTTTGCATGTTGGATCTTGCCCATTTCAGCCCTGGGGGTTGAGTGTGGTCAAAGTACACCTTGCTCTGTTCCAGACACTAAATTGGAGAGCAATTTGGCAGGATCCAGTAAAATTGTAGCCGGACTTACAGTTATACTGAATAAGTGAATTTGTAGGTATCTAAGGATAGCCTCAAACTTACTTATAAAAGATTAAATAGGGGCCTTTTGAGCCCTACCTTTGCTCTGCCTGCTCCAAACTCTTTGGAGTGTACTTTTTCTCCTAATAGGGACTCCCTGGCCCTGGCCCTTGGCCTTGCCCCCTTGGGCTTTTTGAGCTTCCTTTGCTCGGCCCCTGCTCCAAACTCTTTGGAGTGTACTTTCTCTTCTAATGATGGCCCTTGAGCCATTCTCTACTGCTCGGCCCGCTTTTGTTTCTTTGAAATGTATTTTTTCTTCTAATAAACTCCTTTTCTGAAACTTTACCTTTCTGGTCCATGTTTCCATTCTTCAGCTCCACGAGTCCACGATCCCGGACATACACAAAAACACTCATCAAAAAATCCTGTTTTAGTATATGTGACTTTTTGAGCTGAGGATGAGACAAGTCACCCTGGGGCTTCAGAGGGGAGGAAGGTCATTGTAGTATGAAAGGAAGAGCACGTGAGGGTGAAATTCAGTAACTCAATAATGCAGTTAGACTTAGCTAGTTTGCAGTTCAACTCACCGCATAGTTCACTATCTATTGTAGCTACCTGTAATTAGACTTAGTTTGTTTGCAGTTTGATCCATTCTAATATTCAGGTGTTTTCTCTTTGTTTCTCTCCTCACCGATTAACTGAAATCTGTTTTGTTCCCTTTCTCAAGGCTACCCATACCTCATTAAATAACACAATTCTAACCTGAAAAGAGCAATAACTTAATCCTCAGCTGCCTGTGTTGTGGGGATCCCAGACAGAGAGATAGAACACCAATGTTTGGGAAGCAACTTTATTAATGCTGGCACAGGCTCAACGTATTTACATCTAGAGGCTGAGCCCTACCCGGGTGGGACTTGGGGCTATATACCCTGAAGTTTCCAGGTTGGCAGCTAAGATTTATTATTAGGACATGTGGCCATTGTGTCAGTTCCAGACTGGCTCCCGGGTGCGGTAGGAATTTGGAAATATTAAATGAGGAAGTCTTGATGACCATACAGTACAGGAATGTCTTTGTCTGAAGTCTGCACGAAATTCTTAGTGACCACATGTTCTGGGAAGGCCTTTGTCTAGAGCCCACTGCCACATTCCCCAATTTGATGCTCGAACCCATACGTGGGTTAGAGAGCATCATCTCCTTCGACAGGCTGCTGGCCTAGAGGTTGGTACCTCCACAACATGAGGACCTTAGCGGCAGTCTTACGTTCTACAATGGTCTCTATGAGGGAAGAGGTAGAGCGAATGACAAGGGGGGAGAATGCAGGGTAAAAGGCGGCATGCCCCAAGGAGCAGGAGGACGATTCCAATTAACACTTTAAATCCCCCGAGGGTTTTATCCTCCAAATAAGCTCTCGGGGTCCCATCCTGACCATTTTTGAACTGGGACATGGGCAAGTTTTCTAATATTCATGGCGATAGCAGAGACAGCTTTGCCAGTGTCATCAATCTGTAGACAACAGTCTGACTGATTAAATTTGCCACAGACACCACCTTCTTCAGCTAGTAAGTAGTCCAGTGCTAGCTGGTTTTGATAAATAGCGGCTCGCATCTGGGTCTGTTAGGTAGCTAGGAGCTCTAAAGCTGTTGCAGTTTCATTGGTAATTATTTCTAGAACAGCCTGTAATCTGATAATATGGTTGAGCATGTAAATGCGGGTATGGTATCCCCAACTCCCATCTTGAGCCCAAGTAGCTGGGCTATAATATTGGATGATCTGCTGGGGAGGCCATTCATCTTCCCCCTAGGTTTGATGCCCCCTCATATCGAGGGACCTTTTGGACTTTATATGCAAATCCTGGTATAAGGGGACACCTAGCTCTTGGCGAGTTTGGTTAGGAAGGACAAAGAAACCAGGCTGGATTATACCAATTGTACAGCTCGTGGTCCAGTTGGAGGGGAGATGGGAATATGCTCATTTGTCGCAGATCCAGAATAAGCCATCAGGTGCCACCCAGTGGGTGTTTAGGGTGGAGTTTAAGTTATCCCATACAGTACTAAGGGCTGGGAGTGCAAGGAAGGGGTTACCAGTGCCATTAGGAAAGGTGCAGTTGGCAATGAAGGAGCTAGTATCTAAGAGGGAACATGAGGTAGAATTGACGATAGGGCTCCAATACCAGGTCGGGGTCTTTGACCACCAGCTGAGAGACGAGCCAGTTAGGTTCTGGACTCTCCTGCATGGGGTGTCTCCCACCCATTGGGTGTAGGGTGTGCCTGTCCGGCTGAGACATTCTTCTCTGATTACTTCAGAGGAGAGAACCCACACTAGGGGCTGTTTCTGTGAGGCCGGATTGCAGTGTGGTTTTATTGGAGGACAGTTAGGCTAGTTCCCTGCCATGGCCAGTCTTCACTCATGAGCACTCCTCCACATACCCAGCACCCATGACATTCCTGGGCTATGCATTCGGCGAGGTCAATAAAGAGTTTTTTTTCTCAGAGTTGGAAAACTCAAGGTTTTACCTAACTTAGCCTTGAGTTGTCCATATAGTTGGGGCCCTGGGACCTGCTGATGGGAGGGCAGTTTTGTGGTGGTCTGGTTGATAAGTCATTTAACCGTCTCCTGTACTGCCTCATTTCAGGCCGGATCTTGGACGCCTCCCCTATCGGAGTATCCGATGTGAGTTAGGCAGGTCCAACAGATGACTTGATTAGCCCTTTTAACTCCTGGGCAATTGTAGCTGGCTGTTGATCGTCGAGGACTGGGGCAGGACCAGTAGGATCTGCCTGCATAGGTACAGGCCTGAGGAATTCTACCCTGATAGCACTGGGCCGGCATGTATGTGTAGGAGACAAAGGCTACCTGAGATGTTGTTCCCAGTCGAAAGGACTGGAAGCATGATTTAGGTCATGAGGTAGTGATACCATTCCCAACTGGGAAGAAAAGGGTGAGGGTAAGGATTAGAGTCCTTAGGATAAGCATCTTGCAAGGAAAATTCCTCAGCTTCAGCCACGCGTAGATTGGTCAGCTTCTGGTGTGACCAAAGTGGGTCTGGTGATCTCCTCCTAAGGACAGGTAACACCGCTGGCCATCTTCCTCTGGAGAGTGACCTTGAGGGGCTCGGAGGGGTCAAAGAGGCAGTTCCAGCTAGCAGCTGCAGGTTTCAATCTGCTGTGGTGTATCCATGGAGTGATCTTTGCAACCATAACTGCTGTGGGGGTAGACAAAATGACAGTAAAGGGGCCCCTCCACAGGGATTTAGGGGCTGGAGGTTCCATTCCTTAACC
Source organism: Hipposideros larvatus (assembly GCA_031876335.1). NCBI lineage: Eukaryota > Metazoa > Chordata > Mammalia > Chiroptera > Hipposideridae > Hipposideros > Hipposideros larvatus. The sequence continues at coordinate 129,516,798 of CM063088.1, read as the reverse complement.
CAAACTGAATCCCCAGGTTAAAAGGATGAACTTCAGTTGTTAAGCTAATGGGGAGCCTCTCCTGTACCCATTGGTTGAGGTTCTGTCAGGTAGACCCTAATGCCTCAAGCTGTTGTCTTAAGGTTAGGTCTCCTGTTTCTTTAAGGTCCCCTCGGAGGCCTCTAATGAGTGAAGGTGGCCTTCCATATATGACCTCATAAGGAGAAAGGCCCGTCTTCTTGGTAGGAGCTGAGCATATTCTCAGAAGGCTATTGGAAGGGCCTTGTCCCAACGGAGGTGTGTCTCTTGGCACAGTTTCTTCAGGTGGGACTTGAGGGTCTGATTCATGTGTTCTACTTGTCTTGAGCTCTGTGGGCGGTAGGTGATGTGTAGTTTCCACGTGATGCAGAGGAGCTTGGCTAAGACCTGGATTACTTCGGCTATAAAGGCGGGACTGTTGTCAGAGCCTATTGAGAGTAGCATCCCAAAGCGATGGATTATTTCCTGTAGCAATAACCTGGCGACTTCCTGTGCCTTTTCTGTCTGGGTGGGGAAGACTTCCACCCACCCTGAGTAGGTGCATACAAACACTAAGAGATATCTAAGACCCCTGGAGCATGGCATCTCAGTGAAATCTATTGTGAGATCTTCAAATGGGGCGCCGTCAGTACGTTGGACTCCTGGGGGCAGGATCGGTCCTTGATGTGGGTTGTTGTGAGCACAAACAAGGCACTGTTCACAGACTATTCGTGAGATACTGGAGAGCTAGGGTACGTAGAAATACCTATTAAGGGTCGATTCTAGGGCATTCCGACAAAAGTGGATCCATTGGTGAAACTGTTTGACAAAAGCCGGGGCTAGGGTCCCTGGTATGACAATGCGGCCGTCTCAAAATATCCACCATCCATTACAGAGACGGCTTCCCCCTTCAATCTTGAACCAAGCCTCTTCTTCGTGGGGATATTTGGGATCCCATTCGGCTAAAGGGCTGGGAAAGAGGGAAGCTGTTAACATTGGAGGTTCAAGGGTTTCTTCGGCTGCAGCTAACTTGGCTGCTTGGTCCGCCTTGCGATTTCCCCAGGCTGCAATGGTGTCACCCTTTTGGTGGCCCCCGCAGTGTATGACTGCCACCCTTTTGGGTGCCCATACTGCTTCTAGGAGGTCTAGAATCTCTTGTCCATACCTAATTTCCTTTTCTCCTGAATTGATTAATCCCTTTTCTTTGTATAAAGCCCCATGAACATGGAGGGCAGTGAAGGCATACTTAGAGTCGGTATAAATATTGGCTGTTACCCTAGCTGCCAGTTGAAGGGCCCGAGTCAGGGTGATGAGCTCTGCCTTTTGTGCCGAGGTCCCCTGTGGGAGAGGTTTTACTTCAAAGATGGTGTGTAGGATTACTACAGCATATCCAGCCAACTGTCTATTTCCCTGGACGTTGCTGCTACCATCAGTGTAGTATTCTACATCGGGGTCCGTAAGAGGTTGGTCAGTCAGGTCCGGTCTGCTGGAGAACACTTCGTCCATGACTTCGATGCAGTCATGGTCTGGGGGCCCAGGCCCTATAGGCAGTAAAGTGGCTGGGTTTAAGGTCCGTACCACCTCAAGGCGGATTCATGGGTTTTCACAGAGTAGCCCTTGGTATTGGCAATCTGGGAGTTGGTAAGCCAATAGTGTCCCTTATGATCTAACATGGCTCGAACTGAGTGCAAAGCCCAGAGAGTTAATTCCTGACCCAGGGTCAGCTTGTCAGCCTCAGACACGAGGAGGACCATTGCTGTAAGTGCCGTCAGGCAAGGTGGCCATCCTAATGACACTGAGTCAAGTTGTTTTGAGAGGTAGGCTACTGGCCAGAGCCAATCCCTTAGCAGTCGGGTAAGGACTCCCACTGCCATTCCCATGCATTCATGTTCATAGAGGAAGAAAGGCTTGGTGATGTCCAGGAGTCCAAGGCCAGGGGCATGAATGAGAGCCGTTTAAGCTCATTAAAATCTTTCTGTTGTGGAAACTCCCACAGAAAAGTTTCACGTTCACTCCCCCTTTGTGGCTTCATAAAGGGGTTTGGCTATAGTAGAGTAATTTGAGATTCAGATCCTACAGAAGCCTGCCACCCCTAAGAATTCATGGACCTGTTTTCGAGTAGTGGGGACAAGGATGGTACATGTCACCTGTTTCCTTTTTGGGCCGAGCTGGCATTGTCCTTGTGACAGGTGGAAATCAAGATATTTGACCCTGTCTTGGCATATCTGAGCCTTTTTCTTGGAGACCTTGTAGCCTGCTTCCCACAAAAGCTTAAGGACGTGGATTGTAGGCTGCATGCAGTCATCATAGCTCTTCCCGGCTAGTAAGAGGTCGTCTACATATTGGAGCAGTACACAACCGGTTTGGCTGACTGGAAAGGACTTTAGGTCTGAAAACAAGGTCGCCCCGAAAATGGTTGGGGAGTTCTTGAAGCCCTGTGGTAGCCATGTCCATGTTAGCTGGCCTTTGTCCCCATTTTCAGGGTTTTCCCACTGGGAGTTGAAGAGTGGCTGGTTCTGTGGGGCCAGACGAATACAGAAGAAGGCGTCCTTGAGGTCCAGGAAGGTGAAATGGGTTGCTTCAGCTGGGATGAGGCCCAGAAGAGTATATGGATTGGGAACAACTGGGTGTAGAGTAACCATTGCTTGGTTTACTGCTCTCAGGTCCTGCACTGGCCGGTAATCTTCAGTGCCCGGCTTTTGAACTGGAAGCAGAGGTTTGTTCCAAGGTGACTGGCAAGGATGAAGAATCCCATATTTTAGGAGTCTGTCCAAATGTTTTTGGATGCCAACTCGTTCATTGTGGGGAAGGTAACATTGCTTGTGGCGCACCGGTTCTGCCCCAGGTTTAAGCTCTACAACTACTGGGGCCGCATGTCATGCCAGGCCCGGTGGGTTGTCTTCTGCCCAAACACCTGGTATTGAGAAGGGGAGTTCAGGTCCCTTTTGGACCTCTTCTACAAGACCAAAGAGTCGCCATTCTTCCTCCCGAGGTATGGTGAGGGACATGATCTTAGCCCCTGATTTGCCCAATGTTAGCTCAGCATTGCCACTGTGGTTAAAGGTGATTTGAGCCTGGAGCTTTCCTAGCAGATCTCTCCCCAATAATGCTACAGGGCAGTCTGGTAGGTAGAGGAACTGATGAGTAGTTTAATTTCTCAGCATCCCAGGATGCATTGTCGAGGCTGTAAAAAGGGCTGATGGACTTGTCTTCTCGTGGCACCCGTGATGGTGACCTGCTGTTGGGAGAGGGGGCATGTGGGCCGTGTCACAACAAAATGTTCTGCATCTGTGTCAACCATAAAGTCAATGGGTTGGCCCCCCATTAACATTCGGACCATAGGCCTACTCTCCCCCATATTATTCCATCCCAGCATGTCTGATGAAGTCGTCTCCAGAAGGGCCTGGCATCTGTTGAGGCGGCTGCTACTGGCCGTGAGTGACTCATGCCCACCTCCAGGAATTCGGACCTGTTGGCATCCTCCCCAACCGCTGAGGACATTAATTTTTCCAGTGGCCACGTTGGTGGCAGTAACCACATTGGTCGTATCCCAGCCTTGGCCTCCTGGTGTGTGGCCCCCCTTGATGTCGCCCTCGCTGGGGTAGTGCAAGTTTTGGGATGGCACTTTTTTCCGGGGTCCCAGCCCTTTCGACAGGCGCAGCAGCAAGCAAGTTCACCTTTTTCTTCATCTTCCGATCTGCCTCTTGATGAGCCTCCTGGTCACGGTTGACATAGACTTTGGTCGCCACTTCGATGAGCTGATATTCATGCCAGCAAATCCGTCCAGTTTTTGAAGTTTCTGCCAGATGTTGCTCTGGGACTGCCCGATGAAAGCAGCATTGACCATCCTCTGATTCTCAACAGTCTTGGGGTCAAAGGGAGTGTAGAGACGGAATGCCTCACAAAGTCTTTCATAAAATTGGCTTGGGCTCTCCTCTGGTCCCTGGAGGACTTCAGAGATCTTGTTCATATTGATGCTTTTTGTTGCTACCCTTCTTTAGGCCTCCTATAAGGCCTCTTTGATACCGTTCCAGCATCTGGAAGTCCCAGTCATCATTGGGGTCCCACTGGGGGTCTTCTTCAGGGAAATGGTTCTAGGCATACACTTGAATGTTTAAGGTCCCAGGTGGGGCATGTTCCTTCAGCCATTTTATAGCTCCCTGGGTGACTCGCCTGCGTTCCTCAGTGTTGAAGAGAGTTAGGAGGAGCTGGCAACAATCAACCCTGGTGGGTCGATGCATTTGAATTATTGACTGAAGGAGGTCAGTCAAAGCCTGCGGCTTTTCAGTATATGATGGGGTATGTATGATTTTTCCAATTTAAGAGATCAGTGGTTGAGAAGGGCTGGTACACAAACATGCATCGGCCTCCCTGAATCTGGCCTTCCTGATCATAGTAGACGGGGCCTCTGTTTTCCCGTATGGGGAGCTGGAGAGCGCCAGTCTCAGGGCCCTTTGTCTGCAGCCGCTTATCTGTGGGCCCATAGTGGGTCAGGACTGGAGGCGGAGGCATAGCAGGAAGGTCCGGGAAGGGGGTGGTGAGCAGAGATGGTGGAGACAGTGCGGGTGGTACTGGAAGCTGGCTAGTGTGGTGGGTGGAGAAAGTGGGGCCAGTGAGGGTGGTACTGGGGGCTGATCTGGTGTCTCAGAGGCTCCTGGAAGAGGTGGGTAGATAGGCAAATAGGAAGGCGGGATATCCTCCGGGTCTGAAGACAAGACCGGCTTTTGTCCTTCTGTTTTGTTCTTAGGCAGCTTTCGTGAGGGGATTATAGCTTGTGCCAAAAGAACTCTGCTCTGGTTTTCCAAACAGGACTTCAAACAAGGGGGTCACATGTGTACAATTGCCTCCCACAAGTCGATATAGGGGAGCTGGTCGTGGTGACAGGGGCTGCTGGTAACAATGAGGTAGACTTTTCATATGAGGTCTCTGTCTAAGCTTCCCTCTCCTGGCCGTTCAACCCCAAATGATGACCAGTCAATCTCACAGAAGGTACAGAGCTTTTGGGGAGTCATCTCAATGTCATAATCCCCTGAGAAGCCCTTCTTAAAATTTTTTAACATACATCCTAATAGAGTCTGTGTACTCTGTTGCCCAACCATGGCAACCACCCGAAATCGGCGTGACACACACTCAGAGATTCACTTTGTCTGTCTCTGGTCGCTCCCCTCGCGGGGATATTTCAGGCGCCTCTTAGCAATTGGTGAGTTGGTATTAGCCCCTGACTCGGATTACTAAATCGTATGAGACAATTTAGCAATACCACCCTAAGCCATATGAGGTGCGCCACGGACCTGCAGATTGGGATTCCACACTAGCTTTGCAGACAGGCTGCGTCTCATTCACACAGACTCAAACACATTCATTCTCCGCCTGTTGCTGTGTTCCTGGGAGTCACAGTTTCTCTCAGAAATTGAGATACTCAGGTGACTCCGGGAGGTGATCAATCTCCCCTTCTGTCCGCTGATGGACGGCTGCCTTAAGGGAACCGGGTCCTTACCTGTCTGGTCGGGCAGCACTCCCAAGCTGGTTCCTGTAGCCCTCAGGGTTCCTTTGTGCTCCCGGGTTGGTACCCCGTGGCCGGCAGGGGAGGCATCCCCACTGATGGACAAGGGTCCGCTGACGCTGCGTAGAGTTTGCCTCCCCTCTTGTCCAGGGGAGCCGGATCTCAGGGACAAGAGAGGCGGAAAATATCATTGTCTCTGCCTCCTGGGTGGGCCCCCAATTATGTTGTGGGAAACTCAGACAGAGAGACAAGACACCAAGTGTTAGAAAGCAATGTTTATTGATGCCGGCACAGTTTCAGCAAATTTACATCCAGAGGCTGAGCACCGACCCAGGTGGGACTCAGGGCTATATACCCTGAGGTTTCCAGGTTGGCAGTTAAGGTTTATTATTTGCACAGTGGCCATTGTGCCAGTTCCTGACTGGTTCCCAGGTGAGGTAGGGATTTGGAAATATTAAACGCAGAAGTCTTAATGGCCATGCAGCCTAGGAATGCTTAGTAACCACATGGACCAGGAAGGCCTTTGTTTAGGGCCCACTGCAACATAGGAGGTGCATAAACCCAAATCTACATGAATACAGTCACCTAATTCCCTGTTTTTAATGAAACAACCAGGCCATTGTGCCTGTGCTTTCATGTTGCTTTCAGTGATGTGTTTACTCACTCCTTCCCAAGATTCCAGCTTTGCACTGCAGAGTCGGTGAGAAATTGCCCCTCTCCTGTGTTTTCACTGGACGGCAAGTACAGTAGAGAGAGCCAGAACCCCGCAGAGGAGACAGATGTTTAGAGAGTGAAAGTACATTTTCACAGCTACCGAGTACTGAACAGTCCTTGCTAACCATCCTTTTACATGTAATGATTGAAATTTTTCAATGGGAATAATTTTCCAGTTGAAAGAATAAAAACAAAAATCATTCAGAATGAGAAACAATGACAATTTCTTTTACATATGAAGATTCTGTTAGTCACTGTGTCATTTGGGCATTTGAGGCAGTGGGTAAGCTGGGGGGACTTTAATCTCTGTAGGCCTCTTTAACCTCTGTACACCTCATTGATGGATATTAACACCTGTCTCTCAAGGTCTATCATTACTTCTCTGTTCACTGGAAATAAACAATATTTCCGTTTTCCATTATCCCACTTAAAATCTATAGGTTCCTCTCTTTCCTGTGGTCCCTGCTAAAAGGCATGTCTCAGAAAAGTTCCTTTCTCTATTTATGGAGAATTTTCTAAGAAACAGATTGCATCTTTCAAAAAGAGGTTTTTAAACAACCAAGTAGACTGAAATTAAGGCAGCACCTACAGGACACTGTGGAGGCCTGTGGGGTGGGAGCTAACCTGCCTGGACTACACAGTCTCCTCTGAGGGCAGCGCAGCCAGCACATGACAAGTAGCAAGGGTATGAAACACGGGGCTCCTGAGCAGGCGTGTCTGGGAACGTTCTATCAAATCATGCTCAGCGTGGTCACGCTGCAGAATCCACACCATTTCCCTCGGCTGGGGAACCATGGGCTTGGTCAACCCAACACAGGATACTTCTGAGTCTCACTGGAAAAATGGGTGTCTGTGGGTCTGGATGAAGTCACCCTCAACAAGCCTGAAGATGGGAGGGGCCAGCAGGTGGCTGGGCCAAAAGGTGCATTTGATTTCCAGCAGGAGCTTACACTGGCAGTGTTTTCAAGGCTTTAGAAAGAATAGCATTCAATGTTCATTGCAGCTTTATTTACTGTGGCCAAGACATGGAAACAACCAATGTGTCCTTCCATAGATGATTAAATAAAAAAGTTGTGTTATATATACACAATGGAATACTACTCTGCCATAAGAACAGATGAAATAGTGCCATTTGAACAACATGCATGGATCTTGAGATTATTATGCTAAGCAAAATAAGTCAGACAGAAAAAATAGAGAACCACATGATTTCACTGATATGTGGTATATAAAAGTGAAAACAAGAAAAGAACAAGAAAAACAAATGAAGAAACAAAAACTCAGAGACACGGACAATAGTTTAGTGGTTACCAAAGGGGAGGGAGGATGGTGGTAGATGAGGGTAAAGGGGGTGAAATATGTAGTGATGGAAGGAGAACTAACTCTGGGTGGTGAGCACACAGTGTGATATATAGAGGATGTATTACATAATTGTACACTTGAAACTTATGTAACTTTACTAACAATTGTCATCCCAATAAACTTTAATTTAAAAAAAAGAAAAGAAATAATAAGTGGGGGCAGGGTGATGCTTTTAGGGAACACTATGTTTTTTTAAAATAACTGTAAGAATGTTGTCTTTTAGTTGTTCTTGGCTGCTGGTATTAGTGTAGGAATTAAAGAGAAATGTAGAGTGACACCATGGTACTGTGAATATAGAAATCCCAAGCAGGATTTGGCAGGGGCTGGGGGAAGGGGGGACTGTATTCCCAGAGAGGTGAGCTTCTCATCTTGGTGTTCTTGTTTAGACACAATCTGAGGGCATCAGTCCAGTGCCTGGACTGATGGCTACTGTGTAGCTGTGATCTGGTGTGCAAGTCACAGAAGACATATCACTGAGGAATAAGAGCTGCTGATCACTAGCAAACGGTTAGGTATCTGTGCACAAAGGTGATCTCCATATTGGGAGCTTAAGTAATAATAATGAGATTCCTTTTTGTTTACTATCAGTAAATTTCACCCTTCAAATCAGATATTGTTCTCAAGATTCCACCTTTAGGTTCAAAGAGGAAAGAGCTAAATTCTAAATTATTAGCAGGAAGGCTCTGGTTAAGTATAATATTTTGTTCTGTGTGGTGGGAGAATAAAGAAAGATAAAAACTAAAAAGGGGAAGGGGGAGGAATACATTTTTCTACTTGTATAACTTAGGAATTCTTCAAAAGAAAGAAAATCATGTAAAATTTGTGTTTTCTTGCCTCTTGTGTCCTCAACCTCTTTTCTATAAGAAACATCAACTAAAAGGCTTAGAATATCAGATTCTTTTAAAATAAATTTGTTCACAAAAGGATTTTTTCCTTCTCCATTACCAACAAAATTCAGTAATTGCCCAGGAACTTATATGGGTATATTCCCCCAATACATTTTAATAATGAAAATGAACTAGCCAAACATAAGAAAATCCTTGTACTCAATCCAATTACAGGTCTCCCTTCCCCACTTTTTTTTTAATCGTTAACACAGTCAACTTTATTTGACCTAAAATTGGCTAGAACAGAGTTGTATTTTTAGGAGTTGGGAGTTATCAGATATCCCTCAAGAATTCATTTTGCTCTTAATTGGAATAATAATAGATTTATGTTATTAGAAAGAAGGAAATAACTGGCTAAGTTAGGAGATGTGCGTTCCAGTCCCACGTTAATTCTAAATTGGTTCCAGATATAAAATGTAACTTTTTCCTGGAGGCCTTTATGGGCGGGGACAGCGAAACTTTGTGTTAGAGACACGTCCCTGGCAAATGTCAGGGAAGCGTTACTTCACCCACAATTTGCTAACGCTTATACTTAGAAAAGCAAATCGTTCTTTCCAACAAGGGAATTTGGCAGAATTTCTATTAAAGGTTAGGTTGGAGACTGCTGCTCAGGATCCAAAGGGGAAGAGTAAATGGAGTTTCCCTCCGGAAGAACACAGCTGGCCTGCCAGCCTTGCAGACATCCATGAACCCATGGCCAGCAAGTCAGGAGTGAGGACTCGCCGGCCTCACTGTGGAGGAGCTGGTGGTGGGGGGGCTGCTGAGCTGTTCAGGTTACCCGCATCTTGTAAGGTCCCTAGCACACATCATCGAGAACTCTGGCAAGACCCGCTCGCTGGTCGACCAGGGCAGCCTTCTAAACCTGAGAGGGATCGGAGCAAGGAGCTGAGAAAAGAAAGACTCAGAGACAAAAGCTGGGCTCGGGAGGTCCACTTGCCCGCTGAGAGAGGAGCAAGTGAGACCCAGTTTATTCGATGCACGAAGCTTATATCGAGGAAGCAATTTCCTCTTTGTAGGGATCAATTCCCTCTTAGGCAGGGGTATTTGGGGGACCAAAATCCCCTAAGCAATGATAAGTATAGTAAACTGAAAGTGTCCACTAGTCCATAAGTGTTAACTGGCAACAGGTTAGTCTTTTGATTCTTCGCATGGCATTGGGGGTGTGTTGAGCTGGAACTTGTCTCCGGCTAGTAGCGCTGTTTCCTAGGCTGTCTCAGACTGCTCACCCTGTCATGAAGGTCTGTAGCTTGCCAACTTGCAGGCCCAGAGTCCCCAACTGTTCCCAGTCAGCTCCCAACATCTGATGACAGTGTCAACCCATGTGGGTTGGCAGATGCGTTCTGTCTCTTACCAGGAATCAACTTTCACAAGGAATCAACTGAGTTCCAAAAACTAGTAATGGAGTAAACAAAAGATGTTGACAAACTTTGTAGAGAGGGCAAAAACAAGCAAACAAACAAACAAACAAAAACCCAAACCCAACAGGCCGCGGAAGGGTCGACTCCCAGTGCGGATGAAAACAGGACTAGGGCTCTGGCCTACACTGCTGGTACCGGTGAGGCTGATCACGGAGGGCCGAGTACAAGGGGCTCCAGATGAGGGAGAGGCCAGAGGGTAAAGGCCAGCCTGAGGAGAGCCGGAGAGGAAGGAGGCAGGTGGGCGCCCTCCCTCGACACGCGTCAGCACCCCGCTGCCCGGGCCACCGCGGCCTCCCTCCCAGAACGTCTGTGTCGGAACCACCCAATCAGCCCGTGAACAAATTAGAGTGAGCATGCCCGCATCCTGCGTGTATGAAACACAACAAAAACTAAGCAAACCCAATCCAATGTGCACTCAAGTCCTTCAAACAAGAAATGCCATGGGGCTGTTTTGGGGTTAGGACACGGCCACCTGTGCGGCAGCGCATCTGACAGGGACAGCCCCAAAGGATACACCGTGGATTTCAGTCGCTCTCATTCTTTTTCTTTTTCTTTTCTTTTTTTTTTTTCAGTGGGGATATATTATGATAATATTATATGGTTTATTTTTCAGTCTCAAATCATGGAGGGTATTAACATAATTTTTCCAGTGATGGTTTTCCACTGTGCTTTGCTAAATCCATTTTATCATCATTTAAGGGTTTCCTGGTCATTTTTTTTTTAAGATTATTTATTGGGGAATTGGGAGATGGGAACAGCACTGGGGAATTGGGGGAAGGGGAACAGACAAGTTGCTGTCCTTTCGTTCTTCAGTCTAGTTGTGGAGGACATTGCTTCACTGACCCAAGTTGGCACCATCATTGCGCTCTTCCCGGGCGAGGCAGATCAGTCGCCGGCTTCTGGATGGCTGCTCACGGTGGTTGCTGGCTACACACAGTAGCCCATGGCAACCCACTGCAGCAGGGGCTGCAGCCTATGCCATCGCCAGGCGACTCACGGCTGCCCAGCTCCAGGTTGAGGTGTTGTTCAGCATCTTAACTGCAGAGGACAGTGTCACTGGCCCTCATATGTGGGATCCGAACCGGGGCCCTCTGGCGTCCCAAGCCAGCTCTTAACCAACGCGCCCCTCGGCCGGCCCTTCTGGTCATTTTTAAATGGACTCATTTGCAAGTTCCCATCTCATACATGATTTTCACCACACTCCAATGCCACTCTTTCCCCTAATGTAGTGGAGACAAACCCTGGGGTTTGGAGGACAGAGGCTGGCTGCTCTACTGGTCACCCCTCCCAGGATCTCAACCCCAGTTTGCAGGCTTCCATAACAAAGGACCACACTGGGGGCTTCAGGAATGGAAAGTGATGATCTCCACCTCTGGAGGCTGGAAGTCCATCCCTCTGATATCAGGGTGTTGGCAGAGCTGGATCCCGCTGAGGCCTCTCTCCCTGGCATGCAGACAGCCATCTTCTTCCTGTCTCCACATGCTTGGCCTTCTGTGTGTGTCTTTGTCTTCATCTCCTCTTCTTATAGGGAGACTGATTCTATGAATTAGGGCCCACCCCAATGACCTCATTTATACTTGATTATCCCTGTGGAAACCTGTAGGGAAGGAAAAGCCGTCCCTCTACCCTCCTCGGTTCTACAGCTCTGTCGTGAAATCACCTGAAAACAGGCAGGTTGACAGCAGAAAGGGAATACAAACTACAACTTGTCAGTGTGTGTCAGCACCAGGGAGGCATGGGGAGGTGCTGCGGCTTAGAGACTGAAAAATGTCTGACCAGGGCTTTCTTTTTCTTTGAAATAATTTGTAATCCTAAATATTTTGAATGTCTTATTAACACCACTTATACATTTTGCTAATGTGAAATGCAGTTTAATCAGCAGTCATGAACTATAGTCTACCTATTTAGTGAGGTCAAAATAGGTCTTTTTTGGAAAGGCAGAAAAGCCAGTGTTTGCTGAACACGTCTGCAGTTTTCAAGGACAGCTGCCATCTAAGCGCTGATGGTGTTCTTTGTATTGAGATAAATATATAAACATCTATACAAGCACGGAGTTTCACACTTTATGTCTTCTGATTGTTCAGCCAAAACCACTGTTCAAAACATTGGGTAATGTTAAAGGGAAAAAATCTGTTCTTTCAAAGGTCATCTGCTTCCCACGGGAGGGGACAGAAAGCTGATGAGCAACACAAATGACACCTTTTCTATAATGTGTATTTTTACAGCATGTCCTTGGATGGTGACTGATTTTGTTGTGGTGAAAGTTATTAAAATGGTTCAAATGCTCTATATAGACACTGAGTCTTTCTTTCAAAGAGTCACCTACCCACAGCTTAACACTGAAAAATTTACTATTGCTTCAAAAAAATATTAACTATAATACTAAAAATGACTATATTTTATACATATGTGACTATATGTATGTAATACATATATGTAAGCTAGATCATTACAAATATTTATAATAACTTATGAAAATAGCATAGCATATTGAAATTTATCCACATGCAATAATTATGGATTTTAAAACAAAGCTGTGGTAGGCTTTGTCTGAATCACAGGTTGACATATGTGAACATGTAATCTGTTCACCCACTGGCTTTGCTATGGAATTTTAACAGGGAGTATTTACTTCCATGGCATTAATGCTTGGTGCTCATGTCCGTGGATTTACTAGAATGTAGGGCTGCATGTTCACAATATCCCATAACTCACCCATTGACTTGGCCTGACCGAGCCCTAGGTGGGCTTCCCCCCTCCCACAGGGCCCTGAACTGTGTGGCTAACTGGCAGGCCTGAGCAAGTACTAAGGGGCAGAATCCCCTTCACCCCCTTAACTGTCATCCTGACAATCCAGAAGCAGCTGACCACAGAGAGAAGGGTTTCCCATGAACCCTCCTTAGTCACTCTGTCTGCTGGCCCCACAGAGCCCTACAGCTCTGCTGAGCCCTCCCGAAAATGGAAATCCCCTGCCTGCTTGATTCTGAGGTGCTCGCAGACTGAGGCCCATGTATTCTCCTTACCGCAATGGTCTTTTCTATGAAAGTCCCTCCTCACTTAAGTCTAGATTTATTTTTATTTGGCAATGTCACACACACACACACACACACACACACACACCTTAATTCCAAGTATGAATTTGTTTAACATGTATTTACTGAGTGATCTATATGTGTCCCATGTCCCATGTTGTGAAAGATTATGTATGATAAAATGTTGTCACCAAGTAATTTACAAAATACACCCTGAGATTTGTTTAAATAATAATACACATAGTATATGATTATGTGACAAAATAAGTAAATGACACTGAAAAAGGCAGTGGCTGGTATGTCCAGCATCACTAGGAATGGCTTTGCAGAAGACTCTACACTTGTGGCTGGCTGCAGGCGGTGATGCAATTTGACTAGATGGGTATAGAAATGCAGCAGTGTTTGAACCAGAGACAATAGCCCAGAACAATGTCTGAAAGCAAACAGACAGATGTAGAGCTTTTTCTAAAAGGAATAATGGTGTGTAGCATCCATACTTAAAGTCTACCAGTGCTTTCCCTTGTTTCTTGTATGTGTAGCATTTGTTAGATATTTGGCACCTCACAGGAATCAAGACCAGGTGATATATACTATTTTTAATTTCACCCAAGATGTTTTCTCTTCTCATCTAATTTTAATGAACTACTTAATATTATTACCCTAAATTGAGAATTTTTTTATTTGTGACCCTGACTTTAATAAGCATTGCAAGATATGCCAAGAAATCAATAGGTTTTGACAGGGAAAAGGAAAAGGGAAATATGAGATCAGGGAATATGAGATTGAGGGATAAACCCTTTCCTTTGTGAGGAGCTGCACTTATGCCAAGTTCTCTCCAAAGTGACACTTCCCACACACACTCACTAGCCACAGAAGTTGAAGCCAAAATGCCACCAACACTGACTCATTTTCTTGAGAGATTCTGGTTTATGTTCTTGAAGGTGGAATGCCAGGATAAAAGGATGTGATCTAGGTAGGCCCCAGGTGGAAATAACTGTGAAGCATCAGGAAGCATGAGAAGGACACAGGCCCTTTGAGACCAATGGGGACACTGTGCGAGGGGATGACGGGCACTGGGCAGCAGCCAGTCCATCATTCTGGCTGCTTCTGCTCCTGAACTGGTGTCTTGAATAAGTTCCTCTTTCTTGAAATCAAAAGGCCTCCCTACCCTCACAGGTAACTTATCCTAAGCTGTTACACAAGCATAATACCACAAATATAAGTTAAGGTATTCTTTGTCTTCTGTTAAGAGTCAAACCTCTCAGTCATTTAAAGATAGAAGAAAATGTAAAAAGAGAACACTTGTGTCCTAAGGGAATGGAAGTAGAAAGAATTAAGGTAGACAGTAAATGGGGAAAACTTTTAGCTTTGGGGGTATACATTTTAGCTTTTGTTTTTGCTATTTCCTCTGTATTACTTGACATCAGGTGTCCAAACCTTGCCCTGCTATCTAGTTGTTTATAAATTTGAGTTACAGGACTCAATGGAAGTTGGTCCCCTGTACCAGGCCATGGGGCAAGCAGGAATGACCCGTGCAAGATGGGAGCTACATGGATGCTTCATCTGGAAACAGTGATTAGATGACAGCAGGACACACCAGTGTGGGTACTGTTCTGTGCCTTAAGAAAGAATACCATTGTACACCACTGTGCATGAGACTGGTGAGCTTGGGTTTCTGACCTTGCAAAGTCTGCTGAGGTGTCCTTTCTCTAGCCACTCTTTAGGAAAAGCAGGCTGAGTATTGCTTCTGAGCAATCTCCTTAGGAATAACTTGAAGACTATCAGGACTTAACATGAGCTCATGTATTCTTTGAATATCCTTGGGTGGGAATCTTCTATTGGAACTTTAGAAACAAAGTCATTACTTCAAGTAACTAACTCAAGTGGCAGCAACATAATGTTACACAGCTTTCGTAAAATCAAATTGTGATATGTAGGCAAATAATTACATATACAGAGTATCAGCTTTTTATTGTTTTCTTCCAGCTATCCCTTTAGGATTATTAGTGTCTCTCTAGATGGGGTTACCTGCATTGCACTGATCCCATCCACTCATTCCTTTTAATCACATCCACTCCACTGATCACACCCATTCCCTAATCACATCTATTACATTGATCATGTCCATTCTGCTGATCATATTGATTCCCCTAATCACGTCCATTCATTCCCCCTGATCATGTTCATTCCCTGATCACGTCCTTTCCCCTGATCACATCCATTGTCCTGATCACGTCTGCAGTTTGTAGGGCTCACTCCCTGAAGCCCAATATGTCACCTCTTGTTAGTAACAGGGCCCTGATATGAGTACTACAGAAGGATTAACTCACTCCACTAGGTTACCTAGTGTTGTTTTATTAAGATTACTAACGTGTCAGGGTTTCCACCTTAAATTTAAGCCATATAATGCTCCCACTCTCGCTCTCTTTCATTTTCATGTTTTCTTTTCGTTGTGTGGCTTTTCAGGTTTTATTGTACCACACCCTCCCTTTATATTTACCCCAGATAGAAGGGTTTGTTTATTGGTGTCTTGAAGATGCTTATCATTCCAAGTGGGAAGTACAATCACTACGTGATTCTAGCATCACATAGAGAGCTTTTTAAAAATTGCCACACCTTAGACCAATTAAATCAGAACTGTTGAGGGCTGGTATGCTTTCAGAGGTGCCCAGGTAATTATGAAGTGTGCCCAGGATGAGAACCACTGATGGAGTGTCCAGGGGTGTCCTCTGCAGAGCCATCACCATCCAGGGAAACAAAGGGACCTGCTTTCTAATTCACTTCCTCTTCTTATTTCAAAGCCCTTGTGACTACACTGTGGAATCAAAGGGATCCGAGCTGGCGGGGGCTGTGACTGTCAGAGGGCTCAGGGCTCTGTGGGCCCAGGCTTTGAAGTCCACTGTGAATTCCTGCAGCAGGGAGAGATGGTCCATTAGGAGATTAAGGCCACGATTTGCCAAAAGCACTGCTTTCCATCTATTACACAGTGATTCTGCAGTGGGCAGAAGACCACCAGCCCACCTAATCACTGATCTTGGCTCTATTAAATGTTGCTTTTATGATAAATGAATACTAGTGTCTCTATGAAAGCTAAGAATGGCTGTTTACTTTCAGCCATTTATTAAGTCATTAAGATTTATCTGAGATAGTGTGAAAAAATTTAAACTTAAATGTTTGATAACAGAAAATAGGGCAAGATGAATTCATTGTCCACTAATAGACATCTCCCATAGACATCTGGTCTCTGCAGAATAGAGTTTATTTCAAATATCCATTTACAACAGGAGAAAAGTGAAGATCCTATTTTCTGATCTCTGATTGTATAAAAACAGAGCCATGTGTGTCCTACAGAGGGAAAGAGCATCTGCACCTTCAGGATCATGTGTGATGAATGCTCTAGGTGCCCACTTCCTTGTTTTAGGAAATATTTTTGAAACAGGGGATCCATTGTTTGGCTGTACAGTATTTTTATGCCATAATCTGGTTGATTCTAAACATTAATATGTCAGAACTTCTAGGTAAGTGGGGGACTTGATAATATTGCACGTCTAAAAAAGATAATACGTTTTATTTTCTAGAAAGTGGTAAATACTTTTTTAACCATAAAATAGAAAAAAAAAACCATAAACAAGTCTGTTGATTGGGCTAGTTAGAGTTTGTATTCATATATCTTTTGGAATTTGATCACCAGGTCACTCCTCAGTAATAATTAACTATCTTCATAACAACACGTCAGAAGGTAGAATTAGGTTTAAAGAGTTTGGGAATATTTCACTGAGTTATTTTGGATTTGAAATAAGTAATGACACAGTTAAAAAGTAAAGAGAAGATGGCAGAATAGACAGACGCTGTGCTGACTACCTCCCAGGATCACACCAAATATACAAATAATTTATAAGATATTCAACCTCAGAAGTTCCCTGGACCCTAGATGAGCAGAACCTCTAAATGAAGGACTTAAAGAGGAGGTCACGTCAAGTCCGGTAGGAGGGGTGGAGACGAGAGAGGGCGAACCCCGTGAGGGACACCTCAGCAGTGGGGAGGATTCTCCAGTTGGGGGCGAGACCCTCCGGCCCCACATCGTGCTCACCACCCCAGAGTTACGTTGCTGGGAAGAGGAGTTCTATGATAGCTGGAAGTAGAAAATAGTGAGGACTCTCTTTGCTCGGCTCGGTGAGGCTGAGGACAGCTGGAGAAACAGTGGAGCCAGCAAACCGACTCACTCGCTGCTGAGCACTCACCCAGTTCCTGGTAGAGGAAGTAGCTTTGTGAGCAGGGCCCAGGAGCCTCCAGGAAGGACTGAAATGAGTACCTTTGGCATGGGAGCTGGAGGTTTTTGGGACCATTGTTCCCCTGGTGTGGAGCTTGCACACAATTAGTGCACAGGAGGCCACCATTTTTTCAGGGCTGGGCCTTCCCACAGAGGCTCAGGTCTGGGACTGCATTGGTCTGCTGAAATTGGTGCAGGAGTGCATGCGTGCGTGCGTGCTTATGCGGCCTTGGATCCCCACCCTCCATACTGTTTGTGCTGTGTAGCCAGGGAAATGCCGGGCAAGCGCGCTCTAACTACAACAGACTGCTTATTGAGACCTGGAAGTGCGCAACTCGCGTAGGTCCCTGATATCAGCACTGCACGTGCAGAGTTGTCTTGGTGGCAATTGGCTGTCGGGCTGCTTGGCCTGATCTTTGAGCGGCTGATTGGATCAGGCTGAGACAGGGAGTTTTCCTGGGAATATAGGACCGCAAGCTGTGCACCTGCGTGATTCAGCCAGGCTTTCCAGGCGAGTTAGTGTGGGTTAGTTGCTGATCCAGGAGTGCATGCTGCTCTGACTTGGGGGGGGGGGCACTGACCACACCCTGTGGTGCCTTGGGGGCCTGCCCCGCCGACCTAGAGCTGTGTTGCCAAGGGACCTCTGAGCCCCTGGTCCCTACCTCCTACCTCTGCAGGCCACAGAGGGTTTTTTGCAGCAGCAGACAGCCCAAAACAACCTCTGAGGATTTTGGGTGGTGAGCACAGTTCCACAGCACACAGCAACTAATTGTGGGAAGCTTACTTCAAGTCTAGAGGGAGGTCGGCACATGAGGTACTGAGCCCTTCCCCCCAACAGCTGGTGCTGAGTCACCTAGAGTCTCTCTATTGCTGAGCAAGTGGTCTGCAGATTAAAGCGGGCAGAGAGCCCCTCCTTTTTTTTTCTCTTTTTCCTTTTTTCCCCCTATTTCTCTTCGTTCTTTTTTATTTCTTTTTTCTTTTTTTTCCTTTTTTCTTTTTTCTTCCTAGGTGATCTAATACAGCAAAGCAATCAGAGCGACAGCCAGAATGAAGAAACAAAGAAACATGTCTCAAGTAAAAGATCAGAAGAAACCTCAAGAAATGCAACTAAATGAAACAGAGGTATCCAACCTTTCAGAGACAGAGTTTAGAACACTGATGATAAGAATGTTTCAGGAACTAAAGGAGGACATAAAGGATACGGAAATCATAAAAAACAACCAGGTAGAACTAAAGAATACAATAACTGAAATGAAGAACACACTCAAAGGAATCACCAGTAGATTAGATGAAGCAGAGGATCGGATCAGTGATTTAGAAGACAAAATAGCAGAAATCACCCACTTGGAACAACAAACAGAAAAAGAATAAAAAACTATGAAAATAGTTTAAAAGACTTGTGGGACAACATCAAGAGCAACAACATTTGCATCATAGGAATACCAGAAGGAGAAGAGAAGAAGCAAGGGATCGAGAATGTATTTGAAGAAATAATGACTGAGAACTTCCCTACCCTGCTGAAGGAAATTGACATACAAGCCCAGGAAGTGCAGAGAGTTCCAAACAAGCTGAACCCAAACAGGTCCACACCAAGACACATCATAGTAAAAATGGCAATGGTTAAAGACAAAGACAGGATCCTAAAAGCAACAAGAGAAAGGCAGCAGGTTACATACAAAGGAACTCCTATAAAACTAACAGCTGACTTTTCTACACAAACTGTGCAGGCCAGAAGGGAGTGGCAGGCAATATTCAAAATGACACACAATAAAGGCCTACAATCAAGATTGCTATACCCAGCTTGGCTATCACTTAAAATTGAAGGAGAGAAAAAAAGCTTCTCAGAAAACAATAAACTTAAGGAATTCATTACCACCAAGCCAGCATTGCAGGAAATGCTAGAAGGGCTTTTTTAAACAGAAGAAAGGGGCAAACAAGCTAATCTAGGAAGATCAGAAATACAAATAACAAAATGGCAATAAATATGCACCTATCAATAATCACTTTAATTTGAATGGATTAAATGCTCCAATCAAAAGAAATAGAGTGGCTGAGTGGATAAGAAAACAGGAACTATGCATATGCTGTTTACAAGAGACTCATCTCAGATCAAAAGACACACACAGACTGAAAGTAAAGGGATGGAATAAGACATTCCACGCAACTGGAAATGAGAAAAAAAGCGGGAGTAGCAATACTTATTTCAGACAAAATAGACTTTAAAATGAAGATGAAAATAAAAGACAAAGAAGGACACTACATAATAATAAAAGGATCCATTCAACAAGAGGACTAACCCTAGTAAACATCTATGCACCCAACATAAGAGTTCCTAAATATCTAAAACAGATTTTGACAGACATAAAGACAGAGATCAACAGCAACACTATCGTAGTAGGGGAATTCAACACTCATTGTCACCAATGGACAGATCCTCCAGACAGAAAATCAACATGGAAAAAGTGGCCTTAAATGACACTTTAGACCACCTGGATTTAATTGATAGTTTTAGAGCATTTCACCCTAAAGCAACAGAATACACATTCTTCTCAAGTGCACATGGAACATTTTCCAAGATAGATCACATGTTAGAATGCAAAACCAGTCTCAATAAATTTAAGAACATTGAAATCATATCAAGCATCTTCTCTGACAACAATGCTATAAAACTAGAAATCAATTATACAAAGAAACCTGGAAAGCACACAAACACATGGAGGCTGAATAACATGCTACTAAATAGTGACTGGGTCAAAACTGAGATTAAGGAAGAAATCAAAATCTATCTCAAGACAAATGACAATGAAAACACAACAACTCAAAATCTATGGGATGCAGTAAAAGCAGTCCTAAGAGGAAAATTCATAGCATTGCAGGCCTATCTAAAGAAAGAAGAACAATCTCATATGAACAGATTATCTTTACACCTAAGGGAACTGGAGAAAGAACAGCAAAACAAGCCCAAAGGGAGTACAAGGAAGGAAATAATAAAGACGAGAGCAGAAATAAATGAAATAGAGACCAAAAAACAATACAAAAGATCAATGAAACCAAGAGCTGGTTTTTTGAAAAGATAAACAAAATCGACAAACCCTTAGCCAGACTCACCAAGAAAAAGAGAGAGACGACCCAAAGTAATAAAATCAGAAATGAAAGAGGAGAAGTGACAACAGATCCCACAGAAATACAGGAAATTGTAAGAAAATACTACGAGCAACTATATGCCAACAAATTTGACAATCTGGAAGAAATGGATAAATTTCTAGAAGCTTACAATCTACCAAGTCTGAACCAAGAAGAAACAGAAACTCTGAACAGACTGATTACTACCAAAGGAATTGAGTCAGTAATCAACAAGCTTCCAACAAACAAAAGTCCTGGACCAGATGGCTTCACAGGCGAATTTTACAAAACATTCAAAAAAGAATTAATACCTATTCTCCTGAAACTATTCCAAAAAATACAAAAGGAGGGAAGTCTCCCAAGCACATTTTATGAGGCCACTATTACTCTGATCCCAAAGTCAGACAAAGATATTAGAAAAAAAGAAAACTACAGGCCGATATCCCTAATGAACATAGATGCAAAAATCCTCAACAAAATACTAGCAAACCAAATTCAGTGTCACATTAAAAAGATCATACACCACGATCAAGTGGGATTCATTCCTGGTATGCAAAGTTGGTTCAATATCCACAAATCAATTAATGTAATACATCACATTAACAAAATGAAAAATAAAAATCATATAATCATATCAAGAGATGCAGAAAAAGCATTTGACAAAATCCAGCAACCATTTATGATAAAAACTCTTAGCAAAGTGGGAATAGTGGGATCATATCTCAACATAATAAAGGTCATATATGATAAGCTCACAGCAAACATCGTACTCAATGGGGAAAGGCTAAAAGCTTTCCCCTTAAAATCAGGAACAAGACAAGGCTGCCCACTTTCACCACTTCTATTCAACATAGTTCTGGAAGTTCTGGCTACAGCAATCAGACAAGAAATTGAAATAAAAGGCATCCAAATTGGAAAAGAGGAAGGAAAATTGTCATTATATGCAGATGACATGATACTATATAGAGAGAATCCCAAAGACTCTACCAAAAAACTGTTAGAACTCATAAATGAATTTAGTAGAGTAGCAGGATACAAAATTAACATTCAGAAATCAG
The DNA here is from genome assembly GCA_031876335.1 of Hipposideros larvatus. Taxonomy (NCBI): domain Eukaryota; kingdom Metazoa; phylum Chordata; class Mammalia; order Chiroptera; family Hipposideridae; genus Hipposideros; species Hipposideros larvatus. Next base: position 129,495,434 of record CM063088.1, on the reverse strand, counting down.
TTGCATTTGTATACACCAATAATAAACTATCAGAAGAAGAAATCAGGAAATCAATCCCATTTACAATTGCTTCAAAAACAATAAAATACCTAGGAATAAATTTAACCAAAGAAGTAAAAGACCTGTACTCAGAAAATTATAAGACGTTGAAGAGAGAAATCAAAGAAGATACACATAAATGGAAATACATACCATGTTCATGGATAGGAAGAATTAGTATAGTTAAAATGTCAATACTACCTAAGGCAATATATAGATTCAATGAAATTCCTATCAAACTACCAAGAACATTTTTCTCAGAAATAGAACAGATAATCCAAAAATTTATATGGAGCCATAAAAGACCCCGAATAGCCACAGCAATCTTGAGAAATAAGAACAAAGTGGGAGGTATCACGCTATCCAACATCAAATCATACTACAAGGCTACAGTAATCAAAACAGTATGGTACTGGCATAAAAATAGACACATAGATCAATGGAACAGAATAAAGAGCCCAGAAACAAACCCATCCATATACAGTCATTTAATCTATGACACTGGAAGCAAGAATTTACATTGGAGTGAAGATAGTCTATTTAATAAATGGTGCTGGGAAAATTGGACTGACATGTGCAAAAAGAATGAAAATGGACTACCTACTTACACCATATAGAAGAACAAATTCAAAATGGATTAAAGACTTAAATGTAAGACTTGAAACCATAAAACTCCTAGAAGAAAAATTGGGAGTAAATTTGCAGACATCACCCTCAGTAATATTTTTACTGAGATATCCCCTCAGGCAAGGGAAATAAAAGAACAAATGAACATATGGGATTACATCAAACTTAAAAGGTTTTTCACAGCAAAGGAAATCATCAATAAAACAAAAAGGCAGCCTACTGAATGGGAGAAGATATTTGCCAATGATATATCTGATAAGGGGTTAATATCCACAATTTACAAAACACTCATTCAACTCAACACCAAAAACACAAACAACCCAATTAAAAAATGGGCAGAGGATATGAAGAGGCATTTCTCTAAAAAAGACATACAGATAGCCAACAGGCATATGAAAAAATGTTAAACCTCACTAATCATTAGGGAAATGCAAATAAAAAACACAATGAGATACCACCTCACCCCAGTCAGAATGGCTATCATCAATAAATCAACAAACAACAAGTGCTGGCGAGGCTGTGGAGAAAAGGGAACCCTGCTGCCCTGTTGGTGGGACTGCAGATTGGTGCAGCCATTATGGAAATCAGTATGGAGATATCTCAAAAAACTGGAAATGGAACTACCGTATGACCCAGCAATTCTACTCTTGGGTATCTATCCAGAGAAACCCAAGACGCTAATTCGAAAAAGTATATGTACCCCTATGTTTATTGCGGCGCTATTCACAATAGCCAAGACTTGGAAACAACCGAAATGCCCATTGGTAGACGACTGGAGTAAGAAATTGTGGTACATTTATACAATGGAGTATTACTCCGCTATAAAGAAGAAGGAAATCGTAATATTTGGGATGATATGGATGGACCTAGAGACTATTATGTTAAGTGAAATAAGTCAGTTGGAGAAAGACAAATGCCATATGATTTCACTTATATGTGGAATCTGAAAAACTGAATGGGTGAGGAAAGTGAACAGAGATGGTCTCAGAGATGTGGGGGTGCAGCTGATGGCTGTTGGTTAGGGGGGTGGGGATGAGGGAGAGAGGGAGGGGGCTGGACAGCATAAATACGCAGCTGCAGTGTTGCCATGGGGACATGGGGGACAGTTCAAGGAATGTAATTGATAATGTTGTGAATATTTTGTAGGGTATCAGGTGGTCACATGTCTTGCATGATGGATGGGGAAGAGGCTTTATCACTGCACTGTACACCTGAAGCTGATGTTGTATAATATTGTATGTCAACTATAAGTGAATATATATATATATATATATATATATATATATATATATATATATATATAGTCATGGGACGTGGAGTATATTGTGGGAGTGGAGTCAAGAGATTTGTAATAGATGTATGATATTGGGGGAAATGCGGCGGCAGATTGGGGGAGGGGGGTTGTCACCTTGAGGGGTAAAAAGTATAACTATTGCACTGTGTTGTATAGCTGAAACTAATTCTAAAAAATGTATATTTCATGTAAAAATAATTTAATAAAAAAAAAATCAGTTCACCCAAATGAAAAAAAAAAGTAAAGAATAAGTAAGGAAAATCTCACCTAAGCCAATTTTTTTTAAATTTATTTTTTTTATTGTTAGTTTCAGGTGTACAGAACAATACAATAGTTACCCTTTTTTCACCCTCACCAGGTAACAACCCCCCTCCCCCATCTATTGCCCTCCCACCCCCGAAATCATGCTTATCTATTACAATTCCATTGAATCCGTTCCTGCTCTCTACTCCATGTCCCGAGACTATATGTATATATATAATGATAGTTGACATACAGTATTATTCAACATCAGTTTCAGAAATACAATGCGGTGGTCAGGCCTCCACATTGACTATGAAGTGGACTCCCCAAAAGGACATGGGACCATCTGGCCCCCTAAGAAATACTTACAACATTATAGATTATATTCCTAGGACTGTCTTTTTCTATCCCTGAGGCCATATTACAATTACTAATTTGTATTGTCTCATCCCTTCCCCTTCTCCTTCATCCCCATCCCCTCCCAACTAACAACCCTCAGTTCTTCCTCTGTGTCTCTGAGACTATCTCCATCCACTTCTCCCATCCATTCAGTTCCTTAGAATCCATGTATAAGTGAGATCATATGATATTTGTCTTTCTCTGACTGACTTATTTCACTTAGCATAATGTTCTCTAGTTCCATCCATATTGTTGCAGAAATCAGCCAATTTTGATTATTAAAATTCAATCTATGAATATGCATTATAGGTAAATTGTGTTTTATTGAAATTAATCTTATTTTCTAAAAACTAAAATACCATTTTAATTTCTAGCAGACTGAATTAGCATTTTTTGACTAAGGACGTATTTTTCTGTGCCCCAAAGCTGTTTATTAAAGTATAGTCTAAACAAGAGGCATGCGTCCTGCTGGCAGGAAGGAAAGTCTATCCCTGCAGAACAAAGAAATACAAAGCAGTGACTTGATATGGATGGAGTAAGAAAGTAGAAAGCACTCTCTCCTTCATATCTACTATCCTCAGCTAATCTAGGAAAGAAGTATCAACTTCGAAATTTTTTCTTCTTGCCACAGTAAGTTGAAAGGGCTAATGGTCCCCTCCATGTGTTGAAAGGTCTTACGCTGAGCAGAAGCTGTAACAATTACTTTAACACTTCTGCAGCTTCTAGATCTATGGCTAAGTGGGGTTGTACTTTTATCAACTTTCAGAAAACTTTAGAGCTTCACTGAGATTTGGGCCGGATTGCTGTATTTGACTGAATACCTGCAGTACTTAGATACTGAAGCAGACAAGCAATTTACTAGCACCTTGAACTGAAAAAGTGGTGCCCAGCAGGCAGGAGTTACAGACCTGACTTTTCCTGGCACTGGCCCCAGGCCCGGGGCTATGCTGGAAGGCTGGGGAGGGTCTTTTGGCCATCTGAGAAACGCCCCTGAGCTCAGGCTGTTCAGGAGTCAGAAGGCGGAGGGTGGATGGGACATCCGCCAGGTGTGTATATGGTGTTCTGTGCCGACTCGGAATCGCAGTTGGGGGAGGGGTGCTGACACTGAGCACCTCAGCAGGTCCCAGATGATGTTAGCGCTGCTTACCTGCAGACCACAGTGTGAGCAGCAAGGGTGCAGCTCTCTGGAAGAGCGGGGAGCCCTGCTGCTTCCCATGGCTGGAGTTAGGAGGTCTAGTTCAAGGCCTCACCTCAGGGTGCCACTGGGGAGCCCCAAGTAGGCTGTGTAGCCTCCCTAAGCCTGGATGCCTCACTTGCTAAGAAGAGTGGCAAATCCACCATTCAGGCCTGATTCTGAGACTCAGCTGGGAAGCTGTGTGACATCACAACCACAGAGAATAAAAAACAAGAGGCACTTTGTGCTACAATTCTTCCTTTGCTTTGAAAAAAAAATGATTTGCAATAAAGGGAGGGTGGCTGAAAAAAATACCATGTCGTAATTTCCTATTCATCTCTTGGAGAACTTAGTGATATATGTGTTTATTTTTTCCCATAATAACACACAGGAAATACATGACATTTTCCAAGTGCTGGCCAAATTCTATTTACGTTTTTTAGCATACGAGATCACGGACAAACAGAGGTCATCATGAGGCTTCATTGGTTTCCTTCAAAGTGAACACTGGATTACCGAGACAGCTCTTCTGATGGAATGAATTGCCATTTGTCCAAATGTCTTTTATGCTGTTGCATGACTTTTTACATGTCTAGTGAAAAAAAATTTTTTTTCTTTTTGGATATGTTTTTTCTCATAATAAAGCCTCCTTGTAAATCTGAAGGCAAATTTTATTTTAATGTGGAAATATATTCAGCTTGAGAATGAATCAATGCCACTTTCCTGCCCCTTCCCTCATCCTCCTCCCCGCCGGGAAATAAAAGCACAAAGTCATTAAGCTTCGGTGTGTTTTCACAGATGTTATTCTCCTTGGTACTGGATGTGAACTATCAAAACCATATTTTGCAGCTCTGTGTGTGTACACATTGGAGCTAGAGATCAGGGAGAATATTAAGGCTACTGACATTTCCAGCTACCTAAACTTCTGTTAAGTAGTTTTGCCCACCTGTAAAGCAAATCTTTGGAATGTGTCTGTATTGAGTGGCCCTCGCGACTCATGATGGAACTTTTAGGACAAAATGAATGTACTGCTTCTCCTCCCTGTGCCCCGAGGGTGGGGGACAAGGCAGTTCTCTAAATCTCACAGGTTGTATCACTAGCCTTTGCATCTAACTTCAGTTCAGGAATCGCTGACAGTCAACTCTTAAGTGCAACCTTTTAAAAATACATGGTTTTACTACTAAGAATTTTTTCCCTATAAAAATGTATGGCAGTGGCTGTGCACCTCTCTCCTATTATACAAATGAAAACAAACAATCCAGCTCTCTTAAAAAATCAGAAGAGATCAGGAGCGTGGTCCCGTGTCAGCTAGTCCTGCCTTACACCATGTTTGCTGAACTGGGCATTAGAGTAAGTCTATGAGCCACACTAATTTTTATGTTTTAATATAACTTTGCCCCAAATCATTTCTGTAACTTTTCTATCATTGGTTGGCATATGTGGCCCAAGATAGAAATGGAAGAGAAAAACAAAAAATCAATGGAGAGACTCTAAGACTGGGTATGATGATGCCAGCTATGGGACAGTGGGAAGCACAAGGATTTGCTGCCTGGGGCTGAAGGATGCCCGGAACAATGGGCTCACGGAGCCCAGAGCAGGAGCAGGTCACCACAACTGCCAGACACACTCGGGTTCAGATACAGACTCCACCTTGTATTAGTCCGAGGCCTTTGGCACACCAGCTCCTCAGAGCCTCAGCTGTGTCATACCTGAAGAGGGTAGAAGTTAACAATTCCTTCAGCTTTTGGAACTCAGAGATAATATGGGACATCGTGATAAAAACGGCAGAATGTCTGAGCCCTCCTGCTGCATCAGGCACCATGTGGTGCACTGTGCCCCTACCCTTCCTCATCCCCACAACAGCCCAACAGTGTGAGGGGCAGGGCCCACAGAGCTTGGGGCTTTGCCGGGGCACACTGCTGGTGACACTGAGCACTGTCCACACTCCCATCATCAGACCCAGGTTAACAAATAAGCGCTTGTTCTCATCACACTCTGCAGATAAAAGTTAAAAAGGTGGGTCTCGCCCTCCTCACCTCCTCACACATAGCAGTGACCCCAAAGCCCTAAACTTAGGAAGGCATTCTGCCAGTAGGGCCCCAGAATCAGAAGAGCTGCTTTGGGGTCCTATTGAAAACCACACCAATTCTGCGACAATTTCCCACACCCAGGCCTGACTTTGGGCTGATGTGTCCTGAGAGAGGTTGCAAACACTGCTTGTGGACGTCCCACGCCCACAAACACAGATCCCCACCCCCACTTTTTAGGGTAGCTGCGGCCTCCAGGTTTTATAAAGCCTTGTGCTGAGCAGTGACCTGCTCTGCAGTGGTTTATGTGACGATCCCAGAAGGCCAGACTTCTGTTTCTTTATTCGGAATGAGAGTAGCCAATGAAGTGTTTGCTGTGTCCTGCAGCCCTGTCCGTGGAGGCCTGAGGCGGGCAGGCTGGGTGCACTCAGAATCGCGACTCTCTTCAGTGAATGGGTCTTCTGCACTCTTGCTCACGTCAGTCACATCTTCAATTCATTTTGTAGTCTGAACGCTCACCAGCGCAGACAGCCTATGGCCGTTGTCTGCCCGACCGTGCAGAATAATCTATTAAATTGAATTCTGTTGTTTGAAGAAGTCAAAGACCCATAATTCTCTTGGCATTTTTCACATAGAGTATTTCCAGGGCTCTGGGCACTGTTGGGAGTGAGCTTCTGGGGTGACTCAGGCCAAACCCCTATTTGCCTTTCCCATCAGGGCCAATTTTTAAAGCACTCCGTGGTGTTGGTGTACATGTTTTTGTTTTCCTTCCTGACATGAGCAGGAAGCTTCCAGGGCCCTACGGTGAGACAACAAGCGATTTACACTACCTGTTTCAGTTTAGTTACTGTGTGAATATTTGTAAAGTATTCATGTTTTCTGTGAACCATGTCAAATACATTTAGTGAAATTATTTCCTTCTCTTCCAAAAAAAAAGTTGGATAAACACTCATATGATTCTTTAATGAGAAAAAAAATAATTATCCCCCATTTCCTTCTCTTGATCCTATCACAGCATGTCTTTCATCAGCTTTCCAGGACCCATTCTAATTTGGGGTCACTACCACAGTGCATTCATTTTTAAAAGTATGATTCAGCCACTAGAGACACACTTGAATTTCAAATATCTGCCAGGTGCCTCCCATTGATTTTGTAATTTCTCCCAGGTTTATATAAAATTAATTGGATTAACTTTGCTTTTTAGAGTAATATATTATAGTTGGCATTCCCTTCTACCAAAGTCAATGTCAAGTGAAATGTTGGTTTATCTTGGATTTGTATTTTGGGGAAAATCACATGTGTTTTATTGCCCCCATTCCTGAGATAATAAAAAAGCCAAGACAAAATAAGCCAACTAGAACCACCCACTATTTTTCAAAACCCCTTAAAAATATGTTCACTCTATGCCACTTATTGGACTATTTTCATATTGAAGTAAGCATATTTTCATAGAAGTAAGCAAAAAAAGGGATGCAGGGAACCAATATAGGGTATTAAGTTATATCATATCCATGACATTACAGATACTTTATTTTTAGGCAATTATCTCATGCACAAATCATTGATTATTAATTGTTACCATGCACACAATTCCCTCCCCAACACTTTGTTATGGAAATTTCCACCATGCCAAAGAGATGCAAGAACTGCACAGTAAGCAGTCATGTACCATCACCCAGGTTTCCAATTAACATTCGTTATCTCTGTGTTCATAAATCAATCCATTACAAGCACAATTTCCACAAGATGAATAACCTCATTTCCACCCATAGATTGGAAGAAATGGATTAGAGTGAATTTGGACAAGAAAAGAGTATCAACAGGGGGCCTGATAGATGGTGCATTGATAACCCTATGATTTGATGTGGGTGGATACTTGTTGAAGTGACAGGTACAAAGGAGACAGAAGAGCTCTACAGTCCTGATGGTTGGAGGCTCCTGTGTAGAGGGCTGGAATAGGAAAAGCCATGCTGTATAAGCTAAAAACCCCATCCTGTGCACAGGACAGAAGCCTAGATATGATCACAAAGTCCTTCTCAACATAGTGCTGCAGGCAGGCTCCACCACTGGCTCAGAGCTGCCAGGCAAGTTCAGGCTTATGTGCCATCCATGATCCAGCAGACACCCTCTCTACACCTCAAAACACCAGGGGCATCTGGACTAGAGCAGCACACCATTGACATGAGTAACGATAAACCTAATTATTAATAAAACACAAACTCAGTAAGTATAGAGTCCTTGGTACACTCAACACCACCACTCCTCCAATTTTTGCAAATTCAGGCATTTTGCTTAAAAGGAAGGGAGGGAGAGAAGAAGAGGAAAGAAAATTGAAGTTTTGCATTACAGCTCTCACCATATTGAGAAGGCTTTGCTGTGGACTCAGACCTGGGTGGGTCTGCATGTTCCCAGTAGGCGACCTTGGTCCTACAGCAGAGAAGAGACAATCCAGATGAGGTACAGTTTACAGAAGACGTCCAGTGTCCCGGGGGAGACAGTGGTTGGGTGCGCTGAATGATCGCGTGTGCAGGGTGTTGGAGACAGACAGGCAGACGCAGTTTCCTGTGAGAGCAGGGTGGGTGGGGTGACTAACCAGGAGGAAGAGTGGTTGTACATAAATATACAGTCATTTTCTGAGTACTGGAGTTTGCTGGCATAAACATGATTTGGCTTTTATCATTCCATATATAATCTGAAAGGTCTGAATGAGACAACAAACTGCACTGAGCCTGATTGTGATTCCTTATGATTTTTTAGTCAACTGATCTCACCGTTAATGGTAGGGCAGAAATGGAATGAGCTGAGCAATAAATTATGTGACTAAGAGAGAAGACAGAGGGAATTTTAATATATGTTTTTAAAGGGTTACCAGGGAAATAAAAATTAACTTTCTAAAAAGTTGTAGAATACTAGTGGGAAACTTCATTCATCTAGAAGATTCTCGGAAGTGAAGTAGTTCACTCTCCAGCCCAGTCACAGGTGAGGCACTGCTTAGCATATACACAGAGCAATATAGTTCATGGCAGGTTAGCTTTTGCAATGAGGTGAAAATACCACTCTGAATTAATATTAATAAACTAAACCGACGTGCCTCTGAGGCCTGCAGGCAGTGTGCCTCCCTGGTGCCAGCTGGAGAAGAAGGGACAGTGAGGGGCTGAGTTCTGCATAAGGAACTTGCCTCCTGCATTGTTTGTTTAGCTGGGTACTGAAAAGAAAGGTTTTTCCTTTCTTCTCATTGAAGACCCCTGAGGTCTATAAGGAATGTTGCATTTCTTGGTAGGATGCTATAATAAGAGGCTGCTTTGTGAGATGCAGAAGCCCCAATTGTCCCCAGCTATGTACAGAAGCACTTGAGTTGTGTCTCCATCCTGCTTATGATACAGCCAAAGCTGTCATATGTCACAGGGAAGCCCCATGGTGTGGAGATAACAGCACACAGTGGTGCTCTGTGCGCCTGCACAATGTGTCTGCACAGGATGGTAAAATGGTGACATGCCAAACATGAAGGGACACGTAGTTCAGTGTCGGCCAGACAAGGACAAAGGACAGGCTCAGGGAAGAGGGAGCCAGGTCCCTATGAGTCTATTGGGAATAAAGATTCAGAGTGGAGAAACTGTTTCCACCATTTTTTTTAACCGTTTAAACACTTAAAATTTTGCCAGAGCCTAAAACATGAACGCAGGCTATTTCCCTAAACAAACACTCCTGGGATTCTGTCCCTTAACCCTCCTAACTCTCCCAGACTGGCACTAATGGCTCCCGCTGTCGGCAACATTTTTAGATGAATCCTATTCAGTGGGCTGCTTCAGAAACACATGAAAATTGTGTGTTCCCAGAATTACATGTTGGCTTCAAGGACGTTTGAGAAGGGCTGACATGCTCTTTGTAGAGTGGCATGAACAAAACGATTGTGAGGGTACTAACTTCATATTCTACGCACTAAATTCATGGGATGTAGATTTAGTATATGTGTGTAGGTGTGTATGATTTTGTGTATGTGTGCACAAATATGTGGCATATACCATCCTTTGTAAACCCACGATCTGGTAGTTACAGCAACAATTTGGTTGTTGAGAGAAGTATGAAGGCTCTTTTGGAGCCATGTTTCTCAACCATGCATCCTAACTCTTACTGAGAGCGTTTTGTCGAGTTGTTTACCATAAAGTGCCATTGGTTTTACAGACTCTTGGTGTGCCCTGGGAAGTTCCTTGGGCCTGTGGGACATGAGGGAGTCCCAGCTGTCCCCAGGGCATCACTCTTTCTGTGACGGGGCTCTGACCTCTGATGCCATGTCACACAGCTGCCCATCACCCAAGGGGGGCATACCCCCCACCTCTCCTGCCACCCCCACTACACCGTCTCTGCATACAGCATACACACAGAGAGCTCCATATATTTTAGTTTCTGGTTTTACATTCTGGCTTTATTTGTACAATAGAATGGACATCATACAAACCTTATTTATAAATCTGAAGTATAGATGTCTTGTATACAGCAGAACATCCAATTCTAGCAAAGTTCTGTAAGAAGAAGGGTTTGCTTCCTGCTGGGCTAGATGGAACACTGACTGTGACATCAAAACCCCCTCACCTCTTTTTAAGTCTGTTTTTCTCTACTGGTGTGTTAATTAGCACAGGACAATGGTTGTTTCCATCTCGTTCAATGCTGTGCCCTCGGTAGTGCTGACACATGACCGCAGCCTCGCCCCTGTGTTTTAAGGAATGCTTGGATGAACACCTAATGGGTCCTGTTCCTTCAGGAGGGGTAGAGAGAGGAGTCGAGGCAGGTTCCCCGACAGCTTGTGGGGCTTTCGTGCATCCCTGTGAGAGAGGGCGTAGCTGGGAGCCAGAGTGCTGGAGGTGAAGGGCCTTTTGGCAGCTAAGTTGCCTAGAGAGCTCTCAGCAAGGGTCCCGAATCTCCAAAGTTGCAGTAACTTTTTAGGATACCTCTTCCCATTCTAAACAAATATTCATTTTGTACCATTTTTTTGTATTCACGATTTTGCTCTGCTTTTTAAAGAGGACTCTAGGAACTGTATAAATTTTAGGCTCAGCCCCAAATGAGAGGTAAGTAATATTTTTTCTGGAGAGCTCTTTTCCTCTTGTTATCGCTTCCCCACTTTTTACTTTCCCAACTTCATGCCTTTCTCCTTTCCTGCCTTCTCCCCACCTCACAGTGCTGCCTGGGAGCCCAGTGACTTAGGTCTTCAACACCACATGCAGCAATCTAAGTAGAAACGTCTCTTACCAACAATATGTGACTCAATGTGCTGAGTATTTATCTCCCTCCAAGCTCTACAAAGCCATGCACATTTTAGGGAGTCTATCCTTGGCGTCTTTGTGGCCTCTGGATCCCAGGTCCCACTTGGAACGGAAGCCTAGGAGAGGCTCTCCTCCTCCCTCCCAGTTACTAAGGTATGAGCATATGGTCTATGGGTGCCAATCTCAGGCTTGAAAACAGGGTTTTTTGTTTTGTTTTTTTATAAAGAAATGACAGAAGGAGCCAGTGCCAGTTGAGAATTATTCCCAAGTGACTGCAATATGACGGTTCAACATGGGGGAAGGGTACCAGGGCCAATTTCTAGACCTAACAGACTAGTTCTTGAGTAGGTTGATTTCCTCTATTTCTTCACTCATTCTCCCAATTTCCTGTAATTTTTATTAACTATGAATTCTCCTTCTAACAAATTCCTTTTCTGCTTAAGTTTAAGGTTCCCTTTCATTTGCTTGCATGCAAGAATTTGCCCCAAACAACTTTTTGATACTCTAGAGAGCCTGTAGCCCAATCTCTCTGGCTCTGCAATAGGAGAAGATGAGGCTGCTGAGAGAGGCTGTGGGAACTGCTCACCCACAGAGCTTGCCCTGCGATTGATAATCCGGTGACTCAAAGTCTAAGTTACTCTGTCATTCAGACTAACCTAAGAATGAATCATTTATGGAGTAAGTCAACTATTTTATAAAACAGAATTCTGTTTATTGTGAATCCTGTATGGAAAGCCTTGCTTCTCTGGTTCTTGACAGACATTTTCGGTCATCTGCACAAACACTCAGGGGCACTGGGGAACACTGCTAAGCACCACTCTCGGGGAATAACACAACAGAAATGCTTCCCAAACCTTCTCTTTCCACATGTATTTACTCTTCTTCCTCCCATCACCTGGCTGTCCCCCACTTCCCAGGATTTGGGGGATTGAAACAGAAAGAGAGGATGAACTGTTTTCTCAGTGTTGGGAGGCAGACAGATTACCAATCACACACACATTACCAAAGCAACAAGGAACATGTGCAAGATGGTTTAAGGAGAGTACTGACTAAGGGTAAATGACATCCTTGAACTCAGAATGGGGAAAGAAGAACAGAAGTTGGTAGAAGAGACACTGGTCAAGTGTTAGGTGTGGCCACATAACAACTGGAAGGAAACAACACAACAAAATTCCAGATGCCAAGAGAAGAGCGTGCTCTAAGGGCATGGCCAACAGGGTCAACTTCGCTGGAAGGTTGGGTGCAGGAGGACTGAAACAGGGGGACAGATGCAGAACCTGCTATGGACCACATGCTGTGTCCCCCTAAAATCCATATGCTGACTCCTAACCCCTAGTGTGGTGGTGTCAGGAGGTGGGGCCTCTGGGAGGTGATGAGGTCATGAGGGTGGAGCCCCCATGATGGGATTAATGTCCTTGTAAAAGAGCCCAGAGAGCACCCTCGCTCCTCCCACCATGTGAGGACACAGTGAGAAGATGCCTTCTATGAATCAGGAAGTGGGTTCTCACCAGACACTGAATCTGCTAGGGCCTTGATCTCAGATTCCTAGCCTCCAGAAATGTGATAAATAAACGCCTGCTTTTTGTAAGCCCCCCAGACTATAGTATTCTGTTCTAGCAGCCCAAACAGACCAAGTCAGACACCAAGATGGTACTGAGGATCTTATCAAGAAACTGCTCTTTGGCACAGAAAAAGTAGAAGATTGGGACGAGCCGAGTAGGCAATGGGAATGTGAAGGATAAGAGTGTATGTGCCTTCTCCTTCTAAGTAATCTGCCGCTGAAGAGGTGATGGAGATGGTGGGTTTAAGCAAACAACACCCATGGCTAGAGAGTTTTCTTCCACACAATGCACCCACCTGTGAGGACAGCCAAGAGTTGACCCACTGTGTTCACACTTTAAAACAGTGGGAGGCAGGTTGGCAGTTCCTCAAAAGGCTAAAACTAGAATTACCATACGACCCAGCAATTCTGGATGTGCACCCACAAGAACTGAAAACAGGTGTTCAGCTAAAGCCTACATGAACATTTACATCAGCATTACTCAGAGCAGCCAGAAGGTGAACACAGTCCATATGTCTTCCTATGGATGAAGGGATAAACAAGTGCAGAATCTGCACACATTGGAGTATAACTCAGCCATCAAAAGAAGGGAGGTTCTGGCACCTGCTACCACATGGATGACCCTTAAAAACACCATGCTGAGGGAAAGAAGTGAGACTCAAACAGCTACATAGTCCATCTATAGGAAATGTCCAGATAGCACATACATAGAGAGGGAAAGTAAGCTAGCAGCTTCCAGGGGCTGTGGGGAGGGAGCCGGGGCAGTAAGTATTTAATGGGTGCAGGGTTTTCTTTTGGGTGGTGAAATGTTATGCACTAGATAAAGGTGATGATTGCACATCAGTGTGAATGTACTAAATGTCACTGGTGTCTTACACTTTAAGAAGATTAAAATGATGAATTTTATACATGAATTATAATGCTATAAAAAAAACCTAATCAGTTGTTTTTTAAAAATTATGTTGACCATTAAATCTTGAGATCACCTAGTGATGGACATGTTTTTTAGTCTAAATGTTTCAAAACTAGAGATTCTTAAATAGGCTCTAGAAAACCTTGTAGCCTTGTGTTAGCCTGAGAAAGGTTAGTCTGATGAACTTTTAAATCATACACATGAGTTTCAAACTGATTTTTTAAAATCATGATATAGTTGGTAGGCTCTTAACTGGGAACAAGGGCATACTGAACATTTTAAATGAGACAATCAGAGCTTTAGAGACTTGCTCTGTGAGAATCAGAGGCTAAGCCATTCTATTATATTACAGGGTGAAGTGGCCCATGTGCCTTTAAATATTGTATTTGCAAGGAGAGTGCTGACTTAACTGTCTACACTCATGATTAGGTTTGGTTCTATCACGTACGTTCCACCTACACTAGAGAAGGGAGGCATCTGGGATACCCTCGTGAGTACACTGACCTCTTGCGATCGCTTATGTTGTATAATCTCAGGAGTGTTAGATCCCCCTCCCCCAAATACACGCTCATGACTAAAATCTGCTGTTTAAGACTGTTTGCAATTGCTCATGTCTTCCAGGATTCTCTAATAAGGTGTAACTTTTTCTGGAGAGGGTGGCAAGCACCATCTGCATAACTCCCTGAGGGTCAGGGCTCAGTGGACTCTGCCCACTGTAGGGTCCCTAACAGGAGTGGGGGTAGACAGGCCCCCCACCCCCTCCCCACCCCCTAACTCACAGGGACCTAGGGCTGTTTGAACTTCCCCTTCTGGACACGCCCTCCCCAGGCAGGCCTGTGGACTGCCTCTCAGTGCTGGAGTCTGGAAAGGGTCAGCTCAGTGAAGGACAGGCTTCTGATTTCTGGCTCTGGCTTTCCCTCCTCTGCCTCATCTGGGAGAAAGCAAATCTTGAGTGCCCGCACACCTGAAGCCCCTTCCCTGGGCACAACGACACGTTCCTTCAGGCACCTGTGTGGGAGGAAAAGTTGAATCTGCTGCAGAGGCTTATATGTCCACCGGTCACCCCAGCAAGCCCAGCTCCGTGCCAGCAGGGAGCGAGGAAGATGCCGCATGACACGCTGCCGACGAAGGCTCCTCCCAGCCTCACCGTTTCTGTGGAAAACATTCTCCGCGGCCTCCGCCAAGGATGACTCATGTCAGGGGGTATTTTTAGGAATCCAGTAACTCACATTCAGCTCAGAGAGGCAGTGTCCAGTCCAGAGGAGCCCAGAGCCGTTACACACAAGCTGTTCTGAATGCTGTGATTGTGTCCAGGTTTCTTGGTCTGTGGATGGCGTCATCTCCTCAGGCAGAGGGAAACAGACAAAGACTGTTGCCACAACAGGGCACTTGATAAGACGCTCAAGAAATCAATGCCAGAACAGCATTATATTTATCTTTGCAGGATCGCACCTGCTGTTCCAAGCTCATTTTGTAATACTTGGTTAAATCTTGCAAAGTCACTTCTGGGCATTTTAAGGATTACTTTAAAATATCAGCACTGGTCTGAGAGGCAGAATCTATAAACACATTTTTACAGATTGACTCCAGAGGTGCTCATATATTCACACGTTGCTTTTCAGACCATTAGAATGGAACAAAATGGGATAACAGGCGCTTCCTGGGGAAGGTGCTAAAGTGGCTTGGGACCCTTCCCTGGTCAGTTGGGGATCTCCCAGATACCCATGCATATGTACATATGTGTACATGTAGGCATGTGTGGGTTTGTATGTTTTGTATTTGTGCGATTGTGTGGGAGGAAGGTTTAAGTGCATGTGTGTGTATGTGTGTATATTTGTGTATGTGTTAGCAGGCATGTGTGTATTTGTATATCTCTATTTGTGTTCATGTGTATGTGTATGTTTGTGTGTGTACTTATCTGTGTGTGTTTGGTGTGTATTTGTGTGTAGGTGTGTGTGGTATAGGTTTTTGTGTTTGGGTGTGTGTGTGTGTGTGTGTGTGTGTGTGTGTGTTTGAATATATACTTGGTTGTGTGTATTGTGTGTAGCTGTGTGTGTGTTAGTTACTAAACACCCATTCCAGCTAAGTATTCATTGGTCCACCAGCATCCTGTGGGTGAGGGAGTGAGTGGCTTGCAGTTTTCAAAGCTGAGAAATGTAAGCTTTGTTTCAGTGTCAAGACAAAGAAATTCTGCTATCTAGTGCTTGGAAAAGAATGGTTCAGTTTGGGGTAGGCTTACTATGGTGGTGAGAATTTCTCATCTTCCAGTAATGATCAAAGGCCAACAAAACAAACAACAAGCAGACGTCAAAACAAAACAAAAAAACCTTCAAACATTTTGGCTGACCTCCCGATCATAGGATCAATCATATGTCTTCTCACCCTTGCTGCTCTCCTCCTACATCTCCCCCGCCCGCCCTTGAATCCAGGAGGCTTCCCGGCGTGCTTTGCCATGGGCAAAAGCTCTGACCATCCTCCCCACGTGAGTGAGTCTGTGCTGACTAAAGCTCTCTCGGGTCGGCAGGTTTAGCCCACTTCCCCAAATGGAGCTGTGATGGCCCAGAGCTTTCCCAGTGGCATTTCACAGCCTTTTCCCTCTCCCACCATAGGTATTATTAAAACAGATGGTGCCTTTCCACTCCAGCAGGGAGCTACAATAACCAATTTTAGAGAGTAAATTGGGAAGTTGATGTTTCCTTTTAAATAAGCCAAGGATAGCTGATACAGCACAGCTAAAAAAGAAAACCGGACCTCAGGTTTCACCCTGAATTCCAACCACTCTAGCCCTTTACCGAAAAAGAAAGAAGGAAACGCTATGTAGGAATCTGACACTGAAATGCTGACCACGTTCTTCCATGTCTCAGTGCGGGGGGAAAAGCCGACATAGCACATTGGCGCGGTGACAGCACTTTTGGCCTGGTCACAAATGGGGAAGTATTAGATAGTTCATGCAAAATCTCATTTTGATGTAATTCCCAGCCATGTTTCCAGACTCAAAATATCTGACTAACCTAGAGAAGCAGCTGAACCCTGGGATCATAATTTTGTCCAAAATGGTCACTCTTTAAAAACTACTAAATATTAAAATGAGCTGCCCAAACATCATTGTGCTAAGTAATAGTCAAATGCTTCCCCTTACATACAAATGGGATAAGAAAAAAAAAGAATACTTACAAATATTTGCCTTCTGTTTTTCACAGGTGTAACATGCAAATGGTCTACATACTTAATGTCATCACTGCCCTTCTCTCCAAGCCCCAAGGACCGTCCGTCGCTGCAAGGTCTCCAGAGATGTGTGGTATCGCCCACCATTAGCACGGCCAGGGCTTCATGTGCGTGTTTGCCCCGTTATTGTCGCAGAGCTCATGATTACAGGAAAAAAAAATACTGCCATGCTGCACAATTTTAACCTTATGCTATACATTAAATGCTGCAATCAATGCGATGTGTTTTTTTGTACAGGAATAAAAACACTTGAAAGAAAATCCTTAACTATTCTTGTAAGTGGAAGCTACTTTGAGTCCATAGTACTGTTGTATTCCAACTCAATGATTCAACACCTCTGGGCACCCACCCCTCCATCACACAGTAATCAAGGTAACAACACACTTTTGTAGCTGGAACATTCTGTAAGGTTAAAATGATGCAATCTATGAATCACAATGCCCCAGACAAAGTCACAGACAAGGGCTTCAGGTTTTCTCACCATGGTCTCTGTAGGGTCCATCACTGAGCCTCACAGAATTCAACTGCCAGAGAAGCACTGAGGCACAAATGATCAGAACCATCTGGCTTTAAAAATGACCCCCCTCCCCCACCTTCCTCAGATATTTTTCTAGAGAAGTAAGGAGAGAAAAACTAAAACCTGCCATTCAGGTTTTAAAGCTCACCCATAATTATGATACTTAGTCATCACAAGTTTTCACATTTTACAATATATTCTAATCGAATTATCTTTTCATTTATCAAACTGGGATTATGTTATTCTGTTTCATAATTCACATTTCATAGTAGGATCAAGCTACATTACAAAAAAAAAGGAATGTGGTCTTGGTGACATTTGCGTTTTATTGTAAACATTAACATCTCCTGGTTTGGGCCTTTGTTTTGATGGACAGTCTTAGCCTATCATGTAACCCATTAGACAGGACCTCTATGTTTCTAGGAAATGCCTTTTGTTCTGTTAAATGTCCCATCATAATTCCATAAAATTCTCATGTCTTAATACAAATTAGTAACTACAATATGGCCTCAGGGATAGAAAAGACAGTCGGGGGAATATAATCAATAATGTTGTAAATATTTTTTAGGGGGCCAGATGGTCTCATGCCTTGTTAGAGAGACCACTTCATAGTCGGTGTAGAGGCCTGACCACTGCACTGTATTTCTGAAGCTGATGTTGAATAATATTGTATGTCAACTATAATTATACATACATATAATCATGGGACGTGGAGTAGAGTGTGGGAATGGAGCCAATGGAATTGTAATAGATAAGTATGACATCAGGGGTGGGAGGGCAGTAGATGGGGGAGAGAGGTTGTTTCTGTGTGAAGGGTGAAAAGGATAACTATTGCATTGTTCTGTACACCTGAAACTAACAACAACAACAACAAAAAAGTCTCATATCTTGGTCAGCTCAGGCTTCTATAACAAAATACCACAGGCTGGGCAGCTTAAACAACAGACATTTGTTTCCCACCATCTGGAGGCTGGGAGTCCAAGGTCAAGGTGCCGGCTAATCTGGTTGCTGGTTCCTTCCTGGCTAATAGGCAGCCATCTTCTTGCTGTGTCTTCACATGCCACAGTGAGAGAGCTCAGGTGTCTCTTCTTCTTACAATGGCACTTTCCCATCATGGGACCTCTACGTCTAGGACCCCTACCTAACCCTAATTGCTTCCAACAGGCCACCTCCAGATACCATCACATTGGGGGTTAGGTTTCAGCATATGAGTTTTGAGGGCAACATTCAGCCTCAGCATGGTGGATCATAAAATATGAACATGTTTATTGGCTCTGAATTCATTTGAAAAGAGGAATTATCTACCCTCCACATCTAACATGAAACAAGAAGGCAAACATATAGCAAAATAATTTCTACGGAAGAGCACAGTCTTTTAGATATAAACTTTGTGCTTAGTATGTTCCCTGACACTTAATTGGGTCTTAATAAATATATTTCTTGAATCAGTAAATGAATAGTGCTGAATCTCAGTGAACCTAACAGGATGTTATCTATAAAGTCCAATTAAACTAATTAAATGATTTAACCTGGTGAATAGAGTTTAATGTGTTTTTGGTTTTGTACTAAAAAGTGTCTGCCAAAAAATGACAATGTTGTTTTAGCATGATAGATATTGAACATTTCCTGCTGATAATAAGTGGTCATTAACTTCATTTACTTCTTGAAGTCAGTCCTTGCACAGATTCTAAAATTGTATCATCAGCATAGACGAAAATATTTATCTTCCCATTTCTTATGTTTATAAATGGTTTTGCTACAAGTTTGGGGACATATTGAAAATGTGAGTAGGCTAAGAACATAACTTTTGTACTCAAAAGTATCTCCTTCAAAAGAGTTGAAGATGCGTGAATCATGGTTATTCAACAGTTCACTTATTTTCATCATTACATTTTTAAAAGAAACAATACCTAAATTTTTATTATTTTTTCCCAAACACCTAGTGATTCAGGATTGCTCATTTTAATGTCTGAAAGAGAGCTTATAATAAAAAATTCAATATTGAATTATGAATTGTGGTAGAAGGAACATTAAGCTATAAATTTAATAAATTAAGAAGCTATTTTGTCCTTGCCACTAGCTAAGTTATATGGCCCTCAAAGGCTTATTGTGTCTTTCTGGACTTTATTTTTATCTGAAAATGAAAGTTTGTAATATTATTCTTTTAATTGTTAACATCCATGATTCTCAACCACTCAAGTTTGCTGTCATTTGGGGTTTGGGGGGAGGTCACAGAATGCTTCATATACTGTCAGGGCCAGTATTTCTAGTGCCAGAGACCAGCCATTTCCTCTTCTTCTTGGAAAAATGGCAGGGCCACATTTCTCAGGCTTCCTTGTGTTCATGTGACAAATTTACAACTGATCAAAGGTGATCTGAAGTGAAGCACACCCCTTTCATGCCCTTTATTTTGAAAATAACACTCTTCCTGCACAGTCCTCCCTGCTCTCTTCCCCTTAAGCTCTGTGATGCACACGAGCATGGCAACACTGAGTTTTGAAGTGGGTGGAGCCATAAAATTTAAGGTCCTGGGTCTCTGAATCACTGCCTGGAGGGGAGCCGCCTACCAACTAGGAACACCCATTTCTGCACAGTCCCTGAGAAACAAACAGACCTTGTCACTTTGGAGCCCTTCATGTTTGTGTGCATGCCTGTCATAGCAACTAGGAGTACCCTAGCTATTGCACTCTTTTCCCAAAGAATTGTGTGGATGGGACTTGTCACATTTAAAAATGACTTAAAACCAAGCACAGACACCTACATAAGAGACTCAGACAAGGATGTCCAACTTGTGGGCAGTTAAAACTTGGAGTTCATGGTTGACCCTAAAAGGTTTGGCTTTTCTTACTACTTCCTCTTTTTCCTATCTCTATTCTAATCTTGTAAATGTGGTGGGCTGTCATGCAGACACCATATAAATTATCCCTGAGCATACATTTGTATGTCGATTGTTCTACTAAGTTTAACACTTCCTCTTAGTTCATTATTCAGAGAGCTGTCTTCTGACCCATGTCTGAGAAAGCCTAGGAGATTTGTTTATACCCCCGATTTCAATGTCAGTGCACAGTCAAAGAAAAAAGAAAAATACATCAAGAATGGGAGGTGCTTTCTTTGCTAGAAGACTGAGGCTGAGAGTGGCTTAAATCACTCAGGGTTCCCATCTATGCGTGATGCCTGTGATAATAAATTCTGCTGGTTTTTCTCTTGTTTATCTCTCTCGTCTGTCTAATTTACAGGTCCCAGCCAGAGAACCTGAGATGGCTAGCAGAAAAAGAAAATTTTTCCATTCTACAATATTTTTGAGGAGGTATGCTCTCTGCCTTTACAACCAAGGAGGTCTAACCTGTGAGGTCATTGATTTGTTTACTCAGCAGGTGGTCACCCGTGCACTCTGTGCCATGTGGTAGGCACTGCACAGACCCTGGGATTGGAGCGCTGACCAAGGCAGGTGGGGCTGGGCCTTCGTGGAGTGCCGACTGAGACCCGGAGAGAAGTGCCTCTTTCAGGAAGCATTTCCAAGATGACCATAGCATTTCCAGTAGCAATCTGGAGAGGACTTGGATATGGTTGGTGCCAATCTTGGCAGACACTGCGAGAGGTGTCAGTTCAGGCTAAGAGGACAGGATCAGACTCCACAGCAAGAACAGTACTGAAATGAGAATCATTTTCCTTCTAACAGCCCGACTTCCATTTTGTTTCTGGCTGCACACCACCCTCCTGCCTTTCACAAAAATTCTCAGCCCCCAACTGCCTTTTCACTTTCTCCCCCAGTCTTTTCTCCTGCTGGCAATTTGGAGGGAGAAAGTGTCTGGAAGAGAAAGATAAAACCCTTTAATAAAAAATGATCAAATTCCACTCTGATGGCAAGATGGCCCTGGTCACTGCCAAGCTCCCTCTCTTAGACCACAATAGCCCAGCACTCCCAGCGTCTAGGTCACCCCTGTGGAATCATGAGCCAGGATCCTCCCTGTCAGGTCTCTGTCCCCGCCGCAGCACTCTGCACTGTCACTCCCTAACACTGCTAGCGAGAAAGAAAGACGCTTCTACCAGAATCGACTGCTGAGGTTTCTAGGAGGTGAGGGACTTGGGAAAGAGGTGATCTCTAAAGGGGAAACATGAAAGATATGCTTCTAGTGTCTAGTAACTGAGGATTTCACCAGGATTGAATTGTATTTGTTAAACAGCCCATCAGCCATGTGATGTTTCTGTACTGACATCATGCCCTCCAAGGAAAATATTTAATATTGGACAAATTTAGGAGCTGCTGTTGGAAACAAAACTAGCTAATCTACTAGGTAATGGTTGTAGATATTAATAGTAAGCACTGTGCTTTCAACATCTACTTCTATAAACAATCCCATTTCCTTTGCTGCGATACCAAAAGCAACCTCTGTATAATGCCTTTCCTAATTCCTTTTTCAATATTAGTTTTCACTTTAAAATCTCATTTACTTTATTATCTACATACTGACTCTTAATCACCAAATCTAGTCACAGAGGTTTCAAAAAAATGAGGGATGGGACTTATCAATGTGCTAACACATCTCTGGTCTGCTAACTACTTATTATAAATAAAGCAAACCCCAACACTCTCCTAGTCATCTTCTTCATTCTCCTTCTGCTCTTCATTTTTGTTCCTGAATAGTCACAGTTACACAAAATTCATTCACAGAATATTTACTTACAGTCTTCACTAGCACCAGCCTGAGAAAATACTTTAGGACCTGGACAACATAACATTCCATTGCTGTGTCATTTCCTCCCATAAGTTTCACTGTAAAGGATAGAAAATAACATAAACACCATAACTGATAAAGGTATGAGTCACAGGTTCTATGGACAACCTGAACCCATACTGTGTGTGTCTTTTCCCATCAAAACATCTCCCACAAAGCATTCTGTCTAATGGGAGTTCCAAAGTTTATTTGGAGCAGGACACAGAGCAAATAAAAGAACTCTGGATCACCCTAAATGCCAAGCTCTCCAGGAAGATGAAATACACTTGAAACTGGAAAGTAAATTTCAAATAGAGTGCTGGTCATTGATTGAGAACCAAAAGTGTATTACCTGAAGTCACAACGGACTTATAATTTAAAGTGTAGCCCCAGCTCACAGTGGTACATGGCAATCCAAAAACATGGTCTGCCTAGTGACTACGTCAGCTTTGCAGGGAGGATTCAACATGCAACAGCCAGTAAAACTGACCGCAACCTTTCTTTCTTTGGCCAGAAGTACAGTCGGGAACAGGCAGCTCTGCAGTACGAGTGATTAGCCGACACATGTCTGTTCTCCATTGTACCCATGCCAGGCACGATGCAAGTGATGCAGGAATGAGCAAGGCAGACAAGAGCTCTGCCCTCAGCGAGCTGGCTTAGAGGGCACGAGAGCGAGAATTAGTGGTGACAGAAGAGAAAGAACAAGCGTGCGTGGAACTGGCTAAGTGCATACAGTGTGAGCTCAGACAGCTCCCCTTCAAGTCTGCACGCTTGTGCTTCCCATGGAGAAAACAGGCATGTTTCCAGGATCTCCTTCCCATGGTTGAGCAAATGTACAACACCTGTAAACTGCTCACACAGTATGCCTGGCACACACACGTATCCGAAAGGTCTATTTTTACAAGGTTTTTTTCCTGGGAGATAATTTTTACACTTAAGTCCCCATTCTATGAATTGTATACTATCCAGGCAAATCATAGCTTTAAATTCTCAACAACATACATGCTTTCCCTGTCCAGGGCAGTGATTTGTAGATAATAGTGTCAGCTCTTTGTTCACTATTAACATTTCATTCCAACTAGAGCATGATATGGGGTGGAAGACATTGCAAAATGAGGTGGTTTCTTATCTCCGCTTTCCAAGACAGGAATCAACGAAATGAGTAAAGAACAACAGTTCTGTCTGGGGTTACACTTAATCCTTTGTCTCAAGGTCCCGGGAGCCCAAATTAAAACAATGGACATTTGTTTCTCTTCTTTTGTTAATTCTTTGAACTATTCATTTCTTTAAAGGAGCATGAATTCAAGGAACACCAGGTGCTGTTATATTTAAATGAGTCAGTGAGTCTAACTAATATTCATCGATAGCTTACTTACTGCCAGACACAACTCTTAAGAGCTACAAGAACACCAAAGGGATTTGCCTGTATTACTCGAGTTCACAAGTTTTACCAAGCTAGTGATGAAGTAAAACAACTTTGTAGTCTTCATTTTGATGTAACTCTTCAAGTATGTTTAACTATGTATTTGAGGACATGCATCTTTCTTTTTCATTGAATTAGACTGTCAATTCTAGTAAACTTGGCTTTGGGGATAGGAGGGGAGGTTAAAATCCATGAAAAGGAAATTAGATGGGATACAGATTCTTTAACTTGGAAACAGAGGAACCCTGCTACTGCAATGGAAAAATAAACCATAACTGAAAATGTAATCACAAAGGGACTTGTGAGTAAATCACATACATCTGTACTAAATCAGGAGGAAAAACGGTCAGCTTCTCATTATGTAGATAAGTAACCATTTCAGAATTGCCTTATTTTAACTTATTTTCAATATTGGCTAAATGTGATGATGCATTTTATTTCAGGCTGTTTCTGAAAACAGGAATTGGTTCAACTTTATTTATCTTCAGAATTGGCTGATTCTCCTTTGCATATTGTTCCTTTTAGCTCAGAATTATTTGAGGCAAGTGTTCCCCTTCCCACCAACTCCTCTCTCTATCAACAATACCCCCTCGCTGATTCCAATCTCACTTCTCATTGATCTGATCTTGTTGGCTCCAAATTTGTATTTACATGGCCTATATTTAACCTCTAATTCTGACTCTATATAGCATTTCTTATTTCTCAGAGCAAAATAAGTTTAGGTACCTACCCTGGTCATTGGCCCATCTTGGGCAATCTCTTTTGTGGGTCCCCATGATCAGGAGTTGGGAAGGAAGGATTCTGGTACATTTTAATGATAAGTGGTCACTGGAGTTAAAAGTTGGCTTATCAAATTGCTTATACAGGTCCAAATAATTCATTCACCTATTATTTGTTTGTGGTGAGAGACAAATGTAATTAGAACTTGGAACTCTCGGAGGCTGTGGCTCTTGTAGTCAGGGGAGGCCTGCAATGGGGGGCTGTGGATCATAAGCGGACATCAAGACTGGGTAGAGAAGCAGGATATTCACAAAGTAGGAAACACACAAAGAGGGATAACAGAGGCTCAGAAGGGAAGAGTATGAACAAGAACAGCCCATCCATGCCCTGGGTTGTCCATCTCTGCATTTCTTTCCTATACACCAAGACGTGCATAGGATATTCAGTGATCCTGGGGTTTAGCAGACTTACTATTTACTGGCTGTCCTGACCCTAGAAGAGCATGTGTAAGCGAATGAAGGGATAAGCCAGCAGATATATAGAGAGTGAGGCGCAGCTGCATCTTGGCCTTCCCAGACAGCACAGAGCATTTGCAGGACCCAGTGGTTTCTTGGCATGCTTAGTTCTTCCTTCCACCATCATATTCTGACTCAAGGCTTAAGCCGCTGTGTTAGGTAGGCTTTCACTAGCTCTGAGACATGTTTCCCAGTGTGGTTTTGACACTTAGAAAGATTCAAAGGAGAAATTATAAGGACTGGTTTGGCCAAAGACAAGAAATAATATCTCAGGGTGACAAAAGGAAATATTTACTTAGAAAATTATCCATTTTTTAATGAGTAAGACTTCCTCACTTACCAAGATAAATGTGTTTTAGAATTAAAAAAAAATTAAAAACTATTTCATGCCTTCTCAGGCATGGGAACTAACATAGTATTTTATATACATTGCTGTGTTGTTATAAAGTTATTGTGAAAATGCAGCTTTCTTAAATAAGGAAAATGGGTAATTTTCTAAATTCACCTTTGTAGTATTTGGTGGCTGTATACGCTTTCTTTTTTTTTTTTTAGATTTTTTATTGGGGAATTGGGGGAGGTGAACAGCATTGGGGAATCGGGGAAAGGGAACAGACAAGCTGCTGTCCTTTTGTTCTTCAGTCTATTGTGGAGGACATCACTTCACTGGCCCATGTTGGTATTATCATTGCACTCTTTCCGAGTGAGGCAGTCATTCCCCGGCCATTGGACGGCCACTCATGGCAGCTCACAAAATCTCATGCCCACTGCAGCCTACGCCATCACCAGCGACTCACAGCAGCCCAGCTCCAGGTCGAGCTGTTGTTCACCATCTTAGCTGTAAAGGGCGCAGTGTCACTAGCCCTCATGTGGGATCCGAACTGGGGTGCTGCTGCTCAGAGCTGGCGTCCCAAGCCAACTCTTAACCAACACACCACTCGGCCGGCCCTACTCTGACTTTCATATGCCTCATACATAGTAATTAAAATATGTGTCAACACATTAATACTACTCTAGTTTATACTAATGAAGATGTGGGGCATCTTGGTATTACATGAATAACTGAATATAAAATGATCCTTTCTATCTGTAGAGTAGACAGCTATTTCACTAGTTCTTATTGCTTCTGAAGGAAATAGATAATTGCTTAATTGAGGCACCCCAAACATTCATTATAGTTAGGGCAATTAACAGATTTTGCTAACCATTATGCTAATATAAATGAAATAGGAATGGAAAAACATAAAACATTTTAGAATTTCATTAGTCACTGGGGCATAGTAAAGATAAGTAACTCATTAATACTTCAGATATTCTAGTAGTTTTAATAATTTTAGTTTCTAATTGGGTTAAGGCACATATGTAGATTTCTAGGTCCAGCACTGTGAATGTAATGATAAGTGGAAAACCCTCTTGCAAGAAATATTATGAGATTATGGCTAAATATATCAGAACATATTTAATTCATTTAAAATAATATGAAAAAAAAATATATATATATATATACACATATATATATGGTAACACCAAGGTCTTTTCCAGTCTGAGCTCTAGGGAAGAAAAAAAAAAAGTAGGTAGAATTTGAAGCCAAAAGCATGCACCCGGAATATGTTTTGAGAACATGTATTTATGCTACTTACAAGTCCAAGAACCACCAAACTAAGACATGAACTGAAGAATTATTCCCAGGCCAGTTAGTTGCCTGGGGCTCTTAGCAAAAGGAAATCAAAATGCTTTATGGAAGATGCTTACAGTCCAGACCTCCAGGGTCTTCACTAGGAAAGATAGCCTCCCACCCATGAGTTACACAACACAGCATTCGTGAGGGCCAGCACAAAACCAAATCAAGTCTTAAACTCAGTGATTTGAAATTAAAAAATGGAAATCTGAAAATGTATTCTTAGAGGAATACAGTTAAAATGCTTCAAACCATAAATATGATCAAAGCACTAAGAAAAAAATAAGACACAATGAAACAATAAGTGAAATCCACTAAAACTTAAAAAAAAAATAAAAAAAAAGTCTTTAAAATTAAAAATTAATGGGTGGCCTTAAAAGCAGGCATAATATAAAGAGAGATGTGGAAGAACACAGGTGGGGACATAATGCAGAATCATGCCAAAAATACAAGCAGGAGGACTGTGACAGAGATAAACATGCATGTGACAGAATGAAAATGTTCAACATCCAGCCAGCAGGAGTTCTGGAAAAGCAGAACAGAGGGAATGGGGATGGGAACAAACACCAAAGCCAAACAGAACAACTTCATAGAAAGTAAAACAATAAAGAAAAAAAGACATACCACCCAGAGAGGGACAATTTTTAGTATAAATATAGATTGCTTAGTAGAAGAAATCCAAAATAATGACAACCACAATAATAATTTAGAAGTCACAGTTTTTTTCCTAAATAATCCATTGGCCAAGGAATACTATTATAGTAATAAGATAATAATTACAAAACAATGTGAGCATCTCCTAAAGAAGTCTTGTATAATATAGCTAAATTTCCATTTGGAGAAAAATAAGTTGCCATAAATGCAAATATTAGAAAACAAGACTTGCAAAATTTTCAATGGAAAATGTTTTAAGTTACCATAGTAATCCCCCAAATCCAGAATGTTTAGCATAATAAGAATGAAAGCACAATTAATGAAATAGAAAACAGAATATCACTAGAGATAAAAAAAGTTGTTTTTCTTTCTAAAGGTTAAAAAATAGAGAAAACTTTGAAAACTTTAAAGAATAAAAATAAAGAAAAAGTATATGTAAATAAGGGAAATTAAGTAATTTTATGTAATTACTTAATATACTTAAAGATAAAAATATACTTTATGTGAATAAATATACTGATAAATTAAAAATTTTACATAAAATAGACAACTTCAAAAATACATAAATTACAAAAACTATAAGAGAGGAAATAGAAAATTGAAGTGGGATTTCAAACCAATGTAATTAAATGAGTAGATAAAAATGTACCCATAAATAAAATATAAGGAGCAGATGGATATAAGCATTATTTTCCAAATCTTTAAGGAATATATTCCCAATTTTATACAAACTGTACAAGTAAAAGAAAAAAAAGGTAGAAAATCTCCCCAAATCATAAAATAAGGCTAAAATGACCTTGATCTCAAACAATGAAGGATGGTAGGTACAAGGAAATTTCTAGACCAACCTCACTTTTTAATATGAATGTAAACAATCTTATATAAAGTACTAGCACACTGATTCCAGAAATGTTTAAAAAATGATAATACAACATGACGAATTTGGATAACTTCTAACTAAGTATGGGTGAACTGTAGATATGCTATCAATTCTCCACTCTCATATAATGATCTTAGTTAAAGAGACATAGCTCACATTTACCAAATAACATTGACTTACTTATAATATTTGTGGTCCCGGTGGCTAGAAGACATATGGAAAATTTAGACAGAAGCAATCGTCCAGTAAGTGGAAACTTACAATATTTGAAATGTTGTAACCCAGACTTGGAGATCGAGCTATTCATAAATGACAGCCCCTGCCTGTGACACATGACATCGTGACCGCAAAAAGGGCTTAATACTAGAGTGCTGGGGGTAAGAAGGATAACTCGGGATACCCACAGCTCCAGGTCTAACACTGAACAGCCTCAGTCTTGGGGAAGGCTCATAATTCCTTTAGGAAAGTGTCCCAGTAATTCTGTAAGATGACATGTGTTTCCTTAATGGTTAAGTAACTCTGTCTACCCTGAGTAATGACATTATTAAATTTAGAGACAAAGTGAATTGACATGTGGAATCAATTTTGATAAAAATTTTAAAAACCTATGGGTATATTCAGTATTTAAATTCATCTGTTAGCATATTAGAATATATGATAGGTTGACATTTTAATTTGAGTTTAAAATGATGTAAGTGAAAAAAATTTTAATTTGTTAAGTTTAGAAATCTTGTTAAATTTGTAAATGCTATTGAAACAGAGAAGAGAAATTAAAAATTGACATCTTTATTAGTTTATTATTTTTAGTATCTACTTGTGAGCTTAGGAATGCAAATCTATCAGGTAATTGAGGTGACAAAAGTGAATTAAATATATTACATTTATAGACATGGTTTGAAACCCTTACAAACATTAATTAACTAAGCTATAAATATACCTTTAGATTACAGTTAAAAGTTTGACTTTTTTAGTTCAGTAAATTGATGATGATCTATTTAAATGAATGTAACACCTGAATAAGCTTTACTCTGACCAAAAAGCTACCCTTGTACACAATCCCTCAATTTCAAACCATTCCTCCAAAACAACAACAGCAACAAACCACCTTTCATATCAACAGTTCATTAATAGATTCAGAAGATTGAAATATGGTAATCTTTTATGATTCAAAAAAAATCTTGATAAGATTTAACATCTATACATGGTTGGAGGAGGGGTGTTCTCAAAAGTTTTAGGGAAGACTAGAAGAGATTGTTTTTCTTAACTCATAGATGTTCCATTCCAAAGTCTGCAGTAACCATAAAGCTTAATGGTGAAACCTTAGAATCATTTCTGTCAGGAACAATACAAGTCATCAAGTCCATTACCAGAGCTTCTATTTAACATCACCTGGAGGTTCAAGATAATGCAATAATACACACAAACAAAATAATAGTTATACAAACTGGAAAAGAATAGTAAAATCTTAATATTTTACCAAATGTATGATTTTATTTACAAAATTAAAAATAAGTTACAGAAAAATATTAGAACTAGTAAGAGAATTTTATCCATTGTGGCAGTGTACAAAATCAATGTGTATTAGTGCATAGCATTTGCAAACACTAGTACAACTACTGGAAAATGTGAATTGAAAAGACAATCTAATAGCATAAAAATATATAAGAATACATATAACTAAGTGAAAGACTTTTAGGTAGAATAAAAAATATTGAGAGGTAGAAAAAAAGATCTAAGTGAATATGGAGTAAACCCTATACATGTCCAGAAAGAATGATTTTGTAACTGTCCCAAGTAGCTATTTGGTACTCCAACCAAAATTCTAATAGGTTTCATAATAAGGCACATGCAAATGTACACATGAAATTTGTATTAATATGCATGTAAAATACAGACAAATAATTTTAAAATTCTAATATTTGCATAGCACTTACAAAGTGCTAGACACTTTGCTAAATTCTTTAACCACAATAACTCCTTTGATCCCATAAAACCCTGAGGAATAATGATATCACCTGCATTTAGAGGAACTGATAGGTTAAGCAACTTGGCCAAGGTCAGAGCATCAGTGTCAGAGCAAGTATCTGAACTCCTTACCACGCTGCTTCTCTAACAAAGAAATAAAAATACACAGCTAAGAACACTTGAAAGAACAATGGAAGACTTGTTTTAAAATGTATCAATACTTAGTAAAATGCTATGGAAAACAAACATCCTGGGGGAGCAACAGAAAAATAGATCAATGGACTGCAAATGAACACCATGAAAGGGACTCATTTAGGCACTGGGGCTCCTCACATACGTATAAGGACTGACATATGTGAAAATTTGTTAGAAGTTAAGGGAGGGACAATTCACAAGTTCTTGTGGGGGACTGGCTATTCATTAAAATACCCATTAGGTTAGATTTCCACCTCACAATGCACAGAGAAATAAAATCAAAATAGACTGAAGATCTCAAAATAAATATAAAAGTTAAAAAAATTTTGAAGGAAAACATCTTTGTGACATTTGGGGAAGGAGAATTTTATTTTAGGTAAATCTTGGGAACCAAATGTTATGAAGGGGGAAAAAAGGTTGATAAATGTGATTTAATTAAAATTCAAAACATCTCTATGAAAACAAGATATAATAAACTTAATAAAATAAGCCATACACTAGACAAAGATTTCTACCCTACATAAGAAAAGATTATTATAAAGATTACATTGAATGCCAACAAATACACAGAAAAAAACTAAAGAAGAAAGGAAAATAGATGAAAAGGAGAGTCACAGAATTAAAAACAGGAATTGCTAACACGTTCATAAAACGTGGTAGTCAGCTTCCTTAGCACTCAGAAAAATATATAAGCCTGTAGTGAAATACAATTAAACGCCCACAATGCAGGCACAGGTGAATAAATCTGGTAACACTTTGGCTCAAGTGGAAGAAGTAGTTATACATTGTTTCAGGGAGTGAAAATTGGTACTATAGCTTCAGATAGCAACTTTGCAATACTGGGTATTGCTGAAATGCACACATTCTAAACCGGCCATTCTTCAGGTTAGCCCTGGACCTTAGAGAATAATCCCATACATGTTCACTAGTTTGCATGTACACAACTATTCTTTGTAGTGGTGTTTGAAAAAGTGCAAAAGTGGAAAAGTCACCTGTCGCTTCTAAGGTGAATGTATAATAGCCTGGTTTATTCACACAGTGACATTTCATACAGCAGCTAAAATGAATAAACTGAATCTATATTTGCATAGCCAAATCTCACAATTATGAAGTATAATGGAGAAAACAAAGTTGCAAAAAGATATAAAGAAGGATAAAATGCACATAAATTTTTAAAACACTGCTGTATATATTATTTATGGATGCTTACCTATGTACTGGAAGGACAGACAAAATCCAGGAAAGATAAAAATTTAGTCCCAAACAGTGGTTGATTCTGGGATGCGAAGGGGACTGAAAGGATCATGTGAAGTTTTAGCTGTATCTTTTCAGTTTCATTTCTTAAGAAAGATACAAAGATATGAAAAACACAGAGGGATAGAGAAACAGTAAGAGCCCATGTGTTAAAGAAATGAAGCAAACTATAGCTTGCTGGCAGATACATAAGCATGTCTGATACCACTTTTCACATTTTTGGCATGTTCAGAAAGCTTCAGTAATTACATAAAATTATGTGAAAGGTTTATATCAATATAGTCTAAGACAACATAAAATAAATACTTTAGAAAACAAGTGAGGTTGTATGTGGGTGTGTGTGTACAAATAAGTGAAACAGAATATATTCTATAATACTGATTATAAAAAACATCCCTTAAAAAGTAAGAACAGTTTCTAGGTTATTTTGATCCAAATTTAATGTAAAATAATCTGATCTGATAGTAATTGCAAAGATCTTCGTGTGTTGGTATAATCATTTTAACACATGCCAATTGCTGCTGTCATTTCCATGGTGTGCCTGTGCCTGAAAGATTTTTTTAAATGGATAAAGAAATATGAAATCCAGTTGTATATAATGTGCACATAATTTAAAATAACTACAGCCTGCAAAAATCATATTTGGGATAATTTAATTAAAATACCACTGAATTTTATGGAAAAGAGAATTTATCAAGATGAAAGATTGAAACATTCAAAGCAAGTGTTTACTTAAAATATTAAGTATTTTATATATATATACTTATACATTAAAAGGAGAGAGAATGGAGAGGGAGGGAGAGAGAGGGAGAGTGATTTGCAAAAATAAATATGCTAGCTTATATTTTTTAAAACCTCCATGAATGCATAGTTAGCAGGAAGGAAGGGCAACCTCCAGAGACCCCCACCTTGATGAGAGAGCAATGAGTTCCATGAGATGGGGAAGCACTGAACCAACAGCTACCACTCTAAGTACCATGTGACCCCAGTGACCTGGGCAGGCATGGGACAAGCATGGGGACAGGAGACAGCCTAGGGCTTCTGCAAAGTGAGAAGGGAGGTCAGCACCCCTTCTTCCTCACACCCCAGGGCAATTCCACTGCAGATACCTGAAGAGTAACATCTTTAGTGGGTAAATGAAACACAGATGGAAACAGAGACTTCAGGAACAGTTGCTTCTCCAGTCTCGGCTCTGGTGGCAGCAAGGACCAAAGCCCCATCACCTCTAGCTGGCCCTTCGTACTACAATGAGCTAGACAGAATCCACGTTGTGTGACAGGCTGAAAGGAAAATATGATTTTAATGTAAAATAGCCCCAGGTTAGAACCATCGATAGTGTAGGCAACTGGAAGAAGCAACCACAAATTCTCCCTAGAAGAAAGTACCCTAAAGCTCCACGAAGAAATATGAAGTGTTGGACTCCAAGCACCAAAATATTTTAATTACCCAACATAAATATATAAAATAAGTTTAGAAGGTATGAAAATATGGATGTTAAAAAATATAACAAAGTTAAGAGACTGCTACAATGATGAAACAAACTTGAAAAAGAACCTAGAGAAATTTTACAAATAAAACAGTCACTGAGATTAAAAACTGAATATAGTAATTGACTTCAAAACCAAGTCTGTGTGTCAGTCTAAACAAACAAACAGTGAACTGGTAAGTATATAAGTATATTAAAAATATATATTTTTTAAAAAAGAATTATCTGAATGTAAACCAGAAAAATGAAAAAGATATTATAAGAAGGAAAGGTACAGAAACATGGACAATAAACTGAGAATGTCTAACATACATCAAATTAGAGAGAATCAAAACATGGGGAGAATCAAGATTCCAAGAGACAACTGGTGATGATCGTTTGAAATGCAAATCCAGTGAGCCCACTGACCTCCTATCTGTAACTCTTATAGGCAAACCATACAGCACCAAAGGTAGTGAAGGTTTTTTATACTCCAAAATAATATAAAAGACAAGTTATCCACAGAAGAATGGCAACTAACTGGATAGAAGACTTCTAATAAATAATAGCTAATGCAAGAATGCAGTGGCTGCTGAGATAAAAACAATTGTCAACCTGGAATTTTATATTCAGTGAACTCGAGAATGAGAACAAAATAAAAATATTTTCCTTGAAACAAAAACTGAGTTTATCACTAACAAGCTCTCATTACAGAAACAGTTATAGAATATACTAAAAAAAAAAAAAAGCAAAATAAGGGATCCGGTCAAGATGGCACAGCAGGTAAATGCTGTGCTTATCTCCTCTCACGATCGCATCAAAATTACAACTAAACTACAAAACAACCATTATTGAGAATTGCCTAAACTTTTGCTGAACCGAAGCCCTACAACTAAGGATACGCAGAAGAAGCCACCTCAAGACTAGTAGGAGGGGCGGAGATGTGGAACTGGCTGGTCCCACACCCACATGTGACCATTAAAAATTGGGAGGAATATTTTAGCTGTAAAGGTCCCTCCCACCCCCGGAGGAGTAAGAGGTCCCAGTCCCTCCCCAGCCCAAGGTTCCAGTGCCAGGGAGAGAAATTCCTGTAATTCCTGGCTGCGAAAAACAGCAGAGAATATGGCTGAGTGAGACAGAGGTCAGCTGCAGTCCCAGAAGCTCCTCTCAAAGGGACTGCACAAGGACTTACCCACCAATGGAATCACTGGCTCTGAGCTCCAACACTGGGGCAGTGGCTGGAGAGGCATCAGAGACATATAGTGGGAAACTGAGTTGTCTGGTTTGGGACAGGAGCTGGAGGGGCAGCTTTCCCCTGGATGGAGGAGCTGCTGGAGGCCATTGTTTCTTTGATGAGCCCTCCCCCTTCCTGGCATACAGACACTGGCAGCTGCCATATGAGTCTCCATCACTAATGCTGTCTGTTTGCCATACCCTAGTAATTCGAAACCCAGCCCTGCCCAACTTTAGAGTACACCCAAGCAGCTTCCAGTGGCTTTTCCGTACAAACTGCCTACCTTAGCTCATGCTGCA
The DNA here is from genome assembly GCA_031876335.1 of Hipposideros larvatus. Classification (NCBI taxonomy): domain Eukaryota; kingdom Metazoa; phylum Chordata; class Mammalia; order Chiroptera; family Hipposideridae; genus Hipposideros; species Hipposideros larvatus. The sequence continues at coordinate 129,461,160 of CM063088.1, read as the reverse complement.
GACTTTCCTAAAGTCTCTCAAAGGTTTATGGAACCCAGAGAAGCAGTATCTGGCTTGAGCATGTCCTGTACCTCTGGCTGAGCAGACCTAAGCTGGCACTAGCAGTTGGCCTTGGTTCACAGCTTGGCCTCTCGAAGGTGCTTCCAAGCATGGCACGAGTGGCAGCCATCTGCAGATTACTTTGTGGCTCCTGCTGGGTGGCCTCAGGTGGGGCATGGCTGTGGCTGAACTTGCCTTGCAGTGGATCCCCATCAAGGTGGCCTGGGGCTTCGAAATGAGCTGGAGCATCACTCAGCTGCCTCCAAGAACAAAACACCTAAGGGGTGAACTGGGTAAGCACTAGAGCCCTCCTAAGGCAGATCCTGCTCTGTAGGGTCAGCCCCTAAACCACAGCTCCTCCACTGTACTCACAGCCAGTCCTCACAACCAGTGAGACCAAGGGTCTTCCCTCCCATTGATGTGCAAATAGAAACCAAGGCTCAACTACAAGAGGAGGGCACACACAACCCATACAAGAACACACATAGAGTGCACAGCTAAAGTGACCAGGGAGACTGTAACCTAAGCCCCACAGAACATTTACTACATAAGGCCACTCTATTAAGACTGGAAGACACAGCAGCCCTACCTAATACATAGAAACAAACACAGGGAAGCACACAAAACAGGAAGACAAAAAACATGTCCCAAATAATAGAACAGAACAAAGCTCCAGAAAAAGAAATAAACAAAATAGAGATAAGCAATCTATCAGACTCAGAGTTCCAAACATTGGTTATAAGGATGCTCATTGATTTCAGGGAAAATTTCAATAAAGAGATAGGAAACATAAAAATGGAGAAAGAAAACATAAAAAAGAACCAGCCAGAAATAAAAAAACACAGTAACAGGGCCGGCCGAGTGGCGTGTTGGTTAAGAACTGGCTTGGGATGCCAGAGGGCCCCGGTTCGGATCCCACATATGAGGGCCAGTGACACTGCTGTCTACAGCTAAGATGCTGAACAACAGCTCGACCTGGAGTTGGGCTGCTGTGGGTCACCGGTGACGGTGTGGGCTGCAGTTCCATGCTGCAGTGGGCTGCCATAAGCTACTGTGTGTAGCCGGCAGCCAGCGTGAGCGGCCAGCAGCCACCGTGAGTGGCCATCCAGAAGCCAGCGACTGATCTGCCTCGCCCGGGAAGAGTGCAATGATGGTGCCAGCTTGGGCCAGTGAAGCAACATCCTCCACAACTAGACTGAAGAACAAAACAACAGCAACTTGTCTGTTCCCCTTCCCCTGATTCCCCAGTAAAAAAATCTTTAAAAAAAAATCCTATGCAGTAACAGAAATGAAGAACACATTACAGGAATCAACAGTAGATTAGATGAAGCAGAGGACCAAATTGGTGATTTAGAAGATAAGGTAGCATAAAACACTCAATCAGAACAGCAAAAAGAGAAAAAGAATACAAAACAATTGATGAGAATTTAAGGGGCCTCTGGAACAATATCAAGCATACAAACACATCATAGAAGTACCAAAAAGAGAAGAAAGCAAGCAAGGAATTGAAAACCTATTTGAAGAATGACAGAAAACTCCCTAACCTGGTGAGGGAAATAGATATACAAGCCCAGGAAGCACAGAGAGTCCCAAGCAAGATGAAATGAAAGAGGCCAACACCAAGACAAATAATAATTAAAATGCCAAAGGTTAAAAACCAAGAGAAAATCTTAAAAGCAGCAAAAGAAAAGCAGTTAGTTACCTACAAGGGAACTCCCATAAGACTATCAGCTGATGTCTCAACAGAAATTTGGCAGGCCAGAAGGGATTGGCTGGAAATATTCAAAGTGATGAAATGCAAGGACCTACAACCAAGATCACTCTACCCAGCAAAGATAGCATTTAGAATTGAAGGACAGATAAGGACTTCCCAGACAAGAAACAGCTGAAGGAGTTCACTGCCACCAAACCAGTATTACAGGGAATCTTAGAGGGACTTCTGAAAGATGAAAAAATAAATAAAAATATGAACAATAAAATGGCAATAACTACATACCTATCAACGATTACTTTCAATATAAATGGATTAAATGCTCCAATCAAAAGATAGGGGAGCCGAATGGATCAGAAAACGAGACCCTTACATATGCTGCCTACAAGAAACTCACTTCAGATTGAAAGACACACAGAGACTACAAGTAAAGAGATGGAAAAAGACATTTTACAAAAATGGAAACAAACAAATACGAAGCTGGGGTAGAAATACGAGACAAAATAGACTTTAAAACAAAGACTATAACAGGAGACAAACAAGGACCTAGTAATCCCATTTCTGGGTATTTATCCCAACAAACCAAAAATGCCACTTCCAGGGAAAGTGCTTATCCATATGTTCATTGCAGCATTATTTAAGATAGCCAAGATAAGAAGGCAACCTAGGTGTCCCTGAATGGATGAATAGATAAAGAAGAGGTGGTACATATACATGAGTACAATGGGATATTACTCAGCTGTAAAAAGAAAGAAAATCTTGCCATCTAAGGGCATGGATGGACCTAGAGGGTACTGTGCTGGGTGTAATAAGACACACAGTGAAAAACAAGTGTCACTTATAAGTGGAATCTAAAGAACAAAATAAACAAACAAACAAAATAGAAGCAAACACATAAATACAGAGAAAATTCTGATGGTTGCCAGATAGGAGGGTGGTTGGTGGTGAGTTAAAAAGGCGAAGGGATTAAGAAGAACAAATTGGTTTCTACACAGTAGTCATGGAGATGTATGGTATAGCATCAGGAATATAGTCATAATGTTGTAATAACTATATATGGTGCCAGATGGGTACTAGATCTACCAGAGTGATAGATGGGAAGGGATTGGGGCAGGGTGATTAAGGTGAAGGGATTAAGAAGTACAAATTGGTAGCTACAAAATAGTCATGGGGATGTAAAGCATAGGAAATATAATCAATAATACGATGGTAACTATGTATGGTGTCAGGTGGTACTAGTAGGGGGATCACTTCCTATAGTATATAGATGTTGAACCACCAAGTTCTACACTTGAAACTAACATAAAATAATGTTGAATGTCAACTCTAATTGAAACATTTTAAAAGGGGGGGAAATATCAATAATATTGTGATTATGTGGTACAGTGTCAGATGGTTACTGACTTATCATGGTGATCACTTCTTTAGCATAGGGAATATAATCAATAATGTGGTTATAACTCTGTGTAGTGCTAGGTGGGTACTGTTGAGTATGATGTATATCTGACACTAATATAATATTGTATGTTAGCCATATTTCAATAAAAATCAACAAGACAAATAATAACAAGTGTTGGAGATGCTGTGGAGAAAAAGGAACCCTCATACACTGTTGGTGGGAATGCAGATTGGTGCAGCTGCTATGGAAGGCAGTGTGGAGGTTCCTCAAAAAATTAAGAATAGAATTACCATATGACCCAGTAATCCCTCTCCTGGGTATATACCCATAAAATCTGAAAACATTTATCCATAAAGATATGTGTTCTGATGTTCACTGCCACTTTATTTACAGTGGCCAAGACATGGAAACAACCAAAATGTCCTTCAAAAGATGATTGGATAAAGAAGATGTGGTACATATACACAATGGAATACTATTCTGCCATAAGAAAAGACAAAACAGTGCCATTTACAACAACATGGATGGATCTTGAGATTATTATGCTAAGTGAAATAAGTTAGACAGAAAAAGTCAAGAACCATCACATTTCTCTGATCATGTGGGATATAAAGTTGAAAGCAACAAAGAAACAAGATAAACAAAGAAACAAAAACTCATAGACACAGACAATAGTTTAGTGGTTACCAGAAGGTAAGGGGGGAGGGGAGGTAGTAGATGAGGGTAAAGGGGGTCAAATATATGGTGATGGGAGGAAAACTGACTCTGGGTAGTGAACATATAATGTGATAAAAAGATGATGTATTAAAGAATTGTACACTTGAAACCTATGTAACTTTACTAACCATTGTCACCCCAATAAAATCTTTTTTTTTTTAAAGTCATAGGGATGTAAAGTACAGCATAGGGAATACAGTCAATAATATTGGGATAATTATGTATGGTGCCAGGTGGTTACTAGATTTCTAGGGGTGATCACTTCATAAGGTACATAAATGTCTAATCACTATGCTGTACACCTGAAACTAATATAATATTGTATGTCAACTGTAATTGAAAAATAAAAAAAATAAATTAAAACTAATCTTTAAAAAATAATAGCAAAATGATTCCACATGGACAATGTGAATACAGGAGGTGTGGAGAACAACAAAATTAAGAATGCGTGTAAATAGTTTAAAAATACAGTACTAGTATGAAGAATGAAATAATTTCCAATTTGTGACATTAGAATAAGATCAGACTATTTAAAAACATAGGTGAGTTGCAAAAACTGACCACAGTTAAGGTAATTTAAGGTTCTTGAATTATTTGAGACTTTGACATTATTTGTGCTTACATTTTGTTTTCATTAAGAAAAATGCACGTTAAAATTTCTGTTGTAACCTTAAACAAATAGAAATTGAATGTATAACTTTTAAAAGGTAGAGAAAGAAAATGGAGAAAATAAATTTCTCAACCAATCCATACAATAGTTTCATGAAGAAAAGTAAAACAAAAAAGGCAGAAATGAGATGGTAGAAATAAATCTAAACATGCAGTAAACACCATGAATGGAAAAGAACTGAATTGTCCAATTAAAAATAAAGAGTATTGGGCTTGATTAAAAATGTCCAGCCATATGCTTGTTACAAAAGACACACATAAAATAAATTTGAAAATTTTGCATCATACAAACAATCCAATTAGGAAGTGATAGAAATATAAATAAGCAAACAACTAGATATTTAAAATCATTCTGACAAAATGCTATCTCAAGAAGAAATGAAAGCATAGATAAACCTGTACCACTAAAGAAATTAACTCAGTAACACAATATTTCCACTAAGAAAATAATCTGAGAGTTTGGGAAATCTACCAAACATACAGAAAATATAATTCCTCTTACAGAAATCTTTCCAGGAAACAGAAACATAGAAAATATTGTGAAAATACTTTATGAGACAAATGATACACAATACAAGGAAGTAAAATCAGTGTACAATCTCTTTAAGTATGTCAAAAAACAATATAGGATCATCCCAGCAAGTTTTTCAGCATAATAAAAATAATTAATGTAACTTACCACATCAGTAAATGGACAGAGGCCAAATGATAACTTTATAAATGCAGAAAAAAGTATGTGATAAAATGGAACAATCATTTATGATAAAAATGTTTGCAAATTGAGAATACAAGAGGGTCTCTTTATTCCAATAAACACTATCTACAAACAAAAACACACTGTAACAAACTTTTGTTTCATGGTGAAATGTAAATATTCATTTTACAGTCAGGTAATCTGTGCACACACAAGGGTGTTTACCTTTCTGTTCATCACTGTCCATACATTGCAGCAAGAGCAGAAAAATCAAAGTTATAGGGATTAAAATAGAAGATATATACAGAGGGTGCCAAAAACAGTATACACATTTTAAGAAATGAAAACTCTATTAAAATTGTAATAATAAACACCGATAACAAAAGATGAATACAAGTCACTTGGCTTCTGCAATTACCAGAGGTTCACAACGTGGTTACCATCAGCATCCAGACACTTCTGATTACAGCGAACTACTGCTTGAGCAACACTGACCAAAGTGTCCACTTGTATACATTTTTTGGGCACCCCCAGTTCACACACACACACAAACACACACACACACACACACACACCAATGGACATCTTGCAAAGATGCTCAGGTTGATTAATCACCAGTGAAACGCAGATACAATCTCAATGAAATATAATATTATACGACCATCTTAGGAATTGAAAAATAAATCTGACCATATAAAGTCGTACTCATTGGTGGGAGTATAAATCGGCACAACTACTTTTAGGAAACAATTTGGATTTCCTGAATTTAGAGATGTGCTTAGAGAAATGAGATTTATGTTTCTATTATATATGATAAGAATAACTTGCACATATGTACTAGAAGGCATTTAACCTTTGTTTGTATGATAAAAAAAATTGAAAACAATCCAAACATCCTCTGATAGAAAAAATGAACAAATAAATCCTTATCATTCTACAATGGACCATTATGGATATACAAATAAATTAATTGGGCACAGGCATCAATGAAGGTAACTTCCTCAAATATGACACAGAAATTTTAGAAAGGGAATTACAAAAGGGAAAATACTTCATGATTTCAATTTTTAAAGTTCAAATACATGCTAAACTAAATAATATAATATATTATGTTGAGATACACATAAGGTAAACCTTTAACACAAAACAAAATTACACACAACCTTTAGAATACTTTCGTTACCTCCAGAGAAGATGTTTAGGCATCTTATTGGGTTTTCAAAGATCCTGGTAAGATTCTGTTTCTAAAGTTTGGTGGTAGATACACAGGCATCTGGCCTAATTATCTTCTTTAAACTATATATCTATTATGGTTTTTTTTACTGTGATATATTTGAAATACATGGCATATTTCAGAATTTGGTATTGGGTTGTCAGAAAAGTCATGACACATTTTTGCAACGAAAAACATAGAAAAAATACATCATGACTTTTCCAACAACCCAATAGAAACCACCTGGTACTGGAATTTTCATCAAGGAAAGGATGAACTGATGCCACACAAGACAGCTTTCATTGTTCGACCATTTCATTTCTAGCATTGTAAGCCTGATATCATAATAATCTAATTTAAGTACAGAAGTTGGCAGACCAGCTAAACGCTACAGGAGACAATATTGTCTACTCTGATGGAGGTCCTGGAAGGAGACCTGGATGTTTTCAAAAGCGGATATAAAGAAAAAGAACTCTTTAGTTTTTCACAAATATGCATACATGTGTTGATCTGAGTAAGCCTCTTCTAGAACCTCTGAGACCTTGCAGGTAAGTTATCTCTCACTGAGAAATCAAAATGGCAAATATTTACAAAACAGAAATACTATAGTGACATTGAATGCTAACGTGGATCAAAAATTTCTAAACAGAAGAGTAACAATTCTTCAGCAACCAATGTGTCAGTAGCATTTTCAGTAGTATTTCAGAGATGCACAGGCTGGATCCAGGGGTGAAACGGGTATGGGGAAAAAGCAATCACTAGCTGGTAATCAGGCTGGTGACAGTGGAAAGGAAGGGCAAGTACCACAACTATTGTCAGAAAGGAGTCAACACTCTGAGAACTTCTCAGGTGTCCATTCTTGGAGAGGGAGAAGGACGGGTTCTGCAGGACCCAGGCTTCCCACCTTGCTGACGAAGCACGACAGCACTCCCACGCCTGCCTTTTTGTCAGACCACGTCTCCATACAACATAGACCCCTCTACAAATGGAATTCTGTCAGTCCTTATATTGTGTGATGAATGCATAAAAAGAACCAATTTACTTCCAAAAACTGGCTCCATTTTTCAAACTACCATTATCATAATCCTTACATACCTATTATCCTTCTCATAAAAGGTAGTGACAACATGAAGGTATGCGTAAAGTAATATACTGGGGGTGCCAAGAAAATGTACATGAGTGGACACTGTGGACAACGTTGCTCAAGCAGTAGTTCACCATATTCAGAAGTGTCTGGGCACTGATGGTAACCACTTTGAAAACCTTTTGTAATTGAAGAAGTCAAACGTCACTTGTTTCAACATTTATTATCAGTATATATTGAGTATTACAAATTTAATAGTTTTTTCCTATCTTAAATTGTGTATATACATTTTTGGCACCCTCTGTATACTTTAGTTTTTACCATATAGAAAACTCAGATAGCCTATAATATTCCTGCCTTCTGAAACATGGTGCCCAACTAATTACCAACCCCAAATATTTCTTAACTCCATCCTCCTTCATTGTTTCCACCATTGTCTTAAACTTGGCCATCTCTTTCTCTACAATACTGTACTCTCTCCAAGGACACACAATCTAATACGAAATCTTTATGATAAACGGGCTTAGTCTCATATGCAAGCACTGAGGGCCAGTCCTTATTTCAAGAAGGTAAGCTGTCCTCTCCTTTTCAGACACAGCACTCTACTACCTAGCATCTGTTCATGCTCTGTTTCCTTCTGATATCCGGCCCCCAACTTGTTTCCATTTGAAACCTTCTGGTTTCCTGAGTGAAATTCCCTGTCTTGGAAACTTGATTAATGTCTCAGGTTCAGTAGGACTACGACTCTGTGTCTATTGGGTCAGTTCTCCCTTTCAGAAGAAAGAGCCTAATGAACTGTCACTGGCCACATTGGAGATCAGAGAAGACAGCCATGGTGCTAAGTCGCCATTTCCAAACTCTAGCTAGTCTGCACTGGGCCTGGACCACCAGTTGGCTTCATGCACTCCCTCCAGATGAAATATTCCTCATGGAATGACACCCTCAATGCCTGCTGGCCCTGGAGTGAAGCTTGTTGCTACGAGCCTTGGACCCATCAGGGTGGATGCCCTTCCTGCTGTTTCAGGAGGAATGGTGCCTCAGGAAACCTGCAGTCACATCCGAGGTACTGCAGTCCCACGTGGGCCACTGACAGAAACGGGAGCAATCCAAGGAAAAACGGGCTTGGAGAGATGATTCATTCAGTAGTGGGCCTTTGACTTTGATTTATGATGAATATTCCTCTTAACAGCTATAAAAATACACTCTGAGCCAAGTGTCCAAGTGCCCAAAACTTCTTACACTACAGCACCATGTGCTTGAGAGAAACTGATCTAATTCTGCTTATTTTTCTGGTTCCAGTTTCCCTAGAAGTTGTATGTATGGAAACACATAAAGTATGTTTTCCATGCCTTAAAAGCTTATTTTAAGTTTTGTTTTGGATGTGCTATAAACAAAATATCTGGACAACTGACAAAAATGTTTCTTTTCATTCAAATAAAAATACTGCATTTGATTGATCCAATAGCTACCAAACAACTGAATTCCTAAAAAGTCATTTATAAAATCATCAAGATGCAAAATGAATGACTGCATTGTCAACTTTTAAAAGCTATTGTTTGTTTTCTTTTTACTGCAGTCTGTTTTTATTGGTGCAGAAAGGATGAAAGTCAGTGGTAGGGAGGGTCATCCAAAAGAGAAGTGGGGAAGTGACTGGGTTGAAATACTTCAAAAGTGTTTTCATAAGGCACACAGACAATGAGCAATTTAACCAGATGTAAGGGGTTATTAACATTAAGAATCTTCTGGAATAAAATACAGTGGTACTTTTTGCAGTATCCCAAGATGACTGAAAATCTAGATTCAGCCTCATCTCTAAATCAAGTGAATATCAAAAAGAAAGCAGACGACTGTAACTGTCGCAGTGCTCACTGTTAGCAACAGAATGCCAGTCCAATCCACTCAGTCCTAACCACAAAAGGGCAGGGAATGAAACACACATGCCAAGGTGGACACGTCCCAGACTCCCAAAGGCTTTAAAGGTGGTTACCAGCCCCTTCTATAAGGAGTGGAGCCCTAGCATGAGGTAGTGAACTTCAATATTTATTGGTCAGGGTTACTTTCCTACTTAGATTATATAATTGAATCAGACAGTTTTGAATTATGCAAGTTAATAAAAATGTGTGTTTACATCTACACCTTTCCCCAAGAGAGAGATTTGGAAAAGTATAGATTAGAGCCAATTTTTGTATTCCCCTTTGTAACCTCTTCAATATATGAGAGCTATTTAGCAGCAGAGAAAATGGGTTACATGTGTACAAAAACAAAACCACACAAAGAAAAAAGAGGAGAAATTTCTAAGCTAGAAAAAAATAAAGGTAGAAAGAATAGTGATAAAACAATAGCAATACAGTGTTTCATACATAATAAAATGATACAAAGTTCTTAATGTAGTATATTGGTAATTGAGTTTTAGTTTCTGGCAGGTTTTACATGAAGACTCCTGTGAATTATTTTTTATTAATCCCATGGTAGAATACTAATTCTATCCTCAATCATAGATGTTCATACAAAACTAGAGTTCAAAACAAAGAAAACCAATCAAAAATGATTTAAAAGTATTCTCTTCTACAGTGAGTTCATGTTATGTTTGTATAACCTTATATATCATATATGAATCATAGTCTAATATGAAGGACAATACCTTAAAAATGTCATTATTTTGAAAACTCTTTTGTAAGTTAAGGCCCACCAAATCATGGTGATTTTTTTTATAACATTTGCTCCCTTCCAGTATACACAGGTTAAATACATGTGCACCGCCTCTACCCCCCAACACACACACACACACACACACACACACACACACACACACACACACACACAAAATGAGAACATTATATTCTCATTTGGCTTAAAATTATGTTACCACCAGACTGACTAAAATTAAAAGGACACACAGCATCAACAGGATGGGATGCCACTGGAACCCTCAAAATTTGGCAGTAGTAGCTAAACTGATCACATGTATACCTTCTGATTCAGTAATTTAACTCCCAGACACAGACCCAATAGATGGGAGAGCTGATGTCTGCCAAAAGACAGGATGTCAAAGCAGCATTGTTCCTGACAGCTCACAATGGAACCAACCTAGACACCCATCCCAAGACAGGGATAAATGAACCATTATGTGCTAACACAGGGAATACACCATAGTCAGAGAGAAAGCAGACTGTGTCATTTGCAACAGGATGAGCTTGACTCACCCGATTGTTGGGATAAGGGACCAGACACAAAAGCACACATTCCATTTCTATGAAATTCTGAAACAGGCAAAATTATTCTATTGTTTAGAAGTAAGAATAGTGGTTACCTGGTGTTGGGAGCTATCGATTGGGATGTAGGATGAGGAAGCTGCTGGAAGCCTGGAAATGTCCTGTTTCAGGATTAGGGTCATGGTTATAGGACACACATGCCTGTCAAGTGTCATCAAGAAAGACCTTACGACCTGCATGCAGTTATGTCAGCTAAACACACACAGGGATGAGTAAAATCAATGCCTAAAGGAATTTTTAAAAACAACAATAGGGGCCGGCCGAGTGGCGCGATGGTTAAGAACTCGCTTGGGATGCCAGAGGGCCCCGGTTCGGATCCCACATATGAGGGCCAGTGACACTGCCCTCTACAGCTAAGATGCTGAACAACAGCTCAACTTGGAGCTGGGCTGCCGTGAGTCGCTGGCGACGGCGTAGGCTGCAGTCCCTGTGGCAGGGGGTTGCCATGGGCTACCGTGTGTAGCCAGCAGCCAGCGTGAGCGGCCAGCAGCCGCAGTGAGCGGCCGTCCAGAAGCCGGCGACTGATCTGCCTCACCCGGGGAAGAGCGCAATGATGGTGCCAACTTGGGCCAGTGAAGCAGCGTCCTCCACAACTAGATTGAAGAACAAAAAACGACAGCAACTTGTCTGTTCCCCTTCCCCTAATTCCCCAGTACTGTTCCCATCCCCCCAATTACCCAATAAAAATCTTTAAAAAAAAAAAAAATAAAAAAAAAAAAAAAAATAAAAACAACAATAGAGGTTGCTTTTGTGTAGTAGAACAGGGTCCATTTCCTTCTTTGTACTTTTTCTTGCTTCTCTCAGTTTCCAAACTGAACACATACTATCCTACTTTTATAATCAGAAACAACCAATAAACATTCTTATAACAGAGAAGTTGCCATGATGACAGAAATGAAGGCAAGAATAAAACTTGTATTTCATAGTTTATAAAATGAACTAATCCAGTCCAAGGTTCAGCTCAACATGTTTTTGTTCGTTTTGCACTTGTTGTTCTTAAGTTTTAATTTAGGAAAAGAGTATTTGTAAGGCATGGCTTACTATTGAGTCCACAGAATAAAAATTTTGTTCTAGTGCAATATGTTGTCTTTCTGTTGGAGGTGTTTTGTATTTTTAACACGTTCACAAAAACTGTCCAAAAATTTAACTCTTATGGCTTCAGGGAGGGATGTCTTTCCTGAAGATAAGAAAGGCTGTGCTGTCTCTCTGTACATTACTGTGGTTTGTTAAAATTGAAAACAGCTGTGCAGAGGAAATGGCTCTCTAATTAGAACAATGTGGGAAGCAAACCAAGGGAGGTTGGAAGGGTGATTGAACGGTGTTTGAGCAAAGTTCCAAGACTTCAGGTTAAGTTCTCTTCACAGGCTGATATTGGGTACACTTCGTTAGCCCCTCCTATATATTCCTCGGGTTCAGAACAATTGATTCCCATTCAAATGTGCCTCCTGAAAATAATTTTGCCATAATCTGTTATGCTGTATTTTTTAATTGACATGTTTTACTGAGATAATTATGGTTTCACATGCAGTTGTAGGAAATACTCTCCCCATTGTTAACGTTTTGCAAAATGAGTGTAAATGTTACAGCCAGGATGCTGACACTGTTACAGCTCAACAGTTACTGGGATTATCCCTGGTTTATTGGTACTTCTGTGCATGTGCTGAGTTCTTTACAATTCTATCCTGTGCACAGGTTTGTGTATCCACTACCACAATCAAGAACTGAACACAAGGATCCCCCATAGGCCCCTTTGGTAACTAGATCCACCCACCCTATCCTTAACCCTTGACAACCACTACTGTGTTCTTATTTCTAAAATTTTGTCATTTCAAACTGTTATATAAATGGAATAATATAGTATGTAACATTTGAGGATTGACTTTTTCCACTTAATTGGCATGATTCCCTGGAGATTCATGCAAGTTATTTCCTATATCAATAGCTCGCTACTATGTACTGCTGAGTAATATTCCATAGAATGCATGTTGTAGTTTATTTAACCATCCATGTGATGAAATACAGCTGAGCCATTTCCAGTTTTTTTGGCTGTTACAAACAAAATTGCTCTGTAGTTTTGTATTCTGTTTTATCTGGGAAAATAAGTTTTCATTTATCTGGTCTGACAATTAAGTTTGCGAACTTGTTGCAATGATGTTGCTAACCTTTTTTTATATCAGAGGGCTTATTCATTACGAATTTGTACCAACTGGACAAACAGTTAACCAAGTTTACTACTTGGAAGTGCTGAAAAGGCTGGATGAAAAAGTTAGACGAAATGACCTAAACTTTTCACCAACAATTCATGGCTCTTGCATCACGACAATGCACCAGCTCACATGGTACTGTCTGTGAGGGAGTTTTTAGCCAGTAAACAAATAACTGTATTGGAACACTCTCCCTACTCACCTGACATGGCCCCCAATGACTCTTTCTTTACCCAAAGGTAAATAAAATATTGAAAGGAAGACATTTTGATGACATTCAGGATATCAAGTGTAATATAATGACAGCTCTGATGGTCACTCCAGGAAAAGTTCCAAAATTGCTTTGAAGGATGGACTAGGTGCTGTCATCAGTGCATAGCTTCCCAAGGGGAGTACTTCGAAGATGACCATTGTGATATTCAGCAATGAAGTGTGTAGCATTTTTTCTAGGATGAGTTCATGAACTTAATTGTCAAACAACATATGCCTGAGTACATTTATTGTGTTTATGGTACTTGCATGTTTAGGTTTATATGAAATTGCCAAATGATTTCAGTGGTTTTGCCACATCACATTGCCACCAGCCATGTAGGAGTGATCCAGTTTCTGTACTTCCTCACAAGCACTGGTATTGTCACTAATTTTTTTGTTTGTTTTGTAATTTTAGCTGTTCTAATAGGTGTGCAATGATGTCTCATTGTGGTCTTAGCTGTATCCCACCTATTTGATATTTGTGTTTTCATATTTGTCAGACCCATTTATTTTTAAATTTCTTTTGAGATTTCCTTTTTGACCTGTGATTACTAACATGTGTATTGTTTAATTATCATGTATAGAAATTTTCCTGTAGTGTCCGCTTTAATGATTTCTAATTTGATTCTATTATGGTCAAAGAACATATTCTGTATGACTTCAGTTCTTTTAAATATGGTGAGGTTGGTTTTATGGTCCAGTACATGGTCCATTTTGGTCAATGCTACACAATCCCTTGGAAAAAAATGTACATTCTGCTCTTCTTGTGAAGTGTTCTATATATGAGTGTTCTATATATATGTCAATCAGGTCCTGTTAGATGGTGGTGGTGTTGAGTTTTTCTGTATCCATTCTGATTTTCTCTCTACCATTCTATCAGTTGCTGAATGTGGTCTTGAGACTTAACATATATAATAAAGAAAATATGATGCCCCTTTTCAGAATCCCAAAATCTTAATTTTTGAAGTTCTTTTCTTTTATTCTACACAACTTATGTTTCACTTAATTGAGTGCTGGTCGTGGTGCACATAAAATGCAAAAGAAATGGAAATGAGTTTATTCTGTTGCTGCTCCTTTTTCTCCGTATACTTCTTCATATATTAAATATGGCATTGAATCTCAAGTAAATGAAGATGCCCTGGATTATCAAGGTGTGCTTTATCAAATGGTTCTCAAGGTATGCTTCCTGGATCAGCAGCATTAGTATCACCTGGACATTTGTTAGGAATTCACATTCTCAGGCTCTAGCCCAGACTTACTGAATCAGAAATTCTGTGATGCACATCCACCAATCAATGTTTTAACAGTGCATCTAGTTGACTCTGATGCTGCAAAAGTTTGAAAATCACTGCCCTAGGTAATAGTCCAACCTAATTTCCAAATTTAGTTATATTTTGCTTTGTAAAAAGTCATCAAATAGGCTTATTATTTAGGTGAGGCTACTAACATAACAGATTATTTCTAAAATTAAAGATGCTTGATCTCTACAGCAAAATGGGAAATATCACAAGCTGGAATGTCTAGAGTCCACTAGACATGAGGACATCATACTCTCTTTATTTTATATACAGATATTCCTTTAGCAAGTATTTACTGAGGACTATTATGGGCAGAGCATTGTTCTAGGCTCCCAATACTGTCAAAGAAAGATAGATGCAACCTCTGCCCTCATCAAGTTTGTGTGGCTTGGTGTGCACACTTGTAAACTTTTTTATTTTTTACAGGGATAACTGAGTTACTGTAAGTATTTCTAATGCTTTTTCAAAAGCGTTTTAAAATCTAAGATGGACTCTGTATGAAAATACACAATTTTAAGAAAATTACTAAGAACTTTCAGGATGGCAGATTAGGTAAATGCTATGACTACTGCATCCCAGAATCACACTAAAATTACAAATAAATTATAGAACAAGCAACCTCAACAATCATCTGAACACTTGCTGCACAGAACCCCTATAACTAAGGATATAAAGAAGAGGTCACATTGAGACTAGCAGTAGGGGTGAAGATGCGAAACGGACTGACCTCAAACCCACAGAAAGGTTGAACGCTGGGAGAGACACCTCAGGGGCAGAGGTACCCCTGAAGAATAAGGGGCTTCCCTGCCCCATGCCAGGCTCCCCAGCCCAGGGTCCTGTATGGAAGAGGAGTTCCCATGGCATCTGGCAGTGAAAACCAGCCAGGACTCTGTCTGCCCTTCCCAGTGGGTCCAGAGGTGGCTGGAAACCATGACTCCCTCTTGTAGAGTCAGCACATGAACTCACTTGCTGGCGGGCACTCCCCTGGTCTCTGGTGGAGGGGGGTGGCAGTTCTGGAGGCCCAGGGACATGTGGGGAAGGACTGAACTGGGTGGCTTTGGTGCTGGAGTTGGAGGGACAGGAGCTATTGTCCATGTGAAGCCTGCACATGTGTGGCTTACAGAAGGATGCAATCTTTTTCAGGATTAAGCCCTCCCCCAAAGGGCAAGTCTGGGACCGCAATGGTCTGGTGGAACCCACAGGTGCACTGTCTTGGTGATGCCCTGGATCCCTGCCCTCCGCACAGGTAGTGCTATGTCACCTGGGAAACTCTTGACTGCTGGGCTGATGGCCCCACCCCACAGGATGCACATTGAAGTGGGGGTGGGGGGCCTGTAGTGGCCTGGAGAGCGGTAACCCAAGACCTGTTCACCTGCTTGTCAGCGTAGACAGGTAGTGACAAGCCTCAGATGGGAGGTGGTTGGCCACAGTGTTCTCAGGGAGTTTTTGCTGGGTGGTTGCAGGCCCAGAACCAGTGCAGGATCCAAGACTGCAATGGATTTGTAGAAACCACCAACCACACTCTTTAGCTCCCTGGAGCCCCGCTCCACCCACCTAGAGCTGCATTGCCAGGGGCACTTTGGGAGCCTGGGTGTCCAATCCCACCCTCACAAGCCATGGAGGAGGTTTTTTACAGCAGTGGAAAAACCCACAATGTCCGGGAAGATTTTGGTGGTGGACAATGACCCAAAAACTACATCACAGGCACTCTGGAGAAATTCTTGGGAATTTGCAGTCTTCTTGGGGTGCTGTGCAAGGCAGTCACAGACCGGGCACTGGCATAAGAACTGAATCTGCATTAACTTTGCAAAAACCACCAGTCACATCTCATGACTCCTTTGAACTCCACCCCACCCAGCTAGTGCTGCATGACCAAGGGCACTCTCAACACTGGGTCAACCATCCTGGCATGCACTCTTTCAATGGCTGGGC
The DNA here is from genome assembly GCA_031876335.1 of Hipposideros larvatus. Classification (NCBI taxonomy): domain Eukaryota; kingdom Metazoa; phylum Chordata; class Mammalia; order Chiroptera; family Hipposideridae; genus Hipposideros; species Hipposideros larvatus. The sequence goes on along the minus strand of CM063088.1, from coordinate 129,444,676 downwards.
CTTATGGGAAGCTGGTGAGTGGCAATAGGCCTAGGGGACACTGGGCCTTTTGCTAAGCTTCCTCAAGTCCACTATTGGTGGCAGTCAGCCTCGGTTCACAGCAAGTTCACCCCCACATGTCTCCAGTTACAGCAAAAGAGGCAGCCAACTACATATAACTTTGTGGTTCCTACCAGGTAGCTGCAGGCTGGCAACAGGCAAGTCTGAAATTGCCCTGCATGGGAGCCCCACCCAAGAGCCATCAGAAACAACACACTCAGAGGCCAGCTTCAGACCACAGCAGGGCACTATTGGTTAGCCCCACAAGCAGCACACCCAAAGGGGTGTGTCATCAGGCACAAGAGCCCACAGGAGAAAAGCCTCCTCTGAGAGGTCAGCCCCCACAGAGCAGCTCATATATTGTGGGCATAACCAATCCTCATAGCTAGTCAGCCTGGGAGTCAATCCCACCCCCTGACACAACAAAAGCAATCTAGGCTCAACTACAACAGAACACACACAACATACAAGGGATGCATCTGGGACACAAACACAGGAGATCATGGAGACTGCACAATTGGACCACACAGGACACATACTATATAAGGCCACCCAGCAAAGACTGAGAGACATAGAAGACTGACCCAATACATAGAAACAAACACAGAGAGACAGCCAGAATGAGGAAACAAACAAACAAACAAAAACATGTCCCAAATAAAAGAACAGGAGAAACCTCCAGAAATGGAGCTAAATGAAATAAAGGCAACCAACATCCTACCAGAGACAGAGTTTAAAACACTGATTATAAGAATGCTTACGGAATTTACTAAGAATTTCAACAAAGAGATAACAAGCATAAAGAAGGACACAGATATCATAAAAAGGAACCAGTCAGAAATAAAGAATACAGTAACTGAAATGAAGAATACACTATAAGGAATCAATAGCAGACTAGATGAAGCAGAGGATCAAATCAGCAATTTAGAAGACAAGGTAGCAGAAAACACCCAATCGGAACACAACAAAAAAGAACAAAAAACAATGAAGATTGTGGGGCAGCATCAAGTGTAACAACATTTGCATATAGGAGTACCAGAAGAAAAAAAGAGGGAGCAAAGGATTAAGGATCTATCTGAAGAAATAATGATGGAAAACTTCCCTAACATGGTGAAGGAAATTGATATACAAGCTCAGAAGGCACAGAAAATCCCAAACAAGATGAACCCAAACAGGCCCACACCAAGATACATCATAATTAAAATGGCAAAGGTTAAAGACAAAGAGAAAATCCTAAAAGCAGTAAGAGAAATAAAACTAGTTACTGATAAGGGAGCTCCCATAAGATAATCAGCTGATTTCTCAACAGAAACTTTGCAGTCCAGAAGGGAGTGGCAGCAAATATTCAAAGTGATAAAAAACAAAGACCTACAACCAAGATTACTCTACTCAGGAAGACTATCATTTAGAATTGAAGGGGTGATACAGAGCTTCCCAGATAAGAAAAAGCTAAAGGAATTCATTACCACCAAGCCAGCATTACAGGAAATGTTAAAAGGAATTTTTTTAAGCAGAACAAAGGAAAAAACAAATACTCAAATTAACAAAGATCAAAAATGTGATAATAAAAAAGCAATGGCTATGTACCTATTAATAATCACTTTAAATGTAAATGGATTAAATGCTCCAATCAAAAGACTTAAGGTCGGGCTGGCCGAGTGGCGTGATGGTTAAGAACTGGCTTGGGACGCCAGAGGGCCCCGGTTCAGATCCCACATATGAGGGCCAGTGACACTGCCCTCCACAGCTAAGATGCTGAACAACAGCTCAACCTGGAGCTGGGCTGCCATGGGTCGCCGGCGACGGCGTGGGCTGCAGTCCCTGTGGCAGTGGATTGCCATGGGCTACCATGTGTGGCCAGCAGCCAGCGTGAGCGGCCAGCAGCCGCCGTGAGCGGCCATCCAGAAGCCGGAGACTGATCTGCCTCGCCAGAGAAGAGCGCAATGATGGTGCCAACTTGGGCCAGTGAAGCAACATCCTCCACAACTAAATTGAAGAACAAGACGACGGCAACTTGTCTGTTCCCCTTCCCCCAATTCCCCAGCACTGTTCCCATCCTCCCAATTCCCCAACAAAAATCTTTAAAAAAAAAAAAAACTTAAGGTAGCTGAGTGGATAAGAAAACAAGACCCATACAAATGCTGTTTACAAGAGACCCACCTCAGATAGAAAGAGACACAAAGACTAAAAGTAAAGTGATGGAAAAAGATATCATGCAAACTGTAACAAGGGAAAAAAGCTGAAGTAGCAATACTTATATTGGGGGGAAAAAGACTTTTTAAATGAAGACTATAATAAAAGACCAAAAAAAAGCACTACATAATAATAAAGGATCGATCCAAAAAGACGACATAACCCTGTAAACATCTATGCACCCAACATAGGAGCACTAAATATATAAAAAAGATATTGACTGACATAAAGGCTGAGATCAACAGTAACACAATCATAGTAGGGGATGTTAACACCCCTCTGACACCAATAGACAGATCTTCCAGACAGAAAATTAACACAGAAAGAGTGGCCTTAAGTGACACATTAGACTAGATGAATTTAATGAATACTTTTAGATCATTTCACCCCAAAGCAGCAGAATATACCTTCCTTTCAAGTGTACATGGAACATTTTTGAAGATAAACCATGTTAGGCCACAAAACAAGTCTCAGTAAATTTAAGAAGAATGAAATCACATCAAGTGTCTTCTCTGACCACAGTGCTATGAATTTAAAAATAAATTACAAGAAAAGAAAAACTGAAAACACACACACAGAAACTAAATAACATGCTACTAAATAACAAATGGGTCAATAATGAGATCAAGGAAGAAATCAAAAGATACCTCGAGATAAAAGAAAATGAAAACGCAACAATCCAAAATCTATGGGATGCAGAGAAAGCTGTCCTAAGAGGGAAATTCATACCAATGCAGGCCTACCTAAAGAAACAAGAAAAATCTCAAATCAACAGTCTATCTTTACACCTCAGGGAACTGAAAAAAGAAGAGTAAAATAAGCCCAAAGAGAGTAGAAGTAAGGAAATAATAAACATCAGAGTGGAAATAAACAAAACAGAGACCATAAAACAATATAAAAGATCAATGAAACCAAGAAATGTTTTTTTCTAAAAGATAAACAAAATTGACAAGCCTTTAACCAGAGTAATCAAGAAAAAAAAGAGAGAACACCCAAATAAATAAAATCACAAATGAAAGAGGAGAGGTGACACCAGACACCACAGAAATTTTTTTTTAAAGTTTTCAGGACAAGCCGAGTGGCACGATGGTTAAGAACTGGCTTGGGACACCAGAGGGCCCTGGTTCGGATCCCACATATGAGGGCCAGTGACACTACCCTCCACAGCTAAGATGCTAAACAACAGCTCAACCTGGAGCTGGGCTGCTGTGAGTCGCTGGCGACGGCATAGGCTGCAGCCCCTGTGGCAGTGGGTTGTCATGGGCTACCGTGTGTAGCCAGCAGCCAGCGTGAGTGGCTAGCAGCCACAGTGAGCAGCTGTCCAGAAGCTGGCGACTGATCTTCCTCACCCAGGAAGAGTGCAATGATGGTGCCAACTTGGGCCAATGAAGCAACGTCCTCCACAACTAGATTGAAGAACAAAACAACAGCAACTTGTCTATTCCCCTTCCCCCAATTCCCCAGCACTGTTCCCATCCTCCCAATTCCCCAATAAAAATCTTTAAAAAAAAAAAAAAGGTTTCAAAAAATTACTACAAACAACTATATGCTAACAAATTAGACTACCTGGAAGACACGGATAAATTCCTAGAAGCAAACAATCCTCCAAGGCTGAATAAAAGAGAAACAGAAAATCTGAACAGACCAACTACTACCAACAAAATCAAATCAGTAATCAACAAACTCCCAACAAACAAAAGTCCTGGACCTGATGGCTTCACAGGTGAATTTTACCAAACATTCAAAAAAGAATTAACACCTATTCTCCTCAAACTATTCCAAAAGATCCAGGAGAAGGAAAGGCTCCCAAGCTCATTTTATGAGGCCACCATTACCTAATTCCAAAACAAGACAAAGACATTACAAAAAAAAAGAAAGAAAGAAAGAAAGAAAGAAAGAAAGAAAGAAAGAAAGAAAGAAAGAAAGAAAGAAAGAAAGAAAGAAAGAAAGAAAGGAAGGAAGGAAGGAAGGAAGGAAGGAAGGAAGGAAGAAAGAAAGAAAAACTATGGGCTGATATCCTAATGAATATAGATGCAAAAATCCTCAACAAAATATTAGCAAACTGAATTCAGCAATATATTAAAAAGATCATACAGCACAATCAAGTGGGATTCATTCCTGGGGTGGAAGGTTGGTTCAATATCTGCAAATCAATTAATGTGAGATACCACATAAACAAAATGAAAATAAAAATTATACAGTCATAGCAATAGATGCAGAAAAAGCATTTGACAAAATCCAGCATCCATTTATAATAAAAACTCTCAACAAAGTGGCAATAGAGGGACCATATCTCAATATCATAAAGGCCATATATGACAACCCACAGCTCACATAATATTCCATAGTGAAAGGCTAAAAGCATTCCCCTTAAGATCAGGAACAAGACAAGAATGTATACTTTCACCACTTTTTTTCAACATAGTACTGGAAGTTCTAGCCACAGCAAGCAGACAAGAAAAAGAAATAAAAGGCATCTGAATTGGAAAGTAGGTAGTAAAATTGTCATTATTTGCAGATGACATGATACTGTATATAGAGAACCCTAAAGATTCCACCAAAAACTATTAGAGCTGTTAAATCAATTTATTAAAGTAGCAGGATACAAAGTTAATATTCAGAAATTGGTTGCATTTTTATACACCGATAACAAACAAACTATCAGAAAGAGGAATTAAGGAAACAATCCTATTTACAATTGCATCAAAAATGAAATACTTAGGAATAAATTTAACCAAGGAAGTAGAAGACCTATACTCAGAAAATTATAAGATACTGAAGAGAGAAATTAAAGAAGATACAAATAAATGGAAGTATATACCATTGTCATGTATAGAAAGAATTAAGATGGTTAAAATATCCATACTACCCAAAGCAATATATAATTCAGCACAATCCTTATCAAATTACCAAGGGCATTTTTCACAGAACTAGAACAAATAATCCTAAAATTTATATGGAACCATAAAAGACTCCAAATAGCCACCGCAATCCTGAGAAATAAGAACAAAGTGGAAGGTATCACGCTACCTGATATCAAATACTACAAGGCTATAGCAATCAAAACAGCATAGTTTTGGCATAAAAACAGACATACCAATCAATGGAACAGAATAGAGAACCCAGAAATAAATCCATGTTTATATGGTCATTTAATCTGTAACAAATAAAGCAAGAATTTACATTGAGGTAAAGACAGTTTATTTAATAAATGGTGCTGGGAAAACTGGACAGATACATGCACAAAAATAAATTGGACCACCTTCTTACCCCATATACAAGAATAAACTCAAAATGGATTAAAGACTTAAAGGTAAGACCCTAAACCATAAAAGTCATAGGAGAAAATACAGGAAGTAAACTCTCAGACATTTCCCTTAGTAATATTTTTACTGATATATCGCCTCAGGCAAGGGAAACAAGAGAGAAAATAAACAAATGGGACTATATCAAAGTAAAAAGTTTTTTCACAGCAAAGGAAACGATAAACAAAATGACATCTTACTGAATGGGAGGAGATATTTGCAGTGATACATCTGATAAGGGGTTAATATCCAAAATTTATTTTAAAATGCATACAACTCAACACCAAAAAAACCCAAACAATCCAATTTAAAAATGGGCAGAGGACCTGAATAGACATTTCTCCAAAGAGGACATACAGATGGTCAATAGACATATGAAAAAATGCTTCAAGTCACTAGTCATCAGAGAAATGCAAATCAAAACCACAATGAGATATCACCTGACACCTGTCAGAATGGCTATCATCAATAAAACAACAAAGAATGACTGTTGGTGAGGATGTGGAGAGAAGGGAACCCTGGTGCACTGTTGGTGGGATTGCAGATTGGTGCAGCCACTATGGAAAACAGTATGGAGGGTCCTCAAAATATTAAAAACAGAAGTACCTTATAGCCAAGCAATTCCATGCCTGGGTATTTATCCAAAGAAATCCAAATTACTAATTTGAAAAAATGTATGCACTGCTATGTTTACTGCAGCACTATTCACAATAGCCAAGATATGGAAACAACTGAAATGTCCATCAATAGACGATTGGATAAAGAAACTATGGTACATTTATACAATGGAGTATTAATCTGCCATAAAACAGAATGAAATCTTACCATGTGCAACAACATGGATGGACCTAGAAGATATTATGCTAAGTGAAATAAGTCAGTCTGAGAAACATAAATGCCATATGATCTCATATGTGGAATCTAAAGAACAGAAAAAATGAACAAACACAACAGAAATAGACTCAAAGATACAGAGAAAAAACTGATGGTTGCTAGATGAGAGGAGGGTGCGGATGGGGGAGAAGGGGAAGAGACTAGAAGGTACAAATTGGTAGTCACAAAATAATCATGGGGATGTGAAATACAGTATGAGGAATATAATCAATAATGTAAAGGTTATGTAGGGTGCCAGATGGGTACTGGACTTATCAGGGGGATCACTTAATAGATTATGTAGATGCCTGACCACTGCACTGTACACCTGAAACTGATATAGAATAATATTGAATGTCAACTATAATTTACATATAAATATAAACATAATTATAAATATACATATACATATACATATGAATATATGTATAAAGTACAGTATAGCGAATATAGTCGATGGTATTGTAATAGCTATGTACAATGTCAGAGGGATAGTTGACTTGGGGGGGTTATCACTTTGTGAGGGGTGTAAATGTCTAATCATTATGTTGTTTTGTATACCTGAAACTAATTAAAAAAAAAAAAGAGCTCTCAGAAAAGAAATCTATTTAATTTCTGCCACCAATTGGATTTTCCCTAATGTGAACCTTGCATTGGATCTGGGAAGTTCTTTTGTTGTTGAAATTATATAATTTTAAATCTTTAATAAGCATGCTAAGGGAATTCACTTTTTATATCTAGGAGATTGTGAAACCAGAGGCAAAAATTATGAGGCCAAAGAGGAAAAAATTAAAAATTATTAATACTTGAAAATTAGTATATTATGGTAGATAGGAGTACTTCTCAAATTTCATGTCATTATATTCCTATTAATTTTGTTTAAACTCGTTTTATTTATTTTATTAAATTATTTTCTAATTACAGCTGATATACAATATTATATTAGTTTCAGGTATACAACATAGTAGTTAGATATTTACATAATTTACGAAGTAGTCCCCCCAATAAGTCTAGTACCCATCTGGCACTGTACATAGTTATTACCATATTATTGACTATATTTCCTGTGCTGTACTTTGTTTCCCTATCACTATTTTTATAATTGGCAATTTGTATTTCTTAATCCCTTTCACCTTTTTCACTGATTTCCCCAACACCCGCCCATATGTGGCATAAACTCATTTTAACATGACACATTTACTCTCACAATACACAGAACTCTTTATGAGATACTGTCCATAATTATATTGCTCAAAAAAAACTTCAAATGAAGAAAATTGTAAGGCATGATATCATTAACATATTCTAAAAGTATGATTTCTACAAGACTCTTCACATCTACATATATAAAGGCAAGATTTACATTGGCTGTAAAACAAATTTAGTGCATTCTATAAACAAAATTTGGATTTTTTTAGAGAAATGGCTACTATGATAGAAAATTGTCCCTCCTTATCATGCCAACATCACTGTGCATACCTTTCACTCTGAATGGCTGCTTAATAAAATGGTGAAGGGACTAAATTGAAAAGGAATCTGATGGAAACTGAAACACCTGATAATATATTTCACATACATCATATATTTTCACTTAATTGGCGATAAGACCCCATTGAAAGACCCATTAAGAAACTTATAAAAGAAACTGAAATACGTTTTCTTGGCAAGCAAGATGCCAGAGAAGTAGACAATTGATGATATTTCTCTATACAGTTATATCTTCTATATTACGATTTGCTTTCTAATCTTATGTACTAAGAGAGACATTATTTGTATTAAAAACAAAAACGAAACCCTGTGATTACTTAAGGAAAAGATTCAACAAACCTTACCGGTTGAGTGGACATGAGTGTTGAAGACAAGGGTGGACAGACGGGGCCTGAGTGAAAGGGGCAACATTTCAGGACATCTGGGTGACCATGGGAGAGGACCAGCTTGGTGAAATTTTCATAAATTCTATTTTCATCATGTTGCTTTTAAGGAGCCTTTGAGACACCCGAGTGGAGAAGTCAAGTAAGCATTTTGGTCTCTGATGTGGCCCTCAGAAGAGAAGTCTGTGGGAAGCAGTACCATGCTGAAGGGGATTGAAACCAGAGGCTGGAAAGAAATGTATGGTGAGAGAATGTGGAGAGACACAGGAGGAAGGCTTGGAAAGTCTGAGAGAACTTCATCATCTCTGAGTCAGGAGGATGGTAAAGAGCTAGAAAAGGATATACACAGAAATAGGGACCTGCAGTAGGATGCAAAGCGGAAAGTGTGAAATTACAGAAGCTGAGCACAGGAACTGTTGGAAAGAGACTGTAAAGTATGGTACTGTGTTGAACACAGATGAAAGAACTAGTTTAAAAAGCACCTCCCTCCCCCTGTCCTTTTTTTAAAAAAAAAAGACCATACAGAAGTCAAATTAGAGTAGATTCAAGGTGACTGGAAAGAGTGGAAGTGGAAACAGGGAGAACAGACAAAACTTTCAAGGAATTAGACTTTGGAGATGAGAGAAGAAAGAGAACAGTGTGTGAAGATGCTGTGGGTTAAGAGAATTTAACTCCTGGAAAAAGCAGCGCTGCTCCTTTGAGTATACTTATTAACAGAAAGCAGATCCTGGAACGTCCAGAAACAGAGGACAGTGCAAAACGGACAGTGGCCGGGGAGAGGGCATTCAGGAGAGGGCCCTGATTCAGACATGAAAGTGCACATCCGCCTCTTGGTGCAAAAAGGGGAAGAGGCAAGGGAAGCTTTTGAAGACTTCTAAGAAAGCAGGGAGGTTTTCTGGCTGATGCAGTTTATGTTTTCTTTTTCTGTAAAATTTAAGATGAGATCATCTGTTGAGTTTGTGTTTCTGTTGGGAGATGGTTGGAAAAAAAGTGTAGAAGGTATTAACAAGTAATTTGGGAGTCTGGGGAAGTAATTTGCATAGGAAAATAGAGTACGAATACATGGCAGTGCCATAAGTCCAGCTGAAAAAAGAGTATGTTATTATGCAAACCCATATGTGCAATATTGTACATATCTATCTATATATACACATACACAGATATACACATGAGTATATGCATGCATCTGATGTTGCCTAGATGGGTAATATCAATATATCTCTCTGCAGATATGCACAGAGAAATGTCTGGAAGCATATGAATATAAAGAATTGGTCAATAATATCATATATTTACATACCTGATATGCATGCATATAGAATCACCTTCAATGATGTATCAATACATCCATCTATGTGATAAAATTTAAGATGATTTTCACTTTTTTTGTACTTTTATTTATTTTTGCACATTATGAATGAGCACTAAGGCAAAGAAATAGTAAAATTATTCTGTAAGTTAAATTGACTATGTTATCTGTAAAATAATTGACTGCAATAACCTAACTATATATTTTTACCTTGTAGTACTCATTCAACTCTAAATAATTCTGAGAGGCAACACATCAACAAGTTCCAACCTCATGTACGAGCTAAAAGAAACCACAGTGACATAACTCCTGTCTTATAAAAGTCTACTTTCCAATAGTTTCCTTTTTATATTACTGACACCAGAAATTATTTCATGAATCAGATCGCCTCTTTATGCCAGCTGCTGCAAAGTACAGAGTCAGGTAATTAACATCCACAAGATTCTCTCCCTCCACTTACCACAGCAGGTTAACAAAAAACTAGTTCTGGGGTCTAACATTAGGTATTACTCAAGAAAAAAATTCTCTGATGAGTAATGAATTAGGAAAACTGGATTAAATGAAGTTGAATATCAGGTTTGGGTTTTCTGGCTTTTTATTTTTTTAATTCAGGAGACTTCAGAATCTTTAAGGGTTTCTCTAATAGGTAGAGTTAGCAGTATTTTGCCAGGCTTCTTTGTCTCAGGCTGTGTGTGTGTGTGTGTGTGTGTGTGTGTGTGTGTGTGTGTGTGTGTGTGTGTGTGTGTGTGTGTCGCCTGCAGGGTGCTGCCTCACAGAACATATTTTGCAAACTGGGCAATATTTTGCAAACTGGGCAATGCCACAGCTTAGCTCATGCCTTTCTCTAAATTTTTAAAATTCCTGTCTATCTCAGTTTGAACTTGTTATCTTTCTTATTTTTCTGTAACACAGCTTAATTTTTTAAACACAGAGAGTAAACAAATAACTTTAATGAGTGGTTTATCCTATCATGATAGGGTAGCACTGTTTTTTGTTTTGTTTTGTTTTGTCTTGTTTTTACCAATCAGGATTATCAAACAACAAGGCTTCCAAAAATGGCACTATTAAGTGATTTTCCATTTCCATAATAAAATTGTATTATAATATTGAATTATATATGAAATATATAACTATATGTAATTATATAAAATTGCATTATATACATTTGAAACCTATGTAATTTTACTAATCATTGTCACCCCAATACATTTAATTAAAAAATGAATTATGATATGTCTAAATTATTAGATATGTCAAAATTCTCAAATTATTTAGAAACTACTGGTAAACTGACTTCACAGAGATGTGAAATTCAAGAATTTTCTATCATTTTTTAATTTGTGACTATATGGTTATTTAAGAAAATATTAATAAGCATTAAATATTGTAAGCTGCAGTCCATTGTTTAACCTCTTTAAATTATTATAACTTAAGCATGTAATATTGAGTAATGAAGTGATTTGCATTAAATCAATATTAGGAAACCAAAGCATTAAAATAAATAGGAAGGAATAGATCCAAGATAATAACGATATCTGAGAACTAATGATATTATTCTTTCTCAGGCATTATAACACATACATATATATATATATATATATATATATATATATATATATATATATATTTATTTATTTATTAAATATATACGTATTTCCTAAACGGCAATAGTCAACTAGGTCGAAATAATATTTTAAGTGATTTTAAGTGATTGCCAAAACAAAAAAACTTTAGCAAATTAATTGTATTGATTTTTGTACTCCTTTTATTTGTAGGGAAAGTCAGTCCATGTGCATTTGATTCTTTAATACTTAACTCACCAAAAAATTTGTTTTGGAAATTATTGCCCAAAGCCTTTTGAGGTTTTAGAGTCAGTTTCTTACCCAAGAATTTTAAGATAGGTTTTACTCTGAGAAAAAGTGGTTCAAGATACTGGTTTGGTCTTTCAAAACCAATAAAGTTTAAATAGTGAATTATTTTGCGTGAAATTTCCCCAAAAATTTATAATTATAAATTATACACTGTATTAATAAAATACATATACTCATTTTTCTTGTTCCTGTAGGTGATCTTCCAAATTAATTCACTGTAGCTAAGAATATGCCTTTTAAAAAACATGGAGAACTTAATATGAAGTTAACATACAATCGAAATTATAGTTTAATGGTAGAAAGAGACCCAGGAGAAAGCAGTAGAAATTATATGTACAACAAATAGGGGATTTTTATTACACAGGTATATTATTAATAAGTCCAAAATAATTCTTAAGCAGTGATGTTACCTGAAACTTCTCATATCCAAATTTATTGGAGCTATATTTGTGACAAAAATTCTAATATTAAAAATGTTTTCTTAGTAATTTTTCATTTAAAAATAGCAATGCCCTATATTTTATAAGCTAGATGTAATTACTTAATTAATATCAAGCAAAAACTAATGCCCTAAACTTTAAAATAAAGAAATAAATGAAGCATATGAGAAGGCAAGTATAGATGTAACAATTTTCTGGGTTACCTACATTCTGGAGAGATGTTTCAGACAAATGAGATGTACTACACTTAGGAAATTCAGACACACTAAATGAACCTAAAACCATTTTTACTAAACATTAATTACTTTAAAGAAGAAGAGAATGTTAAAATAGGAAGAACAATTAACAGTTTTATATATAGTTTTACATCTATTTTAAATATAATGTATATTATATATCTATATATGTATTTTTTAAGTTGTTTTTATTGCAACATTATTATAGTATAAAAGAAACAAAAAAGAAAAAGCAAATTTCTACAAGCTCATTACACTCTAAACTCAACTGTTTTCATAGTTCTATTTCTTTTCAGGTAAACAGGAATCTTTAATTATAATTTGTTTACATTAAAAATTTACTCGGTTTTATTAATTAAAATAGATTGCATTCACACGTAATCTTTACAAGATCAGATTAAAAATACATATATAGACTATGTGTGAACTCAATCTATATATGTATTTTTAATCTGACCTGCTTTCTTACACCTAATCATCTATCCATATGTAATAGAAATATCCGTATCTATGTCTAACTCCATGCATGTATAAATCTATCTATGTATCTATCATCTGTCAATGTATGTATAATCCAGGTATATAATCCATCTTTTTAGTAGTTGCTTAATATTCTACAGTATGGACATTTCAAAATTGTTTTACTAGTTGTTTCCTTTTTAAAAAAATACCATACAAGGGCCTGACTAGTGAATAACCTACAAGCTCTTAACTCTTAGGACTTAGAAGTTACAGATTCCATTGTAATGGAGTGGGGTTCATGTATCAGATAAATCCTTGCAAGGTAAGGTAACCATTGACCAAGTGGGAAATCCTTAGCTGCTCCTGCCCGCCTTGTAGACAATGTGTATGTATTAGGCCCCAGTCACAGATGCGGAATGTGATGCCACCACAGAGTAGGCAGGGCAGGGGCAGATTTCCCACACCTGTGACAAACACTAATAAAAGCGACATGGGATCATGCTGAATCATCATAGGGATTTTGAAGTTTTCAGGAAGGTCAGGGAAAGTTTGATGGGGAAGATTACAATTTGGCTGAGATCTGGAGGGGCATAGGGGTTAGCCGTGGAAGAGGGGGAACAAGAATGATTCAGGTGGAAGCGTGTGAGGGGCTGAGCAGGACCCAGGGGGCTGGAAGCAAAAAAGCTTCAGGGTGGGGTATGAAGAAGCCTGGCCAGTGCTCTGTGCACTGACCCCAAAGGCTATTTTACGTACTTTGGTGTTATCTGAAGATTAACAGGACACCAATGGACTTTTTAAGTTAAACACATCAGATGTGTATTTCAAAAGGCCGCCTATTACTACAGAGCAGAGAATGGACTGTGAAAATGTGTTTCCCAGTGGCACTGGGGAGACCACTTGAAAAAGTATGTTTTGTTTTGTTTTGTTTTAGTAATCCAGCAAAAAATGTTTGTAGGTTGAACTATGCTGTAATGATGGAGAGTAAGAGAAATAAATGTATTGGAGAAAAATTATACAATGATCAACAGGACTTGGTTTATTTGAAGGTAAATTTGGCTGTATGATGAGATCCAAGTTTTAGGCTACAGGTAATTAAGACACTTGTTACATTAAGTACTTAAAATGAGAACTTAAGCAGAAATATTTTTATTAAATTATTATTTTTATTATGATGAAACTGATGATTAATGAAAGCATTTAGTGTTTAAGAGTTCAGGCACTGGGTTACAAATGTCTTCATTTGAATTCCAGATTCACCATTATACTCACTTTGTGGTCATAAGTAATGTAAATTCCCTAAAAGCCTATATATATATATGTATATATTTGTTTTTTACCTGTAAAATAGAGCTGCCAACCTCATGTGGTTGTTATGAGAAGTAAATAAATGAAAAAGAATGCTTAATATATGACATTTGGCACATTCCATGAAGCTAAATAAATGATTATTATTATTGAAATTATTATATAAAGCATCATGTCATCTGCAAAAAGTGACAATTTAACTTCTTCATTCCCAATTTCAATGTTTTTTATTTCTTTCTCTTGCCTGATGCTCTGGCTAGGACTTCCCAATACTATGTTGAAAAGCAGTGGTGATAGGGGACAGCCCTGTCTTATTCCTGAATGTAGAGGAAAAGGCTTCAGTTTTCACCATTAATTATGATATTAGCTGAGGGTTTGTCATATATGGATGGCCTTTATTATATTAAGGTATTTTCCTTCAATACCCATTTTATTAAGTGTTTTAATCATAAATGGATATTGTAACTTGTTAAGTACTTTTTCTGCATCTATTGATATAATCATATGATTTTTGTCCTTTATTTTGTTTATGTTGTATATCACATTGATTGATATGCATATGTTGAACCATTCTTGTGCCCCTGGGAAGAACCCCACTTGATCGAGATGTATGACCATTTTAATGCATAAAGAGGACATACAGATGGCCAATAGGGATATTAAAATATGCCCAACATCAGAGAAACGCAAATAAAAACCACAATGAGATATCACCTCACACCAGTTAGAATGGCTATCATCAAAAAGACAAATAATAACAAGTGTTGCAGAGGCTGTGGAGAAAAAGGAACCCTCATACACCGTTGGTGGGAATGCAGATTGGTGCAGCCGCTATGGAAGGCAGCGTGGAGGTTCCTCAAAAAATTAAGAATAGAATTACCATATGACCCAGCAATCCCTCTCCTGGGTATATACCCAAAAAATCTGAACACATTTGTCCATGAAGATATATGTGCTCCAAAGTTCATTGCAGCTTTATTTACAGTGCCCAAGACATGGAAACAACCAAAGTGTCCTTCGATAGATGATCGGATAAAGAAGATGTGGTATATATACACAATGGAAAACTATTCTGCCATAAGAAAAGATAAAATAGTGCCATTTGCAACAACATGGGCAGATCTTGAGCTTATTATGCTAAGCGAGATAAGTTACACAGAAAAAGTCAAGAACCATATGATTCACTGATATGTGTGATATAAAACTGAAAGCAACAAAGGAACAAGACAAACAAATAAACAAAAACTCATAGACACAGACAATAGTTTAGTGGTTACCAGAGGGTAAGGGGGAAGGGGCTTGATAGAAGAAGGTAAGAGGGGTCAAATATATGGTGATGGAAGGAGAACTGACTCTGGGTGGTAAACACACAATGTGATATACAGATGATGTATTACAGAATTGTACACTTGAAACCTATGTAATTTTACTAACCGTTGTCACCCCAATACATTTTAATTAAAAAACAAAAAGATGGCCGGCCGAGTGGCACGTTGATTAAGAGCTGTCTTGGGACGCCAGAGGACCCCGGTTCGGATCCCACATATGAGGGTCAGTGACACTGCCCTCTGCAGCTAAGATGCTGAACAACAGCTCAACCTGGAACTGGGCTGCCCTGAGTCACCGGCAATGGTGTAGGCTGCAGTCCCTGCAGCAGTGGGTTGCCATGGGCTACCATGTGTAGCCAGCAGCCAGCGTGGGTGGCCAGCAGCCGCAGTGAGTGGCCGTCCAGAAGCCAGCAACTGATCTGAGTCACCCAGGAAGAGCGCAATGATGGTGCCAACTTGGGCCAGTGAAGCAGTGTCCTCCACAACTAGAATGAAGAACAAAAGGACAGCAACTTGTCTGTTCCCCTTCCCCCGATTCCCCAGCGCTGTTCCCCTCCCCCAATTCCCCAATTAAAAAAAAATCTTTAAAAAAGAAATTACTCCAAGAGCACCATTATTAATTGGGAAAAGCATTGTGATAAGAGTTGATTTTCAAATTTCAAATAGAGGCAAGAATTGCAGTTTCTGTTGACTCAAAGGTTATTATCGGAGTTAGAAATCCTCTCTCCTTAAACATGAACGTTCAATGTAAAGGGGGATCTTGAGTGCTAACTTTTAGCGAAATCTGGTTATTTTTGACATTCCTCAGGGTGCTTGGGCAAGTCTGAGCATCTCAGCTGTGCCTTTGACTGCCTTTGCTTACCCAAGAAACAGCAACACCATGAAGAAGCACTGGCTCCATTGTCTGGGATTAACACTGCATCATAAGTTGCGTAATTATGATAGCCATAATCAAAACATTTATTTCTAAGATGAATAAAAGAACATCAATTTCTATATTAATTGACAAAATTTACTAGAGATAACATATACTAAATTCACTTCAGATATCACCCTATTATTTTATTAATCTAGAAAGTAAACACTTTTTGCTGCTTTAACTCCTCAGTTGAATCATCCTACCGATTTAAAATTATACAGTGTCAGCACATGCATTGTAATTGGTTGCTGCAGGATACTGATCATTATTTGGCCATGCAAGGTGAAAACTATACCAAATACTAAGTGCTAATATACATGCTATGTTTTAATTCATCTTTTTGTTCTAGGATACAAGGAAATCAGGGGAAATGTGTTTGTCAATAAACCTTGATATATTTCTTTCTAGAGTAATGATTATAACATTAAATTTCAAAGATATACAATAGTATTTAAGCAATTTAAAATATGCCAGTCCCTACCAATTGGTCAAAGTCAGGAATTTTTAAAAAGGAAAAATCAGTTTCTGTTGAATTTCATTTTATGCTTATGTTAGAAATTTGTAAAAGTTGTCTCTTGCTAGCTATCAGATAATGAAATAACAATGAATTCAGCTCCAGGCAAGCTGCTTTTCAGGCAGACCTGTCAGGAGAGAGTCAGACAGCTCCACGTAATTCATTCTTGCCACAGGGTCTCAAATGACTTGTGAAGGAAGGCGGAACTTATAAAATGTAAATAGCATTAACTTACAGCAAGAACTAGAAAAAGTTCTTGGTGTTTCTTGAGAGGCAAAAGATGAGTAGTAAGCAAAGAAGGCTGTATGGGATTTGAGAATACTAAAAAGAGGAGTTTGTCAGTTTTTAAGGACACACCTAATCAAGGATTACTGGGACTAATACATTCCAGTGTTCTACATGTCTTTTATTCCTCGAAATAATCTTATGCAAATAAATCATATGCAAATGAACTTTGGATCAAGATACGAAAATAATATACTAATGAAAATAAAATGAATGAAGCTAGAAATACCCACAAACAGGCTCAAAGCTCTGGTCTGTTTGCTAATTATTCAACATGCAACTTGCATTCCGGAAGTAACAGAAACATGGAGCTCGCACGCAGACTGTCCGTGAGCCCTAAACCAAAACTGAAGTCTGGACGCTCCTCACTGGGGTTGTGCTAGCAGAACACGCAGTGCGAGGACTCCTATTAGGGCAGCCAGCTTCCCTCTTACAGAGTTCCCATGTGGAAAAACCCTAGGACCACTTTACCGTGGCAAATGTTAGTACTTTAACAGCGCATCCCACGGAACTCGTAAATCTTTGTATTTTGAACACTAGTATATTGAAGTACTCAGGAAAAATATGAGGAGATATAAATAAAAGCAAGCCTCCAGGTAAGTTTATTTCTTTTTTTTTTCTTTACTTCTTTTGTTTGCTATTAATTCACACAAGAACGTGTCAGAACTGCCTGTCTAGTATAGTTTACAACTTATTCTCTTCGGGCTGACTGGGCAGAGCCAATGGAGAGAAGAATGAAAATATCCTTTAGGTGTGAATTTGTCATCAGAACAGGTCAACAGGATGGAAAAGCAGTGATACCAAGTTCACACCAGCTTATCCCTGTGTCAAGATAAGGAATGGCCTTGGTCTTGTCTCTGGATGTTTATGGTCATTTCACTCAATTCTCTTTCCTGCCAATGTCACATAAAGCATTTCTGTGTGTCATCACATTTCCAATGGGAACTAAGACTCAGTCTGCTTATGAATATTGGGGAACACTTCTATATATTTAATAGATCAATATGGAAATGTCCTTTGTAGAAAATTTATTTCAAGCTCCTCCTTCCCCTTCATTGTAACAGCTCTATGAGAACATGACTATACAAAAAAATAAATACATTAATAAAAGTCACAGTCTTTGAAATCTACCACCAAGGCCATTAAGGTTTTTCTTTTTTGGCCTTGGAGAAAATCTTTCTCAACAACAGGAATTCTGCTCCCAATCATGCAATGGATGTGAATCACTGCCTAGGCGTCCACCACAAACACTTTGAGTTCTAAACTCAATTCTGCCTCAGATTTGCTGCATTACGCTGGGAAATGCCTTTGCATTTCTCTTTTCTGGTTCCTTCATCACTAAAATGGTGTTAATAAAAGTCATCACCTGTCTGCCTTCCAGGGATACTGTGAAGATAAACTCATATTCTTAGTCAAGCACGCAGCTAATAGAATTCTCAATAGTAACTGTGCTCATAACCATAACAGCAGCAAGGAGACATTATCCTGCTGTGGGTGTTACAATTTATTGGCTTGGGAACTTGACTCCAGGCCTGCGATTATAGAAATCTGAGGAGGTGACACTCTCATTTGCACACTCCTTAGCGATAGATGCCTGTTTCTTTAGCTTTTGCAGAGAAATTAGAAATATTTTTGTATTTGGGAAGGTGGGGAGACAGTTTTTTCTTCTAACTTTAAATTTAATAATATATGATGGTATGTTCTGCTTACATTCATGCATATAGAGTTTTAAGGATCCAGCAGACAGGTCACTTTATTTCTCTTATTGTCTTTGAAAGTGTTGACAGAAAATGGAAGGGGATACACACAGGTCTGACCCATCCGTGTGTACACAGGTAACCATCTGCACAGCAGGGTTGGCTGAGGGCTACTAAGTCTCCCTAATGCCTCCTGATGTGAAACTGTCAAGATCCATCCAGTATTCAGGGATAGAGGCACTGTTATCTGGGAGACACTGGGAAGACACTGGGAGGGTTTAGTTGACCTTATTAAATTTAACTGTCAGATAGGAGAAAGGGGGATGGCAGTCTGCTAGAGGCGGCCAGGAGGAGTGGTGCTGCTCCACCTGTGTGGGTCTGCATTAGCCAGGCTGCGCTGACTGCTCTAATGAACGGCTGCTGGGCCTAATGGCTTCACACATAGAAGTTTACTTCCTGCCCATCTGAGGAGCTCTTCAGGACAGCTCCAGACCCATTCTGCTGTGTGGTATTGCTCTCCCCTATGACATCGAACCCTTGATTCAGCCCTCCGATAGGGAAACAGTGAAGATTTTGTGAGAAAGGTTTTAATGGACAGATGATGAGGTGATAACATATTCCATTGGCAAGAACTCACGAAAATGACCTCCAACTGCAATGGGACAGGGAAATGTATGTTGCTGTGTATCCAAAAGGCACAGGGAATCCTATAATCTCTTCCATGAGGCTCTGGGATATACCAAGAGTGGGAAACAGCATAGGTTTTGGTGTCAGATAAACCACATATTCATTCTGGCAACTCTGCCAGCCACGTGACCTTGGATTTATTGTTTAACATGCCATGTAATGCTTGTAGGCTCTTGAGCAAGTTTTTCTTCCCCTCCTCCACTTTGCCTCCTTCCTCTCTCCCTCTCTCCCTCTCTCCCTCTCTCTCTCTCTCTCTCTCTCTCTCTCTCTCTCTCTCTCTCTCTCTCTCTCTCTCTCTCCCCTACTTTCATTTTTTAAAAATATCTCAGTCTTTTTTTTCTTCTTGGGATCTTCCTCAAAGGGTAGTGTTGAGAATCATATTAAGTAATGCATAAAAGTTACCATTATGTCTGGGGCCAAATATGATCTCAAAGACTTATTAGTATTTTTTTTATATACCTTGGAAAGACTTGAGGTGGTGGTAACAAAAGTGGATTATAGACACCTGAGTTTCTCTCATTTTGTTATCTGGCTAGACATGAGTTAAAAGAGTTTTCAGTCTTTGAGACATCAAATAATGATATTTACTGTGTGTGTGTATTGACCCTACATCCATGTTCCTGAAAGACAGAATATAGAGAAAATTGGGGACTGCAAAGTTTAATTATAGTCCTCGCATTCCTCAGATATGTAGTTTCCTTTCCAAATGTTTGGAAGAATATGTGTGAGTACAAGGAAACAAGGTTTTTTAAAATAAAAACTGTGAGATCCCAGCATCTTTTGGGATTTGAGCCTTATACGTTTCTTCAGTCAGTCTGTCTATACTAATTAAATCCACTTAATTGAGCTACAAATCTGTGAGGTTGAGTTAAGGAATTTTGCAAACGTCCTGCTTGTTGACAAATCAAAATGATTACAGTCATCCTGCTCACTGTGCTTGGCTACAGGAGAGGACAGAGGACGAGAGGAAGATCTGATGAGAGGAAATGCGCACATTCTAAAATGTGGACAAGAGTTGGTTCCGGTTCAGGATTAGCTGCATGCAGATGTTGCTGTTGGCGCCTGTTTAAAAAAAGTTTTCTCAATTCAAATCTGAATGATGATCTTCTGTCCCTTACTAATGGGACATAGATTGAGATATTTTTAATATCAACTGGCCTTCTTGCTCTACTGCTATAATGTTCAATGTGTTCTGAAAAATAGTAATTAAAGATGTGATTCTTTTTGAAAGGAAGATAAGTCATAGAACCCTGAAGCTAAGATAATTTCTCAGCACACTTGTACTGTCTGTATTCTGAGATCCACCCCCAGTTAAAATTCATGAAATGAAGCTTTCTGAATTTCAAAATGCTTATCATCCCAATAACAACAAAAACAAAAACTGTGTTTAAAAAGCAAGTGTTAGAGGCCAGCTGGGATTGAAGTTTGGCTTTTTAAACACTATGAATAATATAAATTCTTTTTTCTGAAAATGCTTCAAGAAAAGGAATTAGTGGTTTAATGTGATCTTTACCAGCTCTCCTTTTCACTTTTGGCCATTATTTACAGATACAAGAAATGGAAGTCAAGTATTTATAATTATAACTTGTCAGTCTGAATCATGGAACCAATGTAATCAATTCCATTGTTAGGTTAATTACTATTTATGTATTTTAACACATGACTACTTCTCCACTTCAATATTCTGGGTTGTAAACTTTCTTATAATATATTTTAACATGCAATATAATGATAAAAGAGATTGTATTTTTCTGTGAAATATTAATGTTGGTACGTTTGAATATTTAATGTCTTAATAGTAGAATATTTTATTTGAGAAATTAAAGTCCAATATCAAAATGGTAAACATAAGTAATGGCTTTATAAAAACATAATTCACCCTTTGCAAAAACACATTACCTATGAGAAAATAAGGAGGATTTTTAAGCCAGTTTTTCAGATAATTTTTTTTTACAGCTTATTTTTTAAATTGTATCTTAAACCATGTTGAGAAACTGATGCCTGTGTCAAAGTTCCATGAGACTGAAACTGTTCCAATGAAAAATAATCCCCTGACACGGTCAAATTAAATTTCATCTACTAGCTTTTAGTCTTACTTCCAAATTCATTTTATCATATGCACCTTAAATTAAAAAGCAACAGGAAAAGTCAGGCTGAGCAGCTGTCCTGCTATCATAAAAATCCTGGGAATGAAACAAACTATGGTTCCGAATTCCATTTCAGTGCTGATGAGGAAGCTACACCACAAAGACTTCCTTTGCTGCCTTTTACAGACATTCACGAGGACATATGTCATCATGGTATGAAACATGTTCACACCATAAGAATATGGCATATAGATTCTAAAGACTCACTCACTAAAAGCCCAGTGATCTTCAAAAAAACAATCTTTTCTCATAAATTCACATAACTCCTTAAAATTGTCCCTATTGTTCATGGCTTTGGCTCATATCATTTCAGGTCCTACAAGGCTTTCAGTTGAAACAATATTATAGCTTGTATTTGTGGGTGAATTGTATATAATGAAGCAGTTTCATACCTATTATCTCTTATGATCCTTATACCCAAGTTTTATAGGGACAAAAAGGTGGGGGAGAGTTCCATGGAGATGAAAGGACCCTGTCAAAACCACATGTTTGACCTATGGATTTTAATCCTGGCCAATTTTTCTTTATATGATAATAATATCTTCACTTACTATTTCATTGTATAGATTAATTTATCTTATCTGGAAATGCTAGGAAAGTTCATTTTGATAAAATATTAAAGGAAATAATGTAAAGTATTGACCCATGCCTAGAAGGACAGGCCAATTTAGATGGGAAGCTCAGGAAAAGAGGGAAGAATGTTAACCCTTCCCCTACCCCCCAAAAAGAAAAAAAAAAGTAGAGAAGAAAGAATAGCTTTCAGATATCCTGAACAAAAACCATTCCAATAAAAACAGCTAAAAATGCTAGAAGACAATTTAAACACATGCACACACACCCACATACACACACACTGCATTATTCAGCTGTCAAGAAAGTGAGGCATTCTGAAAAACTGAAAACAAATCTAAAAATGGGAATCCAAGAGAAAAGCAAAACATTGAATCTGGATTTCGCTCTTATATATCTGATAAAACTTGGTAAACATGAGTTTTGACTTATAAAATGAAGATAAAGAAAGTGATGACCAAAATGTAGAGTCTAATAGGACCCAGAAGTACACAGCTCACTAATGGTGCCCTGGAGAAAAACCTGCCCCATAGACTAAAAAAGGAAAGGGCCTTGGCTCAGGTTGGAGGAAAAATAAACTCTCTTTTTATAATTCAGGAGAAAAGCCAACCCACATATGAAATATAGGGCTGTATTTATACCATCTATATGGAAAATAAAACACCTCTAGAAAAGAAATTAATTTATTATGTTCCAAGTTTACTGTATACATAGAAAAAAACACAAATCCTTTTGGAGGAATAGCACTTCACCTCTTTTGCAGAATATTCTCACATATAAACTTGTAAGAAAGGTGAGATTACAGTTAAAAAGAAAATCACAAGACACACACACAAGAAAGCAAGCTGAAGAGGTTATTAAAAATAAGATTAGGGCTGGCCGAGTGGCGCGATGGTTAAGAACTGGCTTGGGAACCTGAGGGCCCCGGTTCGGATCCCACATATGAGGGCCAGTGACACTGCCCTCCACAGCTAAGATGCTGAACAACAGCTCAACCTGGAGCTGGGCTGCCGTGAGTCGCTGGCTACGGCATAGGCTGCAGCCCCTGTGGCAGTGGGTTGCCATGGGCTACCGTGTATAGCCAGCAGCCAGCATGAGCGGCCAGCAGCTGCAGTGAGCGGCCGTCCAGAAGCCGGCGACTGATCTGCCTCGCCCGGGAAGAGCGCAATGATGTGCCAACTTGGGCCAGTGAAACAACGTCCTCCACAACTAGACTGAAGAACAAAAGGACAGCAACTTGTCTGTTCCCATCCCCCAATTCCCCAATAAAAATCTTTAAAAAATAATAATAAATAAGATTAAACAGCAAGGGGATATAAAAATGATGAAACACATTTTAAAAATAACCAAATTGAAATCTAAACCTGAAAAACAAAAAGACTGAAAATTAAAAAATAATCAGTAGGTATAACAGCAGTTTACACCTAAATGAAGAAAGAATTAAAGAATTATCTGGAAATTATTTAAGATGGCAGAAAATGGACAAAAGGTTGAAAATGTGAAAGATGAGTTAAGAGAAAAGAGACAATAGAGGAAGAAGTTTAACATTCGAATTGGAGTTTTTGAAGGTGAGAAGAGAATGACTGGAAGAGAGAAAATATTCAGAGAGAGAAGGGCTGAGAAATTTCTAGCAAGTCTAAAAAGTGTGAATACTCAGGTCAGAGTCTCAGTGACTTCCAAACAACATCTCTTTGGGGGAAAGTTGTTACATTGTTACATTGTCTTTTTCAAGGAATTTATACATTTCATTTAAGTTGTAAAATTTTAGGTCACAATTTTAATGCCCATGGGATCATTAGTGATGGCTTTGATTTTTTTTTCGATATTAGTAATGTTTATTTTTTTTTCTTGTTCAGCCTGGTTAGGGGATTACCATTTTATTGACATTTTCAAATAACCAAGTTTTGATTTCATTTATTCTCTATAATGTTACCCTGTTTTTAACTTCATTCATTTATGCTCTAATGTTTATTTCTTTTCTTCTGCATTCCTTTGATTTATATTCCTCTTATTTATTTATTTCATAAGGTGGAAGCTTAGGTTATTGATTTAAACCTATCTTCTTTTTGACAGTCAATGATGTAAGTTTCTTTTTAAGTATGCTTTTGCTGCATCCCACAAATTTTGATATTTTATTTCAAATTCAAATTTGAAATTGAAAAAATTATTTAGTTTGAAATATTTTTAATTTCTCTAGACTTCTGCTTTGACCCATGTATTATTTAGAAATATGTTGGTTGATTTCTAATACCTTAGGGTTTTCCAGCCATCTTTCTGATATTAATTTCTAGTTTAATCCCATTGTGTTATGAGAGCCTACTTTGTGTAATTTTTATTCTTTTATATTTGTTAAGGTATGTTTTACGCCATAGAATATGGTCTATTATTGTGAATGGTCTGTGTGAACTTGAAAGAAAATGTGTAATCTGCTTTTTTTGAAATTCAGTCGATTGAAGGTGCTATTCAAATACATCCTTACTGATTTTGTGCCTGCTCTATCTGTCAATTACTGAGAGAGGTGTGTTCAAATCAACAAATGTAACAGTGGATTTATCTACTTCTCCTTACAGTGGTTATCAGTCTTTTCTTCTTATACTATGATTCTCTCTGGGTAGATGCATATACGTTATTGATTGTCTTCTTGAAGAATTGATATTTTTATTGTTATAAAATTTTCCTCTTTTTGACATTCAAATGCCTTATTTGCATGGTCATTAAGCACATTTCCAACAGTGTATCAAGCATCTGAGCATAACACTATTTTGAGTAAAAGCAGAATATCTGGAGAGACCTCTCTCAGATCAGGCAGCTCCAATGTCCATCATGTCCAGCAGTACAGAGACATACAGCTCAGAGGCAATCTCTCCCCTTGAGCTTGGGATCAGAGAGTTTCCAGGCACTTCAGGTTGGGTCAGAGATATGCCTGTTGCCTTTGGCTGGCGCACTTGCTCCCCTGTCCTTTCCAGCAGTTGCAGCTGTTTTTATCAGAAGTTGGAGAGTCTAAGGCACAGACACCAGAGTCTGAGGAAGGCAGAGGGGAAGGGAAGTTGAATCTGTACATGTTCCTGAGATTTCAGACAACCGCTGCTGAGGCTGATCTTCAAACCTCTAGCTCTCCTGAATATGGCAGGACAGACGCTGGGCCAGGAGCTCCTCAGCAGAGGCTTGGCTCCTCCCCTCCCCACCATGCTCCACACTCTTCCCTCTAAGGTGCCCATAAAGTAAGAATGGGAAAACTGTTTGCTGAAAGGTGAAAAGACTTTATCTCCAAATTCCCCTGACTCAGCTGTTGCTCCTTCTTTATCTGTTTTCTGGCTGGTTCCCACCACAAAGGAACATCATATTTTTTCAATTTAAAAAAAAAATGTACATATATCTGACCATCTTCACTCAGCGCCTCCAACATTATGGGAAACTGGGGGGCGGGGGCGGCAGGGGTTGAGGGTGTCCAGTGCCTCAGCTTGTGGCTGACACACAAGGAGATGACGTTGTCCCACGAGATCTGGGTAACCCATGGCAGGTTCTCCACCCGGGACTGGAGGTGGGCTGCATCTGGTGAGAGCTGTGGATCTGGGAGGCATTCTGGCGACTATGGAGCACGGGAAGTCAGGGAGACAGGGGTGTTCCAGTGATGCCCCCCCACCCTACCTCCCCACACACACATAGCCGCCGCCACCCCAACCCCCACAGCTTTGGCAAACTCGGTGATGAGCCAGGACAGGTGGCAGAGCTGCTCGGAGGACACCACGCAGCAGGCCACTGAAATGCTCGACGCCTGCGCCAGGCTCCTAAGAGGCCAGGCCACCCAGGCACCTCGCTTCTGTCATGGAAACTCTTTGCCAGCACCACTTTCCATGTACCGAGCAAGGGTCTGGCGGCAAACGTCAAGGGCACAGGCGAAGCAGGAGACCAGATACTGCAAATTCTTGATGGAATCAGGGCTCTCAATAAGAATATAATAAAGCCAGCTTACCTGAAACCAACTCCTGGAGCAGCAGGCAGCCTTCTAGGGCCTCTGACGCGTCCGCTCCTGGGCTGAAGGAAGACTCTCTCCAGGAGAAGCTGCAATGCTGGACGCAGCGAGACACCGGAGCTTGTCCCCGATAATGTATGGTTGTGTCCCGAAAGAGAAGGATGACCACATCGAGGCGGCTTAGCCTGAACCGTTCCCGAAGAGCTACTGCGGAGGCCTTGGGGAAGCACTAGGTCGCTGCGCCTTGGCAGGACCGGTGGGGTTCATCTTCTGGTCCCATTATTGAAGGGTCAGAAATACTGGGTGTGAAATCAGTCCTCTTCCTTAAACAGCCTGTTGAACTGGGGAGCTCCCCTCCATCCTCGCCATAAGCATTAGGCCACTGCAGCCCTCCGCCCTCCGCCCTGGCGCTGACTGTAGCCAGCTGGAAACACAGCACCACGCCAGTCCATAAGCGAGCGCGTCCCTGGATGCCCCGGGTGGAAATCGCCTCGACCGACTTCAGGTGTGCAGCTTCCGGTCCTCACCTTGTGGGGGGCCGCCACGCTCTGGTTCCGCTCTTCAGCTGGAGAGTGTGAGTATGTAATGTTTCTCCTTATTGCTGATAATATATGAGATTTACTATAAGGAATGGGCTCATGTGATTATGGAGGCTGACAGGGCCCAAGATCTGCAGGGTGAGCCAACAAGCTGCAGACCCAGGAGAGCTGCGGGTGTAGTTCCAATATAAGACCACCAGGCTCCAGACTCAAGAGAAGCCTGTGGTTTCACTTGGAGTCTGAAGTTAAGTCAAAAAGCCCACGTCCCATTTTTAAGGTAGGCGGAAGGAATTCTCTCTTACTGGGGAAGAGTCAGCCTTTTTGTTCTGTTCCAGCCTTCAGTGATTGGATGAGGTCCACCTGCAGGGGGAATTTGATCTCTTTGACTCAGTCTACTGATTCAAATGTTAATGTCATCCAAAAATACCCTCACAAAATCACCCAGAATTATGTTTGACCAAATATGTGGGCACTCATGGCCCAGTCAAGTTTACACAAAGAAATTAACCATTACATCATCTTTTTCTAAACTAAATTGAAAAAAAAGAAATGCAGATATAAGAGGAAAGAGGTAAATGTATATGAAGTCCAATATAAAATAGGTTTGTAGTCAATAACATCTTATTCATTTCTTATCCCTTGAGTTACTCAACTATATTTAACCACATTTTATTGGTTTTATTTTTTTTTAATCTTGCTGGTATTATATTTAGTGGCCAATGAAAATTTGCAGATATCAACAAATATTCATATAGTAATGGCAGTATTGAAACATGCTCTGATTTCTGACTTATTTTCCTAATCAAAATTAATTCTTAAAGTTCAGCAGATATAATGAGCACATGTAAACTACTTGGGTTGTTTTATCAAAGCACTATATACATATATACATACATCTAGGGGTCATGTTATATCACCTTTTTTCGCTCAGCAATCTATTAATATCATTAATCACACTTTAAAAATATTACATTTGGAGATAAAGTCTTATAGAAAATAATACCTTACAAAGATAAGCTTTTTATAGAAATATTCATAAATATGAAGTATAAATTTTACTTGTGAAATCATTTTTTGTTTATTCTTAGTAACATCTATCATTACACTTTTCAACTTTCTGATCATTAGTTCTATTTTTCAGCTATTTATTTTCACTCTTTTCTCTAAACCTTTTTTTGTTTTACACAGAAAAAGATATCTAAAAAGATAATTAAAGAGACAATACAGACTATATAGGGTATTCTAAAAATATATCTTAGGTTTGTAGACTTAATATAATTTTATTTAAGATACAGTGAATAAAAGTGTCTAAATTGGTTGCTAATTTTTTATATGTTTAGAGCTTCATTCATAATGGGAAGGGACTAAAGATTACTCTTCTATTTTACTTCATAAAATAGAAACTATTTCAAGCGTAGTTAATGTGTAAAGTATATATACCAGACAGGAAAGGATTCTAATGACATGCTTGACTTGATAAACTTAATTCAGTTGCCTGAGAAAAGTTAATTTAACCAAACATTTTTGTTGATGTCATTTGAAAAGTCCAGCATAATTGGTGCTTTCACTTGGAGTCTGATTAATAGGTGACAACTGATTTTTGATTCTTGTAGCTAATGTGATGATATTTGAGTTAGTTCTGATTATAAGTTAAATTTTAAAATTCTGGGTGTATATCTAGCATTTACTTGGGATTTTTTTTTCTGTGTAGTTACTCAGCTACATTGAACTGTAGCTACTTAATTACATGTATTAAAATAAAAAATTCAAACAAATATCAAAGCGTTTTCACATGTTAAAAATTCTGATCAATAACTCACACCACATATAAAAATCAAGTCTGGTTAATTGTGGTTCTAAATGAGAAAGTTAAAACTGAATTTTTTTAAAGAAAGTATAAAAGGAAAGCTCAATTACTTGGATTAGGTAAACAGAGCACAAAAAGGAATAATCATAAAGTAAAAAAATTGATATACTGGTTTCCATTCAAATTCATAAATTCTGTTCATTAAGTGCTCATGAGTGAAAATATAAGCTACAACGTGGATGAATGTTTGCTTCTAAGTAAGACAAACTAAATCCCTACCATGTAAACCCACTGCAAAAAGCAACTAAAAACCTTGGACATAATACAGAAAGCAAGTACATAATGGTACTGAAGAATGAACAGAATCAGAAAGTCTCTGGTAAGGAGTGCACACTTTCTGAGATGATTGGAGACTAGGAGTTTGAAAGGTTCTTTTGCTTTAATCCTGGAGCCAAATGCAATCTCTGTGGCATGCATAGCGGTAATTGGGCAGCAAGCATGGGAAACACCCACAGTCTTCCTGAACAGTGAGTTTGGGAAACGTTGAATACTGAGGAGACAGGGAGAGTCCCATAAAAGGAGCTAGAGAGGGGGATCACCCAAACCTTTCCACCCACACCTCTGACTGACCCCAAGAAAATTTTCTGCTAAAGCATATGATACAATATTCATCAGAAAAATGTAACAATCCATAACCTTATTCCAGAAATTAATATTCATAATCCAGAAGTTAATATACCCAAGATATAATTCAAATTTAACAGACATAGGAATAATCCAGAAAATAGACACATTTTCAGAAGAAAAGAAAATCAATAGAGTCTGACCTTCAGATGAACCAGATATCTCAACTAACAGACAAAAATTTTAAAGCAGCCATTATATGTATTTTTAATAAATGATTAAAATTTGTTTTCAATGAATGAGAAATAATAAGTATTAAAAAAAGTAAAAACAAAGTTTTTCTTTCCATTTCAAATGAGCTATAGAACTGAAAAATAGAATTTCTGGGGGAAAATATTCAGACACAATAGAGAGGCTGAAATTAAAAAGACAACAATAAGTACTAATGAACATGTGAAACAGGAAATCTCATGCATTGCTGGTGGGAATGGGACATGATTTAGAAATTTCTCAAAAGTTAAACATATATTGAACAAGTGACTCAGCAGTTCCACCCTTTGGTATTTACCAAAGAGAAAAGAAAACATGTCAATAAAAACTTATACATAGTAGCTTTATACTTAATAAACTAAACTGAAACCAACACAAATGTCCACTAACAGAAGAATTAGATCAACAGAGTTTGGTATAGTCACCCAATAAAATAGTACTGAACAATAAAAGTGAATGTCTTATTTTCATTAGTAATGTGTATATCAAAAATACTTTAATGAGTAAAGGAAGACAGACAAGAGGATATTATATAATTTTGTTGGTACAACATCCTAAAACTGGCAAAACTATTTTGTATTTATAGAAAGCAAAGCAGTGATTACCTAGGTTTGGAATAGAGAAGAATCATAGGTTAGGGCACAAAGGGTCTTTGTGGGACGGAAGAAATTGTCTGTGTCTTAATTGTGACAATGGCAAAATACTTTAATAGGCAATCAGATATATTTGAGATCCACATCAGAACCTATCCAACTTTTGGAGATTCATAGAATATTAATTGTTTAAATTTTCTTAACAGTTTTCCTAGGCTTATATGAATAGAGACTCTTTTCTTCTCTCCTAAAACCTGTTAATGCGAAGGAACATCTTTCGTGATGTGCTGCTGCCAGGGTATATAGAAAGACAGTAAAACAAGGACAGTAACTATAAGCCCCTTACACCATAGTAGGAGAAATGACAAGAATACAAATATCTCTGTTACAAAACATTCAGTGCTGAATGCTATGAAAAGATCCAAAAATGTGCTAGAAATTTTAATATCTTAAGTCACTTCTTCTATGCAGTTTAAATTCATGAGAATGAGACCTTTTGAACTAAAAGTTCCCCCAGGAGTTTCTGTTTTTAATATAACCCACAGGTGCTAGAAATATTAATACTTTCTTAATAAATTTAGATTTAAAGAGAACTCTCTTGAGAAATAAGCATTATTTTGATATGTAATTGTATAGTTGTAGGAATTCCAGAGATACACAAAAATGCTGCTGAGTGGGTACAGAATTCCATGACCATTTTGAGATAATGACACATGTACCCAATCTATGTAGTTCTTGGGAATAACGTCTTGGGAGCTCTTACATTCTACTTCACTAATAAAATAGAAGCTAAGTGGTGAAACATCTTCACATATTTTCATGTCCGGAGATCGAAATCTAAACTAAAACCTAAAGGAAAGATCTGTGCTTTTATGTTCTCCCCTACTCCCCCAGCCTTTCTCAAGGTTCCTAACCAAATTGATTTATTTGAGCATCTAGTTTTTAAATGAATGGTTTATGCCTACAGTAACCTTTGGCAGCTTGTCATTTAAGAGCTTTTACAACTATTTATGTTTCTTTGAACTTTACACAATTTGAGCCCAGTTTGCTGAGTAGGTGTATTTTTCCCTTGTTCATATTTTCAACACATTTGGAAGCTGCTTTACTTCTTGTGGTATGCTAAATGCTGCCTTGGTGGTAATAAAATAATATAGTTTCCCCAAACAACTATATTCCTTTCAGCACATAGGTCATACAGCATCATTGTAAGTCTTTTTTCCCATCCTGATTTATGACTGCTAAGGGAGCCATGGGTCCTGAATGTGAGCTGAATAGCTGAAGCAGCCGCAGGCAGGTTGGACACTGAGCACAGAAGCACCCTGTGTCACGGGCTGGCTGCAGACTCTGATTCACCCCTCCTTCAACAGCAGGCCCTGTGAGCTCCTGGGTTCATTCCAGATCTCAAAGGACAGAAGTAAGGGTCCTTTCCAAGCATACTCTGATGTCTAAAATCTTTCATGCATTCCTAAAATACCAAACTGTTTGAAAAAGCTCAATAAGGAATGAAAAATCTACACATCCAAAAACTAGCATTAGTTTGTAAAGACAGACCAATCCCAAGCTGTCCCATTTCTAACCCGTGTTATTAGGAAAACTACACCTCTCCATGGAAGTAATCCTTCTCTGCCTTGCTCCTACCCTCTCCTCTCCAAGTCCTGAGTTACATATGGCTTTGGTAGTGGACTCAGAGAGATTCCATTACTGCAGACCTACACAAGCATCTGAGGCAGAATTTTCCACCTCTCTTCCATAATGTATATGGAAGAAGGTATAGGAGAGTATCTCTTTTCACATTTTATGTATAGCAAAGTGTGATGAATGGCCAAGGTCTTTAAGTTCACAGAATAGTTATCAGCCATTCAAGCTATATAGCACCTTGACTTTCTATTTAATTCCTCACTATATCACATTGTTTAAAGAGATCTCATCATATGACTTTTGGATGGTCTTTCAAATGAATACTCAGAAAAATTTGAAATATCCAAAAAGGGTGTTTGTAACTGTATGCAGAAAATTCAGCTACTTACCAGAATTTTAAAATATTTACATAGATATTTTAGCCATGTGTGAATGTATATTATGTACAGATATAGCCTTTGTCATCAGAGTGAAACATCCTAACATGACTAGATACTGAACTAATTTATTGCATTCATTTTCCTCTGTATTTTGAAGTCAGTGTTAATATGAGTCCTTGTAATAGGATTACCAGAATATCTGGGTAGTAAAAAGATGTGAAAAATTACTTCCAATTCTATTAGGTGCAAAGATTTATTGAGATCCTAAAATATCATACTTGCCAAAGGGGAGAACTGTCTTCCAAGCTCATCTTTCTTTTCTAAATTTTGTTGTCCAAAATCACTACATTTACTGCAATTAATAAAAATCTCTGGCAAGGCATAAGAGTGTTCCTGCTGAAAGCTGGAAGCACTCCCCCGTACAGACTTGGAATGACACTGTATTAATATGAGGGAGGAAAGGAAGAATTAATTAGTACTTGATAGCAGAGCATTTGATGTTGATTTATTAGTCAGGACCAACATTAGCTGAGTTTACTTTATAAATCTCAAACCATATCCTTTCCAGGTTCATTCTCTTCACCACCATAAATTGTTTGTATATTAACTGATAATTATTTGTCAGAAACAAGCATAAGGAGCTCTTAGTTAAATGGCACAGGAGTGTGGATATGTAAATTTCCTCTCATGAAAATGGCCAGAGGAGTATAACAACTAGGGGGAAATTGCATCAGCTTAAAAAAATGAAGAAGTGTGCTAACTACAAGCAAATGAAAATAGAAATAGAGCAGGGGTCATAATACTATTGCCAGACACAATAGTGTTTGAGGCAATAAACTTTAAAAAAATAATAAGGACTATTTCCTCTTGATACATGCTACAATTCACATGAAAGTTTTTTTGTTTGTTTTGTTTTGGGGTTTTTTGGGGTTTTTTTTGGTATAACTAGATATTATTTTTCTTATAGTGCCTATTTTATTATTCTGATTAAAGCTGACATGAATGGGTCAGGTTTAGGTATAATACTCTAGTGCTTTAAGGCCTTATTTTGGAGGAATGGGTAATATGACTTTTTACAGATGTGGAAAACCACTAAAATAAAAAAACTGTATATATGTGAATAATTCACTGCACTTTTTATAACAGTTTGAAAATCTATAGGTACAGAACAATGGGTTTTGTTAAGCTGTATCAGAAATACATGCAGAAGTTGATTTCATTGTTATTAGTAGACCTTTATTGAATCCATAAAATTGGAAAAACTGAAAACAGCATAAACTTTGCTAACAAGCAAGTAATAAAAAATGGAGACCAAAATACTTAGAAATTCAAGGAGAATGTGGACAATTTGAGCTACAAAATAATTAATGTCAGTAATGAATTATAACCCATAAAATAAAACAAGTATCATGAGTCTCTCCTGATGTAAATAATCAAATAAATAAGTGGGGAAGAAAGGAAAACTTTTTCTTCCAGTATAATTCCAACATACAATATGAACATAGAAGGAATGATGAAAATAGAAATCACCATTTACAACACAATCAAATTTTTTTCAGGCAAGATTTATCATAGATGCTAAAATTAGTGGGCAAAAGTATGAAGAGAAACAGTATTTACATACTCTAAATATCACCACACAAGGTAGTTATTAATGACAAAGGAGGAATTAAAATTGTACTTTAAGTGACCAAAGTTAATGCCATCAGTTATGAGACATATCAACAACATATACCTCCTGACTCGATGCACTGAGAAAGATATGGATTTTGTGGTATTCTTTTAAGAAATTTCTAACCTGAATGTAATCAGAGAGAAACACCAGACAAACCTAACCTAATGGACATTCTAGAACAAAACTGGCCAGTACACTTCAAAATGTCAGGATCCTAAAACACAAGGTAAAGGATGATAAGCCCTCCCACAGTGGAATAGACTAAAGACACAGGGCAACTAATAGGAACGGGGGTCTGGGATTATCTCCTGGAACAGAAAGAATAATAGTTGGACAATGGACAATCAAATAAGGTCTGCAGAGTTAGTAGATAGCATTTTATTTTATTAAGGTTAGCTTTCTGGTTTTGATCATTGTGTTGCTATATTGGAGAAATTGAGTGAAGGGCATCTGGGGTTCTTTGTATTATTTTCCACTTTTTTTGTTACCTGTAATTATTTAAGTATTATCTTAAATAATGAAAAGCTTTAAACATTCTTGAAGGCAATATTGACAAAAATATAGTAACTTCAATTAAGTATTTTTTGTTACCTGTAATTATTTAAGTATTATCTTAAATAATGAAAAGCTTTAAACATTCTTGAAGGCAATATTGACAAAAATATAGTAACTTCAACACATTTTCCCCAGCTTTTGATAAATCCAGTAGACACGATGAATATTTCTTGAGCCTAGAATATAGAAAATCTGAATAATAGGATTGTTGAAGATATTTGAACTTATCGGATGGTCAACACAGAGGAGATCCATTGCCCTTAGAAGGTAGACGTTTCGCGCCAGCCTGTCTGCTGGTCAGCTCCTTCAGTGTCAGCCGCTCCTGCAGGGCTCCTGCTCAGGTGCAGCCTTCAGCGGGGCCCAGTGACAGCAACTTGGGAAGGAGTTGGAAGTCTGGCCTTCCCCTCAGCTCCCAACACCTCTCACTGTGGTTGCTAGCTCCAGCACTTCCCTGCTTTCGGACCTGCTGACTCTGACTTTGCCCCCGCCCATGCCTGCTTTCTTTCCTGCCTTCCCCAGGTATCAATCCCTGGTAGAAATGTGCGTGCCATACTGCATCTCAGGGTCTGCTTCCAAAACCACCCTGTGAGAAACATATTGAACACTATCCTCAAGGAACACCACTTCATTTCTGTGCCCCTGGAAAAGGCACAAAAATTGAGGTGACATTGTATCAGAAGGAATAACAAACTCTGGAATTTTTAAATATTGCAATTTATTATTCCAGTGAATTACTGGATACATGGGAAATTAACAACAACAATTAGAACTTGCTATAAAAATATATTCAGCTTGGTGAAGCTATGTTTAAAAATACATGTAGCCTCAAAATGTAATATTACTAAATAAGAGAGAATGAAATAAAATCAAATGAACACTTAATTGAAGGAGTTAGAAATAATAAGAAAAGAAGAAAAATATTTTGTAAAGGTAACTTACAATATTAGTGAATTTTAACATATAAGTTAGGATATATACACACAGCTGAGAATTGGTGCTTTAAGTAATAACATGCACATACAGCAAACTAGAAGGGAACATGCCAAAAATATTAATGGTACTTTTCTCTGAGCAGAGAGATTATTGGCAATTTTAAATTTAGGATCATACAAATATCCTGAACCTTTAAAGGAATCATAAAAATTACTATTTTAAAAGTGCTTTGAGATGGCAGGGTATGCAATCATTGACAATATTGTTTTTTACTATTTCATAATTTAACTACTAATGTAAGGAGATTGTCTTCTTCTTGTATTGGACACTGTAGTTGCTTCTCCAATATCCATTCCTTCTTTTCCTTGGGGAAAATAAAGGTTCCTAGTGCTTCTCAGGGAGAAAGTCACAGAGGCTCCCTCTCTTTCAGTGTCTCAGTGGCCACCTCATCCACAGATGAAGAGCCCAGGGCCTCCCCCAGGGTGGTGGCTGTTGACAGGCATTCTGCAGCCGGAGAGAAGGGCCACCAGCCTTAGGAAGCAGCTGAGACTCTGGATCCAAGCTACAGCCCCTGTATGAACACCAGTCACCCAAGGTAGATATCTCTTTTATTGTTGAGTAAAGCTTGACTTGGTTTATTTGTTACTCATCATTAAAGCATCCTAATGTATTCATGCCAGTAGTCTCATAATAGAATTATATTACATGTGTATGTGGTGTTAAAAGTAATTTTAAGCCCTCTTCCACCAAACAAAACCAACACACCTAGAAACCTTACTCTGCCATTTTCTATCTATATTCTTGGACAAGTTGTTCAAATTTGATAAGTATAATTCTCCACGTCAGTATGGGGTCAATAATATAATGTTTTTGTTTCCAATATCAAATATATAAAAATGAGAGCCATAAGTAGTTCTTATAACATAGTAGGCACTAAAAAGCCCTTTATTTTGTCTCCTATTGTTTCATAAATCCTTATGATACTTCCATTTTAACTACAACCACTTATGAGCTCTTCTTGAGAGTTAATTATTATTGACACACTGAATATACAAATGGACAAGGGCCAAACCACAGGTGACACTAGAAGTCTGACCCACAACCCCTGCAGCGGTCATTCCAGAATTCAGGACATGGACAGCAACTGCCATCCACCTGTTTTTGATCCCAAGTTAGGACCAGCCGGAGAAAGTGGTATACCTCCTCAACAATCACATATTTGTCTTCATTTGATTTTTATTTTCTACAAATAATATCTACTAACTATCATGTGTAGAACATCAAATAATGCCCATGATTTATAACTGCTCTTACCTTAATAATTTTCAATCTTTCATTTACCTGTAGTTGTTTTCCCTCCTCAGATTCTGCAGACAGATTTGCTGCATCAAACTTACCTCTGAGAAATGTGATGATGCTGGCACAGTGCTCTGGACTCTGGCTGTGGTGTTACTGCCAGCAGTATGCGCCTTCTTTAAAATCATAGAGGCTCACTTGCAGCCAATCTGATAGCAGGATAATCAAATGCACAATGTGTTTATACATAGGTTTTATGGGACACTTATATTACAGAATTAAAACCAGATAGTATGGAAATCACCGTGCTACTCTGAGCATCGGATACACTATCCTGGCACTGGTTTTTGTACATGAAATAGATACAGTAGTCTGTGGTGGCACCATGGGTTTGGCATGCCAGTTATAACTCCTTCCCCCACAATATGTCTGACCTGGAAAGGTCTATAGGGAAGAAGATGGGATGTTGGTGGAAATTCAGGGTAGGATACCCTGTGAATCATTCTCCAACACATTACTTACTCGGTACACATCAGCCCTCCTTATAACGGGACAAACTGATAATTAACAGGACACATCTGAAGAGCTGTGTTTTTGGTTTTGTTTTTGGCAGAATGATTCTAAATGTAAGGTTATACTCCTGTGACTCATTTGGGATTTTGTATGTAAGCATCAAAACATTTAACAAGGGTCATTTAGGTGGAGGTCAGATTTGTTGGATTTTCAGTCAGTTCTAGATTGAAAGAAATATCAACTCCCCTCAACTCATAAACTTCCTCTCTATTCTGCCTCCTGAACTGTCATTCAATTCACTTAGAATCACATCTTTTATTTTCTCTTCTTCTCAATGTCCAAATCTATGTCTTATGTACATTTTTCTTTCTCCTCTCTCACCCCTTCTGTCCCACATGACTTACATATGCTGGGGACTCAGTTTTACCAAGCAAGGTCCAAAATGCTGAAGATGCAAAGGTGCACAGTCTCTGCTAGTAAGAATGGCACAGTTCAGTCAGGAAGGGAGACAAGACCGTGCCACGGGGAAGTGAGGAGAACTGGGGTCAAGGTCTGCCAATAAGTGGGAGCATAGAGGAGTACTCAGACTGGGGCGGGGAGACTGTAGGCAGGCAGACCCCTGGAGGAAAGGATGCTTGAGATGAGTGTGGCAAGTTTAGGAGGAGACAAGGCAGAGCTGGCTTGAGGGAGTGTGACCTGTGCAGGCACACAGGGCCTACACTTAGAAAGGGCCTGTGCTTGCTTGAATGCTCTGATATTACCTTGACATTCTTAATTTTTGGACAAGGAGCCTGGCATTTTCATTTTGCTTGGGCTCTACCCATTATGTGGCCAGTCCAGGTGGGAAGGAATCCATGTGGAAAGGCACAGAACCACAGAAGAACATGGTAAGTTGAGACACGACAGTGGGTTCAGTGTGGCTGCCTGGAATCCTGGCTGAGAGCCCAGCTGGAGAAAAAGCTAGTAAGAGAAGAACCTAATGCAAGGATGGGATATATTTACAGAGTGAGAATAGGGCTGCCACTAGGCTCTAAAGAAAATTGATATGCAAAGAGCTAACAGAGGAAGAGAAGCCTACAAAAGAGATGAAGAAAGTGTGTCCAGAGAGAAGAAACAGGAAGCAGAGGCAGGGTTTTGAGAATTAGCTAAGGTCATGACAGAAATGTCCATTGGATTTTGAATATGGAGAATGTTGAGCAAGAGTTAACATCACTTATAGGAATAATAAGTTTAATTTCAGTGAGTTCATCTTCACGCTATTGTAAAAGAAACAATTAGAGAGGGTGATGATAAAGTGGTGGAAGAGGGGAAAAAAGTATGGATTGAATCAGTTGATGGAACAAAGTTCCAGGGAGAAAAGACAGCTCTGTGCCCATTTCTCATTCCCACTGCCACCAGCTTCTTCCAAGTCCTCATCACCTGGTACCTAGATTACAGGAGGAAATTGCCATTAGTATCTCCCCCACATAGCCCGATATCCACATCCCTGACAACAATCTCGCTCAAAGCCACACTCAAGGATCACTCCTAGTCCTGTAACTACACTGGCTCTCTTGACCTCTTTAAATATCTGCTATCCTCATCTCAATGTAAGAACTTTTATCCTTTCTTTCAGACTGACCTCTTCTGTCAACTCCTCAATGATTAATTGCACTCACAACTTTTGTTATAACTGTTACCTGTATTTCACAATTAACTTGGTTGACTATACGTTATGGCCTGTGTTTCTGCCATGCCCACTAATCCCATCTAAGAAAAAATACACCAGGTGTGGTTCATGTGTAAGTTACATCTCATCAACCTGCCATCTTGTTTTTATAACCTGGTTCAGAAACTGCACCAAGGTGCCCATGGAGGCCACAGCAAACTCATGAGGTTACCATGGGTATTTTAAACTTTTGACATCTATCCAACACTGCTAAAATACTAGCTTGAATAATTAATGGTTTCAACATTAGATCACAGTATATTCCTTTCAGGAACATCACAGCTTTGCAAAACAAAGATTTGCTTGGCTGCAGTGAAAAAAAGCATGTGTAATGAAAATTGACATGGGTCAAGAAATGAGGAATAAGAAATTGTGCAGTGCCCAACAGGTGCATATTTTCCACTACTGAGTAATGGTAATTATTTAACTATAAAATAAAATATTTTTATTTCAACTTCTGTTTTTAATCTTTCCCAATGGCCACTAAGTTGTTAGGACATAAACACTTACGAGGTTTTTTGGACTTAACTACTTCATAAATGGAGCTGGTAAGTGTTGACTTTGGAAGGGGGCACCCTGGAAGTACTGCAGATGCTGAAGATAAGTGTGGACTGAGAAAGCTTGAGGTCTATGCTCCACTTTATTAGACTAGGAACCCGGGCTAAAGCCAATTGCAGCCGCCTGGGCAGCAGTCTATAGTGTGTCTGCTGAGATCTCAGTCCAACAGGGGGATGAGCTGCTTAACCCAATCAACCTCACCAGGTCTGCTGTCCGTGGGACAGTCCATGTGAAACACACAGAGAGGACCCTGTGGAGGAAGTGCCATGGGATGGAGAGGGATTAGAAATCCTGAGGCAGAGTGTGTCTGGATGGAAGCCCTGCATGTAATGGACACACTTCAGGGCTGAGCAGCACACACAGAGGGAGCCGGCCATCCCACAGCAGCACAGCAGCCAGGAAGAAGGACAGAGACAGGAAGGTTGACTCCTAGGAACAGCCTGTGTGAGCTGCTTCATTACAGCTGCCCTTTCAGTCTGAGTATGAATGGGCAGGGCCCAAGGTCCAGCCTATGCAAATGTTGTAACTGTTATAAATGTTTCCATCTTCAGGATAGCTCCTCCCAGCACATGCATCTGCTAAACAAACGTAGCTAGTGCATTTTTGACCTTTGCTATCCAAAAGATCCCAGTCATCATATAAGCACCTGTTACATGCCCTTTGTGCCTTTAGTCATTTTATATGTACTTTTAATTTTTCAGATAATGCATTTTGGCTGTTCAGGAGACCCATTTTATGCAAACCCCACAATATTAGGCATATAGTTTTTTTATTATAAAATATGATTTAACATATGGAGGGTAATATATTTTTGAACCTTATCAATTCTGCTGTTTCATTTTAAGAATAAGAATGTTTATGTCCATTAAAAGTAAAACAAAAGGCTAAGATTGTAGATAGTGAGTCATATAACCATAATTTAGCCTTAAGGTTTTGATTCCAAAACACAGATACTCCACTATGCCATGGGGTTAAAGATCCTTGCTGAGTGGTCCCTAATTGAACCTTAACATCCATCATTGACATCAACTAAAAAGCTCTTGACTGAATGTAACCCATCCTGTAAGTTAGTGTGATATTTGTTCAATGTGCCTTAACAGCCCAATAAGACTCCATTCTATAAAGTTAACATTTTAATTGTAGTACAAATTGAGATGTTAATCTTGTTATTTGCTCAGCATAGTTCCCAGAGAGTTCACTGCTAAAATATGTATTGAGACCCAAGGAGATAGAAGATTCCAGCTAAGTATCTCCTCTTCGATGAATTTGTCAAAACTTGTTATGATTCTGCATTATTTAAAAGTATCTTTTAAAAGTATATATTTCTGTTTCATGTTGTACATTGTTAGCAAATCTTGTCTCTAGAACTTCTTGCCAGTTTGCTTATCATCTGCTCCATTCTGTGTTTTTGCAATCTCTGCATCCTTAAGGGGGATTGTTTTTCTTCAAAAATTCCATTGTCTCTTGGTGAAACACTGTCTCTCATATTAATGAAGCCAGATATTCATTGACCCAAGATCACTAATGACTAATGACAGTGAAATCTGAAGAATGTCAGTTTTATTTACTTGGCTGTTAGTCTGCTTGTGTAATTCAGATTGTGTGTCCTGGGAGAGGGGAAGGTGAAGACTGTGAACATTTATGAGGACATAAATATATATGTTCTTGCAGAGCTGTTTTCATTTATGTAGACTGGCATATATATTAGATATTCATCTAACATCTAATCATTGCAATAGTCTGTGATATATCTTCTTACGTAGGCAGCTACACATACTTGCTCTCATTTTGTGAATATATTGCTTAATTCTTTAAGATGTTTCACGATTGCATTGTCAGAATATTATAAGACTCCTGTAATTTAAGTCACATGGAAGGAACACATTTTCTAACATACACTCAAGATGAATTTGTAGTTCAGCATGTGACAGCATAGATATTTATAATTTTTCTTCTTCACTCTTCAGATGAAAATTTTCTCTCCGGGCTTTTAAATAAAAAATTCCTTAAGGCTCTGTTTAAAAACATCACATCAGTTCTGCACAGGAAAAAAGACTACTATTTATATTATACTACCAATGATTGGCCACCTTTTCTACTTTATTGATTTATTGTTTTGTTTTGTTTTTTATTTCATTTCTAAATAGACGGGTACAAAATTGAAACTTGCTAATAATTTAAATGTACTGGGTGTCCACTTAGAAGGGTAGAAGTTTTTCAATCAAAATATTTTCTATTACTTTATGGTTTGGACAAATTATTAAACATAATTTATTAATTATTAAACAAATTTGTTAAACATAATTTGTTATTAAACATCATTAAACATAATTTGTTTAACAAGCATTTATTGAATGCCTGTTTTCTGGAAAGGACTACAAAAGCATGGCCTTCAAAAATGAATAAAGCCTAAATCTTGCCCTCAAAAGACATGCTAATTTTATTGGGAAAATTGGTGGATACATAAAAACATGCACAGGGTTGAATAATGGCATGGAGTTTGGGGCACAAAAGGAAAATATTTTGTTGGCATAAAAGGGGATTCTCTGCCCACAAAGTTCCATATTCTAGCATCATTTAAGGGGTGTGTGTGTGTGTGTGTGTGTGTGTGTGTGTGTGTGTGTGTGTATAATACATATATACATAATATATGTAATATATTGCATATATGTAATAGACTATATATTCTAGATAAAAGTCTCCACAATTCTAACAAAAATTAATAATTTTGTGTGTTCTAGTCTTTTTTCTAGGAATTTAAAGTTTACATAATTGTAATTGAAGGTCAAATATTACTGTATTCTTTAAAAACTATCATTATTATAGGCTAAGCATTTGCACAATGCTACATTTTTTCATAGCTATCATTTTAAATAAGAGCATAACATTTCTTTCAGAGAATCCACTATACTTTTTCTAACTTTCTTCTACTGTTACTCATTTTGGTTGTTTATAGTATTCACTCTGTTGCATGGCTTATTTTGAAAAACATAGTCATGAATATAGCTTTATCCCCCCACATTTTAAAGTACTTCCTTAGAAGAGGTTTCCAAGTGTAGGACAAACATTATGCATATTATTGGTGGAGTATCACTTTTAAGCTGTATTTCAATATCGAGACCAAAACTGTAGCATCGTCTCTTCTCTGAGGGCAAAAAAGAAGCATATGAGAGCATTTCAAACTGTGTCCCACCATCTTGAGACAATAAATATTGAGACAAGGATACTGTCCCAATGTCAGCCAACATTTCTCGTAAAGACCATTTAGAACACATTAACAAGAATGAGCATTTATTGAGAGTTCAAATTGTAATCAAGAAGAATATGCAACAAAATAAACTTCCTTTATTTTTATTTTTATTTGATTTTTTTAAAGATTTTATTGGGGAATTGGGGGAGGGGAACAGTGCTGGGGAATTGGGGGAACGTGTCCAGCCAAGTTATTGTTCTTTAACCTTAGTTGTGGAGTATGCCAGTCACCATCCGGCTTCCCCTTGGCAGCTCGTGGCCTCTAAGCTCAAGGTGCCGAGCTCAGTCTTAGTTGTGGTGCGTGTAGCCCACCATTGAACAGGCAATCTTTTTTTTACACTAGCTGAACCATCCTGTCACCTGTTGGCAGCTCAGGGACAGCTCAGCTGGGGCGCAGTGTCACTGGCCCATGTGGGAATTGAACCGGCGGCCCTTTTGCTCAGAGCTTGTGCTCTTAAGCCAACTCTTAACCAACTGAGCCACTCGACTGGCCAAATTTTTTTTTTTTTTTTTTTTTAGCTGAGCAATCCTGCTACCTATTGGCAGCTTAGAGGCAGCTCAGCTCAGGCCGGGCATCAAACCGCTATTGTTCAGAGTTCAAACTCTTGAGCGAGCTCTTAACCAACTGAGCCACTCGGCCGGCCCTTTTTTTATTATTAAATAAATACATGTTTGGGAGAAAAAAATGGTATATTTGTTAAATTATATTTTACTTGTTTCTGCCCAATATTTCAATCTAACATCTTTTAAAATCCCAATTCTTGTACTGTCATATTGATGTATAAACATGCTTGCCCCAAATCATGTTGCTCACAAAATTTTTTTAAGATTTTTATTGGGGAATTGGGGAGATGGGAACAGTGCTGGGGAATTGGGGAAGGGAAACAGACAAGTTGCTGTCATTTTGTTCTTCAGTCTAGTTGTGGAGGACGCTGCTTCACTGGCCCAAGTTGGCACCATCATTGCGCTCTTCCCGCGAGAGGCAGATCAGTCGCCGACTTCTGGACGGCAGCTCACTGCGGTTGCTGGCCGCTCACGCTGGCTGCTGGCTATACACAGTAGCCCATGGCAACCCACTGCCACAGGGGCTGCAGCCTCTGCCGTTGCCGGCGACTCCCGGCAGCCCAGCTCCAGGTTGAGCTGTTGTTCAGCATCTTAGTGTAGAGGGCAGTGTCACTGGCCCTCATGTGGGATCCGAACTGGGGCCCTCTGGCATCCCAAGCCAGTTCTTAACCATTGCGCCACTCAGCTGACCCGCTCACAGATTTTATAGATCTGTCATCTATGTTGTTTTTCATACATTCGAAAACTAGATCGCTCCGTAGATAAAAACGTGTATTGTGCTACATGAGACTTCCATTAAGGTGTCTGTTAATTTACCATCGCCTCAAATACTGGGACTTTGACTCAATCCACAGTTTTTCCATTTTAGCAACAAGTTATGAGTGACTTCATCAAATGATTCACCAACATCTAAATGAGCTGTATCTGAGTAATTGATTTCCTTTGCCTAAATCATTCATCTTTTCCTGTCACCAGTGAGCTGTTATTAAATGTAAGTTTGATCATGGTACTACTGAACTAAAACAAAAAAACCAAAGGAAATCTGGAAATGCACAAGTCACAAACAGCTAAAAATGCTCCCAGCTGCTTTATCTCAGAACCTGTTACCCTCAGCACCACACCTGAAGCCACTGGCCAAACGCCACATCACGATTCGGAAATGGCCAAGATCTTGCTTACAGCTGGCAATGCTCAAACAGTGGCTGTTCCTTCTGCTTTCTGTATCTCTTTTG
Source organism: Hipposideros larvatus (assembly GCA_031876335.1). NCBI lineage: Eukaryota > Metazoa > Chordata > Mammalia > Chiroptera > Hipposideridae > Hipposideros > Hipposideros larvatus. The sequence continues at coordinate 129,400,518 of CM063088.1, read as the reverse complement.
AGTATCACTCATTGGAAGGCTCTAACTATTATGCTGGTGACAAGAAAATCTGGAAAATATGGTACAAAGAACTTAGAAGGGTAGGATCCATACTAAATATTAAAAACAAAATTCCAACTCAATGCTTCACAGGCTATTGTGTTGATTTATCTTTTTCAGCCTCATTTTCTTTTGCTTTCTGCCTCTTGAGGCACCCATAATTATTCTCCAGCTTCCCAGGTCACTGTAATGAGATCCACATCCACAATGCTGAGTACTAGATAACCAGTCTTCATTTGACTTATAAGGACCTCAAATTCCACATATGCAAAATCATACTCATCTGTCTTGTTAACCCTGTTACTCTGACTTCTATATTTCAGTGGTGCCACTTTCCACACAATTTGTGGAGCCAGAACTTGGGCTTTGTCTTTGACTCTTACCTTGTCCCTGTGCCCTTCATCTACATCATCTTCAAGTCCTGAGGGCTCTAAATCTTCCTTCTGATGTCCCCACCTTATTGTAGGCTAAGATTATTTACCTCCTGGATCATTCCAGAACCTAAATCCTTATCCCACACTTCAAAGCCATACATCTGATGCTCAGATCCCGTCTGTGGCTCCCGTTACTTTTAGAATAAAGCCCAGTCTCTGAATCTGTTCTGAACTGTCTGTGCTCTGGCCCATGCTTGCTTTCCAGCCTCATCTTCCATCGTGTCATGCCTGTCCCCCCCTCACCCTGCCATCCTAAGCTGCTTTTGTTTCCTAGGGCATAATGTCAAGCCCTCTTCCTTCACAGCCTTTTAAAGGTACTCTTCCTTCTCTTCTACACACCCTCGTACCCAAAACCATTTTATGACCAACTTCTGCTTTAGGTCTCAGTGTAGGTGTCATTTCCTGACACATGGCCATCAGAATGAGCAGCTTTAAGGGCTGATATCTAAATATAAAATGGAGAATGGCAAGCACTGCAGCAGAGCACAATATTCTGTGCCCTGGGTCCCTTGAAGTTGTTCAGTGCAGTCGTCCTTTATCCACTGTCTCCTGTGCCCTTATAGCACTCTGGTTTTCTGACTTATTAGTGACTACAACACACTATTGTCATTTATTTTACTTGTCCCTTACAGCCATCCCTTTAGGAATGTGGGCCTTCAGGAGAAAGGAAGGACCTCTGCCTTGCTGAGGCACACAATAAATTCTGGTTACATGAGCAGCTAAGTGGGTGGAGTCAGTACTCTTTCTTGTCTGTTCTGAAGCCATTCCACACATAACTTGTCAAAGACAAACTTGTCCAATATTTGTCCTAAGGCACAGGTCATGTATTCACTGTTCAGCAATCTGTTCAGCCCATAACAAATGCCCTATACCCTGTTCTCCCTGAATGTTTACATACTTACGTGTAAACATTTGAATAAAAGAATGATGAGAAAAATAAAGAAAAAGCATTTATTAAGGCTCAAAGATTCAAGACATTTTACATATATTATTTCATTGAATCATCTTAGAAATGTCTGTAAGAGTAGGCATGGTTACATATATACATTAAAATGTATTAAAATTACTCTGATGGTAGTCACTTTGAGCACCTCTTGTAATTGCAAAAGTCAAACGTGACTTGTATTCATCTTTTGTTATCAGTATATATTGAGAATCACAATTTTAATAGAGCTTTTGCCTTTCTTAAAATGTGTATACATTTTTTTGGAACCGTGTGCGTGTGCGTGTGCGTGTGTGTGTGTGTGTGTGTCTGTGTGTGTGTTGGGTTGTCGGAAAAGTCATAACGTATTTTTTCTATGTTTTTCATTGCAAAAATATGTCATGATTTTTCCGAAAACTCAATATATACATATATACATATATGGAAGGCTTAGAGAAATTAGTTAATGTGCCTGAAATCACTCGATATGTGACAGAATTAGATTTAAGCCTAGTTTGTTATTTGCTGGCATTATTTGTCTTACCCAATAAACAAGAAAACCTTCTTTTCATCAATTTCTTCCAAATGCAGAGGGAGCGGAAGGTCCATGATAGGAGGGAAATATGCATGCATTCATTCATTTTAGGGATTGTCAGATGGATGAACAGAAACTTAACTAGGCCAGAAACACGTGAATATTTCCTATTTAAATCCTTATGCCTTGGCCAGGTTCAGACCAGTCAAAGCTGTGAAATTACTAAGGTTTTGATCAGAGACTATCTCCAACTTATACCACTGCAAGCCATCTAACATTTATGGGTTGCAATGTGACTTTTTATACCTTTAATTTTGTTATAATATTGACTTATATGTCTTAACCCCTGTTAGAATAATTTTATTAATTCATTTTTTATTAATTTCAGGTGTACAAAACAACATAATGATTAGACATTTACACCCCTCCCAAAGTGATAACCCCCCAAGTCTACTACCCTTCTGACATTGTACATAGTTCTTATATTAATAATACCATTGACTATGTTCCTTATGCTGTACTTTAGATCCCATGACTATATACATATATAACAAGTAATTATAGTTGACATTCAATATTATTTTATATTAGTTTCAGGTGTACAGTGCAGTGGTTAAGAATTTTTATATAGTCTATGAAGTGATCCTCCCAATAAGTCCAGTACCCATCTGGTACCCTACATAATCTTTACAACATTATTGATTACATTCCCTATACTGTATTTCACATCCCTGTGACTATTTTGTGACTATCAATTTGTACTTTCTAATCTCTTCGCCTTCTCGCCCATTCCCCAACCCCCCTCCCATCTAGCAACCATCAGTTTTTTTCTATGTATCTCTGAGTCTATTTCTGTTGTGTTTGCTTGTTTATTCTGTTCTTTAGATTCCACACATAAGTGAGGCCATATGGTATTTCTCTACCTCAGTCTGACTTATTTCACTTAGCATAATATCCTCTAGGTCCATCCATGTTGTTGCACATGGTAAGATTTCCTTCTGTTTTATGGCAAATATGGTAAATATACCATAGTTTCTTTATCCAATCATTTATTGATGGGCATTTCGGTTGTTTCTATATCTCAGCTATTGTGAATAGCACTGCAATGAACATAGGGGTGCATATATTTTTTTCAAATTAGTGTTTTGGATTTCTTTGGGGAAATACCCAGGAATGAAATTGCTGGGTCATAGGTAGTTTTATTTTTAATTTTTTGAGGAAACACCATACTGTTTTCCATTGTGGCTGCACCAATTTGCAATCCTACCAACAGTGCACAAGGGTTCCCTTTTCTCCATATCCTCGCCAGCACTTGTTGTTTGTTGATTTATTGATGCTAGCCATTCTGACAGGAGTGAGGTGATATCTCATTGTGGTTTTTACTTGCTTTCTCTGATGATTAATGATGTTGAGCATGTTTTCATATGTCTATTGGCCATCTGTATGTCCTCTTTAGAGAAATGTTTCTTCATGTCCTCTGTCCATTTTTAATTGGGTTGTTTGTTTTTTGGTGTTGAGTTGTATGAGTTTTTTTATAAATCTTGGATATTAACTCCTTATCAGATGTATCATTGACAATATCTTCTCCCATTCAGTAAAATGTCTTTTTGTTTTGTTGATGGTTTCCTTTGCTGTGAAAAGCCATTTTACTTTTATGTAGTCCCATTTGTTTATTTTTTTTCTTTTGTTTCCCTTGTCTGAGGGAATATATCAGTAAAAATATTACTAAGGGTAATATCTGAGAGTTTACTTCCTATATTTTCTTCTAGGAGTTTTATGGTTTCAGGTCTTACATTTAAGTCTTTAATCTATTTTGACTTTGTTTTTGTATATGGTGTAAGAAGGTGGTCCAGTTTTATTTTTTGTTTCAGGTTTCTGTCCGGTTTTCTTAGCACCATTTATTAAATAGATGGTCTTTACACCAATATAAAGTCTTGCTTTATTTGTCATAGATTGAATGACCATATATATAGGCATGGATTTATTTCTGGGATCTCTATTCTGTTTCATTGATCTATGTGTCTGTTTTCATGCCAGTTTTGATTACTATAGCCTTGTAGTATCGTTTGATATCAGGTAGCATGATACCTCACACCTTGTTCTTATTTCTCAGGATCGCTGTGGCTATTTGGGGTCTTTTATAGTTCCATATAAATTTTAGGATTATGTTTTCTAGTTCTGTGAAAAATGCCCTTGGTAATTTGATAGGGATTGTGTTGAATCTATATATTGCTTTGGGTAATATGGACATTTTAACCATGTTAATTCTTTCTTTCCATGAACATGGTATATACTTCCATTTATTTGTATTTTCTTTAATTTCTCTCTTCAATGTCTTTTAATTTTCTGAGTACAGGTCTTTTACTTCCTTGGTTAAATTTATTCTTAAGTATTTTTTTTTATTCAATTGTAAATGGGATTGTTTCCTTAATTCCTCTTTCTGATAGTTTTTTATTGGTACATAAAAATGCAACTGATTTCTGAATATTAACTTTGTATCCTGCTACTTTACTAAATTCATTTATCAGTTCTAATAGTTTTATGGTGGAATCTTTGGGGTTCTTTATATACAATATAATGCCATCTGCAAAAAGTGACAATTTTACTACCTCCTTTCCAATTCAGATGCCTTTTATTTCTTTTTCTTGTCTGAATGCTGTGGCTAGAACTTCCAAAACTATGTTGAATAAAAGTGGAGAAAGTGGACAGCCTTGTCTTGTTCCGGATCTTAAGGGGAAAGTTTTACCTTCTCCCCATTGAGTATGATGTTTGCTGTGGGCATATCATATATGGCCTTTATGATGTTGAGATATGTTCCCTCTATTTCCAATTTGCTGAGAGTTTTTATTATAAATGGATGCTGGATTTTGTCAAATGCTTTTTCTGCATCTATTGATATGATTATATGATTTTTACTTTCATTTTGTTTATGTGGTGTCTCACATTAATTGATTTGCAGATATTGAACCAACCTTCCATTCCAAGAATGAGTCCCACTTGATGGTGGTGTATGATCTTTTTAATGTATTGCCGAATTTGGTTTGCTAATATTTTGTTGAAGATTTTTGCATATGTTCACTAGTGATATCAGCCTATAGTTGTGGGGGTTTTTTTCTTTTTTTTTTTTTTTTGTAATGTCTTTGTCTGATTTTGGAATCAGGGTAATGGTGGCCTCATAAAATGAGCTTAGTAGAATTTTTGGAATGGTTTGAGGAGACTAGGTGTTAATTTTTTTTTTTTTAATGTTTGGAAAAATTCACCAGGTCCAGGAATTTTGTTTGTTGGAGTTTTGTTGATCACTGATTCAATTTTGTTGGTAGTAATTGGTCTATTCAGATTTTCTGTTTCTTCTTGATTTAGCCTTGGAAGATTCTATGCTTCTAGGAATTTATCCATTTCTTTCAGATTGTCTGATTTGTTGACATATCGTTGCTCATAGTATTTTCTTAATTTTTTTTGTATTTCGGTTGTGTCTGTTGTCACTTTTTTTCTTTCATTTCTGATTTTATTTATTTAGGTCCTCTCTTTTTTTTTCTTGATGAGTCTGGTTAAAAGTTTGTTAATTTTGTTTATCTTTCCAAAAACAACAGTTCTTGGTTTCATTGATCTTTTGTATTGTTTTGTTTTTGTTTTTTTGTCTCTATTTCATTTATTTCTGCTCTGATCTTTATTATGCCTTCTTTGTACTCACTTTGAGTAAGATTATTTTCTACTCTTTTTCCAGTTCCTTTAGGTGTAAAGATAGACTGTTGATTTGAGATTTTTCTTATTTCTTTAGGTAAGCCTGCATTGCTATGAATTTCCCTCTTAGGACTTCTTTTGCTGTGTCCCATAGATTTGGGGTCATTGTGTTTTCTTTTTCATTGTCCTCAGTTATCTTTTGATTTTTTCCTTGATCTCATTGCTGACCCATTCATTATTTAGTAGTATGTTATTTAGTCTCCATGTGTTTACAAGTTTTTTCAGTTTTTTTTAGTAATTGATTTCTAGTTTCTTAGCTCTGTGGTCAGAGAAGATGCTTGATATGATTTCAATCTTCTTAAATTCGTTGAGACCTGTTTTGTGGCCTAACAGGTGGTCTATCTTGGAAAATGTTCCATGTGCACTTGAAAAGGATGTATATTCTGCTGCTTTAGGGTGAGATGCTCTAAAAATATCAATTAAATCTTAATTAATTCTTAAAGACTGGAAATTTTATAGGAAAAATAATTATTTATATACATCCTGAAGTATTTATTGAAGACATGAGATAATGGCTAGGGCTTGTGAGGAACACACTGGTTCACTGCACTGTTGTTTACGTTTTGTGTCGTTTAGAACATTTGCATAATAAAAGAATTTTTAGAAAATCTACCAGAGCCAAAAATATGTATTTTTGCTAGTGGAATTTCAGAGCAGCTTCCCAGGACAGAGAGACTTATACTATGAGATCAATTTATTTCCTAAAGAGACCATCGTAATTGAGCACTATAATTTTATAGTCATCTCTTCATGCAATTTTTACTATACTTTTATTATATATAACATTATATTTTTATTTGGATGTCAGCATTAATATATAACTTTAAAAGTTATTGTGCTTTGAATTTTTAGAGTAAACATTTCAGCTAATGTGTTAATCTTTTTTAAATAAAGAGCTTCTTAGAAGTTTTCATACAACTGAAAGTAATTAAATTCTCTCCTAAAACTAAAATGCACAAATTCCTCAGTAATACAGATAATTATGCTGTAGATGACAATGTGTAGAATCTTGTCTTCTTAAATTCCAGGTGTTTCTGAGGTAAGCCTTACTTTACTTTAATCAGGTTAAATCATAATTCAATCAGATTTGCTTAGGTAAAGTGAGTGGTTTCTTTTTCAAAAACAAGTATATGGGGCCCACCAAGTGGCTTAGTTGGTTAAGAATTAGCTTAAGAGTGCAAACTCTGAACAACAGAGCCATTGGTTCAATCCCCACATGGACCAGTGACAGCTGCACCCGAGCTGAGCTGCCAACAGGTGGCAAGATGGTTCAGCTGGTGAGAGCACATGCTCCTAACAACAAGACTGCCTGTTTGATTGTGGGTTACACCTGCCCACAACTAAGACTGAACTGGGCACCTTAAGCTGAGCTGCCGCCAGGATGGCTCAGTGGATAGAGCATGTGCTCTTAACAACAAGGCTGCCAGGTTCAACTCCCACATGGGATGATGGCTACACCCACCTGCAACTAAGATTGTAACACAGCACCTTGAGCTTAAAGGCCACGAGCTGCCGTTGGGCAGCCAGATGATGACTGGCGCCTCCACAACTAACTTTGAATAACAACAGCTTGGCTGGTCCTCCTCCTCAATTCCCCAACACTGTTGCTCTCCCCCAATTCCCCAATTAAAAAAAGAAGAGAAAATAAAAAAACAAGTATATGATAATCCTCTATTTCAAATTTATACAGAGCTTTGACTACTAGATAACCTTCGGGTCATTTATATTTTATTGGCATCAAGGAATCCCATTCTCTGTAGTTTTGTCCCTGGCACCTTGTCACCAGATGGCTTCCTAAAGAGACTTGAGCAGAGGTACTGTCAAGGAAAGTGTTAAGGGTCTTAGAAAAAAATGCTCTATTTTTCCATGAGTGTTATTGGGATGATCAAAAAATATGGTTTACTGCTTTCATTAAATACATTATTTTATGAATATTTGGATTGAGTTTTCATCAGTTGACTTTCATCATCAAATGTAAACTATAAGAAAAATTGTCCCTTTAAAGGTTATTTAAATTTTCAATAACCTGACAATGCTTCTCTTCAGTTTCAAATACTGACCCTTGACATTCATGAACTGGGATGATTAGTATTTTCTTTAGAAGGGAACTATTCACACCAATTCAGATTAATTTTACTTATATGAAGTACGTATTTTATCTAAGTCTCTTAATTAATTAAAATCTTTGTTTTAAGAATAGTACAAAGAATTTCCACACTTTTCAATCAGGCCCCCAAATGTTAACATGTTACTGCATTTTCTTTCTCTATATTCCCCTTCTTTCTACACATTTGTATACATATTAATTTCCTGAAATGCTTAAGAGGAATTTGTATGTATGATAATCCTTCTTCTCTAAATAATTCACTGTATATTGCCTGAAAACAAAGCATTCTTTCACAAAACCACAGTATCATCATCAAACTCAGAAAATTGGCATTGATACAATACTACCCTCTCATATACAGACCTAGTACAGATTTAACCAATTGTCCCTATAATGTTTAAGGACAAAATCTAAGATGATTTGTTTCATTCAGTTGTCATGTTGTCATTGGTTTCGTTAAGTTTTACTTTACTAGGAATAGTTGCCAAATCTTTATATATTTCAACATATTGATATTTTACAAGAATATTGTACATTTATTTTGTAATATGTCCCTCAATTTGGACTTGTTTGATATTTTCTCATGATCAAAATCAGGTTATACACTTTCACCAGGTATACCACAAAAATGATACCTAGCTTTACTCAGTGCAGCATCTTGGGAGGCATAGGCTGTCAATACCATTACTGCAGTAATAGCTTTGATTATTTGGTTAAATGATGCAGACCAAATTTCTCCACTAAAAGGTACTATTTTACCTTCTGTATTTAGTATTCTGTTGTGAGATACTTTGAGACTACAAAAATCTTGTTACTCCTCAAACTTTCATCCATTCATTTTAACATTAATTGATGATTGTTGCTTTAATCAGTGATTATTATATTGTAATATATTATAATATTATTTTAGTGAATTTTATTGATCATGAAATGATAGCAATCTCTTATAGATGAGCATAGCCTGAAAAGATCATTATTGTACATTTCAATAGAAATGGATAGGTACAAATTTTCACCCTAGTCAAAACCCATGTGCTGTCTTCATTGACCACATAGTTGAGTCCATCACACTGGGTTTAAACGGGGACATCATCATTTACTAGACACGTGACCTTATTCAAAACACTTAACCAATTTTCAGATTTTTTTCTTTGTAAGAGGAATAAGAACACATCATATAGGTTTCCCTTAATATTAGTAGAGGTACTTTATGTTGACTATTTGGAGGACATTACTTAGCATGTAAATATGGTAGCTACTGGGTTTTTTTCTAGGTTTTATTTCACATTTATATAGAAATTTTATTATTTCACCTATCAGTCACAGATACATACTCTTCCATTGCATAATCCATGAGAAATTTGTTACTTTCATATTTTATTTCAATTGTAATGAAATAATGTGCTCATAGAGAATAAAAAAAGAAGTTTCAATCCAGTTATTCCATTTAAGTTTCCATCTTTCAGGATAAATTTATTTTCTTAATTGAAGTCGGAGGTTTTCAACTGAATCTAAAAAGTAGGAATGATACAAGTCTGCCCTAATCCTTAATTTTCTCAATAAGAGTTAAAAATATATCATTTCTAAATTTCTAAAGTTTCTTTTTACTCTAAGGAAATACTGTTCTCTGCTTGCTCTTTTTGGCTTTCCTGGAATAGCATACTGGTTCTGGCCATGCATGAAACCCTGGGACTCCAATTAAAATTCAGTCACTGAATTGTGAGACTGGAGAAAACATTCTAACATTTGTTCATGTTTCCAGTGGCAAATTTTATCTTTTAATTGCTGCAGCCTTTTCTCAACTCATGACTAAATATTCAAGTCATAATCTATACTTTTAAATGTAAATTTCTATGATCATATTTTAAAATATCTTTATAATGAGCTGAGTAGAAGTTTTAAAAATCTGCATAGAGTGGAGAAAGTCACTATCACATTTTGAAAGCCACTATCACAAATAATTTATTCAAAGTGTAGTTGATTTATTGAGAAAATAAACACACTGGGAAGCTTTCCATAGCTAATTAAATGCCACAACACATAAAAATATGTGAAATTTGGACATAATGTCTAATACTCATTTTTAAAATATGTCATCTCCAATTCCGTGATTTCATCCTATTTGCTATGAATTGAGAGTGCTTGTATCAAATGGGCTTCTTTTTATAAACTCTACAGGAATTATGAATAACTACTGAGTATGTTTCTTATCAGAGCATCAAAGTAGTCAATCATAAATATTCTTAATCTTCAGTCCATACATCAGACAAGTCAGGTGACAGGAAGTGTCTTTAAGAAAACATATTTATCGGGAGCCAACTGAGTTGCTCAGTTGGTTAAGAGCTCACTCAAGAGTGCGAGCTCTGAGCAATAGTGGTTCAATGCCCAGCTGGAGCTGAGCTGCAGCTGAGCTGCCAATAAGTGGCAGGATGGCTCAGCCAAAAAAATAAAACAAACAAACAAAAAAACATATTTATCTATATGTTTTCAAACAATTGCAGAGCCAAATTAACCCAGAAAGATGGTTATCTATTATTTACATTTATTTGTGAAAAGGAAAAACTTTTGTTAGTGTGTTTTCAACAAATACCCAAAACAGCTTGGATGAATTTTTATTCTAACCAACCAATGTACTTTCTTGAAAATTAAACATGTTGCCCATATTTAGTTCTCAAGAAACAAAAGACAATAAAACATCTTGTATAATCTGAATAATTATTTTTAATAGTAAAATCTTCTACCAGCCTCTTCACACTGAAGCATCATTTCATTCATTTTCTTTTGTCTATCAGCCTTTTCCCTTCTGGCTTCCACTTGAGGCTTCTCTATATTACTAGCATTATCCAAAGCTGGGTAGTGTGCCCCAGACATCTTCCCTTTGAATAAATGCCTCGATCCACACGCTGACAAACTGTTTTGCATCATGTTACCTCAAATACTTGGGAATCAAACACAAGCCTCATAGCCCCTCTTAGTTTTGTGCAAGGGACTTAGAACTGGATGGTACTGGGGAAAATTGTGTTAGTTGTCTAGAGTTTGTTTTTCACAAAGCTGTACCAGCACAGACTCACTGTACGTATTAGAGTCAAGATGCACATAGATTGGTTTCTGAGTTTTACTCAATGTGGAGTTTACATACATGTCAGTAAAAACACTGGTGTTTGTAGCAATCATCAGTTTATACATGGCAGAAAATTGTCAAATGGTGTTTTACGAAGAAAGCACAATTATAGTATACCCCTGACATCATGCTCAAAATTATTTTCTTTAAATTGGTTGTTGAACGCGAGGTTTTTCTTTCTCTTGAGTGAAATGTGTACTCTGTTAGAAGGAGACCATGTTAGTGCCACACAAAAACAGGACGTGTGGGCAGCTGCAGAGCTGGAAATGCACAGAGCATGCTGCTTGGTCTGATTGACCACAAACCTTTCATTTATGTGGCTTTTTTGCAGCATTTTTTATTTTTAGTGTTTGGATTATCCTTGATGCATTCCTACTAATTGAGACTGATTCGGAGTAATGACCCACTCCAAGTTAACCATTCCCCCTTAGTAGCTAGCTTAATATCTAGCAGCCATTATAAATAAAATAGAACTTAAATATGTTTTAAATGTTTTCTCTAAAAGCATGATGAAGTGTTCCAAATTTATTTTTAAATCTCATCTTTTGTGTGTGTGTGTGTGTGTGTGTGTGCTAAAGCAAGTCATATCAAGTGTGTGCATGGTGCATGATGTGCATTTATTTCTAAGCATCAGAGTTTTGAAAAGCTTGATCCTAGAGTTTCATGAAATTTTTCAACAGACTCCTTTCAGCACATAACCGTGGTGTCTGCATCTGGATGTGGCCATAACATTTCTGTACACACCCTCCAACAGCATGCCACAAACTCATTGCTGCATCAGTCAGCCTCCTGTACCCCAGAAGCTGGGCTGGCACAAATGGACACTGGCAAATAAAACATGAAATCGCCAAAAAGCCACAACAAGCAGGAGACATCTCCCTAGATATTGCATATCAAGTGGGCCTCATCTCAGCACAGTGTGCAGACATCAACAGGAGTAATGCCATAGTGTCAGCTATGAAACCTACATAACACTCCATGGCCTGCCAGGCAGGCACACAACTCAAAACAAAACAAGCCCCCCGGACTTCTGGTAAGATGGCAGCATAGACAAACGATGTGCCAACTGCCTACCAGGATCATACCAAAATTACAAATAATTTATAAAATATTCAACCTCGGAAGTCCCTTGAACATTAGTGATGAACAGAACCTCTAAAAGAAGGACTTAAAGAGGAGGCCATGTCGAGTCTGCTGGAGGGGCAGGGATGAGAGAGAATGAGCCCTGTGACGGACACCACACTGGTGGGGAGGTTTCTCCAGTTGGGGGAGAGAAACACCGACCCCACACCAAGCTTACCAGCCCAGAGTTACTTTATCCGGGAAAAGGAGTTCTACAATAGCTGGCAGTAGAAACTAATGAGGACTCTCTTTCCTCAACTGAGGACTCTCTTTGCTCAAGTGAGGCTGAGGGTGGCTGGAGAACTAGTGGAGCCAGCACACATACTTGCTTGCTGGTGATCTATCTAATACATTGAAGCAATCATAGAGCGACAGCCAGAATGAAGAAACAAAGAAACATGTCCCACGTAAAAGATCAGAAGAAACCTCTAGAAATGGAACTAAATGAAACAGAGGTATACAAACATTCAGAGGCAGAGGTTAGAACACTGATGATAAAAATGTTTAAGAAACTTAATGAGGACATAAAGAAGGATAGAGAAATCACAGAAAAGACAACTAGTTAGAACTAAAGACTACAATAACTGAAATGAAGAACACACTCAAAGGAATCACCAGTAGATTAGATGAAGCAGAGGATCGGATCAGTGATTTAGAAGACAAAATAGCAGAAATCACCCAGTTGGAACAACAATAAGAAAAAAGAATAAAAACAATAAAAATAGTTTAAGAGACCTGTGGGACAACATCAATACAACAACATTCGCATCATAGGAATACCAGAAGGAGAAGAGAAGAAGCAAAGGATTGAGAATGTATTTGAAGAAATAATGACTGAGAACTTCCTTACCCTGGTGAAGGAAATCGACATAAAAGCCCAGGAAGTGCAGAGAGTTCCAAACAAGCTGAACCCAAATAGGTCCTCATCAAGACACATCATAGTTAAAATGGCAAAGGTTAAAGACAAAGACAGAATTCTAAAACCAGCAAGAGAAAGACAGCAGGTTATATACAAAGGAACTCCTATAACACTAACAGTTGACTTTTTACACAAACTCTGCAGGCCAGAAGGGAGTGGCAGAAAATATTCAAGGTGATGCAAAATAAAGGCCTACAACCAAGATTGCTCTACCCAGCACGGCTATCACTTAAAATTGAAGGAGAGATAAAGAGCTTCTCAGAAAAGAATAAGCTTAGAGAATTCATTACCACCAAGCCACCATTGCAGGAAATGTTAAAAGGGCTTTTTTAAACAGAATAAAGGGGAAAACAAGCTAACCCAGGAAGATCAGAAATACAAATAACAAAATGGCAATAAATATGCACCTATCAATAATCACTTTAAATGTGAATGGATTAAATGCTACAATCAAAAGACATAGAGTGGATAAGAAAAAAGGACCCATGCATGTGCTGTTTACAAGAGACTCATTTCAGATCAAAAGATACACACAAACTGAAAGTAAAGGGATGGAATAAGATATTTCATGCAAATGGAAATGAGAAAAAAAGCTTGAGTAGAAATACTTATTTTGGATAAAATAGACTTTAAAATGAAGACGACAAAAAAAGACAAAGAAGGACACCACATCATAATAAAAGGATCAACTCAACAAGAGGACATAACCCTAGTAAACATCTATGCACCCAACATAGGAGCTCCTAAATATATAAAACAGATTTTGACAGACATAAAGACAGAGATCAACAGTAATACTATTGTAGTAGGGGACCTCAACACCCCATTGTCACCAATGGACAGATCCTCCAGACAGAAAATCAACACAGAAACAGTGGCCTTAAATGGCACTTTAGACCAGCTGGATTTAATTTATATTTTTAGAGCATTTCACCCCAAAGCAACAGAATATACATTCTTCTCAAGTGCACATGGAACATTTTCCAAGATAGACCACATGTTAGGACACAAAACCAGTCTCAATAAATTTAAGAAGATTGAAATCATATCAAGCATCTTCTCTGACCACAATGCTATGAAACTAGAAATCAATTATAAGAAGAAACCCAGAAAGCACACAAAAACATGGAGGCTAAATAATATGCTACTAAATAGCTAGTGGATCAAAACTGAGATCAAGGAAGAAATCAAAAGCTATCTCAAGACAAATGACAATGAAAACACAACAACCCAAAATCTATGGGATGCAGTAAAAGCAGTCCTAAGAGGAAAATTCATAGCAATGCAGGCCTATCTAAAAAAAAACAAGAACAATCTCATATCAACAGACTATCTTTATACCTAAGGGAACTGGAGAAAGAACAGCAAAACAAGCCCAAAGGGAGTACAAGGAAGGAAATAATAAAGACCAGAGCAGAAATAAATGAAATAGAGACCAAAAAAACAATACAAAAGATCAATGAAACCAAGAGCTGGTTTTTTGAAAAGATAAACAAAATTGACAAACCCTTAGCCAGACTCACCAAGAAAAAGAGAGAGACGACCCAAATTAATAAAATCAGAAATGAAAGAGGGGAAGTGACAACAGATACCACAGAAATACAGGAAATTGTAAGAAAATACTACGAGCAACTATATGCCAACAAATTTGACAATCTGGAAGAAATGGATAAATTTCTAGAAGCTTGCAATCTACCAAGTCTGAACCAAAAAGAAATAGAAACTCTGAACAGACTGATTACTACAAAAGAAATTGATTCAGTTATCAACAAAATTCCAACAAACAAAAGTCCTGGACCAGATGGCTTCACAGGCGAATTTTACAAAACATTCAAAAAAGAATAAATACCTATTCTCCTCAAACTATTCCAAAAATACAGAAGGAGGGAAGGCTCCCAAGCACATTTTATGAGGCCACTATTACTCTGATCCCAAAGTCAGACAAAGATATCACAAAAAAAGAAAACTACAGGCCGATATCCCTAATGAACATAGATGCAAAAATCCTCAACAAAATACTAGCAAACCGAATTCAGTGTCACATTAAAAGATATTTCACCACGATCAAGTGGGATTCATTCATGGTATGCAAGGTTGGTTCAATATCCGCAAATCAATTAACATAATACATCACGTTAACAAAATGAAAAATAAAAATCATATGATCATATCAGATGCAGAAAAAGCATTTGACAAAATCCAGCAACTATTTATGATAAAAACGCTTAGCAAAGTGGGAGTAGTGGGATCATATCTCAGCATAATAAAGGCCATATATGATAAGCCCACAGCAAACATCGTACTCAGTGGGGAAAGGCTAAAAGCTTTCCCATTAAAATCAGGAACAAGACAAGTTTGCCCACTTTCACCACTTCTATTCAACATAGTTCTGGAAGTTCTGGCTACAGCAATCAGACAAGAAATTGAAATAAAAGGCATCCAAATTGGAAAAGAGGAAGTAAAATTGTCATTATATGCAGATGACATGATACTATATATAGAGAATCCCAAAGACTCCACCAAAAAACTGTTAAACTGATAAATGAATTTAGTAGGGTAGCAGGATACAAAATTAACATTCAGAAATCTGTTGCATTTGTATACACCAATAATAAACTATCAGAAGAAGAAATCAGGAAATCAATTCCATTTACAGTTGCTTCAAAAACAATAAAATACCTAGGAATAAATTTAACCAAAGAAGTAAAAGAACTATACTCAGAAAATTATAAGACATTGGAGAGAGAAATCAAAGAAGATACAAATAAATGGAAAGACATACCATGTTCATGGATAGGAAGAATTAATATAGTTAAAATGTCAATACTACATAAGGCAATATATAGATTCAATGCAATTCCTATCAAACTACCAAGAACATTTTTCTCAGAAATAGAATAGATAATCCAAAGTTTTATATGGAGCCATAAAAGACCCCAAATAGCCACAGCAATCTTGAGAAATAAGAACAAAGTGGGAGGTATCACGCTACCCGACATCAAATCATACTACAAGGCTACAGTAATCAAAACAGTATGGTGCTGGCATAAAAAGAGACACACAGATCAATGGAACAGAATAGAGAGCCCAGAAATAAACCCATCCATATATGGTCATTTAATCTATGACAATGGAAGCAAGAATTTACAGTGGAGTAAAGATAGTCTATTTAATAAATGGTGCTGGGAAAATTGGACTGACATGTGAAAAAAAATGAAAATGGACCACCTACTTACACCATATACAAGAACAAATTCAAAATGGATTAAAGACTTAAATGTAAGACCTGAAACCATAAAACTCCTAGAAAAAAAAATTGGGAGTAAATTTTCAGACATCACCCTCAGTAATATTTTTACTGAGATATCGTCTCGGGCAAGGGAAATAAAAGAACAAATGAACATATGGGATTTCATCAAACTGAAAAGTTTTTTCACAGCAAAGGAAATCATCAAGAAAACAAAAAGACAGCCTACTGAATGGGAGAAGAAGAGCTGGTTTTTTGAAAAGATAAACAAAATTGACAAACCCTTAGCCAGACTTACCAAGAAAAAGAGATAGATGACCCAAATTAATAAAATCAGAAATGAAAGAGGAGAAGTGACAACAGATGCCACAGAAATACAGGAAATTGTAAGAAAATACTACGAGCAACTATATGCCAACAAATTTGACAGTCTGGAAGAAAGGGATAAATTTCTAGAAGCATACAATCTACCAAGTCTGAACCAAGAGGAAACAGGAGCTCTGAACAGATTACTACCAAAGAAATTGACTCAGTAGTCAAGAAGCTTCCAGCAAACAAAAGTCCTGGACCAGTATGGTACTGGCATAAAAACAGACACATAGACCAATGGAACAGAATAGAGAGCCCAGAAATAAACCCTTCCATATACGGTCATTTAATCTATGACAATGGAAGCAAGAATTCACATTGGAGTAAAGATAGTCTATTTAATAAATGGTGCTAGGAAAATTGAACTGACACGTGCAAATAAATGAAAATGGATCACCTATTTACACCATATATGAGAACAAATTGAAAATGGATTTAAGACCTAAATATACAACCTGAAACCATAAAACTCCTAGAAGAAAACATAGGGAGTAAATTTGCAGACATTACCCTCAGTAATATTTTTACTGAGATATCCCCTCAGGCAAGGGAAATAAAAAAATATATACATATGGGATTACATCAAACTTAAAATTTTTTCAAAGCAAAGGAAATCATCAATAAAACAAAAAGATATTCTACTCAATGGGAGAAGATATTTGCCAATGATATATCTGATAAAGGGTTAATATCCACAATTTATAAAACACTCATTCAACGCAACACCAAAAAAAACCAAACAACTCAATTAAAAAATGGGCAGAGGATATGAAAAGGCATTTCTCTAAAGAGGACATACAGATGGCCAACAGGCATATGAAAAAATGTTCAACCTCACTAATCGTCAGAGAAATGCAAATAAAAACCACAATGAGATACCATTTCACTCCAGTCAGATCTATCATCAATAAATCATCAAACAAGTGCTGGCGAGGCTGTGGAGAAAAGGGAACCCTGTTACACTGTTGGTGGGACTGCAGATTGGTGCAGCCATTATGGAAATCAGTATGGAGGTATCTCAAAAAACTGAAATTGGAACTACTGTATGACCCAGCAATTCCACTCTTGGGTATCTATCCAGACAAACCTAAGACGCTAATTCAAAAAAATATATGCACCCCTATGTTTATTGTAGTGCTATTTACAACAGCCAAGACTTGGAAACAACCTAAATGCCTATTGGTAGATAACTGGATTAAGAAACTGTGGTATATTTATACAATGGAGTATTACTCTGCTATAAAGAAGAATGAAATCGTACCATTTGCAACAATATGGATGGAACTAGAGACTATTAATGTTAAGTGAAATAAGTCAGTCAGAGAAAGTAAAAAACCATATGATCTCACTTATATGTGGAATCTGAAAAAACGAATGAACGAGCAAAGTAAACAGAAATAGTCTCAGAGATATAGCGGAAAAATTAATGGCTGCTTGTCGGGAGTGGGTGGGGATGAGGGAGAAGGGGAAAGGATTAGACAGCATAAATAGGTAACTACAATATTGCCACAAGGATATGAAAGACTGTTCGGAGAATATAATAATGTTGTAAATATTTTGTAAGGTGTCAGATGGTCACATGTCTTGTTAGGGAGACCCCTTCATGGATGGGGAAGAGGCTTGATCACTGCACTGTACACCTGAAGCTGATGTTGTATAATATTGTATGTCAACTATAAGTGAATATGTATCTTTAATCATGGGATGTGGAATATAGTGGGGGAGTGGAGTCAAGGGAATTGTAATAGATATGTATCATATGGGGGGAGAAGTGGGGCAGCAGATTGGGGACAGGGGTTGTCACCTTGAGGGGTAAAAAGCATAACTATTGCATTGTGTTGTACAGCTGAAATTAATTTTAAAAATGTTTATTTCACAATAAAAAAACATAACAAGCATGATTGTTAAATAAATGTAAGCAGCAAAAAGGTAAAATTAGCATACTGAAACTCATTTAACAATTTTAAATCACAATTTGTTGGAAACATTAAGTTGATGTTTAATGGATGAGTAAATGCAAGCATGCATTAGATGTGGATGAAAACCTGAATTCTATTATGTGAACATTTACTATCTACCCACAATGTAGGATACACTCTCTCTATTCCAAGGTGTTATTATCCTCTCTCTTTTAATGCTTTCAATGGCAAATCTGTTATGTCATATGAATTGTACAGACATATTAGAATAAAGTCTATCCTGCTGGCAAGAAGAAACACTTATGTTCCACAACCACTCCTCACCCATGACACAAAATATTATTATCCTAAAGGCACAGTGGTTTAAATGGTCCATTATCCACATGGAGAATTTCTTTTTCCCACTCACCAGCCCAAACTTTAGTGTTCCAAAAGAATACTTCACAGAATGGAATCCCTAACTGAGATACTTTTACTGTATTTCAGGGGCCAGTTACAGCTTTGTAAAGGGTAATTGTGACTCTAAATTATTTGTGCCTTACATGATACCTTAAAATTTAACTTTTTTTAAGAAAGAAAACAACTGTCTTTTAAAAAGGACCCAATCAAATTCTCCCTGATAAAAGTCACAAGAATCAAAAGTCAATTATTTTGAATCATTTTATTTTAATTTAATTTACTTTAAAATGTGCCTGATATATATATTACATGTACCTGTAGTAAAATGAATGGTTGATAATGTTCTTTTACTTTAATTTTGAGAAGCACACATTAGTACTCCCAAGTCTTTTCCTCTGGAAGTGAGGAACCACAGCTCCCTCTATGTACTGTTTGCATAGTAATTAACCTTATATAGTACACAGTATACAGTTCACCCCTCGTGAGTTGCATATTCTTTAGCTGCTTTATATAGAAATGGGACCAAAAATACCTACATCACAGGATGTTGAAAAACTTAATTAGAAAAAAAGAGTACAACATCTAACCGTTCTATGCTTAAAACTTTTGATATCTCACTCCCTACTTTTAGTTGAAGGATGTATATTGAGAACCTGTGCAGATTAACTCTTTCTAGAATAACATAATATGAAAAAAAAAACACAAAAATTCTAAAACGGAGCTTCCCTGATGTTAATGAATATCAATACAGTGCTTATTTTTGAACCAGTCACCATCCAATTGTGTTACATTAAATAACCTTTCTAGCCCTGTAAGCATCCCTGTGAGATAGGTGCTAATACTGTCCCCATTTTACAGAAGAGACTGATGAGGCACAAGGAGAAAAGACGTGCCTAAAGCCTCAGAGCTGGTAACGTGGGTTCACACCAAGCAGTGTGAGGGAGGGCCAGATTCCTAACTGCCATACTAGACTGCCTTGCTGTCCAAAAGAAGGAAAATAATCTCTGTTTGAAAATGGAGAAAATCACAAGAATCAGAATGAATGTTTCCTTCTTGGCAGGTTGCCATTCCTATGGCTCCTTCTATCCTATCCATATAGCCTTGCATTACAGTTAGTGCCAGGCCATAGATCCTGAAAGATCAAAGCATTGCAGAAATTTTGAAGCCCCAGAGCAATGTAATCCCCTCTGAAAGATGGCCATTGCTGGCCCATAAATTCAAGCAGTCCTGCTGGGAAAAAATGAGCCATGATTACATTGGACGTAGGGGGAAAGGCCTTCAGCTCCAAGTCTAGGCTTTCTGTGTATATACAAAATACAGATTGAACCCCCTTTTGCCCTGTCCAAAAACGCCCTTGCTTAGACATCAACTTTTCCACTTAGGCAAGATGGAGAGCTAAGTGAGAACAGCTGTAAGCGAAACCATTTGTTCCAGATGGTGTAGACATTTCAAACCTGGTGTTCCTAGGCAATGGAAGCGCGTAGAATTTTACTCGGTAGAAGCAATAATGTTTGCAAGTGTGACATTTACTTCTTTGGTATCGGAACAAAAAAACTCCATCAATTTAAAGTAATGCTTTTGCTCACAAAGCAGAGTACAGAAATGGGTTAATTGTCTACACAATCAAGCTGAGAAAGTATGCCTTTGACTCAAAGATAGGGTTATTTTGAGTTCCCCTATTTTTGGCTTACTTATTTCATTTCTATGTAGAACAGGCATTAAAAAATTACTGGCTTACTTTAGGGTGTGTGTGTGTGTGTGTGTGTGTGTGTGTGTGTGTGTGTGTGTGTGATTATTGATGTGTTCCGGTCCTGTGTTTTGGGTGCAGTCCAAGAATCAGGATGCAATCTTTGTGCTCTGGCCCTCGAGACTGGAAATCATTGGTGACAAGGCCACATGCCTGAGTGAGACTGACACCCTGGCCCTTGGTTTTGATCCTGCAGCTGTTGCCACAAGTATAACTGCGTCAAACATGAAGTTATAATCACTGTGAATGTTTTTCTTTTAGCTGTTTATTTGAATTTTGTGTTTTTTTCAGCTTTATTGAAGTGTAATTGACAAAATTGTAACACGTTTAAACTGTATAGCATGGCAATTTGATATGTGCATACACAAAAGGATTTCCACCACCTAGTTCAGGGGTCGGCAAACAGCAGCGCGAGAGCCACATACGGCTCTTTGGGTACGTACATGTGGCTCTGAAGTAAAATTGAAAATGAAAATAAAACTATTATAGTTTCAATTATAAAATTTTTTAAAGAATATTATTCACATAATGGTGATTTCATTTGTTTTATGACTCTCAAATAATTTTTAAATTGTTGTGAAGCACAGGATTGGCTCTTCCATCTCAAAAGTTTGCCAACCCCTGACCTAGTGAATTAACACATCCATCACCTCATCTCTCTCTCTCTCTCTCTCTCTCTCTCTCTCTCTCTCTCTCTCTCTCAGTGAGAGCATTTAAGTTCTACCCTCTTAGCAAATTTCAATTTTACAATACAGTGTTATTAACTGCAGTCCCATGTTATACATTAGATCCTCAGAGCTTATTCATCTTATAGCTGAACGTTTGTACCTTCTGACCAACCTCTCCCTATTCCTCCAGCCTCTCAGCCCCTGGCAACTGCTTTTCTAATCTCTGTTTCTATGAGTTTGACTATTTATTTATTTATTTATTTATTTATTTATTATTTATTTATTTTTACACTCCACATGTAAGTGATACCATGCACTATGTATCTCTCTGTCTGACTCTTCTCCATCAGCAGATGTCCTCCAGGTCCATCCATATTGTCACCAGCGGCTGAGTAGTGTTCCATCATGTGTGTGTCACATATCTCACACCTCTTTGTTGACTGACCATTGTCCAGCTCCGTCGAGCATCCTCTCTGTATGTGCAGCTCTGTCTTCCTCTGGGCCCTGTGTGTTGCTGGGAAGTTTTATGCCCCATGTGGGATTCTATCATTTCTATTTCACCTCCGTTATATTAGAGGCAGGTAGTTCAACAGGTCTAGTGTCACAGCAAAGGAGACACTAGTCTCTGTGGTCATAGCACATCTGGGTTACTCTCACTTCTGAACGGTGAACTTTAAGGGAAATGTCAGCAAACTGGAGAAAGGACAAGAGGATTAGAAAATTAAAGATCATGTTTTACGTAGAGCAACTGAGTGAAAGCTGTAAGACAACGTTATCCCTTTGGGTATATATTGTTTCATAGAAAGGACGTGAAGAGGCATAGAAGTTCTCAGACGTCTCATGAGAATGAAAGTCCCCGATGTCTCTTGTAGCAATTCACACAGACCCCCAGGGGAGGGCATGATGTAGCCAGAAATGCTTCCTCAGTCCTTACTCATTTCTTTCTCTCAAACATGAGAGCATGTTCCCAACCCCCTTTACATCTCCCTCCCTATCAGTCAGAATTACACATGGCTCCATATAACAGAGAAGCTTAAAATAGCCCTGATTTTCAAAAGGTAGATGTTTTCATCTTGCATGAGAAAGGACATCTATCAGCTGGCAGTTTCAAGCTGGTATGGCTGCTCCATGGAACCTTACAGCCTTTGTACTTTCTGCACTGCAGTTCCTATGCTGCACTGCAGTTCCTCATCTTCACGGCCCCACATGTCTTCTCTCAGTCAGTCACCACGTAAGCATTCCAGGCAGCAGGATAGAAGAAGTTGGAGAAGGTTGAGCCCCCTTCCTTTACATAGTCTTTCTGAAATTCCCACGTTTCTGCTTGCACCTTATTGGCCAGAATGTAGTCACATGCCATGACTAGATGGAAAAGAGAGGGAACAATGAATCTTCTGGAAGGGTACTTCTTGCCCAGAACAAATGTGGGGGTCTGTGGAGGAACAGAATAGATATTGTGAGAGGAAACAGTTATCTCGTGCCTCACCATCCTAACCACAATATTTTAGTTTCCCTCATAACTGAAGCACAAGAGCTACAATAATGCCATGGCCACACATCACACCTCCTTCATTGCAATACATAGCTTTAAAAATATGATATTTATAATATTATAAAACATTATTCTAATTTCTTAGACCATTCTCAACCCTGGTCAGCCATCCTCCAATCTGTCTTACCTGTAAATGAAGAAAATAGTACCAAATGAACTCACTTTTGTTGTACCATCCTTCTAACTTACCTTCATAGAGAGCTAGAGTGGCCCCACACTTTTGGAATTATCTTATTTTGGCTCATGCAACCCATCCTTCTTCTGGCCCTCACCCAACTAATGTCTAGGATGAAACTTCCAACCCAGTCTCTTTGCCAGGGCAGGTCTCCTAGAACTGCCCTGAATATCCCAATGACAAAGGGAATACCTGTCACTATAAGAAAGACCTGTTTTGAGAAAATAAGTATTTCTTAGGAAATGGAAAGAATGCTTCATCTACTGCTGGAATGTATTTCTTGCCTAAACAAGGAGAAGCAAACATCAGTTTAGAGGAATACAGAATGGACTTCCCGAGTCCATTCCTGCCCTTAGATTCTGTGTCTTCATTTCTGTCAGTAAGAGCCATGTTAGAGCTATAGTTTTCAGATGCTACAGCCATAATCTGGAAAATGATCTGATAAGATTACTGTAGGTAGGACAGCAGGCCATGTAGCCATACCTGGGCTGAATATTCATTTGAAATTAATTACAGAATTTTTGATCAGCAAACTTTTTAGGAAAATAAATAATGTAATACTTCTGTTCGTATACACAAAATAATTCTTGCTAATGGCTTTGGGGGCATTTCTGTCAATTCCCAAGGTTTTCCAGGTTGTAATTCAGTGTCTATTTAGTGTTCATTTTGACACATATACTGCTGGATGAATTTGGACAAGCTATTGAATATCCATGATCTTGGTTTCCTTGAGAATGGACTGGGGGTAATGACATCTGCTGCAGAGACAGCATGAGGACTCCAGTGTTGTCTGCATCCACATTTCCAAGCACAGGACCTGTCAGGCAGGTACAGGACATGATCACTAGATGGGGGCTGTACATAACTTTCTAAGACAATTAAAGCACTCTGTGTGTGTGTTCAGTGTTTACTGCTCTTAGCTGATCAGTGTAAAAATGAGGCAGTGTCCCAAAATATTCTGCTTTGAGTTATAACTCATTATATTAATATAATGGTACTTTACAATTAAAAATCATTTGCTTTGATTTAGTTCATTTTACTTTCCAGTACGTAAACTCATTTGCTTTTCAAATTTTATATTCACAGGTATTTCTTTATACTTTCCCTCAGCAGAACACTATAAATAATTTGGCAGAATGCTTTTTGTGAACAAAATATTGAGGTTACTACCTTTTTTCCCTTTTTAAATGAAGGATTATTCAAATCTTTTTTATTGCATACAACTCCTAAGGAATTATGAAACATTTCTGCTTATTGTTAAAGAAAAATTATTCAGTTAGTATGACCTTTTTAGAATTTACTTTCTTCTTGGCCAAATCCCAGATTTGTTAGATTATTATCACTTTTTCTATATATAACACTAATTGCCAGCTATTAAGATCTTAGAGATAGTGAAGACTACTATTCAATATTTATCTTTTTTTTTTAGTTTCTTCTGTGAAGAATGGTATTTACTATTTTCATTATGCAGGTAGAAATTTACTTTTAAAATTATAATCATTTATTTCCTTTGATCCACTTTTTTTTTTTTAAGCTGAGCCATCCTGCCACCTGTTGGCAGCTCAGTGGCTGCTCAGCTCAGGCCGGGAATCAAACTGCTGTTGCTCAGAGCTCAAACTCTTGAGCAAGCTCTTAACCAACTGAACCACTCGGTTGGCCCTTCCTTTGATCCACTTTTTAATAGGCCACTGGTTGCCTCAGAATCGCTTTTTCTTATTCATTTCCCTCCAAAGGCAACATGTATCTTAGAACTAGTTCGCAGTATCTACCAGCATTTCAATTCCCTCTTATTGACCAAAAGATCAAATCTTTATTTCCTGTGTGATGATTTAATTCAGCAATGAATTTTATACTAATATTCTTTGCTCACAAGGGTATGAAACAGAAAAATAGGAAAGGCAATTTTTTGCAAAAACATAAATTAAAATAAAAAGTGTTAATCAGTCCTTTCCCATAATCAGTGATGACCTCTTTTCTCATAGCCATGGAGAGCTGGGGACCCAAACTCGGAGGCATCCGCATGTCTCTTCTCCAGTCCTTCCTTCTCTTTAAATCGATGCTCTATAGATGACTGCTGAACTGTTCCTTGAACATCACAAATCTAAATTAACCTGAAATACAGCAGAGGTTTCAGGAGTTATATCATGAGTCCAGAGGAGAATTTGAAAATATCTCTATTCCAGGAAGCCTTATCTTATTTTTCTTATCAGTGTAAGCATAACATTTTTAAACAATGCACAATAAGCCTAAAACCTAAATACATATCAGCCTGCTGTCTCTGTCCATCTACCCCCTCCACAAAATTCTAGACACCTGCCCCATCCCCTTACCCCTGGGACACAAAGATTTCTTTAAGCATTTTTTCCATTTCTTTAACTAGTGTCCCGTTTTTCTTTGAATGCCATTTACTAATTCTACCCATTGGTATCATTAGGGATTCTTAACATTCCGTTCAGACTGAAGAGGCAGAAAGAGTCTTCTTCTCTTTCCCATGGTGAGTGCATTGCAAACAAAGTGAAATATTAAACTGAAAATTCTCTTTAAGCCACATACTTTATGTGACTAAAGTGAAATGACCCCGTAGCAGATCTAGTCTCTCCATTTAAAGGCAGTGAGACTCCCATTCTGTGCCATTTCTTTCTGCTAAACAGAAAGAAAGCAGGAGAGCCCAATGCCATATTCAAGAGAACTACGCAGAGTAAATGTTAGTAAACATAGTGGATATTAATGACAGCAGAATGAATCTCCTATGACTTTTTGCTTGCAAGGTTAGCCTAATCACAAATGTACAATTTAAAAAGAAACTCCAAAGCACACTTCAATTCTTAACTCATGTTAAAAAGCACACACTTAAAAGCTATCAGCAGAACCATGAGATTGGATTACGTTAGTGCTCATAGCCCTCTTCCTCCGAATGAGTCAGTTAATATGTTAAACTTGATTACTTAAGACAACAACAACAAACAAATGAAAACCTAGAAAAAGACAAGCCACAAACTGGGAGAAAATATTTGCAAGAGTCACATCTGATAACGGGCTGTTACCCAAAATATAAAAAGAATTCTTAAAACTCAACAATAAAAAGACAAACAAAAAGAAAAAGCGATAAAAATGGGCAAAAGACCTGAACAGACACCTCACCAAAGAAGATACACAGAAGGCAAATAGGCATATGAAAAGATGCTCCACATCATATGTCATCAGGGAACTTCGAATTAAAACAATGAGATACCAATACTTAAAACTATTAGCATTGCCAAAATCCAAAACACTGACAACACCACATGCTGGCAAAGATGTGGAGCCAGACACTCAAACATCGCTGCTGGGGGCCGGCGGAGTGGCGCGATGGTTAAGAACTCTCTTGGGACGCCAGAGGGCCCCGGTTCGGATCCCACATATGAGGGCCAGTGACACTGCCCTCTACAGCTAAGATGCTGAACAACAGCTCAACCTGGAGCTGGGCTGCCATGAGTCGCCTGCGAGGGCGTGGGCTGCAGTCCCTGTGGCAGTGGATTGCCATGGGCTACCGTGTGTGGCCAGCAGCCAGCGTGAGCGGCCAGCAGCCGCAGTGAGCGGCCGTCCAGAAGCCGGCGACTGATCTGCCTCGCCCGGGAAGAGTGCAATGATGGAGCCAACTTGGGCCAGTGAAGCAACGCCCTCCACAACTAGACTGAAGAACAAAACGACAGCAACTTGTCTGTTCCCCTGCCCCCAATTCCCCAGCGCTGTTCCCATCCCCCCAATTCCCCAATAAAAATCTTAAAAAAAAAAATCGCTGCTGGGAAGGCAAAATGGTATGATCACTTTGGAGGACGGCTGGGTGTGATTGCTGGATTACATAGTAATTCTGCTTTTAATTTTTTGAAAACTACCATACTGTTTTCTTTAGTGAGTGCACAAATTTACATTCCTAACAATAGTGCAAGTATTCCGAATTTCTCTATATCCCTGCTAACACTTTGTATTTTCTCATTTGGGTTTTTTGGTTTTTTGTTTGTTTAATTGGTTGATTTTGTTTCATAATGACCATCCTAATGGTTGTGAGTTACTCAATATTTTAAAGCAAATCATAAACATCAGATCCTTTCATAACTATCCTTCTCTTTTTTTTTTTTTAAAGATTTTTATTGGGGAATTGGGGGATGGGAACAGTGCTGGGGAATTGGGGGAAGGGGAACAGACAAGTTGCTGTCGTTTTGTTCTTCAGTCTAGTTGTGGAGGACGTTGCTTCACTGTCCCAAGTTGGCACCATCATTGCGCTCTTCCCAGGCTAGGCACATCAGTCACCGGCTTCTGGACGGCCGCTCACTGCGGCTGCTGGCCGCTCATGCTGGCTGCTGGCCGCTCATGCTGGCTGCTGGCTACCTACGGTAGCCCATGGCAACCCACTGCGACAGGGGCTGCAGCCTGCGCCGTCACCGGCGACTCACAGCAGCCCAGCTCCAGGTTGAGCTGTTGTTCAGCATCTTAGCTGTGGAGGGCAGTGTCACGGGCCCTCATATGTGGGATCCGAACCGGGGCCCTCTGGCATCCCAAGCCAGTTCTTAACCATTGCGCCACTCAGCCGGCCCCACTATCCTTGTCTTTTAAACAGATTTTCATCTTTTTTTTAAATTATTTTATTGTTAGTTTCAGGTGTACAGAACAATACAATAGTTATCCTTTTCACCCTCACAAAGTAACAGCCCTCTCCCCCCATCTACTGCCCTCCCACCCCGATATCATGCTAATCTATTACAATTCCATTGACTCCATTCCCACTCTCTACTCCATGTCCCATGACTATATGTATGTATAATTATAGTTGACATACAATATTATTCAACATCAGCTTCAGAAATACAGTGTGGTGGTCAGGCCTCTACACCGACTATGAAGTGGTCTCCCTAACAAGACATGAGTCCATCTGGCCCCCAAATAAACATTTACAACATTATTGATTATATTACCCCGACTGTCTTTTCTATCCCTGAGGCCATATTGTAGTTACCAATTTGTATTGTCTTATCCCTTCCCTTTCTCCTTCATCCCCACCCCCTCCCAACTAACAACTCTCAATTTTTCCTCTGTGTCTCTGAGACTATTTCTGTTTACAATTCTCATTTGTTGAGCTTTGTAGAATCCACGTATAAGTGAGATCATATGGTATTTGTCTGTCTCTGACTGACTTATTTCACTTAGCATGTTCTCTACTTCTATCCATATTGTTGCAAATGGTACGATTTCCTTCTTTATAGCTGAGTAATACTCCATTGTGTAAATGTACCAAAGTTTCTTAATCCAGTTGTCTACCGATGGGCATTTTGGTTGTTTCCAAGTCTTAGCTATTGTGAATAGCGCCACAATGAACATAGGGGTACATATATTTTTTTCAGATTAATGTCTTGGGGTTTTTTTTTTTGATAAATACCTAAGAGTGGGATTGCTGGGTCATAAGGTAGTTCCATTTCCAGATTTCTGAGATACATCCATTCTGACTTCCATAGTGGCTGCACCAGTCTGCAATCCCACCAGCAGTGCACCAGGGTTCCCTTTTCCCCACAACCTTGACAGCATTTGTTGTTTGTTGATTTATTGATGATAGCCATTCTGACCAGAGTGAGGTGGTATCTCATTGTGGTTTTCATTTGCATTCCCTAATGCTAAGTGAGGTTGAACATTTTTTCATATGCCTGTTGACCATCTGTATGTCCTCTTTGGAGAAATGTCTCTTCACATCCTCTGCCCATTTTTTAATTGGGTTGTTTGTTTTTTTGGTGTTGAGTTGCATGAGCATTTTATGTATTTTGGATATTAACCCCTTATCAGATATCTCATTGACAAATATCTTCTCCAATTCAGTAGGCTTCCTTTTTGTTTTATTGATGGTTTCTTTTGTTGTGAAAAAACTTTTAAGTTTGATGTAGTCCCATATGTTCATTTTTTCTTTTACTTCCCTAGCCTGCAGGGGCTGTATCAGTAAAAACATTGCTCAGGGTAATGTCCGCAAATTTAGACCCTATATTTTCTTCTATGAGTTTTATGGTCTCAGGTCTTATATTTAAGTCTTTAATCAATTTTGAGTTTGTTCTTGTATATGGCGTAAGGAGGTGGTCCAGTTTCATTTTTTTGCATGTGTCAGTCCAATTTTCCCAGCACCATTTATTAAATAGACTATCTTTACCCCAATGTAAATTCTTGCTTCCCTTGTCATAGACTAACTGCCCGTATATGCCTGGGATTAATTCTGGGCTCTCTATTCTGTTCCATTGATCTATATGCCTATTTTTATGCCAGTACCATACTGTTTTGATTACTGTGGCCTTGTAGTATGTTCTAATGTCTGGAAGCGTGATCCCCCTGACTTTGTTCTTATTTCTCAGGATTGCCATGGCTATTCAGGGTCTCTTTTGGTTCCATATAAATTTTAGCATTATATTTTCTATTTCTGTGAAAAACGCCCTAGGTAGTTTGATAGGAATTGCATTGAATCTATATATTGCTTTAGTCAATATGGACACTTTAACTATATTAATTCTTCCTATCCATGAGCATGAAATGTTTTTCCATTTGTTTGCATCTTCTTTTATTTCTTTCTTCAGTGTCTTATAGTTTTCAGAGTACAAGTCTTTTACTTCTTTGGTTAAATTTATTCCTAAGAATTTTATAGTTCTTGAAGCAATTGTAAAAGGAATTGTTTTCTTAATTTCTCCTTCCGATAGTTTGTTATTGGTATATATATAGTATCATGTCATCTGTGTATAATGACAATTTTACTTCCTCCTTGTCAATGTGGATGCCTTTTATTTTTTTTCTTGTCTGATTGCTGTGGCTAGAACTTCTAGGACTATGTTGAATAAAAGTGGAGAAAGTGGACAGCCTTGTCTTGTTCCGGATCTTAAGGGGAATGGTTTCAGCTTTTCCCGATTGAGTGTGATGTTAGCTGTGGGTTTATCATATATGGCCTTTATGTTGAGATATGATCCCCCTATTCCCACTTTGCTAAGAGTTTTTATTATAAATGGCTGCTGGATTTTGTCAAATGCTTTTGCTGCATCTATTGATATGACCATATGATTTTTATTTTTATTTTTGTTGATGTTGTGTATCACATTAATTGATTTGTGGATGATGAACCACCCTTGCATATTAGGGATGAAACCCACCTGATCATGATGTATGATCTTCTTAATATATTTCTGAATTCTGCTTGCTAAGATTTTGTTGAGGATTTTTACATCTATGTTCATCAGAGATATCGGCCTGTAGTTTTCCTTTTTTGTACTGTCTTTATCTGTTTTTGGAATCAGGATGATAGTGGCTTCATAGAAAGTGTTTGGGAGCCTTCCTTCTTTCTGGATTTTTTTTAATAGTTTCTGAAGAATAGGTAATAATTCTTTTTTGAATGTTCGGTAAAATTCACTTGTGAAACCATCTGGCCCCGGACTTTTATTTGTTGGGAGCTAGTTGATTACAGATTCAATTTCCTTGGTGGTGATCAGTTTATTCAGATTTTCTGTTTCTTCTTGAGTTAGCTTTGGAAGGTTGCATGCTTCTAGGAAACTATCCATTTCTTCCAGATTGTCAAATTTGTTGGGATATAATTGCTCATAGTAATTTCTTAAGATTTTTTGTATTTCTGTGGAGTCTGTTGTTACTTCACCTCTTTTATTTCTGATTTTACTAATTTAGCCCTGTCTTTTTTTTTTTCGATGAGTCTAGCTAGAGGCTTATCAATTGTGTTTATCTTCTCAAAAAACCAGCTGTTGGTTTCATTGATCTTCTGTATTGCTTTCCTGGTCTCTATTTCATTTATTTCCACTCTGGTCTTTATTATCTCCTTCCTTGTGCTCCCTTTGGGCTTATTTTGCTGTTCTTTTTCCAGCTCCCTGAGGTGTAAGGATAACCTGTTGATTTGAAATTTTTCTTGCTTCTTTAGGTAGGCCTGCACTGCCATGAACTTCCCTCTTAGGACTGCTTTCACTGTGTCCCAGAGATTTGGGGTTGTGGTGTTTTCATTTTCGTTTGTCTCAAGGTATCTTTTGATTTCCTCCTTGATCTCATCTTTGACCCACTCACTATTTAGTAGCATGTTATTTAGCCTCCATGCATTTGTGAGCTTTCCAGATTTCTTCTTGTAATTGATTTCTAGTTTCATAGAATTGTGGTTGGAGAAAACGCTTGATATGATTTCAATCTTTTTAAATTTATTGAGACTTGTTTTGTGGCCTAACATGTGATCTATCTTAGAAAATGATCCATGTGCATTTCAGAAGAATGTATACTCTGTAGCTTTGGGGTGAAATGCTCTGAAAATATTGATTAAATCCAGCTTGTCTAAAGTGTCATTTAAGGCCACTGTTTCCATGTTGATTTTCTGTCTGGAGGATCTGTCCATTGGTGACAGCGGGGTGTTGAAGTCCCCTACTATAATAGTGTTATTGTTGATCTCTGTCTTTATGTCTGTCAAAATCTGCTTTATATATTTAGAGGCTCCTATGTTAGGTGCATAGATGTTTACTAAGTTATATCCTCTTGTTGGATTGATCCCTTTATTATTATGAAGTGCCCTTCTTTGTCCTTCATTATGTTCTTCAATTTAAAGTCCATTTTATCTGATATAAGTATCGCTACTCCAGCTTTTTTCTCGGTTCCATTTGCATGAAATATTTTACTCCATCCCTTTACTTTCAGCCTGTATGTGTCTTTTGATCTGAGGTGAATTTCTTGTATACAGCATATGCAAAAGTGTTGCTTTCTTATCCACTCAGCCACCCTATGTCTTTTGATTGGAGCATTCAATCCATTTACATTTAATGTGGTTATTGATAGGTGCACAGTTATTGCCATTTTATTATTTGTGTTCCTGGTCTTCGTTAGTTAGGTTGTTTTTCTCTTTCCTCTGCTTAAAGCAGCCCTTTTAACATTTCCTGCAATGCTGGCTTGGTGGTAATTAATTCCTATAGCTTATCCTTTTCTGGGAAGCTTTTTATCTTTCCTTCAATTTTAAATGATAACCTTGCTGGATAAAGCAATCTAGGTTGTAGGCCTCTGTTTTTCATCACTTTGAAGACCTCATGCCACTCCGTTCCGGCCTGCAGAGTTTCTGTAGAAAAGTCGGCTGATAATCTTATGGGGTGTCCTTGTATGTAACTTGCTGCCTGTCCCTTGTTGCTTTTAGGATTCTCTCTTTGTCTTTAACCCTTGCCATTTTCACTATAATGTGTCATGGTGTGGGCCTGTTTTGGATCATCTTGTTTGGAACTCTCTGCACTTCCTATGCATGTATGTCAATTTCTTTTGCCAGTTTAGGGAAATTTTCAGACATTATTACTTCTAATATGTTCTTGATCCCTTGCTCCCTCTCTTCTCCTTCTGGTATTCCTATGATGCACATGTTGTTGCGTTTGATGTTGTAGCCTATCTCTCTTAAACTATTTTCAATGTTTTTTATTCTTTTTTCTTTTTGCTGTTCCACTGGGATGATCTCTACTATCTTGTCTTCTAAGTCACTGATTCGATCCTCTGCTTCATCCAATCTACTAGTAATTCCATCGAGTTTGTTATTTAATTCAGTAATTGAATTCTTTATTTCTACCTGGTTGTTTTTCATGATTTCTCTATCCTTCTTTTCATTCTCATTAATTTCCTTTAACATTCTAATAATCAGTGTTCTAAACTCTGTCTCAGATAGGTTGTTTACCTCTATTTCCTCTAGTTCCACTGATTCAGGAGGTTTCTTCTGTTCTTTTATTTTGGATGTGTTTCTTTGTTTCCCCATTCTGGTTTACTCTTTGTGTTTACTTTGATGAAATAGGTAGATCCCCTAAGTCTCTCAGTCTTTTCTGGGTGGACTTATGTGGTAAATGTCCTTTATATTTGAATTACTCAGACTCCCTTTTCTCCCATGTGTGTGTACCAGAGGTGGTCTTTGTGTTATGTGCCTTCTCCTGTTGTGGTCTAGTTTTTATTTTTTCGGCTTGTCAGTAGGTGGGTTTGACTCCCAAGCTGACTAGCAGTGAGGATTAGCTGTGTCCAAAGTTTATAAGCTGTTGTGTGAGCGTTGACCCCTCTGATGAGGCTTGACCCCAAGGTGCTCTTCTGCCTGTAGAAATTTCCCTTTGAATGTGAATCTTGTAAGTCAGTCCCTGTAATGCTCTGGTTTTATCTAAAGTTGGTGTCTGGGTGTGATGATTCTTGTGCTTCTTTGGCTGGCACCTGCTGCAGAGCATGTTTTAGGGCAAAACAGATCAATGAGCACCACCACGACAGCCACCAAAGGTAACCAGATATTCTCTGATATACAAAACAACCATCACCCTACACTCCACATGTATAGAAATATCAATCAAACACAAGGAGAAAACAAACCAACAGAAACAAAATAATGACAACAAGAATAGAAAAAAAAAAGAAAAAAAATACTTGCAGAAAAAATGGAAAGGAGGAGGCAAATCAAGCTATGACAAGGAAGCAGGAAAGAATGGAGAGAGAGGTTAGTAGAGAAGGAAAGAAAGAGAAAAATGCAGAGAGAAAAAAAAATATATATATATATCTACACCCCCATATATATGGAGATTATATATATATATATATATATATATATATACATATATGCACCTTTATATATGTCTATATAAAAAACTAAAATTACTAATGAAATAGAAAAATCCAAAAACAACCAATGCAAGCGAGCAATGGAAAAAAAAAAAACAAAAAAACCCCAAACATCCAAGAGAACCCAATTCACAATAACAATATTACACATCAAAAGAGAAACCCAAACTAAAAACAATCAAAAAAAAAAAGGGAGGAAAAACAAGAAATAACCAGTGTCAATCTTGGCTGAAGTCTGCCAAGGTCTCCCCAGGTTTTCCTCTGCTATACACTCCTGTGTGTCTTGTGGGGGCAGAGTCAGCCGCCTGGAACCTAGTGTGAGCTTGGTAACGTAGGTTTATTTTAGATGAGTGGAGTTATTGGTGTGATTGGTAGTTTTATTACAAAGTCAGTGTTATTTCTGCTCCTGCCTGTCCAGAGGCACTCTGATTTCTGCGCAGCCAGAGGACTGGATGTGCATCTTCCGGTGCTCTTTCCACTGGGGCTGTTGGAGGGTGGGGGGTGGAGATTTCAGAGCTGCTGGGTAGGCCTTCCTGTGCCTCTGCAGCCAGAGTTTCTGATTCCCAAGCTGCCCAGGAGTGGTGGGGCAAGGACAGCGTGTTTAGTAGCTCCCACCAGCAGCCTCTTCTCATGTAGATAACTCAACCCCCAGGGAGTGGAAACACCTTTGTTCTGACTTACTGCTCTCTTCAGGAGTCAGCCTCAGGCTCTGGCAGGGAGGGGGCCAAGGTTTCTGAGGGAGGGTGGGGGTGTGTACTTATTTATACAGTTTATTTTTCCTATCTGAGAGAAAAGGGAAAAAAGAAAGACAAAAAAAAATAGGAAAAAGAAAAAAGCCCCCTCTGATGCTCCCGCAGAGCCCCTGCTGCTCTCCAGGGGCACCCCCTAGCAAAGCAACTCGTGTCTCCACAGCGGTGGGGTGTGGGCTGCATCTCCACGCTTCTCACTTCCCCGGTTTGAGATTCCTGCCTCAGAAACTGCGCGTCCTGGGGCTCCTATCGGACTCCCGGACTCCCAGCGTGGACAGTCAGCACCAGAGGCTGAGCCTGCCCAGATGCTGCAAACCACTCCGCCTTGTCCTGGATTCCCACAGCTCCGCAGCCACGGGTTTGGACGGACTGTGCCTCCACTCACACACACTCCTCTCTCTGTTCTGCTTCGCACCCGGCCTGAGGACTCTGCCTTAGCGGGGCTGGAGGTGCAGGGAGCGAGCCGCGGGAACTCTCCCATCTGCTTTCCGAGACCCCGAGTCTCAGCAGCTGCCGGTGCGGTCTGTGCCTCCACGCGCCTCACCTCCCTCTTCCCCCACTCGCCTGGTCTGCCCACCTTTAAGTACTCAGCATAGGAGTCCCTTTGCTGCTCAGCATGCTTGGTAGAGGTTTGTTTGCTGTGCTCCAGCTGCTCAAATTGCTGTGCTTTCCAGGGGAGAACTCATGGAGCCCTCCTCACCGCCGCCAATTTTTCTCCCCACTTCGATTTTCTTCTTTTTAAAATGCAGAAATTTCATGTTAACTTACTATTCCCAGGTATTCAAAATGTAATCACTTATACCATTAATACTTTGTAAAAATACCCTATTGAATATAAAAACATCTATAATAGCCATAATATTAATACATTTTTATATCTTTAAAAATGATATGCACAAAAATTCTGCCAATTATGGAAGTTCGAACCAATGAAATTAAAAACGAGTTTTTCTTCTAAGCCCAGTTTAGGTGGTTCTGAGTCTCATGACAATTTTGAAAGAGGGTGAGAATAGGAATTTTCATTTATTTTTGGTGATAATTGAAGCAGATCATGTCTCATTGCTTTTATTTTATGTCAGTTTTGACAATGAAGGCAGACCACGGCCTGGGGTCCTTTGGTAACCAGGGAAATCAGTGTGTTTTCCTGCCCTGGATGGATTTAGGACTGACATGATTTCCTTAAGAATCTTCAATGCCAGATTGCCATTTTACAGATGCATACTTTTATCATGCATCTATGAAGGTGTGACAACTAAGTTTGCGAACTTGTTGCAACAATGTTGCTAATCTTTTTTTATATTACAGGGATTATTCATTATGAATTTGTACCAACTGGACAAACAGTTAACCAAATTTGCTATTTGGAGGTGCTGAAAAGGCTGTGTAAAAAAGTTAGAAGAAAACAACCAGAACTTTTTGCCAACAATTCATGGCTCTTGCATCACAACAATGCACCAGCTCACACGGCACTGTCTGTGAGGTAGTTTTTAGCCAGTAAACAAATAACTGTATTGGAACACCCTTCCTACTCACCTGATCTGGCCCCCAATGACTTCTTTCTTTACTCAAAGATAAAGGAAATATTGAAAGGAAGACATTTTGATGACATTCAGGACATCAAGTGTAATACCATGACAGCTCTGATGGCCATTCCAGAAAAAGAGTTCCAAAATTATTTGAAGAGTGGACTAGGCACTGGCATCAGTGCATAGGTTCCCAAGGGGAGTACTTCAAAGGTGATCATAGTGATATTCAGCAATGAGGTATGTAGCACTTTTTCTAGGATGAGTTCGTGAACTTAATTGTCAGATCTTATATGTGTGAGTTTTCCTCATATGTGGTAGACAATGATATAGAATTTAAATATTTTTATCTAAAAATATAGACCTTTTAAATAAAATATAGATATTTAGATATCTATATTTTTATCTAAATTATTCTATAATTTTTCCTTTTGGAAGCAAGAAAAGGAAAAAGAGAAAGCCATAAGGGAGTAGGCTGCCTTTTCTTTCATGATTCCATCAGAGATTCTTGTAATTCAAGGAGAGTTGTGAAAATAACAGTCCTGCAATATTCAAGAGCTTCAATGTCATGAAACATAAGGAAAGCTTGAGGAGCTATTTCAAATTGAAGGAGACTAGAGAGACATGACAATGTAATACAACATGTCATCATCCAGTTTTCCAGAGGATATTATTGGAACAATTGACAAAATTTGAATGTGTGTCTAGTTTAGATGGTGATAATACATAATGTTAATTTCTTGACTTTGGTGTTCGTATTTTGGTTATGTACGAGAATGTCCTTGTTTGAAGAATTACACACTAAAGTGTTTAAGTGTGATGGGACATCAGATTGGCAACTTATTTCCAAATGGCTCAGGAAAAAAGAGATTCTCTGTACTAGTCTTTCAAATATCTATACATTTTAAATTATTTTTAAGTTACAAATTATCTAGACAAAAACTGAAGGTAAAATAAAAATATTTTATTGGACAAACAAAAAAATTTGTGAAAACAGTTTTATCAAAATGTTTAATTAAAAAGTGAAGGTGATTTGTTTCATTCCAAGGCATCTAATCCATAGTATAATTATATACCTTTATTTTGGGTTTTATATTTCATGTGGTCTGGATGTCAGCCATATGATAAAGGAAAAGCAAGAATAACATACATTTGGTAGGTATTGGTTACATGCTGAATGATGATAATAAAAAGGTTGGCTATTCTTTTACAAGTTATGGAGCAGAAATCTTGATATAGTATAATATAGTGATATAGTGAAATCTTGATATCTGTGTAATTCTTGTTCCTTGAGAACATTTTGTTGTCTGAAAGCTTTAACATGCAAAGCTTAGGTAAATCTTGGGAGTGATTAACAAAAAAGAATGTGAATACATTTAAAACTATTGTGAGCATCAGCAGTGTGCTGTAGTCTGTCACAGATAATAGGGAAAATATGGTAGCTTAAATAGGTGAGTCAGATTTATACAATAAGTGAGAAACCTTCCATAGCTTGGGGGTGTGCATGATAAAACCTTTCATGACAAGGACACGGGTTTTTTCTTACTTACCATCAAATGTTAATTCACAGCCAGGAAAAGTCACTTAATAAATATAGTGCTTAGCTCACCAGAAATATGTTACATACTCAATCTTCTAAAGCTATTAGTGCTTTGAGTGAGGAGAAGGAAACATTTTCTGAATAAATCCCTTGGACCTTTACAGCTCGTCCTCTTCTGTTAGTATGTTTTCGTCACATTTTGAATGACTTCTAAGCTACTCAGACATCTTAGTCTCATCAAATTGCTATCTGAACATTTGTTTCTGTGCGGTTCATTATGACATACATGCATTTTTTTGAGGACAATTTAAAATGTGCCATTACTTATTAATTATTCTAATGGTAATTTGTACTCGTGATTCTACAATAATTCTTTTTGTCACAAAACCCTTTTGTTTTTCACTTTCAAGGTTTTTTTTTAAATTGTTTATTTTCAGAATAAAACACTTCAGAAGAAAAAAGGCAATCTGAATAGCAGATGCTTTGAGTTATTTCCAAGACCCATCTGGAATGAAAGGTCTTGGCAGGAGACAGCCTCTGTGTGTCTGCTTCACTCTTCTCTTTGCAACTAGCTTCTTCTGTTTCACTCATCCACATGGCAGAAGCCATGGCTGCTGAAAGCTTCAAACATGGTAAGGATCCAACCTGTGATACAGAAATTGCTTAAGTCTCTTGGTCCCAATTCTTAAGTCCTTGGAAATGAACTATGGTTAGCGTAGCTCTGTTTCAGTTGATTATAGCCAAAATACAAGGCTATTCTAGGTGCTGAGAGTCACCCATATGACTTTGTGGATTTGCAGAAGAGTCAGTTCTCAGTAAGAGGACTGGGGAAAGAAGTGGGCAAATGATCTAACAATTGCTCACTATAGTTATAATGGAAAACAACATTAATAATTATGAAAATATGTCTGACTAATTAAAACACCTATTTACTAGTGTATCCAAAACTTGATTTAAAATGTTAATCAAAAACCTTCGTGGTCAGAAGTTATCCTGAAAGAAAGTGCTTATTGAGCCACACGGTGGCCAGAAAGAGACCAGGCCCTGGGTTTGCGGTCTAAAGCCTCACAGGCGGGGCGGATGCAGCAAGCCACGTGCCCGCTGTCCCGGGGCTGATGTGGCTCTTTCATGCAGTAGGTTTGGAGAAGAAAGATAAAAGTTGTTTGGAATGAGTTGACATTGACTGCAGTAAGGTGAAGCGAGCACAATTCTGGGACAGGGGAATGGTCCTGAGGGAAGATATGTCAGTGCTTCCGGAGTGGCTGAGGGAGAGCATGGAAAGTTCCCACGAAAGCAGGGTGCCCTCCCCAGATAAGAGCTGAGAGAGCCATAGCTTCCTGGAAGGTGATTCAGAGTTTCAGTACACATTCAGGAATGTGAGCCGTCCTTTGCCGGGTTCATCCGTGGCTCTGTTAGCTGATTAGCCCATCTTGTCACTCTCCCCCTCCTCCGGCCCACTATAATTTAATTTAGAACGTCTCAGAATGTTTTTGTTGTCAGTATTAGAAGAGGAATCCAGTGGGGGCAAAGCATCTGCAATTCCACATTTCTTTAAAGCTAAAGTTCACTTCTCTGCTTACTTAAGTATACCTGTGGTACCACCTCAAAAATATGCAGGATGCTAAATATTAGATCTGGTGACCTAGAAGTTCATACCGTAAAACTCAGTCAATTCTGTGTCTCCATTCCTCTCCATTCCAACAGAAAACCATGTCTTGATTGACCTTTTGTGTGTATGGAGACTAATACATATGTACTATGTAAAATATATATACAAATATCCCACTCTGTGTGTATAGCAGGATAAGGAAGGAAGACAGCCATGTAATGGGAGACTTGGAAAATAATATCAGAACTGGTCTGGATTTGACAAGCAGAGCTAGAGACCTGAGTTTCCTAAAATTCCAGCACGCACCCTCCTAACAGCCTCTGCAATTTGTTGCAGGGCTCAGTTGCCCCCTCATTATTTCTTAAAGAGGTTTGTACAAGGTTGACTTGCTCAGTTGTGAGTGATGTTTTTGAAGTGCACGTTGTACTTTCAACAGGAAAATACATTTAGAGTACACTGAATTAGAAAGGGGTGGGCTCTTCCTGAGCCTTTGGCATAGAGCATACTGGGTGTCAGCCAAGCCCCTGAGTGGGCTGTGGCAAGTGTACTAATATGTCTATGATGTCTCCGTCGGTGGCATTTCTGAGCAGAGGTTAAATGCATTTTCAGCATTCATGCCCTCACAGGTAGACACAGCTTCCAGCGTTAGCACCTGTTTACTTTGTCCTCTTGAGCTCTGCAATCCTACTCAATCTGCTGCCAATTTCTTGTCTGTTTTTTACATTCATGAAGTGAGGATGTGGGTGAGTGATTTCAAGATAACAGCGTAAATCACAAAAGAGAACTTCCCCTTAAAATAATGATGGCTATTTTTGCTGAACTCAATATTCGACATTTATTTCATGAATATATATGTTTTTAATTTTAGAATTGGAGCACTTCATTATATTGGAATTTAAGGAATTTCTTTTTACTTTAATTCTTTTACTTTATTTTACTTTAATTCAGTATAAGGAAGCAATATTGGATTTCTGAAAATGTCAAATTATTTTCAGGCTTGACTAAAAGCTATTAAATAAGAGGAAATGTAAGAAAAGTGACAGAATATTGTACCTTTAGATATTGAAATAGATTTATAAACCCCCAAATTATAAAGATCATAAAATCACCTATTCTGATCATTTTGACCTTAAACCTTGTATTTTGAGCTCTGTCTTGAAAGCAAGAGCTTCTTTTAGAAGACTGTCCATGGAAGGCACTTTCTGGCAGAGCTCTGGGCTTCCCAATGGGGTGTGGGGGATTTGATCATTTCCCTTTACCCTCTGGCTTCTTGGCTGAGGCATCATCCCTGTAATAAAAGACAAATTAACAGCAGAAAATCAAACAGAAGTTTAAAAACATGTATACCTTCAGTATACACGGGAGAGACCCAGGAACACTGAGCAATTTGCAAAAATGACCCAAGCCACCACCTTACATACCAGCTTCAGCTGAAGACAAAAGAAGATGTAGAGGGTGGGGGAACCATCTTTGGGGGTTACCAGCAAAAGCACAGTGAGGATGTTACACAGATTTAAGTCTAGGCTTTCTGCACTGATAAGAGTTCCTAGAGTTAAGGTCATCCCCCCTTCCTGGTACAGCCAGAGAGCCACCCTTACCTGGTGGAGGGGAAATTTTCCTCTTTCCCCTGTTAGTTCTTACGGCTGGCCTAAAAATTAAATTGACATGAGACAGATTAACAGGAGAAAATATCGAAATTAAGTTACATATACACATAGAGGGGTTCCATAAGCAAATGGGGCCCGAGGACACATCAGGCAATTGAGGCTTATGTGCCACCTGGAGCTAAGGTGAAAGGGGGGCTGTGGACTGGACTTCTAAGGACAGGAAGGCAACTCACATGGAGAAGGAAAAGGATGTGTTTGGTAAACAGTGTTTGCTGGGCTGTCTTTAATGATGGGACAGAGAGAACTTTGATCAAACAAGCCTTGCTGGGTTCCTCCCTGTCTGTCACTTAGTTCACTTTACACTATAGTTATCTGCGATTATAGCTTCCTTCTGGAGCAGGGCCTCTGTCTGAATTCTTTCAGGCAGTTAGGGGAAGGTCAAAGATTCTTCCTGAATCTTTGTTTCTTAAAAATAGCCAGCTTAAAATAATCAATATCCCAAACAATATCCCTCAGTACAGATGGAGATCTCCCTTACTGATGTTAGTATGTCATAGGGGACTTCTACTTGGTCTTCAGACCTTCTCCCATGGGTGCTGTTTCTTAAACATAACCAGCCTAAAACAATCCTTATGCCAAAGAGACGTATTTGGGGTGACAAATTCTGTTCCCTACACAAAGCATTGGCAGAGCTGCCTTCCATTTTTAGATCATTTATTTTTTCTTATTATGTCCAAAGTGAAGACAAAATAATAGCTTGTTACCATATCCATAGATAAGCTTTCTGAAAGTAAGGGGACTCTAGTTAAATTTTAATTTCTGTTATTATTGTCTTGTAGGCCTTACATTCTATTTTTATATATCCCTAATTTTGTTTATTTCAAGTATATTTTGAGGACCTCAAATGGCAACAATTTTTAAAAGTAGTTGGCAGTCAAATTAGGACTCTCAAGACATTTTCAAATAGCTGAGAAGATTTCAGATTAATAGTAGAATTAAATAATAAGAAGTACATGGAACAATGTGATTGGAGAGGGAGCTATGCAGCTTTGTCTCCAGAGGCAGAATGAGGTTATTATTTAGGCGTGGAGGATGGGCCCCAGTATCCTCTAAGCTTGGGGAGGTGAGGACACCTTACAGTGGAGTAATGGACCCGCAGAGCTTGGTTTCTAGAGTCCAACAGCCTGTCAGATTCCAGCTCCAAATGAATCTACCTGGAGAACTGGTAAAGTGGACATGATAATAGTACTGACCTCACAGTGTCATTTCAAAGCCATACTTAGAAATCACAGTGTTGGACACATAATGCATGTTTAATAGGTGTTAACTGTTGTAATTACTCTAAAAGTCCCATGCTCATTTCCTAGGCTGGATCACTGGAAGCTCCTCTGAGGTGGAGCAAAAGCCATGTCCAGTCCGGCTAGACCCCAGTCACAACAGGATGCGTTTCCTACAAAATAACCTGAAATGTCAAAGCACTTCCTGAAAAACATCAGGAGTCAGCTTCTACCAAATGAATTCAGGGGGCTTCCCAGTCTTCTTTCAAATTGTTGACTTAGCCAGGAACCAAGTAAAGAAAGGTAAAGGACAGATGGATCACTCTTCCAATCTCAGAGAAAAAAACAAAGTCAAGCAGGAAGTTCATACCTTGGTGCTTTTGAAAAGAGACACATCCTGGAAGGTAGATTTTGCCAGAATAACTGAAGTTAGTACACTAAATTTTCTTGGTCCTTGTAGCTACTTAATTTTTCAGGAACCTGTTCCTTTTTCCTCTGTCTTTCTATCACCTTTCCAAGGTTCCCTTTAACAACAGGGCTTTGGGTCTTGGTTTGAAGATGGTTTTTTTTTCCCTAAACCCAGAACACTACAGGTAATCCGTAGATAAATCAGAGCCAATGCAGCTTTGTCAAGGCATCTGAAAAGTAGGTTTTCTCACAACAGTTCCCTGTGGAAGGAAGCTATGGGAGGTGGGGGCTCAGGAGGGGGTGTGAGGATTTGCCTTATACTCACTCTTTGGTGAGCCTTGGCCTTAGCCTGGGAAGATAGACCTTCCAGGACTGGGGGACAGATTCATATTCTGT
Source organism: Hipposideros larvatus (assembly GCA_031876335.1). Lineage (NCBI taxonomy): Eukaryota > Metazoa > Chordata > Mammalia > Chiroptera > Hipposideridae > Hipposideros > Hipposideros larvatus. Next base: position 129,357,797 of record CM063088.1, on the reverse strand, counting down.
AGGCCCCTGGGCTTGTGGCCATCTTGAATTCAGCTAAGCTGAATGAAAGGAATTCATGTTGCAAGTCTCTGAGGTGAAATGCATTTCATCTTTTGATCAAGAGCTTTCAGCTCACTGAAGTCTTGCCAATCTGCAGAGAGAAAACAGCTCAGCCAAATCCTCATTCGAACTCTAGCACATACACACTGGTGTCTCCCTGTTAAAATAAGCAAATTCTTATCAGTCAGCATCTGTTTCCCCTTTTTTTCTGAGAGCTGTTTACCAGATTTTTTCCCTGAGAGACTTCCCATGGAGTATAAATCACTTCGTTTTTGCTCATTCATAAGATTTCTTTTTTTTTTTTTTTGCATCTCCCAGCTGCAACTATTTTAAGCAAATTTCTGAGGACTCATAATTGAATGTGACTCATTTGAGTAAAGTTGAGCTACAGTACAAAGCTGTGGCAGTCAGAGCTCTTTTGAAATACAGTAAATTCATACAATATATATTTTTTGGTATAAGTATATGATTCATTGGTGAAGAGACTTGTCAGTGTCTCCTTTTCCATATCTATTCAAAAATGAAGTGGATTGTTTTCGAATATACAAATGCCTGGAAAAGACTATTTCTTCTTTTTTCCCCCCAGAAGTTGCCAGTGCTAAGAAAATAATCTAGACAAAGTAAACTCATCACTTTCATACAACACACAATCAACTCGCTATTGCCAGACGTTCCCATGGCAACTGCCTTCCTAAGCAAACTTCTCTACAAAATATACAGCTGTTATTTTATCTTGTTGCTAAGTTCCTTTGACAAAACCACACTATAATAACCACTCACGTCTGTGTGGTTACAGGGGCTACAGCTCCCATGGGCCTCGGATGGCTTACCTTTTAAATGACAGCTTAGGAAATCAGCCTTCCATCCGCAGTGCCTTCTGCGCTTCTCCCTCTCCTTTGCCTTGAAACTGCCGTATCAGGGAAGATGCGTGCAAGTTTAGTGTATATTACTATCACTTGTCAGAGTCGGACTTCGTTTTCATCATCCAACAGTCAACAATGATGTTCAATGACCCAGATTTTCATTACATGAGATAATAATATAATCTGTTCTACTATTTCATATCCTCACAGTAAATATGTTCTCCATCATTGTTTATTCTAAAGTTTTAGCCTAACCATGACTGCACTAGTCTTTGGGCATAATTCTTCCTGTGCTAGTTGAATACAAAAGTAGGTTCTGCCTATCTCTAGATAGGAACCAGCAGGAAAATGGAACTCGTTTTATCAAGCTGCCAAAAGCTGGAACAGGCTGCCTTACCTATTATATAATATGTCCAACCATAACATTTTAGCTCCAGTGCAAGCTGTAAATAAGCCAGAAGAAAAATAGGTCCAAGCCCTCACGGAAAGTCAGATTCCCTTTAAACAGTCACAGTGAGCATCCAGTCAGTCACTAGTTAGAGGACCCAGGACAGAAAGCGGGGGGCAGGACATATGTAGGAGGAAGAAAGGATCAGTGGGAATAACATCCCCCCAGACCAGTAGAGACGGGTTCAGGTTCCTTGTGAGACCACGACATTGCTCCATTACTTTCTTTTAAAATAATTATTTTTATTCCGTTTAATTTCACTGTATTTGACAAGAAAATTGTTGTCAGTGACTTTTATGATTATGGTATAGCTTCCAGAAAGATTCATTTTTGACAATGTTAGAATGTAATGTTTTATTTGCAAATACAAGTCAAAATAGCTTCTTGCTACCATTTTCTTTTCATAGAAGTAAAATACAAGGAAAATCCTGTTGTAATTCATTTCCCATGTCAGGAGTGGGTATCTGTAGAAGAATGCCAGCCAAGCCACTTCCACTCTGGAAACAGATGGGGATAGCAGTGTTCTCATTCAAGAGTCTAAGCCAGGTCCACAGACATCTTCATTGATAAAATTAAGGGGACCCTATTAACTTCAGTTTCCTTAGAAACAATTAGCTTTGTCATAGCCTCCTGGTTAATATGGAGGAGAAGCCTACCTTCAAACTCATATTTGCTTCAGTGTTTTTATATTCCTGTTATTTATGTAATAATAATTTATTGTATAAATAACACTATATTCTCTCTCATGCACTTCAGTAACATCAGTGCTCTGACGGAGGAACCTGTCATTCTATTAAGAAACAGAAGGAGATGTCTAAGGAAGGCAGAATTCAAAATAAATGGTCAAATTATAAATTAAGCTGACAATAAATAAGTTTTTAGATGCAGCGGTGATTCTGGATATACATATTTATATAGTTTTTGTCATCCTGGGATACTTCTATTCCATTTTAGGTAGGATTTTTTCCCTTGGAATTCATTAATCATTTGCTCTGGACATATGGAAAGATCTTTATTAGTAAAATTGATTTTATTTATGAATTTCAAAAAAAAAATGTGTGTCTTGTGGGATACATCTACCCCCACCCCATGCCTTGGCTTCCCCCACTCACCAACCTCTCACCTGAGATGTCGCTTCCTCCAAAGACCCTGTCCTTGCTCACTGAACACTGGTCCTCATTGCAGCATGTAGGAGACAGGACTGGAAGAGCCTGCTGCCCCATCTGCCATTCTCAAAGGCCAAGAAAGAGCAGGGATGCTGTCTTGGTCTCCACCAGAGTCCTCTGCCTGCCACAGTGCCTTAGACTCAGGAGAGACTAATGTTCACTGATATCAAAAGAATGGGGTAGCCCATCCCTAACTCAGATAAAGTAGGAGAAGCTATTCATCTTGCCTTTACAAAAACCCTATCTTAGTGAACAAAGCTGCTATAACACTTATCAAGTTCTACAGGGAAAATGTTAAATTTTTTGACTTGTCTATCCATCTCTATTAATTCCAGAATGCAATCATTTTCTAATTGTAAAAATTAGGAATTTCCATACATATGAGATATTTCAGAGTATCTCATAAGTCTATTTCCCACTACAATTTTATGACTAGTGTAATCTAGAATTTATTATCAACTTAATTTATGTTTTGACCATTTATTTCCCAAATGACTGCATCATACAATTTCTAAAAGTACAGTATAAGCTAGGTCAGGGTTTTCTCAGGTGTTTGTATGCCCTCCGTGGTTATCAATAACAATGCACTCTGTCATTCATTCAATCATCCAGTATTCAGTAGGAACTATGGGAAATACAATTGAATAAGTCATGGTCCTTGCCTAAAATTGTAATTTAATTGAGGAGGTAGCCACGTATCAGCAAAATAGAATGCAGAGGGGAAAATATTTTCATGAAGTGGTGAGCTCAGTGCTGGTAAAATGCCAGAGGAAAGATTTTGAAAACATTCATGGAAGATGACACCTAAACTGGGGTGTGATGGTTAAATCAGATTTCAATAGACAAAAACAGAAGATGTCATGAGGGAATGGGGTGAGCAAAAGCAAGATGGCACTAAATGATGGGCATGTTCAGGAAGAAGAGTGGAGTCCAGTGTGGCAGAATTATAGGCCCTCTAGTTATAGCAGAAGACAAGGCAGAAATGAAAGGCTACTTCCAAATTGTACAGTGATAAACACCAAACACATAATATGTCATTATCGTGTATGCAATAGGGATCCATTGAAGATTTGTGAGGCAAAACATTTCCTGAAATGTAAGGGCATCAATGCAATAAGAAAGATGAATGAGAGAAGCTGAATTGGAGACACAGCCTGTGGAACTCACTGAAGTTCAAGTTGATGGAGTGATACACCATGGGAGTGGCACTGGAACTAGTAAGGAATTTAGATTAGAGCAAAACTATCAGATTAGAAACCAATCCTTGGGTTTGAAATCCTCAGAGATTCGCTACTTATGCTTTATATAGCTGGAACAGAGAATGAGAGCATCAGAAATGTAAAATATCCCTAATTTCTATATTTCTGATTTGTCCTTCATAGGGGTAAGCATAGCTACTGAAATCAACTGAAATGCTGGACTATGACCCACTGACATCTTTTCACAGACCATAGGTGACACGCATACCACGCTTTTAGAAACACACTTTTATATCATTTTCTTGGACGTCAGTTTACATTCTATGCTTAATAGCTTTTTATGTGTCTATATGTTGTTTGCCCAAATAAATTATTGCCAAGGAAAGATAAAGGCACTAATTGGGAATGATAACTTGGAAACTTTATGCCACAAAATACATTTTAAGGAATTTGTAAATGAGTTCAGACTTGGAAATACTGAGCTTTGTCATGTAGGCAACAGAAACGTATAGAGATGGTCATGAGAGAGTTGGATATTTGGGTCTGAATTCATGGAATGAATATCATTAAAAATATAGATACCCATTTTAATAATTTTATATATCACCTAACACAATGTCTCATAAACAGATCATCATGAAATGCTTTGATTGCTAATAACATCAATAAAAGCTTTAGATAGTGGAGCTTTTCTGAAATCTTATGGTTCTCTAAGTCTGTTTGAAGCATTGATGTTTTATTGATTCCAGAAAAACTTCATGTAAAATCTCTTTGTTCAATGCCATACTACTCAAGATATAGACATTTACAACCTCAGAATAGTACTCTAGAGAGAAATTTGCCAAGAACTAATAATCAAGATGTTTTATAGTCAGCCAACTGTGATCTTTTTTAGATGCTAGGATCATGAACTATGTTTGCTATTTCAAGATCTACAATGAAGATTCTTTTTTTTTTTCAGAATTGTAATAGGAAATAATTCTGGTCACTCCATACCATATAGTAAGACAACTTTTGTTTGAAAAACATTTCACATTCTTTGTATTTTAGAACACATCTAAATTATCATTTAAGGTATTGGAAATGTACAATGCAATTTAAAAAATCCTATTAACCATACTATTAATTCTTTCTTCTGGGAAATAAATGTAAAGAGGTAATAGAGAGTCATACATGCTATTTGTATCATTAATTAAATTAGCTGAAGAGCATATTAACAAAATACTTTTTATGTTATAGATCTATTCATATATGTTTTACATACTTTTTTAAATGTTGTAAGTGCAGGAAATCACTGAGATGCAGTTGGTTATGGATAGAGAGAAAAATATTCTCATGGCACTGTAGAAAGTGAGAATGTAAGTTGCACATTTAAAATAAATTGAGGAACTCATAGACAATCTGAGTTCTAAAAATAAATTAATTTAGTGATACATGTAGTCTTATGAGAAGGATATATATATATATATATATATATATATATATATATATATCCTCTATCATGTATCTTATAGTCATCTATAGCACACGAGATCTGACAATTAAGTTCACAAACTCATCCTAGAAAAAGTGCTACATACCTCATTGCTGAACATCACTATGGTCACCTTTGAAGTATTCCCCTTGGAAAGCCATGCACTGACACCAGCACCTAGTCCACCCTTCTAAGCAGTTTTGGAACTCTTTTTCTGGAATGGCCATCAGAGCTGTCATGGTATTACACTTGATGTCCTGAATGTCATCAAAATGTCTTCCTTTCAATATTTCCTTTATCTTTGGGTAAAGAAAGAAGCCATTGGGGGCCAGATCAGGTGAGTAGGGAGGATGTTCCAATACAGTTATTTGTTTACTGGCTAAAAACACCCTCACAGACAGTGCCGTGTGAGCTGGGGCGTTGTCGTGACGCAAGGGCCATGAATTGTTGGCAAAAAGTTCTGGTTGTTTTCTTCTAACATTTTCACACAGCCTTTTCAGCACTTCCAAATAGCAAATTTGGTTAACTGTTTGTCCAGTTGGTACAAATTCATAAGGAATAATCCCTCTGATATAAAAAAATGTTAGCAACTTTGTTGTAACAAGTTCGCGAACTTAATTGTCAGACTTGTGTGCGCGCGCGTGTGTGTGTGTGTGTGTGTGTGTGTGTGTGTGTTGTGTGTGTGTGTGTGTGTGTGTGTGTGTGTGTGTGTCTGTGTGTGTGTGTGTGTCTGTGTGTGTATGAGGGGGGAGGGGAGAAAGGAAGACTTACACAAAGAAAATAATCAGACCTTGGCTACCCACCTCATAAATACACAGCCAAGGACATTGAAGCATTTATCTGTCATGTTTCCCAGTTGACACTCTTTACTATTTAGAAATAGGGAAGCCATGCCTGGATCCCTCAGAAGTTACTCCCACCTATTGTGTGAAGCTAGCCTGGACTCGCCCTCCTGCTGTGCTGTATATCAGGTTACTCCAGCCTGACATCTGTGCCAGGTAGGGAACACCTTCTCGATACATTACATGACTCTGAGACAGACTGTTTAATGGTCTTTTGTCATTGTATTTGCCCATGGCCACCTGAGTTCCATCAGGTTCCTACTGATCTTTTTTTTTTAAACTTAATTCCCAAGACATGTATTAAGAGTAGATGGTCAATACATCCATGTTTGGCGATGAGAGTGCATAGAGAGTATTATGGTGAAAAAATAAAGTAAAAATAAACTATAGATACACATTAGAGAGTGGTTCCTCCATGGGCAAATAGAGACAGGCAAAAGGTCCAAAGGCATCCTTGTCATCATAATTAAATAAAATAAACATACTTGATAAAATAAGCACCAAAAGAAAGACTGCCCAAGCAGGCAGAATGTAGGTGTCCAGGAGTCGTCCCAGAGCCTGCACACCCCTCATCCTGCACAACCAGACACTTGCCAGCCCTGCAAAGAGCCTTCCTGCTTGTTTCCCCCTCCAAGGGCATGGTCCCTGCTCAGCTCAGGGCCTCACTCTTCCACCTCTGCCTCCTGTCTCGGTACCATTCTTTCTACCTTCTGACTAGATAACTGTCTTCTTTCTTATTAGTTTTTAAAAAATGACTCTTCACTTCAATGGATGCTCTTCCTCTTCAAGAGAGAGCCCATTCTCTGCATGGTCACGAGGATTTTCATAATCTGATGCATTCCTGGAACTCTTGTCACTCTCAGTTGGAGGCTGTGCTCTCCAGACTTATTGAATGAATTACATTTCATGGAATCGACCACATTCTCACCTGCCTGTTTCCTCCCCCTTGCTGTTTGCTTGGAATACATTCTCCTTTATCTGACTCACTCCAAACTCAAAGCTCGGCTCACGAGTCACTTCCATTAAGAAGCCTTTCAAGACCCACTGCCTGACCTCTCTCTGTGCTCCTTGTACCCTGTGCACATTCACAAGTGTGTTTGTGCTGTCCGCTCATTTGAGCCCCCTTTAACCAACTTGATGTGTTATGTGTGCACATTTACCCAGACTGGCATTACTGTCCACCACTGGTGATCATAAGGGTAAAATTAGACAGATTTCAGACAGAGGCCATAAAATGTACTTCTATTGTTTTATGATGACTAGTATTTGAACTTGATTCATGGTCTCCTTTTTTAAGCCCTGGATTCCCTTCAAATTATGTTATAAATTTAGAAATACTTTGTTGTGATGTTTTTACTGTTTTAAATGATTCTAATTTAGTACATAGGAAGCTTTTTTGAAGGACTATATATATATGTAACTATATCTGAACAAAAATATATGAGTATCTGTTTCAGTATAACAAGACTGAAATGGATATTTTCTTGACTTTTTCTTTTTTTCTCTTCCTATTACTTTGATTGAACATCTGTGGGGAGTGTGTTTAAAAACCTAAAATAAACAAATTAGTTTTTCGGATTAATTTGGGGAAAAGGCAAGATTGCATGAAAGATGAAAAAGTAGTAGATCAAAGTATTAGATGGCTAGGAATATATAAGCAAAAGGAAACAAAAAAAATTGGTAAAATAATTAGCAGGATTATACAAAAAAATAGGGAAAAGACTAAAATAACAAGAAAAATTCAGACATGAGATATTTGGTATGAGGAAATAATCTTAAATAAAAGCAAATCGTATGATGGCAAAACCTTTAGAAAATAGAAAACATTGTTAATGCAATAGTGACAAAACCCTATTCTCTCTTGCAGGATAATATATAAAATAGTTAGACAATATTGTCTTATAGTAAGAGAGTGAGAAAGACATAGAACACAATTTTGTTCTAGTTTACTTTCAGGGAACATATGAATGTTATGTGACAACTTTTCTTCTATTTTTTTCTAGAATACTTAGCATTCATGATCATTGATAAATCATAGTTAGTGAAAACCATTGTTGATTATAAATATTTTGTAATTTGTTTTCTCAAAATATCTAAATATCTTTTAATGTTCTTATATATGAGTTGTGGATGACCCAATTTAACATCAACAGTCACATATATTTTAGCAGTTTTATTAATTGATAAATCTCTAGGGACAAGAAAAAGTGGAGCACAAATTGTGTGCTAGATTTATATATTTTTATTGAACAGATTTCATTTTATTGCGTTACTCATTTAATCTTTGACATTGCCAGTAGTAAAGATAATTCCTAGAAAGAAAAGTAATGAAATCACACTTCTTTTTATTTCTCTATTTAGAAGAAATAAGATGATGAGATAATGAATTTTATTTCTGTACTGGCAAGATCAAAACACTACTATAAGCATGCTCAAAAGATTTTCCTGTCATTAGTAGCTTTAATGACATGGCACTGTACCGTTACATAATTGGTCAGTACCAATTATTTCAAAAAGACTATCTCGTCCTCACAGGGCATGGCCAGCTGTCCAGTGGTTTCACTGTCGCCCTGGGTAGCGTGTGTCACCGGACTGTGCTTCTGTTCTCTCTTCAAACACATACTCTGTCCTTCTGTGAGACTGCAGTTGATCATCCTGTGTTCATTTATTTATGTGCATTTTTGCTCAGTCTAACTTAGACATGTTTACTTTTTCGCTTTGTATACAACCAAACTAGCTCAAGTTGCAAAGTGGATTTCATGTAAGAATGCACGAAGACCAAAATATTCGGTCTTACTGAGGCATCTCTCAACAAAGACAAATACAACTTTTGAGTCCTGTTTCCAGTTTCCAATTCTTGAAAAAATATCTCATGGATCCTCTGACTGGTCCCTCTTTCTACCTGTGGTCATAGAATCCAGGCCATCCTCTGTGGGCTCCTCTTCAGTCCAGTCTCTCTCCTAGTCCAGTCAGCTGTCCCAGGGTGGACTCAGTCCTGCTCCACAGGACATGCCTGTGAAACAAGCACAGGCATCGCACAGGGTCTGCCTAACAGAGGAGTGCGAGAACATGGCACCACAGTGTGTGCTGGGTACAAGGGGTGGCCTTGCCAGTACTTGAGAGACATTCTCATTGGTTCAGCTACTCCACTAATATCGGCCGATTTCTCCTCTGGGCAAACATTGGTTAGGCACCAGGGATGCAGGCAATCCACCTGCTTCACATCTCTTAGTGCTGAGTGGGGACAGATATTAATCAACTAACACACATGAACAAGATAATCGCAGCTGCTGCTAAGTTCTTTAAGGAAATGAACAACAACATTATAAAGCAGGGGGCGACAAAGTTTTTCTTTAAAGGGCCAAACAGAAAATACTTTAGGCATTGCAAAACATACTGCCACGTTTGTAGCTATTCAGCTCTCCCATGGAGGGCAAAAGCAGCCACAGGCATTGCTAAAAAATGAGCATGGCTGTGTTCCAATAAGATTTTATTTATCAAAACAGGTGAGGAGCTCACTTTAGCCTGAGGGCCATAATGTGCTCACCCATGTTACGGAGAATAACAGAGTGATGGTGGCTGTGCAGAATGTAGATAGGAGAGACCTCTCTGAAGAAGAAACATTTGAAGTAAGATGCACAGGATGAGAAGGAGGCAGTTATAGGCAGAACTGCAGTAATCGTTCATCAGACAGAGCAGTGGGGCAAAGGCCTTGAAGGGAAGGGACCTGAAATATTCAGTGAGGTGATTGGATTTAATGAGAAACTGGGAAAACATAATTACATGTGGAGAGGTAGGCGGATGTCAGTTTATGTAGTTCATCAGATTGAAGACACACACGAACGGCCTGGGAGAAGCAGAACCAGGTCAGCCCGAATGAATGGGCAGTCTTCCTGGGCACTGATGGGAATCAGTCAGCTGTTCCCTCCCTTCCTGTCCCTTCATGGGATTCAGATTCCCTGGACATGAACCTGATTGTCGTTGACTATATATGTTGACTAACAATCCACAAGACTGCGCAGAATGGAGGAAAGGACATTTCCCAAAGTAAACTTGAAGTTCTGTGGCCAGAAAAGGAAGGAAATATGGTGGGCATGCAAGAACACAAATGGATGCCCACTACTGCTATTTAGAGAGCTTCCAGAATGGCAAAGAAACCTCAATTTTCATTAAACTTATTTAATATTTATTTAATCTTTATTGATAAGCAGATGCAGTCAGAATGTTGGTGTACTGCTCTGTTATTCATTATCATATGTTTCGTTATCCCGGAAAATGTTCTTTGCTCTGAAATCTACATTGCTTGAAATTATGGTCATTTTTTACTACTTTTACTCAGTTGTAGCTTGATCATGAATAATTTTTGTATTCCTGTAAATAATCTTGAGCTTTGTTCTGAGATGAGGTTTCACAACGTGGTAATAGTTCAATCTTTAGGGATCTTACTTTTGATCTTTGTTAGGCGAGATCGATGCAGCATTTTTTTTTTCCTAGGGCTAATTTTCTCCCTTTACTTCAGGTAAAACCCTTACGAGTACTCTACCCAATGACCTGTAAATTATAAAAATGTCCACTGTGGGTTTGGGGAACAGGACCTATTTCTGGGTCTGTGTGGTTTCTGAGATTGGTCTTTCTAAACCTTTCAGGCAGTTCTTGCCCCAGCCAAGGGTCATCTCCTCACACACATGCACAGAGAATGCCCAGAGGAAGTTCAAGATGGACCCTCTGCAAAGCCTGAGGGCTGTCTCTGCCGACCTCTCCTGTCTGGCACTGAGTCCTGTGTACTTTAGCTGCCTTGGTCTCTCCAGATTCTGTTTCCTTAACTCAGGCAGCACTTGATCCATTTGGCTTCCTGTCTTTGGTCTGGAAACTGTCTCTAGCCATAAACTATTATACAACAATTTGGGAGCTCACCTCATCTGTTTCTTTTTCTCTAAGATCTCTACTCTGTTGCCCCGTGTCTTTAAAACTATTTCTAATATTTTGTCTATTTTTAAAATTGTGTTAGTAGGGCGGGTAAATCTAGTCCCTGTTACTCCATCTTGGCCATAAGTGGAAGTCCTCAGTTGCTGTCATTTTATCACTCTATGTTTTCATATTATTTGTGCTATGACACCTTTATTTGTACATGGCATCTGCTAAGTGATCACATCGTAAATCTTATAATCTGAAAAGTTTGAAGAGTTTCCCAGAAATCTTCAAAGATACTGTGAGACCAGCATTTAGATTCCAAGAGGGAATGAATAAACCTGTTATTTATAGGTGGGTTTGCAAAAAATATCACCTCTAGGTTAAAAAACTTTTTATTTTAATAAAGAATCAAAGATCTTGAAAAAGGCAGGGATCAGTAATTATTTCTGTAATATAGGCTTTAATAACTTATTTAATGATATTTCTTTTGGGTCTTTATTATACAAGTTGTATAGATGCCAGTGTTCTCTTAAAAATGGGAACTCCTGGTCATCTGGAGCTTCCTTTGCTCGGCCCACTCCAGACTGTTTGAAGTATGCTTTCTCTCCTCCTGATGGCCCTTGAGTCGCTCTCTACTGCTCGGGCCTGCTCCAATTTCCGTGGAGTATACTATCCTTTCTAATAAACGGCTTTTTCACCACTTTACTTCAGTATCTCATTCAATTCTTTGCTCAAGACACCAAGAACCTGACACCACGCTGAGAAGAGCCAGTTCTCTGGTAACAGTTTGAAAGACCTTAGTATGAAGAAAAGAATGTAAATAATTTCATTAATATTTTTTATTTTGACTATATGAAGTGATATTTTTGGTTCATTGGATTAAATGAATTATTACAATTAATTTTATGTATTTCTTTGTATTTTCTTTTAATGTAGTTACTAAAAAAATTAAATTATATATGTGGCTCACATTGTATTTCTATTGATAGCAGTGGTCTAAAAGGATAGACATGAAATATTAACAATAGTTATTCCTGGTAGTGGAATTCAGGGCAATATTTTTAGCTTTCTTTTTTTCTAATTTCTATTTGATAAATGTGTGTTCCTTGTATAAAAAAAATGAAAAGATGCAAAGAACTATTGCTATGAAATACCACACCAAATGATGGAAGCACCAAGCAGAAATGTACAGAGCCCTTTCATTAACAAATTAATTATTCACTCATTTGAATATGCATATATTAAGTAGCTCATGTGCAAGGCACTGGGACAGTTGCTAGGAATACAGCACAAAAGGATGAGTTATAATTATTTCCTTCAAGGAGTTCACAGTGTACTTGGGAAATTAAGCTTGTAAATAAATATTGGAACACTATGTGGTCAGTGATACTACTGTGATTCCTATAGAGTCAACTCTCCTCTCCTTCCTGCTTTAAATGCTGCTGTTTTTCTGGCTCCAACTTTACTCTACTTCTCTCTCCACACTATGATTGCAACTAAGACCTACATGCTAGTGACTAACTATGTCTCTAACCTTGATTTTGCTCCAGACCTATGTATATAACCACCTTCCTTTTGGTCAGATGACCCTTGGGCAATCTAAACTGTACAAGTCTAAAACCCATCTTCTATTCATCTCTCCTACTCCAAGCTCTTATACTCTGTATTTCTCTTAGTGAGATAGAAAAATTATAGGTAGTCAGGGAAATGGCCACTGTAGAAGGAATTAGGGTGGAAACAGTAACAGAGCCAGGAGAAATAATTTTAATAGCTGACTGATAGGTTTAAGTCACAGGACCCCACCAGAATGACAAATTTGGAAGGGGGAGGAAGAGATGTTTTTTTCTCAAAGCCTATAACACAGAATTCAGAAGTTTCACTTCCAGAGGGGGAATTAAGACAGGTTAGTTAACATAACATAAGGCAGTCAGGAACTCCATGATAGAATGAGCAGAAGACAATGATACCTTCAAAGTCCCACTCCTGAGATACCATAATCCTATCAGAACAGAGACATCAATTATGCTCTGAGGCAACTAGACATATAAAAGGAGTAGTTCCCACCTAACCACGGGCACCCTGGTGGGAACACCCTTCCTTCCAGAGCTGTAACTTTCTGCTCTAATAAAACTATCCTCTGCTACAAACTTTAAAAAAAAAATAGGAACTCCCTGGGCTGCTATTGGTAAATAGATGGCATTTTTATTATATGTTTTGTCATCAGATAATTCAAATTGATGGCACAAGAGAATAAAGATAAACATCTTGTTAGAGTCAACTCAGTGTTTGGAAATTTCTTCCTTTTGGTCCCACTCTTCTAACATGAAATGGATGAATACCTTCTCCATGGAAGATAGGAGCTCATTTTAATGACCAATAAAAAAAAACATCTGAAATAGCTAAATAGATTTTAAACTGTTAAAACTAGAAAGTATACTGGACAATATAGCTGGATCATATATCCAGCTGTGATATATTTTACAAAGGAAACTTATAAACCACAATGCAGATTTTAGTAGTCATCTGTGCTAGAAAGAAATTATTCAGTCTATTACCAAATGTAAAATTCCAACGTGGTATCCATATCAATAATTGAATAGCTCCAGAAATGGAGCCTTTAATAAATTATGTTCAAGGATATCATGTAAGTATCCTCATAGGAAATAAAAGTGTTCAATAAAAATAAAAAATAGATTAAATTTTATGCTCTTTTTTTGGTAGGCAGTACATTATTTTTTAAACTGTAGATCAATATTTTAATATGATTTTTCTCTATTTGGAAGCTTTCTTTTTTTGTATATGAAATTTATTGGGGTGACATTGGCTAGCAAAATTATATAGGTTTCAAGTGTACAATTCTGTAATATATCATCTATAGATCACATTGTGTGTTCACCACCCAGAGTCAGTTCTCCTTCTATCACCATATATTTGACCCCATATACCCTCATCTACCACCTCCCCTCCCCCCTTACCCTCTGGTAACCAGTAAGCTATTGTTTGTGTCTATGAGCTTTTGTTTCTTTTTTTTTTTTTTTTTTTTTTTTTTTTTTTTTTTTAAAGATTTTTATTGGGGAATTGGGGGGATGGGAACAGTGCTGGGGAATTGGGGAAAGGGGAACAGACAAGTTGCTGTCGTTTTGTTCTTCAATCTAGTTGTGGAGGACGTTGCTTCACTGGCCCAAGTTGGCACCATCATTGCGCTCTTCTCTGGCGAGGCAGATCAGTCGCCGGCTTCTGGACGGCCGCTCACTGCGGCTGCTGGCCGCTCACGCTGGCTGCTGGCTACACACGGTAGCCCATGGCAACCCACTGCCACAGGGACTGCAGCCTACGCCGTCGCCGGCGACTCATGGCAGCCCAGCTCCAGGTTGAGCTGTTGTTCAGCATCTTAGCTGTAGAGGGCAGTGTCACTGGCCCTCATATGTGGGATCCGAACCGGGGCCCTCTGGCATCCCAAGCGAGTTCTTAACCATCGCGCCACTCGGCCGGCCCTAGCTTTTGTTTCTTCATTTGTTTGTCTTGTTCCTTTGTTGCTTTCAGTTTTACATCCAACATATGAGTAAACTCATATGGTTCTTTTTTTCTGTCTGACTTATTTCTCTTAACATGATAATCTCAAGATCCATTCATGTTGTCAAAAATGGCACTATTTCATCATTCCTTATGGCAGAATAGTAGTCCATTGCGTATATATACCACATCTTCTTTATCCAATCATCCATCAAAGGACACTGGTTGTTTCCATGTCTTGGCCACTGTGAATAATGCTGCAATAAACATCAGAGTATATATATATCTTTACAGATAAATGTTTTCAGATTTTTTGGGTATATACCCAGGAGAGGGATTGCTGGGTCATATGGTAATTCTATTATTAATTTTTTGAGGAACCTCCACACTGCCTTCCATAGTGACTGCACCAATCTGTATTCCACCAATAGGGTATGCGGGCTTCTTTTTCTCCACAGCCTCTCCAACATTTGCTATTTCTTGTCTTGCTGTTAATACCCATTCTAACAAGAGTGAGGCAGTATCTTACTGTGGGGTTTTTTTGCATTTCTCTAATAGCTAGTGAGGTTGAGCATTTTTTCATATAACTCTTGGCCATTTGTATGTCTTCTTGGAAGAAGTGTCTGTTCAGATCCTCTGCCCATTTTTTAATTGGATTGTTTGGTTTTTTGTTGCCGAGTTGTCTGAGTTCTTATATATTTTGGATATTAGCCCCTTATCAGAGGTGTTGTTTGCAAATATCTTCTCCCGTTTGGTTGGTTGCCTCTTTGTTTTATTGATGATTTCTTTTGCTGTGCAGAAGCTTTTTAGTTTGTTATAGTCCCATTCATTTATTTTAGCTTTTACTTCCCTTGCCTTTGAAGTCAAATTCATAAAATCCTCTTTGAACCCAAGCTTCATAAGTTTAGCACCTATATTTTGTTCTATGCAGTTTATTGTCTCAGGTCTTATGTTTAGGTCTTTGATCCATTTTGAATTAATTTTGGTACATGGTGACAGATAGTCTAGTTTCATTCTTTTGCACATGGCTTTCCAATTCTCCCAGCACCATTTATTGAAAAGGCTTTCTTTTCTCCATTGTATGTTTTTTGGTTCCTTTGTCAAAAATTATCTGCCCATATATATAGAACACCATTTTTTTAAAAAAATAATGAAGTGCAAATGGCACTATTTCATCTTTTCTTATGGCAGAATAGTATTCCATTGTGTATATATACCACAACTTCTTTATCTAATCATCTACTGAAGGACTCTTTGGTTGTTTTCATGTCTTGGCCACTGTAAATAAAGCTGCAGTGTACATCGGAGCACATATATCTTTACGGATAAATGTTTCAAATTTTTTGGGTATATACCCACATATATTTTTACAGATAAATATTTTCAGATTTTTTGGGTATATACCCAGGAGAGGGATTGCTGGATCATATTGGTAATTCTATCCTTAATTTTTTGAGGAACCTCCACACTGCCTTCCATAGTGGCTGCACCAATTTGCACTCTTACCAACAGTGTATAAGAGTTCGTTTTTCTCCACAGCCTCTCCAATACTTGTTATTATTTGTCTTGTTGATAATAGATAGCCATTCTAACTGGTGTGAGGTGGAAAAAAATAAAAATAACTGATAGTTGTTTTGCATTCTACTTTGAAGAATCAAAAGTGACATAAAAACATTTTTATTATTACTTAACTGTGTTTTCTAATTTTTTTACAATGTGGAATTACTTGAGGAACTTTAGAAGTTCTAAAATAAAAATAAAAGCAAGTTCAAATTTTAAAAAAGTGATGAAATGGTACTGATCAAGGAGCTCTATTTTAAATGATTTTTATGTGTGTTGACCACATTTAATATTTTCATCATTATGTCTTCCTTTATATGTATACATATTTTTAGAACATTAAAATCAAATTACCTTATTATTTTGAAATATTTTATAACTTTCCTATATTATATTGGATGTTTAAATATATAATATCTAATGTTTATTTCTCAAATGTCATAATATATTCATCTAAATTTTCATATTAAATAAATGCATTTTATTTATGATTTATCTTATGCAACTTTCACATGCACCTAAAAGTTTAATTACTCTCATAGTATTGGACATTTATATGTCAGTTAACTATCACCATAAAATGCCATTTAACAAACCATCCCTAAATCTCACTGCTTACAACAGTCATGAATTTTTCCTGATCTCTGCATCTGCTGTGGCCCAGAAGACACCCCAGGCTTGGCCTCTGGTCCTTAGCTGTGACTGGTGCTGGAGGCTGGGCCCCTCCAGGGCGTTTCAGTCCCCTTCTGAACATTCCAAGTATCTCCCGTTCTCCTAAAATCAGCGAGCTGCTCTCAGAATATTCTTCACTTAGCAGTGGCAGACATGAGCATGAGAGCAAGTTTGTCTGTGTGCTTCTTCTTTAGCCAGTAATTCTCCATCCCCTTCCCTGTTCCTCTCTCTCTCTCTCTCTCTCTCTCTCTCTCTCTCTCTCTCTCTCTCTCTCTCTCAATGCAGCATTTTACTAATTGACAAATTCAAATAGAGATGATAGCCTAAGCATTTAAGTAATATTTTCTTAAACTTTCTTATAAGATTTATTGAAGTAACACTTCAACTTATTGCATTATTTATTGAGGGTAGTTTTGGCTCCATTACTTCAAAAATAATTACTTAAGTGACTCAGCCTTACTCTGTACCAATGAGTCGAGTTAGTCGGTGAAGAGGCATCAAAACCTAGCTGGGCTGCAGGAGACTGTGCTTCAGGGCTGATCTTGCCCACCCGAGTGATAAATTCACTCTCTTGGTTTTTACTTAGTTCTGATGGGTACAACTACAGCCATTGTCTAAGATGCCAGTTGCTCCTTTTGAAATTGATTTCATTTTTCAAAAGGCTAATTGACTTCACACAGTCTTATTTGTTTTCCCAACTCCTCCACAGTTCCAAGGATATTCGCGCCTATGCATTAGTTCAGGCGTCTCTATTTACCATTAAAACTGCACATTAAAACCTTCGAAAGCATGGTTTGTTGTTTTTTTTCACTATTTTTTATTTTTCAGGTGGATTTTCCATTTCAGACCTTTCATTTCAATGGAACAGTAACATGCAATGCTATAAAACTGTAACTACAACATAGTATACTATAATATATTATACTTATAAAGTATATATAAACATAGTGTGTTGTAATACATAACATGCTGTCATAATGGAGTAACTCCTGGTAATACACTGTCATTGCACTCTGCTTTCATGTCAGCCTCTCTCATGGACCCGCTCTTCACCCACCACACCAACACGATGGCACGTATCATCCCCATTTCACAGGTGAACTACATTAGACACATTAAGTGAAGCAGACGCTGACACAGAGCTCCTAAAGAGAAGGCCAGGATGCCTGACTCTAAAGCTTAAATTCTGCTCCACTGAGCTTTGCTGCCCCTTGGAATAGCAAAGAGGTTCAGAGACCTTAAATACCCAAAAGCCAGTAGCAATAATAGCAATTCACTCACAGATCCTTCAAGGCCAGAGTTCATTTTATTTTATCAAGGCTGCCTTTCTCCCATGTATATACAGGCAAGTAACTGATACTTGAATTATTGTCAAAGGAAAATGGTTCCCAAATGAGCAGAAATTCTTTCTTCCCTGGCAACTTAGCTACCATTAAAATGGCTTGGGCTCACGTTGAAAATATCCCTGTATGTTTCACTTACACACGTTTATATATTCTTATGTAGACAGTAGCAGAAGTATCACAGATACTAGAACGTAGGAAGTCTGCAGTTCAGACATTTTGAAACTGTATTTGCCCCTAAGCCCAAAGAACACAGCAACACACCACTCACTATTTTAATGGCTTGGCTCCTTTTTGGAACTTTGTATGAAGCACAGTGTCAACTTGTCATCCTGACTTTGATTCTAGTTTTCCATCCTACTTTCGGAAAGTTGTTTTGACAAAGGGATCAAGTATTTCAGTTATAGAGATTCCCACTTATAATTTCTCTAATAAAATGACTTGGAATGAATCACAGCCATTCTGATAATTTTGTGGACATGCCACCTTGGCCGTATTTCAGCACATAGTATAGGGCTCTCACACATTTTTCAGGTTAACCGTTTCTTTAAATACATGGTCAAAAAAAAAGTGAGGGCTGTATAAGGATGAAGACAGACATGCTCATTTAGGCAAGTAGGAAAAGCTTTTATACAGAATTGATCACTGTTAAGAATTAATGATTAAAGGCCAGCCGAGTAGCGCGTTGGTTAGGAGTTGGCTTGGGACGCCCGCCAGCTCTGAGCAGCAGGGCCCCAGTTCGGATCCCACATGTGGGCCAGTGAAGCTGCGCCCTCTACAGCTAAGATGGTGAACAACAGCTCAACCTGGAGCTGGGCTGCCATGAGTTGGCGGTGACAGTGTAGGCTGCAGTGGGGCTGGCGGGCAGCAGGGGTGAGCTTTCGTGAGCTACAGTGAGCTGCCGTGAGCGGCTTTCCACTGGCCAGCGAGCGATTGCCTCACCTGGGAAGAGCACAGTGATAATACCAACATGGGCCAGTGAAGTGACGTCCTCCACAACTAGATTGAAGAACAAAAGGACAGCAACTTTTTTATTCCCCTTCCCCAATTCCCCAATGCTGTTCCCCGCCCCCAAGTCTTTTAAAAAAAATCTTAAAAAAAGAATTAATGATTAATATGTGTATTAACTTTGTGATAAACTTTCATCTTGCTTTGCTAACAAATGATAAATCACTTTAGATGTAATATAGACATTAAAAATAGATTGCTACTATGTCCATTAAAATTTCCATACTTCCTTATATTTGATTATAATAAGCCTTTTTTCCCCAGCAGTCACTTCAGAGAATCTTTTGAAATTTTTTTTTACAGATTTATTTGAAATGCTTGTGAACAATGTTACTAAGGTTTTAAATTGCACCAGCTTTTTCCTTACAATGTTTTAGAACCGAATAAAGTGCTGTCTTCATTAGAAATGCATGTGTTCCTAACAACAGCACCCGAGAAGCCAAGAGGATGTCTTGGTGATACCCTTGGCTTCCCCGATGTCATTGCTTGCTGGCCCCATCACAGCTGTGACCCTCTCGGACATCACCTCTGTTCAGGGCAGGAAGCTTTGCCAACCTCGCCTCTGCCATATATCAGCAAAGCAAAAGAGCTTTACTTCCTCCAGTAGATTTCTGTTCTTCCTTAGGGCCAGAATCAAGTCTTCACCACTCCTAATGAAAATGCTTAGAAACAGTTTCATAGGCGTGGTAAAAATAATTATGTAATTCATTCAAATATGTGTTTAGGGCCTACCATGTGCCAGCTACAGGGTATTGCTAACCATCCCTAGATACCCTGTGGAAGCTCGCTTCAGTTGGGGGAAGGTCTATGAAAACCTACTTCGTGTGGTTCAGAGTACTGATGCTGAGGGCTTACAAATGGAGTTCCAATGGAAGTTAATGTGGGAGAATCAGAGATTCATGGCACACATTAGTGTCTGAAAGGACAATGGGAGTGTTAGCTAGATGGATTATGGTGTGTTTTTAAGTACAACGCAGGAGTACAACATACATGGCTGAGTTACTGACCTAGTGACTCAAGGTTCACATCCAATTTTCCTACTCAAAAGCAAACCCACCAAACAGACAATTTCAGGTGCAGAATTAAGACTTCATCTTAGTTTCTCTTACTCTCTGATTAGCTAAATTTTAACGTTTTCACTAACATTGCTTAAATATTTATAAAATAATACAGAAAACTTAGAACACTTCAATGAAGCTATCAGAAAAGCAGATGTTAAGAGGAACATCATTAGATTGTGCTATGGAATAAATGTTTGTGGTACTCCAAAATTTATATGTTGAAGCCCTAACGCTTAATGTGATGGTATTTTGAGTTGTGGTCTTCAGGAGGGGTTGGATAAGACCATGAGAGTGGGGCCCTCATGATAGGATTAGTGCCTTGCTCTCGAACTTCCACTGTGTTTTCTCACTGTGTCCTCACATGGTGAGAGGGGTGAGGGAGCTCTATGGGGCCTACTTTAAAGGGCACTCATCCCATCATGGGGGCTCCAACCTCATGACCTCATCACCACCCAGAGGCCCCGCCTTCAAATACCATCACCTTGGGGATTAGGTTTTAACATGGATTTTGAGAACACAAACCTTCAGTCTGTAGCAGGATGGGAAAGAACTTTAAGAGGTAAGGTATACTTCAAGATAAAAGGAATTTTGTGTCTAGAAATGGTGAGAAAGGAGTTCCCTTACGCTGTGACAGACTCTTGGGCTTAGAATTATTCTGAATTTTATGTGATTTTAAACAGTTTTTATCATAAATATTACTGGCTCCAAAAACTAATATAAAACCTTGTCATTTCCATAACCTTTTGGTTCTGTTACATTTACCTAGATATTTTCAAATGATCCTATTTACTAAAAAAGGACTAATATACATATATTTATGTATTGAAATAGACTCATGTTAAATAGAAATTGTCTTCAACAGAAATATCTGCCATAGTGCCTGAGACTTGGCTTATGTTTCAGCATAAGCCAAGTTCATCTCTAAACTGGGAATGAAAGCTCTTGCAAGTCTAGCTGTGTGACTGTGGAATTAAAAGTCTCATATGTGGCTGGACGTCAGCTTCTTTTCAGGGAGTTCATGAAATTGAAAACTGCAACCACAAACCCACCACACCAAGCAAGGAAACTCAAAGCAGCTTTCCAGTGAGCCTGATCAGTCCATGTATCGGCCTCTCTGTTTGGTCTTTGGAGTTCTAATTGGGCATGCAGGACATGGGAAACCCTGGCAGGAGTTTAGGGAAGAGCCATAAAAATGATTAAGGGGCTGCCTGATTTATGAAGACATGGTAGACGAGTGCAATATGAATAACTCTCCTAATGATGTCTGGGAAAAGAAATAATAAATGTTAGCAAATATCTGTTGGGTGTGAACATGAAACAGGAGTTAGATGAGGCAAGGAAGGATATGACAAGGAATAATGAGACCAAATAGGGATATATATATATATATATATATATATATATATATATATATATATATATATACTCTAGTTGTGTTAAACCCTTGAAAAGTGCCCATCAATGAGAAAGCTGGATAGCATAATTATGACCACCCAGACTATAAACAGTTAGGGCTGGGGAACAAGGGTTCCATGTGCACACCAGTGAGCTTGGAAGGCTGTGCCGTTTTTACAGGGGAGTGCAGCTGGGTGGTCATGCTCAGAGCACAGGGAGTGGGGCTGAGTGGTCAGGCTCAGAGCTCAGCCACATTTGTGTCCATATTTTACCTCTGGGGTAGAAGACAAGCTTCTACAGAGCTGCTCGGTTGTGACTCCCTGCAGGCTTCCTTGTTTTCCTTCATCTACCCTTGTATTCCTTCAAGGAAATGTGGAGAAGGACTCTGCCTGGTGAGCAGCTTTGTAATGAGGATTACTTGTGATCATATCGCTCACTTCTCTGACCCAGGAGCATGATGCACGATTTTAAAAGGTCCATGTATAAAGGTACATTATGTTCTTTTGTTTTTTCCACTCCATACCTTCTGCATCTTCTTTCCCTCCCTGAGGTCTGAGTGTAAGAAACAGAAACTAGGGAGAGATTGGCATAAAGTCCTCCTCAGTCCCTGCTAAAGAACGATTTTCTATTCAGAAACAGGGCATGATATGGCTAATAACTGATAAGCTCAGCTGAGGCAGGCAGCAAGCAAGTTTCAAAAAGGCCTTAACAGATAACATTTTCATCAGCATCGCATGAGAAGAGAAACATTAGACTACTTACGCTTGTAGGAATTAATCAGCTAAGAATTACTCAACTCATTTTTTTTTTAGCTGAGCCATCCTGGCACCTGTTGGCAGCTCAGCAGCAGCTCAGCTCAGGCTGGGAGTTGAACTGCTATTGCTCAGAGCTCGCACTCTTTTTTTTTTTTAAGATTTTTTATTGGGGAATTGGGGGATGGGGACAGCACTGGGGAATTGGGGGAAGGGGAACAGACAAGTTGCTGTCTTTTTGTTTTTCAGTCTAGTTGTGGAGGACGTTGTTTCACTGGCCCAAGTTGGCACCATCATTGCGCTCTTTCTGGGGGAGGCAGAACAGTCGCCAGCTTCTGGACGTCCGCTCACAGCGGCTGCTGGTTGCTCATGCTGGCTGCTGGCTACACACAGTAGCCCATGTCAACCCACTGCAGCAGGGGCTGCAGCCTACACTGACGCCGGCGACTCATGGCAGCCCAGCTCCAGGTTGAGCTGTTGTTCAGCATCTTAGCTGTAGAGGGCAGTGTCACTGGCCCTCATATGTGGGATCTGAACCGGTGACCTCTGGCATCCCAAGCCAGCTCTTAACCAATGCGCCACTTGGCTGGCCCAGAGCTCACACTCTTGAGTGAGCTTTAACCAACTGAGCCACTCAAATGGCCCTCAACTTATTTTTAAGTAATTATAATTACTCTGCTTCTGTTGAGATTTTCAACTGAGAATCTCAGCCTGAGTCCACACCACAGCCAAAAATGGACAAAAGTTACTTACTTAGAGTAATCTTTAAAGTGTAACTCAAATTCAAATTAGAAATAAAATGTGATAATTTAAAAAGGAGCTGTTTTAGTGTCTATTTAAATGTCTGTAACTTACACGGAAAAAAGAGCAAAGGCCTCTACATCAACCAATTAAATATTTTGAGCCAAACATTTTTGTGGCTTCTCGATAAGGTCATACTGTTATATTGGAAATCAGCGAGCTGAACAGAAGACACCATAGTCAATAGGCCAAATTAGGAGTCTTTATTCCAGAAGCTGGCGACCGCCAGAGGACTTATGTTTCTCCAAACCTTGTGGCCCACAGTAAGTTCAGGGGTCTGCTTATAAGGGTAAAAACCGCATCCTGCTCGGAACGCAGGAGGGGAGCTATGCTTAGCCAAGTGAGTTACAGAAGCCACAAACAGCAGAGTTAAGATAGCTGGGGGTGGTTATTTCCTGGAACTTAATAGCTCAAACCACCACCGGTGCTCAGTGGAAAATTTTGCAACCTGGGGCCCTGTGGGTGACACAGAATGGAGGGCAGAGGACAAGCTGTGGGTGACACAGAATGGAGTTAGTCTTGCCAGGGGCCTTTGTTCAATACTTCTTTGTCACATTTTGCTATCAGTTATCATCATCAGGAAGAAACTTTGAGCAAGTAGATAGCTGTAATATATCATGTATCAAATGGTTTATACAAGCCATGATTAAAATTGGAGACTCCGCAATCATGAGACAACAATCCACATGTTGCACAGAGTTCTTGGGTTTTACATTTTTTATTTTTACCATTTTTATTTGATGATGATGATGATGATGATGATGATGATGATGATGATGATTAGTTACAGGTGTACAAAAGAATGTAATAGATGTTTACACCACTCACAAAGTGATAAGGCCCCTCCCCCTATTGCCATCGGGATATGAAAGACAGTTTGGGGAATACAATCAGTAATGTTGTAAAGATTTTGTAGGGAGTCAGATGGACACTATTTTTATTTTTGATACTGTGTTTCTATTATTTTGTCCTGCCAGTGAGATAGTGGAGTACACAGTGCTTAACATTTTCCTTTAAAGGATAACTTCAATGGTTGTAAGAGTGTTTCTAAATAAGCTACAAGAAGATAATGTAGTTGTATGTGAGGGCGATCTGGCTGCGACATCTGTCACCCCATTGATCACCAGGGTTGATTCGGCTGATCTGGCTGGCTAAGTGGGTGTCCCCTTCCTCCCTCACCGCTCCATGTGTGTCCCTCCTGAAGCTGCGTGCTCAGTCAAAGAGGACGACCTTCCCCGATAGAGGAGAGGACCGTTCTTGGGTCAAGGGTATACGAGTAGCTGCGCTCCCCTGCTAGAACCTCCAAACAAGCTCTCAAGGTCCATTTGTAAGAGAATGTAGGGTAGTCAAGCTTCCAAGACTCCAGACACATCCAAATGAGGCTCTGCATGTGGCAGTCTGCCTTGCTTAAAAGAAAAAAAAAAAGATAATGTAGCAATTATTAGAAAGCAATTGAAAAATACATATATTTTTCAAAGAAAAAACATAAAAGGTATTTCAGAATTAACTGTGAAACAGGAAAACTTGGGAAATCACTCTTATGGAATTAATTCCAGGGACAAAGCCTTTAAGAAATTTAAAGGAAACAAATTCTAACATGTATTACCTCAACTAGAAATGCAAAAAATACTGAGCCATTTTTCCATCTACCCATAATTTATCTTCAGTGATCATCATAATGATTAAAGCTAATGGATACCAATTACTGTAAAGCCCATATGACACTAATCTTGACTTTTTAAGTCAGGAAAAATTTCCCTCGCAAGCCAAGAGAATTCTAATTTTATTTGAAATCTTGGAACAGCATATGTGCTTAAGCAAAAACTATCCTTTAATTTCTGATGACAATCTAATTAAAATGAATGGCCTGCACTTAAACTGAACCATGCCTATCTTCCAGTGATGTGAGGCCGGCTCAGAACCCTTGAACTTGAATCAGTGTCAGACTATATTTAAACCTCTGGTATGATTCTCTCTGAGTGTGTCCATGTCTAAGTTTGTGACGTGAATAAACTAAAGGAGGCTCTTGTTTCTATACCACTGAAAATGAAGAATTAATTTCTGAATGCCTTGGAAATTACAGTTTTAATATTTTTGAGCCTTTCTAATTGTCCTTAAGTAGATGGATAATCAATCAGTTTACTACTTCAGATTATAAAATATTCTTAACATAGATGAATTGTTTATGGTCAAGCTTCAGTCAGAATGCAATGATCACCTGAAAACACATCAGTGTTTGCTGCAAAAAGAAGTGACATGCTGAAATACCATGTGTTTTCTTCAAAAGTCTCTCTATTCCTGTTACCTGATTTCTTCTATAACATTTGCCAAAAATCAAAGCATTTACACTTCATAAATGTACATGTGGAAACATTTGCAGCTTACTAAAAGATTAACATGTAGGCCTCTGGCTTTCAAATTTTATTAATAATGAATAATCTCTCTTATCTTACAAGGTTTTTTGTTTTTGTTCTTTTGTGATTTGTTTGTTTGTTTCTGTTACTTTGCCAGAGTCCTTTGGAGGGAAGAAGAAAAGGAAATGAATTTGAGGTTCTCTAAAACACGGTTTATAAATGAACATAAGCATTTGTCAGCAATTTTTTTAATCAGGAAATTTTCCTGTACACAGGCCCTTCAGCCTGTAAGTCAGAGACTGTGGTGTCTCAGGCTCTAACTCCACAAGAGGCAGAGGATTTGCTCCTGGCATTTGGGACTGATTTAACGTGCATTTGTAAAGTGAAGCCTAACTCTTGCAAACTGGTCATAGATAAGTGTAAGGTTCTGTGAAGCTGTAAAGGTAAGGTTTGTGGATTCAGAGAGGGGACAACCAGTGGGAAAGGCAGGGAGCAGCCTATGTGAGTGCATCAGATCCTGCACTGTGTGTGTGAGGAGGGGCACATGCAGTGGCCCCACAGGGCTGCCCACGCCAGGGGGAGCGTCTCCTACAGCAAGACCACATGGAAGTAAGAGCCTGCCACAGGGGTTTCATTTTTCTGGGTTACAGGCAGCTCATTTCTGCTTCCTGTACACCTGATATCCTGAGAAACAGTGGGTTGGTAAACGGCAGAGAAGTAATAAATCTGAGATGCTTCTAATAGTCTAGAAAACGAGGTAAATGAATGAGTTTATCCTTGTATTTGCCCTGGGGGGTTCCATTATGTTTTTCTAGAGATCCTCAGCTTCTTCAATTTTCGAAAGGGTTAGGATGGGAATCAGAAACCCACAGAGCAGCAGCAGGATTACCTCAAATCAAATGCCAGGCATCTCAGAGGTGCTGTTCAGTGTGTTCTCTGTCACATACAGATGAACCGTGTCTTGTAAGTTAAGCAACAGAGGCCAAATTAGTGAACAAGAGCTGACAAAAGGAGTGATGGAGGCTTTGGTACCCCGGTCTAATGGCCCCAGCATCACTTGCTCCAAGTAGCTGACCACCTCGTCACCGAGTCAAACAAAGGAGACCACAAAGGAGCTAAAAGCAACACCTGTGGTATAATGGATGCAAGACACTTCTGGACTTTGCTGGTATGATTCAAAGGTAACCATGGAAAGAAAGAGTCCATCTCCTTAGATACAAGGTGTTCTTTTTTTTTTTTTTTAAGATTTAATTGTGGAATTCGGGGAGGGAAACAGACAAGTTGCTGTCCTTTTGTTCTTCAGTCTAGTCGTGGAGGACGTCGCTTTACTGGCCCATGTTGGTATTATCATTGCACTCTTTCCAGGTGAGGCAGTTGCTCACCGGCCGTTGGACAGCCACTCATGGTGGCTCATGGCAGCTCACGGCAGCTCACACCTGCTGCCGGCCAGCCCCACTGCAGCCTACACCGTTGACTCATGGCAGCCCAGCTCCAGGTCGAGCTGTTGTTCAGCATCTTAGCTGTAGAGGGTGCAGCGTCACTGGCCCTTATATGTGGAATCTAAACTGGGGCCCTGCTGCTCAGAGCTGGCATCCCAAGCCCACTCGTAACCAATGTGCCTTTCAGCCAGCCCAAGGTTTTCTTTTCAAAGCTATGTTGGTCAAAGGCAGTGTCTTTCATTCTGGCTGTCCACTATTTACAAGTTGTCCTTCATTTACAAAGAGTTTTCCATTCTTCTCTCTCCATGTTTTCTCACCTAAGTGCCATTTACAGATTAGTTTTTACTCCCGAAATGACATTTCACCAATAACATACATTACTTTCTGTGTTCATTTCCACAGTAACAGCTCCTGGGATGCAAATAGGCCCAAGGAACTACAAATCTGTATAGGGGCTGATGGGCCCGTCTCTAAAGCACTGAATCCTGGAGGCAAAGGAGGTGGGTGTCCCAGAGAGGAAGGAAAGACAAAGATTGTCCCTCTCCCCCTGTCCCTCTGGTAACTGTGGAGGTCACCCGTGGCCTTCTTGTAGAAGGGAGAAGTCACCTTCTCTTAAAATCAATTCTCACCACATTATGTCAACTCAGACAGAAATTCTAAGCAAGCAAGTATTTTTTTTTATGTCCGTTACTCATTTGGACATAGGTAAAATTGAGAATTATAGGACTTGCCCATTGGAATCCAGAGTAATGGGTGGGGGGGAATGGGAAACACTAAAAGAACACTAAAGTCTGAATAATGATGATAACGACTGACATCAACGTGCACTTGCTGCAGGAATGCAGAGCTGGTAGGCCGCTGTCTGTTTCCTTGGAGCTGCAAGAAGCAATGGCTTCTCTGAGTCAGACTTTCTTAGATTCTACACATAAGTGAGATCTATGGTATTTGTCTTTCTCAATGACTTATGTCATTTAGCATAATACATAGTTCCACCTATGTTGTTGCAAATGGCAGGGTTTCCTTTTTTTAAAAGTTGACTAGTATTCTATATGCCACATAGAATGGTGGCTGCTGGGGGAAGGGAGGAAATGGGGAGACGTTGGTCAAAGGGTACAAAATTTCAGTTATAAGATGAGTAAGTTCAGGAGATCTAGTGTACAGTGTGGTGACTATATTTAACAATAGTGCATTGTGAGTTTGAACTTTGCTCAGAGGGTAGATCATAAGTGTTCTCACCACACACACAAAAAAAAATAGGTAACTGAGGCAATGAATGTGTTAATTAGCTTAATTGCAGCAATTATTTCACAATATATACATATACTAAAACCTAACATGTACAGATTAAATGTATACAATTTTTGTCAATTATGCTTCAGTAAAGCTGGGTAAATAAAGGAATACTGCATATAGGTATTATTGTGGAGATGTTAACACGGCCTTAGCAGAGTAAGGAGCAAGGAGCTAGACAACTCTGAAAAATGGACACATTAGAACAAATTTATTCCGTAAAGCCAGAGAACTTATCAGCTACTCTGTGTCTTGCCAGGGACTGTTTGTTTGCTGACCAGCTCAGTATCAGCTATCCTATGGGCTAGCACAACCACACAGAATAGCACAATGGACTTGAGTCCCCCAGCATCCATGGAGTGACAGGATTCTAAAATGGTAGGTGCCAGATGGCAGCACTATCAACAGAATGGCTACTGGGGGACCTGCAGCCAGGGCTGATGGACAGGTCCCATAGACAGCCAGTTAGGTTGCTTGGCTGATGTAGGAAAAAGCAGGTCAAAAGTGAGTGAGCCCAGGTCTATGTCACCTACCTCTATGAAAAATAATGTTGTAGGGAAGGAAAAATATCTTCCTTACCGGGCATCTATAAATTAGATAAAAGACAGATTAACAAGAGAAAATCAATGAGATGTTTACTAACATGTGCAGTGCTCATAAACACAGGAGAACTCAGACATGAATAACTCAAAGGTGTGGTTAGAATTTGGCTTATAGAGCATCTGAGCAAAACAAATACACTTTTAGACAAGTGACAAGACAAAGGAAAAGGACTTTGAGTTTCCAGGGGCAGCAAATTGTAGGAAGACAAATACGTGTAATCCAAAAATACAGTGAATGTTTAAATTTTAAAAAAATTATTACAGTAAAAGACACATTGCCATTAATTCCCCTCAAAATACTCGCCTTGGCTTTGAACACACTTATCCCATCTTTCTTGCCAGTTTCTGAAACAGTTCTGGAAGTCCTCTTTCGTAAGTGTCTTTAGTTGCACTATCATGGCTGCCTCGATGTCCTGAATCGTTTTGACTTTGGGGAAGAGCCAGAAGTCGCACGATGCCAGATCTGGTGAATAGGTGGATGAGGACACACCATAATGTTTTATTTGACAGAAATCACAGTATACCAGAAATGATGTGTGATACAGAGCATTGTCATGATGGAAGATGATTTACAGCACACTTTAAAACACACCTTCTTTCAACCGTAGCTCACACCAACTGACTGAATCAAACAAGTTGAAATTTGTCAGACACTGTTACTAAGATTCAACATGCACTTCCTGTGTTGAAGGTCCCTGTCTTTCCTTTGGATAGTTCTCAGCAGCAGCATTCACCGTATGTTTTGATCACACCTCGTAAAATGCACCACTTCTTTATCCAACTGTCTATTGCTTGGCACTTAGGTTGCTTCCATATTTTGGCTGTGGTAAATAGCACTGCAGTGAACATAGGGGTGCAGATATCGGAAGGCTGCCATTTTTGAGAAGGGCCTAGAACAAGAGACAACTTTGAAGCAGGTTCAATATGCAGTTAAAAGAACCTCCAGCCTAAGCCACATGAAACAGCAGACCCCGTCGTGCTGGAGGTATTTGTGGTCCACAAGCATGCTGTGTAGACCTCTGCTAATCCTCTATCAGAGCATCACAGTGTAGACCTCCAGAGTCCTGGAGTGTGATTTAATCCTGCAATGGAGAGATTGTGATTTCTGGATATGGTAGAGGAAGTGGCACCAGCAGCACCTTTCAGTGTCCTGTCCTGGGTGCCAGGAGTAACAGCTTCAGCATCTGAGGCAATGAGGCTGCCCCAGTGTCCTTACGAGGTTGTGCTCTGGCACTTTTGTCTGTGTGTCTGGCTATGGAGATTCTAAGCATGGTTCTGAGCCTCCTGAAGTCCTGTGGACTCTGCAGTATTTGTACAACACACTCCTTTAAAGCTCAAGCTGACAGAGTTGGCATCTGCTGCTAGTCACAACGAATTAAAACATTGAGCAATGGTGATGACTCCCTACTGTGCTGCTAGGGAAGTTCCAGGGGATGCAGGAGCAAGAGCTGCCCCAAGATGGGGCCACAGTTACTGGTATTTTAGGAATCATATTCTCTGCCACATTAAGGAATGAGCCTGCCAGAGACAGTGACTGTTTGATAGGGTTGGTGTGTGTGCGGGATCTTAGGAGAATCCATGCTTCCTGATGCCCCAGCCAGTGTCCCACTGTTTGCCCTCACACTCCTCCACCTCTGTAAACACACAAACAGAAGCAACTTTCCCCCGTTCATTTTATTAACTTCTGGAACCAGGTTGAATATTATCCCGATGGAGGCCATTCCTCTGGCATCTGAAAAATAGTGGTGTCTCATGTTTTTTGGTGGCTATCAAACTCTTTATAGATTACTTGCACAAGATGATGAAGGACTTGAAAAATGTTTTCAGTGATGATGATAGGGTCAAGGATACATGCATATCAAGGAGTTCATCAGAAGGGTTTATTAATTAGCATATCTCCAGTGGAGCCATTACAACTGATTAATAACTTAGTACACAAAGGGAATGTGAGCTTTAGAAATCAATGACCCAATCGACAGCGTTGTGTCTTCTGGATCAATTGCACATGCTTTGTTAAAGAAATCTGAGGTTATTAATCA
This sequence comes from Hipposideros larvatus, assembly GCA_031876335.1. Classification (NCBI taxonomy): domain Eukaryota; kingdom Metazoa; phylum Chordata; class Mammalia; order Chiroptera; family Hipposideridae; genus Hipposideros; species Hipposideros larvatus. Next base: position 129,327,026 of record CM063088.1, on the reverse strand, counting down.
TCAGCCTGATAGCCCTGCATATAAACTGACCAAATTATTACAGTAAAAGACACATTGCCATTAATTCCCCTCAAAATACTTTTTACTTATGCATAGTAAAAAAACAGCTAAAACTCCCCAGGAAACTTTCTATGAATTTATTTATGTTTGAACATAAGCCTTCCTGTTCAAATATAAATAGCTGTACTATTTAATTTTAGTTTTAAACAGCAACAGCAATTAGTCCACCAAAAGAACAAATTGCTTACGTATTTTCATATTTAAACACAAAGCCTTTTTTCAATCACTGTACTGAATAACATCTCAAAATCTAGGCAAACAGCAATTTTTAAAGAATTGAGTGGTACATAATTTCATGACAATTTTTTCACTAAGTATAAAACAGTAAAGCAGTGGTTTCTGCTTTAATCAAGGAAATCAAGAAAAAAGTAAAAGTGATTATTACTTTCTAAATTATTTATTTTTGTAAATATAAATACCTCACAGAGTGTGATTATAACCAATGCCTATATTAAACAACACGTTTCCTGTTAACAACCATATCATTCTAGGTGTATATGCTAACTCACAATAGACTTGTAGAAGAGGGCATTTTCGTGCAGTGCACTCCTGGAAATTATAGTTATTTTCAGAGCTGCAAAATGATAACCTGCTTTTTCCCATTGGAACCCACTTTGCCATCACCTCTCCTTCTTTGGGAAATACCTCAGATGTTTGGTTCACAGAAGGAGAATGAGCAAACATCCACAATATTTGCTCTCATTGGCTTCCCAAAATTTCAGGCTTCTCAAGATTAACGGGGTCCTTTGGGGTGAAAAGCTGTTCTCAGAAGGCCCTTCCTTCTCCTTAATCAGATTTCAGACTTATGACAAAGAGCTTTGGAGCCAGCCAGACTGGGTCAGATCTACCGTGGCACTGAGTAACAGTCACCTTGGGTAAATTACATACTCTCTTAAACATCAAGGCCGTCACTCATACAAATGATTGAACAACATAATCCAGCTCATCTAGTTATTGTCAGAATTAATAAGATATACCGAATTACTCCAAAAGTATGCTTCCTGTTTGTACTGATATTTCATTATCATGAATAAAATCACCATACATTTTACAAATTAGACACAGGAAAGGCATATTATGAACCTCTTTCTACCCACTGATAACAACACAGTAAGGTAACAAGCATAAAAATGTACTAACAAGTGACGGTTAGGATGGGCTTCTAGACTGAGCAAGCATGGCTTGCTGGGTAACTTCCTGAGTTGCTTTTAAATGTCCTCATCTTTAACGTCTGGATCCAAAAGGGGCAAAGGAGAAAAATGAACAAGGGAGAAAAGGAGGGGTGGCCCTTTAAACCCCCTGGCGGTCAATTCAGTTGGTGGACAATTGGGAGGCTGCAACAGCCATGGCTGCCCACCTCCTGTCTGCACCTATGATCTGACGTGCCAGTCAGAGCATCAGAGCACAGATCCCTGGTTTCTGGAGGACATGTGTCTCCTCCTACAGCCTCCTGTGTGAAATGCAGGGGTGACTGAATGAGGTGATTTTTGGAAGGATGGAGCAACACACTGAAAGCACTCAATAAGTGTTAGCTATTACTGTTCTCTGAGGAGGTGATATTTGCAGTAATGCTGAGACAGCCCTCTCAAATGGAGATAAGAATTTATGAAAATATAAACATCTAATATACTTAGAGACTAGAGAGCAATGAACAAACAGAAATTCAGTGTTTCAAAAGAAGTATGCTGAGTATGGCTGGAAATGGGACTTTGTAGGTGGTTCAGGTGATAGAGTTGGATAATGAAGGACCATCGTGTCTCCCTACAAGGGAGTTTGGCTATTATCCTGATCGATGGGCCCATAGTTTTCAAACTTCAGTGTATGAAATAGTGCAGACACCTTGTCCTCACCCCAGAGCTTCTCATACATTTTCATTTTAAGACTTAAAAGCAAATATTCCTTTGGACAAGAGGAAATGGCAAAGTTTTTAAAGAAGTGAAATGTGTAAAACTGTATGAGCCAGAATATAATAGTGCTAATAAAATCATAAGCTATAAGAGAAAGTCCAAAAATTTACCTCTACTAGAGCACAAACAAAAATTAGTTAGATGGCCTGGCCTGGGAGGAGGTCATAGAAAGACATTCTGGGCAGACCAGATTAAATCATAATGTCAATTGTCAATAAATGATACATTGATAAGTAAAATTAATGTTGGGCCAATCGTTAAAACTAGCAGAGTTCAAATAGAGATTGTCTGGCCACACAGAAAAGTTCTGGTGACTGGATTTTCTGCAGTATGTAGTCACTGAAGACAACATGATGAGCGTCAGCTGACCCCATGTGTTCATCTCAGGAATATAAGACTAGTTTTGCAAGTCTGAAAACTCAGTATTACTTTCTGGTTTTGAGCAACCAGTTTGCTAGCGACATCTTCACCTCCCCTAGATCAGAGATCCTGTGTGTAATCAGGATGTTCCATGCAGGAGAGCAAGTTAGCTTTGGAGAACACGTGGATGAGAGAGCTGTCCTCACTGAGAGTCACCATCTTCTTGATATGTCAACCTTATGATGTATTAATTCATAAGACACAGGACATGTGGAAACATTTCATCAAAATTCTTGGTCATGAGGGAAAGAACGACCGAATGGGTCTGTCTGGCAGAAGACGTTCCACTGACCTTGGGTTTGCCACCTGTTTTTTCATCAAGAGGAGTAGTGTCCACCTTAAGCTATAAAGAAGCCCATGTAAGACTGTGTTTTTCTGTATATGAATCTGTAATTCTCTGGCTTATAAGTATATTGAGACCAGACTCTGTTCACCAGTATGTCAGTCAAGTTCTTGCGTTTATAAAAATAACTTACCTATTTTTTTGGACAGTGGCATCACCACCTTTCTTTTGTAAGAAGAGAATTATGATACCAATGTGGCAGGTAGGCTAAAAGGTAAGAACAGTGGTATTCTGATAAAGGCAAAAACATAAACAAAAGAGCAGGTCCTAATTCATAGTGTTTGTGTATTTCCATGATGGAGATACTCCCATAATGGTTTATTTCAAGGTAGTGATTGTTTGACAACCAGCTCACAAAATTTGTGAACATTCATCGGTGGGCTCCTGCATGACAATCCAGGCTGGCTCCAGGAGTCAGTCCACTGGACAGGAGCTCATAGTCAGGAGGACAGGTGAAAAGCTATGAAACAATACAAGATATGAAGATGAATGGCAACTGGCAAAACTAATGCATTAGAATGAGAGAAAACATCTAGATTTGATAGACATTTTAGAGATTAATTTTAAAAATTGGTATTCGATTAAATGTTAAAGAAAAAGACGACTCACAGGGCAATACCACAGTTTTTTAATGTGAAAGATTGACTGCATCATGGTGACTGCAACTGTGAAATGGGACAGAAAATTTGGAAGAGAGGATTCGCTTTCATTTTCAACATTTTAAATTCATTAAGCACTACATAAGATGGTGTAGTCTTGGGAGAAAGGACCTGGCTATGAGATGCTTTACATATGACCAGCATGTAGATATTTTAATTACTCTGTAAAGTCATCTATCTAGCAATTTTAGTAAACATTTCTAAGAAATCATATTCAATGTTGCATGCATTTATTCCTACATGTAAATGCACTCTACCTTTTATGTTCTGATTTAAAACAAACAATATTGACTTTTGGTAAGATGGCGGAATAGACAGACGTTGTGCCGACTGCCTCTCAGGATCACACCAAAATTACAAATAATTTTTAAGATATTTAACCTCGGAAGTTCCCTGGACACTAGATGAGCAGAACCTCTAAATGAAGGACTTAAAGAGGAGGGCATGTCGAGTCTGGTGATCTAATACATCAAAGCAATCAGAGTGACAGCCAGAATGAAGAAACAAAGAAACATGTCTCAAGTAAAAGATCAGAAGAAACCTCAAGAAATGGAACTAAATGAAACAGAGATATCCAACATTTCAGAGACAGAGTTTAGAACACCGATGATAAGAATGTTTCAGGAACTTTGGAGGACATGAGGAACGATACAGAAATCATAAAAAACAACCAGGTAGAACTAAAGAATACAATAACTGAAATGAAGAACACACTCAAAGGAATCACCAGTAGATTAGATGAAGCAGAGGATCGGATCAGTGATTTAGAAGACAAAATAGCAGAAATCACACAGTTAGAACAACAAAAAGAAAAAAGAATAAAAAACAATGAAAATAGTTTAAGAGACCTGTGGAAAACATCAAGTGCAACAATATTCACATCATAGGAATACCAGGATAAGAGAAGAAGCAAGGGGTTGAGAATGTATTTGAAGAAATAATCACTGAGAACTTCCCTACCCTGATGAAGGAAATTGACATACAAGCCCAGGAAGTGCAGAGAGTTCCAAACATGCTGAACCCAAATAGGTCCACACCAAAACACATCATAGTTAAAATGGCAAAGGTTAAAGACAAAGACAGAATCCTAAAAGCAGCAAGAGAAAGACAGCAGGTTATATACAAAGGAACTCCCATTAGACTAACAGGTGACTTTTCTACACAAACTCTGCAGGCCAGAAGGGAGTGGCAGGAAATATTCAAAGTGATGCAAAATAAAGGCCTATAATGAAGATTGCTCTACCCAGCACAGCTATCACTTAAAATTGAAAGAGAGATAAAGGGTTTCTCAGAAAAGAATAAACTTAAGGAATTCATTACCACCAAGCCAGCATTACAGGAAATGTTAAAAGGACTTTTTTAAACACAAGAAAGGGGAAAACAAGCTAACCCAGGAAGATCAGAAATATAAATAACAAAATGGCAATAAATATGCACCTATCAACAATCACTTTAAATATGAATGGATTAAATGCTCCAATCAAAAGACATAGAGTGGATGAGTGGATAAGAAAACAGGACCCATGCATGTGCTGTTTACAAGAGACTCATCTCAGATCAAAAGACACACACAGATTGGAAGTAAAGGATGGAATAAGATATTTCACACAAATGAAAATGAGAAAAAAGCAGGAGTAGCAATTCTTATTTCAATAAAATAGACTTTAAAATGAAGACTAAAATAAAAGACAAGAAGAACACTACATAATAATAAAAGGATAGATTCAACAAGAGGACATAACCCTAGTAAACATCTATGCACCCAACATAGGAGCTCCTAAATATATAAAACAGATTTTGACAGACATAAAGACAGAGATCAACAGCAACACAATCATAGTAGGGGCCTTCAACACCTCGTTGTCACCAATGGACAGATCCTCCAGACAGAAAAACAACACGGAAACAGTGGCCTTAAATGACACTTAGACCAGCTGGATTTAATTGATATTTTTAGAGCATTTCACCCCAAAAGCAACAGAATATACATTCTTTCCAAGTGCACATGGAATATTTTCCAAGATAGACCACATGTTAGGACACAAAACCAGTCTCAATAAATTTAAGAAGATTGAAATCATATCAAGCATCTTCTCTGACCACAATGCTATAAAACTAGAAATCAATTATACAAAGAAAACTGGAAAGCACACAAATACATGCAGGCTGAATAACATGCTACTAAATAGCATGGGTCAAAACTGAGATCAAGGAAGAAATAAAAAAATACCTTAAGACAAATGACAATGAAAACACAACAACTCAAAATCTGTGGTATGCAGCGAAAGCAGTCCTAAGAGGAAAATTCATAGCAATGCAGGCCTATCTAAACAAACAAGAACAATCTCATATCAACAGACTATCTTTACACCTAAGGAAACTGGAGAAAGAACAGCAAAACAAGCCCAAAGGGAGTACAAGGAAGGAAATAATAAAGACCAGAGCAGAAATAAATGAAATAGAGACAAAAAAAAAATAAAAAATAAAAAATATCAATGAAACCAAGAGCTGGTTTTTTGAAAAGATAAACAAAATCGACAAACCCTTAGCCAGACTCACCACAAAAAAGAGAGAGATGACCCACATTAATAAAATCAGAAATGAAAGTGAAGTGTCAACAGATCCCACAGAAATACAGGAAATTGTAAGAAAATACTATGAGCAACTATATGCCAACAAATTTGACAATCTGGACGAAATGGATAAATTTCTAGAAGCTTACGATCTACCAAGTCTGAACCAAGAAGAAACAGAAATTCTGAACAGACTGATTACTACCAAAGAAATTGAGTCAGTAATCAAGAAGCTTCCAACAAACAAAAGTCCTGGACCAGATGGCTTCACATGTGAATTCTACAAAACATTCAAAAAAGAATTAATACCTGTTCTCCTCAAACGATTCCAAAAAATACAGAAGGAAGGATGGCTCCCAAGCGCATTTTATGACGCCACTATTACTCTGATCCCCAACTCAGACAAAGATATTACAAAAAGAAATACAGGCCGATATCCTAATGAACATAGATGCAAAAATCCTCAACAAAATACTAGCAAATCGAATTCAGTGTCACATTAAAAAGATCATACACCATGATCAGATGGGATTCACTCCTCGTATGCAAGGTTGGTTCAATATCTGCAAATCAATTAATGTAATACATCACAATAACAAAATGAAAAATAAAAATCATATGATCATATCAATAGATGCAAAAAAAGCATTTGACAAAATCCAGCAACCATTTATGATAAAAACTCTTAGCAAAGTTGGAACAGTGGGATCATATCTCAACATAATAAAGGCCATATATGATAAGCCTACAGCAAACATCATACTCAATGGGGAAAGGCTAAAAGCTTTCCCCTTAAAATCAGGACAAGACAAGGCTGCCCACTTTTACCACGGCTATTCAACATAGTTTTGGAAGTTCTAGTCACAGCAATCAGACAAGAAAATGAAATAAAAGGCATCCAAATTGGAAAAGAGGAAGGAAAATTGTCATTGTATGCAGATGACATGATACTATATAGAGAGAATCCCAAAGACTCTACCAAAAAACTGTTAGAACTCATAAATGAATTTAGTAGGGTAGCAGGATAAAAAATTAACATTCAGAAATCAGTTGCATTTGTATACACCAATAATAAACTATCAGAAAAAGAAATCAGGAAATCAATCCTATTTACAATTGCTTCAAAAACAATAAAATACCTAGGAATAAATTTAACCAAAGAAGGAAAAGACCTGTACTCAGAAAATTATAAGACGTTGAAGAGAGAAATCAAAGAAGATACACATAAATAGAAAAACATACCATGTTCATGGATAGGAAGATTTAATATAGTTAAAATGTCAATACTACCTAAGGCAATATATAGATTCAATGTAATTCCTATCAAACTACCAAGAACATTTTTCTCAGAAATAGAACAGATAATCCTAAAATTTATATGGAGCCATAAAAGACCCCAAATAGCCACAGCAATCTTGAGAAATAAGAACAAAATGGGAGGTATCACGCTACCCGACATCAGATCATACTATGGCTACAGTAATCAAAACAGTATGGTGCTGGCATAAAAAGAGACACATAGATCAATGGAACAGAATAGAGAGCCCAGAAATAAACCCATCCATATACGGTCATTTAACCTATGACATTGGAAGCAAGAATTTGCATTGGAGTGAAGATAGTCTATTTAATAAATGGTGCTGGGAAAATTGGACTGACACATGCAAAAAAATGAAAATGGACCACCTACTTACACCATATAGAAGAACAAATTCAAAATGGATTAAAGACTTAAATGTAAGCCCTGAAACCATAAAACTCCTATAAGAAAAAATTGGGAGTAAATTTGCAGACATTACCCTCAGTAATATTTTTACTGAGATATCCCCTCGGGCAAGGGAAATAAAAGAAGAAATTCACATATGGGATTACATCAAACTTAAAAGTTTTTTCACAGCAAAGGAAATCATCAACAAAACAAAAAGACAGCCTACTGAATGGGAGAAGATATTTGCAAACGATATATCTGATAAGGGGTTAATATCCACAATTTATAAAACACTCATTCAACTCAGCACCAAAAAAACAAACAACCCAATTAAAAAATGGGCAGAGGATATGAAGAGGCATTTCTCTAAAAAGGACAAACAGTTGGACAACAGGCATATGAAAAAATGTTCAACCTCACTAATCATTAGGGAAATGCAAATAAAAACCACAATGAGATACCATTTAACTCCGGTCAGAATGGCTATCATCAATAAATCAACAAACAACAAGTGCTGGCGAGGCTGTGGAGAAAATGGAACCCTGGTGCCCTGTTGGTGGGACTGCAGATTGGTGCAGCCATTATGGAAATCAGTATGGAGATATTGCAAAAGACTGGAAATGGAACTACTGTATGACCCAGCAATTCCACTCTTGGGTATCTATCCAGAGAAACCCAAGACGCTAATTCGAAAAAAAAATATGCACCCCTATGTTTATTGCAGCGTTATTTACAACAGCCAAGACTTGGAAACAACCAAAATGCCCATCGGTAGACGACTTGATTAAGAAACTGCGGTACGTTTATACAATGGAGTATTCTCCACTATAAAGAAGAATGAAATCATACTATTTGGGATGATATGGATGGACCTAGAGACTATTATGCTAAGTGAAATAAGTCAGTCGGAGAAAGACAAATACCATATGATTTCACTTATATGTGGAATCTAAAAATCTGAATGAATGAGCAAAGTAAATAGAAGTGGTCTCAGAGATATAGAGGAATAACGGATGGCTGCTATTTGGGAGGGGTGAGGATGAGGGAGAAGGGGAAGGGATTAGACAGCATAAATACGTAACTACAATACTGCCATAGGGACATGAAAGACAGTTCGAGGAATATAATTAATAATATAAATATTTTGTAGGGTGTCAGATGGTGACATGTCTTGCTAGGGAGACTTCATCATGGATGGGGTAGAGGCTTGATCACTGCACTGTACACCTGAAGCTGATGTTGTATAATATTGTATGTCAACTGTAAGTGAATATATATATATATATATATATATATATATATATATATATATATATATATATATAGTCATGGGACGTGGAGTGTAGTGTGGGAGTGGAGTCAAGGGAATTTTAATAGATATGTATGATATTGGGAGGGGAAATGGGGCAGTGGATTTGGGGAGGGGGGTTGTCACTTCGAGGGGTAAAAATTATAACTATTGCACTGTGTTGTACAGGTGAAACTAATCCTAAAAAATGTGTATTTCACAATAAAAAAATAATTTAAAAACAAGAAAAATCTTCTATATACATTCATGCTTATAAATAAATTAGACTGAATCTAAAAAGTAAAAATAAAAAATTAAAATTAAAATAAAATGAATGATATCAGTTTCTACTAACCTGCTAAAGTATGAGTAAATCTTGCAGCTATCTTTGAGTTTTTTATCTCCATTGTCTCAGTCCTTCAAATGACCATTACTTCCTTTGAGTCCATAAATAAAATAGTCATGGATTTACTCTTTCCTATTCTGGTCAACTGCACTTAATAATCACTCATTTCAGCCATAACCATTAGTTGGTGTCCAAGTACCTTCCCCAGCAATCTGTTGTTGACATTCCTCCCACAATTAACTTCTTTTAAAAGTCCTAGTGTCCTTATTCGGAAAGTTGTGTTATTTGGACCATAACAAGAGTCTGTGTCAGGATGACGAAGCAACCTGAAATGGGAGCCTATGAGAAAAGGCAAATGAAGTGACGTTTTTAGCCTGGAGAAAAGACTAGGATGGAGGGGATGGGAACCTGTAGAGTGAGAACACATGGGAGATGTCATCAGGCATTAAAACAATGAACAAAGTATCAATCTGCATGTCCAGAGGAGTAAATCTGGAATAATTGGGGAGACCACATCCAAAGAATTTTGGTTTTGTGTCAGGGAGCTGTCAGTCATAGCTAGCAAAAGGTGGGTGGCTGTGCCTTGGCCGGAAAGTGTTTACAGGATGGGGTCATCACCTAGGAAAGTTGTTTTGAAAGGAATTCTAGCCGTCAAGGAGTGTTGGGCTAGAAGACCCTTATAGGCCCATTTAGATGGAGAGCTCTATGGTTCTCTGGAATCTATTTTCTCTACAAACTTGTTCTTCCCTGGTGAATATGTTCATGTTTTTTTTCAAGCACTTTAAGGAAAGACTGAGTTTTGTGAGCCAGTAACACTAAGTAAGAAACACTAATATTCTCATTGGCAGTAGATCTATGTTGAATAAAAGTGCCTTAATGCTAACAGAGAGAATATGTGCTTTTCAGTTTGGTGCATACAGAGAGCTCATTAGTTCTTAATTTAGACATCAGCTTTAGTGCTGGAGGGACTCCAAGTTTGACTAATACATCTGAAGATGTCCTTGTTAGAAAAAAAATGATGGAGAGTTCTATTTTTCTACTCTTTGTGTGAGGGTGGGGTGAGGGGTGGAGAGGGAAAAACACATGCTCTTTTATATCTGCTAATTCCATCTGTTCATGGTTATCAAGTAGGTATTCCAATCTAATGATGCTAAGTACACAGTAGGTATGCAACTGACGCTCTTAGGTTGACAGAATAGTTCATTCTTGGCAGAGTGAATAAGTTAGCAAATTCTCAGAACATCTTAATTCAAAACAACTGCTGCACTTTTCTCTATAGCAAGGTCCCCAGAAATGAAAGTGGCCAATGACAAGATGTCATTATCTTTCAACAAAATGACATTAAGCACCTACTCAGTTCAAGAATACGTAAACAGAGATGCTGCATTCAAATTCCTGATCTCAAGGAACTTAGTCTTGACAGACAAATTTCAATAAGTAACAAACATGTTACTATCACTCCTCAAAAAGCCCGTTTTTAGCATAAATTCTCCCAGCAATCTTAGAAAATAACTAAATGGATAGTTTGAAATTCTCTAAACTACATTACTTAAAAGCATTCAATAACTTTAAATAAAATAGTTCAGTGTGGAGCAGTACTTTCACATATATTCCTTCTTCAATTGATATCAGAATCAATTATAAACATACTTTGTTGGAAGTTTCATATTTTAATTAGTAATAAATAATAATAGGGCCGGCCGAGTGGCACATTGGTTAAGAGCTGGCTTGGGATGCCAGCTCTGTGCATCAAAGCCTTGGTTTGGATTCCACATAAGGGCCAGTGACACTGCCCTCTACAGCTAAGATGGTGAACAAGAGCTCAACCTGGAGCTGGGATGCTGTGAGTCACCGGCGATGGTGTAGGCTGCAGCCCCTGTTGCAGTGGGCTGCCATAAGCTACCTTGTGTGGCCAGCAGCCAGTGTGAGTGGCCAGCACCTGGTGTGAGCTGCCAAGAGCCACCGTGAGTGGCCGTCCAGAGGCTGGCAATGGATCTGCCTCACTCAGGAAGAGCGCAATGATACCAACACGGGCCAGTGAGACAACATCCTCCACAACTAGACTGAAGAACCAAAGAACAGCAACTTGTCTGCTCCCCTTCCCCAACTCCCCAACACTGTTCCCCTCTCCCAATTCCCCAATAAAAAAAAATCTTTAAAAATAAATAAATAAATAAATAAATAATATTAAATACCAATTAAAATTGTTTAAGATATTTAAAATATTAATTTTTATTTAAAAACACAAGTACTTATTACCCATGGGGAATCCCCCAACTCCACAATGTTCCCATCATAATCCTCTAGACAGGCTCCCCTTCACTGTTCCCAACAGCTTGACAGGGGCCCCATCAGACTTATTGGCAGGAAAAGTGATAAAGTGAGGGGCCAACAATACCTATGCCTGTGAAACCAATGTGAGTACCCTCGGATCAAGAGCGGCTGGGTAAAATGATGCACAATTGACATTTAGTTACAACAACTATTACACTAAGAGTTCATTGTCAAAACTGTTTCACTTTTTCTTCCTTCCTCGCAATATTTCCTTAATTACTTGACTGTGAAAGGGGTTGTCCTCATATTATACTCTGATTTACAAAACTACATTGACAAAAACTTTTTCACATTATGCTCACTCAAAAACACACTGGTGATGGAATTTCAAATAGCCTCTGACCTTTTATAAAACAGTTTGTCTATAATAAATTTATTTTGCAATAATGCAAAAAAATGCACTGGTGATTGTGTTTTAGATATTGTTAATTTAACAGGAAGAAAGATGGCAATGTGGTGAGTAGGGGCCACAACAGCAAAGCAGGGACAGACAAGACACCTAGAGATGGGTAAAGGCAAAAAATATTCATGTATCATATCTTTTCCTCAAAAACAAATCTACTTGGAATTGAACTCAACAATGTCATCAGTCACCTAGATAAAATTGACATCTATAGACTACTTCATTCAACAACAGCAGAATTCACATTCTTCTGCTCACATGGAACATTCACCAAGACAGTCCATATTCTGGGTCATAATCATAACTAAATAAATTTTATTTTTTTATTTAATTATGATTAGTATTATTATTTTATTATATTAATTTCTGGTGTACAAAACAACATAATGATTAGACATTTATACCTCTCACAAAGTGATAGCTCCCCCAATTCTACTACCCTACTAACATTATATATAGCTGTTACAATATCATTGACTATATTCCCTATGCTGTACTTTATATCCCATGGAGATATATATAGTTTACATTCAATATTATTCTACATCAGCTTCAGGTGTACAGCACAGTGCTCTCTAATAAGCCCAGTACCCATCTGGCACCCTACATAATCTTTACAACATTATTGATTATATTCCCTATACTATATTTCACATCCCCTTGACTATTTTGTTACTACCAATTTGTACTTCCTAATACCTTCACTTTCTCTCCCATCCCCCAACCCCCTCTCATCTAGCAACCATCAGTTTGTTCTCTGTATCTATTAGTCTATTTCTGTTTTGTTTGCTCATTTATTCTGTTCATCAGATTCCACATGATATTTCTTTTTCTTGGAATATTTCACTTAGCATAATATTCTCTAGGTCCCTCCATATTATTGCAAATGGTTAGATTTCATTCTTTTTTATAACAGAGTAATATTCCATTGTATAAATATACCAGTTTCTTTATCCAATTATCTATTGATGGGCATTTCAGTTGTTTCCATATCTTGGCTAGTGTGAATAGCACTGCAATAAACATAGTGGTGCATATGGTTTTTCAAATTAGTGTTTTGGATTTCTTTGGGTAAATCCCGAGGAGTGGAATTGCTGAATCATAAGGTAGCTCTATTTTTAATTTTTTGAGGAACCTCCATACTGATTTCCATAGTGGCTGCACCAATTTGCAATCCCACCAACAGTGCACCAGGGTTCTCTTTTCTCCACATCCTCGCCAACACTTGTTGTTTATTGATGCCATTCTGACTGGAATGAGGTGGTATCTCACTGTGGTTTTTATTTGACTTTCTCTAATGATAAGTGATATTGAGCATCTTTTCATAGAAATCACACAATGTCTGCTCTCAGACCACAAAGCAATTAAACTAAAAATCAATAGCAGAAAGATATCTGGAAAATCCCCAAATATATGGATATTAAACAACACACTTCTAAATAATGCATGGGTCAAAAAAGACATTTTAAAATATTTTTAATTAAATGGCATAATTAAAACATAACTTACCAAAATTTGTGGGAGGTAGTGAAAGCAATGATTAGAGGGAAATATGTCGCATTCAATGCATATATTATGAAAGAAGAAAAATGTAAAATCAAAATTCTAAGCTTCCACTTAGGAAATTGGAAAAAGAAGAGCAAATTAAATCCAAAGTAAGCAGAAGAAAGTAAAAAAATAAAAATCAGAGCCCCAATCAAGGAAATTGAAACAGGAAACCAATGGAGACAATCAATGAAAACAAAAGCTGTTTCTTTGAAACTACAATAAAATTGATAAGGATCTAATCAGTTTTACCAATAAAGAAAGAGAGAGAACACAAGTTACTAACATCATAAATCACTATAAATGTCATGAACATGTAAAGCATATTAAAGGAATTCTATAATGAACATCTCTACCCACAAATTTGACAACCTGGATGAAATGGACCAATTCTTTGAAAGACACAATCTACCAGAACCCACACAAAGAAGAAATAGATAATCTGAAAAGTCCTATCTATTAGCTCTATAATAAAATAGATATATAATAGATTAAATATCATTTAAAGAAATTGAATCCATAATTAATAACCATTCAAAGAAAGCACCAAGCCCATATGATTTTACTGGTGAATTCTACGAAACGTTTAAGGAAAATGATATTCCAATTCTCTGTAGTCTCTGTCAGAGGACAGAAGCAGAGGGAACACTTCAAACTCATTCTATGAGGCCAGCATGAGATTCACACAAAAATCAGACAAAGACATTACAAGAAAACTACAAACCAATATCTCTCATGAACATAGTGTAAAAATCCACAACAAAATATTATCAAAGCAAATCCAACAGTGTATACAAAAAATTATATGCCGTGACCAAGTGGCATTTATCTAGATATGCAAGGCAAATTCAGTTATTAGAATAACCAAAATTGAGGACACTGACCACACCACATGCTGGCAAGGATGTGGAGCGACAGGAACTCTCCTTCATCTTTGGTGGGAACTCAAAATGGTGCAGCCACTTTGGAGGACAGCTGCACGATTTCTTACAAAAACTAAACATGTCCTTGCCATAAAATCCAGCAGTTGTGCTCCTTGATATTCACCCAAAGGAGCTGAAAACTTGTGTCCTCACAAAAACCTGCTAATGGATGTTTACAGCATCTTTATTCATAAACACCAAAACATGGAAGCAGCCAAGATGCCCCTCAGGAGGTAATGGATGAGTAGACAATAGAATATTATTCAGCACTTAAAAAAAATAAGCTCTCAAGCAATGAAAAGACATGAGGGAGCCTTAGCTGCGTAGTACTGGGTGAAAGCAGCCCACAGGGAAAGGCTACATAGTGTGAGACCCCACCTGTTCCCTGAAATACATCACACAGCAGTTTATCTCACACCTTGTGGTCCCGAGGGTTTTCCTGTGTGAGTGTGTGTGTGTGTGTGTGTGTGTGTGTGTGTGTGTGTGTGTGTGTTGCTCAGACCATGTTTCCCTTGAACATTTATAGCTTTTCCAAGATTGATTTTGGGAAAGGAAGCAATCTAGCAACCTCTGCTAATTCACAATTTTGTCCTAGGTTTCATCTTCTTCATATAAGCATTCAATTATTTTACTCCATTATCTAAAAACATCCACATATGATCCTTTCCCATTGTCCAAAATCCAGCATGAAATCTGGGGACTTTCTTAACCTAGGCTCAACCAACTCTTAAACTATATCCTACTATCCTTCCTTATTGACCATATAATCTAACCACCCATATTTCCTTGCACTTCCCAATATGCCACAGTCTATCATATATTCATGCCACTTTTTAAATTTTATTAAATTTATTAGGGTGACCTTGGTTAGTAAAATTATATAGGTTTCAAGTGTACAATTCTATAATACATCATCTATGCCGTGCATTGTGTGTTCACCACCAAGTCAGTTCTCCCATCACCATACATTTGACCCTCTTTACCCTCTTCTGCCTTCGCCCTTCCCCTTTCCCTCTTGTAAACACCATCCTGTTGTCTGCGTCTATGACTTTGTCTTGCTCCTTCATTGCTTTCAGTTTTATATCCCACAAGAGTGAAGTCATATGGTTCTTGACTTTTTCTAACTTATTTCATTCAGCGTCTTTATGCCTTTTTAAGTGCTGTCAGTTCTTTGCAATATTGCCTCTCTATCTTATTTGGAAAAACTATATTCAATTTTTAAGACCAAAGTCAAATTTTTCATTCTATGAAGCATCACCTCTGTGAGCAAAATTACCCTTTTCTTTGTGTGCTCAGAATGTAGAAAGAATAGCATGCACAACCCTTTTGCATATCTGTAGACACTGCTGGGCCTGAGCTGGTGTTGAACTGGGCTGTACATTTATATAGTTCTGTTCACACATAAGCACCAAGCAGCTTCAGTTCCCCACCTCCTAGCACTAGTCCCTAATATTCTTCTTGCTAAAACCCTGATCAACTTATCAACATGTTTCTCCATGTTAATAGACACACCAAAACCAGGCAAATGGTGGGTGACTCAAGGAAACTCACTTAAATTAAACAAGTATTTCTGAAAAATTGACATAGGCCCCTGGCTACTAAGTTCCCTCAGTCACTCCCATCAGTTACAATTCCAAATAAATCTACTTCTCTATGAATCTCTGCTAATGCTCGATTTACTCACTCTCATCTCTTACCTGTGCTACACAGAATAGCTGCCAAATGATATACCTGCTAAGACTCTGATTCTTATAACTCATTTTTTATACCACAGGTGGTGTGAGTTTTATGAAGGAAAAATGTGACCTTCTTTATGTTTTTCCATGGTCTCCAATGTGTTAAGAACAGAATTTTCAAGGACGCTGAATTATTCGAATGTAGACACACTGGTTTATTATCAGCTTCTTAAAACTCTTAACAATTTTCTTTGGGGCCTTTGCAATATTTGTTCCTCCTATCTGGAATGTTCTTTCTCCAGCTGTTCATGTGCCTGGCTTCTCATCACTGATCAAGTTTCAGTTCAGTTGATAGCTCTTAAGAGAGGTATTCTGGAAACTCTACTGTATCTGCTTTGCCCTTCAGGATACTGGTGATAATGTCACAATCTATTTAGTCCCATCACCTCCCTACATCAGTGTCACATGGTGGTCCTCCTGCTCGCTTGTTTGTTTGCATGTTTAGGTTGGTCTTTGCTATCTGAGATAAGCCACAAGAGCAGAGATGAACTTGTCTGACTGCTTTGTCCTTCTAAACCCAGTGACAGCCACAGTAAATAGCATATATATATAGCCTGAAAGACTTAGGAAAATGTTTTTGGTTAAATGAATATGTGATACTTCTTTGCTCAGAACTTTGGTGAAACTAGCTTTCCATTATCTTGCCGATGTATTTAATGATGACCTGGGGGTTTTTTCTTTTATATTATCTATTTTATTTTCTGTAACAGCCAAAACCCCCAGTATTTTGGGTATCTATAAAGCAAAGTAGTGAAGAATGAGCGAGGGATGAAATATTAGGACTGTCTTATGGAGTGATCTATGTCTGAGTGCTTAATATGCTATCTGACATATAGAAGGCTATCAAAATGTCATGTGCATAAGCATGAGATACACTGTAACTGATTCAGTATTATTTTTTTTATTTAGTATAGAATTCTTGACCAATCAACAATTCAAATTGTATTTGTCCAGAAGAACAACCATGCATTTTAGAAAGTTTTCTGTAATCTCTTGGGAAGTTCTATCTCTTTGCTTGTCACATTCTCAAGCCCTTCGTTTGTGATGAAATGAACCAACTCTACTGGTGTCTGTCAAATTCAAAACAGAGATGTGTCCGAGGCACTCCTCCCTCTTCCTCAGAACATGTAAGACCAAGAGCCAAGTGCTCTACTGGTTCAATTACAGCAGTTGAAATGACCTAGAAACCCATGGCTTACAGTTTTGGCTGTTTCTTCAAACATTTTATTTCTGAAGAGTAGGGGAAAGACAGTACATTAGAAATAGGTCCTGATGATGTGAGACAAAGCCCAATGGTTTTGATGGAGAAGATAATTCTAGTACTTTCTTTAACATTTATAACTTGAGACTTACTTTTTCTTTTACATATAAAATTATTTTATTGATGCACTTTGAACATAATAAAAAGGCTGTTCATTTATCTTCAATAAGTCTGTGATTTATTATGAGGAATAAAATACTTATTAATCATTGGAGTTCAGGATATGAAATAATTTTTCACGTTGTCCAGATGAGCCTGTCCAGTTAAATTCTATCATCAATTGTATGAGATGGTAGAAACTTGGTCTTGAATGTCAATCTGTCTTTAGACACAATTTTAGTTTTAGCCTCTCCCAGTGAATAGTGACTTGACAGTGAGTTATGAATTTCCACTCTTTCAGCTGAACAAGTTGCTCACAGATTTTCTGATAACGTGATCAGGAATTATCTTAGAGAAATGTGATTGTTTTAACTAAAATAAAAATCTTCTTCTGCACTGTGTGAAAGTCATGTGTATAAAATGAGTCATATGACATATAAAATAGCAATTATATTCATTGTTTTTTTCTCTCATTTGAAAGCCCTGCGCTGCATACTAAAAATCCATTTTCATCAATGGAGAAGAAAATCATGCAGCAAAGTAGTATCGTTCTATTAATAATTTCCAAAGGCCAAAGCAAACTGCATTGTTAGTTTACTTCCCTAAGTGATCATTTAAATAGCAGAAATACATTTAAATACACAATTTGCTGTGATCGCTGTAGAAAACAGAAAAGAAAATCAATTAAATGTATTGCCCAACACTGATGAGAACACAGAAAAATAAAATAAAATGGCAAGATTTGTTTCAAAGAAGAAACTTAAGATAAGTATCTTTTAATGACTACCCATTCTAATAGAAAATACTGAAAAAATAAACAGATCAATTGATGCTGAATAAGATGAGGAAATTTTATTAGGTTGTGCCACTGTGTCTCTTGTGTAGCCTTTAAGCCAGTAAAATTTCAAGGCTCACTTTGTTTGTATGCTTTGCCTAAGTTTATATAAGCCTCAAAAAGGCATTCAGCGTTGTTTTAGGGATAAAATTAGATTATGTATGTGCAGAATTTAGTAGTATGTTGTGCATAGGAAGTGCTCAAAACAAGTGAGCTATTATTGAAGTTACTATTAATAATAAATTATTTTGTATATGGCTTAATACCTAGCTATTCAAGTAACTACATATGAAAATCGCCTTTCTGAAGGTCATTTTTCATTAAAAGGTACTAGCTCCAAACCAGTGGTTCTCAACTGAGGGCAGTTTTGTCCTCACAGACAATATGTGACAATGTCTGGAGATATTTTTTATTTTCATGGTGGGGGAGCGGGTTGTTTTGGGCATCTAGTGGGTGGAGGCCAGGGGTGCGGGTAAACACCCTACAATGCACAGGACACCCCACAACAAGAGAGTCATCCAGCCCAAAGTGTCAGTAATGCCGTGAAGAGAAGTCCCACTCTAAACTATGGGTGTGATTTCCTTGCTTTCCTTAGCTGTGTGACAACTGAGAAAACAGTAATTGTGAAAACTGGAGTATAACACTTCAGTTAATCCCCAGTCCCTCATTAGTGCTACAGACAAGCTGAGCCAGAGGGAGTAATAAGAGCGCTTAGAGACAACAGCTTTAAGAGAAAGGAAGAGGAACTAATGAATAAATGAGTTGATTTGTCAAGAAAATGTGATTAATGTCTCTTCCTCCAAATTACTATTGTGAAGGAATTAGCTGAAAGTGAACTTAAACAATTTAAAAAGCAAAAATTCAGAAATAATAATAAGGCTCCACTCAAATATAATATCCCAGCATTGGCCAGGAAGGTCTATGGGCATATGGGATGCACAGAAATGCACACATGTAGTCTGGTAAATACACAAGTAGAAATCCAAATTGGACCACAAAAGTGACTCTTTTTTACCTACTACTGCCTACGTGTACTAACATAGTCTGCTCAGGCTGCTAGAACAAAACACTACAGACTGGTGGCTACACAGTGAGCATTTACTTCCCATAGCTCAGGAGGCTGGAGAGCCAAGAACCTGCAAGACTAGATGCAGTCACAGAGGTGTTGGAGCTAATCCCCTGTGTGTGGGCACCACCTGGCCGTTAGGGTTTTGCCACCATCATGAGTGGAAACATGCTAGAAAAAGCACTCTACAGAAAGCTAAATTTGCAAAGTCTGGTCCACGTGGTGTGTACAGACAGCTCTCTTGGTTGGGTTTTTCTCATTCATTTAAAAAACAGTATTATTATATTAGCTGCAAACAAGATTTTTAATGAATGATGCTCACAAGGTAGGAGACAATGCATGTACAAGAACCTGAAAAACAGCTTTAAATGCTTTGTAAAATAGTATGCTCATGGCCACCCTTGGCAGGTGTCGGGCATTTTGATCATCTCACAGACGAAAAAAAGTGAGGCTTAGAAATTTAAGAAACTCATTCAAGGTCACACAGCTAATAAGGGGTAGATTTCAATTTAGGTTTGCTCAGTCAAAGCCATGTTCTTATTATTGGGTCATGTTGTTTCCTCCAAGAACACAAAGAGATGCTTCTTTCTAAGACAGAGAAGACAAGGGTAGGCAAGGTTATACAAGGTCAGTGCTAAAGGAAAGGGAATCAAAGGAACTCTCCTGAAGCCATCAACTCAAAAGAGCTCTGTGTGATCATCTCAAAATGTGGCAGTCCTAGGACTGAGACGCAGAGTGGGAAAGCTTGGGAGGGGCGGAGGGGGTGGGAATAAGGGGAGGGCAGCACTGAAAGCAGTCACAGAGGTCCTGTGCCTGTGTGGAGCCATGGTGGGGGCCCGGCAGGGAAGAGCAGCACCACTGTTGACGGTCCCCATCAGAGAGCAGTAAGGGAACAAATACAGCAACCTGAGTGCAGGATAAAGTGCCTGAGCTTTGTGGGATCCGCACACAGGCCCAAACCCACTGTGCACTGGCATAATAAAATATTGCATAGACTATCAATGTGCTTTGATGAAAGTAGTAAATCCTGAGTATTTTCAAAATGTAAACATTAGAGTTGGACTTTAAAGGGTATTTTAACTTACGAACACACACATATGTATTTTTAAACTCATCTCTCTGCAAAAATTGATGTGTGGTAGAATAAGCATTCACACAATGGCATTCCTTCTCACCAGCGCCCTGGTGGATCACCTGGCAGACCTGACAATCGTCAGAGCTGAGAAGATGCTCAGGAAGACCCAGCCATTATGAAAGAAATGCTGATGGCGGGAAAAACAGGAGTGTGGCTAGAAGCGCTCCAATTTTTCTCTTCTTGGTAGGGAGGTCAAAAAGTCTATCATGAATGATGAACATTTTAATTAAACATGTTTAAATTCTAGTTTAAATATATAGTTTCACTATCCATTGAGCCCTGAATTCTCCATGAAGATAATAAACCTCGGTTGCCATAGGAATTTCACTCCCTGAAATGTGATTAAAAATTAGGTTTTTGTTATCTAGCGAAACTCATTCTATGGATTGATTGCTAATAATGGCAGCGAAATTTCCTGTTTGATGCAGTAAGAAGGAAGGAAACCCACCATTTTTTGAGTCACTATGAATGCCAACTAGTTACTTGTTTTTCAACCATGATCTTGTTTACTATTTTTTGCCAAAATTACAAGTGAGCATTATCATCCATTTAATATCTGAAGACACTAAAACACAGAGGTAAAGTATTTGTACAAGATCACATAGCTGAGAAAGTGGAAGTGCCAAGGCCTGAGACAATAAAGCCTTTGAACTTTACACCACACAGTTGCTCTCTCCAATAATGCTGGAACAATGCATGAGTTATTTTCTAAAGGGGAATTATCAAAATTTAAACATACTATATATGTATTGAAGGTTGGAAGGATTCCAGAGATCAATAAAATCTAAAAAATATTAAAATGAATTTTGAAATGTTAATCAAATTTGCTCAAGGAGCTGTAACTTTGTTCTAGACTTACTGGGGAATATGACATCATGGATTGACCTTGTATGCACACAAGCATGTTGGCCTCAATCAAAGAGAGTTTCAAGAGGAAGAAACCTGGAGATGCAATTCCTGCTTGTGTGGTCCAGAGGTGCTGTTATTTCTTTTTTTAGCTTCATACAGTGATGTCATTCTATTCAGCAATGAAAGAATTCCACACCAAATTTAGAGAATACTTGAACTTTGGGATTTCATACCTTGGAAATAAATTCCAGTCTTTAGACGTCAGTGTGTCAACTATAAAACAAAAGAACATTACTTCCTTTTTCAAAGAAAGTACCTCCCAACAGCTTCTTGGACATTGCATTTCCTCCACAAAACCAGGCTTCGATGAGCTCAGCATGGGTCAATTGGAAACATATGTACCAAGTTGTCCCTGGATGTAACAGTTACAGAAGACACACTGCAGTGCTGTCCTGATAAATGTACCAGTCTGGGGTTTGGATACACATTGAACTGGGCTAGAAACTGGTAAAACCTACATGGGCGCAGGTGTTACTGTCTTCACCAATTCTAATGCTGAGTACTCATGTTAACAACTTTTTAAAACTGAGTCTAAACAGAATTTAAGATAAGATATTCCTTTGTGGCAGGTTTTTCGAGCAACAAAACCACCTCACCATGGGAAAAATAAAACAACTCAATGATGGGGAAAAAATGATGCTTTTCACATAGGCACTTCCATGTAAACTCACCTGAAAGCTGAAATTGCCTGGGAGAGTTTTTATGTTAGAAATGGTTGTCAGGATTTTAGACTTGTCTAAGAGAAACTAAAATTGACAAATAGGGTGTAACATGATACAAACACAGTAAGAACCTACGACACTGTTGTATGTCAGTGTCAACACTTTTTATCAGCCCATCAACACATTTCCCAAAGAACGTGTGCTCTGACTTTCTTCCATGTTATTGGGAACTGATTGCAATTATTTTCATTTATACCGGAGGATGCATGTAATCCCAAAGATTTACCCTACAATCTGTATTTTCAGAGGATTTGGACTGACAATAGCTATTGTCCTCTTAATTTTATTTTTGTGTAAAATTTTATCTGTGATCAACAGATCTGAAAAACATTAAAGAAGTTTTCAAACCATAGTCTTATGTCCCAATTCTCACTTCATGTATTCCTGTATCAGCACCCCCGATTGTATAAAGCATCTTTGACAAATTCTGGGTTTTGTTCACCTCATAAGGGACCATTTCAGGGGGGTCCAGCCAGCCTGCATACTTCATTAGCCATCAAAGATTGGTACAGTTCCAGGGTAGGATCGCCATGGTTGGGTGAAAAGCAGGGACGCCTGCTTGGAGTATGTGGATGATTGAAAATCAATGTCATGTTTCATAACAGCACAAATTTCCCTTGTATTTATAAGTACATAAATTATAAAGGACGGCATTAAAATGAATAGAAAGGCATCAGTAGATTTTTTCTTTGTTTGGTATTGTTTTCTTCCTGATTTGAGCCCTGATGTCTCTCTCTTGATTTGAGTAGGACCTTTCCTCAAGCAGGAGCCAGGGGAACGTGAGAGCTTTCGTACATTTCTGGGCACTTGTTTTTGTAGAGACAAGGTTGTATTACTGTGGCATTCAAGGAGGAAAAAAAACAACCTGCTCTGAGTTGTGTCAGTCTCACTTGGAATCTACTTTTGAGCCGTGTACTAGAAAGACATTCCTGTTTATACAGGACTTGTGATTTACCCTGTGGTGGGTGCTACCCTTCCAGCTGCTTGGCAGTAAACCAAGTCAGAGCAGGGAGAGTGCGATCAAAACCAGCTTGCACCCACTGGCCCCACGCTGCCTGCTTGTTTGATGCGATGCTCCTGAGTCTTTTTAATTGCGGTATAAAATAAAGTCTCTGGTAATCAAAATTTCTAAGAAGGGCGATGGGCTTGTCCACCTTGGTTGTCCTCAAATCTCCTTTCCTGGATTTTTATTTGTCAGCATTGCTGCAGTTTCTTAATTCCTAGGGGTATATCGGACTCACAAAAAGCTGGTGCTACTCTCACCAGAATGAGAGTCTAGAAACTCTGACTTTCCTGTTAATCCTTAACTTGCTACAGAAACTCACCTGACTCTTTAGTTCAGGCAAGACAAGGTTAGACAGCTTTCAAAGTTGAGAGAGAGAGAGAGAGAGAGAGAGAGAGAGAGAGAGAGAGAGAGAGAGAGAGAACAAAATAGAGAAGTAATTTAGTTGCTCATGTAAATTCCTAAAATAATTATTGGCCATAAATTTATCTAGTTCCACTCACCAAGTTTAATAGGTTATTGCTCCTACTGAGAGCCCAGTTTTAAAGGAGAGACCAATTCTGAGCACATTTATTGTGCCATTCCATGAAGGGCTAGCCATCCATCCAGTAGCAAGTTGATGACATTAGACTCGTTGTAATGAAGAGGGAAACTTTACGATATGATAGGAATTTTCCTTCACTTGCTGCAATACTCCTGCCATGATAACTATTCATGGACTTTCAGGAAGCCTTGTTAATCACTAACAATGAATACCTCATTTTACAGCAAACAAAGGAGAACGGGGCCCATGCCCATGTCATTGGCTGTCTCCTTGCACTAAAACAGCTGATAAAATGATGAAGCAGCCTGCCAAAGGCTAAGCAGAAGACATCACCCTTTCAGTCTGGGTTGCAGTCCTAAGGAGTTGTGCTTGACTTTCAAATCCACAGCCAATGTATTTTGCTATTGACACCATAGTAGGAACTGAGAACCATGGGGCAGGAATAAAGGCAGCCCCTCGTGTTACATGAGTAGACCACTAAGAAGTGTTTTGCTTCTCATTTCCACAGTCCTGGTCTTTATGTGATTTAAAGGGTAATATTGATCAAGAGGATAATGTTTCACAGAGAACACAGTCATAGTTCTAGCAAATTATTGGGTTGTCGGGAAAGTTGTGACATATTTTTTCTATGTTTTTTGTTGCAAAAATGCGTCATGACTTTGCCGACAACAGAATATAAGCCAGGACAACTGACATGGCCAGTCTGGGCTCCGCATACTGTTGAAAAACAGATGGGAAATGTATTTGCACTTAGTGCAATTTGTGAGAATATAATATATATGCATTATGTGTAAATATAAAAACAGATGCAAATTAAATATATATAAAATAAATATACCTTGAAAGAAGAGAAAAATGCATCCATATTAAGCCATTTAATGAAATAAATTTTAAGAATAAAATACATAGTATTTAGCTGCATATGATTTGTTTCTCCAATGGATTATGCCATTTATTAATCGTCTGACTATTTTTTTTTTTTAGCTGAGCCATCCTGCCACTTTTGGCAGCTCAGTGGCAGCTCAGCTTGGGCTGGAAATCGAACCAGAGACCCTGTTGCTCAGAGCTCGCACTCTTGAGCAAGCCCTTAAGCAACTGAGCCACTCGGCCGGCCCTGAGTCACTTCTTCACTTGATTTCCTTGACCACAAAATGGGACAATGGTAGTAGATATCTCAGGATTAAGAAGACTAAATGACATAATTTATATAAAGTCATAATTCATGTGCAGTGCTTACCACCTCTTTCCAAGAAAGTACTCAATTAAAATGATCTATTATGCTCATATACTTATAGTGATATGTTTATGCACATATATGCATATACATATCAAACATAGATGATAGATTAGGTAGAGCGACCATTTATCATGTCCTTTTTGAATATTTTATTTCCAAGGAAATCAAAGCGGAATTATAAATTTAAATTTTATAATTTTAAATTTAAAACTGATAGTTTAAAAATTACAGGCATGAAAATAACATTGTTTTATATATATGTAATTTATTCTCTGAACAATGTCAAGAGGAACAACCAAATATATTGATGTTTATGGAACTGAGACTTTAAACTTTTAATATATGCTTAACTATTATACATTCCCCATTTTATCCCCAGAATGATTTTTCATTCTGCTCTCTAGATTCTTAAGTATTACTAGTGATGTTAAAATTATCATTCCTAAATGGTTCCTGAGGTTATACATTTTGTCACCCTTCAGCTTTCCACCATATTTTTCTCATAACTTTAGAATGCATAAGGCAGAATTTGCTGGGAATACGTCTAGGGGCATTTTTTTCTAATGGCTGTATGGCTTTTTTTTAAGTGTAGTTTGAAATTGGTACAGATTTTGTTTTAGTAAATCACTCCCCTTGATTGTCATTACTGGGGTGACAACTCTCTCAACCCAGGCTTTTAACCCACAGGCTGCCTTGATGTGGGAATTGTAGGACTATAATTAATCCTGAAGCAAACTGAAATACCATGATCATTAAATGGAATGTTTTTTAGCTGTATAATTCCTCCCACACTAGTGCTCAATCTGTGCATTTTCCAAATATGGTTGCCAAAGAAGAAACACTGATGAAAATAAGCTTGAAATAGACAAGGGAAAGAGAAAGTAAATGAATTTAAAAGTTTAATGAGAACCAAAAGAAGTTAATGAGGGTAGGAGTTTGTTTGCCAGTTTTGGGTCATTTGCAATTAATCAAGCCAGCTGTTACTAAGACTGAGAGGGGGATTTCCTCTCTTGCATACCTTTTAGGCCACACAAACCCTGAAAATTTTTTAGGAGTACAGGCTATTAAAACTAAAAGAAAATGATAGTACATAGTCAAAGTAGTCATTGAATAGATACAAATATTAAAACTTAGAGCTGTGAAGTGATTTTCCTAACATCCCCTGCACATTATCAGTAAAATCAGGACTGAATTCAGGTTGAACGTTCTATCCAGTGGTCCACGTCATATACTGTATACCAGATATGTATCTACTGTCCTATTTTAGCCCAGCTTAATATTTATAATACTGATTTCAAGGTACATGACTAAATTAAAACTTCAAAAAGTGGAGTGAGGGAGGGAAAGCCTATTGATAAATGCAGTAGGAAGGATGGAGGTAGTCAGATCGCCACTTAACAACCATAGTAGTAAAAGTTGATCTACGCAAGAGTAATTAATGATTGCTAAAGCCATTTGATAAAAGTTTGTTGGAAACATGATATTTGAACAGCCTCAAGATATTTCCCCAGAGATTGCTCATTCACAACAAAGGGAGAATAACTTTACAATGGAGAAAGCTGGCAGAAACCACCATAGCCTAGTGACTAGAGGTGACAGTCCATGAATGGGATAGACATGTGTCTTCCAGCATGGTGAGCTAAGAGTGAACAACTCAGGGAGCCTCTCTGACAATCAGCACACACACAACACACACCTGAGTCTAGTCATGGGAACAATCAGAAATCCACAGATCAGGGGACAGTTTGAAAATAGTCCTCAAAAAATGTAAATGTCGTAGAAGAGACAGACTGAACAACTGTTCCAGAAAAAAACAAAGAGTCATGGCAGCTAAATGAAGTGATCAATACCAGATTGCACATTTACTTTTAAAAAGTGTTGAAAAAGAACTTTAATAGAACAATTAGTGAAATACGAATATGGGGTCTATAACACACACTGGTACTATATCCTGATGCATTTTCTGAATTTTATAATTATACTGTAGATATGTAAGGTGGTGGCTTTGTTCTTAGGAGATAGGTGAAGAAGTTTTTAGAGTTGAAGGATTAAGACGACTGACGCTTACTCTTTATTGATTTGGCAGTAATAATAATGAGAGTGATACTATGAAAGATAAGAAGGAAGAGATGATGAAAACTACACATGTACATTCAGGAAGAGAGAGAGAAATAGAGGAATTAACAACTAGTAAATCTAAATGAAGGGTACACGTTCTTCACTGTACACTTTTTGTAACTAGTTTGTACGTTTGAAATTTCTTTCAAAAGTTTAAAAATATTTTCATGATTATAATAAAAATTTAACTAGAAAATTTATATTACTATGCATGGTAATATAGATGATTTCTGTTTCCTCTGTGTCACACCCCACTTGCCACTCTGTTCCTGGAAGTAGTCCTATAAATAGAGAAGGAAAAAATAGTGCCATTATTAATCTGTGTTGCATTGACAGTTGAAATATACTTTTGTTCTAGACCCTAGAAAGTTGGAATGACCATATACTTGGGCAATTTAACCTAAATCTCTTATTAACTATTGTGATAGATTTATGTGTCAACTTGGCTGGACCTCAGTAATCAAACAACAAATAACTGAATGTTTCTAGAAGGATGTTTTTTGGATGAGATTTACATTTAAATTGGTGCACTTTTGAGTAAAGCAGTATAATATAACAACGTGGGTGGGCCTCACCCAATCAGTTGAAGAGTAGAACAAAAGGGTAACAACCCCACACGCCAATCCTGAGCAAGTGGGGTTCTCCCACATACAGCCTTCAGACTTCATGAATAACATCAGCTCTCCCAGGAGACGGCCTTTGGACTTGAGCTGGAACTCCTCCTGGTCTCCAGCCCGCTGGCCTCCCCCATCAGATTTTGGACTTACCAAGCTTCCACAATCATGTGGGTAATAAATTCCTTAAAATAAATCTCTTTCCACAAATATACGCATCCTATTGACTCTATTTCTCTGGAGAACTCTGACTAATATAGCTGTCTAAATCACCCGAGTCAGGGCCAGATCTATGTATCATAGTTAAATTTTAAAATGCCTGAAAACTATCAAAAGGAAGAAGACAAGTAGAATGGAGAAATGACAAACAAAATAGGGGGTAAAATTCAGTGTTTTTATAATACCATTTGACTTTATCGAATTTGCCAATATGCTGTTCGAATTAATCATAACCTTCCCAAGCCTATCTTTTTTTTCAATTCATATAAAAACACATGTCCTAATTTTCATTTCTTCAGAGAAAGCAAACTTAATCTGAAATAGAGAAAATGACTTATTTATTTATTCAGCCACCTTTCCACAAGCACCCACTTTGTATCAAGTGATAAGCTACATGCTGGTATAAAAAATGGACATGATCTATGCCTTAATCAAAAGTCCAGCCCAGTGGGAGATGGGACGTTTGAATAAGTATAGATTAGACAAGATAAAAATTGGGAGAGGAAAAAATCAGGCAGAATAAAGAACATGGGACAAGATCCTACAGAAAGAAGAGCTTTATGTGGTGAAGAAAATAAAACAGGCCATCATTTTTGGAACTATGAGATAAGTGACTCAAGTGATTTTGGAGAAGTCAGTTCCAATCGTAAAGATTCCAGCTATGGATAAATGTTTTCAGATTTTGGGGGTAGACACCCAGGAGAGGGATTGCTGGGTCATATGGTAATTCTATTCTTAATTTTTTGAGAAACCACCACACTGCCTTCCATAGCAGCTGTACCAATCTGCATTCCCACCAATAGTGTATGAAGGTTCCTTTTTCTCCACAGCCTCTCCAACACTTGTTATTATTTGTCTTGTTGATGATAGCCATTCTAGCTGGTGTGAGATGATATCTCATTGTGTTTTTTATTTGCATTTCTTGATGATTAGTGAATCTGAAAACATTTATCTATAAAGATATATGTGCTCCAATGTTTGTTGCAGCTTTATTTACAGTAGCCAAGACATGGAAACAACCAAAGTGTCCTTCAACAGATGATTGGATAAAGATGTGGTATATAAACACAATGGAATACTATTCTGTCATGAGAAAAGATGAAATAATGCCATTTGTGACAACATGGATAGATCTTGAAATTATTATGCTAAGCAAAATAAGTCAGACAGAAAAAGTTGAGAACCATATGATTTCACTGATATGTGGTATATAAAACTGAAAGCAACAAAGGAACAAGACAAACAAATGTAGAAACAAAAACTCATAGACACAGACAACAGTTTAATAGTTACCAGAGGAAAAAGGGGAAGGGAGATGGTAGATGAGAGTAAACAGGATCAAATATATGGTGATGGAAGGAGAACTGATTTAAAATATTTACCCCTTTACACACTGTCTTTCAAGGTTGGTTGTTTTCACCCTGGAATATCCTTTTCTAAAATCTCCCACCTTACCGAGTTCTCTTTATTAATCTTCAAAATGTGATATATAGATGATGTATTACAGAATTGTACACTTGAAACCTATGTAACTTTACTAACAATTGTCACCCCAATAAACTTAAAAAAAAAAAGATTCTAGCTACAATACCAGACCATGATATCAAAATACATCCTACATGTAATGAGAAGCCGTTCAAAGATTTGGGGTAGGCTGGTGAGACGAACATATTTCAAAAGGAAGTGTGACACTATGTAAGGAATGAATTAGAGGCTGTTGTTCTTTTGTGGAAAAGAGGAGGGGACTGCTGAACACAGAGATGAAATGTGGTGAGGAAGGGAAGACAGAGAGGTGCTGAGAAGATATATGTTTTGGACATTAATAAAGAGAACTCGGTAAGGTGGGAGATTTTATAAGAGTATTTCAGGGTGAAAACTTAACCAACTTTGAAAGACAGGGTGTAAAAGGGTCAGTATTTTGAGTCACTGCATGTCTAAAGGTGCCTTTATGCCTTCCTCACTTGGTAGATTTAATGAACATGAACTTCTAGGGTGAAAATTATTTCCTCTCAGAACTTGAAGGGCATTTTCCTCTGTGTTCCTGGCTACCAGTGTTTTTGAGGTGTGAAAGGAATCAACTTTAATTTCTTTTCCAATATACATTAAGATGGAGAGTATGCATTTGTTTGGATTTCTGTTTCTCTGTAGGAAACCTGATCTTTCTTTCTGTAAGCTATTAGTCTTTTCTTCATACCTAGTATTTTCATGTTTCACAAAAACAGGCCTTCTTTAGATATTGCATTCACAGTATCAGGTACTGGGTACAATTTCAATATGGCAGCTTTAATTTCCTCCATTCTAGTGATTTTTTATACTATTTTTTTTTTTAGCTGAGCCATCCTGCCACCTGTTGGCAGCTCAGCGGCTGATCAGCTTGGGCCAGGACTCAAACCGCTGTTGCTCAGAGCTTGCACTCTTGAGCAAGCTCTTAACCAACTGAGACACTTGGCCGGCCCTACACAATTTTTTTTTAAATTTGTGTCTGTCATTATACACACACA
Organism: Hipposideros larvatus; assembly: GCA_031876335.1. Taxonomy (NCBI): domain Eukaryota; kingdom Metazoa; phylum Chordata; class Mammalia; order Chiroptera; family Hipposideridae; genus Hipposideros; species Hipposideros larvatus. The sequence goes on along the minus strand of CM063088.1, from coordinate 129,296,518 downwards.
GAGATGCCTACACATTCACATACTTAAGTAGGGTTTTGAACATGATTGATTGATGTACTTATTTTATTATAGCCATATATTTCTAAACTATTTTTCTCCTCTTTTAACTCTTACACTAACTCAGAGAGATTTTTCTGACTTTACCTACCCACCCTTGTATTGCACCTTCCATTTTACACCTTATTTTTCATGTGTTGTGATTTCTCCTTATTCTTGATATCCCGTTTTTGTTTGGTGGGCACAATGTGTCTTCTCAAATTTGGGGGCTAATGAAGTGTAGTTCCTTTATTCCTATGTTCTCCATTCCAGCCCTGAGCGCCCAGGTCTGGCATCTTTAAGTAACAAGGCTGTGGTTTTCCCCACCATGTGTCTGCAGTTTTCGTAGGAGGTTGAGCAGCTTGACTTAGGAAGTCACAACTCTCACTTCTTACTTCCTCCAATTTCATTTTTCAGGTCTCAACACCTCATTTCTCTACCTTTGGATGCTCCCCAGCATCTTCAAATACATTTTTTAAATTATTTTTTATTGTGAAATACACATTTTTTAGGATTAGTTTCAGCTGTACAACACAGTGCAATAGTTATGCTTTTTACCCCTCGAAGTGACAACGCCCCTCCCCCAATCCGCCGCCCTACTTCCCCCCCCCAATATCATACATATCTATTACAATTCTCTTGACTCCACTCCCACACTATACTCCACGTCTCATGACTATATATATATATATATATATATATATATATATATATACATATATATATATGTGTGTATATATATATATATATATATATATATATATATATATATATATTCACTTATAGTTGACATACAATATTATACAACATCAGCTTCAGGTGTACAGTGCAGTGATCAAGCCTCTACCCCATCCATGATTCGGTCTCCCTAGCAAGACATGTGACCATCTGACACCCTACAAAATATTTACATTATTAATTATATTCCTCGAACTGTCTTTCATGTCCCTTTGGCAATATTGTAGTTACCACATTTATGCTGTCTAATCCCTTCCCCTTCTCCCTCATCCCCTCCCCTTCCCAACAAGATACCATCAGTTGTTCCTCTATATATCTGAGACCATTTCTGTTTACTTCGCTCATTCATCCAGTTTTTTAGATTCCACATATAAGTGAAATCATATGGTATTTGTCTTTCTCCGACTGACTTATTTCACTTAACATAATAGTCTCTAGGTCCATCCATATCGTTCCAAATGGTATGATTTCATTCTTCTTTATAACGGAGAATACTCCATTGTATAAATGTACCAGTTTCTTAATCCAGTCATCTACCTATGGGCATTTTGGTTGTTTCCAAGTCTTGGCTATTGTCAATAGTGCTGCAATAAACATAGGGGTGCATATATTTTTTTAAATTAGCGTCTTGGGTTTCCCTGGATAAATACCCAAGAGTGGAATTGCTGGGTCATACGGTAGTTCCATTTCCAGTCTTTTGAGATATCTCCATACTGATTTCCATAATGGCTGCACCAATCTGCAGTCCCACCAACAGTGCAGCAGGGTTTCCTTTTCTCCACAACCTCACCAGTACTTGTTTGTTGGTTTATTGATGAAAACCATCCTGACCAGAGTGAAATAGTATCTCATTGTGGTTTTTATTTGCATTTCCCTAATGATCAGGGAGGTTGAACATTTTTTCATATGCCTGTTGGCCATCTGTATGTCCTCTTTAGAGAAATGCCTCTTCATATCCTCTGCCCATTTTTTAATTGGATTGTTTGTATTTTTGGTGTTGAGTTAAATGACTGTTTTATAAATTGTGGATATTAACCCCTTATCAGATATATCATTGGCAAATATCTTCTCCCATTCAGTAGGCTGCCTTTGTTTTATTGATGATTTCCTTTGCTGTGAAAAAACTTTTCAGTTTGATGTAATATGTTATTACATCATATGTTAATTTGTTCTTTTATTTCCCTTGCCTGAAGGAATATCTCAGTAAAAATATTACTGAGGGTAATGTCTGAAAATTTACTCCCTATGTTTTCTTCTAGGAGTTTTATGGTTTCGGGTCTTACATTTAAGTCTTTCATCCATTTTGAATTTGTTCTTCTATATGGTGTAAGTAGGTGGTCCATTTTCATTTTTTTGCACGTGTCAGTCCAATTTTCCCAGCACCATTTATTAAATAGACTATCTTTACTCCAATGCAAATTCTTGCTTCCATTGTCATAGATTAAATGACCATATATGGATGGGTTTATTTCTGGGCTCTCTATTCTGTTCCATTGGTCTATGGGTCTGTTTTTATGCCAGTACAATACTGGTTTGATTACTGTAGCCTTGTAGTATGATTTGATTTCGGGTAGCGTGATACCTCCCGCTTTGTTCTTATTTCTCAAGATTGCCATGGTTATTTGGGGTCTTTTATGGCTCCATGTAAATTTTTGGATTATATGTTCTTTTTCTGAGAAAAATGTTCTTGGTAGTTTGATAGGAATTCCATTGCAAATCTATATATTGCCTTAGGTGTTATTGACATTTTAACTATATTAATTCTTCCTATCCATGAACATGGTATGTATTTCCATTTATGTGTATCTCTTTGATTTCTCTCTTCAATGTCTTATAATTTTCTGAGTTCATGTCTTTTACTTATTTTATTAAATTTATTCCTAGATATTTTATTGATTTTGAAGCAATTGTAAATGGGATTGATTTCCTGATTTCTTCTTCTGATAGTTTATTATTGGTGTATACAAATGCAACTGATTTCTGAATGTTAATTTTGTACCTGCTACCCTACTAAATTCATTTATCAGTTCTAACATTTTGTTGGTGGAATCTTTGGGATTCTCTATATATAGTATCATGTCATCTGCATATAATGACAATTTTACTTCCTCCTTTCCAATTTGGATGCCTTCTATTTCATTTTCTTGTCTGATTACTGTGGCCAGAACTTCCAGAACTATGTTGAATAGAAGTGGTGAAAGTGGGCAGCCTTGTCTTGTTCCTGATCTTAAGGGGAAAGCTGTTAGCCTTTCCCCATTGAGTACGATGTTTCCTGTGGGCTTATCATATATGGCCTTTATTATATTGTGATATGATGCCACTATTTCCATTTTGCTAAGAGTTTTTATCATCGATGGTTGCTGGATTTTGTCAAATGCTTTTTCTGCATCTATTGATATAATCATATGATTTTTATTTTTCATTTTGTTAATGTGATGTATAACGTTAATTGATTTGCGGATATTGAACCAACCTTGCTTACCAGGAATGAATCCCACTTGATCGCGGTGTATAATCTTTTTAACGTGACGCTGAATTCGGTTTGCTAGTATTTTGTTGAGGATTTTTGCATCTATGTTCATTAGGGATATCGGCCTGTAGTTTTCTTTTTTGGTAATATCTTTGTCTGATTTTGGGATCAGAGTAATAGTGGCCTCAAAAAAACGTGTTTGGTGGCCTTCCCTCCTTTTGTACTTTTTGGAATAGTTTGAGAAGAATAGGTATTAATTCTTTTTTGAATATTTTGTAAAATTCACCTATGAAGCCACCTGGTCCAGGTCTTTTGTTTGTTGGAAGCTTGTTGATTACTGACTCAATTTCTTTGGTAGTAATCAATCTGTTCAGGGTTTCTGTTTCTTCTTGGCTCAGATTTGGTAGATTGCATGCTTCTAGAAATTTATCCATTTCTTCCAGATTGTCAAATTTGTTGGTATATAGTTGCTCATAGTATTTTCTTACAATTTCCTGTATTTCTGTGGGATCTGTTGTCACTTCCCCTCTTTCATTTCTGATTTTATTAATTTGGGTTGTCTCTCTCTTTTTCTTGGTGAGTCTGGCTAAGGTTTGTCGATTTTGTTTATCTTTTAAAAAAAACACCTCTTGGTTTCATCCATCTTTTGTATTTTTTTTTTATATCTATTTCATTTATTTCTGCTCTGGTCTTTATTATGTCCTCAAATACATTTTTAAAAACCTAATTCATTTTGTAACTTTTCACATGAGCACTTCACTCTTCTCCCTCAACCACAAGAAGCTTGAGGGATTCTGAAAACAGATGATACAATTTTTTTATGTGGTTTGCTAGGAGTCTTCTTTAAATAAATTACACTAAAAATAAAGTTTAAAAGTCTACAGTGATTTGTGCTATAGCATCTTTGAAAAGATGAAGATTAAGAAGGGAAAGTGGGCTCTTATTCAATTCAATTTTTGCCTAGAGTCATTTTTCAGAAAATAAATTAAGGTTAAATTAAGTAGCATTTAAAGGATAAATTGTTACTGAACATCAGTGAGAGGATTGAGCAGGTTAAAAGTAAAATTGATCCTTTTCCAAAAGATTGAAGGAGTTTTCATATTTTGTATTTGTGTTATGTTAGCAGAGAAATGACTGGCAGTCCATTGTGTGCTTAATCCATTGATACTGGGGTTTGTCATATGCAGAAGTCAATGTTTTATGTTTACTGAGACAATCAGGTTAAGAAATCTTTTGCTCACATTATTCACTATACTACTCAAGTGTTCCCATGGAAACGCTAGCTGTCTTTTATGGCCACTTTTCCATTTTGTAGCTATGAAGTATCAAAAGTTGATATTTACTTGTATTTTGAGAATTTATAGAGAATGTGTAATCCCCAAAGAAAACAAACCACTTTCATGATTTCTTATAACACATTTGTCTGTGTATTTAGTCCTAGTATATGAATTTCAGACGATATTTTAAGGCTGGATCATTTTATTTTTTCTTAATCAGAACAAATAAACCTAAGCCTCTTTTCTATAATTAAAAGAAAACCAGTTTAGTACATCTATTTTCTTCTAGACTAATCAGAGATATAATCACCCAAACTGATATGAATGATCAGAATTTCTTTTCTAACAAAATGTTTCAAAATGATGACCATTTTTCTAATTTTATATAATGTTATTAAGTGAATATCACAAAATTTTAAACGCTGTTTAACTTGTTTATGTGGGCAACAACTCTATCATTTCTAATTTCAGCGTCTCTCCCTGTGCAAACCATGGCATCACTAGCTATGATCTTAGACTCCTGTAATTTAAAGCTTTATATTCATTTGCTGATCATGGGCAGATTCTTTTATGGGTATTGTCCAGTCATGTATTTGGCTCATTTTCACTGAGATATGCCTGGTTTGTTTATTTATTTATTTAATGTGTATTTCTTTATTTCCCAATTTTACTTTTGTTTTTAATGTTATTTTTGTTTTAGATTTATTTTTCAAATTTTGTTTCAAATTATTTGTGTTTTTCATTTCTAGGTCCAATCTAACCTTTTGGAAGTATCTCATTTATTAATGTGTATTCATCTTTTTAAAGTGCTACTCTCTTGAATCACTTCTATTTTCTTCTATTATTTTTAGAATCATAGGATTTTAAAATCCAAGGTCACTTGAACCTTTTTTTTTAACTGTCCATTATTGCAGAAAAAAAACATTGTTGGACTGGGGGCCATGGTGAATCATGAAACTAGTAGCTACATATTTCCCATTTTATTCCTTTCAGTTGAATGTTTGAAGCCATGTATTAACCCATGGTCTCCAAATCATGTTCTTGGGGGGAAAATAAAAGCACGGCTTATTTTTATTTCATTATCAGAACAAAATTTTCTTCTTCAAATTAACTAAGTTTTATTCTTGGATTATAATAAATTTTACACAAAATACTTGAGAAAATCTAAGCTTTAAATAGTATATATCTTTAATAATTTAAATTCCTAGTGAATAATATGTACATATCTATAATATCCTTAGTCAAGTATTTTGCCCATTGAGAACATGGTGGTGTAAGTTTCTGTATTGTTCTTATATTGTTCTATTTTATTTCATATCACTTTACCTCTTCTCTTTCTTTTCCAGTCCCCCCAACTTGATCTATATTTCTTTTTATGAAATACAAAAACAATATCTTTTACTATCAGTTGGAATGCTAACCACATTTTAAAATAATAACTTTTTGTATGAAAGCAATACTTTTTCATGACTAGATAGAAACAGTTCAGTGAAAGGTTAAATTAAAGACATCTTGTTTTTCCTACTTTTTATAAGAGCACATCCCTATGAGTACTAATTTGTACCAGGAAACAAACGGAATCAAATGTAGAAATAAAAAGGATAATTCAAGCTAAACTCAGGCACATTTTCTTTGCCTGTACAAACTCATGAGGTTTAGAAAGACATTTTAGCTACCTCTGATCAAGCTAATCAATCTGACAAGCAAAACCCCTTTTGTTGTATTATATGATTAAATCATGCTCATTTGCTTTGGTATAGCCTGTCTTAATTATCATTAACTTTTTTACACCTCAAGTATGAAAATTGCATTTAATACAAAACACCCAAAAGAAACAAACTCAGTTCAGAGGCAGCTGGAATCATCAAGAGAGATACTAATAAGCATGTTGTTGATGACAGCTCTAGTAAGGCTTTTCAGTTACACCCGCTGCTTCCACCACACACATCTTTCCTCACACAACCTCTTAATTTATGACTTCAATTTATTTGCTAGCTATTTTATTTGTAGGCTCAGTCTAATTTTCACACTGTCAAGAATAATTCAGAGAGTACTGGGTAAGTCTGCTTAGATGAGAGGACCTACGTTAATCTTTTCTGACATTAATAGAATTAGCCCTTATTAACTGTGACAGGATTTATTTCATATTGTGTAAATACTAAGTGTGAGTATCATGTTCTCATTGAAACAAGTGTTGGACATGCTTCATATACTGCAATTTAAAACAGGAATTGAAAGTGAGCGTTGAAAACAATTTGAAATTACTTAAATCTTGTCAAACTTAGAACAGTGATTACTGCCAAATGAGAAATCCTAAATGCTGACACACACTGTTCGTGGAAGTAACTGAGGGTAAAATGAAGGTTGAGCCCTCTTATAAAGACAGAGAAGGTGTTCAAAATGCTGTTGGGCTCTACGATGCCATTCAAGCAGCTACTCTTCTTAGGTGAAGAATATCTTCTCAACGTAATGACATGTGTTTAATGGATACACATTTGTTTGCTTTTTATACCAGGAGAACTGAAACTCAGATAAGTTAATGTCTAGGTTTTGTTTTGTTTTACCATTTTTCAGCCAGAGAAGGTAGTTCGTGGTATCATTGCCAAGGCTGAAGCAAACTTAGTATGCCTGGGAGGACTAGGAAAGCTTAAGACTTCAGGATAGGAAATTTACTTGCCTTACAGCCTTTACCTCTGTTTACCTGTGTTACTGTGTCATACGTCCTGCATACTTTGTTAACTTTAATTTAAAAAACTATGCTTAAGACTGTTTGTCTAAATTTCATATTGTTTAGGAGAACTTTTTAAAGAAATGACTCAGAACATGGTGTGTTGGGGGGGTCCCCACTCATGTTCTAATTGCAAATAAACAGCAAAGTCTTATTACTTCTCTTCCCAGTTGAGTTGGCCTGATGTCATCAGCTGATTAGCCAGATAGTTGACAGTCCTTTGGAGAAGTTTTAAAACATGAGGGTGTTACAATCACATCTTTAGTGGACAGGGTGTGTCCACATCTCAGTTGCAGATGTGTGGGCACTGTTGGAACTGCCGTGTAAGCACTATAAGGTGAAAAGGAAATACTAACATTGGCTCCATTCACATATAAGTGACTTAATCTATGACTTGAAAAAAAATTTTTAAGTAGAAAGGTGGCAGGGCCAAGACTGATTCAGTTGTGTGCAGGCTGGCGTACAGACCCTGACCCCAACGAGGTTCGGGCCCACACAAGCAGCGGCCTTGGGCATTAGGCCCGGGCCGTTCAGATGGGTGCAGGCTGATGCACGGGACCCTGGCCCCAGACATAACAAATCTTGAATCCGGAGTCTGCTGCGGGTGCCGGGGCTCTGGTGGCATAAGCTCTTTAAGTAAGCATGATTCACAGTTGTGGGAGGGAGCATGCTCACTTCTGTGCACTGTCCTCCTCCAAAACCTCTATACAATGGTTGCTATTGCTGAATAAAGCTGATAGCTGGTTCCTCCTCATGTTGACTCCACGTGCTTTCTTTTCTCTGGGCATCTCACTGCCGAAAGCCCCCCAGCAGCCTCCCAGCGATGACAAAAAGGATACTGGGTCTTTGTTCTTTTGAAATAAGAGTAGAGATAACATTTCTTTTAAACCTCAATTATCTATTTGCCAGAAACATATGGGGGGATTATTAGACAAAGATGTCATATTTCTCAAAAATTTTGTTTTGTAGCTGTCATTGGGGTGTGAATTACACAGCTTATATGGTACGCAAATGACTGAAAGCAAGTGAAGGAATTTGCTTTGTTTGTTACATAATATCCATTGTTAACTTGAATTAATACACCTTATCCAAAATCTTAAAGAATATATACCAAAGTAGAGTTTCTTTATTTTGGGATATCATGCAGGACTACTTTATAAAGCACTTATGTACTTAAAATTGTCTTTTAAAAGTGTGTCTTTAAACAGCCATTCCATACATCTGTGACAACTCCAATTTTCTTTAATTCAGTGGCAGCAATCATATTATGATATAGGAACAACACCAATGACAAGAACATTTCATTCTTTAGAAACATGATGTCCAAAATGTTAGGTTTTACAAATGAGAGATCCAGTTCATTGGAAAATCAGTACTTTAGAACTAGAAGGCATTCTAGGGCTCATACAAGCCTAACACCCAACCAAATGTTAGAGAGGCCAAGTGACTTGCCCAAGGTCACACTTGGACTTAAAGCCCAGATCTCATTTTGTTGTCTAATTGTTATTCTACCATAGCATATTGTCCTCCTTGAAATGTATCTGAAAACTAACCTTGATTATATTGACTATTAGGTAAAATAAAACTATGTGTTTAGTATATTTGTCTTAGAATTATTTTATGGTTGGTGTGTTTATTAGTATATATCTTCCTCAAATTTGTCTCTTAGTGCTGGATAGTGTCTTTCAGTTTTGTTTTCATTTTGTTTCTATGTTTCTGGATCACTTCTTTCCTTTACATCATAATTTCTAATGGCCCTTGATTTCCACCACATTTTAGAAAATAACTATTGGTCATGAAGTAGGCCTCAAGCTGTTCTCTGTTTCAGAATTTTAAATGACCCTTTGAGGGACTGGTTTATATTACAAAGCTCCAATTACTCTTTGAGATATTGGTTTCTATAGACTGAGCTTGGTTTATTTTCTTTCAACTCGAACTCTATATATTGAGCTTGGTTTATTTTCTTTTAACTTAAATTCTAGAAGTCTTAGTATGTACAAATGCTTTCATTTCTCTTGGGTAAATGCCTAGGTAGGTTTATGTTTAACTTCTAAGAAACTGTCAACTGTTTTCCAAGGCAGATGAACCATTTTACATGCCCACCAGCAGAGGAGAGCTCCAAAAAATTAAAGTTAATTGACAAAAATATTGTATGTTTGCTAATAAATGCAGTTCTGCAGTCAGCTTTGTGAAGCGAAGTATAATTTGTAAGCCACAGTGACTGAACCTGGGACCCCATCGTGCCAGTGGGTGATAGTGTGCAAAAGGAAATGGGTAACAACAAAGTACATTAACCTCAAAGAATTACCACTTTCTAGATGAGTGATCACAGCAATTAAATGCCAAATATGACTGTGATCTAAGGGATTCTGGAGGCTTTCAAAGGGGAGGTGAGACCTGAGCAAGACCATACAGCTGGGCAGATCCTCGTGAGGCAGGGAACAGCCTTTGCCAGAGAACTTAATGGGAAACAAGCACCCAGTATTCCAGAAATGAAGGCAGAGAACTCCGATGTGAGTTAAAGAAATGTGAGTGGCTGATAACTTTATCTAGAGCTGATGGAATTTGAGACATCAATGGATTAACATTTTAATTTAAATGTTAATCTTTTAAATCCTGTCTCAGTTCTTTGGGCTGCTAACCAGGCCATGTTATATTGATATATGAGAGAGACCCCTGGTTTTCTGAACTTGACTATCACTGACCATATTCAGTCATAGAGCTTCTATAGTACCAAGTAAGAGCTGGAAAAAACCCTGGCACGCAGGCCAAAAAACAGTGTGCATGTTACAAAATTGTATTTCAGAATGGAAATTTCTTAGTTAATTTGTTATGTAATAAAATATCTCCATTGCCAAATGTGAATATATTATCTGCTCTATATACAGGTTGGCCTAAACCTTGAAGTGACAAAACCTGTGGATTCTTGAAAATATGCTCATGCTTTACTAAATGCTTTATAAGGAGGCAAAAAACAGAAACAAAAAACTAACAAATCATAATCAGATGTTAGAAAAACGGAAGATTCAGTATCAATTGCTCTGACTCCTTTCTGGCTAAGAGTAATCCTAATTCATTCTTCGATCAGTGGGTGTTTCCACTCCAAAAAGAAGAAAAAAGTGTCCACTGGGTAATACATTTTGGCTTTAGTAGATATTTTGCCATAAATGTTATAACTTGTTTTGCCCCTGGTAAGGAGGTGAGTGCAGTGTCTGGTGGGGACCCCCTTTGTTCCAGGTGTTTGGCAGAGAGTGAAGGCACCAACCACTGCGACTGGTGCCCAGTGTCATTCAGCAATTCACACATATGCTTGATCAGCTCAGACAGAGACTGAGCAAAACTCTTGCACACAATGCATTATGTGGAGGCCATTGAAAAGGGGAGGCCATGCTTCTTCATTGAAAAAAAAAGACTTTTAAAAGTCTGTTATGGGCTACAGTAAATATGAATGATAATAGATCCAGTAGAGAAATGATAACTTCATGTGACTTACCACTTACTCTGCCAGTCCTCACTTTTCTCTCTATGTTAGAACAAAAGCTGATAAAAGGAAGTAAAACCTCTGAAGATCATTACAGGAACACAAAATAATCTAACTGTTCATTTAGTATTTGTGTCTGAGAGTGGCCTTTTGTTTCTGAATGTTCTTCAGTGTCTCCTGAATCTTCTGGAAATTGTGACTTCAGAGAGAGAACTGTGTGACATTTGTGATATTTGGAATAGACAAGTTAATTTTAGTGAATTCAGGTCTGTTTAATATCAGTTGAGGTGACCTCAGAAAACAGTTTACTATTTTAGAGATGCAAAGTTAGGCATTATACTGAGTTTTCATATAGTTTTATTCATTGAGAGGGTCTATGAAAATGGGCCTTTTTATTGAAGATAAATCAAAGAAACACAAAGCAAATATTTCATAAAATTTCTTTCCTACTGAGGAAATGGATCTCTTGTGTTACAGGAAGAAAGAAGGCACACAGCTGACTTGGCATGTCCTTGCTTTTGTTCCTGACTCAATCCCCACCATCTCCTGCAGGCTCCTAGAAATAGAGTTCCATTTTCTATTTCAAGAATGATTTCACTTTCATTGCTACTTCCCAGCAGCTCTGGGAAGTAATCATGTAAGTCCTTCTCATGTGTATAGATGTGGAAGCCACATTCAACAGATTGCGAGTGACTAGTTGAGGTCACGAGGCTAACACGTGGGGGTAACAGACATTAGAACCCAGGTCTTCCAAGAACTTATTTTGCATTCTCTTCCCCTTTCATAGAGACCATTGGACCAGAGATACATGGATCATTAGCAGATGGACCCGTGGTAAGTAGAGAACACTGGACATTCAGTGCAGCCCTTTGTAAAGTATATCTCTGTCATACCTTAGACACTGTTTTAAGCTGAGTTGTACCAGAAGTTGAATCTGATACAAGGATTTGCGTGCCAATAGTTATGCGTATTAAAGTTTGGGAAGCACTGTTCGAGGTAATTCATGAGAACACTAGGGTCAGTGACTCTGTGTGACAGAAGATTGGCCAAAGAGAAGGAAAAATAATTTACAAACAACTGATTGCCCTTTGCCTTCCTAGCATTCTGCTAAATTATACCATTTACATTCTACTTCTTGACTTTTTATTGCTTTTTTCTCCTTTGTGATGGCAGTTCTAGAAAAAAACCTAAAATATAATATTTTATATAGTATAAATATCTCTATATATACACATATAAATAGCTCTATTTCAGCTCTGTGGAAAATATACAGCATTACAGATGAAATTGATGTAATTAGCCATAATTTATGTAGAACCCTTTATGGGTTTTTTTGTTTTGTTTTGTTTTGTTTTGTTTTGTTTTGTTTTTTAGCTGAGCCATCCTGCCACCTGCTGGCAGCTTAGTGGCAGCTCAGCTCAGGCCAGGACTCGAGCCGCTGTTGCTCAGAGCTCGCACTTTTGAGCGAGTTCTTAACCAACTGAGCCATTCGGCCGGCCCAAAAGACTCCATATGTTTTAATATATCAAAATAAATTAGTTGCTTACAGGAAGTTAATTATTAATTTGAGATGTTTATGGTAAGATATTGACTCAATAATGTATTCTGGTTTTTTTTATATTTTAATATTTATATAACTTAGAAATAGATTTTTAAAAGGAGTATTTTAAACTCTTATAATTGGATCTATTTTTATTAATTTATAGTCAAGAGCAGTACATTTATTTAAGTTAGAAGAATACCATTTGCATTGCATTAACATTTTATAAGAGAGACGAAATGTTGGTACTTATTAGTATAAAGGAGCTCATCAGACTTTAAGTGTGTGCCTTTGACTTGGTTTTTTTGTATAAGCAAAACGTCTCATTTTTTTTTAATTATGACTGTTTGGATACTTAGCCACTTTCCATACTTGCTGACTTTGTAGTTATTTTTCTTAACTGTTCTTTTTTATTTTTTGCTTGTGATTTTCATAACTTATTCATGTTTTTCTCTGTTTTTATGCTTTAGGGACCATCCTATACCTCTTAATAGTACATAATGACTAAAAATACCTACATATCTCACAGTTAATGCTGTACTTAGTCTCTAAATGTTGCAGAAACCTTGTGTAAACCTGGGCAGAAACTCTGGCCCCCTGTGAGATGTGGTATGGCCACAAATCCTTTTGGAAACAAGATGGGATATAAATAAGTATAGGAATAGATATCTGGGTTGTCATGGGAGAAACTACAGACAGGGTGCTTCATCTCAAATTATAGGCATGACTCTCTGACATTACAACAATACAGAGGCATTCCCTAAAGAAGACTGTATTATTAGAATTGCATGTGCTCTTGAGAGGGACACACCTTAAGTTTTTCTAAATGATGGTCCTTAGATTTCAGAGAGTAGGCCAATAGGCTTTCCCAGGAAAGGACAAGGAGCCAGACCAGGGACCCAGGAGCATCTAATACAGATTCCACTACTTATTACATTTTCTAACTCAGATTTTTTAAGCTAAAGACAAACGAAGGCCTTTTATTAACAGAGAAATTTGCCTTTATGTGGAGAGAAAAGCCCAGGCTTATTTGTTTTCAGACTAAAGAACCATAAAGATAAGTTAATAAGAATTTGGGAAAAGATGAGGACGTGGGCTGGATATAGGCCTCACTCTAGAATGGGGGTCCACTCTTCCCTGCTGAGTGTCTGCTCTCTTTGGGGTGACTTGCTTTCTCTCTCTGGACACAAGTTTGCTCATCTCTAAAGTAAATTGGACTAAATGATTCCTAATGTCTTCTCATTGCCTTTGTTTTCCAAAGAACAATAATAAGTGAAAAAGAAAATGAGTAATTTTTAAAGTTTTACTTGTTTTAAAATTACTACCTTAGGCTTCCAGATCTGGAGTTATTTTATATGATTCAGTGAATTAAAAAAGATAATAAAAGAACTATTGGAGAAGAGGGAAAAAATGATTTCGGTAAAGCAATAAAATCATCATTTAATGTTGAAGCTCCAGGCTTTATGGGTTTTGAGTAGAATTTAAAGCTGGATGAGTATTTTATTTCTTACCACGTATTAACCCATTCTTTAAAAGAAGTAACTTCCTATCTTGCAAAAGACTGTAGTAATTTCTTACATCTTTCAGACATTGTACTAATTACATTATGAGCTGCATATTAATTCACTTTTAAAAGTAGGAAATGAAATAATTAAGTTCTTGCCTGAAGGCTTGAGAACATCCTACATAAATTAATGAATCCCATTAGAATGAATTTCACTATGAATGCACACATGAATGATAATTGTTGTTAGAAATAAAATAAATCCACCTAGTTTAAAAGCACCAAGTGGTAATAATGAATGAGTATACTTACACCTGGATAAAATTAGCTAGAAATATGATTACAAATTGCTTATAAATGTAGATGTTAGAAGGAATTTCGTATTTCAAATTATTTTCTCTGAGTTAAACCATATTTCTTTGAACATTTCCAATATCAATATTTTGTCCTTTTACTATCTAAGACTCAAAAATAATAATGGTGTTTGGTTATATATAGGGTGAGAGAATGCTACTTTATGAGATAAAAGCAAAATACTTATGAAATGAGATGATAAAAACTGCATTTGTGAGAGACAACCACGATGGTACAGTGGGTAAATGCTGGGCTTAGCTTCTCTCACAACCACACCAAAATTACAACTAATCTACAAAACAACCATTATCAAGAATTGCCTAAAATCAAGCTGAACTGAAGACTTTCAACTAAGGATGTGCAGAAGAAGCCACCTCCAGACTGGTAGGAAAGTCAGAGAGATCGAAACAGGCTGGTCCCACACCTGGCTTGAACATGTCCTGTACTTCTGGCTGAACACCCTTAAGCTGGCACTAGCGGCACTCAGCCTTGGCTCCTGACTTGGCCTCTCAAGGCACTTCCAAGCACAGCACAGGTGGCAGACATCTGCAGATTTCTATCTAGCTCCCACTGGGTGGCCCTGGGTGGGGCATGGGCTGTGGCTGAAGTAGACTTACAGCGAATCCTCTCCAAGGTGGTCCTGGGGCTGGCACCCTCAGTGGCCATCTTCAAAATGGGCTGGAGCTTTACCCAGCCTCCTCCAAGTACGACACACCCAAGGGGCAGATTGGGCAGATACCAGAGCCCTGCTGAGGCAGATCCTGTTCTGTAGGGTCAGCCCCTGCACAACAACTCCTCCAACGTAGTCACGGCCAGTCCTCACAACCAGTGAGCCCAAGGTTCAGTCCCTCCCATTGATGTGCAGTTATCAACTGTCACGTCCTGCGTGGCAAGGGCAAATGGGGCACGAGAGGGGCGACGCAGATTGAATAAGTACAAGAGACCAAAGTCATATAAGAGTGAGACCAAGGGACCCAGCCTGGAAGACTGAGCCCCGAATCGGGTCAATGCACAGCTTTTATTGAGATTCTACAAGGAAGTGAAACTGTATTTTTCAATGATCGGCATGCTGTGTGCCTTAAGGCTGTTTTCCATTAACCAGCTCCCATTGTATTCCAACCAATGCTATGCCTTCATACATCACTACACAGCCCCCAGGACACTTTGTTTTTACTGTGTCCTTCCATATAGGGGAGATGACCGAGATCATTCCATCAGGTCCCAAGACTGCCGGGACACTCCCCGAGAGAGCTTTACCAATATCATTCCACTGGGTCTCAGGAATGCTGAGACACTCTCTCATGGCCGACTGGGTCAGGGGCTAATGCAGCAGGGGCGGTCGTGGAGGTAGCTGTAAGACAACATCTCCCCCTTTCTGTTTTTTGTAGAAGGAGAAACACGGACTTTGCAGTTTCTTCATCTATGGCCCGCCAGAGGGTTTGTTGGCCACACCGGAGGACTAAACAAAACAGAAATAAAATAATGATTAGAAGTGCAAAGGCACCGGCAAAACCTCCACCGAGGTTTTTTATCCAATTGAGCAGATTCAGAGTAGACAAATCCTTCTGCAGCCGCGGAAAGGGCATCCTCTCCAGGGAGGAGCTGAAGGTTAGCAGATGACATCTGGTCTACTTCTTCCTGTAATTGTTGGATATCCACAGAAAGGTTGGGCACATGATCCAAGAGATGAGCTCGTACCTCTGACCATGGGGTACGTGTCTGATTGTAAGAAAAAGGAGTTACATAATAGGTGGAAATATTCCAATCACATTTTAAAGTAATAATGGTCCAGAGACTTTCTAATTGGTCTCCCAGATAAATTACCATTGTTTCCAAATCAGCCAAACAGACACTAATTTCCTGATCAATTTTTAATTGTTGGTTCCAGGTTTTACTAGCATTTTCATGCCATTGTTGTACAAATTGAGTGGTTTGAACTGTCTGGTGGAGGGCTACTCCAGAGACAGCCGCTGTAGTGGCAATTGCTATAATACCTAAAATTGCTGCTATTAAAAGGCCAATAAATCTTTTGGTTCAATGTAAAATCTTATGAAGAATTTGTAAAATAATATGAATTGTTGGAGAGCTTTCCCAAACCCTAGAGGTTTGAACGGGAATCCACAATCCCCTTCTGCATCGAAGTATCATAATTTGGTCTTGGGGATTTCCAAAGAGAGAGGAATTAAGACAGGTAAATAAGTGACATTGAGGACATTCAACCAATGTTGTGATCTTATTAATAGTAAATTTTCCTATTAAGAATACAAAGGGATTTTTGAGACAAACTTGTAAATAAACCTGTCCGGTTTCCTCAAATTGAAAGGTGAAACTTTTATTATTATTTTGGGTAAGGTTTCCTTTCCATATTTTATTAGGTCCAATGCTTAAAGCAATTTTCCATAGAGTCCACTGAAAGGGACCCCGAATAGGTCTAATCATTCTTCATTGAGGCAAGGCTAAAGCTCTAGTCTTCCAAAAAATGGAAATATTGAATGGAGATTTAATATTCTTGGGAAAACCATATCCAGCCATCTGATCTTTCAATTGTTGAGGTTCTGAACATTCTTTGCTGGAACAGACCTGAAAGGCAGCCCCAAAGGGTCCCCAATCCACAATAGTTTCATAAGAATTATTTACTATTATTCTATCTCTGTTTCCACGGCATTCTTTCCAATGAATTCTGGATTGATTCTTGTCCCAGTGATTTATTAAAGGACAAGTAGGGATTGGAAGTGGTAAGCTGTGGGTGCTAATTTGCTGAGTGCTAAACCCTTTGCCAGTAATCATAAATAGTTCTTTAAAAGTGTCATGTTCTTTTCCACTTGGAATAACCCAAGCCTGATCCGAAAGAGAGAGACACAGGGGAACAGAGCCAATACATATGGGAATACGTAAATATCCAAGAGCAGAATGATTAGATAAGATAAAAAGTCTCCCTTCAGACTTCCGGTAAGATGGCGGAATAGACACACGCTGTGCCAACTACCTCCCAGGATCACAACAAAATTACAAATAATTTATAAGACAGTCAACCTCGGAAGTTCCCTGGACCCTAGATGAACAGAACCTCTAAACGAAGGACTTAAAGAGGAGGCCACGTCAAGTCCGGTAGGAGGGGCGGAGACAAGAGAGGACAAACCCTGTGAGGGTCACCTCAGCGGTGGGGAGGCTTCTCCGGTTGAGGGCGAGACCCTCCGGCCCCACACTGCGCTCACCACCCCAGAGTTACGTTGCCAGGAAGAGGAATTTTTTGATAGCTGGAAGGAGAAAATAGTGAGGACTCTCTTTGCTCGGCTTGGTGAGGCTGGGGGCGGCTGGAGAAAGAGTGGAGCCAGCAAACCGACTTGCTCGCTGGTGAGCACTCACCCAGTTCCTGGTGGAGGGAGTAGCTTTTCGCTCCCAGGAGCCTCCAGGAAGGACTGAACTGAGTGCCTTTGGCGGGGAGCAGGAGGTTTTTGGAACCATTGTTCCCCTGGTGTGGAGCTTGCACATGACTAGTGCACAGAAGGGCACCATTTTTTCAGGGCTGGGCCCTCCCACAGAGGCTCAGGTCTGGGACTGCATTGGTGTGCTGGAATTGGCGCAGGAGTGCGTGTGTGCGTGTGTGCGCGTGCATGCGGCCTTGGATCCCCACCCTCCATACTGTTTGTGCTGCGTAGCCAGGGAAACACCAGGCAAGAGCGCTCCAACTACAACAAACTGCGTATTGAGACCTGGAAGTGCGCGACTCGCCTTAGGTCCCTGATTTCTGCACTGCGCATGCAGAGTTCTCTTGGTGGCAACTGGCTGTCGTGCTGCTCGGCCTGATCTTTGAGCGGCTGATTGGGACAGGCTGAGATAGGGAGTTTTCCTGGGAGTGTAGGGCCGCGAGCTGTGCGTCTGCGTGATTCAGCCGGGGCTTTCCAGGCGAGTTTGTGTGGGTTGACTGCTGATGCAGGAGTGCATGCTGCTCTGACTTGGTGGGGGCCACTGACCACACCCTGTGGTGCCTTGGGGGCCTGCCCAGGCCATCTAGAGCAGTGTTGCCAGGGGCACCCTGAGCCTCTGGTCCCTAGCTCCTACCTCTGTAGGCCACAGAGGGTTTTTTGAAGCAGCAGACAGCCCGCAACAACCTGTGAGGATTTTTGGTAGTGAGCACAGTTCCAAAGCACACAGCAACTAATTGAGGTAAGCTTACTTCAAGTCTAGAGGGAAGTTGGCGCAAGATGCACTGAGCCCTTCCCCCCAGCAGCTGGTGCTGAGTCACCCAGAATCTCTCTATTGCTGAGCAAGTGGTCTGCAGTGCAGATTACATGGGGCAGAGAGCCCCTCCTTTTTTTTTCTTTTTTTCTTCTCTTTTTCCTTTTTTTTCCCCCTTTTTCCCTTTTTCTTTTTTCCTCTTTTCTTTTCTCTTTCTAGGTGATCTAATACAGCAAAGCAATCAGAGCGACAGCCAGAATGAAGAAACAAAGAAACATGTCCCAAGTAAAAGATCAGAAGAAACCTCAAGAAATGCAACTAAATGAAACAGAGGTATCCAACTTTTCAGAGACAGAGTTTAGAACACTGATGATAAGAATGTTTCAGGAACTTAAGGAGGACATAAAGAAGGATACAGAAATCATAAAAAACAACCAGGTAGAACTAAAGAATACAATAACTGAAATGAAGAACACACTCGAAGGAATCACCAGTAGATTAGATGAAGCAGAGGATCAGATCAGTGATTTAGAAAACAAAATAGCAGAAATCACCCACTTAGAACAACAAAAAGAAAAAAGAATAAAAAACAATGAAAATAGTTTAAGAGACCTGTGGGACAACATCAAGCACAACAACATTCGCATCATAGGAATACCAGAAGGAGAAGAGAAGAAGCAAGGGATCGAGAATGTATTTGAAGAAATAATGACTGAGAACTTCCCTACCCTGGTGAAGGAAATTGACATACAAGCCCTGGGGACATGGGGGACAGTTCAAGGAATGTAATTGATAATGTGAATATTTTGTAGGGTGTCAGGTAGTCTCATGTCTTGCATCATGGATGGGGAAGAGGCTTGATCACTGCACTGTACACCTGAAGCTGAAGTTGTATAATATTGTATGTCAACTATAAGTGAATATATATATATATATATATATATATATATATATATATATATATATGTATATATATATATTTATATATATATATATAGTCATGGGACGTGCAGTATAGTGTGGGAGTGGAGTCAAGGGATTTTTAATAGATATGTATGATATTGGGGGGAAATGGGGCAGTGGATTGGGGGAGGGGGGTTGTCACTTTTGAGGGGTAAAAAGTATAGCTATTGCACTGTGTTGTACAGCTGAAACTAACTCTAAAAAATGTGTATTTCATAATAAAAAATCATTTAATAAAAAAAAAAGTCTGCCTTCCTCCTCGGGAAACTCTGGTCCTCGGGGATCCTCAGGTCCGGGAAACCAAGAACTATCATTAAGATAAATTAAAGGAGGTCATCATTCCAAGTGACAGGGGTTAACAGTGGAAGATTAGGAATGTTTGCCCAGTAAGTAAAATTATCGGCAGCAACTCCTAGGGGAAAACAATTTACAATAGTGAGGACTGCCATCATGGACAACATCATGTTGACCTCCGTTTTAGGCATTTTTTCCTCCTTTAGGCAATGTTCAGCTACTTGAGCCAGCGTTTTCATCTGCGCCCAGGTGGGAAGAGGGGCACTTTTGGTTCGCGGGGTAACTATGCGAACAGCTGGAGCTGGAGGAGCAGCCGTTCACACACGAACGGATTGAAATGACAGATTAGACATCTCACTAGTTGGAGGTATCAGTGAACGAGTAATTTGTGGAGAGGATGGTGGACGATTCTCCTCCTCCTCCTCTTCTGGAAGAGCCTCCTGTATCGGCCAATTAGGAGGCCATTCATATCTTGCAACTTTAGGCCAAACCGGTTTCTTGACGACCTTCTTGGGTTAGCTGCTTATGGTAAGTTTTGACACACCGGCCAGGCACCCACAAAGGCCGTTCTTCAGAACCTGGAGAAATACAAGCAAAACCTCGTCCCCATGTCAACAGAGTCCCTAATTTCCATTGATTAGTCTGAATATCCTTCCACCATATGGGAATCTGTGGTGTTTTCTTTGAGCTGGTGTTAAAATGTCTTTCAGCCACAGTCCGTCCAAGATGCGGATCAGAGCCAGAGCCAGAAGAATTCAAAAAATTCAAAGTAAACATGGCTTTTGCTAATTGTACCTGAGGTGGTTCCTTTACGTCTCCCCCTTTCTGTTTTTGTAATTGTTTCTTTATGGTTGAATTAGCACGTTCTACAATGGCTTGGCCTTGAGGGTTGTAAGGGATTCCAGTATTATGGGCAATTTTCCAGGTTGCACAAAAGTTGGCAAACTTCATGCTAGTGTAAGCTGGTCCATTGTCTGTTTTAATCTTTTTTGGAAGCCCCATAATAGAAAAACAGATCAAGAGATGACGACAACAATGAGCTGCAGTTTCACCAGTCTGCACAGAGGCTACTAAAAAGCCTGAGGCAGTATCAACTGAGACATGTACAAATGATAATTTTCCAAAAGAAGGGATGTGAGTCACATCCATTTGCCAAAGATCATTAGGAACGAAGCCTCGAGGGTTGGTTCCCTCAGGGCATTCCTGAGAAGCATTAAGAATTTGGCAGTTTGGACAAGTTTGAACTATGTGTCTAGCTTGTTTATGAGTAATGGGAAATTTAAATCGGAGACCACCAGCACTGGTATGAGTTAGAGAGTGAAAGTGGGTTGCCTCAATAACCTGAGCATTTCCTACTAGAGAATCTGCAATAGCATTTCCACCTGGACCTGGGAGGGTCGTATGAGCGCAGATATGAGTAATAAAAAATGGATGTTGACGATTTCTTATAACCTGTTGTAGTTGATGAAACAAAATCTGAAGAGGCGGATTGGAATTATATGATAGAAATGCCGTCTCAATGTTCTGAACCATATGAACAACATAAGCCGAATCAGAAACAATATTTAAGGGTTCAGAATAGGTTTGTAAAGCAGTCAAACAGTCACAAGTTCAGCCTTTTGTGCTGAAGTACAGTTAGTGTGAACAAGTTGACATTCTTTTTCACTAACAATTGCAGCTTTTCCATTATTAGATCCATCAGTAAAAACTGTAATTCCTTGGGAGAGTGGCTCCTGTCGGAGCTTTTTGGGTAAAATCCATTTGGTCTTTTGTAAAAATTGAAATAATTTATTTTTTGGGTAGTGGTTATCAAGAGTTCCATAAAAATTTCCTATGGCGACCTGCCAAGATTCACTATGAATGTTGAGATGAAAAATCTGCTGTTTCTTAAAACGAACTACAATTTGATTAGGTTCTTGCCCACTGAGGTGTAAAACTCGAGTATGGGCTTTTGACATTAACTCAGAGACCAGTTCCACATAAGTTGGAAGAGATTTGACAAAATTATTAGGCAAAAAAAGCCATTCAACTTGTCATGTTGAACTACAACCGCTGTAGGAGAATGCAGTGTAGAAAAAAACAAAATGTGTAAAGGTTGATAAGGATCTATATGTGTGTCTGAGCCTCTTGTATCTTCTGTTCTAGCAATTCTAGTTCCTGAATTGCTTGAGGTGTCAGTTTACGAGGGCTATTTAGCTGTGAAGTATCTCGTAAAAGACTAAACAGATTCCTAATAGCATATGTAGGAATGCCCAAGGTAGGACGCCACCAATTGATGTCTCCCAATAATTTTTGTAAGTCATTTAAGGTAGAAATCTGCTCTTTTCTAATCTGAACCTTTTGAGGTCTAATAGTCTGTCAATCAACTATTGCCCTGCGGTATTTTACAGGAGTAGTTGTTTGAATTTTATCTGGAGCTATACAAAGTCCTGCCAAATCAAATTGATTTTTAAGTAATTTAAAGCATGCTGCTAGCTGTTCCATAGAGGATGCAGAACAGAGGATATCATCCATATAATGAATGATGTAACAATCAGGAAATTTAGTTCTTACTGGAGTGAGAGCTCGAGCTACATAAAGCTGACAAATAGTTGGACTGTTAAGCATTCCTGTGGAAGTACCTTCCACTGATCTTTTAATTGGTTCTTTGGATGGAATAGAGAATGAAAATCGTGGACAATCTTAAGGATGTAAAGGGATCATATAAAAGCAATCCAGTAAATCAATAACTATAAGAGGCCAATCTTTTGGAATCATGGAGGGTTGGGGAAGCCCCAGTTGAAGGGCACCCATAGGTTCAACAATGGCATTAACTGCTCTGAGATCAGTTAACATTCGCCATTTTCCTGATTTTTTCTTGATGACAAAAACTGGAGAATTCCAAGGGCTAGTAGATGCTTCTATATGGCCTATATGGTCTATATGGTCAATTAGTACAATTGGATTTGTACGAATTTTATTAAAGCCTCTAATTTTTCTTGAGGAAGGGGCCACTGTTCAATCCATATTGGGGTGTCATTTTTCCATTTGAGAGGCATAGGAGCGTGTAGCTCTTCAACAGTGGCCCCTACATAAAAGGGTTATTTTGATTATATCTGATAGCCTAGTCCTTGTTTTCCCTGTTGAGATGAGAGTTGGATAGGCTGAGTAATTCCCTGATTAAATTTTCCTAACCCTTTCCCAGGTTGAAATCCCATTTGACTCAAGATTTTTTTACTTTGGGGACTATATTGCTTTGGAGGAATCCAAAGTTCCGCATCCCATTGAGTTAGTAAATCTCTACCCCATAAATTGATAGGAATGTCAGCAACATAAGGTTGTAAAAATCCCTGTTGTCCCTCTGGTCCTGTGCAAGGAAGAATTTGAACACTTTGACGTAAGCCTGAGGTTCTTCCTATTCCTAAAATATTAGTATCTGAATCTTGTAATTCCCAATTCTTTGGTCATTGTTGAGAACTGATAAGAAATACATCAGCTGATGTATCTATAAGACCCCTAAATTTCTTTCCTTGAATTTCAATTTGACATATACACCAAATATATGAAATTTTTTTACTAGAAATATGCCTGCCTGTCCTGTGCTTCCAAAGCTACCAGTTCCCCTTTTTTGAGTTCCCTTTTTTCCTGGAAGAACATAGGGAAGTAAAAGTAATTGTGCAATCCTTTCTCCTTTTTTAGCAGACCAAGGAACTGTTGAAGATATTATAATTTGAATTTCTCCCTCATAATCTGAATCAATAATACCTGTATGGCCCATCACTCCCTTGGAGGTTAAACTGGATTTACCAAGGAGAAGGCCAACAGTATTTGGTGGAATTGCCAAAAATTCCGGTGGGTACACGGAGAGGCGTTTATCCTGGAAGCAGTAAAATGTCTTGAGTTGTGCAGACATCTACCATTGCACTCCCTTCTGTTGCTGGGCTTAATTGTTGTACTGAAAGTTTGGGGGAGGTACTGCCTGGTAATTCTGAGGAACGGCTGGTGTCATATATGCCCCTGTTGTTATCGGGGCTTGGGGCGGGCCCCGCTTCCCGTTTCCCTGAAGGGGAGTTCCATCCTTATGAAAAACTGATCTACATTCAGATGCCCAGTGTCTCCCTTTATGGCATCGGGGACATATTCCTGGTGGTTTAGATTCTGCAGGAACAGAATCATTGGGCACATTTGAGACATTTTTATTTTTCTTTCTGCATTCCCTTTTTGTATGTCCAGGCTTTCCACAGTTATAGCAAGTGCCAGGAACTTATTTTTTCCTTTTGTGATTCCTGTAATAGCTTGAACTAACAAGGTGGCTAAAATTGTTCAGTCCCTACCCCTTGACATAAATGAAGGTACCCCATTGCATCTGTCTTTCTTTTTTGAGCTCCTATTGCCTTTTCACAATCCTCATTAGCATTATCATAGGCCATGATTTGTAGAATTATATCAGCCACTTGAGCATTGGCCACCTTTTTATTGATAGTATCCTGTAAACGAGCTATGAACTCTGAATAAGGCTCCTGAGGTCCTTGGATGACATTTTGAAAGGAAGATGGAGCTTTTCCTTCCATTTCTATTTTTTCCCATGCCATCAAACAGATTCTTTTAAGCTGGTCTTGTGCTTGATGGCGCATTATGACCTGATTCTGAGTATCTAGCCATTCTCCATCACCTAGTAATTGATCTTTAGTAATGTTAATTTCACCAACCTGATTATGTCTGCCCTGAATTTCTGCACCATCGATCCACCAAGTTTTAAATTGCAGAAATTGAGATGGAGAAAGGCAAGTTTTAGCTAGAGCATTCTGATCTACTGGTACCATCCTATTTCCCTCAGCAATACCTCTGACCCATCCTATGGTATAGGGAGAAGTCAGACCAAATTGAGTAACTGCCTGTTTAAGTTCTTTAAGAACTTTAAAAGGAAAAGGTTCATGTTCTAGCACATGCATACCATTTGGATCTTCATCATTGGGTGCGATACGCTCCCGAATTATTACTGGAAAGTTTAAAGCATCCAAATCTCCTAACCTAGCCTGACGTATTCCTCTTTCTATAGCCGATAATGATGAATGTGGACCTTGAGCATAAGGAGGAGGCATTTGTGTAGCGGGAGGAACCAGGTGCTTGAGTTTTGGTGGTTTTTTACTTAATCCTCAGTCTTTCATTCTAGTTATTGATGGTGGGGGTAAATGGTTAGATTTTTGTAGACCATCCTCCAAAGAAGGGTATAATGATTTAGGAATTATTGTAGGAGCTTCTAAAGAATCCTCTTCTTTATCCTCATTCTCTGACAATTCAATAAGAATTTTGCAATCCTGATTTTTATCTTCCTCCTCATCTTCCGTGTCAGTGTATAAAGGTTCTAAAACTGACCGGACCTGTCTCCAAGTTTCCCAAATTGAAGTTGGTAACTTATCTCCTTGACGCTGTTTTTCACTAAGATCTTTGCCTACTACATCCCATTGATCTAAATCTACAGTCTCTAAGTCTGGAAACCAAGTACAATGGGTCTCAATAACTTTTAAAAATTCCTCTAATTTCTTTTCTGAAACTTTTATCCCTCCTTTCTTTAAGAGCTGTTTGAGGAGACAAATATAAGGTCTGTAATGACTCTCAGAATTTCCCATGTTAGTAGATAAGGAAAAAGATAGAACTTTCACTCAATTATGCTCTCAGCTGCTCGTCTGGCCACGTCCCTCGCGGGACTAAGTCTGTCTTGGCTGAAGGCGCTTCAGTATAAGCCCCCGAATTGGTGAACAAGTGCCTGAAGACACTATGATCAGTCGCCATTATGCCTTATGACAGATTATGGAACCGCAGATTGAAGCCCATTCAAGTCTTGTGATTAATAATAGTTTTGAAACTATAATCAATCACTCATACATCCACACTATTTCACACAAAGGTTGTTAGGTTATTTATCCGGTTGTCCCGGTAAAATTCCTCAGGACTTTTCCCTACTTCTCACCAAATAGAATGCTGGCCTGTCCTGGGGTCTGCGCCGTGAGAATCACTATGAAGACTCGGAGTCTACCTTCCCTTCTTCGAGCCCCATGTTGAGCGCCAGATGTCACGTCCTGCATGGCAAGGGCAAATGGGACACGAGAGGGGTGACGCAGATTGAATAAGTACAAGTGACAAAAGTCATATAAGAGGGCCGGCTGAGTGGCTCAGTTGGTTAGGAGCTCGCTTGGGAGCACCAGCTCTGAGCAGCAGGGCTGCAGTTCGGATCCCACATCGACGGCCAGTGACGCTCACCCTCTACAGCTAAGATGATGAACAACAGCTCAACCTGGAGCTGGGCTGCTGTGAGTAGCCAGCAATGGCGTAGGCTGCAGCAGTGCTGCAGTGGGCTGCCGTGAGCTACATGAGTGGCTGGCAGCCAGAAGGAGTGGCTGGTAGCTTGTGTGAGCTACCAGGAGATGCTGTGAGTGGCTGACCAATGACTGGTGACCGATTGCCTCACCCGGGAAGAACACAGTGATCATGCCAACATGGGCCAGTGAAGCAACGTCCTCCACAACTAGACTGAAGAACAAAACAGCAATTTGTCTACCCATCTGTTCCCCTTCCCTGATTCCTCAACGCTGTTACCCTCCCCTCAATTCTCCAATAAAATCTTAAAAAAAAAAAAGTCATGTAAGAGCGAGACCAAGGGACCCAGCCTGGAAGACTGAGTCAACGCATGGATTTTATTGAGATCTTACAAGGAAGTAAAACTGTATTTTTCAAAGATCCATATGCTGTGTGCCTTAAGGCTGTTTTCCATTAACCAGCTCCCATTGTATTCCAACCAATGCTATGCCTTCATACATCACTACACAGCCCCCAGGACACTTTGTTGTTACTGTGTCCTTCCATATAGATGAGATGACCGATATCTTTCCATTAGGTCGCAGGACTGCCAGGACACTCCCCGAGAGAGCTTTGCCAATATCATTCCACCGGGTCTCAGGAATGCTGAGACACTCTCTCATGACCGACTGGGTCAGGGGCTAATGCAGTGGGGGTGGTCATGGAGATAGCTGTAAGGCAACAATCAACCAAGGCTCAGCAAAAAGAGGAAGGCACACAAAACCCACACAAGAGGCACACCTGGCGCACGTGGCTCAGGTGACCGGTAAGACTGTGCCACTGAACCCCACAGCACACCTACTACATAAGGCCACTCAACTAAGGCTGGGAGACATAGCAGCCCTAAGTAATACAGAAAAACAAACACAGGGAGGCAGCTAAAATGGGGAGACAAAGAAACATGTCCCAAATAAAAGAACAGAACAAAGTTCCAGGAAAAGAACTAAGTGAAATGGAGATAAGCAATCTATCAGACATAGAGTTCCAAACACTGGCTATAAGGATGCTCAATGATCTCAGGGAGAACTTCAACAGAGAGATAGGAAGCATAAAAATGGATACGGAAACCATGAAAAAGAACCAGTCAGAAATAAAGGATACAATAATGGAAATGAAGAATATATTACAGGGAATCAACAGTAGATTAGACAAAGCAGAGAATCCAACCAGTGATATAGAAGATAAGGTAGTAGAAAACACCAAACCAGAATAGCAAAAAAGACAAAAGAATCCAAAAAATTGAGGCGAGTTTAAGGGGCCTCTGGGACCATATCAAGCATACCAACATGCGCATTATAGGGGTATGAGTAAGAGAAAAGAGCAAGGAATTGAAAACCTATTTGAAGAAATAATGACCGAAAACTTCCCTAACCTGGTAAAGAAAATAGACATACAAGCCCAGGAAGCACAGAGTCCGAAACAAGATAAACCTAAAGAAGCCAACACCAAGACACATCATAATTAAAATGCCAATGGTTAAAGACAAAGAAAGAACCCTAAAAAGCAGCAAGAGAAAAGCAACTAGTAAGTTATAAGGGCGCTCCCATAAGACTATCAGTGGATTTCTTGACAGAAACTTTGCAGGCCAAAAGGAAGTGGCAGAAAATATTCCAAGTGATGAAAAGCAACAACATACAGTGAAGATTACTCTGCCCAGCAAGGCTATCATTTAGAATTGAAGGACAGATAAGAAGCTTCCCTGTCAGGAAAAAAAAAAGCTGAAGGAGTTCATCACCACCAAACCAGTATTACAAGGAATCTTCGGGGGACTTCTTTAAGATGGGAGGGGCCTTAAGGATGTGCGAAAGGAGAAGAGATTGAGAAGTACAAATTGGTTGTTACACAATAGTCATGGGGATGTAAAGTATAGCATATGGAATGTAGTTAATAGTATTATAATAACTAAGTATGGTGCCAGATAGGCACTAGATCTATAAGGTGATAGACGGGAATGGGGTTCGGGGCATGGTGAAAAAGGTGAAGGTATTAAGAAATACAAATTGGCACTTAAAACAGTATGGGGAATATAATCAATAATGTTGTAAAGATCATGTGAGGTGACAGATGAGCACTGGACTTATCAGGGGGATCACTTCATAGACTGTGTCCAATATGCTACGCACCTGAAGCTGAAGTAGAATAATATTGAATGTCAACATAACTAAATATATAGGTATATATAGACACGGGATGTGGAGTACAACATAGGGAAGATAGACAATGGTATTGTAACAGCTATATAAGATGCCAAAGGGATAGTAGCTTGGGGGTTGGGTTATCACTTTATGAGGGATTAAATGTCTAACTATTATGTTGTTTTGTATACCTGAAACTAATAAAAAATAAATGTTACAACAAACTGCATTTGCATATATGGTGGGGCCACCTAAGAAGTACTTTCCATATCAGCATTAGAGTGTTCTTTATCTATTTAGCCAATCAATAGTTCATTGTGATACTATAGTAATACAAGACTTTAAATGGATTTATACATTCACTATTTTAGGATTTGGCAAAATTAGGAACCTTCCTGACGCACTGACTAGAAGTTTTTTTGAGAAGGGCATTTCAGGGTACCAGGGGACAGAGACTCACTTCATTGGTTTGTTCAATGGTGGCTTTACAAGGTAGTTTTAGTAACTTCCAGGTATTATTCCCACGCTCTGTCTCCTCCACTCAGGAGAGCTGCCCGTTGCCCCACCCACAAGCTGGCCCTGCTCCTTCAGTCAGTGGGGGCAGGGGAAGCTGGGAGGGGGGCACAGGGATGTTCCCACACTCACAGCTCAGCTTTACAGAGGGACCAGATGACTGCGTGTAGGTGTGTACTGGGGAAGGGATCCATTTAATACCATTAATCACACTGATCAGTCGTAGAGGCCACCCATTCATAATTCTCTTATTTAATGTGAAACAAGTACAAAGATGATGTTCAACCAACACTCTCTTGGCTTAGTGAGGCACCGAGAGACTTGATTTTTCCCTGTTCTCTACTAAAAACCTGAAGTAGAAGCTCATACCATCTCCTGAGAAAGAGATTCTACAGGTCTTACATTCCTTTCTTTCTTTTGATAGAAAGGCTCTGGAAAAAAAGCTACAAAGAGCCTAGAATAATTTAAGGCAATCCTCAAAACCTATTAATCCTGATTTTGCATTAAAAAGGGCCATTATAACATGATAAATATCAGGCTTGTTTTGTTATCATTTTAGTGACAACAAAAGGTATTTGGCCAGGCTTCATAACAATATCTTAGAATATTAACATATTACAGTGAGATTTTATATTTTATATATGTTATATAAAAAGATATTTGCATAATTAAATGTTTATTAAGATTTTCTGGTCAATTTTCCTCATTCTGATATATTGGAAGAACAGAAACTATGGCTGGTGATTAAAAAGCATTTTTTTCTAGGCCATTCCTAATACAGACATGAACAACTGTGTCATACTGGTTGGCTGGATTGTTCTCTTTTATATGACATTGGATGATTATTTGTGAGAATATCTAACTCATGGTTTGGAACCAGTGACTTACTAGAAATTTGTATCTTCCACCCTGACTTTCTCATTTTTAAAATGGAAGTTCCAGAAACAGCCCCACACGGCCAAAACATTCGTAGTTCAAGTCAAATTGTGGGCCATTATTTTTCCAGTGAGGAAAGGAAAAAATGAAAAATGTTGTATATTAACCTTATTGTACAGAGCAGCTGGACTATTAAGAAGTAACCTCTGAACTTAATTTATTGACAAGGAAATTTTCTTGGGTTTAAAGAATTTAGAGATGTAGAATGTATAAAGATATCAGGGCTTTAAAAAACCTTGCAAACTGATAAAACTGAACACATATTTTTGCTGAATTGGCAGAATCATGAATGAGTTGGTTGAGGTGTCTATAATAGGACTTTTTTTCAGCAGGAGGATTCTGGAGGTTGGGATGGCAGTTAATAAAATTGGGTGTGCAGATGAGACCTAGAGATTGTGAAAGTCAGATGAGTTTTTCAGCAGATTCCACAGTGATAAACAATGCTGCTATTCCTCCTGACTGCCTCCCCTGGAGCTGTTTATGAGCCTCTTAGCTTGTGGGTAGGTGCAGTTGGGGCAGGAATAGTTGTGTCCACCTGATTATTTCCCGGGGTAACTGGTTCTTTCCACTTAGCTTCCTGCTGTCACTTTCTGAAACCGCTTTCACAGGTGCATTAGCCTATGGGCAGCTGTTTACTGCTGAGCCATTCTGTGCTAGAAGCAATCAACAGTCCTTTCCAACCGAAAACCAAAGGCAGGTTACAACAGACTACTTTCACTCCAGGCGAAGTTGAAAACCATGGATTTCAGGCCATGTCAATGGGCATGTTCTCAAGGATATTCATTTTGGAAAGGTACGAAGAGCCTCAGAGCAGGTGCTCCTAAAATTGTTGGTCACTGATGGTAGTTGACTGTGTCAACTTCTTTAAATGGCACTGTCCCTTGAACCCTCCTAGACCACATACCTGAAGTTCAAATTGCTCCCAAGTTATTTAGAACTAATAGATCACAATAATATGAAAAACAATTTCTTTAAAGTTACATAGACATCTTCTAATTGCCAAATGTTTCCAACCCAGTAGCTCCCTTATTTACTAAAGTGTGAAAGATACTGGTTATTGTGTGATGGAAATAACACAATTTGTTGTGTTTTGACACTGCCAGGCAGTCATGATACCATGTAAGTCCCACAAATCATGGGAATGGTGTATTCTTTCTCAAACCTCATGGAGACATAGAGGAATGATTAAGAATCCATTATTGGTGAATGGTTACATAGCAAGCTTATAAAAATGCATAGCACCTATTTTTGACCTGAGACCAGTAATCCATGGAATCACATTCTTAAAATATTTTACTTACTGTGCTCTGAAAAAAAAAATGTCACTAAATTAACATAGTAATGTGGGTATTTGGCCCTTCCGCCTGTCTTTGCAGCTTTGAGAAACAATTTTAAATAAAGAAGAAAGCACACTTATTTTCTCCATCTAATAAGCTTTTATATACTTTTAAAATTAAGGAATTTCTTATAATATAGTCCTACTAGTAAAATGACTCGCAAATTCATATTACATTTGTGTAATTTTATTAAGAAGAATATAACCTGGCTTGTTTCCTTAACTGTTGTTGGTTTTTGAGTATAAATATGGACAGGACAAAATGCATAAAACATACTAAAATTTAGTCATGTAAATATCTCATTTCATTGTATAGAAAAGATAGAATTGTTAGCCATTTGTATAATAGAATAGAAAAATAAAGCATAAAATACTCTAAGTTGGATACCCTACAGCATCTTTGGCCAAATTACACAAGCTAAATAAATTAAACAAGCTGATTTTTTTATACTTCATATTTTAGTAAAGCTACTTACTTTCTCATAATCTTTAAAATTTAGTTTGCAGTTTCCTGTACAGAAAATTACAGAAGCTATGACTAATGTAACATAAAAATTATAATTAAATAAAAACTCAAAAAAAAGTTTTGATTGGGATTTCCTAGGCTCCTTGAAATCAAGTACCTTACCATTTTAATTAGACAAAGACATTTCAGCATATTAAATGGACTGGTATGTGCCTATTCAGAGAGAAGATTTAGAATGCTGGAGCTATTAAATCCCACTGGTTGGGTTGTGCCCTCACTGCCCCGTTTATTCATTTAAAGTGCACATGGGTAATCTGTTGGGAAATTCTAACAGTGGCAAGAGTGTTTGATATGCAGTTTTGTTACCAACAGTGCAGGTGTCTTCCCTCATACATCCTGAGGAATGGGACATAGATGTTTGAGGCGCTGAGGTGGTGTCATGTCCTCTCTTAGTGTCCTGTTATTCTCCACAGATCCTCAGCAGCTTTTGCACATCCTCAGCTGCCCACTGCCTCACATTATCCAAGGTCAGAAATGCAGATGGCTTTATAAAGACCAAAGAGTGGAGTCAGAAACCCCACACTTTTAAAGTAAAGACCCCACTACATATATTTTAGTCCCAAACGCATGTGGCACACACTAACTGAGAAAATTTATGTTGTGACGTGAACCTAATAATGTGTCCTTGAGGGTAGAAAGGACACGCCCGTCTTCCAGTGGGAAAGTGGGAAAGTAGAGACATCAAGGGAAAGAAATTAGGAAACTGGGTAAGCGAGCCTCTGCATGATAGGGATGAGTGAAAGCGAAGAAATTAAATGAAAAACTAATAGTCGACCGCTGAGGTTATTCTTTGTACTGAAATGCAGTTGTTTTAGAGTCTTTATTACTAAAGACATGATTTTGTCATAGCTGAGGGGGAAAGTTCAATTACTGTGCCTATGTAATTGTCCATTTTAAATCATTTTATGTAAAGATTGAGTATTGAATGGATTCGTCATACTCAGAATGAAACTGGTGCAGATGAAATTCCTGTAAAGGGTCATTAGTTTTACTGCTTTTGCATTTGCTATAAAAGCATTTTAAGCACCAAGATTTGGGATAGGTGAGCTTATTATCAACCAAATAAGGATGGAGGAGCTCCCTGATGG
This sequence comes from Hipposideros larvatus, assembly GCA_031876335.1. Lineage (NCBI taxonomy): Eukaryota > Metazoa > Chordata > Mammalia > Chiroptera > Hipposideridae > Hipposideros > Hipposideros larvatus. The sequence continues at coordinate 129,264,084 of CM063088.1, read as the reverse complement.
GTTAAAAGCAATTTGTTTTTTAGTTTATAATTTAGGGAAATTTAAAAAAATTTCAGTCTCCTTGTTTTCTAGGGGTAATTAGATACTGCTCTTCCACTGTTAAAACTCATTTGCTTTCTAGATTCCAATGTCCAATATATTTTAATGGGTTTCTTTATATCAACCCTATTTTTCCAGTCATTACCACCCATGTGCTAATCAAACAATTATCTTGTCATTCATTTTATAATATATTCTGTAAAAAACCATAAATCCTTTCAGAATTAAGGGATACAATTATATTCAGATCATAAACATTATTTTATTGAAAATCTGATGAATCATTTGAGTAAAACAAAAGCCAAAATAGTAAATATCATTCTGTGTAAATGAAGGGAGTATTTAAAAATTATTGAAATATTAAAAATCCACATATGTTGCTTTTACAGCTAGAGATTCTTGATAAAGTCAGCTGTGAGCAATTTTAAATGATGTATTTCAACAGCTGCCCAATATTATTTTCTTACTTTCTGATCAATAAATTATCATTTCTTCATTATGTAATGTGGTCACTCAACATTATTAATACCTAAACTTAACATTCAATTTGGGAAACTTCACCATTTTTTTTAAGGTATTGTGAATGTCTTTGGCAAAACTTTAAGGACTCTAATTATGAAGATTAAGAGACTAGGGATTCATGCACTAGCAGCCAACTTTTGATTCCCACCCGCTCTGAGGAAACCCTTAGCTGCCAAGCCAACCATTCTGACAAAGGGCAGCATGAGCACTCAAGAACAGTGTGCCCCACCGGGAGCCACTGCCTTTGCTCTGCAGACCAGAGTCAAAGGCCAGGGCACTGCATACACTGTCTCGGCCACATTCATTTAACATTTTTATTGAAATATATCTAACATACAATATTATATTAGTTTAAAGTATACATCATAGTTGTTCAACAGTACTTACCTAGCACAATACAGAGTTATTATTATATTATTGATTACATTCCCTATGCTGAAGAAGTGATCACCATGATAAGTCAGCAGCCATCTGACACCGTATGCTCTATCACAATATTACTGACTACTCAATATACAATGGAATATACTACCTAGCCATAAAAAAAAGAAGAAAATCTGGCCATCTGCGACAACATGGATGGACCTAGAGGGTACTGTGCCAAGTGTAATAAGCCAGGCAGCAAAAACCAAATGTCATATGATTTCATTTATAAGTGGAATCTAGGATGGCTGGTTGGCTCAGTTGGTTAGAGTACAGTGCTCATAACACCAGGGTTGCCAGTTCAATTCCCACATAGGCCAATGAGCTGCACCCTTCACAACTAGATTGAACACAACAACTTGACTTGGAGCCGATGTATCTGGGAAAAAACACTGTTCCCCCAATAAAATTTATTTAAAAAAAAAAAAGATAAGTAAAATCTAAAGAACAAAATAAACAAACAAACAAAATAGAAGCAAACTCACCACCTCTTCTTTATCAATTCATCCATTCAGGGACACCAAGGTTGCCTTCAGATCTTGACTTATGTAAATAATGCTGCAATGAACATATGGATGCACACATCCCCTCGAAGTAGCATTTTGGGTTTGTTCAGATAAATACCCAGAAGGGAGATTACCAGGTCCTTTTTTGTCTCTTGTATAGTCTTTGTTTTAAAGTCTATTTTGTCTGCTATTAGTATTGCTATCCCAGCTTTTTATTTGTTTTTTTGTTTGTTTGTTTCCATTTTCATGAGATATATTTTTCAATCCCTTACTTTCAGTCTATGTGTACCTTTTGATCTGAAGTGAGTTTCTTGTAGGCAGCATATGTAAGTGTCTTATTTTCTTATTCATTCAGCCTCTATCTTTTTTTTCCCAGTCATTTGCAGTTTATTTTGTTAAGAAAGGTATAAAACAAAGATCTCACAACAGAAATACATAATTGAAATCATACAAAATAGGAAACATACATAAGAAAATGCAGCTTGTATGATTGAACATAAAATTTAGATCTGAGCTCCCAAAAGCAAGGCAAGTATGGAAAAAGGATTGCTGTGTAATTTTTATTATCAGGCAACATAAAATACAAAAGTCACTGAAAGAATGTCAATGTTTTGGGCATTAATGAATATAAAGGAATTTATCACATGGACACCAAAACAAGAGTAAGGACAATAAATTATATCTGAACAGTGAATTTGTAAAAAGTGCAAAAAATATTCTTCATAAAAATATTCTATCTATTCGTTTTCAATGAAAGCCAAAAGCAGATGATTAAATTAACACTGAGTGATGGTTGATGTGTGTGTGTGTGTGTGTGTGTGTGTGTGTGTGTGTGTGTGTGTGTGTGTCTTTTGTACCTAATGTCAAGCCTCAGATACCTGTTCTCTCAAGGACAAGAAATAGTGTGTTCCTTAAATAGTCTTTGTCAAATACCTATTTTCTTGCCTAGGATTTTGACAGGATCTACAAAGTCACCAATTCAAAGTTACAATTTCTGTTCATAGCCTAATGTACAAACAGATGAAGAATCGATACCTTGCTGATAGAAAAAGGAGCATATTATTTGGATCCTTACCAGGCACATATCATGCTTTCATGCTTTCTAGTCTCTCTTCTAGATCCTCTCATCTTCATTCTACTCTGTTCTCTCCACCCCCTTTCAAACTGAACAGTAGTCTACCTAGCCAAGGTAAATCTTAATAAGCCTGGGTACTTCTCAGATTCTCCCTCAACACACCATTTCTTTCCGCAGAGTTGCTAACGGAGGCCCAGGGGAGATGCTCAATCCTCTGTGACTATAGGTTGATGGGAAAGAAATGAGTAAAAGCCAGTGGTCAACAAGAAATTCCTCCTGTGGAATATAGAACAAAGCTAGAACTACTCATCCATTAACACTTTTGTACTAAATAGTCTATAATTCTAGTGTCTCAGAGGTAAAATATATGTATCTATTCGATACATTTTACGCTTTTCACAGAATACTACTGAGATTTAGCATCTTTTTTTCTTTTAATTATTTTTTATTATGAAATACACATTTTTTAGAATTAGTTTCAGCTGTACAACACAGTGCAATAGTTATACCTTGAAGTGACAACCTCCCTTCCCCAATCCGCTGCCCCACTTCCCCCCAATATCATACATATCTATTACAATTCCCTTGACTCCACTCCCACGCTATATTCCACGTCCCATGACTATATATATATATATATATATATATATATATATATATATATATATATATATATATATTCACTTATAGTTGACACGCAATATTATACAACTTCAGCTTCAGGTGTACAGTGCAGTGATCAAGCCTCTTCCCCATCCATGATGCGGTCTCCCTAGCAAGACATGTGCCCACCTGACACCCCACAAAATATTCACAACACCATCAATTACATTCCTCGAACTGTCTTCCACGTCCCTGTGACAACACTGCAGCTACGTATTTATGCAGTCCAACCCCCTCCTCCTCTCCCCCATTCCACCCCCTCCCAACCAACAGCCATCAGTTGCTCCTCCATATCTCTGAGACCACCTCTGCCCACTTCCCTCATTCATTTAGTTTTTTAGATTCCACATATAAGTGAAATCATATGGTATTTGTCTTTCTCCGACTGACTTATTTCACTTAACATAATAGTCTCTAAGTCCATCCATATTGTCCCAAATGGTACGATTTCATTCTTCTTTATAGCAGAGTAATACTCCATTGTATAAATGTACCACAGTTTCTTAATCCAGTCATCTACCGATGGTCAGCCCCTATCTTTTGACTGGAGCATTTAATCCATTTACATTGAAAGTTATTGTTGATAAGTCTATGTAGTTATTGCCATTTTATTATTCATATATTTTTTTTTCACCTTAAAGAAGTCCCTCTAAGACTCCTTGTAATACTGGTTTGGTGGTGATGAACTCCTTCAGCTTTTTTTTGCCTGGGAAGCTCTTTATCTGTCCATTGATTCTAAATGCTAGCTTTGCTGGGTAAGGTAATCTTTTTTTTTCTTTTTTTTTTTAAATTTTATTGTTAGTTTCAGGTGTACAGAACAATGCAATAGTTACCCTTTTCACCCTCACAAAGTAACAACCCCCCTCCCCCCATCCACTGCCCTCCCACCCCCGATATCATGCTTATCTATTACAATTCCATTGAATCCGTTTCCGCACTCTACTCCATGTCCCGAGGTTATATGTATATATAATTATAGTTGACATACAGTATTATTCAACATCAGTTTCAGAAATACAATGTGGTGGTCAGGCCTCTACATCAACTATGAAGTGGACTCCCCAAAATGACATTGGTCCATCTGGCCCCCTAAGAAATGCTTACAACATTATTGATTGTATTCCTCGGACTGTCTTTTTCTATGCCTGAGGCCATATTGCAATTACCAATTTGTATTGTCTCATCCCTTCCCCTCTCCTTCACCCCCACCCCCTCCCAACTAACAACCCTCAGTTCTTCCTCTGTGTCTCTGAGACTATCTCCATCCACTTCTCCCATCCATTCAGTTCTGGGTAAGGTAATCTTGATTGTAGGTTCTTGCTTTTCATCACTTTGAATATTTCCAGCCAATCCCTTCTGGTCTGCAAAGTTTCTGTTGAGAAATCCGCTGCCAGTCTTATGGGCGCTCCCTTGTAGGTAACTGTTTTTCTCTTGCTGCTTTTAAGAGTCTCTCTTTGTCTCTGACCTTTGGTATTTTAATTATGATGTGTCTTGGTATTGGCCTCTTTGGGTTCATCTTATTTGGGACTCTCTGTGCTTCCTGAGCTTGTATATCTATTTCCCTTGCCAGCTTAGGGGAGTTTTCTGTCATTATTTTTTCAAATGAATTCAATTTCTTGCTCTCTGTCTTCTCCTCATGGTACCCCTATAATGCAAATGTCGGTCTGCTTGATGTTGTCCCAGAAGCCCCTTAAACTTTCCTCACCTTTTTTGGATTCTATTTTCTTTTTGCTATTCTGGTTAGGTGTTTTCTGCTACCTTATCTTCTAAATAACTGATTCAATCCTCTGCTTTGTTTAATCTACTGTTGATTCCCTGTAATGTGGTCTTCATTTCCATTATTGTAATCTTTATTTTTGACTAGTTCTTTTTTATGTTTTCTATCGCTATCTTTATGTTTTCTAGCTCTTTGTTGAAGTTTTCCTGAGATCACTGAGCATCCTTAAAGCTGGTGTTTTGAACTCTGCATCTGGTAGATTGCTTGTCTCCATTTAGTTTAGTTTTTTTTATGGAGCTTTGTTCTGTTCTTTCATTTGGGACAGGTTTCTTTGTCTCCCCATTTTGGCCACCTCCCTGAATGTGTTTTTATGTATTTGGTAGTGCTGCTGTGTCTCCTGGTTTTAGTAGAGTGGCCTTATAGAGTAGGTATACTGTGGGGCCCAGTGTTGCAGTCTCCCTGGTCACTAAAGCAAGGTGCTCCAATTGTGTCCCTTATGTGGGTTGTGTGTGCCTTTCTGTAGTAGTTGAATCTTGGTTGCTCTTTACATGTCAATGTGAGGGATTGACACTTGTACTCACTGGTTGTGAGGACTGCCCATGACTACAGTGGAAGAAGTTGTGGTGCAGAAGCTGACCCTACAGAGCAGGATCTGCCTCAGCAGGGTTCTGGTGCCTGCCCATTCACCCCTTGGGTGTGTCGTCCTTGGAGGTGGCTGGGTGATGCTGCAGCTTGTTTCAAAGCTGGCCACTATATGTGTCAGCCCCAAAGCCATCTGGGAGGGGACCCACTGCAGGTAAAATTCAACAGGGCCACCTGGTAGGAACCACAAAGAAATCCGCAAATGGCTACCTCCTGTGCCATACTTGGAAGTGATTCGAGAGGGCAAGCCTCAAACCAAGACCAGCTGCCACTACTGCCAGGCTTAGGGCTGCTCAGCCAGAGGTAGGGGAGATGCTCAAGCCAGATGTTGCTTGTCTGAGTCTGTAAACCTTTGAGATACCCTAGGAAAGTCTGCAGCATGAGCCAAGGCAGGCAGTTTGTACACAAGAAAACCACTGGAAGTGGTTTGAGTGTGCCTGAAAGTTGGGTGGGGCAGGGTCTCAGAATCTCAGGGCATGGTGAATAAACACTGTCAACCAGGTTGATGGAGACTCAGATATGGTAGCCACCTTCGTTTGCATGCCAGAAAGGGGTAGGGCTTAACAAAGAAACAATGGCTTCCACTAACTCCTCCATCCAAGAGAAAGTTGCCCCTCCAGCTCTCATCCTGAAGCTAGACATCTCAGTCCCCTCCCCACCCCCCACCTGTACCATCCCCCTGTATGTCCCTGCTCCCACTCCAACTGCTGCCCCAGCTCTGGAGCTCAGAGCCAGTGATTCCATTGGTGAGTAAGTCTGTGCTTGGTCCCTATAAGAGGAGCACCTGGGACTCCAGCCACTGCCCACCTGTCTCACTCAGACACAATTTCCACTGGTTTTCACAACCAGAAATTATGGGGACTTCTTTCCCTGACACTGAAACCCTGGGCTGGGGAGGGGTTGAGACCCCTCGCTCGTCAGGGAGGCAACTCCATGGCTGAGATATTCCTCCTGATTTTTAATGGCCCCACACGGGTGTGGGACCAGCTCGTTCTGCGTTTCTGCCCCTCCTACCTGTCTAAGGTGGCTTCTTCTTTATGTTTGTAGTTGTAGGGCTTCAGTTCAGCAAGATTTCAGGTGATCTCAATGATGGTTGTTTTGAAGGTTAGTTGTAATTTTGATGTGGTCAATAGAGAAGATAAGCACAGCATTTACCTACTATGCCATCTTGACTAGAACTCAGCCAGAGGTTGGCCATATTTATTTTTAAACATGACTTCTGTCACCCCCAGTCCACTAAAAGGGAACATGCCAAAGTGGTCCATCTGTAGCATTTCTGATAACTGTGCTCTGTCTTAGCTTCATGGATATTAGCACCTGCTATATTTCCTTAATTTGTCTGAAATTCACCTCACAGTCTCTTTCCCAAACTTTTCCTCCCTTGACCTTCTACTTTTCAGGGTTCTTCTTGCCTTCTATTCTTATCACTCAACTCTAATGTCCTCTTGTGGCTTCAAATATGACTTCAGGAACATATCTTCAACCTTTGTCTTCTGCTGGTCTCATTGCTGGGCAGTAGGTAGTTATCCAAATGCTAGCCAGCCATCTTCACTTGTATTCCCATCTCAGGCATCTCAAACTCACTGTGTTCAAAACAAACCTCAAGATTTTAACCTCATCAAAACTGTGTCTCCTTTTGGATCCCCCTTCTCCCACTTAAGGAAACCATCGCTCATTAAGTTGCCAGCAAGTCTTCTCCTCTCCTATTCCTTCAATAATATGGTAAATTACAAATAAAATGGGAGAACCACTCTGAAAATAGTTTGATAGTGTCTTTAAAAACAAAATATGCAACTACCATACCAACTTGCACCTGCACTCCTAGACATTTACGGCAGAGAAGTGAAAACTATCTTCTCACAAAAACATATACACAAATATTTGTAGAAGATTTATTCTTACTAGCCAAAAACTGGAAACTAATCAGATGTCCTTCAATGGGTGAATGGTTGAACTGTAGCAAACCCATACCATGGAATATTAGTTAGTAACCACAAGAAGAAACTATTGATACATGCAACACTTTGGAAGAATCTTCATTTGATTATGCTGAATGAAAAAAAAAGCTAATCACCAAAAGTTATATACTCTATGACTCCATTTACATAACATTCTTGCATTGGTGGTATAGTGGTGAGCATAGCTGCCTTCCAAGATAGTCTATTTAATGAATGGTACTGGGAAAATTGGACTGACACGTGCAAAAAAATGAAAATGGACCACCTACTTACACCATATACAAGAACGAATTCAAAATGGATTAAAGACTTAAATGTAAGACCTGAAACCATAAAACTCCTAGAAGAAAACATAGGGCGTAAATTTGCAGACATTACCCTCAGTAATATTTTTACTGAGATATCCCCTCGGGCAAGGGAAATAAAAGAACACATTAACATATGGGATTACATCAAACTGAAAAGTTTTTTCACAGCAAAGGAAATCATCAATAAAACAAAAAGGCAGCCTACTGAATGGGAGAAGATATTTGCCAAGGATATATCTGATTCGGGGTTAATATCCAAAATTTATAAAACACTCATTCAATTCAACAACAAAAAAACAAACAATCTAACTAAAAAATGGGCAGAGGATATGAAGAGACATTTCTCTAAAAAGGACATACAGATGGCCAACAGGCATATGAAAAAATGTTCAATATCACTAATCATTAGGGAAATGCAAATAAAAACCACAATGAGATACCATTTCACTCTGGTCAGAATGGCTATCATCAATAAATCAACCAACAACAGGTGCTGGCGAGGCTGTGGAGAAAAGGGAGCCCTGGTTCACTGTTGGTGGGACTGCAGATTGGTGCAGCCATTATGGAAATCAGTATGGAGATATCTCAAAAAACTGGAAATGGAACTACCGAATGACCCAGCAATTCCACTCTTGGGTATCTATCCAGAGAAACCCAAGATGCTAATTCAAAAAAATATATGCACCCCTATGTTTATTGCAGCGCTATTCACAATAGCCAAGACTTGGAAACAACCGAAATGCCCATCGGTAGATTACTGGATTAAGAAACTGTGGTACATTTATACAATGGAGTATTACTCTGCTACAAAGAAGAATGAAATCGTAACATTTGTGACAATATGGATGGACCTAGAGACTATTATGTTAAGTAAAATAAGTCAGTCAGAGAAAGACAAATACCATATGATTTCACTTATATTTGGAATCTAAAAAACTGGATGAAAGAGCAAAGTAAAGAGAAGTGGTCTCAGAGATGTAGAGAAACAACTGATGGCTGCTATTTGGGAGGGGATGGGGAGAAGGGAGAAGGGAACGGGATTAGACAGCATAAATACATAACTACAATATTGCCACAGGGACATGAAAGACAGTTTGAGTAATATAATTAATAGTGTTGTAAATATTTTGTAGTGTGTCAGATGGTCACATGTCTTGCTAGGGAGACTGCATCATGGATGGGGTATAGGCTTTATCACTGCACTGTACACCTGAAGCTGATGTTGTATAATACTGTATGTCAACTATAAGTGAATATATATATATATGGTCATGGGATGTGGGGTATAGTGTGGGAGTGGAGTCAAGGGAATTGTAATAGATACATATGATATTGGGGGGGAAGTAGGGGCGGTGGATTGGGGGAGGAGGGTTGTCACTTCGAGGGGTAAAATGTATAACTATTGCACTGTGTTGTACAGCTGAAACTAATTCTAAAAATGTGTATTTCACAATAAAAAATAATTTAAAAAAAAACAAAAAAAAAGTGTAAGATGATCCCTGAATGTCATACATTCTTGGTTGTTACTTTTGGAATTCTTTCCCACCACGTAGCACTGTTTAGGATTCTAACAGTTAGTTGCTGCTCACAGAGATAATGTGCCTTTCCAAAATTCCTATCACAGTTTCTGTATTCAAAATATCTGGTTAGAAAAATATCATTTGGAATGTCACTAGCAAGCTCTTAAAATAAATGCTAAAGGAGAAATATGAGAATAGGCACATTTTCAGTTTAAAAAAAATCAGAGACAGTAGGTGCTAAATGCAGAAATCTAACTAGAAATTAATTGATTGCCATTTGGTGTTTGACATTGTTCTTCACTCCACATTAACAGCCTTCTTTAAGCTGAAGATAATTTACTCCCTTAAGATATTAGCTAAGTCGATTAATATAAAAATGAATAAAATCAAGATTATTTTTAAAATATGGTAACATTTGTTGTACATGAGTTGAGACATGAAAAATGGAAATGAATTCTCAGAGCCTTTTTTTTTTACAAAAACTTGGGAAGCAATAGGTGTACAGATTCCATATTTCAAAACAAAAGTCTTTTCTGTGATGAATGCATGTGTCAAATGCCATCTTATTGAAACTCCTCTGTAAGATAAATATCATTTTCATGGCATAAATTGAAGGCAATCTGATAAGAAATCTGGAATGTGGTGGGAAAAACAAATCATGCTAACATCTAGAAAATTTTACTGGTATCTAAGTATTTATGCATAATATCCTGTGTAAGTCATATCTGATATCTGGGATCTTGGATCAGCATTAGCTTCATTCATTACTAGAAAAATTGACTGCCTAGCTACCAAAGGAAAAAAAAATCAAAATCCATAATATGAATTACTAAGCTTTACACACACACACACACAAACACACACACACACACACACACACACACCTCAATAGTGCTAATAACTTCTTAAAATAAATGAGAAATTTTGGCATAGATTATAAGTACTTCAGTTATCTACTACAAAATAACGCTGCATTAACAAGCCACCTCAAAAACAGTGCCTTAACGCAGTAAGCTTTTATTCAGCTCCCAGCTTTGCTTTTGGACTGACCTCAGCTGAGCTGTTTTGCAGAGGACCTCACTCATGGGGCTGGCAGTTGGCTGGCTCTGGGATAGGGCACTAGAGTGCCTCACCCTGTGTCCTTTGTCCTCTGTCCTCTATCAGGGTAGTGTGGCTATGTTTCTTGGTCATGGCAGAAGTGCAAGAATGAATGAGGCCCTCACTCTGACACCCAATGGAGCTGAGCGTGGCAACAACCCCTGTTGAGTCTCAGATGAGGCCACAGCTCCTGCTGATGCCAGATTATAATCTTGTGAGAAGTTCGAGCATATGAGTGAATCCCCCCCACTGAAGGAGGAACAGGACTCCAATGACTGGTCTTTATTTCTAAGACCATCACAGCAGTGCTTGGAAGAATCATGTATCTTGCGGCCCTTTCTTTTTCTTGAAAAAAGAAGAGAACACATCATTTTAGTGATTTAATGTTTCCTGCCATTTTTTACAGGGCTTCCTTTTACATTAGTGGATCAGTTGTCTAAACTGATATTTTTGCCATCACTTCTTCCACTCTTGCTTTTGGCATTTGTCTTTACTCATTATTTGTGTGTTTGCTGATGCTCAGTGCCCCGCACTGGTTTTTGTCATATAAATATAAATATGAGGTGTGATCAAAACACATGGTGAATGCTGCTGCTGAGTGCCATCCAAAAGAAAGGCAGGGATCATCAATATGATGAAAGGCAGCGCATCAAACCTTAACAACCGTGTGTGACAAGTTTCATCCTCCATCATGACAACACTCCATGTCACACATCGTTTCTAGTATATGGCAGTTTCTTCAAATAAAAACAATACGGTGTGTTTTCATCCACCTTATTCACCGTACCTGGCACCGTACGATTTCTGGCACTTTCCCAAAGTCAAAATGATTCAGGACATCGAAGCAGCCATGACAGTGCAACTAAAGACACTCACAAAAGAGGACTTTCAGAACTGCCTCAGACAGTGGCAAGAATGATGGGATACGTGTGTTCAAAGTGAGGGGGGAGTATTTTGAGGGGGGTTAACGGCAATGTGTCTTTTAGTAATAATGTGTTTTTTTTATTTAAACATTCACCATATTTTTGTTTTTAAGATTTTATTGGGGAATTGGAGAAAGGGAACAGTGTTGGGGAATTGGGGGAGGGGAAGAGCCAAGTTGTTGTCCTTCAATCTTAGTTGTGGAGGGCACAGCTTGCTCAGTTCCAAGTCCAGTCGCCATCTGGCTACCCTTCGGCAGCTCACGGCTGCTCAGCTCAAGGTGCCATGTTCAATCTTAGTTGCAGGTGGGCATAGCCCACTATCCCATGTGGGAGTCGAACCAGAAACCTTGTTGCTAAGAGCACATGCTCTAACCACTGAGCCATCCGGCCGCCCTCACCATATATATATATATATATATATATATATATATATATATATATATAATCTCCCCATCAGGCTGGCAATGCTCTTACCACTGAGCCATCCGGCCACCCTCACCGTATTTTATATATATATAATCTCCTCATCAGGCTGGCAAGCAGTAGCCTGAATCTTTCAATTCTTCTGAACTTCTACTGCACAACCAGGTTCAATCATATCCAAGTGTCCCTAGATACTATCACACATAAAACATTCTATTTTACTCAAAATAAAGTTAAAAAACAGACACAATCACAAAATGGTAGGTCAATAGAAACTTATTGTTTGCTTTTTCCCCTTTTCAATTTCCTGGAAGTATCCCTCACAAGTTAGAGCTTCACCTTGGGGAGTAGAGCAGGCTTGTCTCTTTTTTTCCCAAACTTTCAGTCCTAATATTGTGAGTCCTTAGTAGTAGTGCCAGGAGTTAACTCTCTATTTCTCTGGAGACTAATGACACCAACAGCATGGACTTCTAGGGGCCAGCCATGGCCCTCTAAAATGTTTAGAGTGAGCTGATAGGATCTTTTACTCCAGGTTTTTACTGTACATGAAATAAAATTAACTTTAGCATAGATTTTGAGGTATCATTACTATTATAAATATGAAGATATTTATTAAATTATTTGGCAATATCTTTTACAGCAAACATTTCATAAAAAAAGAAAGAAAGAAAGAAATCTGACACCAGGGTTTGGCAACCTTTAGAATCTGGGCTTCGAACCCCCATTCTCCTGCAACATTAGAAACAGGACGAAGAGATGGCCAGTGCTCATCATCAGGGGCTGGATAGCTGGCTTAATAGCATTTATTAACTGCAGCAACAGCAGTCACCACAGCGGCAATAGAAGTGATCGATGACCTGCCTTCAGGCACAATGCCACTGATAATTGATCCCCAGTCATCGCTGAGGAGGGGTGTTGGTTTCTGCATTGTAAAATATGCCCTTTTGAAGGTCACACTATTAAACTTTTACAATCTGGTTTTTGGTTTTTTTTTTGTGGTCTTAACATTAGGCTTTTTATGCTTCCAAACAATGCCGGCTTTTCAGTTAGCGTTGACAGGAATCCTTTTTCTGTCACATCAGAAGACACAGGCATAGATGCAGAAAGGTGCTGTTCAGATTCACAAAATCTAATTCTAACTCTGTGACTGGAACAGCGCAGACCAGGCTCCTGCACCTCCCCTCTTCCCTCTCCATGGCACCAGCCGCTCACGAAGATTAACGATACCCTTACAGCATCGTTCTCGCGGCCGCAGAACGTCGACATCTCACTCACAGAAACCCCTCTCTTACCACTTATTGGGATTAGTTTTCCCTCCTTTCCTCCTTAATGACTTTCATAGGTTGTTTCCCTCATTAATTTAATAATGGAAGTACTTTGGTTTAATATAGCAGAGTCAATACAGTGAGAATTAGTCTGTGCCTGATCAATGCCTACCAGAAACACGCTAGAAATAATATTGCTATAAATTCTAGTGCAGTTTATTTCAGCAGGCTTCCACCTGTTTTAAGTTTTTCTTTTTTCCTATTTTTAATAACACAGTGAGAAAAATTAATAGCAACGAAACAAATGTGCCTCTAAACACAATCATTGTAAGAAAGACTCTGATGGATCTCATCATTGTATCTTTTTACAGAGATGTTACTGAGAATGTGGTTGGTTCATAGTGTCACAATGTGTCCTCTTATGGCCACCAACACCACCCCTCAGGGAAAAATCTACTTGGGCCTAGGACCATGGTATTGTACTCATCCTGAACAATGGCTTCTTTTTAACCTTATAAACATTATTAAGGGGCCTGAGCTGGCCAGAAGCTGAGAGAGAGACAACTCTGTGGTTCAACGAAAGCAGTGGTTCTCCCGCCTAATCTAAACGAGGTCTGACTATTAAGTTCACGAACTTGCCACTGTGCACTTACATTGGCAGCACTGTACAAACAGCTCGGTACAGTTTCATAACCTTGGTATATCAGTGTCTCACAGCTGTGTTCCTGTCGATATGCAGCAGTGTCTTGCTGAGTGGCGATCATTATTGTTGTTGTGAGTTTTTGTGTACCAACACGAAAATGCCTGAGCTTAAATTAGAGCAATGAACAAGCATTAAATTTCTTGTTAAACTTGTCAAGAGTGAAAGTGAAATCAGGAACATATTAGTCCAAGTTTATGGGGATAATGCCATGAGGAAAACGGCAGTGTACAAATGAATTAAACATTTTTCTGAGGGGTGAGAACATGTCACTGATGAAGAGAGGTCAGAGCGGCCAGTAAAGGGCAGAACTGACTAAACCATTGCAAAAATTTGTCGAATTGTGTGTCAAAATCATCAGCTGACTGTGAGAAGCATAGCAGACCAGAGAAACATTGATAGAGAAACACATAAACATTGATAGAGAAACATCGATAGAGAAACAATTAGGAAAATCTTAACTGAAAATCTTGGCATGAGATAGGTGTGTGCAAAAATGGTCCCAAAGGAGCTCACGGGTGAACAAAAGCAAAGGAGAGTCGAAGTTTGCTGAGACTTTTTGGAGAGGCAAGATAATGTTTTGGGCCATGTTATCACTGGTGATGAAATATGCATGTACCAATACAACCCTGATACAAAGCGTCAAAGTGCATAATGGAAGTCAGCCAATTCTTCTCGACCAAAAAAGTTCTGTCAATCCAAATTAAGAGTCAAAACAATGTTGTTAACCTTTTTTGACATCAGAGGGATTATTCATTATGAATTTGTACCAACTGGACATGTTAACCAAGTTTACTATGTACTAAAAAGGCTGCGTGAAAAAGTTTAACGACCTGATCTTTTCACCAACAGTTCAAGGCTCTTGTATCAGAACAATGTACCAACTCACAAGGCACTGTCTGTGAGGGAGTTTTTAGCCAGTAAACAAATAACTGTATTGGAACAACTTCCATACTCACCTGATCTGGCCCACAGTGACTTCTTTCTTTATGGAAAGATAAAATAAATATTGAAAAGAAGACAATTTGATGACATTCAGGACATCAAGGGTAACATGACAGCAGCTCTGATGGCCGTTCCAGAAAAAGAGTTCCAAAATTGCTTTGAAGGGTGGAGTAGGCACTGGCATCGGTGCATAGCTTCCCAATGGGGAGTATTTCGAAGGTGACCATAGTGATATTCAGCAATGAGGTATGTAGCACTTTTTCTAGGATGAGTTCACAACTGTAATTGTCAGACCTCATAGATTAGATTTCAAATTCTTAAAAATTTAACTTTGCAAGGTCCCCATCCTAGGGAACCAATCAAATCATACTTTAAGGGTGAAGGTGTCTGGGAATCTTTATTTTTAACCTACCTAAATCATTTTAATATGCAATTATGGTTAAGAAGCAGACAGCAACTAAGTATATTCATTATCAGGAATGCATTTTAGTCACATACTTATGCGAGTCTCCAGTTTTGTTTTATCATCAATTTTAACATGTTATCTAACTGTACTGTACACATTCTTACAAGCTGCCTTATGTAATTTTCATAGTTAAATAAATAGTACAGCATGGTTGACATGAACAAAGATGATTATGCTCAAGAAAAAATTTGCCTTTGGACCTTGAACTAGGAATCCAGACTACGAAATTCCCTATGCTGCCTTATCTGTCATTAAATTAATTTAGAAGACAAATAATTATAGAGTGATTTAAGTTTTGTGTCATTTTTTATGCTGGGTAATATTTATTAAAATCTAAAATATGAATAATAAAATGCCATAGAGTGCTTCCTAATAAAGACTGTATGTATAAAATGTAACAAAATGGGGCCAGCCGAGTGGCTCAGTTGGTTAAGAGTTAGCTTAAGAGCGCAAGTCTGAGCAATAGGACTGCCAGTTGGATTTCCACATGGGTCAGTGATGCTGCATCTGAGCTGAGCTGCTGCTGAGCTGCCAACAGGTGGCAGGATGGCTCAGCTGGTGAGAGCACATGTTCCTAACAACAAGACTGCCTGTTCGATGGTGGGCTATGCCCGCCTGCAACTAAGATTGAACTCTGCACCTTGAGCTGAGCTGTCACCCGGATGGCTCAGTAGGTAGAGTGTGTGCACTTAACAACAAGGCTGCTGGTTTGATTCCCACATGGGATGGTGACTACGCCCACCCGCAACTAAGATTGTAACACAGCACCTTGAGCTTAGAGGCCATGAGCTGCCGAAGGGCAGCCAGATGGTGACTGGCGCCCTCCACAACTAAGAGTGAAGAACAACAACTTGGCTGGTCCCCCTTCCCAATTTCCTAGCACTGTTCCCCTCCCCCAATTCCCCAATTAATATATATATATATATATATATATATATATATATATATATATATATATATATTATAACAAAGTGGAATTGAGATAAAAATATCTTGCACCTAATAATTGGTACAAATGAAGCAGAACTCAGAAAAAAAATGTCAGTTATTTATTCTTCCCCTATAACAATATTTTCGATACTGCATGAAGCCACAAATGTACTCACTTTACCCCAAATAGTAACGTTAAATCAAGAAAGCTGCAACTGATAATATAAAATTCATGAGAACAGAAGTTCGGCCTAACTTTTACTGAAATATCCTCCAAATCTAGAATAGTGCTTGTGTACTCAATACACATTTGTTAAATGTGAAAATGAATATGATCTCCACATGAGCACATATAAACACAATAAATGACTCTTATTTTTACCCATATATTCATGGGTATATGTATATAAATATTTATGCTTAAATGCAACATAAATATAAGCATATATATAAATATTTATACTCAGATATACATATAAATATTAAACTAAAATATATAAATAAAATATATAAAATCTATGCATGTAAATATTTATGCTTAGGTGTAATTTTTATGTAAAATATAAGCACCTACATGTACACATAGACACACAGAATTAAAAATAATATTTATCCAAACTGGAAAGAAATGTAATATATTTAAAGGTGATTAGTTACACAACTTAGAGAAAAAGGAGGAAATGCCCTTCCATCTTTTCATAGGTTTCAAAGTTAGCATTCTGCTTTCAAATAATAGAAAAAAATTCTGTATGACAGAGTAAGAATTATGCTGCATAACTTATAATGTTACCATGAAAAAGTATACTAGTCAAGTTAAAATAGCATCCACTGATGGTGTTTTTAAAATAATATTTTCATGAAAGGAGATAGAAAAATATGAGATTCCATTTCAGGCTAAAAGCCTATTTTCTATTCAGCGGCCACTTAATAGAGCAGTCTTGCATCAGTAAAGCAAAAAACATCAGCAGATGGTCACCTTTCATTCCTTAATGGACCTGGGTGCCAAGCATTCTGAACTCTGTACTTGGGAGGGTTCCAATTGATTTAGGACAGCTTCACTTCAAATGGAAGTCTGCCCTTCCTTACCTTAGCTGCTCAGAGTTTTAAAGAACAGTTTCCCAAAACAGAAAAAGAAAAGAAATTAGAAAAACAGAAATGATTTTATTTGTGTAGTTTTTAATTAACGGCTCCTTTTTGGAAAACATTGGTTTTAGCTTGTGTATTTGATGGAGATGCCCAGAACATGACATCTAAAACCAAGAAACCTTACTTGGGTTTGTAATCAACCCAAACACATCAACCTCCCCACATTTTGCCATCACCTAAGAGTCTCAGGCATGTCTTCATATAATCTAGAATTCATGTGAAAGAAAGCTTGTAATACATAGTGAAGTGTACTGTTAGGGTAACGTGCTAACTCTGCTTTTGTCCTAAATAGAGGACTGAGCCCACCCCCTTTCTTCCAAGTCTTAGTGAATGGGTCAGTGTGTAGACCTGACACTTCAGAGCCACATGAGAAAAACAAGGTCCAGACATGGGGTTCCTGGCCAGTGACTTCACACTGGACACAGATTCTCCCCTTTTCTTCCACCAGCACCTCGGGCTCTTACACCATCTCATGCATGGAGGCCCTGGCTGGGGTGACAGAGGCTGTCTCCCAGGTGAAATGTGAGGCTGTGAGTTTACCTCTCCACTCCAGGCAAAACAAAGCAACTTGTTGTTGAGTCTGTTCAGTAAAAAAAGCTGACCTAGCCAGACATGGGAAGAAATTGAACTATAATTAGAATTTATATTTCCACAAAAGATTTTGCTCCAATACAGACTTAGTGTCACACCATATATTCAGTTAATTCATACAAGGTAAGCATCTTAGAGATGTCAGGAACCTTAGATTGGCTATCTTTGCCAGTACATAGTATGTTTCATGTTTTGGCGGATGGAAGTCCAGATATGGGAAATGACACAGGTTCTAAATGCATTTCGGATGGAGCCAGGACTAGAATTTGCACTTTTAAAGTAGTTCACTGCCTCTCTCCATGGGAACGTTTAGTGTTCAAACCTCACTAACTCCATTCCAGCAAAACTGATCTTTTAATTTAACTAGAACCTTATACCATTTTTTCTTTTGTGTGTTATTTCTATATGAACTTTTGATAGACTTGGAAAAAATATAAACTCATCTTCAGGAGGTGGACTGTATTTTTTTAATCTTTCCAGATGAGGCATTAACATAATAAAAAAGAAACAAGGATGTACAGCTGTTGAAATACATCTTAGCCCTCATAAGTTAATGTAACTCACCCAAAGAAGGTTATAAAAACAATCTTTCCAGGAAACAGTGTCTGTCTAATGATTAGAATTAAAGATGCCAACTGCTGAACAGAGTTGGAAATGCCAAGGTCTGCCATACCTTTACATGATGATTGAAAAATACTCTAAAGTTAGGAAGAATTACTAGTCCTAGTTCAGTAAACAACATTCATTGATGCCTTATAAACAGATGAAAGGTGGTCAGTAATGTACATTTAGCAATGTACAACATTTCTAAGTCAGATAGCTCAATCAGAATAAGACACTGTAGTACATAATCTAGTACAGGTGTAAACAGGCTGTGAAAGTGGCATGCTTTACATATCACTTCTTAAAAAACAGGAACTGAACAGGTTCTCAACTGCATTAAGGCACTTGTCACATGAAGCAGTGATGGAAATATTTTTTTGTTACAACTAGGGGGAAATTGCTTTTGAAATCTGTCATAAGCACAGTATGGTAGCATTTGAAAAGATGTCTATCTTTTCAGTAGCATCATTATTCACAAGGCCTGCCCAGTAAAGTCCACAGTCTTCATTTATCCTGACAAGCAACAAGAAGAGTCTAGAATCGACAGTATATCAAGCAGGACAGCAGAAGCTAAACAAGTAATAATAGGGAGGACATGTTGATAAGATAGGCTGGAAATTAAAGATAGCTGTTGAATGAACTATTTACTCAATATTCTGTTTAACTTTAAAATTTTAAATAAAAATATGAGATTTGGGGTATATTTAATAAAGCTTAAGAGGGTCAAACACCACCTAGTTTGAGCTGCATAGTTTTGCTTTTGTTGGATACCTGGCAGCCCATCGCTGTATCTACCAACAGGCCATCCATGGGCTGAGCTCAGGGTCCAATCTGGCATGACAGCATCCTCAGTGAACAGTGATCTGGAGCTTTAAACAAAGGCATCTTATAAGGAAGACCAAGTCTGAATGTCAGTGCAGGCCGACACCCAGAACCTCCTAAGCCCTACATGGGGTCAGAGCTGCCCTTAGCCCAGTGTGTTGCCTTCAGGAACCCATGTTCATTTGTCCTGTTCTCAGCCTTTTATGGTAGAGCTACCCCTCAGACGAGGACTGTGCTCCAATCTCCAGAATGCCATCACACCCATTTAGTTCTACGTATTTCCTTCCTCAAAGGGCTAAGTTTATTTCCTCATCCATCCTGGTACCACCCTGAGCCTATTCTGAATAAATTTCTCTCCTATAAACACAAATCAACTTTGCCTGACCACCACTTGAAATTTTTTTGCATTGTATGTTATTGGATAAACTTTCTGATAACTACACTTGCCTGAAAAATTTGTTGGGTTGACACTAAAGCTATCTGCTATTTCTTAGATCTGGCTTCCCAGTGAGGTAGTTTTTCTCAAATTTTAGAGTGCATCGGAATGACAGAGTGGGGTGGGGGTTAAAAATGCAGACTTCTGGGAATTGCTACAGCATTTTCTGATCAGTAGGTCAGATACATGGCCCAGAAAGCTGCAGTTTTAAAAAACATTCCAGGTGTTTCTAATGCATGTATCTCCATTATTAAATATGACACTAGAGAATTATGTGCTCTCTATACTGAGTTCATTTGCCTTATCTGAGAGTGTATTTTGATACTAGATGTGAATATGCAAATTACTAGAAATGGAATTCATTGTCTAAAGGAGACACTGGGTCTCCCTGAGGAAAGACCCTGCCATGCCAGAGCAATTGTATACAGTAATGATTCCTCCAACGCTTCTTCAGAGAAACACACACATTTACATGGGTAACAATATACTGGGGAATAACCAGACATGTTGGGAACCATTGCAGAGTATCCAAATTGCCCTCAGACCTGAGGACCTGAAGCACTGTCAAGGACCCCTCTTAGAGTGGGGGTGCACTTGGGACAAGACCATCTCCTACTGGGGCCAGTGAGTCTCTGGGACCATGCAGTGATCATTTCCCTATCCCCAGATATGTACTAGAATCAACATACTTGACATGTTAACATAGAATCTTCAAATCCATGAACGTGGTATAACTTTCATTTTATATAGCTCTTTAATTTATCTCTTCATAGTGTTATACTTTACAGTGCAGAGGTCTTGTATATCTTTTGTTAAATTTGCCCCACATACTTTATGATTTGTATACAACTCTAAATGGCATCTTTTTAAAACTCTTTTATATTTGCATTTATTTTTTCAAGTCTTTGCTACTGTAGTATAGAAATATAATTGCTTTTGTTTCTTGATCAGACACCCTGCCACCATACTATTTTCATTTGTTAGTTCTGATAGTTGTTTTGTACCTTTTAAGGATTTTATAGATAAATGAAGTGACAACTGAGAATCAAGACAATTTTACGTCTTCATTTTTGATTGCCATAACGTTTTTATTCTTTATGTTGCCTCCTTGCGTTGTCTAGATCTTCTGGAACAATTGTGAATACAAGTGATGAGAGCCTACGTCCCTGCCTTGTGTCTGATTTTAAATAATATGCTCTTGGATTGTTTTTAGTAAGTACTCTTTATCAGTTGAGAATGTTTCCTTCTATTTCTAGTTTGCTGAGGATGTGTATCATGAATATTTGTTGGATTTGGCAAGTGATTTTTCTGCACCCCTCACATTATCATGTGGATCTACTGTCTTCTTTCAGAATAATGAATGTCAAACACTTTTACATTCCTGAGATAAGAGCCATTTGGTCATGTTGTCTTTTATTTTTATATATTGCTAGATTTGATTTGCCAATGTCATAAGATTTTGTTATATGTGTTCATAAAGGATGTTAGTCTGTAATTTATTTTTTAATGTCTTTTCTAGAGCTTGATATCAGATTTGTACTAGCCCTATAACATGACTGGGAACTGTTTTCTATTCCCCTATTGTCTTAAAGAGCTTGAGTATGATTGGTATTATTTCTTTTTTAAATGTCTGATAAAATTCATCAGTTAAATTTGAACATAAAGTTTTCTTGGTGGGAAGATTTTTATTTAAAAATTTATTTTTTGAGGAGACTTCCAGTAAGATGGCAGAATAGACGGGAGCTGTGCCAACTGCCTGTCAGGATCACACCAAATTTACAAATTTATACAACATTCAACCTTGGAAGTTCCCTGAACACTAGATGAACAGAACCTCTAAACGAAGGACTTCCACGTCGAGTCTGGTAAGAGGCGCAGAGATGAGAGAGGGAGAACCCTGGGAGGGACACCTCAGCGGTGGGGAGGCTTCTTTGGTTGGGGGAGAGACCCTCCAGCCTCACACCATGCTCACCAGCCCAGAGTTACGTTGCTGGGAAGAGGAGTTCTACGATAGCTGGAAGTAGAAAATAGTGAGGACTCTCTTTGCTCAACTCGGTGAGGCTGAGGGTGGCTAGGGAACCAGTAGAGCTGGCAAACTGACTCGCTCATTGGTGAGCACGCACCCGGTTCCTGGTGGAGGGAGTAGCTTTGTGAGCGGGGCCCAGGAGCCTGCAGGGAAGGACTGAACTGAGCGCCTTTGCTGTGAGAGCTGGAGGTTTTGGGACCATTGATTCCCTGGTGTGGAGCTTGCACACGAGTAGTGCACAGGAGGGCGCCATTTTTTTCAGGGCTGGGCCCTCCCACAGAGGCTCAGGTCTGGGACTGCACTGGTCTGGTGGAATTGGCGCAGAAGTGCGTGTGTGCGTGCATGCATGCGCACAGTGCGCATGTGGCCTTGGATCCCCACCTTCCTCACTGCTTGTGATGCATAGACAGGGAAACACCTGGCAGGCACACTCTGGCTCCAACAGGCTGCTCATTGAGATGTGGGAGTGTGTGAGCTGCTTAGGGTCCCCGCTCTCCGCACTGCATGTGCAGAGCTGTCAGGCTGGTGGTTGGCTGTTGGGCTGTTCGGCCTGATCTACAAGCGGCTGATTGGGACAGGCTGGGACTGGGGATTTTCCTGGGAATGTTGGGCTGTGAGCTGTGTGCCTGCGTGATCCGGCTGGGGCATTCCTGGCGCATTTGTGCGGGCTGGTTGTGGGTGCAGGAGTGCATGCTGCTTTGACTCGGTGGAGGCTACTGACCACAACCCGTGGTGCCTTGGGGGCCTGCTTCTCCCACCTGTGTTGCTGGGGGCACCCTGAGAGCCTGGTGCCTGGCCCTCACTTCCACAGGCAAAAGAGGTTTTTTTACAGCAGCAGACAGTCCACAACAACCTGTGAGGATTTTTGGTGGTGAGCACAGTTCGAGAGCACACAGCAGCTAACTGCAGTAAGCTCACTTCAAGCCTGAGAGGGAGGCTGGCGCATGATGCGTTGAGCCCTTACCCCCAACATAGCTGGTGCTGAGGCGCCCAGAGACTCTCTATTGCTGAGCAAGTGGTCTGCAGATTAAAGGAAAGAGCCTGTTTTTTTCTACTTTCTTCTTCCCTCTTTTTTTCTCTATTATTTTTTTTCTTTTCTTTCTCTTTTATCTTTTTGTTCCTTTTTCTTTTTTTCTTTCATCTGTTTTGTTTTTGTCATGGTTTCTCAGACTTGTTTATCTGGATATTGCTTTGGTCACTGTTTTTCTGTCTTATTCTCCTGTTTTTGTGTTTGTGTCTCTTTTATATACTTTTGTTTCTCCTGTTTGATCATTGCTTATCAAGCTTCTGTGGAACTGTATTTGGTTTTTGGTGTTGTTGGGTTGCCTTGATTTGTTTTTGTTTTATGAAAGGATGAGGACCTAGCACTTGTCCAGAAGCTGAGACTACACTGAATTTGTAGAAACTATTGACCACTGCCTTTACACACCTGTAACACCACCTCACACACCTACAGCTACATTGCCAGGGGCAATTGGGGTGCCAGGGTGATTGGCCCTACCCCCACAAACTGTGGAAAAGGTTTTTTACAACAGAAAGTTGTTTGCAGAGCCCTGGGGTGATTTTCGTGGTGTTCAGTGAGCACAAACCTGTACCACAGCCACTCAGAAGCAGCTTTGGTGAATCTGTGAGTGCGAGGTGGAGGCTGGCTGTAGTGCTCTTGGGGATGCTATACAACGGGGTTACAGGCCAGGTCTTGGTGTAAGACCTGAATCTGCATTAACATCTTAAGAACTACCAATCACGTCACATAACTCAGTTGAGCACCATCCTGCCAAGCCAGTGCCACATCACAGAGGCACTCTCAACACTGGGTCAAATAGCCAGACACATGCCCCTAAAAAGCCTCTTTCAATAGGTGGGTCTTACTGGCATCTGACAGGTGGCAACAGACCTAGGGGGCCGTGGGCCTTTTCCTAAGCTGCCTCAGGACCTATATAGGGGTAGCCAGTTTCAGTTGATGTAGAGACCATCCCCACATGACCCCAGGTCCAGCAGGGGTAGCAGCCAACTGCGTACAGCCCTGAGGCACCTACCAGGTAGCTACGGACCAGGAACAGACAGGTCTGAAATGGCTCTGAGTGGGAGCCCCACCCAAGAGACACCAGAAACAATACACCCAGAAGCCAGTGTTAGACAAAACCAGAGTACTACCTGGTTGAACCTACAACTGGCACTCTCAAAGGATATTTTCCACAGTGGCCAAGACCCCTCTGAAGGGATCAACCTCCACACGGCAGCTCATACACTGTGAATAAAGCTAATTCTCCCAGCTAATCAGTCTGAGGATCAGTCCCACCCTCTGACAAGCCAAAAGCAATTAAAGAGCAACTTTAACAGCGACACCTCTGGAACATACAGGACAGGAGAATACAGAGACTGTGCTATACGAATATAAAGGACACATACTACAAGAGCACCCAGCAACGACTGAGAGACATAGGTGATCTATCTAATACATCAAAGAAATCACAGAGTGACAGCCAGAATGAAGAAACAAAGAAACATGTCCCAAGTATAAGATCAGAAGAACCCTCAAGAAATGGAACTAAATGAAACAGAGGTATCCAACCTTTCAGAGACAGAGTTTAGAACACCGATGATAAGAATGTTTCAGGAACTTAAGGAGGACATAAAGAAGGATACAGAAATCATAAAAAACAACCAGGTAGAACTAAAGAATACAATAACTGAAATGAAGAACACACTCGAAGGAATCACCAGTAGATTAGATGAAGCAGAGGATCGGATCAGTGATTTAGAAGACAAAATAGCAGAAATCACCCAGTTGGAACAACAATAAGAAAAAAGAATAAAAAACAATAAAAATAGTTTAAGAGACTTGTGGGACAATATCAAGTGCAACAACATTCACATCATAGGAACACCAGAAGGAGGAGAGAACAAGCAAGGGTTCGAGAACACATTTGAAGAAATAATGACTGAAAACTTTCCTACCCTGGTGAAGGAAGTTGACATACAAGCCAAGGAAGTACATAGAGTTCCAAACAAGCTGAACCCAAACAGGTCCACACCAAGACACATCATAGTTAAAATGGCAAAGGTTAAAGACAAAGACGGAATCCTAAAAGCAGAAAGAGAAAGTCAGCAGGTTACATACAAAGGAACTCCTACAAGATTAACAGCTGACTTTTCTACACAAACTCTTCAGGCCAGAAGGGTGTGGCAGGAAATATTCAAAGTGATGCAAAATAAAGGCCTACAGCCAAGATTGCTCTACCCAGCACGGCTATCACTTAAAATTGAAGGAGAGATAAAGAGCTTCTCAGAAAAGAATATACTTAAGGAATTCATTACCACCAAGACAGCATTGCAGGAAATATTAAAAGGACTTTTTAAAACAGAAGAAAGGGGAAAACAGGCTAACCAAGGAAGACCAGAAATACAAATAACAATATGGCAATAAATATGCACCTATCAATAATCACTTTAAATGTGAATGGGCTAAATGCTCCAATCAAAAGACACAGAGTGTTTGATGCCCGGCCCGAGCTGAGCAGCCACTGAGCTGCCAACAGGTGACAGGATGGCTCAGCTAAAAAAAAAAAAAAAAAAAAAGACACAGAGTGGCTGAGTGGATAAGAAAACAGGACCCATGCATATGCTGTTTACAAGAGACTCATCTCAGATCAAAAGACACACACAGACTGAAAGTAAAGGATGGAATAAGATATTTCACACAAATGAAAATGAGAAAAAAGCGGGAGTAGCAATTTTTATTTCAACAAAATAGACTTTAAAATGAAGACAACAATAAAAGACCAAGAAGGGCACTATATAATAATAAAGGGATTGATTCAACAAGAAAAATAACCCTAGTAAACATCTATGCACCCAACATAGGAGCTCATAAATATATAAAACAGATTTTGACAGACATAAAGACAGAGATCAACAGTAATACTATTGTAGTAGGGGACTTCAACACTACGTTGTCACCAATGGACAGATCCTCCAGACAGAAAATCAACACAGAAACACTGGCCTTAAATGACCCCAAAGCAAAAGAATATACATTCTTCTCAACTGCACATGGAACATTTTCCAAGATAGACCACATGTTATGACACAAAACCAGTCTCAATAAATTTAAGAAGATTGAAATCATATCAAGCATCTTCTCTGACCACAATGCTATAAAATTAGAAATCAATTATACAAAGAAACCTGGAAAGCACACATATACATGGAGGCTGACTACCATGCTACTAAATAGCGAGTGGGGAAAAACTGGCATCAAGGAAGAAATCAAAAGCTATCTCAAGACAAACGACAATGAAAACATAACAATTCAAAATCTATGGGATGCAGCAAAAGCAGTTCTAAGAGGAAAATTCATAGCAATGCAGACCTATCTAAAGAAACAAGAACAATCTCATATCAACAGACTATCTTTACACTTAAGGGAACTGGAGAAAGAACAGCAAAACAAGCCCAAAGTGAGTACAAGGAAGGAAATAATAAAAACCGGAGCAGAAATAAATGAAATAGAGATGAAAAAACAATACAAAAGACCAATGAAACCAAGAGCTGGTTTTTTGAAAAGATAAACAAAATCGACTAACTGTTAGCCAGACTCACCAAGAAAAAGAGAGAGATGAACCAAATTAATAAAATCAGAAATGAAAGGGGAGAAGTGACAACAGATGCCACAGAAATACAGGAAATTTTAAGAAAATACTACGAGCAACTATATGCCAACAAATTTGAAAATCTGGAAGAAAAGGAAAAATTTCTAGAAGCATACAATCTACCAAGTCTGAACCAAAAAGAAACAGAAATCTGAACAGACTGATTACTACCAAAAAAATCGAATCAGTAATCAACAAGCTTCCAACAAATGAAAGTCCTGGACCAGATGGCTTCACAGGTGAATTTTACAAAACATTCAAAAAAGAATTAATACCTGTTCTCCTCAAACTATTCCAAAAAACACAGAAGGAGGAAAGGCTCCCAGGCACATTTTATGAGGCCACTATTACACTGATCCCAAAATCAGATAAAGATATTACAAAAAAAG
This sequence comes from Hipposideros larvatus, assembly GCA_031876335.1. Classification (NCBI taxonomy): domain Eukaryota; kingdom Metazoa; phylum Chordata; class Mammalia; order Chiroptera; family Hipposideridae; genus Hipposideros; species Hipposideros larvatus. The sequence continues at coordinate 129,237,296 of CM063088.1, read as the reverse complement.
AAAACTACAGGCCGATATCCCTAATAAACATAGATGCAAAAATCAACAAAATACTAGCAAACTGAATTCAGTGTCACATTAAAAAGATCATACACCACGATCAAGTGGGATGCATTCCTGGTATGCAAGGTTGGTTCAATATCCACAAATCAATTAATGTAATACATCACATTAACAAAATGAAAAATACAAATCATATGATCATATCAATAGATGCAGAAAAAGCATTTGACAAAATCCAGCAGCCATTTATGATAAAAACTCTTAGCAAAATGGAAATAATGGCATCATATCACAATATAATAAAGGCCATATATGATAAGCCCACAGCAAACATCGTACTCAATGGGGAAAGGCTAACAGCTTCCCCCTTAAGATCAGGAACAAGACAAGGCTGCCCACTTTCACCACTTCTATTCAACATAGTTCTGGAAGTTCTAGCCACAGCAATCAGGCAAGAAAATGAAATAGAAGGCATCCAAATTGGAAAGGAGAAAGTAAAATTGTCATTATATGCAGATGACATGATATTATATGTAGAGAATCCCAAATACTCCACCAAAAACCTGTTAGAACTGATAAATTAATTTAGTAGGGTAGCAGGATACAAAATTAACATTCAGAAATCAGTTACATTTGTATACACCAATAATAAACTATCAGAAGAAGAAATCAGGAAATCAATCCCTTTTACAATTGCTTCAAAAACACTAAAATATCTAGGAATAAATTTAACCAAAGAAGTAAAAGACCTGTACTCAGAAAATTATAAGACATTGAAGAGAGAAATCAAAGAACATACAAATAAATGGAAATACATACCATGTTCATGGATAGGAAGAATTAATATAGTTAAAATGTCAATACTACCTAAGGCAATATATAGGTTCAACGCAATTCCTATCAAACTACCAAGAACATTTTTCTCAGAAATAGAACATATAATCCTAAAATTTATATGGAACCATAAAAAACCCCAAATAACCATGGCAGTCTTGAGAAATAAGAACAAAGCGGGAGGTATCACGCTACCCAACATCAAATCATACTACAAGGCTACAGTAATCAACACAGTATGGTACTGGCATAAAAACAGACACATAGATCAATGGAAAAGAGAGCCCAGAAATAAACCCATCCTTATATGATCATTTAATCTATGACAATGGAAGCAAGAATTTGCATTGGAGTAAAGATAGTCTATTTAATAAATGGTGCTGGGAAATTGGACTGACACGTGCAAAAAAATGAAAATGGACCACCTACTTACACCATACACGAGAACAAATTCAAAATGGATTAAAGACTTAAATGGAAGACCTGAAACCATAAAACTCCCAGAAGAAAAAATAGGGAGTAAATTTGCAGACATTACCCTCAGTAATATTTTTACTGAGATATCCCCTCGGGCAAGGGAAATAAAAGAACACATTAACATATGGGATTACATCAACTTTAAAAGATTTTTCACAGCAAAGGAAATCATCAATAAAACAAAAAGGCAGCCTACTGAATGGGAGAAAATATTTGCCAAGGATACATCTGATAAGAGGTTAATATCCAAAATTTATAAGACACTCATTCAACTCAACACCAAAAAACAAACAACCTAACTAAAAAATAGGCAGAGGATATGAAGAAGCATTTCTCCAAAGAGGACATACAGATGGCCAACAGGCATATGAAAAAATGTTCAACCTCACTAATCATTAGAGAAATGCAAATAAAAACCACAATGAGATACCATTCATTCCAGTCAGGATGGCTATCATCAATAAATCAACAAACAAGTGCTTGAGAGTTTGTGGAGAAAAGGGAACCCTGGTGCACTGTAGGTGGGACTGCAGATTGGTGCAACCATTATGGAAATCAGTATTGAAATATCTCAAAAAAATGGAAATGGAACTATCGTATGACCCAGAAATTCCACTCTTGGGTATCCATCCAGAGAAACCCAAGATGCTAATTTGAAAAAATATATGCACCCCTGTGTTTATTGCAGCGCTATTCACAATAGCCAAGACTTTGAAACAACCAAAATGCCCATTGGTATATTCTGGGATAAGAAACTGTGAGACATTTATACAATGGAGTATTACTCTGCTATGAAGAAGAATGAAATTATTCAATTTGCAATGATCTGGATGGACCTAGAGACTATTATGTTAAGTGAAATAAGTCAGTCGGAGAAAGACAAATACCATATGATCTCACTTCTATGTGGAATCTGGAAAACCGAATGAATGAGCAAAGTAAACAGAAGTAGTCTCAGAGATATAGAGGAATAACTGATGGTTGCTAGTTGGCAGGGTGGTGGAGATGAGGGAGAAGGGGAAGGAATTAGACAGCATAAATGTAGTAACTACAGTATTGCCACAGGGATATGAAAGACAGATCGGGGAATGTAATTAATAATGTTGTAAATATTTTGTAGGGTGTCAGAAGGTCACATGACTTGTTAGGGACACCACTTCATGAATGGAGTAGAGGCTTGATCACTGCACTATACACCTGAAGCTGATGTTGTATAATATTGTATGTCAACTATAATTGAATATATATATATATATTCAATTATATATATATATATATATATATATATATATAGTCACGGGATGTGGAGTATAATGTGGGAGTGGAGTTAATCGAATTGTAATCGATATGTATGATGGGTCAGAGTAGGGTGGCAGATTGGGAGAGGGGGATTGTCACTTTGAGAGGTAAAAAGTATAACTATTGCACCATGTTGTACACCTGAAACCAACTAAAAGAAGAGAGAGAGAGAGAGAGAGAGAGAGAGAGAGAGAGAGAGAGAGAGAGAGAGAGAGAGGAAGAAAGAGAAAGAAAGAGAGAAAGAAAGAGAGAAAGAGAGAGAAAGAAAGAAACTAAAATAATATGAATTTTTGTTCCCAGGGTGCCACGATAAGTGAAAATTCTATGTATAAGAAACTATAAGTTTAAAAAGGTTACATTTATTAAAGAATATTGTACTTTAAAAAATTTATTTTTTATATAAACATGGTTGCTATTATATGCAATTACTTACCTCCAGTGCCCAGCCCCACAATTTTGACCACTTCAAAAGCCTTGAATTCCAGTTTCTGTCTCTAAGCTCAGTGAGCATGCTAAGTTTCCTTGGGCTCCATCCCCTTGAACATCTCAGTTTCAAAGTTATCTCCTTTCAAAAGGCTTCCCCACCATCATCCAGGAATATTTGAAGTGCCCCGGCCAAGTGATTCATATCCAATGGAAATAAATTAATAAACTGCCTATTTTCTTCTCTATTGCCTCATGGACAAACTCATTAAAAGAAAACCTGTGCCCAATTCACCACTGCATGTAAGAATTTAGCACTGAGTGTAATACTTAGTAGTTTTTCAGTAAACATTTATAGATGTAAAGAGAGGCAGAGAAACAGAGAAGGAGATAGTAAGAAGGGGGTAAGAGAGAGAGCGGGAGAGATGGAGGGAAGGGCTAGGTTGGGAAAGAGTAGGGAGCAAAAGGAAGAAGAAAAAATACTTTTGATGGTGAGGAGGCAAAAATATTTACCAATATGATGAAAAACATAAAAACATTTATAGGCATGAATATTCAAGACATTGGTAAAAAAGTAATCTTTCTAAAAGTATAATTCTTTTGTTGGTAAAATCTGTGTAAGCTCTATCAGTCTCAGTTTTGCCCTATGTCAAATACATTGATTGATCTTTAATAATGATATTCCCATAAAGAATTTTATTTTACAATGTGTTTGCATGCATTTTTTTCTATAGTTTCCTCCAGTTTAAAATTAATGAGTTTGAACCACGTAAACTTGCTGACATTTTATCACTGCTGATCTACAAAAAAGAGTAATTTTATATGGTTCAACTTAATACATTAATTCTATGATTTTATTTTGGAAAATCTCTTCCTTGACAATAGAATGTATTTTTATGGACATTTTGTCTTTCATCTGAGCCAGAGTAAAACTGTGGTAGAATATAGACTGGCTTATAATCCTGTGTCTATCACATTATAGTCAGTTTCATTGTCTAGAAAATGTGAATAAAAAGAGTATCTGTTTTGTGGATCATTTTGAGAATATGAAGTGCTGGGCCAATATTGCACTTTACATGTCCACTCACAGTGAGTGTTAACTGTTAGGAATATTGTCACTGTCTTTAGGAAGTGATTTTGTCCTTGAAAATATCCTGCAGGAAATGGTTAAAAACGGGTTATGTGTTCATTTTTCAAGTGTATTTTAAGAACAAGGATTTTTTTTCAAATAAAAGAATCTTTAATTTTTTTTAATTTTCTATTACATTTATAGGGGTGACATTGGTAGTAAAATTATAGAGGTTTCAAGTGTACATTTCTATAACACATCATCTCTCTATTGCATTGTGTGCTCACTCGCAAATGGACTCTATCAACTATCTATTTCCTGACCTTTAGTATATTAATTTGTCCCTGAATTAATACTCACGATGTATGCAAAGGTTAATAATATAAAAGAAGTCTGATCTGCACACAATAAAATGTGTCGATATTATTCATTTGACTCCCATATAAGTCAATGAGAAAACTGTCACCACTGCAATAGAAAACTAGGCAAAATATGGACAAACAATATATAGAAGAAAAAGCAAATGACAGTAAAATACATATGTTTTAGCAATAGCAAATGCAAATTAAAATAGCAGTAAAATATTATTTTCACAGCCAAACCAATGGAATTGGAAAGAGGAATACCCCATGTTAGTAAGAATGCAGAAAAATGGGCAGCTATGGACTGATGACAAGGCTGAAAAGTATTATTTTTTTTAATGGATGCCTGTTGTCAATATACATTGAATCAATAAATATTCAAACCTTTAGATCCAGAAATACCATTAGGAATGCACCCTAAGGCAATGATAAGAGCTAAGTATAATGATTTATATCAAAAGAGTTTATCACCACGTTTTATAATATGAGTGAATAATAAACAATAATCTTAATGTCTAACAGTAGAAAATTGGTCATATAAATTATGATAAAGTCAGAAAACTGAGAATTTAGAGGACTATATAATATGCATTATTAACAAGGACAAACGGTCAAGTAATAATAAGATGACATGGTATAGGTCCCTGGTTTTAAAGTTTGTATAATATATAGGTGCTCATTTTATTAACGCTGTCTCTGGGTGGTACAGTTACAGCATGCCTTCCCACCCCTCATTCTTTTAAGCATTTCACAATAAACATACAGTATTTTAATAACTGAGCAACTCATGCATGCACATTTATTTTGAGAAGCAGGTTACTATAATAAGAGTTCTGGAGGCTTTTGGATTCTCTTTCAAGCCTAACAATTATTGTAATATAAAATCATGATGGACGTTCTGTAGCACTAATCTTGCATTAAATATTTATAAGGGAAGATGTTTAAGAAAACCAGCACCTGAAGGAGGGAATGGGGAGTTATTTAGTAGGTGGAGTTTCAGGTAGGGAAAATGAGAAAGTTCTAGAGATGGATAGTGGTGATGGTTGCACAACATTGTAAATACATTTAATGCCACTGAATTGGACAGTTATAATGGTTAAAATAGCAAAATTTATGTTATACATATTTTACTGCAATAAAAAAATTAAAAAGTGAAACAAAAAAAGAAAAATAAAAGAAAACCAGTACCTCTAGCTTTCATCTAACTGGGAAGAGAAGACGATGCCTCTGGAGCACAGTGCAGTGCATAGAGTCAGAAAGTGCTTTGCTAGCTCGGGGAATGGTTATTAGGTTCATATTATTAACTAGACCGGCAGCTTCTGTGGGAGAGTCATAGCCTCAGATGCAGACACAGGCTCCCACAAATGACCTTCTGTTGCAAAACTGGGTGTGGCTTGCTGCATTGGGCAACTGTTTAATCAAGTTCTATAGAAGCTCTTCTAGTGCCCATAGAATTAATCTCCTGGCCTTGAGAATCTTTAAGGACAAGGGTCTGTGTCCCTGGCATGTTCACAGTTTGTGCTGTTTTATTTTGATACTGAATTTTATGGTACATCATTAATAACATAGAATAAGAGATTGATAATAATAGACATGTACCTTTCAACTATATTATTCTTAGGAGATATGACTTGAATACTTCATATATATACATATGTATATGTATATGTATATGTATATGTATATGTATATGTATATGCATATGTATATGTATATGTATATATATATATTATTTGCTTATTCTAAAAATATTCAGATTTTCCAAAAAATTGTTTACCTACATAAAATCAGACAGTGCTTTTTTTGTAACTAATAAGTGTTAGAACACATAACTTCTTAGTTTCCTTATGTATAAAATAAGGATAATTGTGCATACATTATAGAGCAGTTGTAAGTGTTTTATATATATATATATATATATATATATATATATATACATAGAGAGAGAGAGAGAGAGAGAGAGAGAGAGAGAGAGAGAGATAAAACTTAGTATAACTTATGTCAACCAGTTTTACAAGAATCTTCAACTCTTTGAAGTCATTTAATTGGCATTTTATAACAGTAAATTATACTTTTCAATCTTTAAAATTACCTAATGAAAATTAGTAAAAATTATCATTATGCAAAATCAAAGTCTCAAGTCTACAATGCTCATAACAGAATGGACTTTCATAAGATAAAGGATGACTCCATAAAGGATGGTAGTCTCTCTCAGTGTGTCTGTCTCTTTCTCTCTGTTTCTGTTTGTGAATCCTCTTGTCAGCATGAAGTAGTGTATTGGCACACTCAAGGATTCATACAGTATACATCTTTATTTGCATAAAACTTTGTCTGGAATTCTTTGAATGTTATCTACTGGAGATTGAAATATTACACACCATATTTTGCCATGTCTAATGCTCACCCATGTTTTTGGCCCAAACTTTCAAGGAAAAAGTCTTTCGTTTTAATTTTTTAATTTTAATTTTAATTTTAGTTTTAATTTAATTTTTATTTGTTACATTTAGGTACTTGCTTTTTGTATTATAAAGAAATTTTAGCATTTATTTTTTAACATATTATGGTACATGAAATTTTATGTAACAAATAATTACAAAACACAAGAACAGATACAAGATATGAGAAATTTTATGTACTGGTAACAAATTTATTTATTTTTTTATTTTTTTATTTTTTTAGCTGAGCCATCCTGCTACCTGTTGGCAGCTCAGCGGCTGCTCAGCTCGGGCTGGACTCGAACTGCTGTTGCTCAGAGCTCAAACTCTTGAGCGAGCTCTTAACCAACTGAGCCACTTGGCCGGCCCACAAATTTATGATATATAGGTTTCCTAGAAGGCCAAGAACTCTTCATTGTTGCAAGTTCGTCGTAATAAGTTCAACAAAACCGATTATCATATTCCGGGGTACTATTTTTCATACAGATCTTGTTATTGATTTCCAGAGTTACACTCTTAACTCATAAACATAAATTTAAAAATTAAAAACATTTATATAGATACAGAATTAGTACTACCCATGTATAATGCAAAACCTTGTTTTTCCCTCACAAATTTGGGCAAAAAATTACACATTAGATATGGCAAAATACGTGAATTAATTATTCTGTGTTCATATTTTGGTCTTAGATGTGAATGCTTAAGAGAAAAGGGACCATTTATGTAGTTTTATCTCTTCTAGTTTCTAACTTTGTCATGTGTAAGTAATCATGAAAACATTTTTTAAATTCAGGCAACTAGAAAGCAGTTATTAAACATGTACTGCAGAAGTTTTTGAACTTTGGCAAGCATTATAGTTATGAGGCGAGTTTATTCAAAATACCAGAGCCAATATACTTAGGGACCTGCCATTGCGGTCGCTACAGAACACTGTTTTGAACATCATCTACTGTATCACATGGCATCCCCACTGTAATTTTCCATAGGAAAGATGTGTTTCAAAATTAAAGACAGCAGGTTTCCTTTTCCTTCTTGAGGTGGTAATTTCTCCGCTGTGGGTTGTGATCCACGAGAATCTCCAAAGGGTATTCTAGGAGAGAATCAGCAGTAGACTGGCAGTCGCCTGCAGTCTAGAGAAAGAGCTGCTGTGAGTTCCAGGAATCCGGAGTCCATCGCTCCCGACAGTGACTCAGATGGGGCAGCAAGGGACTTGCTTTGTTTGTGACAATAGTTTTTGCCCAAATACAGTGGGGTGTGGGAGCTGGGGTAAGAGGAGGGTTGAGGACCAGTGCACACATTTGAGTCTCAGCCTTCATTGGCACAAATGATGCAACCCCCCTCCTTATGAAACTGTATGTCCCATAGACCATACTGTAATACACTTGAATGTGACCTCTAGTCAACAAAAAAAATCATACTTATACCTAAGTAGAAAAATTCAAAGTTTTATTTAATAATAAGGCATGAAATATGATAATTGCCTTGAGAAAATTATGGTGCCTTTTTAAAATTATTATTTTCACAGCCTACCAGTGTTCTTTGATTCATGAGGCAACTGCAAAAGCAGAAAAGAAAGTTACCGTGGTTTCAAGCGTTAGTGAATGGTATTATATCTAACAGTTTAAATAGTAGGCCCAACTGCCATTGTCAGAGGAATAGCTGTTATTAGTTCCAAGGTTTCTGTGTATTTTCCATCATGAGCAAGTAGCTGAGGTGAGTGTAATTTTACCACAAAATGATTGGTAGGTAGGTAAGGGCAACACCTTTAAAACTGCCATGTCCTAGTGCACAGGTTACACGTGATAAATGCTAACTTTGTTTCTTGAATAGAACATTCCTATTTTGGTGAGTTTATTTTGGCTAAGAAGCATCTATTCTAAATATACAGTTATGTAATAATAATCTGTTAATGATATATTTTAGAGTGATGTAGATTTCATTCAAGTGGAATGTCATACTTCTCAAAACATGTAGAGTAACATTGTGAATTTTAATTCTTTGTGAGTAAAACATCACATCCGACCCAGTGCACTAGTTTTTAATCTACTATATAAACAACCTCATAGAATCATGGTAATCCAGGCCAGGTTATTTACATATCATTCCTTGAATCCTCACCAGTCTTTGCCATTTCTTCCTAAAATCATCAGTGACGTGAAACTAGAATGGCCCACAGTCCGTTTCTTTAAAACAGTCAGGATATGAGACAAATTCTGAAAACTAAGTCTATTTATCCTTCTACATGTGTCACCTTGTAGAGTGAGTGTTTGTGTGTGTGTGTGTGTGTGTGTGTGTGTGTGTGTGTGTGTGTGTGTGTGTGTGTTTGAGAGATAGAGACAGAGAGAGGTGGAGGAAAAATCATTTGCTTCAGAAGTGACCTTTAACTTGAAAACCTATGAACTTAATACATAATTAAATCATATCTCCACCAACACAAAAGCAAATTTAAGAGTTTACTACAGTCCATGACTTGACCTTGAAGCTTCATTCAGGCTTCTTTAACACTCTGGGCACCTTCATTCCCTTCATTCTTGACCCTGTTGACAATTCACTGGTGAATTATCTGAAATATAGAACCAAAATATTTCCTACAGGGTAGATAGAGAAAAAAGTGCAAGCTAGCAATGCATCTTTGTCTTTTCTTTCTTTCTTCTTTCCTCCCATCCTCCCCCCCCCCCGCCCCCGCTTCCTTCCTTCCTTTTTTTCTTTCTTTTCTGCTCTCATATGAAAACACTTGTTATCTTAAACAAAGCAAGAGTTTGCAATAGATAAACACATTTTGGAGTCTTGCAATAATACAGTGATCCAAAATCTTACTGAATATGTATCAAGTTGAGTGACCATCAATGGTGACTCACTGCAGAAATCATCTCTCCCGCTGCAGTAAAACAGGTTCAATATGGTTGATCTTGCATCATCATACCATGGGACACTTCAGTAGGCCTAGTAAGCTGCTTTAATGTCTTCTTATTTAGCCATGCTGTTTGTACTGAAGAGCCTGCTCTTTCTAAGTAAATGTCCAAAGACACATAGGAAACCAAAAGCTCACCAACGATTAAAATATTCAGTAGCAATTTCAAATAGTTCTTTCTTGATTTCTATTTCATGAACGTTCTTCTCACAGTTATGGGTTAGAAGATGGACTGTGTACTCATATGTTTTTCCAGGCCTATATAAGTTTAGTCTTTAAAGTTAAAAGTAAAAACAAACAACCCAGATATAAATTCTTGAAACTATAAATGCCCACTCTTTTGTTTACACTAGAGTTCCAAACTGATACTCCTGTACTTGGCCTTGGTGCTTTTCATTCTGTTATCACTTTAAATGCTTCACTATACATTAACTCCTTTGCCAAATTTATCATTATTGTCAGTGTTACTATATCATACTTGACTAATGCAATGCAAACATTTCATTGAGTATTATTTGGTATTGAGTACCGTTGGGTATAATTTACAAAACTTTATCTGCCAAATTTAAATATTTTATGTTAATTCTTTGACAATAGTAAGAAAAATATTTAGTTAGAAATAATATTCTAAAACATTTTTCAAATATAATAACATTGGGGAAATAAAAAAGAGCAATTAGGGCCAGCTGAGTGGCTCGTTGGTTAAGAGTTAGTTTGGGAGCACGAACTCTGAGCAGCAGGGCCGCCAGTTCAGATCCCACATGAGCCAGTGAAGCTGTGCCCTCTACAGCTAAGATGGTGAACAACAGCTCGACCTGGAGCTGGGCTGCCATAAGTCCCTGGTGACAGCGTAAGCTGCAGTGGGGCTGGCCAGCAGCGGGCATGAGCTTCCGTGAGCTTCCATGAGCCACCGTGAGCGGCCGTCCAATGGCTGGCAAGTGACTGCCTCACCTGGGAAGAGTGCAATGATAATACCAACATGGGTATTGTTGTGAAACGACAGTGAAGCGATGTCCTCCACAACTAGACTGAAGAACAAAAGGACAGCAACTTGTCTGTTCCCCTTCCCTGATTCCCCAACGCTGTTCCCTCCCCCAATTCCTCAATAAAATCTAAAAAACGAGCAATTAAATATGTTTTCTCCATGCTTCATCTCTTTGTCCTAAAGGAGAAAGTCAGTAAACAGACTGAATTTTTCAAACTCACTTAGAGCTAAGATCTCCTATGAGAGATAACTTGCCACTCAAAGTGATTGATCAGCTTGTCTTAAAAAGTTGAACAGAAGGATAATTTCAAATAGCCCCTTGGAATTGGAATGGATTTAGGCATTTAGAGTGGGACTCTGCGGAGTAAAACAAAAGACTCACTTAATAATTACACTGAGATACTAGGCATAAATGCAGATTGTCTCAATCTGAGATAACTGAAATATGTCCCTCCAGCTGCAGAACATAGGTATTTCTTGTATGTAAATTACAATAATCCAAATAAAATGTTTAGTTAAGATGAAATAAAGAAAATAAATACAAAGTACCCAGACTAGTTAAACCAACATTGAAAAAGAAGAACAAAGTTGGTGGGCTCTCTTTCTGACTTCAAACAAACTATAGCCATCAAGACAATGAGGTACTGGCATAAGGATATCCATATACACCAGTAGGGTAGGTTCAAGGGTCCATGAATAAGTCCACACATTTATGGTTAATTCATTTCAGCAATGGTGCTAAGACAGTTCCCTAAGAAAACAATAGTCTTTACAACAAATGGTGCTGGAACAAATGGACATCCACAAGTAAAATAATGAAGTTGGACCTCTGCCTCACACCATATTTAAATATTAACTCAAAATGGATCAAAGGCCTAAATGTAAGAGCTACACTTGAAAACTCTTAAGAGAAAACAAAGAAGTAAATTTTTGTGGCTTTGGATTATTCAATGGTTTCTTAGAACCCTTTCAGAAGAAACCAACCCTGCCAACACCATCTCAGACTTCCAGCCTCCAGAACTGAGAAAATAATTTCTGTTGTTGAAACACACACCACCACCACCCCCAGTGGTGCTATATTATAGCAGCCTTGGCAAACTAATACAACCACTATCTAATTCCAGAGCATTTCACCACCTCGAAAGATGCTACATATCATTAGCTATCACTCTCCATTCCCCACCTCTCTCAGCCCAGCAAGACCCCTTTTGAACTTCTGACCTTCAGAACGGTAAGGTAGTAAGTCGTGTTCTTTTGAACCACTAAATATGTGGTAAGTTGTTACAGAAGCAGAAGCAAGCTAATACAATAGGTATTCCTATATAGTATATATACTATTCATAATATATATACTGTGAATCATAAACTTTTCTCTAATAGGGAAATATTATTAATAAATATATCTTTGTATCTGTTGCTTCTTTTAACTTTATAAAACCATTTGAATTTTATATCAATCTTTAAAAATAACTCCTTTTCATCCTTCTCTACCACAAAGCTATCAGGATCCTGTATATTTTTACTCTAATAGATTTAGTGGATTTTTCTACTTATAGGTTTTAATTCTAAATTACTGTTAAAGGCTAAGTTTTTGCCTCCTTTCTATCAACCTCTCCACCTTCTTCCTATTTATCAGATCCCTGCTAAAAATTAACTTTATGATAACGATTACTTAGATATTATGATAATAATAATGATAATAGGGCAAAAGCTTAAAATCCCCACAGTTGAATAATTTGTCCTCTCCCATCCCCATGACTTTACTTTGCATTATATTTTTATTCTGTTTAGTGCAAGCAACCAGATTTATTAAAGTGCATATTCATCCTATATTGAATCCTATATTCAATAAATGTGTTAGGGGAACTGCCCCATCAATTCATTTAAAAAAAAACATATAATGGGATTTCTAATTCATTTCTTACATGAAAATAAAGTCCAGGAGACTCAAGCATGTAAACTTTAAAAAATAGACCCACAAACATTTTAGAAGAAAACGTGGAAATATTTATCTGTAAACATGGAGTGGAGAAGTGCTTACTAAGTGGGACATAAATATACATGCCATAAACAAAATATAGAATTACACAAATATTTAATTACACAAATATTTTAACTTAAAAATACCACAAAAGCATAAGAAAAACACAAATTGAAAAAAAAAGGGGGGGGGGGAAGAGGAGAGGCAACATAATTTTTAAGCAAATAGCTTATGCTCTTATTTAAAAGTTAAACAAGAAAGAGAAAAACAAGCCAGTAGGAAAATGGGCTGTGGACATAATCCAGAATTCGCAGAAAAATCTATACAGTTGGATTTTACAGAAGTCATGAAATTTCCACTCTACATTATGCTTAAAACAATAGGGTAGGACAGTGAAGGTTTTCACGCAGTGGAGGAAACTGTGAACTCTGCTGCCATGGTCTGCCACAGCCAGAGATGAAGTGGGGTTTGTGGGTTCTCTGCGCAATTAACTTCCTCTAACTTCTTCATTTTACTACAAAGACACCCACTGTCTGAACCAGACCAGGCTACAGAATCTGATGTGGAATTTTAAACCAGTGAAAATGATGATGCAAGTTCCGTATCATTTCATTTGTACTTCAGGCATTAAAAACAAACAAACAAACAAACAAAAAACCAGAGGCACAAAACCATAAAACAGTGTTCAGAACATGTGGCAGTATGGATGCAGCTCTCCAGTGCTGTTCCAGCTCCTCATGGGCACACACCCACTATTTGGACCCTTGTGGGAGGAGCCTGCAGAATTAGGGAGGGCAGATCCTGGTTTGGCTGCCTTTGATACAATTACCGTATTTCCCCATGTATAAGACCCACCCTTTTTCAAAAAATTTGAGGTCTAAAAACAGGGTGCGACTTATACAGTGGTTGTAGATTTTTTTACTTGCATTTGCCGGTTTTTTGCGCTTGCTGTCTTTGCGCTCATTGTTTTGCACTTGTTACCAGTATATTAGGTTACGTTTTGCCACGTTCTGCCCAGAAATGGCTCGGAAAAGATTTTCGTACAGTGCTGAATTCAAGTTAAAAGTGATCCACTTTTGCAAAAGTGAATGGAAATCGTGCTGCTGAACATAAGTTTGGTCCTCCTCCAACTGAGAAAACAATCTGAGACTGGCTACGGGAAGAAGAAACCCTACTGAAAATGCCATGGCAGAAGAAGGCTATCTATGAGAGGCAATACATGAAGACAGTGATTCGTCATCAGACACAGAAGAGGACAAGCTAATGGTTGGGAGTTTCGATAGTGATGAGGAGTTGTATGAATTTTATGATGAATAAAACTTGAGTTCAATAACTTTATGTAATACTTTTTTTTTTTCAAATTTCGGGCCCCAAAATTAAGGTGTGTCTTATACATGGGGAAATACGGTAGGTCCGTGCAGCGGCCACCTCAAAACAGAAAGGTCTGCTTACAATAACTGAGTAGTCTTTCAACACACATTGTATGCCTTCCTGTGGTCTGAGGCCTTGGCGGCTGGGCCCTGACCTGGGCAATATCCTCACGTGCCTCGTGTGAACAGTGGTCCACAGAGACTGCACAGGCAGTGAGGCCTGCTGAGAAACAGCAGCTGTGAGCAAAGCCAGTGGGATCAGTGTGGCCCATGCCACGTCTAAGACAGATGCCTGCCCTCTGGGAGTGAGGGCTTAAAGGCAACCCTGAACTCCACCCATACCTGCCACCAAATCTCCTCCTCATCTCCCCCTCTAAACCCAAAGAAATTTTTCTTACCCCCCCAACCCCCAATGAATAGAGGAAAATTACATTCCATCCCTTATTAGCAAGAAGTATTTTGCTCAATGGGGGCCTTAAGTCTGCTGACTGAGCAGTGGGTTGCTTGAGCCTTAAGCCACAGAGAGAAATAGACCAGGACCACTTGGTGACCGCACCAGCAGCCACTGACTCAGCTTCTGACGTATATTAGAGCTGCCTTGTGGCCAAAACTGCACTCAGAACCTTCTTTATTACAACAGCACATTCCATACAAGAAATTTTAACTAAGGAACCAACTAGAAATGTGGTTTTAATTCAGGATATTCTCTTGGCGGCACATGACTGCAGCACTGACGAAGGGTTGATAAAAACCGTGGTGGTTTTCTGTGAAAGGTGTCAGGATGTTGCCTAGCCATCTTCTAAGCCTTAGATTGGTGGATATTTGGAGATCATAAGCACTAGATTTGTAAGGAGAATACTGAGTATTAGCTACAGGTTCTTATTGTTTATTCCTAAATCAATATCCCTGAAGCATTAAAATAGTTTTCACATTTTGCTGCCCTTGATTTGACAGTGTTGTTCACAGCTCTGTGAAAACATGGCACTTTTTGACATTTGTGGAAATAGCAATTACCCACAGTAAGGAATACAAAAAGGCCCCGTCAGCCTGTCTTACTTTGACTGTGTCCAATGACATGATCAAAATTGCTTCAGAAGCAGTTACTCAAGTGATTAACTATTAAAGTACTAAACCCGAGGAGGAAAATTTATCTCTGCCGAACCAACTCAGAGCAAACACTAGGCCAGCACCATTGCAAGGAAGCAGAGCATGCATCTCTTATACCTTAAAATGATGCCAAACAACAACAAGGTTTTCAGCATTTGACCTTATTTCTCCACATCGTCCCTTCCTGAGACAATGTAAGATGAAGACTGTGGCCAAGTCGCTGGGGAAACAGGTGTGACCTGTTTATGATGCCCAAGTCCCAGTATAACCCTGGGTGGGAGGGCTTGCTTTCATTTCATTTTCATTTAGAGCCCAGACATTGGTACCCAAGCCTTAAGCTACCATCCAGGCCCCATAGTTTATGATTTGTTGCCAATTTACCAGAGTTTAGCCAGCTCTCTTACCTGCTCTCAAAACCACTCTTCTAACCTGCAGAAGGGACCCAAAGAGTTCCCTCAAATTCAACCTAATCATGAAAAGGAATAAAATATTTCTATAACTTACAGGCATATGCTAAAAGAATACTGTTCAACTTTAACAAAAGCAAAAGAAATTCAGACAAAAATTACTGCTGTAACTACACTTTGACTATTATCATTTTCAAGTTTCTTGCAGACCTTGTGGTTTTGAAAACAGATTAAATTAGGTATTTTAAGGGCTTCAGAGTATGCTACCAATACCGTGTACCTAATTTGTGTACCTTCTGCCCTCCGTCTATCTCTAACGGGTGGTGCTGTGGTTTGTCTCTTTTTGTGTTCTAACAACATCTATCTCCTGTTTAACTCTCTCTCTCTCTCTCTCTCTCTCTCTCTCTCTCTCTCTCTCTCTCTCTCTCTCTCACACACACACACACACACACACACACACACACACACACACACACACACTAATTCTTCAGAATTAGCCTGTCAAAAGAATATTATACATATTTTGTGTCTTTTTCTGGCTGGAATTTCAAGTGCCTAATCCCCTGGTGTATTTAATTTGTCTACAATTAGAATTGAACTGTTCCTTATAGTCACAAAAGTACATCTTTGTAATCAGTCACTTCTATTACCACTGTTAGGATAATGTAATTTGGCATAATCATATAAAATTAAGGTTTTGTATCTTCAAGTTTTTTTCCCCTTGAATGAAATAAATGCAACAAACAAATCAAATAACCCTCAAATTTCACATTTAACAAAAAGTCCAAACCTATTTTTCCCCATTTGAATGTCTGCAGTGACAGTACTAAGGAAAATAAAATAGTATTTTAGAATGGAGGTATAATTTATTTTAATTGATGGAAGCAGGTACCAGATTTATGTAATATGATATTCTCTTAACAGATGATGATAATATAGAACAGAAATAAAATGAAACAAAACAAAAAAATTATGAAACATACCAAAAAGAATTTAAATTGCCTTAACCTCTAACAGTTAAGTAGTTGAAAGATTTAAGTGGCTACCTGATTATATTTAAGAATTGGAATCTGAATGCTAATATTCACAGAACACATTTTCTTGCCATCTCCCATGTCACCAGTGTTTGTTCCAAGAGCTAAGCTGGCCACAAGCTGAGTACATTGCTGGGACTAATGATAACTGGATTTGTCAAAGAAGATGACTCCTTCACTCTCGAAGTCTCATGAAGTTGATTTAATTTACTCTGTAAATTGCCTCATATTGTGAATCTCTGTGGGCCACATGCAACAGCTTTCTGTTTAACAAGCTTTTGTCTAGAAGTCATGGTGGCCATTGCATGTGGGGCTGTTTGCTCTTCACTTTTCATTCCCAGAGGTACTGAATTTATGCTCACTTAAAATTACACGACTAATGGCACTCTTAGCCACATGATAAAATTTGAAAAGAGTAAGCACAAGCCACTTAAGTAAAATAAATAAGACTTTTTTTTTGTTAATTTAATGGCAACATATTAATGTCATATGCAGTGCTACTCCCAATTACCCTATATTTTCATCTGGCTTAAAATTCATTTTACATGTTAATTATTAAGGAAATTAAACACACACAAAAAAAACCCACACACATAATTCTCTTATTGGGAACTCATAATTTGGGATTTATGGACACTATGTTAAAAAATGTATTTATGTAATCATTATGACAATGCAATTCAACAGTCACAATATTCCCTTTCCTTATAAAAATAGAATCCCATGTAGTTTCAAGACACATTTTATTTGTTCTTAACAATTACAGTGAGTTTCCTGTTATTCTAAGTCCCCAGAATCTTCACTGCATCCCCAAAGCCTAGACACTGGTGATGATAAGTACAGGTGATACATTTGCATAAGTTCTGCCTCAACTGCATGTTCAGCATTTGAATTTTTAAATTCCTGGGTGGTCAGAAGACAATTAAAATCTTATTTTTTATTTGTTTACAATTAAATTATCCAAATGTATTTTTATTTTATTTTATTTTATTTATTTATTTATTTTCTGGAGGGCAGTGTAACTGGCCCTCATATGTGGGATCCGAACCGGGGCCCTCTGGCATCCCAAGCCAGTTCTTAACCATCGCACCACTCGGCTGGCCCTCCAAATGTATTTTTATGAGCACTATCTGATGTTCAGAATAATCCCATAAGCCCCTTATAGTTTTCTTTGAAAAAAACAAGTTGTCTTTTGCTAAGCACAAACAAAATGCAAACCCCAATAGCTTTCAAGTTTAGTTTGAAACTGATCACAACATTCTAATGAATTCTTTGAAAATGTTTTTATTTACGCATCATATGAAGATGACTGTACAATAGAGTGTTTGGGCATTTTTTTCTTCAAATGGAGAAAATATCATCTGCATCCTTTGTAATTAATTATCAGAAAGATGTAAAATCTAGAAAAGGACAGTAGAGAGAAGTAGCATGTGGTGGTATTTTTCAAACATCAAAAGACAAAATCTCTGCCTTTTCATTGTGCAAAATACTCAGGTCTGTTTTGTTTTCATTTCCCTCTGTTTCTCCATGTTCTGTGTGTGTCTGGTCCAAACCCAGAAGTTTGACAGACAAAAGTAAGGAACTGAAAAAATCCTCTTTGTTTACAGTCTCCATTTTACTTAACACAATCTCATGGGATATGTACAAGACAAAGATATTAGTGGAATTCTAACATTAGTTATTTTATATTAATAAATTTTCAGTTATTTTTACTATTGATTTCATTTATTTTTGAGGCAAAATTCATATACTGTACAATTAACCCTTTTGAGCATACAATTCAGTGGACTTTACTGTATTTACAAAGTTGTACAATCCCCACCACTATCTAATTCCAGAACATTTCATCACCTGTAATAGAAACTATATGCCTGTTGGCAGCTAGTCATTCCCCATTCACTTCTCCTCCCAGTCCCTGGCAATCGGTAATTTACTTTTTATCTTTATGAATGTGCCTACTCTGGATATTTCATATAAATGGAATCATACAAGTACACTATGTAACTATTTGTGTCTGGATTCTTTCACACAGCATAACGTTTTTCAAGGCCCACCCATGATGCAGCAGGCATCAGAACTTCAGTCCTTGTAGTTCTGTAATATTCCATTATAAGGATATACCACAATCTGCTCTTCCAATCACCCATTGATGAATATTAGTGTTGTCTTTACTTTTTGGCTCTTATGAATAATGCTGCCATGAACGTGCATGTGAAAGTTTTTGTGTGGGCATATTTTCAGTTCTCTGGGTATACAGCTAGGAGTGAAGTTGTTGAGTCATATAATGACTCTACGTTTAACATTTTGTTCAACTGCCAAAATATTTTCCAGTATGATTACAATTTAAGGTTTTAATGTACAGTAGCAATTTTATATCCTTCTAAACATACTGATGCCATATTTAGTCTATATATTCTAGAGGCAAATCTTTCATGTAAAATATTTTAGAGCTTTCCTTCCACCTTTTTAAATGTTGTTGATAACAGTAGCTTTAAAAAGTAAGAACTTTCTTGAATTAGACTAGACTGTAAAAATTATCTTTATTTTCTGAGACAGTAACTGAGGGGGTGAGTTTCAGTGAATATGGTGACTATATTATTTGTATTTACTATGTATCAAATACTGTAAAATTTTATTCCCTCCAAACTATTTCTTTAGAAATATACACGCTTTTGCAAAAGGATCTTCTTGACAACAATTACAAAGTAGATTATTTCAATGTAATCATTCATTCAGGATAAACCAATAAAAAATTCAGCTCATTTCCCATAATGAGCACGATTCATGAGAACCATAAAAAAGTATGTGTCAAGAAATTAGCGTTGTGTCATTGACACCAATGTAAAATAGCATATAACTAATGAAACGAATAACAAGAAACTAATGAAATATCAAGGAGAATTAATATGATGCCCTTCCTATTTCTAAAAGCTTTTAGGTAAAAAGGCCCAAACACTAATGGATCATACAGGGTGATTATCTCCAGCTTGTAATTTTAAAACTATCATTGATCATGTACAAGAGATTTGCTGAAAGCCATACCTTTACTGAAGTTAAGAATGTATCCACCCGCAGTGACTTTGAAATATATGATATGTCACCTGCCAGTTATGCTAATTTCAGAGCAGAAACCAACCAACATGAATTACTGAACTGCCTTCCAATTTTAGTTCCATATTGCATCATCGGTTTTTCAGCCTTTGTTCTGATTTCTGGTTTAATGACAAACATTAAGACTTTTTTCTCTCTCTCTCTTTCTTTCTCCTCTCTCTCTCTCTCTCTCTCTCTCTCTCTCTCTCTCTCTCTCTCTCTCTCTAACTCTCTACATAACATGTTATCATGAAATTAATGTATTAACCTCTCAAAAGAAATAGCTATTCCTGACAATTTCATAACTATTCTTTTATAAATTTGCATCATTATTGTATAAGAAGGAATACATTTGATAAGTGAGTTTGTTGGTTGAAGTAAGTAGCATATGCTTTGGAATAGAATGCACTTTAGGAATCAAACCAGTCTCTGAAATGCAAAAAGAATGTCTTTGGCACCTTGGTTTTTATATGAAGACCAAGCTGGTTTTCTTACTTCTACATTTTTTAATAAAAAGTTATATCACTTTTCTTGTAATCATAAACTTTTCTAACTAAAAACAATTCTATTTATCCCCATGTGAAATGGAGTCTATCTATCTACAACTTTTTTATTCATCTACTTTAACCTTTCTTTTTTTCATTTTATGTATTTTTAGTTCTGCACAGAAAGGACCTATATTATTGCTTTATTTCTGAGAAGTGTGTTTGTGCCCGATTTGCCAAATGGAAGTTGAGTTCTTTTCCCCTTTTTGGTTTCTGTGTCCCTCTGACTTCTCACTGCTCATAGATCAGGGTAGATTTCAACAGTAACCCAGTAATCCAGGTTATGGAATAATGATCAGTTGATTATTAACCTCAAATTGCCACAGGAAATATCTAGCAACTAATTTCTAAGACAAGTGAAGTAAATGTGATTATTCCCATTTTGCATAAGATGAAAAAGTGGCTCCTAGACACTGACACACTGTTAATAGGAAGCTCAGGAATAAAAGATGGGTGTTTTGAATTCCTGGTCATTGCCCTTTGGGTGGCATTAGATGCCAAATTTAAAATTCAGAAATTTACAATAATATTTGGCAAGAGAATGCTGATTTTACTTTTTCTAGACTAGTATATATATGTATGACCATAATAGGAATATAAAAACACATTATCCCTTGAAGCCACAGCTCATTACTGCTAGTTAAGATAGAAAATACAGGAAAATATCAAAGAAAAGAGAGGTAGTATTGAACTTCTTGGGAGCCCCTGAAAGAAGACTAAAGATGATACTTGGATGAGTAAAGGATAGCAAAAAAGAGAGAAGGTAAATAACAGGACATATAAATTTTTAAATAAATTGTAATATGCTAAAGGTGGCCGTATCACACCAAGATAGTTATGTACCCCTGTCATCACAAATTTAATGTAACTGTGCCATGACTGTAAACGTGAGGTCACAGTTCTATAATACCCAAAGTGCCTGCACTGACTCACCCCTCCTATCTTTGGGCATCTTCTTTCAAGTGGTGGACATTTGCACAAATGGAACCCTTTTACCACAGGGATAACAGGCTGACACCCTTTTTGAACCCATTTAATTTAGCATACTATTAATAAATGCTCTTTTATATTAATGAAATTTGTTAAAATTGCTATATGTTGGGAGGATGAACATGACACTAGCAATATCTCATGAAGGCAGTTACCTGAGGGCTTGGCTGTCAGACATCATTGCTAAAAACTGTTACTGTGGGCTATAATAGAACTCAGAATCAAATGTTACACTTACTCAATGGTAAACCGTCATTATCTCTCTCTCCCTCTACTGCTGATAATGTTACTAATAAGAGGATACAAGGAAGTTGTTGATATTGCCCTTTCACTGGGAATTAACGTCGATGTTAACAAAACAAGAACACTGGAAATGTTGGTTGGCCCAGGGAGAGGGTGATGGTGAGTTTCAGTTTAGCTGTCTGTAGCCATTGCCATGCATGGAAGTGTTTCTTCATGGACGCGTCCTCATTAAACACATGTAACCTGGGCAAAGCCAGATCTCCGCAGAGTCAACCTCAGCCCAACATCACATTCAAAAGAAATCATATTCTAAAACTGACATCCTTGAAAAATCACCTGTTTATTGTAGATCTTCCTGGAGTGGTGAATCAGGGGGTGACATAGTCATTCACACATCCAAAATTTCCATAATTATGTTTCAGACAGCGCCCACTCTCCCCCGTGTTTCACACTTGTGGGTGAAATTTAACACCAGCTGTTAAAATTTTCTCTCCTTACTTCTTCTGGCTTCTTTACTTTAAAAAATGTGTATGTTTTCTTGTCCTCGCTCCACACCCCTGCCCCCACACTGCTCATAATGGCTCCTGCTCTGACAAGTGACATCCCATCTCACTAGTGTCTGGGAACTGTCTTCTGCTCTGGCTTAGATGGATTTTCTCATGAGCACAGCTGTGCTAGAAATTTGTGAACCCGCCATCACATTAATTTTCCCCAAAGAAAACTGTAAAATTCTCTCTCAGAAAGTTGAGTAAAAACAAGACAAAAGACAAGGTTATTTGTGATAATGGAGACTCCTCTAACAACGCTTTTCTTTTCCTGTCCGACACCCGTAGGGCCTGTGGATCAGCTTTTCATCCAGTCTTCCCTGAAGCTGCTTTTTAGTAACTGCTTTGGGCGCAACCACCTTCCAGTGCTCTTGCCTTCGACACTTCCCATCCTGTGCCTTTCACTCTACAGTGGACCAAGTATTGGTTTTGTCTCATTTAACTGATTGTTGCATGTCACTTCCTGTAAATCAGACTTCTCCAGATCCTGTTAACAAGCAGACAATGCCCAAGACCAGGAGACTGGCAGAGCAGGGGAGAGCTGGCCACCCACTTCCCTCCTGTGTCCAGGAAGAACTTGAATTTTCAAAGTAACGCAACAGCTGGGGCTTTGGTATTAAAAAGTAATTTCCCAACTGTGACTTCAGGAAGCAGTTTGTTAGATGTGCTCAGTCTAGGGAATAAAGGAATGCCTAAGTTTCATTTTCAATGTGGTGTATCCGGTTCATGACCGTGCATTGTCCTCAAAGTCACAAATGCAATCTCAGGTAGTCTAGTTCACCTCTTTCTTCCTTGTATGCTGTTTTAAGACTCCAAAAACATATGGTCACATCACCGCTCCAAGCTCACTCTTCTTGTACAGCTTTCAGCAGATTACCTAATCCCACTGGTGTTCCTTCCACATAGAACGAGGGCTGTTCACCTAGAGCCTATTTGTTAACAAATCGCCGATTTGTTAAGACTTATTAAAGGGAATTATTCCTGAACTAAAATTAGCACAATTCTGAAGTTTATAGAGGATTTTGATGAATGACTCTGCATGAGAGTCTGGCCACCTCACCAATGGGAGAGAACTCAGTGCTTCCTGCTCAAAGTTTGGAGGAATGCCTACAGGTCTGAGAAAGCACACTCGTCCTGTTTGTAATATTAATGCCTCGAGGTAGAGTTTAGAATGACAGCTCTCTCATTTTTTTAAATTATAAATAACATACATTCATCATTTTCAAGTTAATTGTTGTGACTTGGTTAATCCATAATGTACGGCATAATCTTGCATATTTTCATCATATATTTTATCAATTTCCATTAAATGCTCCTTAAACATGCATGTGTAAGGGAGAAATAATTCATTGTCCTTACCTCATTATTAAAGCTGTTTTAACATTTTAAAAGATAATAAAGCAACTCAAAGAAACTGATAGATAAGCTATCACTTAAGCAGTTGCCTGATTCGGGAAAGCCTAGTTGGCTGTCATTAAGTTTCACTTTCTTGAATTTGAGTGTATTGACTCTGGCTTAGGCTTTGGCTCAGTTTGCTTACATAGGACACCAAGGTTTTAGAGCCACCTCAGTCTAATCGTCCCCTTTAATTACTTTAACTGTTTTAGTCATAGTGATGGTGGTGACCGTAGTAAAAGTACCAACAGAGTAGTCCAAATAAGCTTAGAAGAATTTCTTAATATTTTCTTAGCTCCACTTATTTTTACAATAAAGTTATCTATGCAGTGGTCTTTACTGTTGGAAATAGTCATTTTAATAAGCCTTAACAACCCAGTTAATAGGCTCCAGGCGCCCTTTAATTTGGTTAATTGTAGGATGCATCATTTGTTTGTTCTCCATCTTTCTTTCTCTCTTTCTCGCTCCCTCTCACATGAGCGCGTGCCATCTCGCCATCTTGCCATCTCTCCATATTTGATGGGGAGACACTACTACAAAAACTGCCTCTTGTAGGGGCCAGCCGAGTGGCTCAGTTGGTTAAGAGCATGAGCTTTGAGCAACAGGGTTGCTGGTTTGATTCCCACGTGGGCCAGTGAGCTACACCCGAGCTGAGGTGGCAGGATGGCTCAGCTGTTGAGAGCGTGTGCTCCTAACAACAAGGTTGCTGGTTCAACTCCCATATGGGATGGTGGACTACGCCAACCTGCAAGTAAGATTGAACACAGCACCTTGAGCTGAGCAAGCTGCCATCAGGCAGCCAGATGGCGACTGGACTTGGAGCTGAGCTAGCTGCGCCCTCCACAACTAAGATTGAAGGACAACAAATTGGCTGTTCCCCTTCCCCAATTCCCCAACACTGTTCTCCTTCCTCAATTCCTCAATAAAATCTTAAAATAAAAAAACTACCCTTGTAGAGGTACCAAAGCACTCATTTTGAGATTGCATAATTGATTTTTATTTCACCATTCCAGTTGGGCATACAATGTCAACAAGTAGATCTGGTGAGAGATTTCCTAAGCTTTAGTAACCATAGGGGGGAAAGTGACTCTTAAGCTCTGATAAACAAGAAAATACATTTCCAAAACTTTAACATTAAAGCAGGATCACAGGTCACTCGCCTGGGAAATGAAACACAATATTACCTCTTCTTAATCTAACTGGACATTACTATGTCTTTACCTAGCACTAGTTAGAGATGGTAGAAACTGTGCTTCCCTCCAAGCACTTGTACACTTTCTTTTAAAGGGAAGCAATTGAGTTTGAGGGTTTCCATTGTGTCAGTACATCTAGAGTCAAAGCTAAGCTCCTGCTGAATGTGATTTTCTTCCAGATGGTGATAATGTGTAAAACAGGAGTACCACACGAGGCTTTGGAAAAGGAGGAAGGACACCCTAGAAACGTGTGTGGCCTTGAGAACTAACATTGGCCCCAGGCCACTTTATCAACATGGCTGGTTCGGAGGATGAAGCCATGTGCTAAGTGTGGTCAGGAATGTGGTAGGACCAAGATTGTTAAGAATTTTTAGAAAGCCCCATCCAATGGAGCAAATTCTTGAAATTGCCATACTGGGTAATACAAGGTGTTGATGAAACCAGCAACTGTACTGAACAGACTTTCAAGGCTGACTCCTTCGCGCTCTGGTTGAGGTCCTCCTGTTTCCATTTGTAACCTCTCTGAGCCTCAGCTTTCCTGACTATGAAGCATAGATAATTTTACATTTAACTGTGACTGTAACACACATAACAGTCTTACAGTGCTGACAATTAAGATCACAAACTTGCCACCGTGCACTTACATTGGCAGCACTGTACAAACAGCTCAGTAAGGTTTCATGACCTTGGGATATCAGTGTCTCACAGATGTGTTCATGTTGATGTGTGGCGGTGTCTTGCTGAGTGGCGCTCATTATTGTTGCAGTGATTTTGTGTGCAGTCGCAAGACTATCCGAGCTTGAATTAGAGCAATGAACAAACATTAAATTTCTTGTTAAACTTGAAAAGAGTGGAAATGAAATCAGAGACATGGTAGTCCAAGTTTATAAAGACAATGCCATGAAGAAAAGGGCAGTGTACAAATGGATTAAACGTTTTTCTGAGGGAAGAGAATGTGTCACTGATGAAGAGAGGTCAGGGTGGCCAGTAACAAGCAGAACTGACTATAACATTGCAGAAATTTGTCAAATTGTTCCTCAAAATCATCAGCTGACTATGATAAGCTTAGCAGACCAAGTAAACATCGATAGAGAAATAGGAAAGTCTTAACTGAAAATCTTGGCATGAGAAAGGTGTGTGTAAAAATGGTCCCAAAGGAGCTCTTGCATCATGACAATGCACCAGCTCACACGGCACTCGGCACTGTCTGTGAGGGAGTTTTTAGCCATCAAACAAATAACTGTATTGGAACACCCTCCCTATGAATTATTTCTTTACCTGAAGATAAAGGACATATTAAAAGGAAGACATTTTGATGACATTCAGGACATCAAGGGTAATATTATGACAGCTCTGATGGCCATTCCAGAAAAAGAGTTCCAAAATTGCTTTGAAGGGTGGACTAGGCACTGGCATCGGTGCATAGCTTCCCAAGGGGAGTACTTCGAAGGTCACTGATAGTGATATTCAGCAATGTGTACATCCTAGAACTCAACTTCTAGGATGAGTTCACGAACTTAATTGTCAGAACTTGTATGTTATTAGGTCAATAAATATATAAATGTACCTCTAGCGTCAAGGTTGGCATTTGATAAGTGTTAGTATAGATTTAATTCTTACTGGTCAATAAGGTTACTCTTCAGACCAGGTGACATGATGTGAGCAGGAATTTTGGCCTCTCAGGCACTGAGACAATTGCATAGTTTTGGACTCTGACTAAGCTATAGAGTTCTCAGTTAGGGATCTGTTCCAAACCTTCATGTTGTTTCTTACAGCCTATTTGAGGTAATTGTAAACAGGAGGCTTTCTGGGAGTTTGTTTTCCTAAGGATATTATTTACTGGAAATCAGGAGTGGGGGGCAAGCAGGGGTTTGCCATCAGCCTGATGGGGCAATAAAAGCAGGTGGCCAGCTCTAAGTCGGTGTCACCCTGCTCTATTCCCTAGAGAGCTGCTTTTCCATGTCTCTGTCATCTTTTCAGCAGGGCTGGGGAAAGAGGGCTCTACTTCGCCAGCCATTGAGGTGGTGGCCCTGACCTGGGCTCCCCTCCCTCTCTATCCCTGCTCTATGAATTGCCAAGATTTTCTGTCATTTTGAAATAGCTGTATCTTTCAGAGTTTTAGTAGATGTCATGATTATTTCTTAACTCTGACATACAAGACTGAGTTGGATTTGTCTTCAAAATATTTCCACAATCAACACCTTTTTCCACCACCCCACCCAACCCCTGCCAGAATCCTAATCCCAGTCCAGTTTATCAGGACCCCTGCCCTGCTTCACACTTGCCCCTTAAGAGCAGCTGGCTGAAATCAGTGGCTCCCAGCTACCCTTAGCATGAAATGCAAACTCCTTGTCATGGGCTGAAGAGAGCCACAGACTTTCCCGGCTTCCTCTCAACCTGGCCTAAGCCTACTCCGTCCAGAAGTTCATTTTTATGTCCCAGCCTCCCCACCTCCCAGCTCAAGACCTGCTGCCTGGGCTGCTCCTCTTTCCTCTCCATCCTTCAGGTGTCTGCTCAGCCATCACCTGCTCAGAGAACACTCCAGTGATGCTCTTTCCATAGGGCACACCACCTGTTCTCTGCCCTATAGCTATACGTCGTCCTGTTGATTTCCTTCGTCACTCTTTCTCCACTGTGAAAGTTTGAATTTTTTAATGGCCTCTTTCCCACAAACGTGTATGCTCCATGAGGGCTGGGGGCAACTTCCAGTCTGTTCCTCTTCCTTTCTCTGGAATTTAGAATGCTAGCTGGCAGAGAATGACTCTCAAATATTGAATAACTTTGCAATGTCCTCTGATACTTTTCACTCCAGAAGCCTCATTCCTGCCACACACTATAAATGGAGCTAGGTGGGACCAGAGCTGGTGTCCTCTCATGGACCATGGCACCTTCATGGCTCTGACAGGTTTTCACACCAGGCAGATCTTACAGAGATTTCCTAGTGAGACATAAAAAATGGAGAGGACGTTACTCTGATGAGAAAGGTGGTCCAGTAAGTGTAGGCTTGCATTACTTCTCTTCCTGAGTCTCTCAGAAATAAATGAAACGATCACAATGAAAAGAGGAGCAGCATCTGCAATGGAGTTTGGTATTGCCACAGTCACAAGGGCCCACCTAAATAAAAATTAGAATCAATGGAACAATCTAGACATGGGAATACTACGTGTCTGAGGCATGGTTGGGTTCTCTGAAGTTAGGTCGAGAGGCTGGAGGGGGTGAGTTTGTATTTCGTGTGTGTGTGTGTGTGTGTGTGTGTGTGTGTGTGTGTGTGTGTGTGTGTGTTGGGAGCAGGGGGTGAACTTTCCGTTGACTCCTCTCTTAGAGGCTGGTCCAGCCCTGCAGGGGGTGGGGCCTTCCCTGCCAGTTAAAGAGGCTGGGTTGGGGGTATAGATTCAACATGACAGAAGTAAACAGAACCACAGCAAACTTGAAGAGCTAGGTGGCATTGCACCATCCACATAGTCCGCATCTAAGCAACAAACATAAAACCCTGAATGAGGTGGACGGTTCATTCCAGGCATAGATTATTGATTTAATATTTGAAAACATATTATTTAGCAGTAATACTAATACATAGAAGAAAAAACACATATGAAAAAAAGTTGCCAAAAAGTCATAACATTTAGCTTCCATTGTTAAGGAGCAAAAATAAGTCATTGACAGTTGATAAAAACATATCTCAAACTAACATCCAGTATCATACTTAATTGTATACCACTGGAAGGACCCCCATGAAATTAGGAATAAGTCAGGGATGCCTGC
The DNA here is from genome assembly GCA_031876335.1 of Hipposideros larvatus. Taxonomy (NCBI): domain Eukaryota; kingdom Metazoa; phylum Chordata; class Mammalia; order Chiroptera; family Hipposideridae; genus Hipposideros; species Hipposideros larvatus. The sequence goes on along the minus strand of CM063088.1, from coordinate 129,208,836 downwards.
AATCATCTTTAGGATTAAACATATTTTTTGAAATATCCACTAGAAAATTCAGAAAAAAGGAACAGAATAAAATAGGAAATATTGGGGAAATAGGCACGTTTGTACATGTAACTTTCATTTTTAGGTAATGTAAAATGTTCATCTACTCCACGAGCAAGCCCACAGTACTGGCACTATTGCAGGGGTCAGCAGGTAAAGTATCAGAGCAGAACAGAGCTGTGATCTGGAGGCCAGAGAAACATCTGTCCACATGAAGACAAGTCAGTGCAAATCACAGCTGTGGGGAGGGCTGCAAAGTAGCATCCCAGTTGTCAGCAGGGTGATTATGGGAATAGTCAGACCTGTTATGAAGACAGTAGCCAAAGGGAAAAAATGGGGACAAGCAGCAGTGCCTGGATCTAATAATCGTGTCTCCATTCCCTGGTCCTTCCAGCCTTAGGGGAAACTGAGGAAGTGGAGAGAAGGAAGGTGGGGTAAGCATGAGTACTGAGAGAAACACCACCACACTAGCCTTTAAGACAAAGAGGGGATCTCTGGGTAGAAAGACGACAGAGGCGTTGACTGGTGGGTCCATATTCACTCAACGGAAATAGTATCAGCCATATTCTCTGTCAGAGTAACCAGGAGCTGTGGGAAAGGTCCGACCTGGGCTTGGAAGTGAGATACACCCAGACGTCCATGCAATGCTACAGCTTAATAAGTATGTCCCTTAAACACACACAATTTCCAGGCCTCAGGCTCTTTATCTTGCAAGCTGATTCTGTGGATCAAAGGAGGCAATCAATGTTCAGAAAACAAACAAAGCCAAACAAGAAACAGTGCAACTGGATCAGAGGAGGTGCTCAGAAGATGCACAGAAGTTTTCCTTGTTCACAGAAGCTGTGAGATGATGCTAACATCAAAGAGATGATGTTAACAAATAACTTTCATTCTAATAAGTGTTGAGCAGACTTAAGTCAGTAATATAACCAAAATGTGTAAATAACCATCTCAGCATGACAAATTTAGAGATAAATTCCGAGGTAGGAAAGGATGCTTGTCTCTGGGAAGGGTCATAAAGCTTTCTCATCATCTATCCTGTGATGTACCTGGAGGTCTCGATAGGAGATGAACCTGAGCCCCAGTCCCCTGAATCAGGGTATCCGCCATTCAATCCTTCCGTATTGGGTTAATTTGGTTAATTGATCAACTGAACATTAACAAAAATATTTTTAGATAATTTTTGCTAATTTTTGATGTGCTAATCTTTTCTGTCTTATAATGTTTAGCTAACTAAGTATATAATATGCATTATATATAATCTATTCAACAATATATAAGTAGATCTAATATACGAAGTTCTGACAATTAAGTTCACGAGCCCATCCTAGAAAAAGTACTACATACCTCATTGCTGAATATCACTACAGTCACCTTTGAAGTACTCCCCTTGGGAAGCTATGCACCGACTCCAGTGCCTAGTCCACCCTTCAAAGCAATTTTGGAACTCTTTTTCTGGAATGGCCATCAGAGCTGTTGTTGTATTACTCTTGATGTCCTGAATGTCATCAAAATGTCTTCTTTTCAATATGTCTCTTATCTTCAGGTAAAAAAAGAAGTCATTGGGGGCCAGGTTAGGTGAGTAGGGCAGGTGTTCTAATACAGTTATTTGTTTTATGGCTAAAAACTTCCTCACAGACAGTGCTGTGTGAGTTGGTGCATTGTTGTGATGCAAGAGCCATGAATTGTTGGCCAAAATTTCAGGTTGTCTAACTTTCTCATGCAGCCTTTTCAGCACTTCCAAATAGTAAACTTGGTTAACTGTTTGTCCAGTTGGTACAAATTCATAATGAATAATCCCTCGGATATCAAAAAAAAGGTTAGCAACATTGGTGCAACAAGTTTGTGAACTTAATTGTCAAACCTCGTATATATCTTCAGAGTTCTTATTCTGAGCATAAGCTTTTTAAGTTTTATTATCATAAGGAAAGATGTAGAAGTTATGGGTTTGGAGGCATTTAACAGCATTTATATTGACTCCACAAGCCAGCCTTGTCTCAGCACACCCCTTGCTCCCATTTGCATCCAAGGCACACACAGTCCTTGCCTACCCATCACAAATAATCCTCCTAACTAGTCACATTACTTCTGTCCTTGTCCCTGATTCTGTTCTCAACACAACAGCCAGCATGATCCTGTTAGCATGTAAATCTTTTCTTAAAGCCTTGCAACAGCTTCCCATCTCCACTGGAGTAAAGCCAAAGCCCACAGAGGCCGAGGCCTGAGTCCCATGTGCCCTTCTGTCATCCTTCTGGCCTCCTTAACACCTCAGCCCTTACATGCCTTGCTCGGGTCATCCTGCCCCAGCCTCTGGCCTCCTTGCTCTTCTTCGAGAACCCCAGCTACACCTCACCTCCACCCCACCCTTGTCTTTTTGGTCCACCATTGCATCCCCAGCTCTAGAACAGTGCCTGCTGCAAGAAGCTTGATCAATATTTGTTAAAGGGAAAAACTAAAATATAAATGAATGTCCTTATTTTTCTAAGCATCGATCTCTAACTCCTTTTAACTCTTCAATATAAATGCCAAAAACTTCTTAATAAGGTCAAACACATTAGGTAATCTATCAATTTCATATTTTCTCTCTCAGGAGGGAATGAAGATAAATACAAATGTAAAAGCTCCCAGGTTTATCCAGAATTTCCTTTTCTTCATCACTATTTCAACTTCAGTAGATGCTATCATTTTAAGAGAAGATATATTAAAAAGTGAATGATGACAGGTATAAACAATGTTCTGAAAGGATTTCCTTTAGTTTGTAGAAGTCTGTCAGAGAGGATTCACAACACTTGAGTGTACTACTCCCACGCAAATGACAGCTCATACTGTACTTATAATCTGTCATCCATGTATCATATTGGAAACACAAAGATTCCAAAAATCATAAAAAGCATGTTTTATTCTACCTCATATCACATTACAGTTTCTAGATTTTTGATTGTTTGTTTTGCACATTACATTTAGAAAATACTTTATATACTTTACAGGGTCTCAAATTAAGTACACAGCCTTGGCAATTTATTCACACTATCTGGGTCTCAATTTTATATCCATACAATGAGAAAGTTTGGACTATGATAGTCTAAATGTTTTTCCATGTACAGAAATTATAGAGTCTGTATCATCCCATTTTCACAATAACCCTGTGAGTTAATACAACAGCTTTTTTTAGTATTGATTAAAACAATAACATATCTGAACTTGAGTATTGAAAGTCACAAGGCTATGTGAAAGGCTATGTTTAGAACCCAGGCTTCTAGACAACCAACTCTATTTAAAACTAAAAATAAATAAATAAATAAATAAATAAATAAATAAACAAACAAACAATAATAAACTTGAGGACAGCAAATTTTAAACACTTAAACCTTTGAATTATTACCTTCAAATAAGCAGATGTTTATTTTTTAATGTAGGAAATATTGTGCAACACAAAATTATGGAAAGGTTACTTAGAATTAGAGAAATATGTAAACAGCAAGGAGATGAGTGCTTAAGCACTGAACTTACTTACATCTTACTAACTAGCTCAGACTGACTAAAAGACCCAGGTACAGATAGCTCTTGTGTAAATCAATCAGGGCTTACTAGCTAAAGGACAAAAATAGAAGTCAGCACCAGTATGCATAACAGATAGAATAATAAGTACTTATCTAGAACAGAAGTCCAAGCTTCCAGACTCTAAAATCATCACCAGGAATTACATAGTTACACATAACAACAACCTCTAAGTAAGCAAATAACACATCAGATCCTCTACAAGGTCAACTTTTTTCCTTCAAACCCAGATATACTATATATGAGGTCTGACAACTAACTGCGCGAACTTGTTGCAATGATGTTGATAACCTTTTTTGATATCAGAAGGATTATTCATTATGAATTTGTACCAACTGGACAAACAATTAACCAAGTTTACCATTTGGAAGAGCTAAAAAGGCTGCGTGAAAAAGTTAGATGACCTGAACTTTTCGCCAACAATTCATGGCTCTTGCATCACGACAATGCACCAGCTCATGGCACTGTCTATGAGGGAGTTTTTAGCCATCAAACAAATAACTGTATTGGAACACCCTCCCCACTCACCTGATCTGGCCCCCAATGACTTCTTTCTTTACCCAAAGATAAAGGAAGACATCTTGATGACACTCAGGACATCGAGAGTAAAACGATGACAGCTCTGATGGCCATTCCAGAAAAAGTTCCAAAATTGATTTGAAAGGTGGACCCAGCACTGGCATCCCAATGGAAGTACTTCGAAGGTGACTGTAGTGATATTCAGCAATGAAGTATGTAGCACATTTTCTAGGATGATTTCGCGAACTTAATAGTCCGAACTTGTATATCAAATCCTGGGCTGTTGGTTCTTCATGCAGGCTTTTAGTGTGGGGATGTGTTAGGGAGTACTTTATCAACACCAGTTATAAGTCATCAGTGTATAATCATGCAACATGACAGTTGTACAAGATATAAAAACAGTGCACAGAGCTGATGCCATGTGCTCAGATAAGAATGGACTTCTCGCTTATCACTATCAGCCTCCCAGACTGATGTAGCATGATCCCAGTAAAGTTTTAAGCTTGAAATTGCACACTGGAATTAGAGTTTGTCTACAGAACACTCTGGAAATCATGCTGGTAGGCTTTAACCATACTACAGAGCCTATCCTGTTAGAGTTCTCTGCTGGGAAGAAACATAAAGAAACATGGTTAACAAGGAAAAATGGAATGCTTGGTAAGCACTTGGCATACCTCAAATAAACAAGAATAAGTCAAAATAGAACTCAAAAAGGAAGACAAACAGAACAGCTCTGACAATTACTGGTTTACCCGAAGGAGGTAAAAATGTCCACACAAAAACCAGCACACAGATATTTATAGCAGCTTTGTTCATACTTGCTAAAACTTAGAAGCAACCAAAATGTCCTTCAGTAGATAAATGGATAAATAAACTGTGTACATCCAGACAATGGAATTTACTCATCACTAACAAGAAATGTGCTGTTAAGCCATGTAAAGACATAGGGGGGCCTTAAATACATATGACTAAGTGAAAGAAGCCAAACTGAGAAGACTACATATTGTATGATTCCAGCTCTATGACATTCTGGAAAAGGCACAACTATAAAGACAGTAAAAAGATCAGAGGTTGCCAGAGGTTAGGGAAGGAGAGGGATGAATAGGCAGAGGACAGAGGATTTTTAGGACAGTAAAAATATTCTGCTATTCAACATAGTGTTAGAAGTCCTAGGCAGAGCAATCAGGCAAGAGGAAGCAATAAAAGGTGTCCAAATTGGAAATGAAGAAGTTAAATTGTTACTTTTTGCAGATAGATTATGCTATACAGAGAAAACCCTAAAGACTCCACCAAAAAGCTATTAGAAACAATCAACGAATGCAGTAAAGTTGCCAGCCACAAAATCAACATACAAAAATCCATTGCATTCCTACATACTAACAATGAAGTCTCAGAAAAATAAATAAATAAACAATTCCTTTTGCAATTGCAACAAAAAGAATAAAATACCTAAGAATAAACTTAACCAAGGATGTGAAGGACCTATACACTGAAAACTATAAGACATTTTAAAAGAAATTGAAGAAGACACAAAGAAATAGAAAAACAGTCTGTGTTCATGGATTGGAAGAATCAGCATAGTTAAAATGTCCATAATTACCCAAAGTAATATACAGATTTAATGCAATCCCCATCAAAACCCCAATGACATTTTTAAAGAAATAGAACAAAAATCATAAGATTTGTATGGAACCACAAAAGATCCCGAATAGACACAACACTCCTAAGAAAAAAGAATAATGCTGGAGGTATCACACTCTGTGACTTCAGCTTGTACAACAGGGCAACAATAATCAAAACAGTATGGTATTGGCAGGAAAACAGACACACAGACCAATGGAATAGAACTGAAAACCCAGAAATAAACCCACATAAATATGGGCAGATAATTTTTTACAAAGGAGCCAAAAACACAATGGAGAAAAGAAAGCCTCTTCAATAAATGGTGCTGGGAGAATTGCAAAGCCACATGCAAAAGAATGAAACTAGACAGCTATCTGTCACCATGTACCAAAATTAACTCAAAATGGATCAAAGACCTAAATGTAAGACCTGAAACAATAAACTGCTTAGAAGAAAACATAGGTACTAAACTTATGGACCTTGGGTTCAAAGAGAATTTTATTAATTTGACCACAAAAGCAAGGGAAGTAAAAGCTAAAATAAATAAATGGGACTATATCAAACTAAAAAGCTTCTGCACAGCAAAAGAAACTTATCGACCAAATAAAGAGGCAACCAACTGAATGGGAGAAGACAATTGCAAACAACGCCTCTGATAAGGAGCTAATATCCAAAATATATAAGGAATTCATACAACTCAACAACAAACAATCCAATTAAAAAATGGGTAGAGGACCTGAAGAGACATTTCTCCAAAGAGGACATACAGATGGCCAATAGACAAGATGCTCAACATAACTAATCATCAGAGAAGTGCAAATAAAAACCACAATGAGATATCACCTCACACCTGTTAGAATGGCTATTATCAACAAGACAAATAATAACAAGTGTTGGAGAGGCTGCGGAGAATAAGGAACCGTCATACACTGTTGGTGGGAATGCAGATTGGTGCAGCCGCTATGGAAGGCGGTGTCAAGGTTTCTCAAAAAATTAAGAATAGAATTACCTAATGACCCAGCAATCCATCTCCTAGGTATATATCCAAAAAATCTGAAAACATTTATCTGTAAAGATATATGTGCTCCGATGTTCATTGCAGCTTTATATACAGTGGCCAAGACATGGAAACAACCAAAGTGTCCTTTGATAGATGATTGGATAAAGAAGATGTGACTATATATATATATATATATATATATATATATATATATATATATAAAATGGAATTCTACTCTGCCATAAGAAAAGATGAAATAGTGCCATTTGCCACAACATGGATGGATCTTGAAATTATTTGCTAAGAGAAATAAGTCAGAAAAATTCGAGAACCATGTATGACTTCACTGATATGTGGGATATAAAAACTGCAAGCAACAAAGGAACAAGACAAACAAATAAAGAACAAAAGCTTATAGACACAAACAATAGTTTAGTGGTTACCAGAGGGTAAGAGGGAAGGGGAGGTAGATGAGGGTAAAGGGGATCAAATATGTGGTAAGGGAAGAAGAACTGACTCTGGGTGGTGAACACACAAGGTGATATATATATGATGTATTACAGAATTGTACACTTGAACCTATGTAATTTACTAAGCATTGTCACCCTAATAAATTTTAATTTAAAAAATATTCTGAATTATATTACAACAATGGATACATGTCATTATACGTTTATTTGAACCCATAGAATGTACAACACCAAGAGTAAATCCTGATGTAAACTATGGACTTTGTGTGATAAGGACATGTCGATGTAGGTTCATCAATTGTAACAAATGTACCATCTGGTGGGAGAGGCAATGGGGGAGGACAGGGGCACATGGGAAATCTCTGTACATTCCCTCAATTTTTCCATAAACCTAAAACTACTTTAAAAACAATTAAGTAATTTTTAAAATACATATAATTATAAATACTAAACACAGAATAATTTAAAGAGTAGACATATTCTCCTTGGGTAAATCAGAGTTTTTAAATGTATAGGATTGACATAGTCAGGATACAAAGGAACAAAGAACAAGTCTGTATAAATATAAAATGGGACATGTGTATATCTATTTTTGAAGTCCCTGCTGTGTGCACAGCACTATGGTAGGTCCCAAATTTCTAACACACTTGAACGTCTGTGTTGATAATACTAAATGTCCAAGTGCTTCAGACATATGACCCCGTGAAAAGCAGGCCTTACAGAGGAAGGGAGAAAAAAATCCAAAGGGCATGTATATTTGCAATAAACCTCAGTAGCTATCCCCTCTCATAGTTTTTCAACGAGGTCTCTGTGTCAGTGGAAATTCTATTTTGTACCCTGTTTTCATTCCACAGACAATAATCCTGTTGAGATCAATACACTAACCGCACAGGGAATTATAGATAGGAACTTTAAGTTCACCACATGACAGAATGAATTTGCTTTCATTCTTTGTATAGTCTGTTTCTAGACATTTCTACCAATTGTTGCAATGGTTATGAGAGTTGTAATGATAATGGTAATGGTAATGTAGTGAAGCTCAAATTTATCTAAAGTTTATGTGCTTTGATTTAACTGTCATTTAAATAGTTGGCTTAATATTTTTTAAAAAACTCGAAAATATATACTGGGTGTTCTCTGAAAAAATGACTTCAAAATGAGCCTCCATTTTTTTGTCAAGCGCATGTGACCATTTGAGTCTACTAAGTGGACTCAATGAGCCAGTCTGGCCAGACCAGGGTATTTCCAAATTAGGCTAATACAAGTAATTATAGGATATTAAGAATGTGCTAATCAGGGTAACAGGCAGAACACAGATACAGACGGTGCAGCTAGTTTGTAAATAGAGCCCCAATGGGCCTTGATAGAGTTGGCTAAATGAGTCTTTGTTCAAGTTAGGTAAACTATTTAGCTAATGCAAATAAGTTAAATTTATGTAGGAAAATGCATGTACATACACATAATACGAGACTTTTAGAATTTTGTTAATATGTTATAATTTTCATAGCCATTGACTTGGTATTAGAAAGGAGAGTCAGCTTTATGACAAGGCCTTGTTAAGCACTGGGTATCAGGAGTAAACAATATGCAATCCCACTTTCAAGGTGTTTGATAAAGCAAATAAGCACACAAACTGTTACAATTAAATTAATCTGAAAACAAATTTTAGGAGAGACAGAAAAACAAAGTGTTGCTCACACAGAGACAGTATAAGCTTACCATCTAATAGGGACCAGAAAGTCAGGTGTGACAGATGGGGTGGGGACAGCATTGGAGGACAAGAGGCCCAGCACAGCATCCAAGACCACATTCTCTCCAATCTCTCAGTACCTTAAGTTCTTTTTACCTAAGGTTCTTCTAAATGATTTCTCCTACAACTTCCCTCCTACAACTTTTATGTTCATACCCTACGCTTGTTTTATCAGACTAGCTGTGTCACCTCCAAAATTTAAATTTCAATTCTGATTCTTTGACTACATCCTCCATATTTTTCCAACCATCCTTCTTATTCCAATAACACCACAACCCTTGGCCCTGCTATGAGTTTCCTGTTGTCACGTAACAAAGTATTACACTTAAGGACACCTTTACTGAGGTAGCTTTGACATATAAAACATGCATGTCGAGAAAGAGTGGTCTCAGGACTGAGCCCCACGAGAAATGAGAACAGATAGATAAGTAGGAGGAGCTGGGAAAGGAGATTGCCAAGGAGCCGGGAGCAAGAGAGAAGAATGGAAAACTAGTTTTACTGTAGTTTTAACAGGGAGTTAAATAGGATGAAAACTAATAATTGACTGTTGGATGTGGCAAAATGGAGGTCAAAGATATGCCAAAAGGCAGGTTCAGTGGAGTGGTGGGATGACTGTCAGATGGGTTAAGGGAAGAATAGAGGGGAAGGAAGCGGCTCACTCGAGCAATAACTTCTGCTGTGAAGGAGGGTGATGTGAGGCACTGGCTGGAGGGAAATCAGAGGCCTCCAGAAGGACATACTTTTGTTTTGAATTTGAGATGGGCTGATGTCCATGGGCCACTGTGAGGGTAAGGATCATACACACTTCCTCCTCTAAGCAAGACCTCTCCTCGCACTTTCAGAGACCATTAACTTAACTTGAACACCAAGAGCATTCACCATTTACTACTCACCAAGACTTCCCAATTCATTGTTTTGCTAGAACAGATACTTAAAATTTTTTTTATTCATATGCCTTAATTTTAATGATTCCTCTTAAATATTCTCCTTCAGAAATGCCAAAAATAAGGCTACTAACCTTTATCATCTTCTCCATTTCAGTATTCAAATATTTTGGACACTTATTATTCCCTGTCACCAGTTTTCTCTTCCCTTAATCTAACGTATCTCAATTTTCTTTTCCTATATTGCATCTTTCTAAATCTCTTTCCATTAGTCTTTTTTTTTGCACACACTACATTCTATTAGTCATCCAAATTTAAAACCTTGTAGTTATTTTTAACTTCTCTTCTCAGAATTGACATATTTGTAAATTATTCTCCAAGTTATCTTAATTACATCTCCATTGTGTGACTCACACTTATTCTGTAGAATAGTGCTAGAGATCTCCTATAAATTCACTCTGTTCTCATTGACTGTTCTCATCAACTTTAGTTTTCTTGCCAGGCATCCTCTTTCTTGCACATTCTTCATTAATAGCTGACACAGGTCATACCCACCATTATTAAATGTTCATTGCAGAGGTATGAATACACAGGGAGAGTCTGTGAGAATCTTACCACTCTGGCACCACAGGGCTTTTCCCCCAGGGCTCAATGAAGTAAGCCAAACCTTAACTTGAATATGCAAGAGCGTTTTGTATTTGTGGAAGCAGAGATCAAGGAGAATAAAGGGATAACATTTTCAAATCGCCTCCCATGATGAGATGCTAAAATTACATTCTGGTCCAATACTGGAAGGTAAAAAGTAAAAAGATGTTTTAATGATGCATAATCTGGGCCTCGACAAAAGGAGTGATACATCCTGGGCTCCTGTTTTTGGAGAGTCAACCAACAGGGCTCACTCACTTTAATGTGCTGCACTTTTGGCCCCATGGATAGAGAAAGAATACACCCACAGAGGTAAGAGAATTTAGTGCTGCTCTGTAAAGAGTCGCTTTGTTGGCACTTTTCTCTCCGAACAGCAGGATTACTGAAAATAACAGGCTCCAGCCTGTTTCTTGCATGGACGCACCAAAAATAAGTCTTTTGTCATCAGTCTTAATAGAGATAAAAAGTCAGTCCCACAGAAATCAGAAGCTTGTCCGTATTCTGTCCAGAGGTATGCAATGGAGGCTAAGCATAATGTCTCCACTGCTGATGGCATGATACGTGCAGGATGGGGTGAGGGAGGATTGAGAATAACCAGTTTCTTAGCAAAAACGAAAAAAAGGAAGAGCAAAGAAATAGGAAGAAATTAGAATAAAAGACAGAAGGCAGAGCCAGCTAAGTGGCTTGTTGGTCAAAAGTTGGCTTGGGAGCATGAGCTCTGAGCAGCAGGGCTGCCAGTTCGGATCCCACATGGGCCAGTGACACTGCACCCTCTACAGCTAAGATGGTGAACAACAGCTCGACCTGGAGCTGGGCAGCTGTGAGTTGCCGGTGACGCTGTAGGCTGCAGCAGAGCTGCAGTGGGCTGCCTTGAGCTACCATGAGTGGCCAGCAGCCAACGTAAGTGGCTGGCAGCTGCCATGAGCTTCCGTGAGCCGCTGTGAGCAGCTGTCCAATGGCCGGCGACTGACTGCCTCACCCGGGAAGAGTGCAATGATCATAATACCAACATGGGCCAGTGAAGCAACGTCCTCCACAACTAGACTGAAGAACTAAAGGTCAGCAACTTGTCTGTTCCCCTTCCTTGATTCCCCAACACTGTTCCCCTTCTCCAATTCCCCAATAAAATCTTTAAAAAAAAAAGAAAGAAGGCAACACTGGCTTTTTCTTTCATCCTACACAGAAAGAGCTTCCCACTTGCCTCCATGTCAGAGGTAGAAGTGGAACAATTAAACAATGTCTTCCAGCCTCCAATCAATTAGTGAATTTTAAATGTTAATGTATTCCATTTCTGGCAGTGGAAAGTAGGTCCAATTCTTCAACTTTTTTACCCTTGACTTAGATTACCAAAAGATAGAAAACCTATCTAACATGTAATTTATCTTCTGTACACACATAAAAATGAAAATAAAGTAGAAAAAGAAAAATATGCTCATGATGAAAAATCAATTTCCTCAATGGCTTTAAGTGCCGCTCATTTTCCCAGCAATCATACAGTTGTCTCAGAGAATAAGAAGGGTGTGGCCACACGGTACCAGCAGAATAAAAAGACTCTAGGGTTTTTATTTTGACTGCGTTTCTAATTGTCATAAATAGGCTTTAAAAGTCTAATAATTAAGGGATAAGGAGCCAAGGACTTGCATATGTGTTTGCCTGTTACTCTTTCAGGAACCACCTGAAAGACTGATGGAACCACCACCTTCTGATATCTGCACCATATATCCCAGCCTTGCCCCTCATGTGCTGTAGGAAAAGAAGAAATGGGGTTTTCATGGTGGTACTCATGAAGGAAACACATCCACCCCCACTACATTTCATTGCCAGGACTACTCACATAATGGTAGTACTGATGGATGCAGTGTTAGTGTGACACTTGGCCATTCCACGTGGCTGCATCTTACTCAGAATATGGTGGCCAGTCTCCAAGAGCAAGTGTCAGGGGTGGGGGTGGGGGAAGAGCTGGCGTCAAGGGGGATAGCAGATGGGGGGAGAGCTAATGTCAGGTGGGGTGGAGGTGGGGAGAGAACTGGAGTCAAGGGGGTAGTAGGTGGGGGGACAGCTGATGTGGGGGACAGTGAGAGCGGGCTTCCGAGAACTGGTCAAGCCGCAGGACTTCAACCAAATCCTTATCATCCCAGAAGCCAGACCATATTCAAGGGGAAGGAGATTCAATTCACCTTCTACTGGAAAGATGGTCAAGGAGTTGGCAGGAGTGAGCTGGAAAATGGGACAGAATCTAAACAGAAATGTCATCACCCAGACACTTCGCTTAATTTCATGTCACCAAAGGTTTATTCCTGGAGTTTCTTAGGTAGTGGAGTCAGGACCATGTGAGAGTTGTTAGGATGAATATTTTCCATCCATTTTCAAACTTTCCAGTTGCCATGTATCATAGTCAAAAGGACTGACCCTGACTGCTGGCCTGGGAACAAAGCAATCTTCAGCGTGAGTGGGTGGGGGGTAATGACAGCAGATCTCTGTCTTCTCTCTGAGTGGGAGAAGACCAGTGAGCCAAGCCTGTAGGTGACAGGCAGTCAGAAATCAGACCCAGGGAACAGCCAGAGCCACTCATCCACCATTTTAAATTGATAAGGAACTCTATAAATTTGGATCCCTTACAAAAAATTTGATGGAAGTACTGCCTAATTTTTAAATATGGAAATTCAAAACTACCGATACCTATACCTACTGTGAAATACTCTGCCAAAATTCAAAAAGCAGGCATAAACTGGTTTTGTTAGGAAGATAATCTCGTAATTACCACTGATCCACATCTCTTTACCTCTGTGTCAGTGTCTGACTCCGGGAAATTATACCACAGCTATGTTAATTTCAGTTTTCTGAATGCACACCCAGCAATTTAAGCTATATAATATACATAAAATATCCTCCACTGAATGTTACTAGCAATTTGTGTTATTTTGGATGAATGGTTTAAAGTGACCACAATTTTGCTAATGACAACTAATGATAATTTGAAACATTTTATATCTATAGAAAACCATATGGAAGTAAAATCGAAGTAATAATTCTAGAAATTAAGACATAGGTTAGAAACAATTATTGGAGGTCTGAGAGGGGAATCTGATATAAAAATTATGGTGATTTATCTGTCCTGGAATGTAAATTCAGTAGGTGTTTTAGGTAATTTACCATAGTTTTGTGATTCAAAATTCAACAAATGCATACAACTGCCCAGTATTGCCAAACACAGTGAAAGCATCAAAAATGGAACAGAATGAGAGTAGTAAGAAATATATGACTCAAAAATGATGACATTAACATTTGTATTTGTTAAACATTTTCAAAACTGCAGGTCAGACATTTTTTGCAGATTTCATAATCTAACATACACAGCTAACTTTTACAGTGGAGTCTCTTGCTTGAGGTGGAAATGCATAAGTATTCTGATGCCATTGTTTCAGGAAATGGGAATTTCCCTGGAGCCTGATTTTTATTTATTTTGGGAATAACAAGAACACAAATGGATGTTAAAAATAGAGATACCAATTAATACTAGTCATGGCTTATAGGGTAGGAGTTTGGTAGTTTTAACTGTATTATCTACATCATTGGTATTAGAAAGAAAATTAAATAAATTTCATGCCACTCTGTACATATACATATTCACTCATTCAAGGAATATTTATTGAGCACCACTGGATGCCATTCCTTGGTCCAACCTTCAAGGATCTTACCACCCAGTAATGGAGCCAAACTGAGGCTATGATGATGTATACATGCCTTGTGCATCGGAGAACTTGATGTCTAAGCTTAAGATGTAGAGGACCAGACTGGAAAGGCACAGCCTGCTCCAGGGACTACCAGAGGACTGTGTGCTGGGAGCGGGGTACCTCACACTTCATAGGGAGTTCCATCCCTGTTGACAGGCATGTGCCTTCAGCAGCAGTACCACTTCTTTTGATCATTGTCTGCCCTGTGCTTCATCTCATTGAATGAGGGGGCTTTTAACAACTAGAAATTGCTTGCCTTACCATTTGCAAAATTTCCATGAGAGTACACTGGGTCCACCATGAGATATATGGATTCGGAAATGAAAGAAAGAGATAGGACTCATAGTTTTCTTTGACATCTAATTTAAAGCTTTGGAAAGTTCATGCTTTGCTTAAGTGCATGAGAAGTTTCCATCGTCTTCCCTATCAGGGCATTGGCTTCCTTTTCTTTCTCTTTGTTCCTTTACTTCCAGAGTGAGACTGACAGGATTCCTAGGGTCCACCTCAAGCTGTCTTTTAACTATGGTGTTTGAGTCTATGAATGGAGCACGGATGAGTAACCAGCCCTGGGACTGAGTGACATTTAATAAAAAATACTATTTGTTTAACCTAAAGTGATGTTTTCCAAATCATAAAAATACTGAACATTGTGATGGCTGCCAGGCTATATCATCTGCTACTTGATTTAAGTGACATCTGTGGGATTTTTATGTAAATTGATGTTTTTCTTACTTATACAACAAAAAGTAAAAGGATTCAGGTTTTTGACATCATTGAGTATTCTTAGAATGAAATATTAAATGACTTTAGGAGAAATGTGGCTTTTATGCTGGAAAGCATGACACATTATAAACCTCTCTATCACTGTAATCAGTTTCCTGACATGAAAATAATAGTGCTGCACATAGAGAGTCTCTCCCTCTCAAGCGGAATGCTTTAGGTGAAAATATGATGTGGAAGTTTAATCATTGCAAGGAAAGTAAACGTTTGCATTCTGGAAAGATGTTCATTTTAATCTTTATATTTTCTTTGCATGGCGCTGCACCTTTTCATTAATCTCGGGGAAGTTTAGGAGAGTCTGTCACCTGAAGTGTGTCACTAATCTTCAGTCTGACCCAGAAGATGGGGAAAGATTAACCTGCTCACAGAACCTCCATGTCACGGTGAGGAGCTCTCCAGGTCACCATTCTGTGCTGCCCCCCTTGCTCTGCGCACACTGCATGCTCCGAGAGCTCCATTTGAGCATACATTTTCATTTTCTTTTCCTTTTTGTCTTTTTCTGATTTCCCAGGACCTTAGTCATTCTTTTCTTAAAACTAAAGTGATTGTTCCTTGGTATTTACCCAAAGAAACTGAAAACTTACATGCTCACAAAAACCTGTACATGGATGTTTACAACAGCTTTACTCATAATTGCCAAACCTAGAAGCAGCCAAGGCATCCTTCACTAGGTGATGAATGAATAAGTTTGGTACATCCACATAATAGCATATTATTCAGCACTAAAAAGAAATGAGCTCTCAAACCATGATAAAACATGAAGGAACCTTAAATGCACATTACTAAGTGAAAGAAGTCAATCTGAAAAGTTTCCTTACTGTGTGATTCTAGCTCTATGACATTCCGGAAAAGGCACAGCTATGGGGACAGGAAAAGATCAGAGCTTGTCAGGAGTTGGGGGTGAGGGATGAACAGGGAGAGCACAGAGGGTTTTCAGGGCTGTGAAACTGCTCCATGTAACACTAGATTGTGGGTACGTGTCATTGCATATTTGTCCAAACCTATAGAACATACACCACCAAGAGTGGCCCTAATGTCAGCTGTGGACTCTGGGTGATGCTAACATGTCAGTGTAGGTTCATCCATCATAACAAAAGTCCCACCTGGTGGGGATGGTGATAATGGGAGAGGCTGTGGGAGGTGGGGCAGTAGGAAACAGGAAATCTCTGTACCTGTCCCTCAATTTTTCTGTGAACCTAAAACTGCTCTAAAAATTAAACCCCTCCCCCACCCCCCAAAAAAGAAAAACTGGAGTGACTGGCAAAATTGATTGAAAGTCCCTACATGGCACTAATATTGGCATTCTTCTAGGATTGAGAATGTAGCACGGTGTTTTCGGGTGTTCAATGAAAGCTCTCAGAGTCTGTGCAGGTTCCCTGTTCAATATTATCAGTGAGCTGCTGTTGCTGTATGTTGCCCACTGCCCCAAACACATTCCAACTCCTACCCCACCACCCACCATTCAAACTACCAGTCTATTGAAAAGACTATCTTGGGTATAAAAGTAAAGGTTCAGGGCAGTACTAAAACATTTCTACACATATTTGCTAGTGAAATATGTGCAAATGGATAACACAAGAGGGAAACCAACTTCAGGAACTTCATCACGAGGGTGGGAGGCTTACTTAGGAGTGCTGAGCACCATGTGCCTTCTCAGACCCTCTCCAGCTCACCATGCTGCTTAGCAATTCTTCCAGTGGACCGCCAGCATTGACTCCTTCATCTGACCAAAGCCTAGTCCCCTACCTTCTGCTGTCCGTTCCTGTTTCTCTAGTGAGGGAGACAAGGAAACAAAATAATCAGCTGGGCTTGAGTTTGCGCTCTGTCTTTGTGACGTAGCAGAGACTGGCTACTCCACATAACGGAGATTGCTGGGCAGAAATGAAGGTACTGCGCTCATCAGTTTTTATTTGTAATTTCCTGTTACTGTGCAAAAATGTGGACCTAAGATTGGACGTTAAGGGCTCTTAGTGAAAACTAAATAATGGTTACCTCAATAATTTTAACTTAAGAAAAACTAAATAAGAAACAAGAAAAAGAAATTACAGCTAGGTAGCAGAGAAATAAACTTTCTCACACTATATTTAATACATGCATGTATGTGTTCAAACAGGTTTCATAAATGTTATGCCTGAGTTTTATAAAGTATTAGGGCAGCAGGGCCGGCCAAGTAGCTCAGTTGGTTAAGAGCTCGCTCAGGAGTTTGAGCTCTGAGCAACAGCGGTTCAAGTCCAGCCCGAGCTGAGCAGCCGCTGAGCTGCCAACAGGTAGCAGGATGGCTCAGCTAAAAAAAATAAATAAAAAATAAAAAATAAAAAAATAAAGTATTAGGGCAGCATCTCATTCAATATCATTTCATAGGTGATAAGACGGGTATGATGTTTCATTTTTATATTATTTGTCTATAACATAAAAACATTTAAAAACCGATCACTAAATGTCACCAAGTAATCCTTTTCATGTGATCAGTGTAATTTAAACAAATGAATAAACTTGACAAAATAATCTTGAAAAGCAATGTCAACAATTTCACTAACACTAACAAATTCTGTGAAGCTGCCTATGGTGGTAAATCAGAAAAGACTGGCTGTTCTTGCAACCAATTTGTTTCATACCAAATAATTAAAAGATTAGGAAATTCCATGTATTGTTGCTGACCTGGGATGCCTTGCTGTCTCTACCTGTTAGGTTTTGCATAACGCAGTGTCAACAGGATCCAGAGTCCCCAATCTTCTATATGAATTTGGAGGTATTGAAGGGTTTACCCAGGAGTTCATTGCAAGGGCTTATTTTAAATTTAAACTAAACCTTAGAGCTATTGGTGCCATCTTCTGCCCTTGCCACTTTTTGGCTACCAAGAGCCGCACAAGCAGTGTCCTGAGATGAGGTAAGAAACAGACTCTTCGGAATGAGTTAAGCAAAAGCTTCTAGAATTCCAGTGATATGTTTCAATCTTACCAAATCCTACTTAAAGAATATGAATCCTATAGGAAACAGGGAGATTTCAGAAGTGATTAGAGAGAATGTGAGCAGGTCCATATTTTTGGAAGTTGGTGCCATCGTCAAGTGGCTGTTTTTGGTTTTGTTTTGTTTTTCTTTTTTTCTTCTGTGGACTGGACTGCTTACTCACATTCTCCCCTCCATTATAGTTGCTTAGAGCCTTAAACTTGACTGACTTGCTAACCTTACAAACGGGGCAGGCATTGATATCATTTGGCCCATTCATTCTGGCTCATGTCTTTGTTCTAGGAATCATCTTTCTTCAGATCTTACTATTCCACGAATCCTCCACTATTATCTGAGATTATCTTTTACTCAAAAACAAATTTGCAATTAGAAAGCAACTTTATTTCCATTTAGCTTGCTCTTATTTCAGACAAAGATACCTAAGATTTCAGGCACATCAGGATATTAAGCAAAAGCAGCCATTTTCTTTTATATACATTTAGTTCAGTTCTTATGTTGTTGTTTTTTAAAGCACAGATCTTTCAGAAGATGTAAACAAAATTATACTTAATTCAACTCTCTCCACTGGCATATAAACTGTAACTTACATGAGTAGCACCTGCTCCTTTAGTGGCTCCTTTAAATTGTTGGAAAGAGAGACCAATATTATTTTAATAAACACTTTCAGGAATATAAAAATCCAGGGAATAATATATTCTAATTTATAACTGTCCAGAAATATACTCTCCTATTCTGGTAATGGACATTATGTTCATGTCCATTATATCACTATTTTTTTTTAATTGCGGAATTGGGGGGATGGGAACAGTGCTGGGGAATTGGGGGAAGGGGAACAGACAAGTTGCTGTCATTTTGCTCTTCAATCTAGTTGTGGAGGATGTTGCTTCACTGGCCCAAGTTGGCACCATCATTGCGCTCTTCCCGGGCGAGGCACATCAGTCACCGGCGTCTGGAAGGCTGCTCACTGCAGCTGCTGGCCGCTCACGCTGGCTGCTGGCTACATACGGTAGCCCATGGCAACCCACTGCCACAGGGGCTGCAGCCTACGCCGTCGCCGGCGACTCATGGCAGCCCAGCTCCAGGTTGAGCTGTTGTTCAGCATCTTAGCTGTGGAGGGCAGTATCACTGGCCCTCATATGTGGGATCCGAACTCAGGCCCTCTGGTGTCCCAAGCCAGTTTTTAACCATCGCGCCACTCGGCCAGCCCCATTTTATCACTATGTTAACACTACTACAATTCTTTATTGACTATTAAAATTTTATCTACCACGAATTGCTTATTCTTATCCTTTACTTTTTTCTTTTTGGTCTTTTTCTTGGTTACTTGTTTGAGTACTTTAAATAGTATGATTACTAATTCTTTATAGATTATATGCACTGTCAATTTATTCTTCCCATCTGTGGTTTGTTATCTTTAGTGTGGAACATTTGGTCAAATATTTAGCATATAAGTTTTATTTATGTATATATGTATTTATTTAATGACTTCGGTTTTTGTTTTTCCCTTATGATTTGTTTAAGCAATTCTTTTCTCTCTTATGCACATAAAGAGATTTTTTAAAATATTTTCATCCACATTAAAGCTTTGCTTTTCACATTTAGTTCTGCATTAGGTAAATTTTATTTTTTATATCATCTACTTTTTCCACATGGATATCCAATTTCCAATAACACTTATTGAAAGAGAAGCAAATCTATTTTTAATCCACAAGGAGTTCGAGCAAATTCTCTAGCAAAACCTGATGTTAACAGAATTGAGTTAATTTCGATTAAGTTAACTGGCCTACAGATGATGGGGAGGGCTTATAAGTCATTAATGGGCCTAAGGGGTGGGGCCAGCACCCTGAGCTGTGGCACTGGGACCAGCTGCATTCCTGCCTCACTGTGGAGCTGCAAATTCTCTAGGTCTTAGTAATGCTCTAAGTTTTTCTTAATGTATGTAAAAGTTATGGAGAAAAACTCATTTTTTAGCTGATTTTCTAAGTCACATGTCAGACAGAGGATGGAAAGTTGGCAGAGCCTGCCTTGTTTATCATTTTTCCATGAATTAGATTGTAGTAGGACCTTGTAAAATATATATTAAGAGAAAGAGTAAATTTACCTGATTTAATTTCTGACTGTTAGTTCCTGGCAGTCTGACAGATTATATTAGTTGAGCTATTAAGTTACACAATAGAGAATTAAAATGACTGAAGGTAAAGACTGCAGAAAACATGTCTGAAGAAGTCTAGAAAATCTCAAGGTGTAGCTTTCTAAGGTATAAAATATATACCACATACCTTGTATATAATGTATAAATGTATAAGAACAATGTACAAATATAGAAATGTGTAAGTATAGTGCATACATTATAGAATGTATAGAATGAGAGCTTATGGACAATGGAGATATGCTGAGTCTTGAAAATGTGCTTTGCCATTCTTAAACGGGTTAAAACTTTTTGTGACAAAACGTAACGGTGACAGGACACAGTCAAACATGATTCTATAACGAACTCATGCCTTGGACTCTGTGACTCAGGTGTGCTGAAGAAAACGAGAGACACCCCATCTCTTTCTTTCACACAGCCCACAGACAGTACAACACTTACTCTTTTGTAAAGTGCCTAAACCTGGTATATTTTGTAATGAAGCTTGTCTGTTCACTACCAAAACTCAGAAAAAGTATTATTTAAGTGAGGAAAGAAACAAAATTCATAATTGAATATTTCAAAGACTTTTGTATTTTTGAAAATTATACATGTATGAATGAATATGTTATATACAATATGATATAACATATACCTATGATATATACAACTTAATTTTGCATGTATTATTGTATATGTGGTATATATTCTGTAGTAGTATAATATTTTGATATATGTGCATATGTATGCACAAAAAGAGATGCAGGCAAATAAGACAAAATGTTATCAAAATATTTATTCCTTTATGATGGGAATTTGAGTGGTTCATTTTTTATTCTGTTTCTGTTATACCTTCGATATTTTCCAAATTTTGTTTCAGGAATTTGTATTAC
Organism: Hipposideros larvatus; assembly: GCA_031876335.1. Taxonomy (NCBI): domain Eukaryota; kingdom Metazoa; phylum Chordata; class Mammalia; order Chiroptera; family Hipposideridae; genus Hipposideros; species Hipposideros larvatus. Next base: position 129,187,846 of record CM063088.1, on the reverse strand, counting down.
CTCCACAATAATACAATGTTATTTGTTTGGAGGCTGGAAAGTAAGATAACAGACAAGAAATCTTCAGCTGAAAGTTCTAAATGTAGTAAAAGCCTGAAGCCCAAGGGTTTCCCCAGCTGGGAGGTAGCAGAGCTGACATATCAGAGAAATGTGGACACCTCTGCCCCCTGCTGTCCACCTGCAGTAAGTGCGTATCCGGTTATCCACAACCTGCATACATCTCCTGGAGAGACGGCTGGTGAAACTAGGAAATCCGAAGCTCCCTCCTCAGAGACCCGGAGACTGGGGACCCTCCGACTACACTCTGAGAAACATGCACTTAGAATTAAGGGAAATCTTGATCACAGCTAATGAAATAAACCAGGACAAATATGGACATCATACATAGAAACACAAATAGAAAGGAAACTAGATTTCCTTCCATTTTTAAAAAACATATTAGCACATATTATAGTAAATATAAAGATTACATAGCAAAATAATGTATGTTAATGTAGCCTATATTGATATAGTATATAGTAAAAAGTATATTAGTATATATTTAGTATATATTGTTAATGTTAACATTAATATGTTAATAATATTATTACATATAGAAATATATTAACAATATTAATTTATTAATATATACTTAGTATATATGTACTTTATACATTTTTATATATTTTATAGTCTTTGTACATCTGTATGCTTTTATTGTATATAGACTTTAAAGTGTTTGTATGTGTATATACATGTACTTTTCTACATGTAAAGTATATAGTATGTATATATACTATATATACTATGCATATGAGGTCTGACAACTAAGTTTGCAAACTCATTCTAGAAAAAGTGCTACATACCTCATTGCTAAATATCACTATGGTCACCTTTGAAGTGCTCCCCTTGGGAAACTGCACCGATGCCAGCGCTTCAAAGCAGTTTTGGAACTCTTTTTCTGGAATGGCCATCAGAGCTGTCATATTCCCCTTGATGTCCTAAATGTCATCAAAATGTCTTCCTTTCAATATTTCCTTTATCTTCAGGTAAAGAAAGAATTCATTGGGGGCCAGATCAGGTAAGTAGGGAGGGTGTTCCAATATAGTTATTTGTTTGATGGCTAACTAAAAACTCCCTCACAGACAGTGCTGTTTGAACTGGTGAATTATCGGGATACAAAAGCTCCTTCAGGACCATTTTTGCACACCTTTCTCATGCCAAGATTTTCAGTTAAGATTTTCCTATCTCTCTATAGATGTTTACTTGGTCTGCTATGCTTCTCACAGTCAGCCAACGATTTTGACACACAACTTGATGAATTTTTGCAATGTTTTCATCAATTCTGCTGGTTATTGGCTGCTCTGACCTCTCTTCATCAGTGACATGTTCTCTCCCCTCAGAAAAACGTTTAATCTATTTGTACACTGCCCTTTTCTTCATGGCATTACCCGCATAAACTTGGGCTAACATGTCCCTGATTTCACTTCCACTCTTGCCAAGTTTAAGAAGAGATTTAATGTTTGTTCGTTGCTTTAATTCAAGCTCAGACAGTCTCACGATGGCCCACAAAAAAATGCAACAACAATAATGAACGCCACTCAGCAAGACACCGCCACATGTCGACACAAACACAGCTATGAGACACTGATATACCAAGGTTACGAAACCTTACCGAGCTGTTTTGTACAGTGCTACCAATGTAAGCGCATGGTGGTGAACCTAATTGTCAGACTTCATATATAGACTATATAGTATTTATACAACACACATACACATATATACTTGTACAAATGATTTTGCATTTGTCAGAGATTTGTTATATATATATATATATATATATATATATATATATATATATATAGAGAGAGAGAGAGAGAGAGAGAGAGAGAGAGCCTAAAATGTGAGTGACATCTGCATTTTTAAAATAAATTTCCTCCCTCTTTTCCTCCCTCCCTCTTTCTCTCCTTTTCCCCTTTCTTTTTTTTTTTTTATTAGTTTCAGGTGTTCAAAACAATGCAATAGTTATACTTTTCACCTCTTACAAAGTTACAACCCCCCTCCCCCAATCCTCCCCCCCGACATTATACTTATCTATTACAATACCATTGACTCCACTCCCCACACTATGCTCCACATCCCATGAATATATATATATATATATATATATATATATATATATATAAAATTACAGTTGACATACAATATTATTCAACATCAGCTTCAGGGTCAGCTTCAGGTGTACAGTGCAGTGGTCAGGCATCTACACCATCCATGATGCGGTCTCCCTAACAAGGCATGTGACCATCTGACACCCTACAAAATATTTACAACATTATTGATTATATTCCCCGAACTGTCTTTCGTATCCCTGTGGCAATATTGTAGTTACCAATTTACGCTGTCTAATCCTTTCTCCCTCATCCCCACCTCCCTCCCATCTAGCAACCATCAGTTTTTCCTTTACATCTCTGAGACTATTCCTGTTAACTTTGCTCATTTATTCTGTTCTTTAGATTCCACATATAAGTGAGATCATAAGGTATTTGTCTTTCTCCAGCTGACTTATTTCACTTAGCATAATGTTCTCTAGGTCCATCCATATCATTGCAAATGATAAGATTTCATTCCTTTTTATAGTAACATCTGCATTTTAACTCTATAGCAGGTAACAGCTTTTCCTCATTTTGAAATTATTTGAAGTTACAATTTGTTCTTGAAGTTGACACATGCAAGGGTTTTTTTGTTATTGTTTATGAAATTCAGCATTTCCTCAGAACTGGGTTTGATATAACGAAGTCTTCAGATCCACAGCCTCACAAGCAATTTATTTAGTCAGTGAGACACTGAAGCCGATTCCTTTCTCAGACCAGTTCTCCACCAGGCCCGCTGAATTCAGTTACATGTGCATCTGAAGGAAAATGTAGACGGTGTGGTAGATAGCCTGGCCTTTCCTATAACCAGATTAAAACAGCCACATCACCAGTGCTAGTAATGGAACCAACAAGCCTGAGAAGAAAAGAAAAGGACCCTCGCATTTCCCTCTCTCCCCTGCTTTCTCTCCCGCTTCCTCCCTCACTCCCCTCTCCCTTCTCTGGGTCAGAGCTCCCTTCTTCCCACCCACTCACTCCGGATTGCAGGTGGATAGCACCTGTGAGTAGACAGGACCAAGCCGGGCCGGATTAGGCATGGTGATCACTGCAGGTTCCTCCAGGAGCCACATCTGGTATCAAATGGCAGAGGGGAAGAGCAACGGAACACAAGTCATGTGATGGACAACAACCAGGTTCTGCTCCTGTTACACATGAGGGAACACGGGGTTTGCAACAAAGTAGGCAAGAATACAACTCTGCAATGGCTCATCGTCAGTGGCTTCACGGAAGGTGTGTGCCAGGGAGCCGCGTATCCACATGCAGCACGGCTATCGTCATTTTAGTGGGGCTCCGTCCTGGTGGTAGGGCTCTCTCCTGCTGGAGTGCATGAGTCCACTGTGGTGGGGTGGCTGCACTGGCTTGTCCCAGTCTCTCATTTCTCGGAAAGACATCACCTTGGGCCTACGTGTGGAAGAGCTGAGTGTGGGGTCACGGGGCTCCCTCTCCCGCACCACAGCTGGGCTCCCAGAGGAGCCTCCCTGAGCTATTCCCACGTGGCAACTCCTCAGGAGCCCTGTCAGACTCAAATCACACAGAGGGCACCATAAGCCACCAGATGACGTGTTCCCTTCCAGCTCTGAGCTGCAGGCTCCCAGCGAGCCAACGACTAAATGCCTCCTTCATGCTGCGTCCTGTGCTCTTTCCTCCAGCTCAGCCCCACCTGCCAGCGGTCCCATTTCCAATGAGACAGTCTCACTTCTCTTCTCTCCTTCTGCTGGCACTTAGATTATCTCTAGTGTTCACCCTGTTTGCCAACATGCTTCAGTACCTTTGAACTCCAACCCATGAAATAAGTTGAAGTTTGTACTCTCAAAAGAGCCAGTGTGGAGAGTTCCATGGTGTCAGGATCCAGTCTGTTAAAAAGCCTTGTTCATGTTTGAATTAAGGAGCAACTTGGCAACCCCCATCCCGTCTTCTCCCCTTGAGCTCATTTTCATTCTTCCCAGTGAATCCATGTGCAGGACACCTCATGATTCAAATATGATGCACCCCAATAAAATCTTTGAAAAAAATACGATGCATATTGTTCATACTGGTCATTTTCTGTAACTGCTACAATAGCTTACAAACAGTTGTTACCCAGACAAAATGTTTTTACAATAAGAAAGTGCTAAACTGTGGAAAGTCTCTTAATTATATTTTCATAGTAATAGTTCCTTAATTTGTTACACATGAATTTTAATAACTGAAAATTTCAAAAGTTTACCTGAGAAACCAGTCTTTAAAGGCTATAGACTGTATGAGTCCAACTTTATGACGTTCTGGAAAATGCGAAACTGTGGAGACAGTAAAAGATCAGTGGTTGCCAGGGTTCGGGGTGGGGATGAGGATGAATGGGGGAGCACAGGGGCTTTTCAGGGCAGTGAAACCTCTCTGTGTGACACTAGAATGGTGGGTACATGTCATTAGACATTTCTCCACACCCACAGAATGGACAACACCAAGAGTGACCCTAATGTCAACTGTGGACTCTGGGTAATGATGGCGTATCTGTGTAGGCTTATCCATTGTAAAAAATGTATCATCCGATGGGGACATTGACAGAGGGGGAGGCTGTGGGTGGGGGGCACATAGGAGACATCTCTGTGCCTTTCTCTCAATTTTGCTGTGAGCCTTAAACTGCTCTAAAAATATTGTGTTTTTTAAAAAAAGGTTAAAAAGCAGTCTTTTTCAGCAAAAGCTTGACTGAAAGCATCTGGCATCATTTAGACCACTTCCCATTTAAGGATGGCACACATAGACATGTTTTTTTACTGTCATGGCATTGACCACCCCCCACACCATCCCAACTAGCCTAGCTTTGATTCTTCTTCTTTCCCATTTATGACTTCTGTCCTTGTTTCCTGGGTTTTCCAGTCCCTGGAACAGCCTAGGGATGCTACACATGATTTTCCACAAAAAGGGCAAATTCTTTGTCACATTTATTTATTTGTTTGTTTGTTTATTATTTATTTATTTATTTATTTATTTATTTCTCTTTTAAGTCTGAATCAAAATAACTCAAGACAGGCAGGGGGCAAAGCAACTATGATAAGTAAACACTTAGGAGGGCAGATGGCAGCTGAAAGAGTCAGGCAGAGCCCCCACTGTGACTTGGTGGGGTTAGGTTTCCACACTCTTCACACAGCTCTGCTCACTGGGTGACGCCAGTTGATCAAGTTAAAGAAGTCAGTGCTCAGACAAAGCTGTGCCCATTCAGTTGTTAGTGAGAGATTCCAATGGCACAGCCAAGTAAATCCAGGTGGCACAGAAAAAACGAGTGATAATAGAAACTACTTGAAGTCCAATGTAGATAACGTTGCAGGCTTCAACAGATTTCTTTGTCAATATGCTATTTGTCACTTCAGGACAGGGTGTCACTTCACTGGGTTAGGTTTCAGCGGAGTTTTCAGTTTCCTTGTTGGCTTTTAAATGGCACTGTTCAAGAATCTGTGTGAAGAATAGACCTATTTTTATTCATGATGACCTCTCCACCTATCTTGGTATGTTCCATAAACAAGGATTAATGTCCTATATGTTAACATATTGTAATCCGTGAACTATCCAGAGTGAAATATCTCTTTAAAGAACAAGGAGATGACCTGAATGCTCTGTTCCACGTTGTAGAACTAATGGCTCCTAAAGCTCCTTCAAACCACTCCCAGAAGGACAGCATAAATAAAACTGAAGGAGCATCTCATCCACTATCATGAAACTACATATTGGTTTGAAAATGTTCTGCCCAAGTGTTTAAAATGGACACTTTTCTTTGTCTGAGTTCTGAGTACTCCCTTTTTTGTGTTTTGGAAATAATTAAAAAATGAGTATTGGGAAAACACTCTTGCCTTCATCACTGATTTATTATAAAGTCTTGAATATAACCCTTAAATGCTCTATTTTATGGGTTCCTCATGCATACAATGAGAATAAAAGTGCCTGACTACAACTACAAATGTTGTTGAAAGGAAAAAATGAGGACATGTGAAAAGAATAAAAAGGATTGCCCAAATATGTCAAATACTGCTGTGATTAATGCTACCAGTCTTCAGGTGAGATTTCATGACTATTGGCATTAAAGACCCACCGGCTTCATTAAATCAGAATCTTTCAAACAAACGACTGCATAATATATGTCATTGTAGGTTTGTTACAAAGTTAAGGCTGTTTGAAGGCCGGCTGAGTGGCGTGATGGTTAAGAACTGGCTTGGGACTCCAGAGGGCCCCGGTTCGGATCCCACATAGGAGGGCCAGTGACACTGCCCTCCACAGCTAAGATGCTAAACAACAGCTCAACCTGGAGCTGACTGCCATGAGTCGCCGGTGACGGCGTAGGCTGCAGCCCCTGTGGCAGTGGGTTGCCATGGGCTACCGTGTGTAGCCAGCAGCCAGCGTGAGCAGTCAGCAGCTGCAGTGAGCGGCCGTCCAGAAGCTGGCGACTGATCTGCCTCACCCAGGAAGAACGCAATGATGGTGCCAATTTAGGCCAGTGAAGCAACGTCCTCCACAACTAGACTGAAGAACAAAACGACAGCAACTTGTCTGTTCCCCTTCCCCCAGTTCTCCAGCACTGTTCCCTTCCCCCCAATACCCCAATAAATATCTTTAAAAAGAAAAAGTTAAGGCTGTTTGAAATATAGTGCTCATACTGCTCCTGTGAAAAATAATCCCTATGTCTAGATATGTTAATTTCTAGTCATAAGCTATAGATACGAGGTCTGATAATTAAGTTTGTGAACTTGTTGCAACAATGTTGCTAACCTTTTTTGATATAAGAGGGATTATTCATTATGAATTTGTACCAACTAGACAAATAATTAACCAAGTTTACCATTTGGAAGTGCTGAAAAGGCTGCGTGAAAAAGTAGATGACCTGAATTTTTCGCCAACAATTCATGGCTCTTGCATTACGGAAAGGCACCAGCTTACACAGCATTATCTGTGAGGACGTTTTTAGCCAGTAAATAAATAACTGTATTGGAACACCCTCCCTATTTACCTGATCTGGCCCCCAATGACTTCTCTCTTTACTTGAAGATAAAGGAAATATTGAAAGGAAGACATTTTGATGGCATTCAGGACATCAAGGGTAATACGACGACAGCTCTGATGGCCATTCCAGAAAAAGAGTTCCAAAATGGCTTTGAAGGGTGGACTAGGCACTGGCATTGGTGCATAGCTTCCTAAGGGGAGTACTTTGAAGGTGACCGTAGTGATATTCAGCAATGAGGTATGTAGCATTTTTTCTAGGATGAATTCACAAACTTAATTTCTGACCTCATATATACATATATGATAAAGCCTGTTTCTCGATTTCATGGCTGTGTCTTTTTCTTATACATCTTTAAAAATTGAGATTAAAACATGCCTTAAAATTCACATTTTTAAAGTGTACATGTCAGTGCTTTTCAGTAAATTCACAAAGTTGTACATTCACTACTACTATGTAATTTCCAAATATTTTCATACCAAACACAGAAAGCCCATACCCATTAGCAGTAACTCCCACTTTCCCCCTCCCCCTAAGCCCTGGCAAACACTAACCTAGTTTCTATCTCTATAGATTTGCCTTTTCTAGACATTTTATATTAATGTTTCTGGCTTCTTTCTCTTAGCATAATGTTTTCAAGGTGCATCCGTGTTTTAGGATATACCCAAACTATACCCCAAAAAAATGTAGTTTTATGGCTGAATAATATTCTGTTATATAGTTATGAAATGTTTTGTTTATCCATTCTTTAATTAATGGACACTTATGAGGGTGCCTTTCTACTTTGGGGCTGTTATTTTTAAATGCTGCTATGAACATTGATGTACAAATTTTTGTTTAAAAATACATTTTCATTTCTCTTCGGTATCTATCTAGGAGTGGAATTGTAGGGTCAAATGGTAATTCTATTTTAGCTATTTGACTAACTGCCTGACAGTTTTCCAAAGTGACTGAAACATTTGACATCAACAATGTATAAGGGCTATGATTTCTTCACCTCATGAACACTTGTTATTGCAAATCCTTTTTATTATAGATATCCTAATGGATGTGAAGTGGGATCTCACTGAGATTTTGATAGAATTTTCCTAATGACTAATGACCTTGGGCATCTTTTCATGTGTTTTATTGACCACTTCCATGGAGAAATGTTCATTAAAATAATTTGTCCATTTTTATTATTTGTCTTTTTATTGTTGTTGAGTTGCAGGTTTATAACATCCAGAACACAAATCCTTTTATAAGATAGATGATATCCAAATATTTTTTCACACCCTATGGGTTGTCTTTTCACTCTCTCAATAGTGTCCTTTGATGTACAGTTTCAATTTTTAATGAATTTCATTTTATGTATTTTTTTCTTTTGTTGCTTGTGTTTTTGTTATTATATCTAAAGAAATTGCTTATACCAAAGTCATGACCATTTACATCTAATTTTTTCTAAGAGTTTTAGCATTTGCATTTTGAGTTCCTTTTTTTTTAGATTTTTTTTTTATTGGGGATTTGAGGGAAGGGGAACAGACAAGTTGCTATCCTTTTGTTCTTCAGTCTAGTTGTGGAGGACGTTGCTTCACTGGCCCAAGTTGGCACCATCATTGTGCTCTTCCAGGTGAGGCAGATCAGTTGCTGGCTTCTGGACAGCCACTCATGGCGGCTGCTGGCCACACATGGTAGCCCATGGCAAACCACTGCAGAAAGGGCTGAAGCCTACACCGTCGCCAGTGACTCACAGCAGCCCAGCTCCAGGTTGAGCTGTTGTTCAACATCTTAGCTGTAGAGGGCAGTGTCACTGGCCCTCATATGTGGGATCCGAACCTGGGCCCTCTGGCTTCCTGGCAATTGTCAACAGTTTGGCTCAAATAAACTCATAAGTTGTTTCTTTGGCTGGATATTTTTCAACAACAGAAGTTAAAGCTCCACAAAACTTGCTGTCCTTATCAAGTCCCAAGCCAGCTCTTAACCAACACGCCACTCGGCCGGCCCTTGAGTTCATTTCTGTATGTGGTGTACAGTGGGAGTCCAGGTCCATTCTTTCACATGCTGATATCCATTTGTGCTGATTAGAAACCCTTTCTGAACATGTTCATGACCGGGGGCATGTGCACAGCTCTATGCACACATGTGACTTTCCAGATTCCCAGGTATATGTCAGAGCTTCTAAATCACCTCAAGATAGCTTTTCCTCCAGCTTTTCCCTTTTACTTTTTTGGTTTGGCTATTATTTGCTCTACTGTTACTCACCATTTAGGGGCATTGGAATATTAAAAGATTGCCACTGGTTGATTTCAACAAATGCCCTGCAAAAAGGCTGTTGTTCTGGGTGAGCTCTGAGTCAGGTCATAAAAAGACAAGGCAGATAAGTGGGGTCTTCCAGGAACCACAGACAATTAAAATAATGACAGTTCTCTGGGAACTGGGCCCATACCACTGTGGCTGCCAGGCTGCTGGTTTTCCCCAAGATTGCAAGTTGTTTCCAAGGCAACCATAGAGCTTGTAGGACAGGAAAGGAGATGGGAAAAGGAAGTGTGGACAGAAAAGGGGCCACATGTTAAACCTGAAAAGCTCAGGAGACTGAAAATAACCACAAAGGATGGTATGAACACAAAAATTTTTAACTAAGTGGGCCACAGTGGGAACTCACGTCTTCAGCTTTCTCATTAAATTAATCTGTGCCTTTTCAGTGGGCCTGTTGTCTTTCTGTACCTAAAATAACATCTTGAATCCTTTTTCCAGACCAGAGCTGAAAACTGCAAAATTCCTCATTATCATGCTTATCTCCTGATTAACATCTCTATGTGCTGTAAAGAGCTAACTGTTAGCTATCCAGCACCCACCTGTGTGTGGGAGGCGTACCTGTCTCTCCAGTGTGCTTTTATCCAATCCCAAAGATTTCCCCACTTTGCTTTCTCCCACCCCCTTCATCTATCACCAATGGATTTCATGTAACCTTCCTCCTTTGATTTTATGTATAAAATAAACTGCAAACCACTCTTTTTGCAGAGCATTTTCTCAATCCATTGAGATCTTACTTCCTGGCAATTGTCAACAGTTTGGCTCAAATAAACTCATAAGTTGTTTCTTTGGCTGGATATTTTTCATCAACAGAAGTTAAAGCTCCACAAAACTTGCTGTCCTTATCAAGATCAAACAGTTTTTCTTGAATAAATGCTCCCTGGATTGTTGTCTGTGGTTAATTTCCTAAGATCTGCAAAAGTCTGGTCTGATCATTTTTGTCAAAGTTCTTATTTCTTTTATAGAGTAAAGACTTTCACAGGTCCTTACTCTGTCACACCCCGACATCCAATGGCCATGTTTTTTCCTACTGATAAATAAGTTTCTTGTTTTGAGTTTATCAAAATCAGAGAAAACAGCATTAAATGAGAAGTTCTTCATGAAATGTACTAAAGAAGCACGCTCCATTCTTAACCTTGAGAAAGCTACATTTGGGGCAGTCATCTCCATGGCTCTATTGATTACAGGCAGAGTGAGCAACACCTGGTCTCCTTGTAATGGTAATGTATCCCCTGGATAAGCTATTTACTAGGTGAGTGACAGGAGCTAAGGCTCTCCTCCTTTTAGATACCACTTAAACCAAACGATTTGGATGGGTTACTTCTTGCAATGGATTTCTCTTCTTATCTCTGAATTCCTTCCTAGTGCATTTCACTATAAGATGTCAAATTCGTATTTTGTCAGCCTGTTATGATTGATCTTAATAGACTACATTGTTCAATCAACTGTGTGGTTAAGGCCCACTTAAAGTAGAATAAACATTGTATAATTCCATGGTTTACTTTGGAAGAAAAATAATGTATTTAAAATTTACAAACTGTGACTATAGGGAAAAGGGTTAAAAAAACACTAACATTTCTGGAGCATCTACTACTGTGTTCTAGACACTGTGCTTGGCATTTTCACACATATTATATAATTTGCTACTTCCAACAATCTTTTGAAAAAGTCAATAGAAAGGATTCCTGTAATACAAATTACAAAAGGGAGACCTTAAATAAGATGCCCAGAGTTACACAGCCAGGCTTCAAAAGGCCATCTGTTCATTTTCTTTTTTATTAGGCTTTGGTTTGGAAAATAACAATAATAATAAATACATCTCCTGATTATCTGAACTTCCATGAAGTTTAAAATAGTTTAAGGGATTTCTCTAAGAGTTTATAGATATTTTTCTAGTTGCTTTTTTCCTTAATAGCCAGAGGCAGAATTTATGTTCTTAATTCCACAGAGTATAATTCAATAAAGGATGCAATATTTTTAAGAAAACATGAACTAAAATGAATGTTGGTGTGGCAGTGGACCATAGACAAGGACCTTCCCAGACCATGTGGTCACTAAGGATTTCACGCGGGCTTCAGACAAAGACATTCCTGGACTGTATGGTCAGCAAGACTTCCGCGTTTAATATTTCCAAATTCCTACCTCACCCGGGAGCCAGTCAGGAACTGGCAGAGTCCCGCCAGGGTCGGGGCTCAGCCTCTGGATGTGAATCCGCTGAGCCAGTGCCGGCATTAGTAAAAGTTGCTTCCCACGCCTTGGTGTCCTGTCTCTTTGTCTGGGTTCCCCGCAACATTAGTACTACCTACAGTTTGTAAGAAAATAATGAGCTGGTAGGCATTCTATCCAAATATAACCAGTTCACAATAAATACCTAAACTACTTATTATTTTAATGTTTTTCTATTAGCCATTTTAATTACATATTTGAATTTTCAAAAATACCACTAAACCAGTAATAAAAATAGTGTTCCAAACCACTAAGAATTTCTTGAAATGTAAGTATGTGGCACTTGCCATTCTTTCATGAGTCATTGTCTTAGAATAACTTTCTTAATCTTATAATACTTTCTTACAGGGATTTTGATTTGCAAACAATTTTACATCAATTGATATTTCCAAAACTTTTTCCATTATTACATAAAAATTATATTTCAATTTTCTTTAAACAAAATCAAAATGTGCAATAAATAATATTATCACTTTCTTATGAACTAGTCATAATACATTTGGTTGCCATTCAGGCTTCTCTTTTCTTTAATCTCAGAGAGTCACTTAAATATAGGGTAGTGATTCTGCCATTATAAATGTCCGATTATTTTTAGCAAAATCCATAAAATCTATGTGATTGAGGCTTGTCTGTCTAATGGATCCAGAAGATTTTTTGCTCTGGTTCACTCAGAAAATAAGTCATTGCATCACTTTCTAAGTGGCTTCATCAAGAAGGGCTATCTTTCCTGCTTGCTTATCAAGAAGTCATGTATGTGAGGCAGTTACCTGGATAACTACTATAACACTTTTCTATTTTTTTCAATCCCTTAAAGACTGTGAATTCTACAAGGTGTAAGATAGATTCCTTGATATGAAAAGAAGAAATGTGTGTTATGGTTGGTGTTTTAATGCCCACGTGAAGCGAGAACAGAATAGTCAATGTCTTAAACGTGTTGATGAAAAATATCCAGCCTAAGAGAAAACTTATGAGTTTATTTGAGCCAAACTGTTGACAATTGCCAGGAAGTAAGATCTCAATGGATTGAGAAAATGCTCTGCAAAAAGAGTGGTTTGCAGTTTATTTTATACATAAAATCAAAGGAGGAAGGTTACATGAAATCCATTGGTGATAGATGAAGGGGGTGGGAGAAAGCAAAGTGGGGAAATCTTTGGGATTGGATAAAAGCACACTGGAGAGACAGGTACGCCTCCCACACACAGGTGGGTGCTGGATAGCTAACAGTTAGCTCTTTACAGCACATAGAGATGTTAATCAGGAGATAAGCATGATAATGAGGAATTTTGCAGTTTTCAGCTCTGGTCTGGAAAAAGGATTCAAGATGTTATTTTAGGTACAGAAAGACAACAGGCCCACTGAAAAGGCACAGATTAATTTAATGAGAAAGCTGAAGACGTGAGTTCCCACTGTGGCCCACTTAGTTAAAAATTTTTGTGTTCATACCATCCTTTGTGGTTATTTTCAGTCTCCTGAGCTTTTCAGGTTTAACATGTGGCCTTTTTTTCTGTACACAAATGTATGCAAGATTGGAAACTTCAAATAGATACTTGTAAAATGTTGGAACTCTTTAAGGAATAAAATTACCAACAAGAATGCTAGAAACATGCCCCAAAGGCCAAAAACTAGGCATCTGCACGGAACTTTAATTTGGGGGAGAAAATAGCTTTTTTGAGACATTAAATCGTAGTTTGACCTTCACACAGCTGTATAGTCCAAACTAATATTATAAGGGTTGTGAAAATCCCAAGCTGGTAAATTAAGAGAAAATGTGTTTTGGGGAGATGATCAGTGGCTCTAGCCAAAAAAAAATGTAAATCAGTTTCTATGCATTCCACTCAGGCCCAGGAAGCTCCTGCCAGACCAGTTTTTTCACAAATAACAGCTAGAAACTTGGGTGAACTTTTTTAAAGCAGCTGGAGGTAGCACAGAGTGAACAAAAGCAGGAAGATTATAGTAGAGAATCAATTTGGAAAAAAGAAATAGCATGGGATGATTTTCCTGTTTTTTTAATGACTTAAGCCTGACCTCAGTCTGGAGTCATGGCTGACAGGGTGCAACATTGGTGGAAAAATCTATACTTTTCCTGGCCTAAAGAACAGGAAGACATAGTTTCGAATAATCATTGCCACCAGAAAGTGAGAGCGAGATTCCAAAAGGACGAGAGCCCCCCGGAGAGGTGGAGCCCCAAACCCTAGGTAAAAAGGTAAAAAAAGTTGTCTGGTTTCCTTGAACCATGCATACACAGGGCAAACACAGAGCATTTCAAACTCAAGTTTGAGCTGCAGCAAAGTGATAACGTTTATGAGTCCAAGATAATTGCCTGTTAGTTTTTAGAAAATCAACACTCATTTTAGGAATAAATAGAATTCACAGTCTCTGCACCTTAAGAATATTCAGAAAACAATATAGATTCAGCCAACAGGTGAAAAAAGAGGACAATTTAACCCATTCTCCAAGAAAAGACAATCAATGGAAACCAATCCCACAATGAACATGTATTGGGATAAGCAGACAAAAATTTGTTTTAAGCTATTTGAACTATTGTTAGTAGCATAAAGGAAAATCTGCTCTCAGTAAGTAAAAATATAAAAAGTTTCATCAGAAAAAGAGAAACTATGAAAAAGTCCCAAATGGAACTTCAAGAATGTAAAAATGCAGTATATGAAATAAATATGCACTAATTGGGCTTAACAGCAGAATGGAGCTGACAAAGGCAACAGTCAGTAACCTGGAGACAGGTCAATAGAACTTCTTCAAACTGAAGAACAAAGAAAATAGGTTGAAAACCAAAATGAAGAAAGCCTCATTGTGAGATGAGTATACTTGTGAAACAGTATCTACAGTTCCTATGTACATGCACTTGGAGTCCCCCAAGCAAAGGAGAGAAAAAATGGGACATAAAAAATTCTTTAAAAGAATGGCTGAAAAATTCTCAGTTTGGTGAAAGACATAATTTATAGAATCAAGAGACTCAGTGAATCCCAAGAGTTGTTATGTGTAAAATGAGTAACCACACCATAGCCAAAACACTAAAAGCCAAAGAGAAATGTAATTAAAAGCCAGAGGAAAATGACACATTACCCATATGAAAAAAAAATTTTATTCCAATAACTTATGATTTCTTGTCAGAAATTTTGGAGATCAAAAGACAGTGAAACAACATAATAAAGTGCTGAAGGGAAAAAACAGTGTCAAATTACTGTTCTACATCCAGCAAACATATCCTTAAAATTAAGGTAAAATAAAGAAAATCTCAGATGAAAGAAAACTTAGACAACATGTTACTAGTTCATTGACTTGAGGGATACTACAGTAAATTCTTTAAACTGAAGAGAAATGAAGTACCAGGAACAAATTCAGATCTTTAGGAAGGAGCACAGTAAAGAAGACAACATGACTGTTTATACCAAGTATCCTAAAAATGTACAAAACAACAACCACAATTCGAAATTTAACTTAAAAAGACCACACATCAATTGTATTCTTGTATATGATCAGCAAACAATACGAAACCTAATAAAA
Organism: Hipposideros larvatus; assembly: GCA_031876335.1. Classification (NCBI taxonomy): domain Eukaryota; kingdom Metazoa; phylum Chordata; class Mammalia; order Chiroptera; family Hipposideridae; genus Hipposideros; species Hipposideros larvatus. Next base: position 129,172,708 of record CM063088.1, on the reverse strand, counting down.
TAAAGCATTAAACAACTATAAAAATAAAAGATCAAATTGTGTGAACATTCCACAACACAGGGTGCAACCGAAGATGAACTTTGTTTTTTTATTTTTTTATTTTTATTGTTAGTTTCAGGTGTACAGAACAATGCAATAGTTATTCTTTTCATCCTTCACACAGAAACAACCCCCCTCCCCCACCTACTGCCCTCCCACACCCAATATCATACTTATCTATTACAATTCCATTGACTCCATTCCCACACCCTACTCCACGTCCCATGACTATATGTATATATAATTATAGTTGACATACAATGTTATTCAACATCAGCTTCAGAAATACAGTGCGGTGGTCAGGACTCTACACCAACTATGAAGTGGTCTCCCTAACATGGCATGAGTTCATCTGGCCCCTTAAAAAATATTTATAACATAATTGATTATATTCCCCAGACTGTCTTTTCTATCCCTGAGGTCATATTGTAGTTACCAATTTGCATTGTCTCATCTCTTCCCCTTCTCCTTCATCCCCACCCCTCCCAACTAGCAACCCTCAGTTTTTCCTCTGTGTCTCTGAGACTATTTCTGTTTACATTTCTCATTTATTCAGTTCTTTAGAATTCATGTATAAGTGAGATCACATGGAATTTGTCTTTCTCTGACTGACTTATTTCATTTAGCATAATGTTCTCTGGTTCCATCCTTATTGTTGCAAATGGTACTATTTCCTTCTTTATAGCTGAGTAATACTCCATTGTGTAAATGTACCATAGTTTTTTAATCCAGTCATCTACCTATGGGCATTTCGGTTGTTTCCAAGTCTTAGCTATTGTAAATAGCACTGCAATAAACATAGGGGTGCATATATTTTTTCGAATTAATGTCTTGGGTTTCTCTGGATAGATACCCAAGAGTGGAATTGCTGGGTCGTACGGCAGTTCCATTTCCAGTTTTTTGAGATATCTCCATACTGATTTCCATAATGACTGCACCAATCTGCAGTCCCACCAACAGTGCACCAGGGTTCCCTTTTCTCCACAGCCTTGCCAGCACTTGCTGTTTGTTGATTTATTGATGATAGCCATTCTGACCGGAGTGAAATAGTATCTCAAAGTGGTTTTTATTTGCATTTCCCTAATGCTTAGTGAGGTTGAACATTTTTTCATATGCCTGTTGGCCATCTGTATGTCCTCTTTAGAAAAATGTCTCTTCATATCCTCTGCCCATTTTTTAATTGGGTTGTTTGTTTTTTTGGTGTTGAGTTGCATGAGCATTTTATATATTTTGGATATTAACCCCTTATCAGATATGTCCTTGGCAAATATCTTCTCCCATTCAGTAGGCTGCCTTTTTGTTTTATTGATGGTTTCTTTTGTTGTGAAAAAACTTTTAAGTTTGATGTAGTCCCATATGTTTATTTTGTCTTTTACTTTCCTTGCCTGCAGGGATGTATCAGTAAAAATATTGCCCAGGGTAATGTCTGCAAATTTAGATCCTATGTTTTCTTGTAGGAATTTTATGGTTTCAGGTCTTACATTTAAGTCTTTAATCCATTTTGAACTTTTTCTTGTATATGGTGTAAGGAAGTGGTCCAGTTTCATTTTTTTGCATGTGTCAGTCCAATTTTCCCAGCACCACCATTTATTAAATAGACTATCTTTACTCCAATGTAAATTCTTACTTCCATTGTCATAGATTAAATGACCTTATAGACATGGATTTATTTTTGGGCTTTCTGTTCTGTTCCATTGATCTATATGTCTTTTTATGCCAGTACCATCCTGTTTTGATTACTGTAGCCTTGTAGTACGTTTTGATGTCTGGTAGCGTGATCCCCCCGACTTTGTTCTTATTTCTCAAGATTGCCGTGGCTATTCGGGGTCTTTTTTGGTTCCATATAAATTTCAGGATTATATTTTCTATTTCTGTGAAAAATGCCCTAGGTAGTTTGATAGGAATTGCATTGAATCTATATATTGCTTTTGGCAGTATGTACATTTTAACTATATTAATTCTTCCTACCGAAGATGAACTTTAAAAAGTTACAACATAGAAAAGCAAGGAACAAGAAATAGAAACAACAGACAGGCACAGAGCTCTCTAACGAAAATGGGGAGCATGTTATTGTACCCTGGAAGAAAGACTACCTTGTTACAAAGTGGCAGAAAAGTTGGCCATGGAGTGTTCTACCACTGGGTGCAAAGCAGAGCTCATAATCAATGAACTTGGCTATTTAGCTGATATTTCCAAGCAAAACTGGAAAGATGCGACCTCGTTTCTCCTTGCTGTTGTAAGGATCTCGGCCTGGACCCTAGCCAGACTCACGTTAAAAATTATACTTCAGCTACTCCCATAGACTCTAAAAAAACTAACAACTCCTTTTTGCTTCTGTATACCTGCTTTGCTTCTGCCGGGGAATAAAAGGTTAAAGAAAAGACATTCCTCAGTTCCCCCTTCCTCCCCTTGCTCCTATCTTAACATATCAAAAGGCCTCACAGCAGCAAACTGGCTCCTTGCTCCTATCTTAACACACCAAAAGGCCTCACCGCAATTAACTCTCCCCTCGCTTTTATTTTAACATATCAAAAGGACAGTTGGCTCCCACGGCCCCTATCTTTATACTTCAAAGGTGTTTTCAAGTTTAGGGGACAGGTTGTGTGGTCAGCTCAACCCAGTTACGATATACTGTTAAAACATCTGAACATAAACAGCCCGGTTGTGATAGTGGGATGCGATTTTAACTGGAATAACTACACGTTCTTTTTAACTTCTGTAACTTACTTTGCATATAGCCCTGCCTTATAAAAAGCCAGACCCCCGAGCCTAGGGGCCGTTCTCCTTTTAGCGGGGAGACGGTCGCTGAGCTCAGCTTAATAAAATCTTCGGAACCCTAATTTGATATCCAGCCTCTTTATTAATTGTCTGGACTTAACACTGTTTGCTAGAAGAAAGAGATAAATTGAGCAACGAACTGGTAGGCAAAAGGAACCAGCTCCTTGATGATTTGGAAAATTCTCTATCTTTCCAGATATCGTGCTCTGGAAACACGGCCAAGGGTGTGACTGGAAAACCATTTGCTAAAGAGACCAGATGTGGGGCCAGCCAACTGGCTCAGTTGGTTAAGAGCTTGCTTAAGAGATAGAGCTCTGTCCAACAGCGGTTCAATGCCTGGCCCGAGGTGAGCTCAGCTTAAAAAAAAAAAAAGAGAGAGAGACCAGATGTGTAGCTCATGGCTCCAATCAACCATCTCAGCAGAAGTCAGGTATAGAGATGGGGTTATCCAGGAAGGATTTGTGTAATATGCTTTAAGAAAGCATCTTAAAGATGTGGATCTCTTTGACATCCAGGGGAGACTCACAAGATTTTTGAGAACTTTATACCAGCAGAAATAGAGCCAGCATTGACCGAAATGGGCAGTGATGGGATGAAATGACAGAAGAATGACTCCTAGGGCAGAGCGAGAGAAAGCAAGCTGCCTCCTGGAGGGCCCAGAAGACAGAGCGTTGAGGATTATTCTCAGTTTTATAATCTAATGGAGCTTGCCTTGATGGGTTGAGAACTTGTTCTAGACTAGTAATCCCTTTATTACTTCCATTTTATCTCTTTTGGAATAAAAATGTCTATCCTATGCCTGACCCACTATTGTATTTTGGAACCAGATAACTTGTTTTCTAGTTTCACAGCTCTGTGGATGGAAAGGAATTTGACCCAGAATGAATCATACCAACAGTCTCACCCATACCAAAATTTAAATAATTTTGATGATGAGATTTGGACTTTTCTGGAGTGGATATTATTTAATGAGATTTTGGATTTAGAGTTAATGCTGGCGTGGATTAAGATTTGGGGTGACCTTAGGATGGGGTGAATATATTTTGCACATGGGAGGACGAATTTTAGAGAATCAGGGAGTGGGCCTTACTGGGTTGAATAGTGTCCCCCTCAAAAGAATTCATGTCTACCTGGAACCTGTGAATATTGCCTTATTTAGAAACAGGATCTTTTCAGGTATAATCAAGTTAACATAAGGTCAGACTGGATTAGAGCAGTCCCTAATCCAATGTATGGAATCCTTATTAGGAGAGGGAAATTTGAACACAACCACCCAAAGGGAACATGGCCCTGTGAAGACAGAGACAGGGATTGGATTTATGCTACCACAAGTTAAAGAATATCCAAAGATCCCAACAACCACCAGAAGCCAAAGAAAACAAGAGGGACCCTCCCCTGGAGGCTTTAGAGGAGCATGGCTCTGCCAACCCCTTGACTTCAGACTTCTGGCCTCCTGAACTGAGAGAGGATACATTTCTGTTCCAATCTACCCACTTTGTCATACTTCGTTATAGACACCTCAGGAAACTAATGCACCATGAGGAGAATTAAATGAACACCCTGCAGTAACAGAAAACAGAGTCATTAATGAAATAGCTAATACAGGAAGAAATAAAATTATTATTGCTGACTCATAGGATCATCCTCATAGAACATTTAAGAGAATAGATAAGCAATTAAAACAAAAAGGAATATTCAAAAAGTTTTATGCAACAAGAACAATACACAGATATTACTAAACACCAATAAAAATCACATAATATAACAATAATGAATAATAAATAATATGCAAATAAATATCACAATAGCTACCAACAAAATTTTTTTACTTTAAATATATATGATTTTTATTTGTCAATTATACCTCATTAAAGCTGTTTTGTGTTTTTTTAATTATTTTTTATTGTGAAATACACATTTTTTAGATTTAGTTTCAGCTATACAACACAGTGCAATAGTTATACTTTTTACCTCTCAAGGTGACAAACCCCCTCCCCCAATATGCCGCCCCACTTCCCCCCGATATCATACACATCTATTACAATTCCCTTGACACCACTCCCACACTATACTAAACGTCCCATGACTATATATATATATATATATATATATATATATATATATATATATTCACTTATAGTTGACATACAATATTATACAACATCAGCTCAGGTGTACAGTGCAGTGATCAAGCCTCTACCCCATCCATGATGCGGTCTTCCTAGCAAGACATGTGACCACCTGACACCTTACCAAAATATTTACAACATTATTAATTATATTCCTCGAACGATCTTTCATGTCCCTATGGCAATATTGTACTTACATATTTATGCTGTCTAATCCCTTCCCCTTCTCCCTCATCCCCACCCCCTCCCAACTAGCAGCCATCAATTGTTCCTCTATATCTCTTAGACCACTTCTGTTTACTTTGCTCATTCATTCAGTTTTTTAGATTCCACATATAAGTGAAATCATATGGTATTTGTCTTTCTGACTGACTTATTTCACTTAACATAATAGTCTCTAGGTCCATCCATATTGTCCCAAATGGTACGATTTCATTCTTCTTTATAGCAGAGTAATACTCCATTGTATAAATATACCACAGTTTCTTAATCCAGGTATCTACCGATGGGCATTTTGGTTGTTTCCAACTCTTGGCTATTGTGAATAGCGCTGCAATAAACATAGGGGTGCATATATTTTTTCAAATTAGCGTCTTGGGTTTCTCAGGATAGATACCCAAGAGTGGAATTGCTGGGTCATAAGGTAGTTCCATTTCGAGTTTTTTGAGATACCTCCATACTGATTTCCATAGTGGCTGCACCAATCTGCAGTCCCACCAACATTGCACCAGGGTTCCCTTTTCTCCACAGCCTCGCCAGCACTTGTTTGTTGATTTATTGATGATAGCCATTCTGACTGGAGTTAGGTGGTACCTCATTGTGGTTTTTATTTGTATTTCCCTAATGATTAGTGAGGTTGAACATTTTTTCGTATGTGTGTTGGCCATCTGTATGTCCTTTTTAGAGAAATGCCTCTTCATATCCTCTTCCCATTTTTTAATTGGGTTGTTTGTTTTTTTGGTGTTGAGTTGAATGAATGTTTTATAAATTTTGGATATTAACCCCTTTTCAGATATATCCTTGGCAAATATCTTCTCCCATTCAGTAGGCTGCCTTTTTGTTTTATTGATGATTTCCTTTGCTGTGAAAAAACTTTTAAGTTTGATGTAATCCCATATGTGAATTTGTTCTTTTATTTCCCTTGCCCGAGGGGATACCTCAGTAAAAATATTACTGAGGGTGATGTCTGCAAATTTGTTCCCTATGTTTTCTTGTAGGAGTTTTATGGTTTCAGGTCTTCCATTTAAGTCTTTAATCCATTTTGAATTTATTCTCGTGTATGGTGTAAGTAGGTGGTCCATTTTCACTTTTTTGCACGTGTCAGTCCAATTTTCCCAGCACCATTTATTAAATAGACTACCTTTACTCCAATGCAAATTCTTGCTTCCATTGTCATAGATTAAATGACTGTATATGGATGGGTTTATTTCTGGGTTCTCTATTCTGTTCCATTGGTATGGGTCTGTTTTTATGCCAGTACCATACTGGTTTGATTACTGTAGCCTTGTAGTATGATTTGATGTTGGGTAGCGTGATACCTCCTGCTTTGTTCTTATTTCTCAAGATTGCCATGGTTATTTGGGGTCTTTTATGGCTCCATGTAAATTTTCAGATTATGTGTTCTATTTCTGAGAAAAACGTTGTTGGTAGTTTGATAGGAATTGTGTTGAATCTATATATTGCCTTAGGTAGTATTGACATTTTAACTATATTAATCCTTCCTATCCATGAACATGGTATGCATTTATTTGTATCTTCTTTGATTTCTCTCTTCAACGTCTTATAATTTTCTGAGTACAGGTCTTTTACTTCTTTGGTTAAATTTATTCCTAGGTATTTTATTGATTTTGAAGTAATTGTAAATGGGATTGATTTCCTGATTCTTCTTCTGATAGTTTATTATTGGTGTTACAAATGCAACTGATTTCTGAATGTTAATTTTGTATCCTGCTACCCTACTAAATTCATTTATCAGTTCTAACAGTTTTTTGGTGGAGTCTTTGGGATTCTCTATATATAGTATCATGTCATCTGCATTTAATGACAATTTTACTTCCTCCTTTCCAATTTGGATGCCTTTTATTTCATTTTCTTGTCTGATTGCTGTGGCCAGAACCTCCAGAACTATGTTGAATAGAAGTGGTGAAAGTGGACAGCCTTGTCTTATTCCTGATTTTAAGGGGAAAACTTTTAGCTTTTCCCCATTGAGTATGATGTTTGCTGTGGGATTATCATATATGGCCTTTATTATGTTGAGATATGATGCCACTGTTCCTACTTTGCTAAGAGTTTTTATCATAAATGGTTGCTGGATTTTGTCAAATGCTTTTTCTGCATCTATTGATATGATTATATGATTTTTATTTTTCATTTTGTTAATGTGATGTATTACGTTAAATGATTTGCGGATATTGAACCAACCTTGCATACCAGGAATGAATCCCGCTTGATCGTGGTGTATGATATTTTTAATGTGATGCTGAATTCGGTTTGCTAGTATTTCGTTGGGTATTTTTTCATCTATGTTCATTAGGGATATCGGCCTGTAGTTTTCTTTTTTTGTAATATCTTTGTCTGATTTCAGGATCAGAGTAATAGTGGCCTCCTAAAATGTGCTTGGGAGCCTTCCCTCCTTCTGTATTTTTTGGAATAGTTTGAGGAGAATAGGTATTAATTCTTTTTTGAATGTTTCATAAAATTCAACTGTGAAGCCATCTGGTCCAGGACTTTTGTTTGTTGGAAGCTTCTTGATTACTGACTCAATTTGTTTGTAGTAATCAGTCTGTTCAGAGTTTCTGTTTCCTCTTGGTTCAGACTTGGTAGATTGTAATCTTCTAGAAATTTATCCATTTCTTCCAGATTGTCAAATTTGTTGGCATATAGTTGCTTGTAGTGTTTTCTTACAATTTCCTGTATTTCTGTGGCATCTGTTGTCACTTCTCCACTTTCATTTCTGATTGTATTAATTTGGGTCGTCTCTCTCTTTTTCTTGGTAAGTCTGGCTAAGATTTGTCAATTTTGTTTATCTTTTCAAAAAACCAGCTCTTGGTTTCATTGATCTTTTGTATTGCTTTTTGGGTCTCTATTGCATTTATTTCTGCCCTGGTCTTTATTATTTCCTTCCTTGTACTCACCTTGGGCTTGTTTTGCTGTTCTTTCTCCAGTTCCCATAGATGTAAAGATAGTCTGTTGATATGAGATTGTTCTTGTTTCTTTAGATAGGTCTGCATTGCTATGAATTTTCCTCTTAAGACTGCTTTCGCTGCAACCCACAGATTTTGAGTTGTTGTGTTTCATTGTTGTTTGTTTTGAGTTAGCTTTTGATTTCTTCTTTGATCTCAGTTTTAACCCATTCGTTATTTAGTTACATGTTATTAAGCCTCCATGTATTTGTGTGATTTCCATGTTTCTTTGTATAATTGATTTCTAGTTTATCCTTCTTTATGTCTTCCTTAAGTTCCTGAAACATTCTTATCATCAGTGTTCTAAACTCTGTCTCTGAAAGGTTGGATACCTCTGTTTCATTTAGTTCCATTTCTTGAAGTTTCTTCTGATCTTTTACTTGGGACATGTTTCTTTCTTTTTTCATTCTGGCTGTCACTCTGAATGCTTCGATGTATTAGACCACCTAGAAAGAAAAAAAAGAAAAAAGAAAATAAAAGGAAAGAAAAAAAAAGAGAAGAAGAGGGGAAAAAAAGAAAAAAGAAAAAAAAGTGGGTGAGGGGCTCTCCACCTGCTTTAATCTGCAGACCACTTGCTCAGCAATAGAGACACTCTGGGTGACTTAGCACCAGCTGCTGGGGGGAAGGGCTCAGTGCGTCATGCTCCGACCTCCCTCTAGACTTGAAGTAAGCTTCCCACAATTAGTTGCTGTGTGCTCTGGGACCGTGCTCACCACCAAAAATCCTCACAGGTTGTTGCGGGCTGTCTGCTGCTACAAAAAACCCTCTGTGGCCTGTGGAAGTAGGGGCCAGGGACCAGGGTCTCAGGGTGCCCCTGGCAACACAGCTCTAGGTGGGCGGGGATGGCCCCCAATGCACACAGGGTGTTGTCAGTGGCCCCCACCAAGTCAGAGCAGCATGCACTCCTGCATCAGCAGCCCACACACACAAACTCGCCTGGAAAGCCCCGGCTGAATCATGCAGGTGCATAGCTCACGGCCCTACATTCCCAGGAAAACTCCCAGTCTCAGCCTGTCCCAATCAGCCGCTCAACGATCAGGCCAAGCAGCCCGACAGCCAATTGCCACCAGGTAACTCTGCACATGCAGTGCGGAAATCGGGGACCTAACATAAGTTGCGCACTCCCGGGTCTCAATAAGCAGTTTGTTGGAGTTGGAGCCCGCCTGCCAGGCGTTTCCCTGGCTATGCAGCACAAGCAGTGTGAAGGGTGGGGATCCAAGGCTGCATGCGCGCAGACGCAGGCACACACACGGACACGCACGCACGCACACACTCCTGCGCCAATTCCAGCAGACCAATTCAGTCCCAGACCTGAGCCTTTGTGGGAGGGCCCAACCCTGAGAAAATGGAGCCCTCCTGTGCACCACTCATGTGCAAGCTCCACACCAGGGGAACAATGGTCCCAAAAACCTCTAGCTCCCGCACCAAAGGCAATCAGTTCAGTCCTTCCCGCAGGCTCCTGGGCCCCGCTCACAAAGCTACTCCCTCCACCAGGAACCGGGTGAGTGCTCACCAGCAAGCGAGTCAGTTTGCCGGCTCTGCTGGTTCTCCAGTGCCCTCAGCCTCACTGAGTTGAGCAAAGAGAGTCCTTACTATTTTCTACTTCCAGCTATCGTAGAATTCCTCTTCCTGACAAAGTAACTCTGGGCTGGTGAGTGCGGTGTGGGGCCGGAGGGTCTCTGCCCCAACCGAAGAAGCCTCCCCACTGCTTAGGTGTCTCTCACGGGGTTCGCCCTCTCTCGACTCCGCCACTCCTACTAGACTCAACGTGGCCTCCTCTTTAAGTCCTTTGTTTAGAGGTTCTGTTCATCTAGTGTTCAGGGAACTTCCAAGATTAAATATTTTATAAATTATTTGTTATTTTGGTATGATCCTGGGAGGCAGTCCGCACAGCGTCTGTCTATTCCGCCATCTTACTGGAAGTCCCCAATAACTTTAAAGTACCTAAAAATAACTTTGAAGTTTTTTTAAATAATATGCTTAAGACCTTTGTCTTAGTCACTTCAAACTGCTTATAACAGAATCACGTAGAGTGGAAGCTTGAACAACAAACATTTGTCAGAGCCATGGAGGGCGGGAAGTCCATGTTCAAAGTGCCAGTGAGTCAGTTCTTGGTGAGAGCTCCCTTCTTGGTTTGCAGGAAGGTGCCTTCTTGCTGTGTCCTCACTGGTGAAGATGTAGAACTCTGGAGCCTTCATCCCCTTATAAGGACACCAGTCTCACCATGGGGGATCCACCCTCATCCTCATCCAAACCCAAGTACTTCCCAGAGGCCTCATCTCCAAATACCACCACATTGGGAATTAGGGCATCAACATGAATATGGGGGACACACAAACATTGAGTCTATGGCAACCATTATGAAATGAATATTCAGAAAAGGGGGATTGTTTTGGTCTTTTTTTCTTGTTTTTAATTTTTTTAGTATTTTCTGCCTATAAAGCCTAACCACCAATGAATAGTTAAAATTGGGCAGCTACTACTGGAGTGTGAAATTGCAGATCCTTGGAAAGTCCCTCTGCAGAGATTACCTCCCCAAAGCTTTGACACAAATGCAACCATTAGAGTTTTATTCCTTGGTGAAAGCCATCCCAAGGAAGAGTGCATTGTGAGCAGTCATTTACCTCAATGTAAATTATTTTTCCATATCTTTTCAAATAAAACAACCAGCTGAAAAAGTGAGAGAGGCAGAGGAATGCAAAAGCCTTAAGCAGGCTTGGACAACCAGAAGGTTGGATCATAGTGAACAAGCCATACGACCTGGGATAAGTTAGTATGACTCCTAGCTTGTCTGTATTTTGAGGATAATAAAAATATTGTCTCGCACAACTGTAGGAAGGATTACGTTAGTTACCACACCCACAGCACTGATAACAGTGACTGTCCGAAATATGCACTCATTAAGAGTCAAATCCTTCTCCTCCTCCCCAACTCCTCTTATTCCCAGCACCCTCCTCACTACCCCTGCTGCCTACTTCACAAGCTATTGCTAATTTTGTCTTGAGGGCATGCTAGAGGCTTACATAGAAATCAGATATAGTTCTTTTTATTCACCTTTAACAAAGGACCTTACTTTTGGGGAAAAGAAAGAAGGAGAGAGAGAGAGAGAGAGAGAGAGAGAGAGAGAGAGAGAGAGAGAGAGAGAGAAAGGAAGGAAGGAAGGAAGGAAGGAAGGAAGGAAGGAAGGAAGGAAGGAAGGAAGGAAGGAAGGAAGGAAGGGAGAAAAGAAAGAAAGAAAGAAAGAAAGAAAGAAAGAAAGAAAGAAAGAAAGAAAGAAAGAAAGAAAGAAAGAAAGAAGGAAAGAAAGAGAAGGAAGGAAGGAAGGAAGGAAGGAAGGAAGAAAAGAAAAAGAAAGAAATAGCTTAAGCTGCATTGGTTCTCCCAAACATTTTTATGATGAGATGAAGGTATCACAAAATATTATGTGAATTTCCAGCTAATTTATGAAACTTTTTCTCACCTAAAATATCTGAAATAAAAAATGTAAGACTTTCTTTTCAAGTTTGATTTTTTTTTAGTTAAAATTTATTGGTGTGACAATTGTTAATAAAGTTACATAGGTTTCAGGTGTACAATTCTGTAATACATCATCTGTATATCACATTGTGTGCTCACTACCCAGAGTCAGTTCTCCTTCCGTCACCATATGTTTGATCAAATTTGATTTTTTAGAGATAGGCAAATATATGTAGTTAACTGTTTCTAAGCTGCTTTTGTTTTATATATCATTTTCCTTTAGAAATCTTAATTCTCTCTCTCCCTTGGGTTTTGCTGAAAGGCTCACAGGTCACTTGAATTAATGTCACTAAAAATATCAGGATGTGTGTAATGACCACACATCATAGTTAACAGAGGCTAATTAAGTCTTTCTGGTGACTTGCATTTTCTCTCTAATTCATTCACATGATGACACAGATGCTGTGGATTTCTAGAGGGAAATATTCTCAGAGGAGGAGAGTTTCTGAGTTGGTATAATGTACTTATATTCTGATGAATTCTTTATTTATGGACTCAATAGGAAGATAATTGAAGAATGTCACAATTAAGCTTCCAATTTGAATTTTATAATTGTTAATTCATCCAGAGCCTAGCACATAGTTTTTATTAAAGAAAAAATGTTTTTAACAAATCTATTTATATATTTAATATTTATTGACTATATGCTATGCCCTTGTGATAGAAGGATCCCAACAAAATCCAACATTGACCCTTCTCTCAAAAACATTATAAAAATGTGCATGTAAAAACAACAATATAATATGATAGAAAATAGTGAGCAGCACTGAACAGGAATAGACTATTATGGAAGTTTGGCAGAAGTACAGAGATGTATATGATATTTGTTATTTCTGCATTTCATGTCCAGAATTTTCTTTAAAAATCAATATATTTTAGAGATAAGGGTACTAAGAATATTATGAGTGCAAAGAGAAATGGAAAGCCGTGGTAAGTACATGGCAAAAATATTTTAATCCAAGCCAAAAGTATGTCATACCTATTTTTTTTAATGATGGGTATAATTATGGGAAATAAGCATTCGTTTGATTCTGACTCTTTTTTTTTAGACCTGACAAGTGATTCTAAAGCTATGCATAAGATGAGCAAGTGTTAAGTGTACAAGTGCTCTAATTGTACCTGGTGACATGATAGTCCCTGAGCCACCTGGCTAGGAAGAAGCACACAGTCAGAACTGCTCGCTCTCTCCTCTTCTGTGCCTCTCCCCGCTGCATGCACACTGCCTTCACATAGCACGGGCTACACCTTATCGAGCACCTGTAGTCAGATGCTCCCACAGAAACCACCCCAACAGAAAATGGCAAATAATTGCCAGGTGAGCTGTAGTTCCCCCGCGTGCCAGACCACGGTGACAGCCCTTTTGCTCCCAGTGACTGCCACTGGGCAGGTCATAGGAAATCAGGCTGTGAATTAGACTCCTTCAATGTCAGGCAGCATTTAGAGATAACCCCATTATTTTAATCATTTAGGTCATGATTGTAATAAAGATTTCAGAAAGCTATTAAAGTTTTTGTTTTAGGAAGGATGTAAGAACAGTCAAGGGGTGATGAAGGAGCTTCGGACTGATTCATAAAAGAAAATTCCTGAATATAAAGCATTTATGTTTGTTTTATATTCACTTAAATAATGGTGAGTGAAATGGAGCTTTAGTGTGAGCAGTCAAGCTGTATTAGAACAGTTCATACAAATTTATAGTTCACCAGTCAAACATTTATCTGTCGGTACTCTATGTGAATAAGTAAAATATTTTTAAAATTAACAATAAACACACACAAATAACAAATTCCATTGGAAACTGCTTTTCTATGATAATCACAAAAACACAGAAATAATCACATAAGTAATGAGAAACTATAAATCCTCAAAAGATAATGGACAGACTCATTCAACCAGGCTTCCTTTGATATTTGTAGGAATAAATCTCAAGCATTTACTCTAATGTATCATTAAACTTTTATCAGATCTCAGTCAGAACCCTCGAGGATTAGAACTCATTGGAGCTGAATAATGCAAGCTAAAATCCACGTGATCTGTGTGAAGGTGTCATCTTCACTTGGCTAGTGTGCTGCAGTGCACCAATGGGCACACGTCCATTTTGAACATATGCACTAATATCTTGACAACAGGAGGGGAGTATTCTTTATCACTTTGCAAATGCAGTACAATTATCTAAACATGGGTCATCACTGCTTCCATTTGAGGAAGGCATTAGAATTGCACCATGACATACTCACTGAGTTGTGGTTCGAACATGCTGCATGAGTCTGAAGCAACTTTGCTGAGTGTTTTCTTTCCCCTTGTGTTCTTTATCGTTACCTTCTTAGATCCTTTATTACTAGGGAGCCTCCTTCTCTCCAATAACTCATGTCCTTATACTTAGTGTTCCTTCGGTTAAAATTTTAATTAGCTCTTTAATTCACGCTAAATTATGTAGGACTGCCAATGTCAATGTGTCTAATAGACACCTTCTTGGTGTCTAATTGAGGTGGAGGAGTGAATTTTCAGGCTCAGCTAAAGGAAGTAGTAAAGGTGAAGACCAATGAGCTTTCTGGTATTCTACCCCACCCCTAACCCTTGCCTGATTATTCTGCTTATAATAAGAGTCAGCTGTACACTCAGTCCCCTATGGAGTAAGTTTCCCATTCATCTCCCTTTTTGAAAATAAGAAGCCATGAATATACTAGGTGTGATCAAAAAGTACAGTGATTGTTTACATTTAAAAAAATTATTAGAGTAAAAGATACATAGCCATTAATTCCCCTCAAAATATCCCCCCTCACACACACACACTTCAAACATACTTATCCCATAATTCTTGCCACTTTCTGAAGCAGTTCTGGAAGTTCTCTTTCTGAGTATCTTTAGTTGCAATGTCGTGTCTGCCTCGATGTCCTGAATCGATTCAAAATGTTTACCTTCCATGGTCTTTTTGACTTTGGGAAAGAGCCAGAGGTTGCCAGATCTGGTGAATAAGGTAGATGAGAACACACTGTAATGTTTTTATTTGACTGAAATTTCTGTACCAGAAGTGATGTGTGACATGGAGCCTTTCCATTGTGATCAAACTATATGGTGAATGCTGCTGCCGAGTGCCATCCAACAGAAAGGCAGGGATCTTCAATATGGGAAGCAGCGTGTCGAACCTTAGTAACAGCATGTGATAAGTTTCAACTTGTTCAGTACAGTCAGTTGGGTATGAGTTATGGTTGAGAGAAGGTGTGTTTTAAAGTGTGCTATAAACCATCCTCCATCATGACAACACTCCGTGTCAAACATCGTTTCTGGTATATGGCAATTTCTGTCAAATAAAAACATTATGATGTGTCCTTAGGCACCTTATTCTCCAGATCTGGCCCTGTGTGACTTCTGGCTCTTCCCCAAAGTCAAAATGATTCAGGACATCAAGGCAGCCACAACAGATCAACTAAAGACACTCACAAAAGAGGACTTCCAGAACTGCCTCAGAAAGTGGCAAGAATGATGGAATAAGTGTGTTCAAAGCAAGTGGGGATATTCTGAGAACGATTAATGGCAACATGTCTTTTCTGCAATTTTTTTAAATTTAAACATTCACTGTATTGTTTGATCACACCATGTAAAACACCTTTTTGAAAGCTTTAATCTCTTCTTAATTCCATTTGGGTTTTGCCTTAGCAGGACAACCACTTCTGTATTCTTATGTTTTTGTTTATTATCATTGCCCTTGAGAACTGTTTCAGTAATCCTTTTGCTTTCTGGAAACTGAGGAGAGACTAAACTTTACATGATACTTTGACGAGAGGGGAAAACATCAGTGTGGATAAGAAGGGAGTGTTGATAGGCAGTATCATTAAGAATAATCATTAAAAACAAAATGCTGTTCACCTCAGGTTTTCAATGTGAAAATAATTATTTGGTTCATAAGACTATGGGGCTGAGGGATAAACTATATTCAGTATAGGCCTTGCCTCATATGAAATAATTTTAGGTGACAGTGTTCCAGAGCCCCCAAATTTCCATCACTAAAAGTGCACTACTGTGGGGTTCAGCACAAAATTGTAAGAAATCCATAGTCATGGTCATATCCATGGATGTGTCACAGCATCATCCTTGACCAGTACCACATGAGGGAGTTTTAGGGTTGCTCTGAACCTTAACAGATGGCTGAAAGATGGGCTCTGGGGGACTCAAAGGAGTGTAGGTCAATATGAGCAGGAGCAAAAAAAAACACAAAGGTCTAAAAAGCCTAAAGTTACAGTGAAACAACATGAGAGAAATAACTATATGGTTGAGTGGGTTCTCAAGAATAGAAAGGAAGGCAGACTTAATGATGACTATGTGGGGCTTCTGCCTGCACGTTAAAATAAAGAGGAAAGGGCCGGCCGAGTGGCGCGATGGTTAAGAACTCGCTTGGGACGCCAGAGGACCCCGGTTTGGATCCCACATATGAGGGCCAGTGACACTGCCCTCTACAGCTAAGATGCTGAACAACAGCTCAACCTGGAGCTGGGCTGCCGGGAGTTGCCGGTGACGGCGTAGGCTGCAGCCCCTGTGGCAGTGGGTTGCCATGGGCTACCGTATGTAGCCAGCAGCCAGTGTGAGCGGCCAGCAGCCACAGTGAGCGGCCATCCAGAAGCCAGCGACTGATCTGCCTTGCCCGGGAAGAGCGCAATGATGGTGCCAACTTGGGCCAGTGAAGCAACGTCCTCCACAACTAGACTGAAGAACAAAACGACAGCAACTTGTCTGTTCCCCTTCCCCAATTCCCCAGCGCTATTCCCATCCCCCCAATTCCCCAATAAAAAATTTTTTTTTAAATAAATAAATAAAATAAAGAGGAAAATTAGGATGCAGTGCCGCCCACATTCAGGCAGTGCTTTACTTTATAAAAGGACTGCATCTTGTCTATCTTTACATATCAGCTCTTACAAGACGCATGACTCATGTCAGAGACAATCAGTATTTGCTGAGTGGATGAGCAAACACGTGACTACAATAATATAATTTTAATTTTAGGATTTCCTGGCATTTCATAAAGAATGTTATGTTCTTTTAATCTAAGTAATAACATCTCTCGATGTCCTAGACATTTTTTTAGTTCCATAAAAAAAAGTTTTAAAAAAATGAGCTGGAATTAGAAGTCAAAGCTGGTTGTGACTGTTTATAGTGTGCCAAGAAATAATTCCCAGAAATCCCTGACAAGTGTTTTTTTTTAATTAAAATTTATTGGGATGACAATGGTTAGTAAAATTACATGGGTTTCAAGTGTACAATTCTATAATACATCATCTCTGTGTCACATTGTGTGTTCACCACCCAGACTCAGTTCTCCTTCCACCACCATATATTTGACCCTGTTTACCCTCATCTACCATCTCTCCCCTCCCCTTACCCTCTGGTAACTACTAATCTGTTATCTGTGTCTATGAGTTTTATTTATTTGCTTGTTTTGTTCCTTTGTTGCTTTCAGTTTTATATACCACATATCAGTGAAGTCATATGGTTCTCAACTTTTTCTGTGTGACTTATTTCACTTAGCATAATAATCTCAAGATCCATCCATGTTGTCACAAATGGCACTATTTCATCTTTTCTTATGGCAGAGTAGTATTCCATTTTGTATATATGCCACATCTTCTTTATTCACTCACCTATCGAAGGACACTTTGGCTGTTTCCACATCTTGGCCACTGTAAATAAAGCTGCAATAAACAGCAGAGCACATATATCTTTACGGATAAATGTTTTCAAATTTGGGGGATATATACCCAGGAGAGGAATTTTGGGGGTATATACCCATATACCTAGGACATATGATAATCCTATTCTTAATTTTTTGAGGAACCTTCACACTGCCTTCCATAGTGGCTACACCAATCTGCATTCCCACCAACAGTGTGTGAGGGTTTCTTTTTCTCCACAGTCTCTCCAACACTTATTATTTGTCTTGTTGATGATAGCCATTCTAACTGGTGTGAGGTGATATCTCATTGTGGTTTTATTTGCATTTCTTTGAGGATGAGTGATGTTGAGCATCTTTCCATATGTCCATTGGCCATCTGTATGTCCTCTTTGGAGAAATGTCTGTAAAGGTCCTCTGTCCATTTTTTATTTGATTGTTTGTTTTTTTGTTGTTGAGTTCTATGAGTTCTTCATATATTTTGGATATTAGCCCCTTCTCAGAGGGGTTGTTTGCAAATATCTTCTCTAATTTGGTTGGTTGTCTGTTTGTTTTTTCGATGGTTTCTTCTGCTGTGCAGAAGATTTTTAGTCTGATATAGTACCATTCATTTGTTTTAGCTGTTACTTCCCTTGCCTTTAAGATCAAATTCATAAAATCCTCTTTGAACCCAAGGTCCATAAGTGCAGTACCTATGTTTTCTTCTATGCAGTTTATTGTTTCAGGTCAGTAAAGTTGCTGGCTACAAAATCAATGTACAAAAATCCATTGCATTCCTATATACTAACAATAAAATCTCAGAAAAAGAAAATTTTAAAAAAATTTCCTTTGCAATTGCGACAAAAAGAATAAAATACTTAGGAGTAAACTTAACCAAGGATATGAAGGACCTATACACTGAAAACTATAGGACATTTTTAAAAGAAATTGAAACAGATACAAAGAAATGGAAAAACATTCTGGTGTTCATTGATTGGAAGAATCAACATAGTTAAAATGGCCATATTACCCAAAGCAATGTGCATACTTAATGCAATCTCCGTAAAAGTCCCAATGTCATTTTTTAAAGAAATAGAACAAAACTCATCAGATTTGTATGGAACCACAGAAGACCTCCAAAGAGCCAAAGCAATCCTAAGAAAAAAGAACATGGCTGGAGGTATCATACTCCCTCATTTCAGCTTGTACTGCAGAGCACAAAAATCAAAATAGCATGGTATTGGCTGAAAAACAGACAAACAGACCTATAGAATAGAACTGAAAATCCAGAAATAAATCCACATAAATATGGACAAATAATTCTCAACAAAGGAGACAAAAACACAATGGAAAAAAGAAAGCCTCTTCAATAAATGGTGCTGAGAGAATTGGAAAGCCACGTGCAAAAGAATGAAACTAGACTGCTATTTGTCACCATGTACCAACATTAATTCAAAATGGATCAAAGATAAATGGATTTTCATCGGAAGAGTAGTCTGGTGGTCAAGACAAGTGGAGGGAAGGACCCAAACTGAGACAACAGGCAGAGAGACTTAGAAGTTTTGGGGGAAATCTGAGCAGCGCTGAAGAGCAGTAGAGGTTAAAAACAACGGTTTTGTTACACATTGTAGCTCCATTCCACTTAAGCATAGAAGCCACCTCCATGCGTTTGACAACCCTTGTGCAGTCCAGAATTACTCAGTGGCTGAAAGAGCCACTTGTTTGAATTCAACATGGTAGCCCTCCAATGACAATGCTTCCAGGGTTGCATTTGCTGTCCTCACTGCAGATTTCACTGTCTCACCATGAGAAAGGCAAAAATGGCAGTAGCTTTCTGATCTTGAGCATTTAAATGCTTTGGAAAAATACACATCCCACAATCGATGTGCCTCATGACCCCTGCTTGTCCATAGTCCGTTCATTCAGCAAATACTTTCGAGAGCCCAGGTGTGCCGGGCGACAATGAGGGGCTGCAGGGACAACAGGGGAACAGAGTCTCTGACCTCACAGGCTTCATGCGTGTTTGGGGCGGGGGTGAACACCGAATAAACACATACACATTTGAGTAAAATGCACCGTCAGGTTTCGGTAAGTGCAATGAAGTAAAATAAAGTAGGGAAAGTTGATGGCTACCCAAGGGGGAGGTGGAAGAGCCGTTTGCTATTTCTGAGAGAGAGGTAGAGCAAGTGTTCCCCACAGAGGTGTTGTTTGGGCCAAGACTGAAGGAAGTGAGGGGGTGGGCATCGAGGTATCCTGGACACCAGGGTTCCAGGCCCAGGGAAGTGCAGGTGCAAAGGCACTGCAGCTGGAGTGGTAAGAGAGCAGAGTCCAGGGCAGAGTGGAGGAAGTGGGACCGGGAGGGCCAAGACCCAGGCTCCTGTGAGCCAACCCATGACCTTCTACAGCAGCCCCCACTTAGGGATTCTGCTGGATGGGGCTGGACAGTTCTGTATTTGCTGAATGTTGGAAAATTACTTTCCTGCTATAAAGTGTTCAACTCACAACACTGCTGACACCACATGTGTGGGCTTTCCACATCAAGAAGTTCTCTAGTTCTCTGAAGACACCAACAGCGTGTCCTACAATTTAATCCCATTCTGACACTACTCAAAGTTTATGCAGACCCCATGGATTAAGGGCTCAGTCTCACAAAATTGTCCCCGATTCAGATGCCAATCTAAGCAGTGTGTCCCCAAGTGACCCGCACTTCTGAGCTAGCTACTCGTAGGGGCTTCCCACAGCCCCCGCCTCAGCTTTGATCATTTGCTATAAATGCTCGCACAACTCGTGGGAACATGACATACATGGACTAGCTTATTATAACGGACATGGTAAGAGGTGCACAGGGTGAGGTCCAGGAGGGTCCCGAGTGCAGAAGCTTCTGTCTCCGTGCAGTTGGGTACAGCACCCTCTCACATGAGCATGTCTACCAACCTGAAGCTCTTCAAACCCCACTTTAGGGATTTTAATGGGTTATTAACTCTGTCTCCAGCCCCTGCCCCCTCTCCAGAGGATGGGCGTGTGGCTAAAAGTTCCAAGCTTCTAATCATGGCTAGTCTTTCCAGTGACCAGTCCTCATCCAATAGGCCACCATTGTTGCCTCATTAAAACTAAGGATGCCCCTATCACCCAGGAAACTCCAAGAGATTTAGGAGCTGGTATAAGGTTCTCTTATCACCCCCCTCCCCTCCAATAGTCAGGAAATTACAAAGGCTTTAGGATCTCTGTGTCAGAAACTGGGGCAGAGACCAAATATACATCTTATTATGTCACACTTGTCCTTGCAAAGCTTCAAGTATGTGGATTCTGCAGCCACCTGTCTTTGCTCAGCCTTCTTTTCGTAAGTAAATAATCAAGTTTATAGGTCATACAGAAGAGCACGGAGTCATCATATTAAAACTGATCAGTTGCATAAAAATGAAAAACAATCATTATTATTTCAGTTCACCTTCCTGAAACAAACCATTCCAGAATAATACCTAACAGAGTGCTCTGGGAACGTAAATACCAGTGGTATATAATGTTGATAGGGGTGGCAGAATGACATCTGCCTTTACCTTTAAAACAGTTCCACATGCCCCATGAAGATTAATTAGGTGATGCCTGACTTCCTACATTAGTTAATTTGAATCTTACAACTCTGAGATAATAGAACACTAATTATCTCTGTTATTTATTTGGTGTTCACAGATTACATATAGCTTTACACTAGCTCATGACTGCACTGTAAACATCCCACGTGTGTGCTTGGCAGCAGGATGACCAGGTGAAGACATTGACAAACCTGACACAGTCCTGGGGCTACCCTGCATCTTCCTATCATAAACTCCGTGAGAACAGAACTTTCCTTCCACATGAGCTCAGTGCCTTTCACAAAGCAGGTATGAGACGGCTGTGGATTGATTGGTGGAGGTAGAAAAAGATGTAAGTATATATAAATGGGGTGATGTGCAACCTACTTTGCAGAAAACGTCCGGCGGGAATTTGACCTCTGATTCCCAATGCATCATTGGGTCGCCAACACCATTTTAGTATCGCATTTCCTTGACTGTTAGTGGAGTGAATCGCATCCTAATGGTTAGTGGAGTGAATTGCAACAAAGGCCTCTGTTGGGGGTTCCCCTTCACTCTCAGGTCTGCACCCCATGTACATTCCATGGTATTGAGAATTCAGATAATTAATATAGAACATCAAATTATTTGGGGTTTTGTTCTTGTTTAAGAAGAGTGGTGGAAGTTTATCAAAGTTTTTACTTTGAAAATTGCAAGGGACTTGGGTGGGATAAGGAGAAATCATATGTTTATGCTTTACAATGAAGCCGAAGTAGCTAAAATAACAATTTAAAAATGTTTATTTGGAGCTTACGCAAAGATGGAAAGCCTAGAGAGAACTATTTCTTTGTATGTTAGGTTTTTACTCTACAAGAGGGATAGAAAAAAATTCATCCATCATATTCATTTTTCATAAACCTGCAGGGCCAAAATTTGCAATATAGTTTCTGTAGTATATAGTTAGTTTATATGTGGGGAGCTGGCTGGGATCAGCCAGAGACACCGAGGCTGTAAGCTGGCAAGCTACAGGCCTCCATGTTAGGGTGCAGCTTAAAAGTTACAGACCAGCGCTGCAGTAAGGGTTAAGCCTGACAGCTGGCAAGCTGACAGGCTCTCAGGCTTTGGGGAGCAGCGTGGGAAGGTTGCTGGATAGATCTCATCTCCACTGTGCAGCTGAAGAAAGAACAGCCAACGTCACAGACAACCTTGAAAGTTACAGAGTGGAAGGCAAGCCTGTTAACAGTTTCTGCTTGCTGTGTTTTGTCTTACTTTGGGGAGATTTCTTCCCCACACCCCATAGAAAGCCCCAAGGGAGTTGTTCCCTGAGAGGAGAGAACTACTCCCTCAAGCTCCCAAAACCCTCTACCTAAGGAAAACTACTTTTGCTATAGAAACTGTGTACAAACAATAAACAGAGCCACTCATCAGCATTGGGTGGACCTCCTGTCCCCAGCTTTCGTCTCTAGTCTCTTTCTTTTCTAGTCTCCCACCCAGTCCTCTCAGATGCCCTTTCGGTAAGCTCCTGGCTGACGGAGCACTCGGTTGAACGAGCTGGTCTCGTTTATTTATATAGTATACAGCGTTGCTAGTTATTCAGAAACAGTATATTATTTTCTGCTGAAAGAAAATTGTTACAGAAAAAAGATCTGGGCCTATGAGTAAGTAGTGCACAGACATCTGTCACTCAGAGTGGCATGCTTTCAAACAGCATGATGTTTGTCGGTAAACATATTTAGACAATTTTGAAATTAGAGTTCTTCCTCAAAATGTCCAAAGCACATACTAAAAAGGGAATGAAAGGAGATATGTAAAACCTCACATGCTCTTAGTGAGGACATAAGTAAGTCGCTGTCATTGTAATGACTTGCCACTTCTGTCCATTTAGCTCTCTAATTTGCAAGGAATCCTTTCGTGCCTGGCCACTGAGGCAGGAGTGCTAATACTCGGTCACTATTACATGGCAGATGTCCTGGGGAAGGCTGTCTGTTTGCTGTCTGTTGCCATGCTCCCTGAAGAGAGCAAGCAACTTTGAACATAGAGCATATTTATACCTTTGCCACATACACATATGTGCACATATACATTTATTTATAATGTACACATGTGTTTATACACACACACATTTATAGTATTGAGTATGAAAACGCTAATGTTGTCCAAGTTGCAACAAAGAATTCGGATGATGCCACTGGGTTGTTAAATTTTCCTTTGACATCTGGAAGAGGCTTTCTGCACCAGAAGCTTCTGTGTTTCTGTGTTCACACAGAGAAGATGCTGACATATGTCTTGGAATGTTATTTATCTTTTCATTGTGGGAATTGAAAGGATTAGGGGTTGGTCTGGGGAAACCTTCAGTTATTCAAAATGCTTTTGAGTCACTTCTTCAAAGTTTAGTATAATAGGTTTGTTTCCCTGTGTACTCAAAGTGACTCAGTGACACGGGCCTTGCTGAGGCAGGAACCAGAGGCCACCTCCATGTTGTACTGGGCCTTTGTCAATCCATAGGCTGAAGGATCAGAGCTGGAGTGGTAGCAGTCCCTTGGGAAAGTGGAAATTCTGTGCATGGATCTTCAAGACCTGCGGTGGGTCCACATAGGTAATACAAATCTGTCTTTGCATAAATGGAGACCAGGAGTGGGTGGGAGTGGGTGATCAGGAACTGGTTTGAGCTCATTCTCCCACTACGAGAAGCATTGCTATAGGTACATGTATACCACTGGAAAGTAACGCAGACAAGAAAAATAGTGTTTGCTGGCAAGGGCAATTGATTTTAAGTTCTGTGCAAATTCTAACAATTGCCTTATCTGACAGCATTAAAGAAATGTATCACCACTTAATTTCATCTATCTATTTATACATACACACACATAGTACATATATTTACATATACACATATATACATACAGATACATAGATTGACCTAGATGAGCCTGGGTTAAGGTGCATGCAGGAGGTAGAAAGAAGGACCACGTAGAGAAATGGAACTACGTACTATCAACCAGATAGGTAGTTAATACAGTTAGCTCTCTTTCCTTTTAAAATTCCCCACAATAGTAATTTTAGAAGTGGTTGCAGGGTTTTAGAAAGACAGTTTTCTTGCTGATCTCACTATTTACAAAGTGACTAGGAAGGCAAGAAATCCTTCAGGCACCTCGGTTTCCTCATCCATTAAGTGGGTGGTTAGAATAGAGGACTTCACACAATGACTTGTCTCTGGAATGTTACCAAATGCTTTATTTTCTTGGCATCCCTTCCCGCTTTGTTCAGCTTCAGAACCAGCCTTCAGTAACCCAGCGTTGCCAGGTTTACTCACTCAGGGGGCGTGACCCAGACTGATAGTAAGTTTTGTCTTCCGCGGTCCAAGCGCGAGAGCATGATTTTAGGAAACCAATATATTTGGGGTTTATAGGAGAGAATTAATGTCTCTTACAAACCTCAGGAAAGAATAAGTCCCCTTCTGCGGGAGTCAGTGCCGGGGTTTGCTGTAGCGTGGAGCTGCGGGGATGCCCGTGCCATGAAGCAGCGTCTAAAGAAGGAAGTGAGCGGCCAATGGGTAGCAGGATGGCTCAGCTTAAAAAAATAAAAATAAAAAAATAAAAATAAAGAAGGAAGTAAACCAAGAAGAAGCTGAGTCAGAGGCCACAGGCTGGCACTGCCTGAGCCACTCAGCCCTGGATGTCCAGCTTTGAGCCAGTACACTCATTGTCATTGCTGTCCCAACGTTTGAGTGATGTCTGTGTGACTTGAATTTCAAAATCAGTGGAGAAGAACTTGATGGCCTTTTTTTGTTTCCATTACTACACGAAAGCTTGTGAATTTTAAATGTCTTTAAGTTCAAGGAAAAAAATGCAAGTCTGTCGATTTCAATATTTACACTGTGGAAGTTTATTTTGAAACTAACATGTTTTGTGGTGTGCATGGTGCTAAAAATACAAGGACAGTCATAAAAGAAAGAAATGAAGAGTTGAGAAACCAGTATTTATTTGACATATTTACTAAACTAGTGAATATTCATTATCTCTAAATATTGTACAATGTCCAAGATAATGTACATTTTTACATTAAAGTAGCCCAATAGACCAAGCAATGTATAATCTTTTGTATTCTCCTAACTACAAATAAAAAGTAAGAAAAAATGTTTTTCTGTTTAGGGAAAATTGGAATTTTCGTGATCCAATCACTTTTTCAGAGTTTGAGTGAAAAGTATGAACTATAGGGAAAATATTTATGATACAGTAAGTCCCTGACTTACGAACGAGTTCTGCTCCGGGAGAACATTCTTAAGTTGGATTTGTTGGTAAGTCTGACAAAGTGAGTCTTATACACTTTTGACACAAATATACAATGTAAAGCCAATGGTTGAATGATTCATGTTATAAGAACAAGCGATGGCTACCATCTTTTGGCCTCAGTCCAATCTCTCAATTATTTTCACTTATGTTTGCATGGTTATTGCTTTGCACTTCCTAGCATTCCCCTCCACATCACCACTGCTTTTCCTTTTGCTTCCACACTACCTGGGCTCTGACTGAGCACTGTACTACTGTGCACTATCGCACTGTACAGTAAGCACACAGCAGTACAATTGTGACAATGTCCGGCAGATACATGAGCTACTTCTGCGATTTTTTCACATCTACAAATATTTGTAATGTGAGGTCCGTTCATATCTGTTAAAGTTCGCAACTCAAATGTTCGTAAGTCGGGGACTTACTGTATGTGAAACACAGACTGAGCACATCACCGCATGCCCGCCAATCCACCTGAGTGCCCAACACCAGGAGTTGATAAGAATACAGGCTCTTTTGTGGGGTTCAGGTTTGAGATGCAAAGGAAAGAAAGATGAAGCAATAAGTTATTTCACTATTTTAGGGAATTAAAATGTTTTCCACCTTTTTGATATCCCAAAAGCAACCAAAATCGATACTTTACACATACTTTCTCCTTTCCCAATAATTCTTCCACTCTGAGAACATGTCTGAAAGCTGTAGTGATATTTCTATTATTAGGATGTCAATGAGAGTGATTAGATTACATACATGTAGAATGAACATCAAAAATCAGTTCTTTTCTGAAACACTCCATTGTCTATTCTTTGCATTGTCTGTCAGCTTAGCTGACCAGGTTGGGTTTATCCTGTAGAGGAAAGGAATTAATTCTCCTTTCTTATTTTGGACAAAACCTATTTTCCAAAGGACTCAACCCATATCAGGTTGGTTAATACTGAAATAAATTATTTCGTCTGGTAAAATTAATAGACGCCAAAGGAAAGGACAGGAAAGAACTGTGCTGTTTTTTGTGGGAAATGACCACCGTTATCAGTGCTGGATTGACACACACGCACACACATCATACGGCCCCTTCATTCCTCTAAATGTGATGTCATAGTAACTACAAGACTTTTAATATTTAGCTGGCATTTTTGCTTAGTAGTAAGTTCCCATTTTAAAGTAAGGATTTACAAATAAAATGTGAAAACAATGTTCTGATTTGACATTTTCACATAAATATGAGCTGTGCGAAGATCAGAAATTTCATAGACCCATGCTTTCAAAAGAGAAAAAAGGGTGGAGATTAAAATATTCTGAAACTACTGAAAATATGTGTGTGAGGAGGGGAGTGAAACTAGGTAGACAGATTTGCTTGGGCCAAACTATTTGTTGAGCTGTGAGACAAAGAAGTTACACCCCTCCTTAGAAAGGCAGTCCTTGGGGCCGGCTGAGTGGCTCAGTTGGTTAAGAATTGGCTTGGGAACGCGAGCTCTGAGCAACAGGGCCACCGGTTCGTTTCTCACATGGGCCAGTGACACTGCACCCTCTACAGCTAAGATGGTGAACAACAGCTCGACCTGGAGCTGGGCTGCCATGAGTGACCAGCAATGGCGTAGGCTGCAGCTCTTGCTGCAGTGGGCTTCTGTGAGCTACCATAAGTGGTTGGCAGCCAGCATGTGTGGCCAGCAGCCAGGAAGAGCTGCCAAGAGCTGCCGTCCAATGGCCGGTGACCGACTGCCTCACCCGGGAAGAGCGCAATGAGCATAATACCAACATGGGCCAGTGAAGCAACGTCCTCCACAACTAGACTGAAGAACAAAAGGACAGCAACTTGTCTGTTCCCCTTCCCTGATTCCCCAACGCTGTTCCCCTCCCCCAAACCCCCAATAAAATATTTTTTAAAAAAGAAAAAAAAAGAAGGGCAGTCCTTTCTTTGACTCCCCAGAGAAGGGTGTCTGTGGGGAGTCTCACTGTGGAAAGGGCTGACAATCGTGGTGCACACTTTTCACTCCAGGGCAGGACTGTCAGCTTTGCACATACAAATGACAGCATTGTAAACTGCCACCCACATTTCTAAACCAGGTGGCTCACACTGAGTGCCTTCCAACTTAGTCAGGCACAGTAATTGAAGCATTGTTGAGACACATGTTCAGTTATCCAAGTTATTATAATAACAAGAAAGAATTTGCCGAGGGGTGAAAAGTGTAACTATTGCATTGTTTTCTACACCTAAAACTAATAATAAAAAGAAAGAAAGAATTTGCCTTTATTTCAAATCCCAGAAGCAATGAACTGTAAAATCTGCTATTATTTTCCTAAGCACCATTTTTTTCCAGTGTAAACTAACATGCTGATCTTAAGTACTTTTGTAGGTCCTGCTTCACAGAACATGACTACTCTCCTTTCCCAACAAGTTAATTATGGAAGAAGTAGGATCTATTGAAAATTCAGAAGTGTTAGAGATTTCAGAATCTACATGAATAATTTCACATATTTTAATTTTTTTAAAAAAAGCAATAAGTTGGAACAAAACTACAGTTTGAACTGTTACCTATCTCACCTGACCCACATTTAAATAGTCAGGTGTCATAAAGCATGAGTGCTTACACATTTATTTTATTTATTTACCAAATAACTATTGACTGCCTGTATATTTCAAACGCTATTGTGATACTTAGGATGTATCAGAGAAAAAGGTAATTTGCACCATTTAGAGCTTATATTGTAGCAGGGAAGATAGAAAATAAACAATACAGGGCAAAAAGTAGTATTTGTTAAAAGGAGGAGGAGAAGATAGACCAGGAATGTGAAGGACTGATGGCCACGTGTGGTGAGGTGCAGGCAGAGACTGGGAATATTACAATATGAAGTTGGTTGGGGTGGCCACTCAAAGGGGTTCAGGGCCTGCCACCCCAAAAGATGTCACTTTGGCGCAAGAGTCATTTTGAGCAGAAGGCAATTGAGAAGCAGCAGATGCAAGAAGAACCCTCTTCCCCCCACCCTTCTTCCCTAAAGCATGAGTTTCTCTTTGTAAGGTTGACAAAAATTCTATTTTTGAAGGTGTCCTCCCTCTCCCATACCAGGGGTAGGAGAACACCTCAATCACCAGAGATGAAAACAGCACTAAGGTGAATCTGCCTAAACAAACCTTACTAAATAACCCTCATCTATCTACCTTTACCTTCCTCATATATTTACTGTCCCACATTGTGCCGTCCATAGAGCCCAAACACCCCTTTCCTTCATCTAGTCACTTTCCCACAATTTATTGCTATCTGTTAGGAGAGGGTATACAAAATCCCAGTCTAACTGCCTATATGGGTTTTTACTTCTTTTCTGTGAAGCTTTCATGTACATAAGAATATTAACATAAAAAACCTGTATACATTTTCTCCTGTTAATCTAGCTTTTTAGTTTAATTTGCAGTACCCCAGATCCAGAACCTAAGGAAGTATGTCCATCAGGGATAGGATTTTTGAGCACAGACCTGAAGATAGTGAGGGGATTTGCCGCAGAGAAATCGAAGGAAAGTGCATTTTAGGCTGAGGAAGCGGGTAGTGAAAATGATCAGATACAGTAGAAGTTTGGGGGGGGCAGGTAGTTTATATAGACAATTGTAAGAGTGTTGGCTTTTAGTCGGAATGAGTGGAGAGCCATTGCAGGATTTTAGCATAGGAGAGACAATTATGTGGCTTATGTTCCAAAAGGACCCTGGATGCTGTGTGAGAACAGAGTGTGGGGGAGGCAACAGTACAAGCCATGAGACCAAGTAGTAAGGACTTCGCTGTATCATGTAAGGCATCTTACACTTGACTGACTAAATATTTAATAATATTTACAAAGACCTGAAGATATGTGTACTTAAGTTACCCAAATATCAAAAACAGACAAGATATATACCTCACATTTTTAATATTTTCATAAAATTTAGGTATATAATGTTATTGAAATTGCTTATTAATTATCCTAAAAATTACCTCATTTATCATTTTATTTATCCCCATATTATTGGTAAATAACTATAGCTTTTGTTGCAGAGGCATGAACATAGGCTTAAAATTATATTTTTGTTGGCATTTTAACAGTTATGTTATTTCTAATCTATGTAGTTTAAGAATTGATTATATGGTTTAGGGATTACAAGTTTGATATCTGGCATCCTATAATGTGAGTTCAATTTCCAGTTTTACTCTTTTTTTAATTTTGTTTTGCACTTTGTATGTGTTTATATACTTGTATGTTTTCTAGTGGCAAAAGAGATTTGAAAAAAGGCATAAACCTAATTGGAATCTGAAGTTAGCATTTAAGGACTAGGGGTGGGGACTGGAAAGTAGAGGCAAAGGAATCGAGTGTGGTTGTTCACAGTGACCATGAGTGTTAGGTTTTTGGAAACCAGTAAGAATGCAAACACTGAAGTTCAGGCTTTAAAGAAAAATTAGAGTCAGGAAGACTAAGGTTTCACGGAACAGACCTTACATCAATTCTTATACTGACAAACATGAAAATAATTCCTTAAACTAGTGTATCCAAGACACCTGACCATTTTTAATGGCATGCAATTAATGGCTCTTTGCCAAATCTAGATCTTTGGAGTCTTTTCAGAGTGGGTTTCCTGCACAGTGTAAATTTGTTTTTGCATTATTGCAGGTCATGTGGCTAAACCATATGTGAAGGACCATAACAGGTAAGGCTGGAGAGGTAGGCGGAGACCTGCCCATGCAGGGCCCTGCCAACACTTTTACTCTTTTTTGTATTTTACAACTTGGGTGATTTGATTAATAATTTTATGTCTATTTTTTTCATCCTTAAAATACAGATAATAGTCATAATACCCACTTCATATTATGTCCTGGATTATACATCTTTACCAGGCAAAACAAAATGTGCAAGTTCACATATATCTTTACAGATTGTGTGCACTAATCAATCATAAACAGCATGTCAGACAAGAGAATTAAATAAACCTCAGGTGGGCCTGTTGGACAAGTGCTCTGCTCTGACATTGAAAGGGGACTTAACCTTTTGCTTATTTCAAAGTTTTTTTAAAAAAATTTTTATAAGGTTATTAAGTAACTCAAGAGTATCAGGGACTAGCCAATGATAATGTGTTGATAGCTAATGCAGGAGTAAAGGCATCACATGTAACATTTAATAAGTAAGAGAGATTAAAAGGCGCCCCAGAAGAGACAGAAAGCACACAGGTATTGAGAGATCTTGCTTCTAGTCTCCACTTTATTGATGCCACATTCAGTATTTTTAGTAAGCCAAATTTTTAGTAAGCTAAGCTATAATTACATTTAATACACATATTATTCATCACTCTCTATAAATTGAATATTGACATAACAAGGTTATTATGTTAGCAAAAGAAGAATAAAGCATGCATTTTTAAATTTCATATATATTATTTTGCTTCTCTTCTATTACCATGTTAAATAAGAGTTTCTTCTGAAACACAAGGCAACTTTGCAGAAATGCCATGAAAAATTTTTGAAATTAATTTTGAATATTTGGCACAAATTTGAACTTTACTCCATTCAGTTGGAAGATAAACCAATAATAACTGATAGACAGCTGTTTTTCCTCTGATGTGTGTCTGGCGTTTACCATTTAATTCATATGCCTTACAGAATGATGCCACAATTCAGGGTCTTCCAGTCACTTTATTTCCTGTTCCTGTGCTCACTAGTTCAATAACACCTTAGGTCCCTATGCCTGGAAGTACATGTTCTGTCGTCACTTTCTACACACTTGCCTCTGTCCTTTCGTGGTTATTTTCTGGCTTACCAAAAGAGATGGGTTTAGTCAAAATAACGGTGTCGAATGAATGAATGGATGAATGAACATGAAATGGATAATACGGGCTGAGCCTTAGCCTCCTACCCAGATAATATATCTGGGGTACAGATTTTAAAACATCATGATGCTGACAGGACCCTGTATTGAATTCTGTACTGACACAGAGAAGGGCTGTAATGGCCGAGAGCTCTTCATGCAAGGCCGCAGCGGCAGGCAACGTCTAAGTGTGCTGGGCTCAGAGTCAGGAGGCCTAGGCTGAAGATTCTGTGCGACTTTTGCCGAGGTCGGATTGTCCACTTACAAAACAGAAGTCCCAGCAGCCTTCCCGCCAGGTGCGGAAGGCTCTGGGAGGACACTGGACACCCGAGCTCCACTCCCGCAGTGTGTGAGGGTTGTGTGCCTGGCTGAGGCTCCGAGTCTGGGACACAGCCTGTGCTGGGTGGGCAGAGCCCCCTAATGCTCCAGGTGGCATGGAGAGCAAAGGTGTGTTCCAGGAGAAGGCAGGCTCAGGAACTGTACGGTCTGAGGGTCAGGGGTGCAGAATGGATGGAACCCAGAGTGAAGGGGGCTGTCACCCAGCCACCGTCGGAAGAGACCAAAGAGACGTTCACTGATTTGCAGAGAGAATGGGGCTTGGAGAGGACAGAGAGAGGCCTTGCTCGGGCGGGCTGAGTGAAAGGTGCCTGCTGGTTCAGGCGTTGGGTGTGGGCGGCTGACACGCCATTCGGTGTCCTCCAAATGAGAGGGCTGTCCTCTTGTTTGACACGCTGACCACAGGACAATACAGCAAGCTACCAACTCCACAGTCTATATAGTTCCATAAAACTGATTTCCATATTGCCAAGGCTGCGGGCACTCTCTCCTGTTTTGTTTTGTTTTTAAGATTTTTATTGGGGAATTGGGGGAAGGGGAACAGACAAGTTGGTATCCTTTTTTTGTTGTTGTTGTTCTTTAGTCTAGTTGTGGAGGATGTTGCTTCACTGGCCCAAGCTGGAACCATCATTGCGTTCTTCCCGGAGGAGGCAGATCAGTCACCCACTTTTGGACGGCAGCTCACAGCAGCTGCTGGCCGCTCACGCTGGCTGCTGGCTGCTCACAGTAGCCCATGGCAACCCACTGCCACAGGGGCTGCAGCCTATGCCGTCCCCGGCGACTCAAGGCAGCCCAGCTCCAGATTGAGCTGTTGTTCAGCATCTTAGCTGTAGAGGGCAGTGTCACTGGCCCTCATATGGTGGATCCGAACTGGGGCCCTCTGGCGTCCCAAGCCAGCTCTTAACCAACGCACCACTGGCCCAGCCGCTCTCTCCTGTTAATTGACTCAGTTTTCCAGTTTATTTTGTGAGCGTCAAACTGGCCCCTTTGCAGCGTTTATGTTAGATCTGGTCCTGAGGAGGTTCTCTGGAGACATGGAACCTTGAGTTAGCACCCACCAAGAAGTATGAAGTTACAACAGCTGCAGCTTTGGGGAGCTCATGTGTGCGTGCATGCACAAAGAGTGTGACTTAAATGGAAAAAAAGGAAGAGAAGTCAACACATCTGGGGATAATTAAGGAGAAAAGGAGAGGAAACGGGCTCACTTAGATTCTTGCTCTCTAGCTTTTGTATGTTTGATTCTCACAGTCAATCGCCTGACCTTTGCCCCAGAAAACTGCACATGGTTTTACTTTATCTGTAAGTTCTTGGCTAACAGTTGGTGATGCCGGAATTGCTCCTCTGAACCTAAAGTGAATCCTGTGATCACTCAGAGATGCACCTACTCAAATTGTTCACCTACTCTTTGCTCTGCTCCCCTGTAGACAACCATAGCGCCCCAGGAATGACCTTGGGGCAGGACGTGCAGTATCCTTGCCCAATTATGACACATGTTGACACAAAGTGAATGTCAAGATGAC
Organism: Hipposideros larvatus; assembly: GCA_031876335.1. Lineage (NCBI taxonomy): Eukaryota > Metazoa > Chordata > Mammalia > Chiroptera > Hipposideridae > Hipposideros > Hipposideros larvatus. The sequence goes on along the minus strand of CM063088.1, from coordinate 129,139,913 downwards.
TATAGACATGAACGTTTAGAAAAGAAAATCTCCAACCAAAGCAAGATCTAAGTCCTTATAGACAATTTTCTGTATTTAATAACATTAACAGATAATTTTTCAGATTTTATTTTTAGAAAATATATAATAAAACTAGAAAATATCTGTGAGTGCCTGTGAAGGGATATTTGTTTAAAGATTCTGATGTCTGATGTTGAATCTATAGCCTTGGTGATGGCTAAGGGATATTTCAGCAGAGGGAATTTAATATTTTTCACTTTGCTTTCTAACAGATATATTTTTGGATGTTGGAGAATTAACAGATTGCAGAATATGATTTTTATCTCTGAAATGTGTCACTTATATCCAACTTCTGCCTTTTTAATTGTGACTTTAAAAATGGATAATTACTTGTATTATCCTAATGAGAAAAACACTTTCCACATAAGAATATATTATATAATAATATTATGAACATGAATGAGATAAGGAAAGCATATTTACAATATCAAAAGAACTTTATCATTGAATATGTTCGTTTTTCATTATTTAACTACAAAATATCTATTGATTGTCAATTAAGTATAAGGAAGATCCTAACTACTACAGAAAAATGCAGTAAAATAAAGATACAGTTTCTGTATTAAGAGAGCTTATTAAGGTATGTAAAACATGTAAATGGAAAAAAGTAATTAGACTAAAATAAGATGTATTAATTGCCATAAATGAGATGTGCTTGAATTATTGGCAAAATTTTGGGAAAAGATTTTCAACTCAAAGAAAATTGTGATCTTAGACACGTACATTTTAATCCCTTCACCAACCACTTAAAAATAATGAAAAGAGATGTTCAAACACACACACACACACACACACACACACACACACACACACACACTAGATATGTTAAATGAAATACTAAAAAATATTCAAATAACAAAAAAAAAATGAAGGCAAAAGTGTCACTCTGCCCAAACTGCCAAAACAGAACCCCATAGATGGGCGGCTGAAGCAAGAGACACTTATTCCTCACAGTTCTGGAGGCTGGACGTCCAAGTTCAAGGTGCCAGCTGATTCCCACTCTGGTGAGAGATTTCTTCCTGGCTTTCGGTCAGCCTCCCTCTCATTGTGTACTCATGGGACTCTTATCTGTGTGCACAGGACAAAGAGGAAGCTCAAAATCTGATGTGTCTTCACATAAGGACACTAACCCTGTTGGATCAGTACCCCATCCTTGTGACCTCATTTAACTTTAATTTATACGTCATTTTAGAAAAGACAAAATTAGAAGGGCAAATAGGCAGAAGGTTTGACTACAAATGTCACCACTAGGAGGTTTTGTCTGGGGGATGAGGAACTCTTCTTTATCTTGATTAAGGTGGTGATTACACAACACTATATACATTTGTCAAGAATTATAAAACTGTACACAAAAGAAGAGTGAACGTTACTGTGTGTAACTTGAAATTACATTAAAAATAATATAAAATGCTTTAAAAAAAACCAAACAAATCTACCTTTTCCCTATGGTAATTCAAGAAAAAAATTCTGACTTGCAGTGTGATAGAATTCTTGATTTTCTTTTTAAATATCATTTGCCACAATTATCTTGTATGTAATTTCTCAGGAGGAAAAAGATTCTTCACTTTGAAAGATTCTTTAAAGATAATACTTAAAAAACAATGATTGAATCACTTCATGTCTGAAAAAGCATACAATTTATGCATTCTGTATGACTTATAACATTTTTATCTATTTACATATTATGAAGAATCTGAATCAATAGAAGTGTAGAGTTGTAGCCATTCTAATTGAAAGTTTGACTAGTGACTAAGTCATGGATTCAAAGCCCTTCCAAGGGAGGTAACTTTAGTCGCTCATCCTTAATGGTCTCCAGAATCAACTCCATCTTCTGTTAATGGGTTTCATATTAATATTTCATTTCTATAACAGTTTCAAACTACTGCCTGTTGCCTCAATGCCTATGAGGTGCTTCCTGCCTTTAAAACGGGACCAAGCCCACCAAATAGCTTACAGCTGTGAGCTCGTGAGGCGGGAGAGATGGGAAGAGAAAGACTCTTACTCAGAGCTGTGACACAGCCTATTTCTCAGACCAGCAGACTGTCCCCACAGCGTCTCCAACTGAGTATGTCTCAGAGTAACTTACCACTATTTTGTGGGCAAATCCCACATAGAGTTAAGGAGAACCGTATTTGTTTGCTCCCTCCACTTTTCTCTATTTCTCTTCCTCATGAATTGCTTCAGTAACTTTCCTCAATTTATATTTGCCAGTTGTGTGGTTTGTCTGGATTTCAGGAAGGTTTAGCCTACTGTCACATCCCTCGAAGTCCAGTATTTGTAAAGCATGACTTAACTGCAAGCTTCCTTCAAGGTTAGCATCGATTTAAAAATGTAATGGACTGTTGTTATCACATCATTGGAATCTTGAGTAAAATCAGAAGATTTGGGGGGGGGGGGTTGTTAGTTGCAGGTGAGAAGATTTTAGGATTTTGGGATTAATCATTAGAACAAGGAAAAAAGAGAAAGCCACTTCTGAGTGTTTTTATGATTTCATCTAAGCAGTTCTATTTTTTCCTTGTCCCTGCCAAATCATATCCTGTGATTCAAGTTCAGGCACAATAGTTTTGCATAGCTCTTGTTCCATTCAGAATGGCCATATAATGTTGTGTAAAAGTGCCATAAGCAGTCTGCAGTGATACAGATATCTGCATGTATAGTAAGGGGAGGAATGCACATAAGTACTGCCAAGTCACTTGTAAACAGATTAAAGGTGTTTGCTTTCCAGAGGAGGTTAACGTCTTTAAAATATGACTGATGAACATGAGGCAGAGAACCTGGAAGGAGGCTGCACACATTGACTCATTAAAAAGTGCGTGAGACTGGGCCGCCGAGTGGCGCATTGGTTAAGAGCTGGCTTGGGATGCCAGAGGACGCCAGTTCAGATCCCACATATGAGGGCCAGTGACACTGCCCTCTACAGCTAAGATGCTGAACAACAGCTCAACCTGGAGCTGGGCTGCTGTGAGTCACCAGGGATGGCGTAGGCTGCAGCCCCTGCTGCAGTGGGTTGCAATGGGCTACCATGCATAGCCAGCAGCCAGCTTGAGTGGCCAGCAGCCTCCATGAACGGCTGTCCAGAAGCTGGCGACTGATCTGCCTCATCCAGGAAGAGCGCAATGATGGTGCCAACTTGGGCCAGTGAAGCAACATCCTCCACAACTAGACTGAAGAACAAAAGGACAGCAACTTGTCTGTTCACCTTCCCCCGATTACCCAGCACTGTTCCTATCCCCCAATTCCCCAATAAAAACCATAAAAATAAAAGTACATGAGACTGATTTAGAATTGCCTTCTGGCAATAGCAGGCCTTCTTCTCAAAGCTCATGTGTAGGAATGTGGTCAGTCACTGGTATACACTGACCAAACTATTGCCTGTGAATTTTGCCATGAACCACAGGGTAAAAATTATTAAGCAGTAAAAAACTTGGAAGGTTGCTTAGGTATCTCAGTGGAGATATTCTAAAAAGACCTAGAAATAGAAGGAATATTATTTTATTGTAACCAATGAGGGAAACTGAGCTCAGCCTTCGCATGTGAGAATTACATGTTTAAAAACTTTTAGGGAAGATTGGCCACCAACTGGGTATGTGAAGATATTAGGAATTACTGTTAAGATTTTAGGTGTGGTAATGGTATTGAGGTTATTATAAAACTTGTTATCTTTAGAGGTGAGCACTGTTACAGTTTTTATGTCTGTAATTTGCTTCAAAATAATCCAGAAGGCACAGAAAGAAGAAGATACAGATGAAACAAAATGGCCCTGAGTTGACGCCCAGGAGGGTCCATGATACAAGGTGCCCGCTTCATACATCTGAGTATCTTTGAAATGTTCTACAATAATAAGTTAAATCAATATGTTTTTAGAAAGAAATCCCAGTACTTCACAATGAATCTTTTGTTTTTTAAAACTTATGTGGGAATTGACAAAACAGACTAGACATGGGGCCTGGACAGCCAAGCTCATGGTGTTTGTTGTTAAAGGGGATTTTTGTTTTCCCTTTGTTGTTTTGGGGGGAGAAGAATATTCAAGTATTTAATAATTGAAGTTTACGTCCTCAAAATATTTGCCAGTTCTCTTTCATTCCATGGTTTCTCTTTCTCTTTTCTGTTATCTGCTCTGCTTTTTTTCTCTTTCTTCTTAACCTCTTCTAGTTTCATGTTTTCTCCAACATGGTTAGCTGTTTTCAGTGAAGAGCCACCCAGGGACCTAATCTGTCACCACTGGGTGTATAAATTTCCCTGAGCTGTTCTGTATTTAAAGATCACCTGTGGTTGGCATTACCAAAGTAGACATGGGGGTTGACAAGGTTATGGGGGAGGGACCTAAAGAGGTAGAAAGCTGTAACATTTCAGGAAGGGACACACCAGCATTTGCCTTATCCCTGCTTTAAATCTCATAAAAAATCCAAATAACAGATTTAAGGACAATACTCTTGATAACCCATTTCCAAAGCACTCAGAGATTTAAAACCAGTTAGAAGGCTTATCTGTTCATTCCTCTCTATGGAGATTTGTGATGAAAACCTAAGGGGGTAAATTTTTTCTCAATTAAATATGACATCGTGCCCAAGAAAGGCATCTCTCGTTGATTATCAATATTAATGCATGCACATTGCTCTTGAAATGGCTGTATGCAGAAGGCAGAGGGAAGGTGGCAACTGTGGCTCTGGGAATTCTGCAAAGTCCCCCATCAGCCTGGTGGAGGGAAGACAGAGGTGCTGCCTCCCACCCTCCTTCTTACTGACTGAGTGGGAAGCAGGAGGCAAGGGAAGTGCATTCACTCATCCATTTTTTGTAATCTTATTTTGGGTAAACATTGCTCTAAATCTATGTTGAGTTGGTAATAAACAATGTTAGCTCCCAAATTTTAAATGCAAACCTGATTTTGGTCTATTTTTATTCACTGGTATTTAAAAATTTGAACTATCCACAACAGATCTACACAGGAAGAAGATTATAAAAATAGAGTGAGACATCCGATCTTGCAGGTCAAAATTTACCTACATAGAGGTGAAAAATGCTAAAAAGTGGAAAAAAGAAACAATATGACTGGAGGTCACATGATGAATGAAAGGTCTGTGCTAACACCAGAGGATGTGGCACGGTGCTTAACGTGAGGCAAACTCCAGCTTTCAGTGTGAGCCCCGAGCTTTCTTTCACTATTTCCCTAGATTATTTGTGTCACTTTGACATTTTTCTTTAATAATTTGCTGTGTCTGGGTGTAATATTTTATTTGGGGAATGGATGATAGGAGCAATTTTGCATGAAAAGTAAAAAAATATAAAGCTCACTTTAATAAACAGTAAATCAAATTACTACTGAGTAATTTGGAACACTATGATGATTTGAGTGTGGTTTACTGAAATAAAAAACATGTAATTTTGTAATGTCAGCATATTACCTAATAATAGGACCAAGCCAATATTATTTTCCATGACGTAGTCGAATAACTTGGAAACAAGAGGCGTGAGTTAAAATTGACCAGAATATTTAATTCAGCTAGCTTGATTTGAGAGCTAGAAATACCAAATAGTCAAATAAAAAACCTATCCTTCCTCTCCTTGATCACTCACATGGTCATCAGAACCTTAGAAAAAAGGGCTTGAAATCATTATTTGCCAGCATTCAGTTACGAAACTTTTCAGTCAAGGATCTTTTCTCAGTATTGTTTAGCAGTCATCATTATCATCTCTAATTTCACAAGCAAAGTAACCCAGGTAGAGAATGACTTTCTGAAGGTCGTAGAAGTTGGTGTGACAGCTAGCTGACCCTTCAAAATTTAGTCACTAGACCAAGTGAAGGCCACATGGAGACATAATAGAAGATGAACATAAATAGTCAAAGGGTAGTTTTGGTGCTGTTAGTGTCTAGTCAGTCTTTTTCCATAAAAATTCTTTTCTAAACAAATAGACACCCATTTTTAAAACATTTTTTATTAGTTTTATTCTGAGTCCCTTAGAAAAATATGAGAATATAAGTAAATATATGTTATAAATTCTCTGTTCCGTTCAAAAAAATATTTATGAAGATACTCTTCTATTCCAAACTCTGCCAGATTGGTTCTTAGAAAGTAAATAAATACTATTCCTGTCCTTGAATAGATTTTAGTCTAGTGGGAAAAGATAGAAATGTAAAAAAACTGTCCCAATATGTTATGATGGTTGAAATTATGGCGCTAGCACCCTAACTATAGATGCGCAGGAGCGGGATTCTGAAGGAACCAGGAAAGCTCCATGGAGACAGTGGTCTCTGAGCCAAGTTTCGGGACTTAAAAGTGAGCCAGGTAATGACAGTGAACTGAGTAGCAGTCAGCAAAATGTGAAAGAAAGAAGCAGTGCAGTGTGGGCGTGGGCCTGGGCCTGGGCGTGGGCGGCCCTCCAGGGTGACCAGAGCATAAACTGAGAGGGTGGACAGGCTGGTAGAAGCCAAATGCTGAATAAACTGCAATTACTCAATGTAGTAACTATGCTTTTACTGATTCTGCAGCTCATTCATTACTGAGAGACAGTAAAAGGGAACACGCTTTACAAGTTATTTATTCAAAATTTCCTTTCCTTTCAAGTTTATAACTGAGGAGTGTGCGCACCTTGGTCCCAGGGGAAGAAGTGAGGGTACTGGTCAGCCCCGTGTGTGACTTTTGCCCACCCCTGCAGAAGAGAGCCCTGGGTGGGGCAGAGCGATGAAAACCGAGATGGAGCCGGGGAGAAGCCACTGGCCTCTTCCGCTGCTCCAGCCAGGATCAGCCTTAACAGGAAACAACCTGCTCTTAATAGGGCTGTAGGGGCCCAACCCATAGCATTTTCCCACCATGTCCAGTCTTGATCTGATTGAGAAATTAAACCAAATACCGATAAGGCCAATGAGAGACCAAGCTACTCCCCGTAGGCCAAAAGTGGGGAACTGTGGCTCACCTTGAGGGTGAGAGGGCTCCCTGATACTTACCCGGAATTAGGAACAGGTGCCGTCACACCCAGTCAGAGCAGAGCTGCAGAGGCAGGCCTGCCCAGTGAGGAGCTGCTCCTGTGAACTGCTGTCTGGAGCAGCATAGAAATAGTTCCTGCAGGCAGGAAGTTCCAAAGCAGGGAGTGAGAGGGCCTCCAGTACACTGTTCCCCATTTATCAGGCGGCGGTGGGCCAGTGTGGTCACACAGGGCAGGACTCAGAAGGGACCCACGCTTGGGGGCAAACGCCCTCCGGTTGCCTCCTGAAGTTATAGGAACTGTATCTTGGAATACGTGTTTGTAGGTAAAGTGCCATGGGCCCTTGTGAACGAGACCAGCTCGCTCAACCAAACACCCCTGGCTCATCAGCCGGGAGCTCACCAAACGGGTCCCTGAGAGGATTGGGTGGGAGACGAGAAATAAAAGAGAGGAGAGACAAAGTGCGGGGACAGGAGGGACTCAGTCTGCTGGTAGCAAAACTGAGACCTCATTTATTGGGTATACAAGATTCTTAAGGGGAAGCGATTTCCTCATTTTAGGGAGCGATTCCCTAAAGCTAAAACTCATGGGCTGAGGAGAAACAAGCTATGTTATATACAATATAAGCCAATGATATAGCGAGGCAAGGTTAAACTGAGGCAAATAGAAACTGTCTACAAGTCCACAGTAGAAAGCCCCAAGCATGTGAAGCAGGTCCATGGTGGAAAGTCCCAGAGTGGTGATGTATGTTGAAACTGCAAGTCCATAGTCCATGAGCAACTGAGTCCCTTAGTCCATAAGCTTTTCCTATCAGCAAGCTGGGGTCTTTACTATTCACACTTGCGTTATCTGGAACCAGTTTAAGGCAGAAGCACTGTCCCACAGGTCCCCACTAAACTGCTCCAAGGCCGCTCACCCCAGGCCTGCATCTACCTGGAGACCCAAGCTTGCCAACCTAAAGCCTCAGTGTCCCTGGCTGATCCCAGCCAGCTCCCAACACCCTTGGGGCACGCTCCAGGGCTTGGAGCCCTGGCTCAGGCAAGGACCCAACTTGACCCTGCCCCAGCATGGGGTGTCAGGTGTCACTGCCGACGACCTGGCACCCCTTCCTCCCACAGTCCCCCCTCCCCACTCAGTGACTGCCCTGGGAGTGGGGCATGGCAGCAGCTGTTCCTTCCTGGGCAGGTTTGCAGATGTGTTTGTGGGTACCCTCTCACCACCCCATCCAGGTCCCAAATATTCCACTGGGGATGAGCCATGAGATTAGGGGCCACACTCGAGAGTGGGGATGGGGGCACAGGGTCCTACTGACTGAGTCAGAAACAGGAGGCAATGGAAATGAGTTCAATGGTCCATCTTTTGTAATCTTATTTTGTGTAAACATTGCTCTGCATATATGTTGTTCTGTTCAACTTATTTTTGTTTTATTTTGTTTTGTTTTGTTTAACGGAAGGCAGTTCTGATGTAGGCTGTCTTTACATATAGATGATTCAGATAAAAACTTTTCTCTTTTTGAAGTAATATGAGAGAATTAACCAATAAGAATATAGTTGTCTTAGGGTTTTACGTAATGCCTTTTTGAGTCTCAAATTGAAATTAACAATAAGAACATATCTAGAAAATGCTGAAAAAGAGGCCAAAGCCTGAAATGATAGTTTATCCAAATAGGTAACCACAGTGAACATTCAGACTATGGCAGGAGAAATAAAGTTCCCACATTGCTGAGAGCTGTCCCTAAATCACAGGACATTAATGGCAGTTAGCCTCCACAAGGAGCTCTTTTAAAGAAGACTGACTCTCTCTCTCTGGTCATCTTTGCCCTAGAACAATTTCTAGCAGATATCTGTTCTAAAGTTCAGTGTCTGCCTACCCAGTGTGTGTCATCAGTTCTCTCTACCCAGGGTTGGTGTGTCTTTTCACTGTTTGCTTGGACTATGTAATTTCCATGATGACTCATCCTGACATCAGATCAAACTGTAGGCCTTCACACCTATTTCACTGGAAAGGTGACTCACACATTTAAACAAGTGATATGAATACTCCATGTGATATTCTCAAGTATGGGACTTGATAGACTAGAAATCCCCAAATACATTATATTAATAAAAGATTTTGCTTCAATGTAGTATTTTTTAAACATGGCAGTCTAGTCCTGGAAATATGTCTACTATTGGATTAGGGAAGTAAACTGTTAATCTATTTATTTTTCAACTACCAAGTTCAAAAAGTCCAATGGCACATTATCCAAAGCTGGCTTTTGAGATACATTAAATTTAGCCATTAATCTGAGTATAGTTGATTTTGAGACCACTTACCAAAAAAATATTGCATATCTTGTAAGTGGCATTCAATTAGGAACATTAATTTTTATTAGTTAATGATTTTCCATAAATTATATGTTACTTTAAAAATAAATTTTCAAAATTTTACATTTTCATGGGTGGAAATGCTTCTCTGGATTTTCAAATTAACTTCATAATTCTAAATTCATATTTGTTATGTCTACATTAGAAAATATATGTACATTTTATTTTTCTTAATATGTTTGAAATGAAACTTTGATAATCAGAGAAAGATTTGAAGATAAGAGACAACAACGTAGTAATTTAGAAGAATGCTAAACATTTGGCAACATCACTCTCACAAACCAAATCATATATTTTACTCCAATCCAAAAATTGCTGAGTTCAAACATAGGCTATGGGTTTTAAAGGTAGGAAATAATTCATGGAGTTATAAGGATCATCTCTTATTAAAAATCCATTTGTGTTTCTTGTTTGCAGTTAACATATTTTGCTTACTTTTATGTCTTTTATTGAAGAATAGCAGTAGTGTTAGCAATTAAAATTAGAGGTTTCAGGGCTGGCCGAGTGGCTCAGTTGGTTAAGAGCTTGCTCAAGAGTGATCTCTGAGCAACAGGGTCGCCAGTGAGCTGAGCCTGAGCTAAGTTGCCACTGAGCTGCCAGCAGGTGGCAGGATAGCTCGGCTGGTGAGAGCACGTGCACCTAACAACAAGGTTGCCTGTATGAGATGGTGGGCTACGCCCACCCTCAACTAAAGACTGAAATGGGCACCTTGAGCTTAGCTGCCGCCCAAGTGGCTCAGGGGATAGAACACATGCTGTTAACAATAAGGCTGCCTATTCGACTCTCGCACGGGATGGTGGCTACACCCACTCGCAACTAATTGAACACAGCACCTTGAGCTGAGCAGCATGACTGGACTTAGAGCTGAGCTTGCTGCGCCCTCCACAACTAAGACTGAAAGACAACAACTTGGCTGTTTCCATTCCCCAGTTCCCCAACGCTGTGTTTCCCTTCCCCAATTCTCCAATTAAAAAAAAATAAAGGTTAAAACTCAAAATAATTACTTTTATATTGGGCATAGATATTCAAATATTGCTTTTGTTTATGAGTTATTTAACAAAAATATGAACATCACATAAATTTTCAAATAGTATGCCATGATCAGTTTCACTCCTAAGAAGTCGTGAGCTTGCATAAACTAGATAGTAATGAGTATAGGTCTAGGTATTTTTAACCCTTGAAACTGGAAACATAACTGTAAGCCATACAAATTTGGAATACAGCATTATGTAAGAGTCTTTCTAGAACTTGGAAAGTGTCCAGTATGCTACTCATATGAAAGACTGTTAAAGGGAAAATTTGTCTTTGAAAATCAGTACTTGAGGAGGTTTCCATTGTTGGATGAAGTTCAGTATTTACTCAGGCTAGAATGTGTCCTATACAGTTTCCACATGAGAAGAAGCTGAATTGCAAATTAACAGTTTCATTCCCAAACATGTGCCCTTTTGATCATCCAGATGGAGCTTTTATATGAAGACACTAGAAGAGGTCAAGGTTGACTGGCCCGAGATTTTCCCCTGCTCTTTGACATCCCAAAGAGAGAGAGCTGGCCTCTTTGTAGGCCCCCAGGGACAGGGTTATGGCCTAGGGTTTAAGGCGCCTTAAGGTAAAGCCAGAGTGAGGGCTGTACTTCTCCAACCACTGTCTCCGCAGGCCTGGTGGGGTGCTGCTTGTCCACAGCCTATGTGAAACTTTCTGGTGTGGCTGTGCGGTTGCTTATGCTGTCGGAGTGACGGCCATTTCCTCCTGATGAACAGGTTCCCAGATGCACTGGACCTCAGATTTAGCTGCTCTGGGGGAGGGAGAGGATCATCTGCCTCTTTGAGCCCCCCATCCTGGACTCCCCAAAGCAAATTCTGTCTGTAGCAAACCCCACCTTCCCGTTTGGTGACGGCCAGTCTTCTGTGCTACTTTTCTGGATATGATCCCATCTCTTTAAGCTCTCCCCTTTGTCCCTGCAAGAGTGAATGTGGACATTTCTGTTTGCCATTTGGTCCATATTGTAAGGCAGATCATCCCATACATACTCTACAAATCTGACATCTTTTCAAAGATTTAGTAACAAACTGAAATGTATGAGCTTTATTAATTTTCCTTATCTTTTTTTTTTTTTTTTTTTTTTTGGTGACTGACTTCTGCGAGATGGCTTTGACAAGACTTACTGGTTTTCAGTGCATTCATAATCAGACAAGAAAGAAGGTGCCAATATTGTAGTAGGATGCTCAAAGATCCTTTTGGGAGAAATGTGTGTATGTGTGTGTGTTTACTTTCTCTTCTGCTAGATGTGGAGCAGATCTGAAACATCTTTGTGTTGGATTTATGGAGACTGGGAAGGATAATCGGAGAACAAGTACTCCAAGGGGTGGATAATTGAGCCCACACACATTCAGGGCCTCTGAGGTGGCAGGCCTTGCAAGGAGGGGGTGGGATGCTTAGTAGGAGACCACAGCATCATGATCCCTATTGATAAGCTTGGCACTGAGGGAATGAAGTCAACACTTTGAAGGGAATGTGTAGACCAGGGAATAATTGCAGTATGACTAACCACACACTGAGGATCAGTTCCTCTTCTGTTTTCTTGAGCCCAATGACATGTTTTATAACCAGGGTAGTTACAGATGTCTGAGTTCTACATCAAGTTCTATCTTCATCTGCCTCCTTCACGCCCTTTCCTAACTATTGTAGGTGTGATCTATTCCCTGTCCTTACCTATGGTTAAGTTTTTATTGTCCATGATATGAGACCACTCCCTGTGCCAGTTGGACATATTTAAGAAATATTTAAATCAGTGCTTCTCAACCCTGACTGCGAATTAGAGTCACCAGGAGAGGATTTTAAATATAATGATCTCCATGCTCCAAATTTGATCTCAGTTGGTATGGAGATGGGTTGGGTATTGGATTTAGATAAAAGCACAGTCCAGTGTGGAGAACCATGTCTTAGCTGAATTTACATCTGGGTTCTGTGTAAGGTTTATCTTTTTTTAATTATTATTTTTTATTGTGAAATACACATTTTTTAGAATTAATTTCAGCTGTATAACACAGTGCAATAGTTGTATGTTTTACCCCTCGAGGTGATAAACTCCCTCCCCCAATCCGCCACCCCACTTCCCCCCACAATATCATACATATTTATTACAATTCCCTTGACTCCACTCCCACACTATACTCCACATCCCATGACTATATATATATATATATACATATATATATATATATATATATATATATATATATATATATATATATATATATATATTCACTTATAGTTGATATACAATATTATACAACATCAGCTTCAGGTGTACAGTGCAGTGATCAAGCCTCTTCCCCATCCATGATGCGGTCTCCCTAGCAAGACATGTGACCACCTGGGCCGGCCGAGTGGCGCGATGGTTAAGAACTCGCTTGGGATGCCAGAGGGCCCCGGTTCGGATCCCACATATGAGGGCCAGTGACACTGCCCTCCACAGCTAAGATGCTGAACAACGGCTCAACCTGGAGCTGGGCTGCTGTGAGTCGCCGGCGACGGCGTGGGCTGCAGTCCCTGTGGCAGTGGGTTGCCATGGGCTACCGTGTGTAGCCAGCAGCCAGCGTGAGCGGCCAGCAGCCGCAGTGAGCGGCCGTCCAGAAGCCGGCGACTGATCTGCCTCACCCGGGAAGAGCGCAATGATGGTGCCAACTTGGGCCAGTGAAGCAACATCCTCCACAACTAGACTGAAGAACAAAACGACAGCAACTTGTCTGTCCCCCTTCCCCCAATTCCCCAGCACTGTTCCCATCCCCCCAATTCACCAATAAAAATCTTAAAAAAAAAAAAAAAGACATGTGACCACCTGACACCCTACAAAATATTCACAACATTATTAATTATATTCCTCAAACTGTCTTTCATGTCCCTGTGGCAATATTGTAGTTACATATTTATGCTGTCTAACCCCTTCCCCTTCTCCCTCATCCCCACCCCCTCCCAACTAGCAGCCATCAATTGTTCCTCTATATCTCTGAGACCACTTCTGTTTACTTTCCTCGTTCATTCAGGTTTTTAGATTCCACATATAAGTGAAATCATATGGTATTTGTCTTTCTCCGACTGACTTATTTCACTTAACATAACAGTCTCTAGGTCCATCCATATCGTCCCAAATGGTACGATTTCATTCTTCTTTATAGCAGAGTAATACTCCATTGTATAAATGTACCACAGTTTCTTAATCCAGTCATCTACCGATGGGCATTTTGGTTGTTTCCAAGTCTTGGCTATTGTGAATAACACTGCAATAAACATAGGGGTACATATATTTTTTTGAATTAGCGTCTTGGGTTTCTCTGGTTTTAGATACCCAAGAGTGGAATTGCTGGGTCATGCGGTAGTTCCATTTCCAGTTTTTTGAGATACCTCCATACTGATTTCCATAATGGCTGCACCATTCTGCAGTCCCACCAACAGTGCAGCAGGGTTCCCTTTTCTCCACAGCCTCGCCGGGACTTGTTGTTTGTTGATTTATTGATGATAGCCATTCTGACTGGAGTTAGGTGGTACCTCATTGTGGTTTTTATTTGTATTTCCCTAATGATTAGTGAGGTTGAACATTTTTTCATATGCCTGTTGACCATCTGTATGTCCTCTTTAGAGAAATGCCTCTTCATATCCTCTGCCCATTTTTTAACTGGGTTGTTTGTTTTTTTGGTGTTGAGATGAATGAGTGTTTTATAAATTTTGGATATTAACCCCTTATCAGATATATCCTTGGCAAACATCTTCTCCCATTCAGTAGGCTGCTTTTTTGTTTTATTGATGATTTCCTTTGCTGTGAAAAAACTTTTAAGTTTGATGTAATCCCATATGTTAGTGTGTTCTTTTATTTCCCTTGCCCGAGGGGATATCTCAGTAAAAATATTACTGAGGGTAATGTCTGCAAATTTACTCCCGATTTTTTCTTCTAGGAGTTTTATGGTTTCAGGTCTTACATTTAAGTCTTTAATCCATTTTGAAATTTTTCTTATATATGGTGTAAGTAGGTGGTCCATTTTCATTTTTTTGCACGTGTCAGTCCAATTTTCCCAGCACCACTTATTAAATAGACTACCTTTACTCCAATGTAAATTCTTGCTTCCTTTGTTATAAGATTAAATGACCGTATATGGATGGGTTTATTTCTGGGCTCTCTATTCTGTTCCATTGGTCTGTGTGTCTGTTTTTATGCCAGTACCATAATCTTTGATTACTGTAGCTTTGTAGTATGATTTGATGTTGGGTAGCATGATACCTCCCACTTTGTTCTTATTTCTCAAGATTGTTGTGGCTATTCGGGGTCTTCTATGGCTCCATATACATAATCGGATTATATGTTCTATTTCTGCGAAAAATGTTCTTGGTAGTTTGATAGGAATTGCATTGAATCTATATATTGCCTTAGGTAGTATTGACATTTTAACTATATTATTTCTTCCTATCCATGAACATGGTATGTATTTCCATTGATTTGTATCTTCTTTGATTTCTCTCTTCAACGTCTTATAATTTCCTGAGTACAGGTCTTTTACTTCTTTGGTTAACTTTATTCCTAGGTATTTTATTGTTTTTGAAGCAATTGTAAATGAGATTGATTTCCTGATTTCTTCTTCTGATAGTTTATTATTGATGTATACAAATGCAACCAATTTCTGAATGTTAATTTTTTATTCTGCTACCCTACTAAATTCAATTATTAGTTCTAACAGTGTTTTGATGGAGTCTTTGGGATTCTCTCTATATAGTATCATGTCATCTGCATATAATGACAATTTTACTTCCTCTTTTCCAATTTGGATGTCTTTAATTCCATTTTCTTGTCTGATTGCTGTGGCCAGAACTTCCAGAACTATGTTGAATAGAAGTGGTGAAAGTGGGCAGCCTTGTCTTGTTCCTGATTTGAAGGGGAAAGCTTTTAGCCTTTCCCCATTGGGTACGATGTTTGCTGTGGGCTTATCATATATGGATTTTATTATGTTGAGATATGATCCCACTATTCCCACTTTGCTAAGAGTTTTTATCATAAATCATTGCTGGATTTTGTCAAATGCTTTTTCTGCATCTATTCATAGGATCATATGATTTTTATTTTTCACTTTGTTAATGTGATGTATTATGTTAATTGATTTGCAGATATTGAACCAACCTTGCATACCAGGAATGAATCCCACTTGATAGTGGTGTATGATCTTTTTAATGTGACGCTGAATTCGGTTTGCTAGTATTTTGTTGAGGATTTTTGCATCTGTGTTCATTAGGGATATCGGCCCGTAGTTTTCTTTTTTTGTAATGTCTTTGACTTTGGGATCAGAGTAATAGTGGCCTCCTAAAATGTGCTTGGGAGCCTTCCCTCCTTCTGTATTTTTTGGAATAGTTTCAGGAGAATAGGTATTAATTCTTTTTTGAATGTTTTGTAAAATTCACCTGTGAAGCCATCTGGTCCAGGACTTTTGTTTGTTGGAAGCTTCTTGATTACTGACTCAATTTCTTTGGTAGTAATCAGTGTTGCCTGACAGCCGAATTCTATGAACACGTCCCCCCGCATTTAGCCTCTAATCCCATTAGCTATGAGAGAAAAGCCTCGGTATGACCAGAGGCAGTAATCTCTCTGAGGGAGTGCCTCGGTATGACCAGAGGCCGATAAGACTCCCTCTGAGGAGTGTCTCAAGGTGAATTGGGACCTGTTGGGACGCCAACAGTTAATCTCCTCTGGGAGGACACGGTAACAAGGTGTCCTGGAGCTATGTGGTGGATATGTGAAGGCATAGCATATGCTGGAACATAATGGATATGTTAATAGATAAGGCTTTGAGGCACAGACCTCAAACGGATGATAATCTGATCAACAGCAGTTTTACTTCTCAATAAAAACCAAGCGTTGACCCGATTCGGTGGCTCAGTCTGACTCTCTGAAGGCTGAGTCCCTTGGTCTCGCACTTAAATCTTACTTCTGTCTCTGTCTCTTTATTCAATCTGCGTCGCCCCTCTCGTGTCCCATTTGCCCTTGCCACGCAGGACGTGACATCTGGCGCTCAACGTGCGGCTCGAAGAAGGGAAGGAAGACTCCGAGTCTAGGTGAAATTTCACGGCGCAGACCCCAGGACGGGCCGGCACTCTACTTGGTGAGAAGTAGGGAAAAAGTTTTGGGGAATTGTACCGGGGTATCCGGAGAATAACCTTACTAACAAACTCTGTGTGTGAGAGTGTGTATGTGTGAGTGATTGATTATAGTTTCAAGATCTTTTGATCGCGAAACTTGCGTGGGCTCCCACCTGCGGTTCCGTAATCTGTCGTACGGCATAACGGTGACTGGGCATTTGTCTCGGACATTTACCCACCAGTTCGGGGGATTATACCGAAGCACCTTCAGCCAAGACAGACTTAGTCCCGCGAGGGACGCGGCCAGGCGAGCATCTGAGTGATTAATTGAGTGAAAGTCCTTTCTTTTCTTTTCTTAATATAAACTAACATGGGAAACTCAGAGAGCCGTTATAGACCTTACATTTGCCTCCTTAAACAATTAACAAGAAGGGGAGGGATGAAAGTATCAGAGAAAAAATTAGAAGCACTTTTAAAAATTATTGAAACCCATTGTACTTGGTTCCCGGACTTGGGCACAATAGACTTAGATCAATGGGAAAAGGTAAGGAAAGATATTTTAGATAAGCAGCTTAACGGAGAGGACATTCCAAACACGATTTGGGAGACTTGGAGACAGGTCCGGTCAGTTTTAGAGCCTTTACAGACTGATACTGAAGACGAGGAGGAAAGCAGGGATCCCAAGTGTAAAAGCCTTATTGATTCCCCAGAGGATGAGGCGAAGAAAGAGGAGTCTGTAGAAGCACCTACTGTAATTCCTAAAAAGTTGTACCCTTCTTTACAAAATTTTTTAACGCCAGATCGTTTACCCCCTCCTCCAACAACAAGATTAAAAGATTGGGAAGCATCTAAAAATCCATCAAAATTAAAACAACCAATTCCATCTGTGGTTTCGGTGCCTCCACCCTATGCCCGAGGCCCAGGTTTGGCCATGTCAGCTATAGAACAAGGAATTCAACAGGCAAGGCTAGAAGGAGATTTGGACGCTTTAAATTTTCCAGTCATAGTTCAGGAGCATATTGCACCCAATGATGAGCACCCCGACGGTGCGCAGAGAGTAGAATATCAGCCTTTTCCTTTTAAACTGCTCAAAGAACTTAAGCAGGCAGTTACCCAATTTGGCCCAACTTCCCCGTATACTATAGGATTAATTAGGGGGATAGCTGATGGAAACCAAATGATACCTATAGATTGGAATGCTTTAGCTAAAGCCTGCCTTTCTCCAGCCCAGTTTTTGCAATTTAAATCATGGTGGATTGATGGCGCAGAAACTCAAAGCAGACAGAATCAGGCAGGTGAAATAAATATTACTAAAGACCAATTAGTGGGTGATGGAGATTGGCTTAATACTGACCAGCAAATTACTATGACCCGCCAGGCGCAGGATCAGCTTAAGAAAATATGCCTGACTGCCTGGGAGAAGATAGAAAGGGAAGGGAAAATGCCCACTTCTTTTCAAAATATATTTCAAGGACCTCAGGAGCCTTATTCAGAATTTATAGCTCGCTTGCAGGACACTATTAAAAAACAGGTGTCCGATGCTCAAGCTACTAATATTATTTTACAAATTATAGCATATGACAATGCCAATAAAGATTGTAAAAGAGCGATTGGCACTCAAAAAGGAAAGACAGATGCTATGGGGTATCTTCATTTATGTCAAGGAGTAGGAACTGAACTGTACAGAGCCACTATGTTAGCTCAGACAATTACAGGAATGACGAGGAAAGAAATTTCCTGGCACTTGTTTTAACTGTGGGAAGCCAGGACATACAAAAAGAGACTGTAGAAGAAAATTAAAAATGTTTCTAATATGCCCAATGATTCTGCTCCAGCGGAATCTAAACCACAAGAAATATGTCCCCGATGTCAGAAAGGGAGACATTGGGCATCAGAATGTAGATCATTATATCATAAAAATGGAACTCTCCTTCAGGGAAACGGGAAGCGGGGCCAGCCCCAGGCCCTGACAACAACAGGGGCATATGTAACATCAGTCATTCCTCAGAATTATCAGGCCGTACCTCCCTCAAACTTTCAGTACAGCAATTAAGTTCAGCTACAGAAGGAAGTGCTGCAGTGGATGTCTGCACCACTCAGGATATTTTATTACTCCCCGGAGAAACACCTCTCCGTGTACCTACAGGAATTTTTGGGCCAATTCCACCAAATACTGTTGGACTTCTCCTTGGTCGATCTAACTTGACTTCAAAAGGAGTAACAGTTCACACAGGAATTATTAATTCGGACTATGAGGGAGAAATTCAAATTATTATATCCTCAACAGTTCCTTGGTCAGCTAAAAAGGGAGAAAGGATTGCACAACTACTTTTACTTCCGTATGTTCCTCCAAAATATAAGGGAATCCAGAAAAGAGGAACTGGTAGCTTTGGAAGCACAGGAGAAACAGGAATCTTTTTAGTAGAAAGAATTTCAGATATTCGACCTACTTGCCAAATTGAACTACAGGGAAAGAAATTTAAAGGTCTTATAGACACAGGAGCCGATGTTTCAATGATCAGTTCTCAGCAATGGCCTAAGGGTTGGGAACTGCAGAATCCTAATATTAATATTATAGGAGTAGGAAAAGCTTCTGGTTTACGCCAGAGCATTCAGATTCTTCCCTGTGCAGGACCAAAAGGTCAAAAGGGGTTTTTGCAACCATATGTTGCCAATATTCCCATTAATCTATGGGGTAGGGATTTATTGACTCAATGGAATGCGGAAGTTTGGATTCCTCCCAATCAATATAATCCTCAGAGTCAGAAGATTATGAGTCAGATAGGATTTCAGCCAGAAAAAGAATTAGGAAAAATTAAGCAAGGCGTAACCCAACCTCTTCAACTCTTATCTCAGCAGGGAAAACAAGGACTAGGTTATCAGACCAATCAAAGTAACCCTTTTATGTAGGGGCCACTGTTGAAGAGCTACGTGCTCCTATGCCTCTCAAATGGAAAAATGATACTCCTATATGGATTGAACAGTGGCCCCTTCCTCAAGAAAAATTAGAGGCATTGAAGGAATTAGTGCAGACACAATTAGAACAAGACCATATAAAACCATCTACTAGCCCTTGGAATTCTCCAGTTTTTGTCATTAAGAAAAAGTCAGGCAAATGGAAAATGTTAACTGATCTTAAAGCTGTTAATGCTGTTATTAAACCTATGGGTGCCCTTCAGCCAGGGCTCCCACAACCAGCTATGATTCCTAAAGATTGGCCTCTTATAGTTATTGATTTACAGGACTGTTTTTATACAATCCCGCTACATCCTCATGATTGTCCTCGATTTTCATTTTCCATTCCATCACTTAATAACAAAGAACCAATTCAAAGATATCAATGGAAAGTGTTACCACAAGGAATGCTTAACAGCCCAACAATTTGTCAATTTTATGTAGCTCGTGCTCTTACTCCTGTAAGACTTAAATTTCCTGATTGTTATATCATTCATTACATGGATGATATTCTTTGTGCTACATCATCTATGAAACAATTGGCGGATTGCTTTGAAGCACTTAAAATCCATTTAGAACAAGCAGGACTTAATATTGCCCCTGACAAAATTCAAACAACCACTCCAGTTAAATATTTGGGAACCATTGTTGATCGACAGACTATTAGGCCGCAGAAGGTTCAAATCAGAAAAGATCAGGTTTCGACCTTAAATGATTTACAGAAGTTGTTAGGGGATATTAATTGGCTACGCCCAACCTTAGAAATTCCAACCTATACTCTCAGTAATCTATTTAGCCTCTTACGGGGATCATCACAACTAAATAGCCCTCGTAAATTGACTCCGCAGGCTATAAAAGAATTAGAACTTGTAGAACAGAAAATACAAGAAGCTCAGACCCAACGCATTAATCCTTATCAACCTTTACAGGTTCTGGTTTTTTCTACACCGCATTCCCCAACAGCAGTTATAATACAGCAAGAGAAACTGGTTGAGTGGCTTTTTCTACCTAATAATTTTGTTAAAACACTCCCAACTTATGTGGAATTAATTTCAGAATTAATATCTAAAGCTCGTACCCGTGTCCTACACCTTTGTGGACAAGAACCTAATCAGATTGTGGTCCCTTTTAAGAAACAACAGATTGTTCATTTGAATACCCATAATGAATCTTGACAGATAGCAATAGGAAATTTTTATGGAATTATTGACAACCATTACCCAAGAAATAAGTTGTTCCAATTTTTACAGAAAACTAATTGAATTTTACCTAAAAAACTCCGTCAGGAGCCGATTCCTCAAGGAATCACAGTTTTTACGGACGGATCTAATAATGGAAAAGCTGCAATAGTTAGTGAAAAAGGATGCCAACTTGTTCACACTAACTGTAATTCAGCGCAGAAAGCTGAATTGGTGGCTGTCTTAACTACTCTGCAAACTTATTTGAAACCATTAAATATTGTTTCTGATTCAGCCTATGTTGTTCATACTGCTCAAAACATTAAAACAGCATCTCTCATTTAATTCTAATCAACCTCTTCAAATTTTGTTTCATCAACCTTAAAAAAACAATTACATAAACAGAAAGGGGGAGACGCAAGGGAACCACCTCAGGTGCAATTAGCAAAAGCCATGTTTACTTTAAAATTTTTGAACTCATATGTATTGGATCTGTTCCCCCATGTCTCTCTCACGGAGCAAACTTGGACTATTCCAAGTGGAATAGAAAATAATACCTTTAAAGATTTATTTATGATTTCTAGTAAAGGATTTGTCACCCAACAATCAAGTACTCATAGTTTTCCACCTTCCATTCCTACTTGCCCTCTTATTAATCATTGGGATAAAAATCAATCCAAAATTCATTGGGACGAATGTCGTGGAACAATAGAATAATTATAAATAATACTTTGGAAACAATCATTGACTGGGGACCCTTTGGTCCTGCTCTTCAAGTCTGTAACATTAAAGAATGTTCAGAACCACGACAATTAAAAGATCAAATAATTGGAAATAATTTACCTAGAATTGTTAAGACTCCTTTTAATATTGTTTGGAAAGAAAGAGTCTTAGCTCCACCTCAATTAAGAATGATCAGGCCTATTAGGGGTCCGTTTCAAAGGACTCTATGGAAAATTGCTTTAAGCATTGGACCTAATAAATTATGGAAAGGAAACTTGACTCAAAATAATAATAGTTATACATTTCAATATGAAAAAACTGGACAAATTTATTTACAAGTTTGTCTTAAAAATCCATTTGTGTTTTTAATAGGAAAATTTACCATTGATCAAAATTTAAAATTGGTTGAATGCCATTTATGTCGTTTATTTACCTGTCTTAATTCCTCTATCCTTAACTATCCCCAAGATCAAATTATGATTTTAAGACGTAGAAAAGGATTGTGGATTCCTGTTCAAACCTCTAGGGTTTGGGAAGGATCTCCAACAATTCATGTTGTTCTCCAAATTCTCCATAAGGTTTTACATCGAACTAAAAGATTCATTGGCCTATTAATAGCAGCAGTTTTAGAAATTATAGCTATTACAACCACTGCTGCTGTCTCTGGAGCAGCTCTCCACCAGACAATCCAAACGACCCAATCTGTACAACAATGGCATGAGAATGCTAGTAAAACTTGGAATCAGCAATTAAAAATTGATCAAGAAATTAGTGTCCGTTTAGCTGATCTGGAAACTACTGTGGTTTATTTAGGAAGCCAACTGGAAAGTCTCCGGACTATTATCACTTTGAAATGTGATTGGAATACTTCCACTCACTGTATAACTCCTTTTTCTTACAACCAGACACGTACCCCCTGGTCGGAGGTACGGGCTCATCTTTTGGGTCACACACCCAATCTTACTGTTGACATACAACAACTGCAACAAGAAATTGACCAGATGTCATCTGCTAATCTCCAGCTTCTCCCTGGAGAAGAGGCCTTGTCCGCGGCTGCGGACGGATTATCTACTTTAAATCCACTTAACTGGATAAAAAACCTCGGTGGAGGTTTTGCTGGTGCTTTTGTATTTCTAATCATTATTTTGTTTCTGTTTTGTTTAGTCATCCGGTGTGGCCAAAAAACCCTCCGGCGAACAATAAACGAAGTAACTGCAAAGTCCGTGTTTCTCCTTCTACAACAACAGAAAGGGGGAGATGTTGCCTGACAGCCGAATTCTATGAACACGTCCCCCCGCATTTAGCCTCTAATCCCATTAGCTATGAGAGAAAAGCCTCGGTATGACCAGAGGCAGTAATCTCTCTGAGGGAGTGCCTCGGTATGACCAGAGGCCGATAAGACTCCCTCTGAGGAGTGTCTCAAGGTGAATTGGGACCTGTTGGGACGCCAACAGTTAATCTCCTCTGGGAGGACACGGTAACAAGGTGTCCTGGAGCTATGTGGTGGATATGTGAAGGCATAGCATATGCTGGAACATAATGGATATGTTAATAGATAAGGCTTTGAGGCACAGACCTCAAACGGATGATAATCTGATCAACAGCAGTTTTACTTCTCAATAAAAACCAAGCGTTGACCCGATTCGGTGGCTCAGTCTGACTCTCTGAAGGCTGAGTCCCTTGGTCTCGCACTTAAATCTTACTTCTGTCTCTGTCTCTTTATTCAATCTGCGTCGCCCCTCTCGTGTCCCATTTGCCCTTGCCACGCAGGACGTGACAAATCAGTGTGTTCAGAGTTTATGTTTCTTCTGGTTCAGACTTGGTAGATTGTAAACTTCTACAAATTTATCCCTGTCTTCCAGATTGTCAAATTTATTGGCATATAGTTGCTCGTAGTATTTTCTTACAATTTCCTGTATTTCTGTGGCATCTGTTGTCACTTCTCCTCTTTCATTTCAGGTTTTATTAATTTGGGTCCTCTCTCTCTTTTTCTTGGTGAGTCTGGCTAAGGGTTTGTCGATTTTGTTTATCATTTCAAATAATCAGCTCTTGGTTTCATTGATCTTTTGTATTGTTTTTTTGGTCTCTATTTCATTTATTTCTGCTCTGGTCTTCATTATTTCCTTCCTTGTACTCACTTTGGGCTTGCTTTGCTGTTCTTTCTCAACTTCCCTTAGGTGTAAAAATAGTCTGTTGATATGAGATTGTTCTTGTTTCTTTAGATAGGTCTGCATTGCTATGAATTTTCCTCTTAGGACTGCTTTCACTGCATCCCATAGATTCTGAGTTGTTGTGTTTTCATTGTCATTTGTCTTGAGATAGCTTTTGATTTCTTCCTTAATCTCAGTTTTGACCCACTCGTTATTTAGTAGCATTGTATTCAGCCTCCATGTATATGTGTGCTTTCCAGGTTTCTTTGTATAATTGATTTCTAGTTTTATAGCATTGCGGTCAGAGCAGATGCTTGATATGATTTCAATCTTCTTAAATTTATTGAGACTGGTTTTGCATCCTAACATGTGGTCTATCTTGGAAAATGTTCCATGTGTACTTGAGAAGAATGTATATTCTGTTGCTTTGGGGTGACATGCTTTAAAAATATCAATTAAATCCAGCTGGTCTAAAGTGTCACTTAAGACCACAGTTTCTGTGTTGATTTTCTGTCTGGAGGATCTGTCCATTGGTGACAATGGGGTGTTGAAGTCCCCTACTACGATAGTATTGCTGTTGATCTCTGTCTTTATGTCTGTCAAAATCTGTTTTATATACTTAGGAGCCCCTATGTTGGGTGCATAGATGTTTACTAGGGTTATGTCCTCTTGTTGAATGGATCCTTTTATTATTATGTGGTGTCCTTCTTTGTCTTTTATTGTAGTCTTCATTTTAAAGTCTATTTACTGAAATAAGTATTGCTACTCCTGCTTTTTTCTCATTTCCAGTTGCTGAAATATCTTATTCCATCCCCTTACTTTCAGTCTGTGTGTGTCTTCTGATCTGAGATAAGTCGCTTGTAAACAGCATATCATGGGTCTTGTTTTCTTATCCACTCAGCCACTCTATGTCTTATGATTGGAGCATTTAATCCATTCACATAAAGTGATTATTGATAGGTGCATATTTATTGCCATTTTGTTATTTGTATTTCTGATCTTCCTGGGTTACCTTGTTTTCCCCTTCCTTCTGTTTAAAAAAACCCTTTTAACATTTCCTGCAATGCTGGCTTGGTGGTAATGAATTCCTTAAGCTTATTCTTTTCTGTGAAGCTCTTTATCTCTCCTTCAATTTTAAGTGATAGCCGTGCTGGGTAGAGCAATCTTGTTTGTAGGCTTTTATTTTGCATCATTTTGAATATTGCCTGCCTTCTGGCCTGCAGAGTTTGTGTAGAAAAGTCAGCTGTTAGTTTTATAGGAGTTTCTTTGTATGTAACCTGCTGTCTTTCTCTTGCTGCTTTCAGGATCCTGTCTTTGTCTTTAACCTTTGCCATTTTTACTATGATGTGTCTTGGTGTGGACCTGTTTGGGTTCAGCTTGTTTGGAACTCTCTGTGCTTCCTGAGCTTGTATGTCGATTTCCTTAACCAGGGTAGGGAAGTTCTCAGTCATTATTTCTTCAAATACATTCTCGATCCCTTGCTTCTTCTCTTCTCCTTCTGGTATTCCTATGATGCGAATGTTGTTGCGTTTGATGTTGTCCCACAGGTCTCATAAACTATTTTCATTGTTTTTTATTCTTTATTCTTTTTGTTGTTCCAACTGGGTGATTTCTGCTATTTTGTCTTCTAAATCACGGATCCGATCCTCTGCTTCATCTAATCTACTGGTGATTGTTTAGAGTGTGTTCTTCATTTCAGTTATTATATTCTTTAGTTCTACCTGGTTGTTTTTTATGATTTCTGTATCCTTCTTTATGTCGTCCTTAAGTTCCTGAAACATTCTTATCATCAGTGTTCTAAACTCTGTCTCTGAAAGGTTGGATACCTCTGTTTCATTTAGTTCCATTTCTTGAGGGTTCTTCTGATCTTTTACTTGGGACATATTTTTTTGTTTCTTCATTCTGACTGTCACTTTGATTGCTTCGTTGTATTAGATCACCTAGAAACACAAAAAGAAAGAAAGAAAGAAAGAAAGAAAGAAAGAAAGAAAGAAAGAAAGAAGAAAGAAGAAAGAAAGAAAGAAAGAAAGAAAGAAAGAAAGAAAGAAAGAAAGAAAGAAAGAGAAAAAAGGGAAAAAAGGATAAAGAAAAAAAGAAAAAAAGGGGGGGGTGCAGGGGCTCTCTGCCCGCTTTAATCTGCAGACCACTTGCTCAGCAATAGAGATATTCTGGGCAACTTAGAACCAGCTGTTGGAGGGAGGGGCTCAGTGCATCATTCGCCGACCTCCCTCAAGACTTGAAGTAAGCATCCCACAATTAGTTGATGTGTGCTCTGGAACTGTGATCACCACCAATAATCCTCACAGGTTGTTGCAGGCTGTCTGCTGCTGTAAAAAATCCACTGTGGCCTGCTGAGGTAGGAGCCAGGGACCAGGGGCTCAGGGTGCCCCTGGCAACACAGCTCTAGGTGGGCAGGGCAGGCCCCCAAGATACCACAGGATGTGGTCAGTACCCCATCAGGTCCGAGCAGCATGCACTCCTGCATCAGCAGCCAACCCACACAAACTCACCTGGAAAGCCCCAGCCGAATCACACAGGCACACAGCTCGCAGCCCTACACTCCCAGGAAAACTCCCAGTCTCAGCCTGTCCCAATCGGCCTCTCAAAGATCAGGCCGAGCAGCCCGACAGTCAATCGCCTCCCAGGCAACTCTGCACGCGCAGCACAGAAATCCCAATATTCTAATTTTAAAATAAAGACTTTACTTAGTGTTTAAAACACAACTATGTCCCTTTTCAAAAATAAATTTTAAGTAAAAATTACTCCATTTCCTTCTCTACCAAAATCATTCTAATCCCTGAAAAAGGATTAAAAGAGTACAGACAATCTTATTGATCTGTTCATAGATGTTCACATTTAGTGTACTGGGTCAGCTTTCCCTAAATAATTAATTAAATTGACATTAATTCATATTTCCCAAAGCCCTACCTGGTAGGTTTTCAAGATGCCATTCCTTCCGGTTTCCAAGGTTCTGATCAGACAGCTGAGGTAAACAAGACAACCTGGTTTCTCTACCTTTCTTTACTAAAAGACTTGCTATCGACATAAAGGAACGTCTCTTTGTGGTAGGTTGGACTATTGTTAAATTACCCATCGCATGGTGCTCTGTCCCCCTCCATGGGACACTGCAGGGCAGTAGAACACTGTGTATATGTGCCTGCCCCACTGATGTCAAATTCTGTCATGCACACTTCTTTAGCAGTGCAATGGAGTAAACAAATATCTTTAAATTCACATGCATGTGTAGCTAGCCATTTTGTATTCATATAAATTGCCATGAGAAGACATATTCTAAGTCCTCAGTGGTCCTCAGAGGATGAGGGAACACGTGGAATAGCCTGGACATGAACTGGCATTCTGGAGCCTCTGGTTCAAATTCTGGAGGTCATCTTAGCCAGATGGCTGCAACTGCCTGCAGTCCCTTGAGAAAGGAATACACACTCTTTGTTCTATGCTGCTGTGACTTTTTTTCAATGACATATTGCAGTAGAAGACTGTCACTGCCCTAGGACACTCAGTGGTCCTGACCAAAAAAATAAAATAAAATAAAGGACTGTGTCCATGTGCCCCAGTACAGAGCCAGATGGCGGAGAGTGGGCTTAGCGTCTGCTAGGAGAGCAGGTTGGAGACTAGTGATGCCTGCTTGTGATAATCGGTGCACCTGTTAGTTTTACATATGATTTTATTGTAACAGAAGACTAACTAGCAAGGGGGCATATGCATATATAATATCATATGTTGTCACCATTTGTGGGGTTTTGTTTTGTTTAAAGTAGTAAGAATTCATCCAATATAAAAGAGTCAATTTCTAATTTTAATATATATATATATATATATATATATATATATATATATATATATATATATATATATATATATACTTGACTGTAGCCAGTAGTGAAGGATCTTTTGGGGGCTATGTAGCTATTGGCCTGTGTTGTGTGCCTACTTTATCATATTGTGCTTAATTGTTCCTATGGACACCGGAAGTCAGAGATGACTTGCTCTTGCTCCTAAGAACCAGGGAGTTCTAAGAGCTTAATGTGTATGAATATATATGTATTTTCTTTCTCCCATTCCTCTCTAACTACTGTAACTAACCAAAAGAGTGTAACTGTTGCTGACAGCTAAATGGTTTAAGTCAGCCTCGAAAATGAAACTGCAGAATTTTTGTCATTCAAAGGTATGTGCTGGCTCACTTCCAATTTATTTGGCCCAAATCATGAGATAATAGGTAGGATGTAGTCCCGCACACAGATTTATACAACATGAAAGCAAAGTGAGGGAGTCAAACAACTTGGGGAGATATTACTTTCGCTTTGCAGATAAAGAAAGTGAAGTTATGTTAGGTATGTTGCCCAAGACCCAATCTACAGAAGCATTTAGCATCACCCTACTGCAGGTGTAGGGAGCTCCCCCAGCCCTTCCTCTTACCATGGCCAACGTGACCAGAAGAAACACTTTTGGGGACCCTGCAGGCATTCGAGGTGCTGGGATGGAAGCCAGGGAATTGGGATAGCATGTTTGCTGGGGATCTCAAGGGAGCTAGAGGTGGTGGAGGTCACTCCTAAGCAGGAAGTACTGTTGCCATTGCCAAGGGGATATTATTAGTAAGACGGGTATGTTTAAGTTGGGGGAAAGCCTGTGCTTCAGATTTTCCACTTTTTTTCTTTTTTTTTTTTGAGAGGGTCTAATAGACATTTAAATATAAGAGGCAATTATGTGGTAAGAGTGATTTTGTTAGGCAGATGTATACATTTTCTGTTTTTTGAAATCAGGAACAGTAAAAAGAATTGAATGTAATAAAGAGGGGAGTAACCCTGCTGCTTAAGAGAAGAGGCTGTGTGTGTTTTGCAGAGTGGATTAACTATTAGTGGGTCAATCATTTTTTAAAAATGATTTGGAAAACTGCTGCAGGGGATGGATAAGTAAATGTTGATTGATTCAGTGAAGGACACTGGCTCCCAGCAGAAGTTAGTGACCAGAAATGTGCACTCTGGGGCTTGTTCTGTGCCACACCTGATTTGCTGATCCCAGAGGCAAGCTCCTTCAATTTGGGCCTCCGATTTCTCCTTACATGGATTTCACCTCATTTGTTAGTGAGGTTTAACTGGCTGAAGCACAGCTACATCAGAACAAGGTGATATATGCAAGCGCATGAGAAAATGTGATAAAGAGGTCAAGTGAACAGAGGCAGTCAGGCCGGGTGTGTGCAGCCTGCAGGCTGGGACCTGCCCATTACAGTGGGCACTGCTCCCTGAGACCCACAGACGTTTGCAGGCTGAGGAGGCTCAGGCCTTCCTCTTGGATCAAGGTCTCCCTCACCCTGTGCTCCATGAATAAACACTTTCATAGTGCAGTATCTTACTTTTATTTTATTAAGAGACCATCACAAAGGTCAAACTTTAGTACTGGTCAGCAGAGTCACTTATTTTTACTAATATATTATATCCTTACCTGTGGTCTGATTCAGAATTTTTTTAGGTAGTTTATTTCTGTCTTATTAACCTTCTCAGAGTTCCTAAATTGCCAAGGAAGACATCCCTTCAAAGGATATGAATAACCTTGGTGATAGGATATGATAAACTCAACTTGAAATGAAAATAGCTATGGGGCCGGCTGAGTGGCGCGTTCATTAAGAGCTGGCTTGGGACGCCAGAAGGCCCTGGTTCGGATCCCACATATGAGGGCCAGTGACACTGCCCACTACAGCTAAGATGCTGAACAACAGCTCAACCTGGAGCTGGGCTGCTGTGAGTCGCGGGCGACAGTGTAGGCTGCAGCCCCTGCTGCAGCAGGTTGCCATGGGCTACCATATGTAGCCAGCAGCCAGCTTGAGCGACCAGTAGCCGCAGTGAGCGGCCGTCCAGAAGCCAGCAACTGATCTGCCTCATCTGGGAAGAGCGCAATGATGTGCCAACTTTGGCCAGTGAAGCAACGTCCTCCACAACTAGACTGAAGAACAAAAGGACAGCAGCTTGTCTGTTCCACTTCCCCCAATTCCCCAGCGCTGTTCCCATCTCCCAATTCCCCAATAAAAATATTTTTAAAAAAAGAAAAAGAAAAAGAAAATAGCTATGAAAAACTTACATTTAAAAATATATTGCAGGAGGGCCGGCCGAGTGGCGCGATGGTTAAGAACTCGCTTGGGATGCCAGAGGGCCCCGGTTCGGATCCCACATATGAGGGCCAGTGACACTGCCCTCCACAGCTAAGATGCTGAACAACAGCTCAACCTGGAGCTGGGCTGCCATGAGTCGCCGGCGACGGCGTAGGCTGCAGTCCCTGTGGCAGTGGGTTGCCATGGGCTACCGTATGTAGCCAGCAGCCAGCGTGAGCGGCCAGCAGCCGCAGTGAGCGGCCGTCCAGAAGCCGGCGACTGATCTGCCTCGCCAGAGAAGAGCACAATGATGGTGCCAGCTTGGGCCAGTGAAGCAACATCCTCCACAACTAGATTGAAGAACAAGACGACAGCAACTTGTCTGTTCCCCTTCCCCCAATTCCCCAGCACTGTTCCCATTCCCCCAATTCCCCCAATAAAAAAAAAAAAAAAAAAAAAAACTTAAAAAAAAATAAAAATATATTGCAGGAACATTAGTCTTAAAAAGGAAGGAAATTCTGGCACAGGCTACAACATGAGTGAACTTTGAAGATTTTCCACCAAGTGAAATATGTAGGTCACAAAAGGACAAATACTGTGTCGTTACACTTATATGAAGGACCTAGAATAGTCAATCCATAAAGACCAAAAGTAGAACAATGGTTAGCAGGGACTGGGGGAGCAGGATGGGAAGTTATTCTTTAATGGGGACAGCGGTTCAATTTGGGGAGATAAGAAGAGTTTTGAAGATGGATGATAGGGATTGTTTACAACATTGAAAATGTACTTAAATGCTACTGAACTGTAGACCTGAAAATGGTTAAAATGTTAAATTTTGTGTTATGCATATTTTACCACAATAATGAAAAGAGAAAACATGTATATACTTGTATAAACATATATATAAGCTTACAAACGTGTTTTAGGTACACTTATCCACATTCTTCATTTCTCCTGCCCAAGGAAAACATGAAACAATGTTTACATTAAAGTAATTTACCTAGAGCTTTATATAATCTTCAGGATATTTTTGTCCCTTCCTAACATGGGAATGAAGAACAGGGAAGACAAAATGGAAAAGCTGGTGATTTGTTCCTGCTTCTCATACATTGTTACCATACATTGAGTTCTTTTTATTTTATTTAAAGTAACAAGAATTCATCCAGTACAAAACAAAATCAATTTCAAGTGTTCAATATATGTGATTGCATTGAATAATAAGGGCTTCTATATATGTTGAGAAACTTTGGGAGGAATGTGGCCATCTGCCTAAGTTGTGTGTCTGCTCTATCATATTGTCCCTAATTATCCCTGTGGACCCCAGAAGTCAGAGATTACTTGTTGTTGCTCCCAGAAACCAGGGAGATCCAGAAACTGAACATGAATGAATTTCCAAGGGCCTTCATTCTTTGATGTCACTGACTTTACAAAGCACCTTAAAGTAATACATTTTCCTAATGAAAATTAAGTCACCAATGAAGACAAAAGAATGAAAAGGATGCTTTGGTGTATTCAGAATGGAGGAGAAGTGAACAAAATAAGAGAGGCTGGGGAGAAGCAGAGGAAAACAGAAAAGCAGTTTAAAGATGGGAATGGAGACATAGGCACACAGGCCAGAAAATGCTCAGGAACGGGGGCCTGAGAGGACAGTGGCTCATAGGCTCTCCTGCTGCACTGAAAGGCGGTGCCGCTTGGGCAGACAATGACACGGTGGAGACCTTAAGGCAGGCGGTGAAAACGTGGCCAGCCGTGGAGGGCACAGGCCAGGCAGGACTTCTCCATGTTGGAGTAATGATCTATCACCAGCAACCAGTGTAAGAAGGTGATGATTCAAACAAGACTCCCTTAAAAAAAGTCCTTTGAGACAAAAAAAGTGTAAGCCATCTGTCCTCAGATGTGCATATTTAGGTTAAAAAACTGGTTAATGTTTAGTTATTCTCTACTTACCATTTAAAGAATCCTTTAAATGCAGAGTGTTTGGCTGCATTTAAAGCACCTTAAGATTGTATTACAGCACTTTAAGATAACTAGGGGTGACGTCTCTTGATCCCCAAGGTGGGCTGAAGTCATGCCACCCATCATAGTAGCTGAAGAACAGGAAGGAAAGAGTCTCAAACCTCTGCGTCTCTGCCAGATACTGCCGCTCAAGTGTCTGCCCTACCTGATCCCACAGAAGCCCCAATTCAACTGATGTGGTTGAGCGGAGTTCTCAGTAAGAAAGAGTGTGGGGCCCTTGGGCATGGCAGGGCCATGTGTCTCATCTGCATCTGAATACATACTGGGAACTGAAGTGTCATATGTTTAAACTCCCAGTCCCATAAGTGCCAACAGGATTTTCCTCACTGGGAAGAGCCACAGATAGAGAAGTGCTAATAGGGCAAACTCCCCAGTCATTTGCTACTTGTGGGTGGTCCAGGATTTACTGCAAGTGTCTCTGCCCACACTTGTCCAAAGTTTTTGCTGTTGGTTGGAAAGTCAGAAGCCTCAGTGGCCCTGATTTAGTATTTTCCTCTGCCAGCAGGAGAAATCCACATAAAGTGGCTTGATCACAAAATAGTGTTACTGGGAACGTGAGTGGATTTGCAGCCCCCAGTCTCACCAGCCATCAGCTCAACACTGCTGTCTTTTTGCCTCTCTCCTCTACTGACAGCCACCGCTGGAGAGGAGAGCAGACCAGCACTTTACTGACCTCTTTGGGTGCTTCAAGCAGTGTGGGCCTCTTTTGGGCATTCCACAAGATCCTTTTTGTTGGCTAACATACAAATCAGCACCCTTTGAAAGGTGCTCAGACCAACAAGTTGTGCTGGAAAGTGTCCAGCAAGCTGTGGCCCATTCTCCACTGTTAAGGCTCACAACCCTAGTGACCCCTTGGGCTACAAATCTCTGTGACTGACGGAGAGTGTCAACAGAACCTCTTAACAAAGGGTGGCAGAGTTCACCCAGAGGTGCCTGGGGTTTTTGGATGTGTTGCCTCCCTGGTAGAGTTACCAAGAACATCCTTTTTAGAAAAACAGTCATTGTCTGGCTGGGCTCTTTTCTAAACTGCACACCTGAGCCATGGAGGTCTTGTGAGGCTCTGACTTCATGCTCTCATTTTGGACAGGTCGACTCAGACTCACATGAAATTCAGATAATTACAAAAGGTTTTTGTAATGGTGCCCCTTTTGCAATTCAATACAAAATTAACAAGGTGCCTGTGGCACCATGAGTAATTCAGTCCTTTGTCTCTGACCCAGGAGATTCATGTCTTCTGGGAGCTTCCATGGAACTGTGGCAGCCTAACTTGTTGGTTAGGCAAAATCTTTGGCCCTTCCCAGCTCTTGGCTGTTCTGATAGGCAGCTACATTGCATGTATGTCTTCAGAGCAGCCATGTGGCTGGATAGGAAATAAGCTTAAAGTAACCAGGGGCTTTGGAAGCCTCAGATGGGCGTCTTTATAAAAATGTAAAATGATAATATACATTTAGATGCTGTGTATATGAGAAACCCTTCATTTAAAAAATCAGTATCTTCACATTCTAAATGAAATATCATCACCCAAAAGGCACTTTGGGGAGTATTCAAAATATGAGAGTAATATTCCCATCATACTTTGTTTTATTGTGATGTGTGAAGTAATCCAATAGTCATATGAATATTAATGGAGAGACAGAAAAAAATATATATATTCTGAATGGAGGAAGCTGACATCAGAGCAGAGCAGGCCATTAACTTTAGTCACTGTGGAGGTTTTCTTCTCTTTCAATAACCTCAAATGCAGTTATTCTGCCATTTAATATTTTGATTCAGAGAGGATTATTTATCTTATAAATCAATTAGTTTGACTAATGGTTCATTTCATAGTTAGTATTTGATGTTATTCAAGGGACTCAGAAGTCCATTGGCCCATGCGTTTTTTTCAATATTCTGATTTCTTCATCCTTCTTTCTGTTCATTGTTTTCTCAGTGACTTCCTGGGGACCTGCAAAGCAAATTATCTGGTTAGCATACTTCATTAGAGCAGAATTTTGCACAGAAAGGGCATGTTTTACTTAAGATTTGAAATCCCTGCCTGTTCTTAGAGACTTTTTGCTATTTGACTGCATTACACACATTGCTGTCAGCTCCTTGATGAACATGAAATCAAGTGAACACAACAAAGCCCCCAGCTGTGGAGCTCCAGAGGCAGTGGGGACTGTAGAGGGCACTGTCCAGCGTGTGCTACTCACAGCTGCTCACACACATGGATAGTCTGCAGACAGCCAGCAGTTTTCTCGGCACATAGAGCTTCATAATAAGTCTCCTAGACTCCCCCTCCAAAAAATTATCCCTTTAAGTCTCTCCTTTTTAGAAGCACTGGAACCCCTTTATACTGGGAAATTAAATATGGAAAAGACAACAGCTGGACCCTGTATGACAGCAGCCTCTAACCACAGCCTCTGCAGCAGCCAGGACTTAACCAATAACCGCCAGCTTCCCTCTTTTTTGCCCCACCCCTCCTTGACTGAATTGCAAAATTAACAAAAATTAGAGTTTGTTTGTTTTTTCAGTTCATATATTTGTACTGCCACCAAAAAAAAAAAAAAGCACAAAAGTAAAGGTAGTGAAAATCATACTGGAAGAAGCAAAGTAAACACTGACAGAGTATGTCCTACCACCAGCCCCTGAACACACACCCTCCCCACATGTGAACTTCTGTCTATTTGAAATTGGATGTCAGTGGATGGTGGAAGCTAAGTGTCTACCCTGCCAGATCGGATCCTCACTACTGTGGAAGGAGTCATCGCAAGCTTTACTCTCCATGTTGTTTTAATTGGTGGGCTTCATGGCTATCCAAGTTTACAATCTCTTATCCACAATTCTGAAATCCAAAATGCAGAAAAAAAAAAAGTTTCATAACTGCTTTAGTCAAAACAACTGACCTGAATGGAGAAGAAGCTATTTATAGTCCCAGTTTACCTCCACCCAATGTGGGTGGTGGGGCCACGCACGGGCTGCAGAGACCTTAAAATGTTGGACTATTGGGAGCTGCCTGGGACTTGCTGAGACCATTATATAATACACTGTAATTGCTATGTATTTTCTTTCCAATATCCAAAAGAAAAAAATCTGAATTTTGAAACACATCAGACCCAGCATGTTCTGAATAAGGCCCCGGGGACTTACCCCACTTCATTGTCTGATTGGGCTCTGGAGTCATTCGCCATCCGCACGTGCTCCTAGGGCCATTATTGACAGATACCACATTTAGACCTGGGAAAAGAACCTTCCTTCCAAATGGGGAAACTGAGTCCCAGGATAGTTCCCATAACTAGCCTCATGCATTTTTATATGTCACAATGCATAGATTTGAAAATTTGGCAACTTTTTAGCAAGGGGAGACACTAACAGAAAAAAATGTAATAATAAGTCATAATTAGTAAACAATATTTTGTCATTATTACTAGTTTCAGATTATTTTCTTGGTTTGTATTATGAAAGTCATCGGTATATTTTCTACTTGTTTGAGCTTTCATTCGTTAAAAAATGAAAAAAGCTAAGGTAGACATTAACCAAAGGAAAACTTTAATACACAAAATTGTTTAAATTTGGATAGGAGGATAAATTGTTAGACCTTTTAAATAAGGTAGGATTGCTTCTGAGAGAATATTTTGCAAAGCTTTTGGTTCAGGATATTTTATTTTGTAATGAACTTCTCATAAGCATCAGAGAAGTAATGTCCCCTAAGAGATAATTTCCAATTCAAATAGGTATTACAAATCAAATTTCTTTTACCAAATTTTCCCATTATGTTGTCAAATTGTTATATACAGTTGTTCATACAAAGTGCTCACGATGAAATCAGAGACGTTTCTTTGCTTCTTTATTTGGAATAAGATGGTGAAATAAAAAAATGAGACTCAGAAGTCTCCAGAAGAACATGTGATTAGGCCATTTACTTTTATGAGTAAACCAGCCTAGACATTCAACTTTTTGATAAAGGTCCTTCTGCTAAGAAGTAGCATACGCCTAAAATTGGATGCACATTTTGTTGCACTGTAATGATAAAAAATTATAGTAATAGTAATAGTAACTGATGATTTGAACCAGACAGTGGGCAAAGAGCTATCTTCATTCACTCACTTAATCTTGCTTCTGAACTATACATCCCAATGGAGAGACTTTGTCACACTGAAACTTAGTGAAATGTGTAATGATTTGGGTAATTTGTTTTCCAGACACTTAAAAAAGGAAACCATATTTTAAAATAATATTTTGAAGAATTCTTCAATGTAACTCATTATTTCCAATCAGATATTTGATTGAAGTTTTGTTTAACTTGCATTCTCTAACTATAACACGTTCAAAGTTACTTGACGGTTAGACTACTATCCTGATTTTCAGTTGTTGAGAGAAAGTATCAGCTGTTGATAAAAGGAAACAAATGTGGACAGATCTAGTAAGATATCTTGGTTTTCCAAAAATTTTACCTTTCCTCACCTTTTCAACAAAAGCTCCTAATATATTATTTTTAATGTAAATCATTTATGGTCCTTCTAACAGTTTTCAAGCCATTTGACAACATGAACAAGAAAAAATAATGTAAATTTAAAAATAAATTTTCAATGTTTTAGAAGTCCATGATTGTCGTATCAATTTTCAGTCCTTTTCGTTTTCATGAAAAGTGATTATGTGGAGTGCATTCTATTCTTTTTGAACTCGAGTTTACATGACTCTTTTTTTCCCTGTAATTTAAGAATGCAGCTTTATGTCAAATGCTATTCTTTTTAATATTGATATACATTTTCATTAGCATTTTAGCAACAGAACAGAAGCTAGGTCTCCTTAATCATTCCTGCTAGTGTATTTGTTGACTTTATCGGAAATATCATCCTAGTATAAACCAAAGTGTGAAAAATTCATTTCCTTCTATTGCAGAAATAGCCAGAGACTGGGAAGGAAGCATTTGGCAAAATGGCATTTCTAGTTCACAGCTGGAAACAGAGATGCTTCAGAAAATGGTAAAGAGGTAACAGAAGGAAAGCGTGTTCTCCCTGAAAACGCCATTTCTCTGCAAAAATGAATGTTCTTCCAAGACAATTGAAGAGTCTGTACAGGCAACGTCAGCTGAAAAATATTCATTGACTTCAATGATCCTCACCTCTCCCTCCCAAATTGTGATTATTGGGTTAAAAATGGTATTTGGGTGAGGGGCAGTGTCACTGAATATGTGAGTGCTGGACTCAGCGATGTGACTAGGATTCTCATCAAGAATCTCCCCACTGGGAGCTTAAGTTCAAGGCTAAGAACCTCAGTCTCCTCGGCAATTAAACAGGGATTGGATCAGAGCTTTCTAAGGTCCTTTTTCGTTCAGTCAGGTATAATAATCCTATCATTGCTCTAATACAATTATTACAGCTTCTAGGGTTATAGTTTTAAATGTTATTGTCAATGAAATCATTATATTTTAGTGCATTAACAATAATCAATGAGAAAAAATGCCATTTTAGATTATTTTCTGATAATGAAAAGGACTATAAAATAGATTGTTGCGCCATCTGCTGGTAGTTCTGAGGTTGCCTGCTGGTGACTCAAGTCCTTGAATTTTAAGGGCACGTTTCCTTCCCCCCCCCACCCCCGTGTTGCCCCGAAAAGCTTTCAACATGGTTTCTGATCTCCTCCATAAGGTAAATATAAATGCCGAGATATTTATCATAGTATAAAAATAATATGAGACCGTGATCCTTTATTCATATGTTTTGTCACATGTTTCTCCAAAGAGATACTGATAGGTATACTTTTTATATAAGATATCTAGATTGAATTTGTTGATATAAATAAGTGGAGTATTTGCACTTTAACACATAGTATTTTTTCTCTGTTTTATTAGTTTCATGTGTACAGAACAACATAGTGACTAAACATTTATGTATTAATGAAGTGATTCACCTGATAAATCTAGTGCCCATCTGACACTGTACATAGTTATTAGATTATCAACTATATTCCCTATGCTGTACTATAATCCCCATGACTATTTTTTATTATAGTAGACATTCAATATTATTTTATATTAATAAACACATAGTATTTAAAATGGAATCCATTCCCCACTTCCAGACTCCCTTGAGGAAGGCAAAGTCTG
Source organism: Hipposideros larvatus (assembly GCA_031876335.1). NCBI lineage: Eukaryota > Metazoa > Chordata > Mammalia > Chiroptera > Hipposideridae > Hipposideros > Hipposideros larvatus. Next base: position 129,102,240 of record CM063088.1, on the reverse strand, counting down.
CAAAATAAAATGGCTCCATGACTCCCACAGTCTGTTTCTTCCCACACGTACAGGAAGAGAGCCTTTCCTATTAATAGAATGACACATCTTGAGGGCTCATGCTCAAGCGTGACTTCTCTGTGCCAAGGAACAGGAAAGAACGTGAGTGGCTTTGGAAAGGGACAACTGGATTCCAAGTTATAACGAATAAAGATCGGTTCGTGAACAAAGAACAAATTTTTCTTGGGAAAAATTGCATTTGGGGTAGAATTATCAGAGGAATAAGTAAATAAATCCTCCATTATTCATCACTTTCAAAGTTCCTGGAATTTTGTCTCCTTCAGCAATTTAAAAGCACATTTGAGGATGTTGGAATTAAGTTTCTAGAGAGGTAGAATCTGTGTCCCTTTTAGAGTAAACAGAAAAGCTAATACAGTTTGGGTGACTTTATGGTTCTAGTACTGGAAATTTAACTGAATTCTTCCATCACCCTTCATGCAAGGCAGGCTCCCCTGACTTCCTCTGGAACAGTCTTCAGTTTAGGTGGGTTATAAGAGTTAGCTATGTGCACTGAAGGTGGGAACCAGGAAGGCACCTTTAGATTCTGAAATCTATCTTGGAATGAAGGACATGATGAATTCCAAATTCTACCAATGTGACATTATCACATTGTGATACTTGGAAGTTACCAGGCAGCTGCACACTGGAATTGCTGATAAATACGATGGTATGAAGAGCATGCAGCTTACAAAACAAACTTGCTTTAAAATTGAATCTACATTTAGTTTAGCTCGTGAACACTTGGTAACTCCATTCATACCCATGGTTGAGTTTTTCCAGAAGAGTCAGGGGCTACCCCCAGAATGCAAGCCTCACTGACTTCAGCTCCATGAGTTGGTGGTTTGATCACAGCACAGGTGAGGGAGGATATCCTTATGGAAATGCAAACTAATTTTTTCATATGCTTGTAATACATTCCCAGCACAAGTAAGGTTATCCAAGTTGCAATGTCTGCTCCATGATTCACCGTAACTTCCTTTATCTCTTCCTCATTTCCTTCCACCCACCCCCTACCTAGGAACAGTAAGCAAACTACAACAGGACTCAGAGCTAAGGGGTAGATCAGGAATAGAGAGAAACTCCCTAAGGACCCTTATGCCGAAGGCAGTTCCTCTCCGAGGGCTACGTGCCAAGCCACCTGAATTAATGAAAGCCACTTTCCTGCCAGTGCAACGTAATGAAATCTACATTTCCAAGTCTCAATCTGTAACTGAGGCAGCAGATTTGAATGTGAGTCCTTCTTTTTTTTTTTTTAAGCTGAGCCATCCTGCCACCTGTTGGCAGCTCAACGTCTGCTCAGCTCGGGCCGGGAATCGAACTGCTGTTGCTCAGAGCTCAAACTCTTGAGCGAGCTCTTAATCATCTGAGACACTCGGCCAGCCCAATGTGAGTCCTTCTTGATTGTTTGGGGGCTTTCATACATTTTATGGGAAAATATTTAATGGCCTTAGATATAGACAGGATGGTGGGAAGAAATATTTAAATCTGATGAGCACTGATGTTTTGAGAGAAAAATCACCCTGGCTCCAGACCTCATCTTGCCTTACATGTCAAGCCTGGGAAATCAAATGAATGAAAATGTCAGGAAGTTACATAATTGAATCCAGCTAGTGACTGCACAGACCATGCCTTACTAAATAAGGCACCAGCCAAGAGGACCCTGGAAACCCATTGCCCTAACTAGGTTAGTTCTCTTTGCTTCCAGAAAACCCTAAGCAAAGGGAGGTTTGGAAATAACAGATTTCAACATGGTCAGCTTGCAAACACCTAACCCATAAGAAGGTAAATTAACTTTGTTTTCCTTTTTAAGAAATTATCTTTTGTTTCCAGCTTTATTGAGTGTAACTGACATATAACACTAAGTTTAAGATGTACAACAAGTTTGGCCGGCCGAGTGGCACATTGGTTAAAAGCTGGCTTGGGATGCCAGAAGGCCCTGGTTCGGATCCCCCATATGAGGGCCAGTGACACTGCCCTCTACAGCTAAGATGCTGAACAACAGCTCAACCTGGAGTTGGGATGCCGTGAGTCGCCGGTGACGGCAAGTGGGTTGCCATGGGCTGCCATGGGCTACCATGAGTAGCCAGCAGCCAGCGTGAGCGGGCAGCAGCCGCTGTGAGCGGCCGTCCAGAAGCCGGCGACTGATCTGCCTCGCCAGGGAAGAGCGCAATGATGGTGTCAACTTGGGCCAGTGAAGCAACGTCCTCCACAACTAGACTGAAAAACAAAAGGATAGCAACTTGTCTGTTCCCCTTCCCCCAATTCCCCAATAAAAACCTTTAAAAAAAAAAAAGAAAGATGTACAACATGTTGATTTGCACATATATTGCAAATGATCACACCATAAGGCCTGGTAACATCTCCATCAGCACATGATTACCATTTCTCTTTTGTGGTGAGGACATTTAACATATCTTCTCTTAGCAGCGTTCCAGTATATAATTCATTATTGCTAACCACAGTCACCATATAGTGCCTTAGATCCCTAGAACTTATTCATCTTCTAAGTGGAAGTTTGTGTCCTCGGACCACCATCTCCCCACCTGGTATCCTAGGCCTGCTATCCATGGTAGTGAGTGTGCTACCCATACCTATAAAGAAAATGGCATCACTGATCTTTACAAATCTGTCCACTGGCTGCTTTAGGAATAATTCTATAAACTTTATAGTACATAAATCAATTTAAATTTCTCCATCACATAAATATCAGCACTGATTCCATCTTTGAGACAGTGGTTGACAGCATTCTCACAAAGAAATTAAACTATAGTTGCTAGGGGTTTGCTTTTTTATGTAAAAAAACAATAATATGACCCAAGGTTAACACTATTTTTACTTTTTCAAAAAATTATCAAATCATATACTTATTCATATACATGAGTAAACAGACAAGTATTTATTATATCCAAAGTACAATGTTCTTTCACCATTACAGAAATTAGCTTGTTCCTCAATATCTCAAAAGCTTCCTAAACACATGGAATTCAGATAATTATAAAAGGTTTTTGTAATGGAGCCCCTTTTGCAATTCAATATAAAATTGCTAGGTGACCTGGAAGAGGGCACAGACAAGAAATCCATTTGTTTTAATGGAGTCTTAAGAAAAATACATAAAAAAGAGTATGTCTTTAATGTCTTTTTAGCAAGTCAAAACAAGGGATTATTTGTATAGCAGTAAATGTAACTTTGAGAAAATTTAATTATATTATTTTAAAAAGAATACTGGATGTCGTCTTAGAACGACAGATTTCATAGTTTACATCTTTAATATCACTATTTCTTTCCTTTAATCTTATAAACTCTAAACTCCAATAGTAAATGATACTTCTGTTTGCTAACCAATATATGAAATTGAATATTTCAATATCCTGAGAATTATTTGAAATATAAATTTAAAACTTATATATTAATAAAATTAACCCAGTGTGCAAATCCACATATTAATCCAAAAAAAGATATATTTCATTATTGAAAATGTCATAGCTTTAGAGAATTAAGATGTACACAGAGTGTAAAAGGTTCTAATATGCAGCTTAAAAATGTGGAGTAAGACATTTACTTAGCTGCCATCAGCTCTTGTTTACATAACTTCATAATAATTATGATGTCTTAAGCTCAAGATATTTCAGGTTATAATTAATGTCATTGCCTCATTTTTATTTTGCCCATGACTTAGCTACAAAATTGGAAGCTAATGGAGAGAAGTTTTAAAATCTAAAAACTTTTTGAAGGATTCTTTTTACTTATTTCAGAAAACTAAACTACACTGAATGCCCTGTTGGATAAACTAAAAAGCATCTAAGACATAGGGAAATTCGCTTACTAAAAGTATATTCAATATTGATATTTAAAATCCTTTAAATTCTATTTGGCTTTTTTTTTCTAATTTATTAAGGTATAAAATATCTGTTTCTGGTTTTAGAATCAATAAACAAATACAGAGCTATGAGCAGCTTGGTAGAGACACAGATTTTTTTTTTTAATTAAAGTTTATTGGGGCAACAATTGTTAGTAAAATTACATAGGTTTCAGGTGTACAATTCTGTAATATATTTGTGACAACATGGATGGATCTTGAGATCATTATGCTAAGCGAAATAAGTGACAGAAAAAGTCAAGAACCACATGATTTCACAGATTCTTTAAAACATTTTTTCTGTTTCTTTTCTTGTTTCCTGTTGGCCTGATACATTTTGTTCCCACATCCTTTAGAAGCTATATGGAGAAATAATAAAGAGCATCTCTCTGTCCACAGATATACAGTGTTTATCAACTGACTGAGAAAAACACTGGGAGCTCATTACAATGTGTTATGTGTGCTGGTCATTCAGTGACAGCAAGGGACTAGACCGGTACACGGTGAGAAAGGACAGTGGATAATGGGCAGTTTAACAGTTACATGTTTTACAAAAAAACAAAAGAAGGCAGACATGACCTTAGACAAAATATAAAATTGTAGCAACAGTGTTAGCAATTGTAATTCAAAAACAGGCACAGGGCTCCTGTCTCAAAATGTGTTTTTCTTTAGCACCAAATCTTGCACATTGTAACACTATTCATAGTAAAAAAGAAAGAAAAAAGAAAGCCTTCAGCAGCAGACAGTAATATTGTCTTTCAAAGATCTAATTCCCAGGAATTTCCTTTCCAAGATGTGTAAATATATATACTTGAGGATTTAGCTCCATCTACAGGAAGCAGGAAATAAAACAAATTCTTTATAAACAACGTTCTCTCTGCACATACCCTAATATTAAGACAAGATTGTTTTTGCTTCTTATAAATGATGCTTTTGGCTGAGAAAGTTCCAGAGAAAAAAAGTGAAAAGAGTGAGCAATATACATGTGATTCATTCATACAGAGGCTTTGAATCAACTTTAGATTTTTTCTCTTCTTTATAAGTCATAAAAAATGTATCAATATAGGTTCATTTTTGGTTTAAAAAATAAATAACTCTCCCACTTTGGTGAGGGTTGTTGATAATGGCGGAGGCTGTGGATCTGTAGGGCAGGAGGTCTATGGGAAATCTATGAACTTCCTGTCAATTTTGTTGTGAACCTAAAACTGCTTTAAAAAGAAATAGTCTTTAAAAAAAAAACAAAAACCCTCACATAGAGTCCACCCAGAGCACAAAGTATCCATCCAAACACCAGGCTTAGGGAAATAGGGTGATTTTTGATGCCTTGTCTTCTCCGTGTTCTGGATCCGATCTCCCCTGCTAGCCACTGTGGCAGGGGGTCCCACTTGACATCTTCCTAAACCTCCACTCTCCCAGGTCACTTCAGCTCTGAGGCTTCCAGGGCAGCAACTGGTCAACCACACAGTTCTTTATTTCACACACAGGTTCTCACACTCCTGGGAGAGGGGGCTGCTCTGGAATGGTTCAGCATTACTCTCATTCTAGAACCAGTTTACCATGTTGATATCCCAGGTCCAGGAGCCAGGACCAGATAATTGAGCCAAACCTTCCCTTTTTAATAAGTTCTTCCTCCCTTCAAGGGCCATCCCCTTGTCCCTCCTTATAAGCCGCCTCAGTTACAACTGCCTGAGCTCAGCAGACACGCATTAGTATATTTGGACTTCAAAGACAATGGCTCTAAGCAAGGGGGGATTCAGGCTTTGTGGGCTCTGGAGTTGACATAATATGGGGGACCCTCTTTAAGAAAATGAATATAAAACTATCTATGAAAATAAGCTGTTTGTTTGAAATTCGAATAAACACCTCCATAAATTATGTTTTTTAAAAAGATGATAAATGCCTCAAGCATCTAGAAAGAATTTTTTTTATTAATTAGCTGCCCAACATACCTTTATAATGTCTTTCCCTGCATTTTTCACTACATTCCCTCTGGTTAATCCCTGTATATGATGATGATTTTGTAACATAACTTTTTATATTGAAAACCAGGATGATAATTCAGTTTCTTTCTCCAGCAAGGCTGGCCAGAATTTGAGCTCTTACTATTGGTAGTTTTGAGAATTTCATGTCACCTTAACAACAATTCATTGATAATTTTGTGTGAGTTTTTAGAATTCTTGTCAAATTAAAGAAAATCTTTGTCAACGTTACTTCTCATATAATCTGTACAATTTTAGAACATTTCGAGTGTTCTTCTGCAGTAAATAATTATAAACAAAATTGAATCAACAATATTATTTACCATCCTATGTAAGATTTGAGAATTCTTTTTTTTTTTAAGATATTTATTGGGAATTGGGGGATGGGAACAGTGCTGGGAATTGGGGGAAGGAGAACAGACAAGTTTCTGTCATTTTGTTCTTCAGTCTAGTTGTGGAGGACGTTGCTTCACTGGCCCAAGTTGGCACCATCATTGTGCTCTTCCCAGGCGAGGCAGATCAGTCGCCGGCTTCTGGATAGTCGCTCACTGCTGCTGCTGGCCGCTCATGCTGGCTGCTGGCTACACAAGGTAGCCCATGGCAACCCACTGCAGCAGTGGCTACAGCCTAGGCCATCACCGGCGACTCACGGCAGCCCAGCTCCAGATTGAGCTGTCGTTCAGCATCTTAGCTGTGGAGGGCAGTGTCACTGGCCCTCATATGTGGGATCCGAACCGGGGCCCTCTGGCATCCCAAGCCAGCTCTTAACCACGGCGCCACTTGGCCGGCCCAAGAATTCTTCTTTTTTTTTTAAAGATTTTTATTGGGGAATTGGGGGATGGGAACAGTGCTGGGGAATTGGGGGAAGGGGAACAGAGAAGTTGCTGTCATTTTGTTCTTCTGTCTAATTGTGGAGGATGTTGCTTCACTGGCCCAGGTTGGCACCATCATTGCGCTCTTCCCGGGTGAGGCAGATCAGTCGCTGGCTTCTGGACGGCCGCTCACTGCAGCTGCTGGCCGCTCACGCTGGCTGCTGGCTACACACAGTAGCCCATGGCAACCCACTGCCACAGGGGCTGCAGCCTACGCCGTCGCTGGCGACTCACGGCCGCCCAGTTCCAGGTTGAGCTGTTGTTCAGCATCTTAGCTGTGAAGGGCAGTTTCACTGGCCCTCCTATGTGGGATCCGAACCGGGGCCCTCTGGTGTCCCAAGCCAGTTCTTTACCATCGCGCCACTTGGCCGGCCCAAGAATTCTTAAAAAGAAAAGAAATTTAATCTGAAATTATGGCATCTACAAAAGTAAACCAAATGTTGTACTGAGGTACGAACCATGCAGTCAGATTGCTCTTGTATTTGCACAGTGTCACTGGGACACTTGTTTCTACAGGACCTCTCTGTGTGTGCCACTTTGTCTCCGCTATGAACTGAATGCGTGCGTTTGCCCAATATACCTGTGTTGAAGTCTAAATCCTCTATGTGATGTACTAGAAGGCGGGGCCTTGGGGAGGTGGTAAGGTGGATGGAAGAGCCCATGAATGTGATGGGATTAGTGTCCTTATAAGAAGAGACACAGGTAGATGATGGCACACATGAAGATACAATAAGATGGCCCTCTGCAAACCAGGGAAAGGGCTCTACAAGGACCACCACTCTGCTGGCACCCTGACCTTGGACTTCCACATTTGTTGTTTAAGCTTTAAGCTGTCCAGCCTATGATATATTTATTATAGCAGTCTGAGCTGATGCATACAGTCTGGAATTATGAGACTTGGAAGACAAGGAGGATTTGGAACTGTCAAAGATAAATAAAGCTGGACACCAGTTAAAGGGTAAGGACAATTGAATCAGTAATGAACTATTGCAGTAGGGAAAAGGGTCCTGCATGAACTGAACTCAATTTCCCTTAGTACAGATGTTATAGCAGGGGGGGAGGGGGTTGTTAAAGGGAGAATGGGGGAATCAGGAGAGGGTGAGTGGGGCCTTGGTGAAATCAGGGAAGTGGAAAATCACAAAGGGTTGGTCAGTGCAAATGTTGACTCAGCAGCTGTGTCTGCCAGTTGGTGATTATCAAAGGTAGGACTCTGTCCTCCCATGGAGACTGGGACACAGAGGCCCTACCCTTCCTAGTGATTACATTTTAAAGGAATGGGTTTCAGATCCTTCAGAAAGACACTCCTAGCAGCCATTTCCACAACAGAAATGTTAGTGATTGTGGGTGTCAGATGGTCACATGTCTTGTTAGGGAGACCACTTCATGGATGGGGTAGAGGCTTGATCACTGCACTGTACACCTGATTCTGATGTTGTATAATAGTGTATGTCAACTATAATTGAATATATATATATATATATATATATATATATATATATATATATATAGACACAGGATGTGGAGTATAGTGTGTGAGTGGAGTCAACAGAATTGTAATAGATGTGTATGATATTGGGGGGAGAGTGGGGTGGTGGATTGGGGGAGGGGGGCTGTCACTTTGAGGGATAAAAAGTATAATTAACAATGTTGTAAATATTTTGTAGGGTGTCAGATGGTCACATGTCTTGTTAGGGAGACCACTTCATGGATGGGGTAGAGGCTTGATCACTGCACTGTACACCTGAAGCTGATATTGTATAATATTGTATGTCAACTATAATTGAATACATAATACAGTCATGGGGGGGAAAAAAGAAAAAAAGAGATGTTAGCAGCTGTGAATTACATAAATACCTCTCACTAAACTCAGAGTAAATGAACCCCTGACTTGCCTTCCTCTTAGCCAGATCCTCAAAATTTCCATGGTTTCTCCAGCACCACTAAAGGGAAGTATGACAGAGGAACTGATGGTTAGGAATGTTATCAGCCAAGCCAGGTCCTTGTCCTGGCATGTCCTCTAAAGGGGATTAGGTGGAGAGAATGCTAATATGTCCTTCAAACAGTCTCATGGCCTCCAAATTTCTGATAGCAAGAGCCTAATTTTACTTCTTTGAGTAGTCTACCTACAAAGGTAGGTTTAAGATGCTCGTACAGGAGGGGGAATGGTGCTTTGTCTATACCCAACTTCCATTTCTGAGTGAAAGCACAGCATCTCAAAATGCAGAAAGTAAGGGGAAAAAAATGCAGGAAGTGCCTTGGGCCTGTCAGACACCTCAGCTCTACATGCATTCCTACAACAACTACACAGTGTATATGAAATCGTGTCACCAAATCATCCTATACCAGAGCAAGACAGAGAACAGCCACAGAGAGGAATGCCAGCCTTTATCCTGGGGCTCAGAAGCTTCTCAGATTCCATAAATTAGACATTTTTCAGCCTCGACCCTTTAAAGATCTAGTCTTCTTCAGGTTTCCATTACTTACTCATGAATGATAAAGTCGTAAAACACGAGTGTCTGTTCTCCTAAATAATGCATTGCAGCTGTCAGAGGTTTCAGAAATAAGCTCCATAACATTACTAAGCAAATAATTCGTCAGAATTCTTGGTAAAGGTAATAGATTAAATACATACTCGTCTAGGTCTGCGCCTTCTGTAAATCCTACTAAAATGATAGAAAAGAAGTTAAAACTCACAAAATGAATGAAAGGAGAGGCAGCAGTGGATGGGAGACATTAACAAATATTTGAGAGAGAGAACGCAGAGTCCCTCAGTGGAAACAGACTTAGAACAGAGGAAGCTGAGTCTGAGTGGGTTTTTCATAAAGAACCTGGGAACGACCCAGAATCAGAAGACCAAGTGCTGCCAGCAAATGGACATCTCAGAAAGCAGAGGGTGATTGACAGCTTGAATAGAGTGGCCTGGTATCCAGGATTCCTCTCTCCAGAGCCCACTGACTCTGCCTCCAGAAAGAAATGGACCAGAGATTCCACACGGAGCTGCATGTATAACAAGCCCTCAGCAGCCTGAAGTTTATCCACAAAGAAACGCTAAACAGTGGTGGGTAACTCAGAGGATTGAACTCAGTCTAACAGATGCATTAGCCAGAGCAGGAAAATCGTGCGTGCTCAACCTTTGGCATTCTAAACAAACTTATGAAAGAAATGCATTCTTTCTCGGTAATCTGTTTGGCATAAAATTTTAATCCATTTATCATACAAACCTACCAGACTGTGCTTTCAAAAGGCAGCCCTTCAATATTTGAGGACAGCTGCAATGTTCCAACCCTTCCTTCCTGAGTTTGAATAAACATCTGAAGCTTTTTAAACTACGAGTCATGTAAAATGCTGTTGAGTATCTCCAGCGTCCTGTAGGCATTCACTACTTGGTCACTGTCCCATGTAAAAAGGTGTTCTATGTAAAGGTAAATGTGAAGTTTTGGAGAAAACTTATGGAACACACTAATGCCTGGCTTCCGGTTTCAGTTTCAACGTGAAAAGATCTTAGAAGCTATAACTCCCAGTTTTACAAGAAGAAATCTTCACAAACTGGGCCCTCAGAGGACTGAGGTGGCAGGGCTGCCCTGAAACCTGAAGCCACTGCCGACCTGCTCACCTGGACCACAAGTTTCTGTAGCCATAAACGGGGTGACACTTAAACTATAATTTTGATGAATTGCTGGAGGATGTGTGTGGAATATAACGGAGCAAGAAAGTCCTGGAGGTCTCAGCCCCAGGGGTTAGGGCCCTCACTTCAACTGGCCAAACCTCATGGTAACCCAGAAAGTTCTCATAAAGAGCCCAGAAAAATCACCTTGTGGCTCCAGGAAGGAGAGAGAAAGAATAATGAAAGTGAACCCAGCATCTTCTCTAAATAAGGCCTACCATTCCAGAGAAAAGACTTTGCTAGGCTTACCTTTAGCTGTGGGAGGTGTTCCTTCCTCCCCAGCCTCCATATAACATTTATGTCTCACTCAAAGGGGCAAAACAAAAACAACGTAGGTTAAAGCTTCAAGGAATAGACCAGGAGCTGTACAGTTAAGAAAGGGAGAAGGAGGCGGAGAACACTCAGAGAAAAACCATGCAAGGAACACTTGTGAAGTTCACAAGACACTGAGATTCAGCGATGCAGGCAAACAAGACACTGAGATTCAGTCCTATCCCCCATTCATTTGCTCTATCACATAGGGTCCCTCTCTCCTAATGGTGCATTATCCCAGAAAGAGTGAAAAGATGCATACTGTCTGCAAGGACTACTTAGGAAACCCCAAAGTCAAGGGGAGAGAAGCACAAGGGACAATCTGAGTCCTCCGGCGCACTTAGCTATAGCTGCCCTCAGCCAGAGGACCCTAAATCCTCCCACGGAAAGCCTGTTTGCTTTAATACCTGTTACCTAATACACATCCAGCTTTTAACTACAAACTACCAAGCATACCAAAAGACAAGTAGAAAGACAGTGTGAAAACACACAGCCAGCATCAGTATCAGAGAGCTCTGACTCAGATGTTGGAATTATCAGACAGGAAATTTAAAACAGCCATGATTAATATGCTCAGGGCTCTAATGGGAAAAGTCGGAAGCATGCAAGAGCACATGGGTAATGTAAGCAAAGAAATTGAACCTCTCAGAATAAAAAACAAATGCTAGAAATAAAATACACAGCAACAGACATGAAGAATGCATTCAAAGGGGTCATCGGTAGACTGGACAGAGTTGAGGAGTCAGCGAGCTTACACATGCAGATAGGAATGTCCCCAACAGAACTGCAAGGAGAAAAAGAAATAATGGGACATTCAAGAATGATGAGACAGGGACGGCCAAGTAACTCAGTTGGTTAAGAGTTAGCTTAAGAGTGCAAGTTCTGAGCAACACGGCTGCTGGTTCGATTCCTACATGGGCCAGTGACGCTGTACCTGAGCTGAGCTGCCACTGAGCTGCCAACAGGTGGCAGGATGGCTCAGCTAATGAGAGCACATGCTCCTAACAACAAGACTGACTGATGGTGGGCTACACCCGCCCGCAACTGAGACTGAACTTGGCACCTTGGACTGAGCTGCCGCCCGGATGGCTCAGTAGATAGAGCATGTGCTCTTAACAACAAGGCTGCTGGTTCAACTCCCGCATGGGATGGTGGCTACACCCACCTGCAACTAAGATTGTAACACAGCAGATTGAGCTCAGGGGCCACAAGATGCCAATGGGCAGCCAGGTGTTGACTGGCACTCGCCACAACTAAGATTGAAGAACAACAACTTGGCTGGTCCCCCTCCCTCATTCCCCAACACTGTTTCCTTCCCCCAATTCCCCCAATTAAAAAACGAAATAAAGAAAACTTTTAAAAAATGGTGGGACAACTTTAAAACATGTAGCATATGTGTAATTAGGATGTCAGGAGAAGAAACTTAAATTCGGCATCTAATGTGTCTTATTCTAGTCTTTCCCATATGCTTTTAGGTGATTCATCTTTAAAATATGTAGCTGAAGGGACTCCTGTTCTTTGTTTTAAGCTTTCCTTAACTGGCAGTATGATCTTGGATGTCTCAGGAGTTTGTGCCTCTGTTCTCCATTCTATACATATGGATAACAACAGAATTGATATTTAACAAACATTTTTATTGTAACAAATATATAAAAGATCTATTAAAAAAGCATTCAAATAATATTAATAAATTATTGTGGTTTGACTGTAAGAATGCTGGTTTTTAAACAATCATTTGAATCTAAGACCTGGGAGAAAAGTCATTACACCAATAACAATGTTCTCTCTTTGAAGGGAAAAAAATACTGAGATAACATCTAAGAATTTAGTTTTCTGAATGTCTTGGCATTTGGATTTGAGTTTTACCCCGGTGTGAACATTAGTGTTACAATTGTATACGTACTTGTTCCATTGAGCATCCCATATGCTGCTAAAAGTAAGAAGAATGGTTAGTAAATAAAGTGTAATATTCCAAAATCCTTACTTTAAATCTTCTTTGATAAATATAAAATATCATATTCTCTTCCATTCAACAAAGCATAATAAAAGAGAAATACCCAGAATAATTTTAAGATTATGCTTTTCTTAATGTACGTTTCACATTTTTCTCTTTTCATTTTTTTTGCACAAATGATAAGATTTTATTCTTTATTATGGCAAAGTAATATTCCACAGTACATATGCCCCACATGTCCTTTATCTAGCTGTCTGTTGATGAACACTTAGTTCGCTTCCATATCTTGGCTATTGTAAATCATGCTGTAATGGACATAGAGGTGTGCATATCTTTTCAAATTAGTGACTTGGATTTCTTTGAATAAATACCCAGAAGTGGGATTGCTGGGTCATATGGTAGTTCTAGTTTTAATTTTTTGAGGAAACCTCTGTACTGTTTTCCATACTGGCTGCACCAATTTACAACCCCACCAGCATTGAAAGAGGGTTCCCTTTTCTCCACATCCTCACCAGCACTTGTTTGTTGATTTTTTCATGATGGCCATTCTGAAAGGTGTGAGGCGATATCTCATTTTGGTTTTAATTTGCATTTCTCTGGTGATTAGTACCATTGAGCATGTTTTCATACAACGATTGGCCATCTGTATGTAGCAGGCCTCTGATGTCTGCTGAGTCCACCCTTTGTGTGTGTCATTTGTGGAGCTAATTGGCTGGTGCTGTGGTATGGTTTGAAGCCCGCCTCTCGGTTTGTTGGTTTTGGGACCTCTTGAGAGTGACTCTGGTGTAGGCCCAGGTCCGCCGCTGCTTGTGGTTGGCCCAGGGCCGCCTAGTAGGAGCTACAAAGTGATCTGCTGTTGGTACCTGCCTGTGATGGGCTTGCAGACACTTGAGGGAGGCTATGCTGTGAATTGAAGCCAGCTCCCAATAGTATTGGGCTGAGGGCCACTTAGCAAGAAGTACAGGGCATGCTTGTTTGGGGTTTGTTCTCTTTTCATTTTTATCTACAATAATAATTGTCATGTAGGAATCCTGTTTTAGCCAATTAGAAATGATATATTATGAGATTACGTCAGTGTTGAGAATTGGAGAAAACAAGTAGTAGACAAAGTATTTGAATTTAGCTGGCTAATTCATCCTATTTTAAGAACCGACAAGCAAGTATCCCAATTACTTGCCTAGATACATCTTTATTTTCTAAAATTGGAATTATACCTTTGTTAGATAGAAGTTAGAAAATATAGGAGAAGGAGGAGGGGTGGGAGGGTGTCCATAGTGTCTACAGATAAAGCTCATAATTAGCTTTAATTAGCTACCTCTAGCCACGTTTCTGTTTTCACAACAACAAATGACAACAGATGACAAAATGTAGTCTCCAGCAGGATAAGGATCTGATTCAACAGACCTCCACCCATCTTAGGAGGTCATGCCCTCCTGTGGAAGAGCATGCACCACTTTTCCAACCAAATCAATATGTAACTTCCTCACCCCACCCAGCAAATTATAAATCCTTGGGACAAGGGCTCTGTCTCTCTCTGACCCTCCAGCTCTCTCGCCCTCCTTCCCTCTTGTTCTCTCCCCCTTTCTCTTTCCCCGCCTCCCCCTCCTCAGCTAGGCCTCTTCTCTTCCCTGAGAACACATCACTAATAAACCGTGCTTGCATATTAATCAGCTTGCTGATCTTTGATTCTTCACTGCATCAGCAAGAACTGAGACTCCCATAACACTTTCAAACAAAATAAAAATACTCTATTTCCTTGTGTATACGCTACACCTTGTTTGTCAAAGTGCAGTCCATGGCCCAGTGTCACATGGGGCTTGTTGCATAAGCAGAATCTTACTTCTCACCTGAGACCTGAGTCAGAATTTACATTTAACAAGATTCCGTGTGATGTGTGTGCACATGAGAGTTCTATATAACTACCAATGTTAGGAAGAGTATTTTCATAGGAAGGTGCTATGTAACATTCAAGTTAAAGTTTATGTTTTAATTGGTTGCTGTTTGTTGTTCATTTGTTTCATACCCTCCTCCCAACGTATGAATTTAAGCACATAGCAGCTAAGAACAACTGATCCCAAGGTGAGAGTTCATTATTGCCTTTCAAAGTAACACTTGTCCATGCCATCTTAATCCTAGGATCTACTTCCCCTACTAGCATGTCAAAGGTCAGCATGGATTAACTGAGGTGACAGAAAGAAATTTTGTCTCACACCTGCTTCTGTGGGATTCTACACTACACACTGTAGGTTGGTTCTTCTGGCTTTGACCAGTCAGAGGAGATGAGGCTATTCTTATGCTGTGGTAACCAATAACTCTCAATCTGAAAGGCTTAAACTAGCAAGGTTTCTCTTATTCTCTCTCTCTCTCTCTCTCTCTCTCTCTCTCTCTCTCTCTCTCTCTCTCTCTCTCTTGCTGAATGTGATGTCAATACTTTCTTTAATGGCTTGTGCTTTTGGTGTTATATGTAAAATTCCACCAATGAAGTCCAAGTAGATTTTCTCCAAATTGATTGCCTGACAGTTTTGGAAGTCAAAAGTCCAAAAGAGGTCTCCCTGAGCTAAAATCAGGTG
The DNA here is from genome assembly GCA_031876335.1 of Hipposideros larvatus. NCBI lineage: Eukaryota > Metazoa > Chordata > Mammalia > Chiroptera > Hipposideridae > Hipposideros > Hipposideros larvatus. Next base: position 129,086,994 of record CM063088.1, on the reverse strand, counting down.
AGCAGGGCTGTGTTCTTTCTGGTGGCTTCAGGAAGAATGTGTGTCCCGCCTTTTCCACCTTCTAGAAGCCACCTGCAGTCCTTGGTTCAGTTTGTAACCCCTTCCTCTGTCTTCAAAGCTAGCAGCCAAGCAACTTCAAATTTGTCTCTGACTCTGATCTCCTCATTTATCTCCCTCTTCCACTGTAAAGGGCCCACCCAGGTAATCCAGGAGAATATCCTTTAATTTAAGTTCAACTGAGTAACAATCTTAACTTTCATCTGCAGCCTTAATTCCCCCTTGCCACATGAGGATATTAGCAGATCCTGTAGACCTGAGGATGGATATTGAGGTGGGGGCAATATTCTGCCTACCACATCCCCAATATGAAAAAGAATGCATTGTTCTAACAATTGAGAGTTGAGTTAAACCATATTAATATATCACAAAAAGCAGAAAGTTCTCAGTAATCTCAGAGATTAATTTTTATAACATGGTTTCCAATATATATGAAAAATATGCTTGTTTCCAGCTATCTTGGGACTAGAAATCAACTAATACATAGATTTTTAATCCAGCATCTTTCCAACTGAACTAATCATTAAAACACCTGAGGTGCTTGTTAAAAATATAGATTGAGATGTGTGATGTTCTAGACCTTCAGATGAGAATTTAGGAATCCTTTTGTTTAACTGGTGCCCCAGGAGTTCTTACTGCTGAGTTAAGTTGGGAAGACAGGACTCTGAAAGACAAGTCATCAAGACAACAATGATGCTAGTTATGGAGGAAGCACTGTACATGTGGATCAAGTTCTGTTCACAGAGGTGAGTAAAATACCAGTTGCCCAAACACTGCCATGTTTTTCAGGACTGCAAATACTTGCCTATCTTTTTAAAAATGATTTCGATGTGGGCCAAGTGAGTAGCCCCCCACTGGACAACTTTTAAGTTTTCCTATAGAAATTTTAAGTCTCCTCTTCCCTAGTTTCTTAGCTCCTGGCTTTGATTACTCTTCTAATCAGTTTCTGAAACCTAGACTAAAGATTGCCCCTAGACTGAATCACAGAATATCTCTCACCCACCCCGGCTTTAGATAACTACTTAAAACCTGTGACTTCCCAACATTCCCCAAGCCATTCTGGACCTAACTCTGGGATATAATACTATCTCAGAGACTAAATAGATTTTAACATTTCCCCAGGCCAGTATACTTGTTGATTGTAAACATTAAAGGCTAATGTTCTTTCCAAACTCATAGCTACCCTACATCAATAGCTTTGAGCTCTGCTCATTAAGAAATTTATTAATCAAAATCTATTTTTCCTCATTCAGAGGCCTTGGGGATACAGATAGTGCCCCAGAAAGACTGACAGTCCAACTAAAGAAGCCAACACCGTCTTCCAGGTAGATCTTGAGACCCCTTCCTCTCATCTGAGATCAGAGAGGGTGAGAGTTTCTTGAATCCCCCAAATAGGCAGGGACAGCTCTACACCCAGTGCAGTAGGAAGTTAATACAGAAAAAAAGACCTCCTGTTCCTCAACTTCCTATAGAGATTTTATGGGGATCACATTTCTCAAGGGAAAAACAAGGCAGACAGTTAGAGGCAGGCATTGGGTCTCTGCATTCCTGCATGTCCCACAGAATGTGACCACCCAAAAGACCTCCCCTCTCCACCCAAAACTTCTCCTTTTCTTTGTAATTATCTACACCTATGGGGAAACAAGTGGGTACAAAATACCCGACTGGATTAAACCAGTCACCCACACCTGCGCAGTAAAGGCCATAATGACCTTCATTTCACCTGGGCCTCATTATATTATCATTATAATATCATATATATGCCCAGAAATTTATTAATATCATTATAACAGACTGAATTCTGGGAAGGAACATGTGCAGTCTAAAGAGATGAGCTATTAGCCTCTTGTCAATCACAGGTGTCAATCAAGTGGTCCCACGCCCAGAGAGGAGCAGCCCATTCTAGAGAAAGAAGAGATAAAAACTCCAAGTCCTGGCCAGTCAGCGCCCTTTTGAGCTTCTTTTGCTAGGCCTGCTCCAAATCTTTGGAGTGTACTTTCTCTTCTAATTATGGCCCTTGAGCCATTCTCTACTGCTTGGACCCGCTTGTGCTTCTTTGAAATGTATTTTTTCTTCTAATAAACTGTCCTTTTTCTGCAACTTTACCTCTCTGGTTCATGTCTCCGTTCTTCTGCCCCACGAGACCACGATCCTGGACACACACAAAAACAAATTTAAAAATCCTGTTTCTCTTTTACCAGGTATAACAATTGGCTTTAACAAATTTTTGTGTAGCCCCAGGGCAGTATAATTTTCATGAGCAAAGGAAGTTTTAAAATAACAGCAAATACTCCTTGAGTACTTACTTTAGTCACTCTTCTTATGATTTGCGTGTAGTAACACCTCTCATCTCCATGAGGACTAAATAAGGCAGGCACTGTTATTATCTCAGTTTTACATATGAAAATACTGAGGGTTACTGAGGCCAAGTTACTTCCCCAAAGCCATACAGCCTTGAAGGCAGAGACAGGTTTCCAACCTAGGAGGCTTATTCCAGAGCCCATGACCTCAACCCTACATACGATGTACACCGCCTCTCAGTGAAGGTCACATAAAGCGTCAGTGTTTCAAACTGAACCAAACATTCTTTGTTATAAAACTTAAGTCACAAATTTATTTTTATAGATTATTATGTGTGTTGCGGGGAACCCAGACAAAGAGACAGGACACCAAGGCGTGGGAAGCAATTTTTACTAATGCCGGCACTGGCTCAGCGGATTCACATCCAGAGGCTGAGCCCCGACCCAGGCGGGACTCGGGGCTATATACCCTGAGGTTTCCGGATTAGCAGCTAAGCTTCCTTATAAGGACATGCAGCCTTGTGCCAGTTCCTGACTGGCTCCCAGGTGAGGTAGGAATTCAGAAATGTTAAATGCAGAAGTCTTGCTGACCATACAGTTCAGGAATGTCTTTGTCTGAAGCCCACACAAAATCCTTAGTGACCACATGGTCTGGGAAGGCTTGTCTAGGGCCCACTGCCACATGTGCACCCAGACTGATTTAGGTTGACAAATGTAGTCAAAGCTAACAAACAGAAAATAATTAAAATGCCAAAATTCCATTTAAAAATTCAATCATCATAAAACCAAATTGATGAACCTTCAAGTAAACATAGTCCTCAAGTATCAAATGCAATTCTGCAGGGAAGTATTATAAGAAATACAAGGCATTGAGCTTATGTAAATCAAGACATGAGCTTACAAATAGCACAATATTGGTTAGTAAAGACACAGTGACTTTAAAATTATTGCACATTTCTCATATATAAAGCACATATTCAAATGAGATTTTGTTTTAAAATCTATAAAAATACTGGTAGATCGAAATGGAGAAAACTTGGTTTGAGAACAATTTATAGCCTGTTTTAATTGCCCCAGATATGTGGCTTGCATTATGACTATTAGAATCTGCTAGAACATTGCTAGGCCATCCTGCCTATGTAGACTCATAGTTTGAACAGAAGTGCCAGGAAACTAAGAGGACTGAATTGTATAGCACATAATGTTTGCTACTACTTAATGTTCCCTCCCAGTCCCTGGGGGACAGGACAGAGATCAGGAAGGGAAGGAGGGTGTAGCATTGGGAGAAAAACTTACTTTTGTAAACTTCAGTTAAAATACACCTCTTTGAACTGGGCATAAACCACCCAGATCCTAACTTCTGTGGTTCTTAGGCATCCACTCACCTATTAAATACTCCAAGATTACATGTTCTTGACTGGACCTTAATCCTTTATTTTTTACACAATCCCCAAATTACCACAGATATTATAAAGTCAAGATACCAGTCATATGTTTCCTTCCTTCCTTCCTTCCTTAACTTCCTTCCTTTCTTCCTTCCTTCCTTCTTTCCTTCCTTCCTTCCTTCTTCCTTCTTTTTTTTTCCTTTCTTTTTCCTCTTTTTATTTTAGTTTGGGAAGTTTCAGCTGGCACACCTTCAAGCTCAGTGATCCTTTCCCTGTCATCAAATAGAGTGCCCATCTTCCAGATCACATTATTTGGCTCTTTTTGCATGTTGTCTACTTTTTCCATTAAAGTCTTTAACACATTAATCATAATTTTAAATAATTCCAAAATCTGTGTCATATCTAAGGATGTTTCTGATGCTTGTTTTGATTTTCCAGGCTTTTGATTTTCTCACCTTTTAGCATGACTTGTGATTTTGTTTTAATTGAAAGCTACACATGACGTTCTGGGCAATTGGAACAGAGGTAAATAGACTTTCCATGTGAGGTTTGAGTTGTGTTTAATGTTTGTTGTCACTGTCCATGCCAGAAGCTTCAAAACTTTCTAGTTTCAATGTTTTTGCCTCCCCTGATATCTTATGTTCTACAATGGTCTCTATGAGGGAAGAGGTAAAGCGAATGACAAGGGGGAGAATGCAGGGTAAAAGGAGGCATGCCCCAAGGAATAGGAGGACAATTCCAATTAATGTTTTAAATCCCCCGAAGGTGGAGAACCATCCTCCAAATAGGCTCTCGGGGTCCCATCCTGACCATTTTTGAACTGGGACATGGGCAAGCTTTCTAATATTCGTGGCGATAGCGGAGACAGCTTTGCCAGTGTCGTCAATCTGGAGACAACAGTCCGACTGATTAAATTTGCCACAGACGCCACCTTCTTCAGCTAGTAAGTAGTCCAGTGCTAGGCGGTTTTGAAAAATAGCAGCCCGCATTTGGGTCTGTTGGGCAGCGAGGAGCTCTAAAGCTGTTGCAGTTTCATTGATAATTATTTCTAGAACAACCTGTAATCTGATAATACGGTTGAGCATGTAAATGGGGGTACGGTATCCCCAACTCCCATCTTGAGCCCAAGTAGCTGGGCCATAATATTGGATGATCCGCTGGGGAGGCAACTCATCTCCCATCCAGGTTTGATGTCCCCCCATATCGAGGGACCTTTTGGGCCTTATATGCAAATCCTGGTATAAGGGACAACCTAGCTCTTGGCTAGTTTGGTTAGGAAGGAGGAAGAAACCAGGCTGGATTATACCAAGTGCACAGCTCCCGGTCCAGTTGGAGGAGAGATGGGAGTATGCTCGTTTGCCACAGATCCAGAATAAGCCATCAGGTGCCACCCAGTGGGTGCTCAGGGTGTAGTTTAAGTTATCCCATATAGTACTAAGGGCCGGGAGTGCATGGAAGGGGTTGCCAGTGCCATTAGGAAAGGTGCAGTTGGCAATGGAGGAGCTAGTATCTAAGAGGGAACATGAGGTAGAATTGACGATAGGGCTCCAATACCAGGTTGGGGCTTTTGGCCACCAGCTGAGAGATGAGCCAGTTAGGTTCTGGGCTCTCCTGCATGGGGTGTCTCCCACCCATTGGGTGTAGGGCGTGCCTGTCTGGCTAAGACATTCTTCTCCGATTAGTTCGGAGGAGAGAACCCATCTTAGGGGCTGTTTCTGTGAAGGCCAGATTGTGGTGCGGTTCCACTGAAGGAGGTCAAGGACAGTTAGGCTAGTTCCCTTCCATAGCCAGTCTTCACTCATGAGCGCTCCTCCACATACCCAGCACCCCGTGACATTAAGTTCCTGGGCTATGCGTTCAGCAAGGTCAATAAAGAGGTTTTTTCCCAGAGTTGGAAAACTCAAGGCTTTACCTAATTTAGCCTTGAGTTGTCCATATAGTTGGGGCCCTGGGACCTGCCGATTGGAAGGCGGTTTTGTGGCGGTCTGGTTGATAAGCCATTTAACCGTCTTCTGTACTGCTTCCTTTCTGGCCTGATCTTGGATGCCTCCCCCATTGGAGTAGCTGACGTGGGTTTGGTGGGTCCAACAGACGACCTGATTAGCCCTCTTAACTCCTGGGCAATTGTAGCTGGCTATTGATCGTCGAGGAATGAGGCAAAACCAGTAGGGTTTGTCTGTATAGATACAGGTCTGAGGAGTTCCACCCCAATAACATTGAGCCGGCATGTATGTGTAGGAGACAAAAGCTACCTGAGACGTTGTTCCCAGCCAAAAGGACTGGAAGCATGATTCAGGGCATGAGGTAGTGATACCGTTCCCGACTGGGAAGAAAAGGGTGAGGGTGAGGATTAGTCTTTGGGATAAGCATCTTGCAAGGAAGAATTCCTCAAGCTTCAGCCGCGTGTAGATTGGTCAACTTCCAGTGTGACCAAAGCGGGGCTGTGATCTCCTCCTAAGGACTAGTAACATCGCCGGCCATCTTCCTCTGGAGAGTGATCTTGAGGGGCTCGGAGGGGTCAGAGGCACAGTTCCAGCTAGCGGCTGTAGGTTTCAATGTGCTGTAGTGTATCCATGGCAGGATCTCTGCAACCTTAACTGCCATGAGGGTAGACAAAATGACAGTAAAGGGGCCCCTCCACAGGGGTTTTAAGGGCTGGAGGTTCCATTCCTTAACCCAAACTGAATCCCCAGGATTAAAGGGATGAACTTCAGTTGTTAAGGTAATGGGGAGCCTCTCTTGTACCCATTGGTTGAGGTTCTGTAAGGTAGAGTCTAACGCTTCAAGCTGTTGTCTTAAGGTTAGGTCCCCTATTTCTTTAAGGTTCCCTCGGAGGCCTCTAATAAGTGGAGGTGGCCTTCCATATATGATCTCATAAGGGGAAAGGCCCGCCTTCTTGGTAGGAGCTGAGCATATCCTCAGGAGTGCTATTGGAAGGGCCTTGTCCCAATGGGGGTGTGTCTCTTGGCAGTTTCTTCAGGTGGGACTTGAGGGTCCGATTCATGCATTCTACTTGTCCTGAGCTCTGTGGGCAGTAGGCAGTATGTAGCTTCCAAGTGATGCAGAGGAGCTTGGCTAGGAGCTGGATTACTTTGGCTACAAAAGCGGGACCGTTGTCAGAGCCAATTGAGAGTGGTAGCCCAAAGCAAGGGATTATTTCCTATAGCAATAGCCTGGCGACTTCTTGTGCCTTTTCTGTCCTGGTGTGGAAAGCTTCCACCCATCACAAGTAGGTGCATACAAATACTAAGAGGTATCTAAGACCCCTGGAGCATGGCATCTCAGTGAAATCTATTGTGAGATCTTCAAATGGGGCACCACCAGTATGTTGGACTCCGGGGGATAGGACCGGTCCTTGACGTGGGTTGTTGCGAGCACAAACAAGGCATTGTTCACAGACTATTTGTGAGATACTGGAGAGTTGGGGTACGTAGAAGTACCTATTGAGAGTCGATTCTAGGGCATTCCAACCAAAGTGGGTCCTTTGGTGAAACTATTTAACAAAAGACGGGGCTAGAGTTTCTGGTATGACAATGCAGCCATCTCGAGTTTCCACCATCTGTTATGGAGACGGCTTCCTCCTTCAGTCTTGAATCAGTCCTCTTCTTGGTGGGAATATTTGGGATCCCATTCAGCTAAAGGGCTGGGAAAGAGGGAGGCTGTTAATGTTGAAGGTTCGAGGGTTTCTTTGGCTGCAGCTAACTTGGCTGCTTGGTCCGCCTTATGATTTCCCTGGGCTGCGATGGTGTCACCCTTTTGGTGGCCCCTGCAGTGTATGAGTGCCACCCTTTTGGGTGCCCATACTGCTTCTAGGAGATCTAGAATCTCTCGTCCATATTTAATTTCCTTCCCTCCTGAATTGATTAATATCTTTTCTTTATATAAAGCCCCATGAACATGGAGGGTAGTGAAGGCATACTTAGAGTAGGTATAAACATTGGCTCTTACCCCAGCTGCCAGCTGAAGGGCCCGAGTCAGGGCGACGAGCTCCACCTTTGTGCCGAGGTCCCCTGTGGGAGAGGTTTTGCTTCAATGATGGTGTGTAGGGTTACTACAGCATATCCAGCCAACCATCTATTTCCCTGGACGTAGCTGCTACCATCAGTGTAGTATTCTACATCGGGGTCCGGAAGAGGTTGGTCAGTCAGGTATGGCCTACTGGAGAACACTTCATCCATGACTTTGATGCAGTCATGGTTTGGGGGCCCAGGCCCTACAGGCAGTAAAGTGGCTGGGTTTAAGGTCCATACCACCTCAAGGTGGACTTGTGGGTTTTCACATAATAGTCCTTGGTACTTGGCAATCCTGGAGTTGGTAAGCCAATAATGTCCCTTATGATCCAACAGGGCTCGAACTGAGTGTGGAGCCTGGACAGTTAATTCCTGACCTAGGATCAGCTTGTCAGCTTCAGACACGAGAAGAACCATTGCTGCAAGTGCCCTTAGGCAAGGTTGCCATCCTAATGCTACTGAGTCAAGTTGTTTTGAGAGGTAGGCTACAGGCTGGTGCCAATCCCCTAGCAGTTGGGTAAGGACCCCTACTGCCATTCCCGTGCATTCATGTACATAGAGGAAGAAAGGCTTGGTGATGTCCGGGAGTCCTAGGCCAGGGGCATGAATGAGAGCCCGTTTAAGCTCATTATAAGCTTTCTGTTGTGGAGACTCCCATAGAAAAGGTTCACGTTCACCCCCCTTTGTGGCTTCATAAAGGGGTTTGGCTATAGTAGGGAAGTTAGGGATCCAGATCCTACAGAAGCCTGCCGCCCCTAAGAATTCACGAACCTGTTTCCGAGAAGTGGGGACAGGGATTGTACATACTGCTTGCTTCCTTTCTGGGACAAGCTGGCGCTGTCCCTGTGACAGGTGGAAACCAAGGTATTTGACCGACTTGGCATATCTGAGCCTTTTTCTTGGAGACCTTGTAGCCTGCTTCCCACAAAAGTTTAAGGATGTGATATGTACCCTGCATGCAGTCATTGTAGCTTTTCCCAGCTAGTAAGAGGTCGTCTACATATTGGAGCAGTACACAACTGGTTTGGCTGGCTGGAAAGGACTTTAGGTCTGAAAACAAGGTGGCCCCAAAAATGGTTGGGGAGTTCTTGAAGCCCTGTGGTAGCCTTGTCCATGTTAGCTGGCCTTTGTCCCCATTTTCAGGGTTTTCCCATTGGAAGGCAAAGAGTTGCTAGCTCTGTGGAGCCAGACGAATACAGAAGAAGGCGTCCTTGAGGTCCAGGCAGGTGAAGTGGGTTGCTTCAGCTGGGCTGAGGCCCAGAAGAGTATATGGATTGGGGACAACTGGGTGTAAAGTAACCATTGCTTGGTTTACTGCTCTCAGGTCCTGTACTGGACGGTAGTCCTCAGTTCCCGGCTTTTGGACTAGAAGCAGAGGTGTGTTCCAAGGCAACTGACAGGGACAAAGAATCCCATATTTTAGGAGTCTGTCCAAATTGTTTTTGGACGCCAACTCGTGCGTTGTGGGGAATGCAATATTGCTTGTGGCGTACTGGTTCTGCCCCAGGTTTAAGCTCTACAACTACTGGAGCCGCATGCCATGCCAGGCCTGGTGGGTTGTCTTCTGCCCAAACTCCCGTTATTGAGAAGGGGAGTTCGGGCCCCTCTTGGACCTCTTCTACAAAACCAAATAGACGCCATTCTTCCTCCCGAGGTATGGTGAGGGACATAATCTTAGCCCCTGATTTGCCCCATGTTAGCTCAGCATTGCCACTGTAGTTAAAGGTGATTTGAGCCTGGAGCTTTCCTAGTAGATCTCTCCCCAATAATGCTACAGGGCAGTCTGGCAGGTAGAGGAACTGATGTGTAATTTCTCGGCCTCCCAGGGTGCATTGTCGAGGTTGTAAAAAGGGCCAATGGACTCATCCTCCTGTGGCACCTGTGATGGTGACCTACTTTTGGGAGAAAGGGCCTATAGGCTGTATGAGAACAGAATGCTCAGCACCTGTGTCAACCATAAAGTCAATGGGTTGGCCCCCAATTAACATTCGGACCATAGGCTCCTGGGGGCCTAGCTGGATGGAGCCTGGTCTGGCCTATTCTTCCCCATATTCTTCCATGCCAGCAAGTCCGATGAGGTCGTCTCCAGAAGGGCCTGGCATTTGTTGGGGCGGCTGGTAACGGCCATGAGTGACTCGACCCCGCCTTCAGGGACTCAGACCTGTTGGCATCCTCCGCAACAGCTGAGGACATTCATTTTTCCAGTGGCCACGTTGGTGGCAGTAAGCACATTCGTCGTGTCCCAGCCTTGGCCTCCCAGAGTGTGGCACCCCTTGACGTCGTCCTCACTGGGATAGTCCCAGGTTTGGGATGGCGTTTTGTCCCGGGGTCACAGCCCTTTCAACACGCGCAGCAGCCAGTAAGTCCACCTTTTTCTTCATCTTCCCATCCGCCTCCTGACGAGCCTCCTGGTCATGATTGACATAGACTTTTGTCACCACTTCGAGGAGCTGGCTGATATCTATGCCAGCAAATCCATCCAGTTTCTGAAGTTTCCACCAGATGTCACCCTGGGACTGCCCAATGAAAGCAGCATTGACCATCTGCTGATTCTCGAGTCTCAGGGTCAAAGGGAGTGCAGAGACGAAATGTCTCACAGAGTCTTTCATAAAATTGGCTTGGGCTCTCCTCTGGCCTCTGGAGGACTTCAGAGATTTTATCCATATTGATGCTTTTTTTGATACCATCCTTTAAGCCTCCTATAAGGGCTTCTTAATACTGTTCCAGCATCTGGAAGTCCCGGTCACTATTGGGGTCCCACTTTCGGTTCTCCTCAGGAAAATGATTATGGGCATACACTTGAATGTTTAAGGTCCTGGGTGGGGCATGTTCCTCTAGCCATTTTATAGCTCCCTGAGTGACTCACCGGCGTTCCTCAGTGTTGAAGAGAGTTAGGAGGAGGTGGCGACAATCAACCCAGCTGGGCTGATGCGTTTGACTGATTGACTGAAGGGGGTCAGTCAAAGCCTGTGGTTTCTCTGTAAATGATGGGGTATGATTTTTCCAATTTAAGAGATCAGTGGTTGAGAAGGGCTGGTATACAAAAATGTGGTGACCTCCCTATATCTGGCCTTCCTGATCACAGTAGACAGGGCCTCTGGTTTCCCGTAGGGGGAGCTGGAGAGCGCCAGTCTCAGGGCCCTTGGTCTGCAGCCCCTTATCTGTGGGCCCGTAGGGGGTCAAGACTGGCGGTGGAGGCGTGGCAAAAAACTCCAGGAAGGGCGTAGTGGGTGGAGGAAGTGGAGACAGCCAGGACGGTACTGGAGTCAAGGCTGGCGTGGTGGGCGGAGGAGGCTGGGTTAGAGGCTCCCCTCGGGAAGTCGTGGATAAATTGGCAAATAAGGAGGCGGGACTTCCTCCGGGTCTGAAGACAGGATGGGCTTTTGTCCTTCTGTTTTTTCCTTAAGCAACTTCCGTGAGGGGATTATAGCTTGTGTCAAAAGAATTCTGCTCTGGTTTTCCAAATAGGACTTCAACCTGGGGGGTCGGATACATGCAATAGCCTCTCATGAGTCAATGTAAGGGAACTGATTGAGGTGCCCGGGGCCGCCGGTAACAATGAGGTAAACTTTCCTAATGAGGTCTCTGTCTAAGCTTCCCTCTGCTGGCCATTCGACACCAAATGATGGCCAAGCAATCTCACAGAAGGTACAGAGCTTTTGGGGGGTCATCTCAATGCCATAATCCCCCGAGAATCCCTTCTTAAAATTTTTTAACATACATCCTAATGGAGTCTGAGTACTCTGTCGCCCACCCATGGCAACCACCCAAAATTGGCGCGACACACACTCAGAGATTCGCTTTGTACGTCTCCGGCCGCTCCCCTCATGGGGATTCTCACATGCTTCTTAGCATTGGTGGGTCGATTTAAATCCTCGACATGGATCGCCAAACTGTACGAGACAATTTAGCAATACCACCCTAAGCCATATGAGGTGCACCACAGACCCGCGGATTGGAACTGCACACTTGTTTCGCAGGCAGGCTGCGTCTCATTCATACAGACTCAAACACATTCATTCTCCGCCCGCCGCCCTTTTCCTAGGAGTCATGGTTTCTCTCAGAAACTGAGATACTCGGGTGACTCCGGGAGGTGATCAGTCTCCCCTTCTGTCTGCTGATGGACAGGCTACCAAGTGACCCAGGTCCTTACCTGCCTGGTCGGGAGGTGCTCCCAAGCTGGTTCCCATAGCCCTCAGGGTTCCTTTGTGCTCCTCGGTCGGTCCCCCGTGGTCGGCAGGGGAGACGTCCCCACTGATGGACAAAAGTCCGCTGGCCCAAGTAGAGTGTGTGTCCCCTCTTGTCCGGGGGAGCCGGGCTCCAGGGACAAGGGAGGCGAAAATATCACCGTCTCCGTCTCCCGGGCGAGCCCCCAATTATGTTGCGGGGAACCCAGACAAAGAGACAGGACACCAAGGCATGGGAAGCAACTTTTACTAATGCCGGCACTGGCTCAGCGGATTCACATCCAGAGGCTGAGCCCTGACCTGGGCGGGACTCAGGGTTATATACCCTGAGGTTTCCAGGTTCCTTATTAGGACATGTGGCCATTGTTCCAGTTCCTGACTGGCTCTCAGGTGAGGTAGGAATTTGGAAATGTTAAACGCGGAAGTCTTGCTAACTGTACAGTTCAGGAATGTCTTTGTCTGAAGCACACACAAAATCCTTAGTGACCACATGGTCTTTGTCTAGGGCCCATTGCCACAGTATAAAATATAATAGTACCCAGTCATAATCAATTCCCAATAAATGACATTATTTACAATAATACATTATTAAAGACAATTTTCTTTGACTCCTTTATCAATATCTGGTTGTGAGATAAGGTATTAACAGTAAAGGCAAGTTGTCTCACTCTCATTGCAATCATGTTTATCACTAGTGCATTTTCTGATGTTTATTACTTTTTTATTTTGAAAAAACTTTATTGTGGTAAAATACACATAACAAAATTTATCATCTTAATTATTTTAATTTTACAGTTCAGTGGCATTAAATACATTCATAATGTTGTGCAGCCATCACCACTGATCTTCAAAATTTTTGATCTTACAAAACTGAAACTCTGTGCTCATTAAACACTAAGTTCCCATTTCCCCTCCCACCAGGCAACCACCATTCTACTTTCTGTCTCTATGAGTTTGACTGCTCTAGTTAATGCATATAAATGGAATCACACAGTATCTCTTTTTGTTACTGGCTTATTTCACTTAGTATAATGTCCTCAGGGTTCATCCATGTTGCTGCAAATATCAGAATTTCTTTCCTTTTTAAGGTTGAATAATATTCAACTGTGTGTATATATACCACATTTTGTTTATCCATTCATCCATTGATGGACACTTAGGTTGTTTCCACATTTTAGCTATTGTGAATAATGCTGCTTTGAGCATGGGTGTATAAATATCTCTTTGAGACCCTGATTTCAAATCTTTTGGGTATATACCCAGAAGTGGAATTTTGGATTGTACCATGGTAGAGGGGGGTTATTACTTCGTGAGGGGTGTAAATAACTAACTATTACACTGTTTTGACACAACTGAAGCTAAAAAAACAAACAAAAAACTACAATGAGATACTACATCACACCCCTTCTATCGCTGATATAACAAATTACTACAAACTTAGTAGCTTAAGGCAACACAAATTTATTACCTTACAATTCTGGAGTTGGAAGTCCAAAAATTGGTTTTACATGGCTAAAATAAAAATGTCATCATCAGGGCTGTGGTTATTTCTGGATGCTCTCGGAGAGGATGTGTTCTTAGCTTTTTCAGGTTCTAGAGGCTGCCTGCATTCCTTGGCTCATAACCCCTTTCCAGTAATCTCTCTCTCACCTCTTCTTCCATTGTCATATCTCCTTCAGATTCTGACCCTCCTGCCTCTCTCTTGTAAGAATCTTGTGATTACATTGAGCCCATCCAGATAATCCAGAATAATCTTCCCATCTCAAGATTCTGAACTTAATCACATCTGCCAAGTTTCTTTAACCACAGAAGGTAACATGTTCACAGGTTCTGGGGATTGGGATAATATCTGTGGGAGACCATTATCCTGCTTACCAAAATGAATTATTCACACATTAATGTTCAGGATAAAAACTGAAGTTAGTGCTTTCAATCAGTGTTTTATGTTCTCAAGAATCCAAGAAATTGACAATTGAGGACAATCATTAAAAGTGGCCCTTCAGAGCTTTATATGTGGCTGGAAGCAATAACAAAGGGAATAAAAATCACTCCAAAATTGAGTTTTCATATATGAATGTATACATGGATGAATAATTACTCAATTATAAACTCCTTATGGAAAGTGACCATTTTAAAAGTACCTAGCATGTAATAACTCCGAAATAAATGTTTTTTGGACAAAATTAAATATAATTTTGTTAAACATAACATTATTTAGTTTAAAAATACATTTTTTAAAAAAATGCCCTCACCAATGAATTCTGGCTGTTATTAGTTAATAAATAAGTTATTTGCCTAGACTATAGAATTAGAAACAAGAGTACAGGCTTTAGAATCACACTGTTTTGGTTTGAATTGCAACTTCATCTTTTGCTATGTGAGTCATTTAACCTGTGGTTTTCTCATCTATAAAATGGGAATGATTGGATCTATCTCACAGAGTCACTGTAAACATTAAGTGAAATACATATAAAGCACTCAGTAGAGCAGCCCAATGATAAGTCTTGTGTCCCAGTCTTGGCTGGCATTTTAAACACATCAATAATCTGAGTTGACCTTAGCTAAGAGGAAAATATTTTTTTTAGGTCCAATTATAACCTCTGGCTTATATACTTATCAGACATAAAAGATAGAGCGTGAGAAGCTTAGCCCTTCATCAAAGTGGTCCTTAAACTACGGCAGCTAATTGCTTCATTCTGGTAGCAAAGAGAAAGTGACTAAAAGCAGGCAGATCTCTGCTGGGAAAAGGCAGTAAGGCAGAGATTATCTGGTAAGCAACTCATTTTAGGAACTCTGTTGAGCAGTCTGTATCTGTAGTTGGTAATTCTGAGGCCCAGGAGACACTAAGAACCCAGGAGCATTCAAAAGCATCATGGATCTCATCTCTACACTGCCAATATCAGTTTTAATAACACAATTTTTACATAAGCATTTTTAAAAGTAGAATTGATAGACCCTAGGCATGTCAAGTTGACCTAAAATATATATATTTTTTAAAGGTAAAAGACTAAAAGTAGGGAGAGTTCATATAAGAATGAAATTTGGAAGATGTGGCAATACTGGGTATTTGTTACCACATAATAATCAGGTGGATCTGAGGAGAAGTCCCTGTAGAGAGACCTTGCCCTCTTAGGAACAATATCTAAGATTAGAGAGTGACATCAGCATCATGGCAGAGTGAGAAGACACCTTTGTATCTCCCCTTAAATTTGCAAGTCCAACAACTACTATCAACAAATAAACACAATTGAGAGGTCCATGGATCAGTACATCTGAAGGTGGGAGTATTGGAATGAGTGGGGAAGGTGGGGTGGGGAAAAAACAGGGATGACGGCTGCAAATGCAGTTCAGTGCATGCTGAGCCCAGCTAATGCAGTAGCGGTGGAGGAGTTGGGCTGCTGCCCTCACACTATGGCCAGGAGGGTAGGAGGGGCAGAAGCAAAGACCTTGCTTGAGAAGATGACTCCTGTTGTGGTAAAACCCAGTAGTAGTAGCTGAGATACAACACAGTGAATGGTGTGGTGACCATTACTAATAAAGACACAAAGCTGCAGACTTATGGTTTCATCTCCCCTTTGCCATCCATCAAGGCAGAACCCAGTAGAGTTAGCAGAGATATCTCAAATAGCACAGTGCTGCTGACTGCCACTAGTAACAAGGAGATCATGCTGGGAGCTCACAAACCCAGTCTGCCACTTGCCACATCTTCCCACCATAGTGGTGGGTGCCCTGAGACTGAGGTGACTCAGAAACAGAGAAGATGCACACCATCCTGGTGAATATAGGGCATTTTCCAAGACCAAAGCAATGTGGCCCCACTGAGATCCTGGAGGTGCTGCAAGTGCAGGTAAGAAAAAATAGAAGGTTGTGCTATACCACCATCTACAGAAAAACAAAAGACCTCTATTTATCAACCTGCTGAACTGTTAAGAACAAAACAGCACCTAAACAAGAGTTCACTACCTCAAGTGCACAGGCAGAGAATCCATCAAGTACCATGAATAACCAAGGCAACAAGGTAGTACAGGAAAAAAAAAAAGTCTCCAGCAACCAAACTCAAAGACATGAAAGACTGTGATTTAAATGATAGAGAATTCAAGATTGCAGTTATAAGAAAAAAACTAAATGAGGTTTAAAGAACTCAGGGAGAGTTCCAGTCAAGATGGCAGAGTAGGTAGATGCTGTACTTGCCTCCTCTCACAACCACATCAAAATTACAAGTAAACCACAGAACCATCATTGAGAATCATCTGAAGGCTAGCTGAACAGAAATCTGATAACTAAGGACATACAGAAAAAGCCACATTGAGAATGGTAGGAGGGACAGAGATGTGGGAGGGGCTTGTCCCACATCCACATGTGGCAATTAAAAATTGGCTGTGGAGAAGCAGAGGATCCCAGCCCCATACAAGGCTCCCCAGTCCCAGGATTCCAGTGCTGGAAAGAGAAGTAGCCACAACTTGTGGCTATGAAAATAGCAGAGACTGTGGCTGAGTGAGCTGGGGTCCCATGCATTCCTCTTAATGGGCCTGTACATTGACTTACATGCTAATGCACTCCCTCTGAGCTCCAGCTATGACAAGCAGTGCTAAAGGTGCCAGGGACATAGAGAGAGGAAAAGAATTGTCTGGCTTTAGAACGAGGAATGGAGGAGCAGCTTTCTCCCAGACAGAAGTGCTGGCAGAAGCCGTTGTTCCTTTATTGAGTCATCCCCCTACCCAGCGTGCAGACATGGGCGGACACCATATCTGAGTCTCCATCAACCTAGCTAACAGCATTTGTCGCACCCTGGTGATTCCCTGGGAACCTGCCCCACCCAACTTGTGAGCCCACCCAAACCACTTCCAGTGGCTTTTCCATACAAACAAACTGTTGGGAGCCAGCTGCACCTCGGTGTTTGACAAGGTCGCATCAAGGTGGAGATCCACGCACGGCGCTGGATGTCTGGGGCACTGCCTTATTGTTGGTCTTGTAATATCTCTTGCCTCGGGAGATAAAAATTATAAATTGGATTCTTTGTCAAACACATTATTGTTGTGGCAAATTCTGAAGCCACAAACATTCAAAAAAGAATTATCACCTATTCTTCTCAAACTATTCCAAAAAATCCAGAAGGAGAGAAGGCTCCCAAACTCTTTCTATGAGGCCACTATCACCCTGATTCCAAAACCAGACAAAGACAGTACAAAAAAGAAAAATTACAGGCCAATATCCCTGATGAACATAGATGCAAAAACCCTCAACAAAATATTAGCAAACAGAATTCAGCAATATAATAAGAAAATCATACACCATGATCAAGTGCATTTCATCCCTAGTACGCAGGGTTGGTTCAACAACCGCAAATCAATTAATGTGATACACCACATCAACAAAATGAAAAATAAAAATCATATGGTCATATCAATAGATACAGAAAACGCATTTGACAAAATACAGCAGCCATTTATGATAAAAACTCTCAGCAAAGTGGAAATAGAGGGATCATATCTCAACATAATAAAGGCCATATATGATAAACCCACAGCTAACATCATACTGAATGGGGAAAAGCTAAAACCATTCCCTTTAAGATCAGGAACAAGACAAGGCTGTCCACTTTCTCCACTTTTATTCAACATAGTTCTGGAAGTTCTAGCCACTGCAATCAGACAAGAAAAAAGAATAAAAGGCATCCAAATCGGTAAGAAGGAAGTAAGCGCCGGCCAAGTGGCGCGATGGTTAAGAACTGGCTTGGGATGCCAGAGGGCCCCGGTTCGGATCCCACATATGTGGGCCAGTGACACTGCCCTCTACAGCTAAGATGCTGAACAACAGCTCAACCTGGAGCTGGGCTGCCGTGAGTTGCCAGCAACAGCGTAGGCTGCAGCCCCTGCTGCAGTGGGTTGTCATGGGCTACCGTATGTAGCCAGCAGCCAGCATGAGCGGCCAGCAGCCACCGTGAGCGGCCATCCAGAAGCCGGCGACTGATCTGTTTCACCCGGGAAGAGTGCAATGATGGTGCCAACTTGGGCCAGTGAAGCAACGTCCTCCACAACTAGACCGAAGAACAAAAAACGACAGCAACTTGTCTGTTCCCCTTCCCCAATTTCCCAGTGCTGTTCCCATACCCCCAATTCCCCAATTAAAAAAAAAAAAGAAGAAGGAAGTAAAATTGTCATTATATGCAGATGACATGATACTATATATAGAGGACCCCAAAGACTCCATCAAACAACTATTGGAACTGATAGACAAATTCAGTAAGGTAGCAGGATACAAAATTAATATTCAGAAATCAGTTGCATTTGCATATACCAATAATAAACTATCAGAAGAAGAAATTAATAGTCCCATTTACAATTGCTTCAAGAACTATAAAATACTTATGAATAAATTTAACCAAAGAAGTAAAAGATCTGTACTCAGAAAATTATAAGACACTGAAGAAATAAAAGAAGATACAAATAAATGGAAACACCTACCATGCTCATGGACAGGAAGAATTAATATAGTTAAAATGTCCATACTGCCTAAAGCAATATATAGATTCAATGCAATTCCTATCAAATTACCAAGGGCATTTTTCACAGAAATAGAAAATATAATCCTAGAATTTATATGGAACCAAAAAAGACCCCAAATAACCACGGCAATCCTGAGAAATAAGAACAAAGTTGGGCGTATCATGTTACCAGACATCAAAACATACTACAAGGTACAGTAATCAAAACAGTATGGTGCTGGCATAAAAACAGGCACATAGATCAATGGAACAGAATAGAGAGCCCCAAAATAAATCCACGCATATACGGACAGTCTATTACAATGGAAGCAAGAATTTACATTGGGGTAAAAATAGTCTATTTAATAAATGGTGCTGGGAAAATTGGACTGACACGTGCAAAAAAATGAAACTGGGCCACCTCCTACGACATATACAAGAACAAATTCAAAATGGATTAAAGACTTACCGTATTTGCTGGCGTATAAGACGACTTTTTGGCCCTGAAAAATATGCCTCCAAGTGGGGGGGTCATCTTATACACCAGGTACACTTCAGATAGACTGCCCATAGTGCTTGCCCCGTGCCATAGTGGCCTCCCGATGCCCGCCCACTTCATTCCACATACCGTTCAGGCATCAGCAGCGCTGCTGGGTGTATGCTCGGCTGTTATGCGATTTTGCTGTTACGCGATTTTACCACACTCGCAAAATCGCACACAGCCGACCATATAACAAACTCTGTATTTTGAGTGGAAATGTTAGGGGGTCGTCTTATACTCCGAGTCGTCTTATACGCCGGCAAATACGGTAAACATAAGTCCTGAAACCATAAAACTCCTAGAAGAAAATATAGGGAGTAAATTTGCAGACATTACCCTGAGCAATATTTTTACTGATACATCCTTGTGGGCAAGGGAGTAAAAGAAAAAAGGAACATATGGGATTACATCAAACTTAAAAGTTTTTCACAACAAAGGAAACCATCAATAAAACAAAAAGGAAGCCTACTGAATGGGAGAAGATATTTGTCAACGAGATATCTGATAAGAGGTTAATATCTAAAATTTATAAAACACTCATTCAACTCAACACCAAAAATACAAACAACCCAATTAAAAAATGCGCAGAGGATATGAAGAGACATTTCTCTAAAGAGGACATACAGATGGCCAACAGGCATATGAAAAAATGTTCAACCTCGCTAATCATAAGGAAAATGCAAATAAAAACCACAATGAGATACCACCTTACCCCGGTCAGAATGGCTATCATCAATAAATCAACAAACTAGCTAGCGAGGTTGTGCAGAAAAGGGAACCCTGGTGCACTGTTGGTGGGGCTGCAGACTGGTGCAGCCACTATGGAAATCAGTTATAAAGGTATCTCAAAAAACTGGAAATGGAACTTCCTTATGACCCAGCAATCCCACTCTTAGGCATTTATCCAGAAAAACCCAAGACATTAATTCAAAAAAATATACGCACCCCTATGTTCACTGCAGCGCTATTTACAATAGCTAAGACTTGGCAACAGTCGAAACGCCCATGGGTAGATGACTGGATTAAGATACTGTGGTACATTTACACAATGGAGTATTACTCAGCTATAAAGAAGTACTTGTTAAATAAACATACATCTCTAATGGCTCCTTAAGTCCACTTTATAGCTGGCTTTTTGTCTGCCAAGAAATGTCTGATTACCCTAAACTGAGATCCAGCCTTCTTTTTATCCCACATTCATTCTGGGCAATCTCATTTACAGTATTTGCCGGCGTATAAGACGACTGGGCATATAAGACGACCCCCTAACATTTCCACTCAAAATACAGAGTTTGTTATATACTCGCCGTATAAGACTACCCCCTCTTCCGCACACCTTCCACACACCAAATAAAAGGTAAAACAATATCAGATTTGATTTGGCCCACTGAAGTGCAAACAAGCGTATTGTATTTCGTGTCACCACATAACCGTTTTGGCGATGTTGAGCCACCATGTCTGCTACATGTTTTTCGAGTTCTGGCCAGTGTGGGGTGCCTCTTCTTAATGCACACTTACCCCTTGGCATACTCTTTAATGCTTTCTCATTTGATTTCCAGTCCCGAACCATCTTTTCTGTTACTCCATATTGTCTTGCAGCAGCACAATTATTATTTTCCTTAGCAAAGTTTATAACTTTCAGTTTAAAATTTGCATCATACTTCTTTCTTTTGGCTGGTGCCATGATAGGGATGATAGGGGTTTGACTGGTCGACATTTTCTATGCTGTACTGTACAATGGTGCAGTATTGTGGTTGGCTGTTGGCTGTATACAAAGCCTGATTTGATTGGTCCCTGCTCCCTGTTTGCCCGCCCTGTCACTATAGCAGTCTGGTCCACCCTTGCTTGCATCAGCATCTCCCTGGGACCTCACTAGTGCGCAAGTGCGAGCTCTTCAACATTCTAACAGGCACCATGATAGCGCAAAATCGCGAATCTTCAATGCATATGTAAAGAAATATACGGTAACCCGAATTTACCACACTCGCAAAATCGCACACAGCCGACCATACACCCAGTATGGTATCGCGATTCGCGATTTTGCGATATCATACTGGGTGTATGGTCGGCTGTGTGCGATTTTGTGAGTGTGGTAAAATCACATAACAGCAAAATCGCATAACAGCCGAGCATACACCCAGCAGCGCTGCTGATGCCTGAACGGTATGTGGAATGAAGTGGGCGGGCATCGGGAGGCCACTATGGCACGGGGCAAGCACTATGGGCAGTCTATCTGAAGTGTACCTGGCGTATAAGACGACCCCCCACTTGGAGGCATATTTTTCAGGGCCAAAAAATCGTCTTATGCGCCGGCAAATACGGTAGTCTATAATATCAGTTGTCACCTCAGAGTTGCTAAATTTGATTCTTGTATCCCAATATTGCTTTGGAGATCCAGGCCATTATAATCCAATGGCTCCCTCTACTTGTATGTCTTATGAGCATATTCAACTCAACACTACCGAAAATTAACTCATCATTCCCCCCTCATAACCAATGGCTCTTCCAATATTACCCATTTTTTATAAAATGGCACCACATTCACTTAATCATCCAATCCAAAAACCTGCCTACTTATTCCTGACTACATTTACTAAAAACAACAACAACAAACTACCTTGTATGTTCTACTTATGAGTATGTGCCAGGCAGCACTACTGGCACTTTTTTTATATATATATCCTTCTTTCATCCATCTAATTAGTCATCAAGTCCAGTTAAATCTAACTCTTTAACATAGTTCCATTCCATCCACTCCTCATCTCCATAGCCACTGCCTTACTTTCACCAATTTATGGTATTTCTTCTTTGACAACTACAAGCCTCTTATCGCTCTTGCTTCTGGTCTTACACCCTTCCGATTCATTCACCACACTGCTAGATTAAATCCATACAGAAACTCCCCGCTCTGTAGAGTATACCCTCCCATCTACTGTGCGATGCCACAGTTCACTAGGCGCTTCAAATGGCTTACAGGAGCGCCAGCATATGATCTTCCCAGCTACTTAGGTGGCAAGGCAGACCTGGGATACCTGAAGCCCTTGGCCTGGTTTCTTCTGCAAGGCAGTATGCATACAAACATTTTATCTATAAGCCATTACATTAAAAATATGGAGAAGCACACTGTCCTTTAAATTCAAATCTCTTGGTATATTCCAGTTATTACCTACTTTTCCTCTTTGCCCCTGTTCCACCACACCCACTTTCATCTACTTTGTTTTCTGAAATTTGTTTCCTGATCCCTCTGTCATACAGTGTGTGTGTGTGTGTGTGTGTATATATATATATATATATATATATATATATATATATATATATTCCCCAAGATCTATTTCCCTTTGCTATCCAATTTCTGTTGGTTTCACAGAGGCAGCTCTGATATTGCCTACTCAGGGAGGCTATATCTAACTCCTCACTTCCCACCTCCAAAGGCCCTCCCATGTGTGAAGTTTATTTTGCTCAAGGCACTTACCACACTACATTGTAACTGTTTACTGTCTTCCTCATTACTCTGTTAGGGAGTGCCTCTTTTATCTAGTTTATTCCCATTTTTAAGACAAAACCTGGCATATACTTAGCATTCAATAAATGTTTGCTTGATGAATGTGCTAACTTCTGAATCAGTTTTCTTGGCTGTAGAAATTAACGTAGCATTTCCTTTTGTTTTGCAGAACTGTTTGTGAAAATCGCATTATTGTAAAGTACTTATATAAAGTGCTAGGGAGTGACATCACCAAGATGGTGACATAGGTAGTTCCTGACTTTGCTCCTACTCACAAGAACTAGCAACTATTCAAAAACAACACACCACTGAAAGAATCCTAGAAAGGAGCAGGGGAAGTGGGAGGCCAAATCACCCTCTACAGCAGAGACCAGGACAGACTGCATTAGAACGGTAAGAGAAGTGGCTAAACATCACTGCATTGCCGCCCCCCACCCCCTCCCCCACCACCAGTGTAGCACCACACAGGAGAGGTCTTCCTCCGAGCCAAGCGCTCCTCCAGTGGAATAAAAAGTGTACAGCTTTTAGTTTAAACATGCAATATCATGACCACTACTAAGAGTGGGGGGAATCGGGAGGGGTGTCTTATGAATACTTTGAAAAACTGCCCAGGTGTAAGGGCTGTAGAACTCAGGAAAGGTACAGTCATACCTCAGAGAGATTGCACTTTGGGTTCCAGACTACTGCAATAAAATGAGTCTTTTTTTTTTTTACTGGTCCAGGGTATTGCCTTCAATTTGTAAAAAAACAAAACAAAAAACCCACAACATCTATGAAACACAATAAAGATGACGTGTGCCTGTGTAAGAAATCATCTTTGACCCGTAAGGATCCATCAGGCGATGGACCCCAGAGGGTCCACACCACTGGTAAGTCTGTGTCCCCATCTGAGAAGCTAGTGGTCTGCACAGACCCAACTGTTCTCTACATCTTCGAAAGAGCCTGAAATGCTGACATGGAAAAGGGAATCCAGATCCTGAAGGATCTATGTAAGGGAGAGGAACAGAAACCAGGCCTGGGAAAAGGGTAACATCCCTACATGCAGGTTCTGAGATCTCTGCGGAGGTATTGAGCATCCTGCTAGAGAAGAGGGAGCCAGTTCCTCACTTACACGCACTCAGAGTCTTTGAGCTACAGCTCACTTTAGAGACTGGAAGTACGTCACAACACTGTAACACATCTCTACTGCCCCCCTCAGCTGCCTGTCAAGGAAACCTGGAGGACTCATCATCTCAGTGGTTGGTCTGTGCCCACCACCTGGCCCCCTTTCAGGAGTTCAGAGGCTTACTCCAAGAGGCTCAGGCAGGCGGGCTGACCAAGGCTTCTCATCTCTGGTGTCCCACAGCCACTCAGTCTGAGTTGATATCTCTACCCCACCTGACTACTGTCACCAGATCCTACCAAGCCCTACAGTTCCCGAGGAAGCTGGGTCCTCCAAAGTCCCATCCCTCAGGGTCTCTTTCTAGCAGGGTCTCTTAAAATACCCATTGTCCAGTTACCTTCACTCTGCCTCCAGGGTCAGAAGCAATAATCAGCACCCACCCACCTGAGGAAAGTAGGAACAAAAAGGGAGCTGTTTGCTTGCTCTCCTCTGCTTTAAATCTTTGCTTAAACAACTCAGGTCCCTCTGAGTAACCTAACCACGAGCAAGTTTTGAGTTTATCGATCCCTGGCTACTCGGAATTAGCAGAAAGCTGAGTGAATACAGGGGTGGTGATGGACCGCCACACCCCTGCTGTCAATGATTTTGGAAACTGTAGAATAGGGAGCAGGGTCACCTGCAGCAGTTTGCCTTTGGTGCTGCTTCAGTAGTAAGAGGACTCTGGCTCACAGCCATTGAATTATGTGGAATAAATGTGATGATTTATGAAACTATTTGGCACAATGTCTAGCCACCATTCAGCCTAACTATTTGCTTAAAATGGCTCACCTCCTGCCTTATCCCTAACAAACTTCTGACTTCGTGCCCTATCTTCCCACTTTTCCTCTATAATTTAAGGTCTAACATCCCATATTACTCCATCAGTCCCTGTATCACTGCAATGCTCCTGTTCTTCCGTGATGTCATCCACCTTATCTGGTAAACCATTCTCTCAACAGGTTCATCATAGATAACTAGCTATTTTAACAGAGGGGTTTTGTTTGGGGAGTGGTCCCTTTGTGTGTTTTTGTTTTTGTTTGTTTTTGTTTTTCTTTTGGTAGACATTCTGTCCCATCCTCTTACCTAATCCAGTAGATTTGTTAATGGGAATTATTCTAAACAGGCAAGTGGTGGCTACCTTAGTCTCAGTGTCTACACCTCAGTCTCCAAAGTCTCCAACAGCCTCCTTCATATATGATCTGCCTGAGTGTTCATGAGAGAACACTGGATTCTTTCTGATGCTCTGTCTCATTGTCTATATCTTCAATTGGAAAATTCATGAGTATGGAGATTATACATCCTGATTTATGCCTGTTGTCTGGGTATAATTATTAATAGCACTCCCATTCATTCTCAAGTGTCCCAAATTGGGCAAAATATATCTGAGAACCACTGATATGCTAGCTAAAATGCAGATTCCCAGGCCCTGCCCTCAGAAATCTAATCAGTCTTGGGTAGGGCCCAAGAAACTACGTCAAATAGCCCAGGTGATTCTAACATAGGTGTAAACTAAGAAACAGTGGATTCATCATAAAGCTGAGGCAGTTGGCATGGAAAACCCCAGAGGCCTAAAAAAAAACCACATAGTGATTTATAGACTGTGCTCTCTTTCTATTCTCCTTTTATGAAAAGCACTAAAATGAGTGAGCAGTGAAGGGCAATAAGACTATTTTCATGGCTGAAGACACCTGTACCTAAGACACTTGGGCCAACTGAGACAGAGCGATTTCTAATAAGTATTATGAAGATGAAGCAAATTTCTTGGTAACACAGTCTCTGCCATCTATCTTTTTAATTTTTCCTTCTCTTTTGGTCACAGTTCATTGGCTAATCCAGTTGTAGTGTCTAAATTTGGCTTCTGTCTGATTCCTTTTTATATTCTGACATTTTTTTTCTTTTTCTCTTTCTATCCCATTTTGTCATCAACGTTGCTATTTTTGGCAGATGCCTAAGATTTGTCTTAAGGCTCCAAGTCGAAGTGTTTCAAAACTACATATAATTCACAGTGATCTTTGTTCACTTTTTCTTTTTTTTTGGTAAGTTTTAATTGATTAAAAAACAGAAAGATCACTAGATGTGCTTAACCATTTTGGGCTTCACTTTTCTCACGTAGGTATGAAATAGGCTAAACTTCAAATCTCATTTTAAAGCTAACATTCCCTGATTCTCTGTTAAAAATGTCCTACAGAACAAAGTATTTTCAATGATTCCACAGCGCTTAACAAACAAAGACTAAACTCATTAGGAAAGTGTTCAAGGTCCTCTTAATCTTGCCCCCACCTCTATCTCCCAATGTGGCACTTCCTTGCAGGAACTCCATGACCCAGGCAAAATAGAAAACTCCTGGCTCTTGAGCATATCTTAAAAGTACCTTGCCTCACCCTGTTCCCTCTGCCTAAAACACTTTCCTCTATCTTCTATCCCCCTCTGCAGAGAATCTACTTTTCTCTCAATTACTTACTCAACATTTATCCAAGACACAAGTATACTGGTATATATTTTATATTTCAAAATTATTCTGCACAAAAATACTTCATATTTTATAATAATTTTGACTTTACATATACTTTTATTTTAAAATCTCAGGGATAATTTTTGTCTTATTGGAAAAATATAAAACAATTTTCCACTATAAGTTATAATTATGTTTTTAAAAGGAAAAATACTGTAGAGAAATTATAGGAGTCATTTCCTACAAAATATAGACAGAGAGAGACTTATTCTCCTGGAGCAGCGGTTCTCAACCTGTGGGTCGCGACCCCTTTGGGGGTCGAACGACCCTTTCACAGAGGTCGCCTAAGACCATCGGAAAACAAAAAGATATTTACATTACGATTCATAACAGTAACAAAATTACAGTTATAGAGTAGCAACGAAAATAATTTTATGGTTGGGGGTCACCACAACATGAGGAACTGTATTAAGGGGTCACGGCATTAAGAAGGTTGAGAACCGCTGTCCTGGAGTCTTGGCCTTCGAATCAAAATTATAGTGCAAGAGCATCTTCAGGGTTCCATCAACAACTCTAGGTGGGTTTTGGCTGCAAGATTCACAGACATTTCTTCATACATAGTATCCACTGTCTTTACAGTACTTAAAAAATGTGCTGGAGTATTCTTAAGAACAAATAAGCCTATTTAATTAGATTTGAATCAATTTTTCTTACACTTTGCTCAGTCATAAGTCTTTGACTATTCTACTCTTTTAGACTGGGGTTAGGGAGGGATATTTGTCCAGAGAACACCTGGAAGGACATCAAGGCTAATGACTTCATGGGATGAATAAAAGGAGCCAGGATGGAAAGAGAAGAGAGAACAGTGAGGGAAATTTAGAAATGTGAGAGAAACAACTAAGAACTTCTGGCCAGGAAAACTGAAATAATCACTAAAGAAGCCAAGGTCTGCATGCCATTGCCTATAGGTTCAATCAAGTATTATTTCTTAACTAATGAGGGATGTGCACTTATGCTAAAGTGTTAGCATAAGAGAATTAGTACAATTAGTATCAGAAAACAAAGTTAGTTTGGTGAACTGTGAGTCATTTCAATCATATGTTAATCATTGCATTCTAAGTGACATATCTGTCTCTACAACATACAACATATACTGAGGGTGCCAAAAAAATGTATATACATTTTAAGAAAGGAAAAATACTGTATTAAAATTGTAATACTCAATATATACCGACAACAAAAGATGAATACAAGTCATGTTTATACATGTTTTTGGCACCCCCAGTATATAACACCTTTTGTTTTACTAGTTGTTGAGAAAAATGAGAATATTTGAGAAGTTATAAAAACAAACACCAGGGCCGGCCGAGTGGCGCGATGGTTAAGAACTGGCTTGGGACGCCAGAGGGCCCCGGTTCGGATCCCACATATAAGGGCCAGTGACACTGCCCTCCACAGCTAAGATGCTGAACAACAGCTCAACCTGGAGCTGGGCTGCCGTGAGTCGCCGGCGACGGCGGAGGCTGTAGCCCCTGTGGCAGTGGGTTGCCATGGGCTACCGTGTGTAGCCAGCAGCCAACATGAGCGGCCATCCAGAAGCTGGCGACTGATCTGTCTTGCCCGGGAAGAGCGCAATGATGGTGCCAACTTGGGCCAGTGAAGCAACGTCCTCCACAACTAGACTGAAGAATAAAACGACAGCAATTTCTCTGTTCCCCTTCCCCCAATTCCCCAGCACTGTTCTCATCCCCCCAATTCCCCAATAAAAAAAAAAATCTTTAAAAAAAACAAACACCAACCTTCAATTGCAGGCATAAAGACTCAGTCTATTAGAAATGTATCCTTTAAAATCCTGATCTATCCATATTTCAAATCTTTTAAGAGCTGATATTATAGACTTATCCAAATATGCTGCTTCAGCATATGGAGAGGAATTTAAAATACTTATGAACTCAGATTATAATAGTATATGTATTATACCACTACATGGGACATATATTTACTTGAGAAATTTATTTTATTTCAAACTTAAGTCTACTATATTTTCCTTAACTTCACTCTAAAGTTCTTATTTATTTGTCCTGAAAATAATTTAACCTCAAGACATAATAAAATATACCTTTGAGGAGTTTTAAGATTTTGTATAATACCTACAAATAGTGATACAAATGGTTTGAAATCTTAGGTGCAAGAATATATAAAAGAACCAAACCCATACAACTGGGAAACACCACCCATCACTTCTCCATTTCTCTATAGAAGATACATGCAATTCTAGTTGCCCAAATCCTGTTTCCTAGCTCATGTGGAAGTTGTTAGTGTTTGAACAGAAGAGCTTGATTTGGCCTAAATCGAGGAGAAGAATGAAACAATTTATAACATTTTAAAATAGTGATTTTTCTGAAAATATATTAAATAAATGATGGTGCACCAACAAATGAAGTATGACCTACTTGCAAATAGAATGAGGAAACTTTCTGATATGATGTAGAAATTACATTGTTTCACGAAAACATAAAGGTGTATAAAAGTGTAAACAGTATGCCCTTTTTCTATGTAATGGAAAAAATAAGATTATATATTCATATTTTCTTGTATTTACATAAAGAAACACTGAAAGATACATAACTAATAAAATAGCTACCTATAAAGGGAAAGATAAGGCCCTTTTAAAATTTTGTTTTGATTTTTGAACCAGGTGAAGAAAGACTTACTTTCTTAAAAAGTTCCTCTAAGTAAATTAAAATTTAAACATTAAAAATAATGAGCAGTATAAAAATTAATAAAATGCCTCAAATGAGGGATAGTGAGAAGTCTATCCTGTAACTCCACTGTAAATTAGAGGAGCTGTGCATTTATTGAAACATATATATAGGACTTGTTGAGCTAAAAAAAGCAAACTTCAATGACTTATAAATCCTGTAAGGTCCATATACTCATAATTTCTATTTGATGATCGAATTCAGCTAAGTACTAAGCTTCCAGTGCCTTAGTAGAAAGAGAAGTGCACTAGAAGTTAGGAGACAGGGTTCTAGTTCCAGCTCTATTAACTAGCTGTATGATCTTACACAGTTATTTCTCAGAGCCTTCATTTCCATATCTGTCAAATAAGGGCATGCTGAAGTGACCTCTGAGGTGCCTTACCATGTTTCTACTATTCTTGAGTTACCAGCTGTGTATTTTGTATTCCAATCCAAATTATCACCACAGATTTCACATTTCTTTGCCTCCTGTAAAAAAGTTTGTATAAAAGCTTGGTAAACACTCCATCAGTGTTAAGAGAAAGAAACTATTGTATGTATGACTGGTGGTAATCAATAGGTAATGCTGAGAAGTATGGAGGTTATAGAAAGCAATCAACACGGAACATTGATCATAGTTTTCTCTCTTTTTTATTATGTTTAAAATTTTCCATAACAAAAGGTTAAATAAAGAAGAAAATAAGGAAAACCCAAAAATGCTCATACAGGAAAACATTTCATAACAAAGATCTGAAGTGAGATATCAGATTTTTAGCTAAGCTTCTTAGCCTTTCCACAAATTAAAAATCATTAGCAATATCTGTTATGACTAGCCACTGAACTACCAATCATATATGATTACTTCAATTCATTGGTTCCTAATTGAAGGCTGAGTTACTAAAACTCTATAGGGAGAAGACCTGTGTATATTTATAGGAGGATTCATCTGCCCCCTTTTGTAGGTTAAAAAGCACACTAACTTATGAGAATGGAAAAATAGGCATACCTCATTTTATTGCACTTCGCTTTACTGCGACAGATATTGTGGTTTTTTTACAAATTGAAGGCAAGACCTCCCCACCAGGAAAAATATTATGACTCACTTTATTGCAGTGGTATGGAACAAAATCCAAAATATTTCTTAGGTATGCCTGTAGTCAAATAGTTTACATTACAGACTTTGCAGAGATTATTTTTAAATTAATTTTTTAAAACTCAGTAAACTACCCCTTTTGCCATTATTTTGTATTCAGGCTGCATATAATTTTTTTTAATGTTTTTTAAAGTTTTGTTCGTTTGTTTTTTTACTAGGATGAAGTTTTTCTGAAGTACACCTAGAAAACATTTTATTCAGGTCTATGTGAAACTATTCAGTATTGCAAAGCTATGGATGTCACTAACCACAGAGAATTTGACAGATGTATTTAAGATATTGTTACGCTTCTCTTAGCATTAAAAATAAGGAAATTTTAATCATAAGATTTATATGGAATCACAAAAGACCCCGAATAGCCAAAATAATCCTAAGAAAAAAGAATAAGGCTGACAGTATCACACTCCCTGACTTCAGCTTGTACTACAGAGCTACAATAATCAAAACAGCATGATATTGTCAGAAAAACAGACACACAGACCAATAGAATAGAACTGAACACCCAGAAATAAACCCACATAAATATGGACAGATAATTTTCCACAAAGGAGCCAAAAACATACAATGGAGAAAAGCCTCTTCAATAAATGATGCTGGGGAAATTGGAAAGCCATGTGCAAAAGAATGAAACTAGACTGCTATCTGTCACCATATACCAAAATTAACTCAATATACAAAATTAAAAATGGATCAAAGACCTAAATATAAGATCTGAAACAATAAACTGCACAGAAGAAAGTACAGGTACTAAACTTATAAACATTGGGTTCTAAGAGGATTTTATGAATTTGACCTCAAAGGCAAGGGAAGTAAAAGTTAAAATAAATAAATGAGACTATATTAAACTAAAAAGCTTCTGCACAGCATAAGAAACCTCGACAAAACAAAGAGGCAACCAACCGAATGGGAAAAGGTATTTGCAAATACCTCCAATAAGAGGCTAATATCCAAAATATATAAGGAACTCATACAACTCAACAACAAA
This sequence comes from Hipposideros larvatus, assembly GCA_031876335.1. Lineage (NCBI taxonomy): Eukaryota > Metazoa > Chordata > Mammalia > Chiroptera > Hipposideridae > Hipposideros > Hipposideros larvatus. The sequence goes on along the minus strand of CM063088.1, from coordinate 129,056,056 downwards.
AAGACAAACAATCTAATTACAAAATGGGGAGAGGACATGAACAAAAACTTCTCCCAAGAAGACATACAAACGGCCAACAGATATATAGAAAAATGCTTAACTTCACTAGTTATTAGAGAAATGCAAATCAAAATCACAATGAGCTATCACCTCACACCTGTTAGAATGGCTATTATCAACAAGACAAATAATAACAAGTGTAGGAGAGGCTGTGGAGAAAAAGGGACCCTCATACACTGTTGATGGAAATGTAAATTGGTATAGCCACTATGGAAAACAGTACGGATATTCCTCAAAAAGTTAAAAATAGAATTGCCATATGACCCAGCAATCTGTATCCTGGATATCTACCCAAAAAAATCTGAGAACATTTATCTGTAAAGATATATGTGCTCCGATGTTCACTGCAGTATTATTTACAGTGGCCAAGACATGGAAACAACCAGTGTCCTTCACCAGATGACTGGATAAAGAAGATGTGGTATACGTACACAATGGAATATTACTCTGCCATAAGAAAAGATGAAATACTGCCACTTGTGACAACATGGATGGATCTTGAGATTACTATGCTAAGTGAAATAAGTCAGACAGAAAAAGTCAAGAACCATATGATTTTACTGCTATGAGGGATGAAATGTCTAACTATTACATTGTTTTGTATACCTGAAAATAATAATAATAATAATAATAAAAAGAAAAAACAAAAACAAAAAACCTGAAGGCAACACAGGAACAAGACAAGCAAATAAAAAAACAAATAGTCATAGACACAGACAACAGTTTAGTGGTTACCAGAGGGTCAGGGGGAACAGAAGAGGGTAAAGGGGGTCTAACATATAGTGATGGAAAAAGAACTGACTCTGGGTGATGAACACATAATGCAATACATAGATGATGTATTACAGAATTGTACACTTGAAACCACTGTCACCCAATAAATTTTAATTTTAAAAAAATTGAAAAAATAAATAAATAAGGAAATTTTCACTGGTTTCCCTTGGAGCTTGCTATACTAGAGGAGTAAGCTATTATTAGTGTTCTCTCAGGGACAAAGAAAGAACCAACCTTGCTACCGTGCCTTGTGATCTCACCTCATGAAATTTTGTCCTACCTGTTCTAAGGAGCTAGCGGGATCCTGCCACAGGGTGGACTTTTCGATGCTGGATGAGGTTGCACTGGTAAATGAAGTTCTTGCCACATTCTTCACATTCATAAGGTCTTTCTCCAGTGTGAATTCTCTGATGCTTAATGAGGACAGAACGTCGACTAAAGCTCTTATTGCACTGGCTGCACTGGTAAGGTTTTACCCCAGTGTGGATCCTGAGATGATGGAAAAGCCCAGCATTCTGGCTGAAGGCTTTGCCACAAGTGTTGCAGTGGTAGAGCTTCTCCCCCGTGTGCAGTCTCTGGTGCTGGAACAGGCCTGACCGCTGGCTGAAGGCCCGCCCGCACTCATCACATTCATAGGGCTTCTCGCCTGTGTGTGTTCTCTGGTGCTCGATAAGGATGGAATTCTGAGTGAAGCTTTTTCCACATTCACCACAGATATAGGGTCTCTCCACTGAAGAGCTTACCCGTTGCTTTTCCAATCTGCCCTCATGGTCACAGGTGTCTCCACTTTCAGGCATCTGAATAATATCCCCATTCAATTTTCCAGGTAATTCCATAAGTGATTTCATTTCTTTGGAAAGCTCATTCCAAGTCCCAGCCTCATTATCTGAAATAATAAATGGATCACATGAATGTTATGTTTCTAAAGAAAAAAACTGGCAAAGAGAATGTGTGGATGGACAAAAGCGACCACGTCTTTTGTTGACTTTCCCACTCTAGCATTTATACCCAGACCTCAGGGAGAAGATGCACTGTATTACAACTGTGTCTCCTACAAGATTGCAAACTTCATAAGGGTAGGGACCATGTCTACCTTGCTCATCACTGTAGCCCCAGGACCTAGCACAGTGCCTGACACATAAATAAATGTGTTGACACTAAATAAATGTACTGAATTAATGAACACTGAGGCAATAAGTTAGGCTTTCAGAGAAAATGCTCATCCTCACCAATGTCCTGAACCAGGCACACCTCTCGCAAGTTACACTGACACTGCTCTTCCAAGGTTTGGAGCTGGCCAACTGACGATTTCTGGGTTGGTCCTAGAGTTGCTTTGTCCTTCACAAACTGTTCCTGTTCCTGAGCATGGGTTGGGACCTGGTGGAAATTAAGGACAGTTGGGAATCAAATATCACTGAAGACATTGCAAGAAGGCCTTCTCAGAGCCACTGGATAGGAAAAGGACAGAGAAACTGGTAAAAAATAAAACAAAACAAAAAAAAAACACAGAGATTAAAAGCCCACAACAGATTAAATCAGACATAAAGAAATCCTCCTCCTCTTTCTCCGCACTAAAACCCCATATTTGATCCTATAGGTACAAACCTTTGTTCTCCCATCTTCCCACCTGCTCTCCTGGTTCATCCAGCTCTCTCTCCAAATCCTCCAGTACAGTCACTGCCTCTTCCCCACTCACTGGGTGGTGGTCTCTCACCCAGGCCTGGAGCTCCTCAGGCAGGATGCTCAGGAACTGCTCCAGCACCAGCAGCTCCAGGATCTGCTCTTTGGTGTGCATCTCTGGTCTCAGCCACTGATGGCAGAGCTCCCGGAGTCTTCCAAGAGCCTCTCGGGGCCCAGGTGTCTCCTGATAGCAGAACTGCCTGAAACGTTTACCAAAGATCTCTCTGGTATGAGGGTTATCTCTTGATAGGCCAGATTCTTGCCCACAGGTATGGTCTTCCTCTTCCTCTTTTACTTTCACTGACAGAAGTCCCTCCTGCATCTCTGGAGTCTGAAGGGCCAAGGTTGTGGTCATTTTAGGCTTAACTACTCAGAAAAAAAATTTATTCTTGATAATTCCCCCTTGATCTTTTCTTCTGGAAATCCCAAAAACTAAAAAATAATTTGCAGAGAAAACATTATTAAAATTTAGAAAAATCTTTCCTGCTGGCAGGTAAATTTATACCAAAATCAGTCACCCTGCCTAATGAAGAGCACTAATTGCATGAGGACTACACCATGCTGATGCAGGCAATACAGGAAGGAAAACAGAAATGACCTCCTTTCCCCCCACACAGTTTTACTGAAGGAAGGGACCATTTTGATCATCCTGAATGAATCAGCTCAAATAAATCAGCTGGAATATATTGGGTTTCCATTTGAATGGCAAGAGGATAGACTAATAGTAAGTTTTTTGTTGAATGGAGGTAAACAAGCACTTTGGTCCCAAGTGGTCACAAATGACAGTAAGAATCAATGAAAAAAGGGAAGCAAAATGGAGGAGGGAGAGAAAGTAAAGGAGATAAAAAGACATAAGGAGGAACAAAGGAAATGCACTTCGAAGGAGAGGTAGAGTTCCTCAAATCAGGTGAGGTATGGAGGAAACATCTATGTTTGGAGTGGGGAAAATCTGGGATTGAGACATGATGTGACAGGTACACCTTCTGAAGGCTTGGGCTTTACCTTTTGAGGCTTAGTCTACTCAATCTGTAAAATAGCAATCATAAAGCAAAACTTGCCTATCTTTCTAGGTTGATATAAAGATAAAATAAGACCATGGATAAAGAGCACAAGAAGCTGGAAGCTTGGTAAACTCTAAAGTACTGTAAGTTACCACTATTGTTATTTTTCTTACATGTTTTATAAAAATATTAAATGAAGTATCCTAGTGATATCAACCCTATGGCAGAAAAATCAGAAAATAGTCAACTGGGGTGATTGTAGCTCACAGGTATTAAAATTGAAAGACATATTACAATAATTCTAATATTTTAAAACAGGGGTAGAGTTTGAGCTCTTTCTTACCCTTTAATTTCTTGGAAATTATTTTTCTTTAAAACTCTTTGAGGATGGAAAGTGAGTGACTGTATGTAAAATAAAATGAGTGTTAATAAAAACAAATGTCTATGACCACTTTAAGCTTATAAACAATCTTAACCAGGATAGTAATTAATAAAGGCAATTTTCTGTAAGAAAAATAATTATGTGATCTACTGATTTCCAAGCGCCATTTTGGGACAGAGGTTTTCAAACTTTTTTGACCAGGACCATCAGCAACAAATATCTTATATGAAGGCCAGAACAGGCATGCACATGCATATGAATGAATGTGCATGAATGAGATATACATACACACACACACACACACACACACACACACAAATAACTGAAATAATAATTTCACAGAACACTAGGTATCGTTACTTTATGTGATATACACTATTGTTTTTAATCCTATTTAAAAAAACACCCAAAAAAACAAAAACCCTGGTCATAGCCCAACACATAGGTTTCATGACTCACATAATGGATCATAACCTGTAAATGTCTTTTAATTTTAAGTAAAATTATTGTAATTCACTGTAAAAATAACCCTACGCTACTCTTAGGTATTGGCAGGCATTGCAAAATTTTAAAAACTAAGACTAGGGTATTTAAATTACAAGTGAACACTGATTACACTACAACTAGAAGAAAAGATAAATTCATACTGCCACTACTGGTTATATTTATCAAGGAGAAAAAAAACTCTGAGGTGGGGCAGCATCCTCCTGGGTAACCTGAAAATGTAATCCCCTCCACAAATGTCTAACATCTTTGGCTTGGTTGACTTCCATAGTCACCACTCCGGGAAGAATGGAGAGGGGTTTCCCTCCAAATCCAGGATCCCTGAGTTCATGTTTTTTTCCTCCAGTTTTTCTTGGTGCCAACTCACTACCACTGTGACCACCACATTATGTTTTTCTTCATACAACACTCATTCATTTAGCTAATATTTATTCAGAGCTTACCATATTCCAAGTACTGTTCTAGGCACAGTAGATAAGCTGCAAACTAAGAAAGTGCCTAGTCTCATGCAATTTACAATCTAATAATATTAATAATAGCTGACATTTATAGTGGCTTTAAGGTATCAGACATTGTTCTAGGTGCTTTACATATGTTAACTCATTTGATCCTCAAAATAACCATGAGTAAGGTATTATTATTATCCTATTACAGATAAGAAAACTGAGGCACAGAGTCACTTGCCCAAGGTTTCACAGGTAGCAAGTGCAATTCAAACCCAGGAAATCTAACTTCAGAACTCATAGTCTCAACCATTACACTACTCTCTCTCCTCTATGTGGGGGGAAGAAGGGGACAGGATGAGGAAAGGGGCCCACAGGGGACAGACAGTAATTAAATATATGTCAAGTGCTAATAAATGCTATAGAGAAAAATAAAGGTGAAGGAGATAGAAAGGAGGAAGAAAGGTTTCTATTTTATGTGGGGCAGAGAGAGAAGGCCTTGTTGATAAGCTAATATTTGAGCAAGATCTGGAGGAAGTGAGGAGCAAGTACAAGATGATCTGGAAAAAGACTGTTCCATGCAAAGGGAACATTGAGTTCTTGGAGGTAGGAAACGGCCAGGATTCTTCAAGGAACAGCTAGTTGAACAATGTGCCTGGAACAGAGAAAGCAAAAGAGACAGTGCTAGGAGAGAAGTGAGGCTGGGAGCAGCTCACGAAAGCCATTGTAGGGGCTCTGTCTTGTACTCCAGGAGATGGGGAAAGCCAGGAGAGGTTTGCAGCAGAGGGGTGACAAATTGTTACTTACATTTAATATGAAAACTAATTATAACTAGCTGCTGTGATAACAGAGCATGGGGAAAAGTGAAAGCAGAGTGAAAAGCTATGGCAATAATCTAGGGAAGAGATGATGGTGTTTTGAACCATGGTTGGCTGAGTTTTATTCTAGGGATGTCGAGTTTTGGGGTGCAGGTATCCAATAGGTAAATTGAGAATATGTGCTCTCACATTATTCAATTCACTCAACATGAGTTCAAAGGGTTTAACAGGCACTCATGCTCTTTTTCAACCTTTTAGGACCTTGAAAAAAATGTATTTTTCCTATTTGTTGCCTATGCACCTAGGTTTTGAGTCAAAGGTTTTCTGTTCACTGATGAGGAAGCTCAAGTTTTGAGCTCTGCCCAAAGAAAAACACTTCTGATATATGGTGTTTCAAATCTTTACTCAGTTTCACTAAGATTAATTTTCCCCTATTCTCTGTATATGCCAGGGTCCTTTTGCTTTCCTTTCCCTGATTTTTCTTTTACCTGGTGGCCTGAATACCCATGGCCTCACACCAGCAGGACATCTTAATTCTTTGAACGCAGTGTCTCTAACGGCTTCCCAAGTGTCTTATAACCCTGCCCTCCTGGTCACAAACATACAGTTATTAATCTTTTATTCAGGATCACCACTCTATCGTATATGTCAATTATATAATTAGCACAATAATCTCTTCCACCTTAAAAAATATATCTGTATTTTAAAGCTGATTTCTCCTAGAGCCTCAGCAAGCTCAACACCCCTAAATCTACCATCATTCTTGTAGAGGGACGCTCTTTACCAAAGAAATGCATGTAGGTGAAGACTAAGCAGCACACTGTGCAAATGTGCCTTATTATACTTATCCCCACTCTCACCTCTGCCATCACCATCTATGGCCTCCCCATTACTTACTGGATGAATTCCCAATCTCTCAAGCCTGGCTCAAGACCAATCAGACCTCTAGCTCCCACCACCTGGCCCCACTCTCGCTTCCCCCTAGTCCATGCAAACACTGCCAGCGCCACCTGGGTTGTTCTTCTGTTCTTTAGTTCCATGTCTTTGCTCTTGCCTTCTGCACTTATTCAAGCCCTACCCAATCTCTGCAGCTTGATTCTAATCTCACATCCTCTCTAAAGTCTTCCTCAGCCATTCCAGGCCACCCCCTTCCTCCTTCCAGCTCGTATCATGTGCCCCAACTTTTACCCTCAGTCACAATCTATCTTGCAGTTACTGCTCATATCTTTTTAAAAATCCAAAAAGTACAGAAGAATAATTCCCTCACCAAGTTCCACTCCAAAAAAATGGATGCTGTTAAAGATTAGAATGTATCCTTTCAGACACTGTCTATGCGTCTGCAATCTCACACACACACACACACAAACACGCACGCACGCACGCACGCACGCGCGCGCGCGCGCACGCGACACAGCCCATATTTTTCCTATTTATCTGAGATAAGTAGAAGATACTATGAGGTAGCAGAAAACATAGGCAGATCTACAATAGTTGTATACTCTGGTTTCTCTTCAGATCGTATAAATCTTTCGCCTTTTACAATACTTGCAAATTCTGACCTACTAACAATGTGATCTTGGACAAGTTACTTAGTTCATTTTTCTGAGCCTCAATCTCCTCATGTATGAAATGAGGATAACTTCCTTGTGGAGTTGTAGAGAGTATTATTAATAGATGAGATAATGCATATAAAGGGGTTTTGCACAAAGCTTGGCACATAATAAACATGCAAATTAACCACCTCTTAATGAGATAATGTACAATTTTTGGTTCAAGGTGGCTTAATCAATACCTGCTACCTACCCCTTAGCATCAAGACTGTAATCTTTTCTATTGCCCACAGCACAACATGGGGAAATGTGTACAAATAAAATGGCTGTTTCATCAGATTTGCAGACAGATATGCATGTCTTTGGGTATATACTTCTCTCTAATCTTAAATCCTAACTAGAGGGCCAGGGCTACTGAGGTCCAAAAGGAGTAGGATCAGAGTCAAACGAGAGAAGTAACTTCCTGGGTTGTGGCTGTAAAGCCAATACAGAAAAAGCATAATTTGCATAGCAAAGGGTTTAAAAAATAGACTCTGAGCCAAACTGCCTGGATCTGAATCCTGACTACACCCCTTACCAACTGTATTACTCTGAGCAAGTTACTTACCCTCATTTTCTTCTTGATGTTAAAGTGGGGCGGGGAAGGTTACAAAATAACAGTGCCTATATCATATAGTTATGAGACGTAAGTAAGTTTCTAGTTGGAAAGTGCTTTGAACAGTGACTGCTTGGCACGTAAGTGCTATTTAAATATTAGTTTGAAAAATAAAATCAACAGATGAGAAGAGCCTTTTGCACTATGTGAATCACACTAGGAGGCTGTAGCATATTATAAAACTATCTTTGTTCATTGTCTAAAATAAGTCCTCAGTAGAAAATGACAGACGTTGGAAAAGACAAACATTCCTCGGTATCTGTATCTATTCTTATCCTAAGATTCGGAGAGCCAGAGTTCAAAGAGGCACTGTCACTCAGGCGGAGTGGTTGAAGAGCTCAGAAACAGACTGAGGGGCTGGGGTGGGGGCAAGGACGCCGATTTCTAATTCACGAGGCCCTTCCAGGTTGCGGGGCAGCCTCCTCTCCCCTCAGCTGTCCCGCCAAAGCTTGAGCCAAAAAGCCCTTGCTGCTCACTCCCCACACCCAGTCCGGGGACGCAGCGCACGGACCCGACCTTTCAGAGGCCCTCCTCCAGAGCGCGACTCCGAGGCTCACCGGGTCTCCGTGGGAACAGAGGTTCGCCAGCCCAGAACGCGCCACCTCAGTCCTTGACAATCGCAGCCCACAGAAAGATCAACCACAAAGGCCGGAAGCGCGTCACACCTAGTCGCTCTCCAAGGGAACAGCGGTTCTAGCCGCGTTCTTTCTAGCAAGCTTGGAGGTTTCCCCACCTCTGTGGTCGCCTCGCTGAACCCCTCTGTAAGGTGTAGTGAGGCAATAGGTGGCGTATTCTCTTGGGGGACCGACGCAGTACAAGTAGCTATATGTGGATTTTCTACTGCGGGGCAAGTGGGCGCCCCTGACCTCCACGTTGCTTAAGCTCCACTATAAGAACAGCTAACAGTGTTTTACACGTATTAACTCATTTATTATCGAAAACAACCCTATAAGGCACAATTAACCCTGTTTAACAGATGAGAAAAACTGAAGCACATTCCTTCTACATTTATTAGTTGCTATTTCCTGCAAAGAAAGTTTTTGTGCCACTACACTCATTTGCACAATATAGTCTAGACTCATTTTATACTTTTCCTGTCCTAGACCTGGAATCCACTATTTTCCCATGAAGCTCTGCTTCCTTTTAGTGGTGAATGGTATACAGAACCCAGGATCTAGGTTTTGGGCAATAAAAAAGGTCATTGGTACTGGGCTTATTGGTGCTGGGTCTATCATTACTTCTAGGCCATATCAGTGGACTTAACAGCTGGAATTGTATAATAATGTATATTCAATTATATAGATATATAAATATATGTATATCATATTTTTTCAGGATTTTGTAGTAAATCTTCAAATACAACACCATAGTTTTTTTTTTCATTTTCACTATTGGACATTTGTTTTTCCTTTCTCCCACAGTGAAAACCTTTGTTCCCAATAGTGTCAATATAGTCACTCAATTTTCTCTTTCAATATAAACAAAAGTTTTCAAAATTACAATATCAATTATCACTAGCAACAATATACTTATTACGTGTAGTTCAAATTTTCTTTGATGACTTTATTTGTTTATTTGTTCTTAAATTATATCCAATTAGGGGAATACAGTCAGAGCACTGTATACATATCCTATTTGAATTATTTTATTTGTATAGTTATGTAATAAACATGATGTGCAGTTAGGATCATTCGTTTCTATTTGTTTTTCAATTTCTTTTTATAATTTTTATTAAATTAATTGGGGTGACATTGGTTAGTAAAAGTATGTAGGTTTCAAGTGTCCCATTCTATAATACATTATATATTGTAGATGTTAGCAACAGAGGGACTCTTGTTCTTTTGCACAATAAAGCATATTTAGAAATATCACAATCCTCATTTATTAAAATTTCTTTAGGCTACTTAGGTAATAAAAATGTTGGCAACAACCATATATTAATTTCACCATTATTAAAAGAACATAAAGATATCTCAAATTGTTTAGAAACATCATTGAGAAGAGAGTGCATTTTCATCATTTAAAATTTTTTAATTAAATTTATTGGGGTGACAATGGTTAGTAAAATTATATAGGTTTCAAGTGTACATTTCTATAATACATCATCTATATATCACATTGTGTGCTCACCACCCAGAGTCAGTTCTCCTTCCATCACCATATATTTGACCCCCTTTACCCTCATCTACCATCCCCTTCCCCCTTACTCTCTGGTAACCACTAATCTGTGTCTATGAGTTTTTGTTACTTGGTTTGTTTGTCTTATTCCTCTGTTTACAATTTTTATATCCCTCATATGAGTGAAAGCATATGGTTCTTGACTTTTTCTGTCTGACTTATTTCACTTAGCATAATAATCTCAAGATCCATCCATGTTGTCACAAATGGAAGTATTTCATCTTTTTTTATGGCCAAGTAATTTTCCTTTATGTATATGCAAGGTCTGACAACAGAGTTTGTGAACTCATCCTAGAAAAAGTTCTATATACCTCTCATTCTGAATATCACTATGGTCACCTTTGAAATACTCCCCTTGGGAAGCTATGCATTGACACCAGTGCCTAGTCTATCCTTCAAAGCAATTTTGGAACTTTTTTTCTACATGACTACATATATATATATATATATATATATATATATATATATATATATATTTAATTATAGTTGACATTTGATATTATTGAGCTTCAGCTTTAAGTGTACAGCACTGTGGTCAGACATCTACATAGTCCACGAAATGGTCTCCCTATATGGGAGGGAGGATGGGGATGAGGGAGAAGGTAAAGGGATTAGAAAGTACAAATTAGTAGTCACAATAAAGCCACGGGAATATGAAATACAGTTTGGGGAATATAATCAATAATGTTGCCCATTTTTTTAATTGCATTGTTTGTTTTTTTATTGTTGAGTTGTACGAGTTCTTTATATATTTTGGATATCAGCCCCTTATCAGAGGTGTTGTTTGTAGATATCTTCTTCTATTTGGTTGGTTGCCTCTTTATTTTGTTTATGGTTTCTTTTGCTGTGCAAAAGCTTTTAGTTATCTTTTTAGTTCCTTTGAAATTAAGATCTAAAAATTGGTATGAATACTACAGACACGCTAGGTGGCACTCTGAGGTTATGAAATAGTTTCTATAGGGACTATAGGCCTCTATTTAAGAGGCAAAACCAAAGGAAGTTTGAAAGAATTAATATTATTTTACCATTCCTTTTAAAAGGAAGCAAGAAAGGGTAGTCTGTATGGCTTTATGAAAAAAATGTTGGGGGGAGAGAGGAGCAGAATCTCTATCCAGTAAACTTCTCAGAGATTCAAAGAAAATATTTTTGACCTGAAACTTGAAAGAACAAGAGAAAATTTTGTAGTCAAAGAAATAGATGGTGGTGGGTGGGAGGGGTGGTGAAGGAAAAAGAGAAAGTGAGAATTTTTTTGACTCCAAATCACAATATACAGCTATTGTAAGTCTTTTGGAAGATATGTTAAAGAAAAATTATTTGGCAGTTAAAACAGTAAAGATTTTATTTAAGACTGTTGCAATAGTAATTAAGCTATTGCAATGGGGAGTGAGACTGAACTCAACTCTGAATATAACAGAGACAAGTGAGGATTTATAGCCAATGGGCAGAGTGAAGGGGCAAGTGGATAGAAAATGGCTAAGATGATAGGAGGATTCTTGCTAAACTGAGTTAGCAGGATTTTTGCTCTAGACAAGCCAACATCAAGGCCTAGTAGAGAAAAGGTCTCAGAGGAGCCTGACTAAAGTTTGTTCAAAAAGGAAGTTTGGGGGCTGGCCGAGTGGCTCAGTTGCTGAAGAATGCGAGCTCTGAGCAACAGGGTCTCTGGTTCAATTCCCACATGGGCTAGTGAGCTGCGCCTGAGCTGAGCTGCCACTGAGCTGCCAACAGGTGGCAGGGTGGCTCAGTGGGTGAGAGCATGTGCTCCTAACAACAAGGTTGCCAGTTCCACTCCCGCATGGGATGATGGGTTACACCCACCTGCAACTAAGATTGAACACGGCACCTTGAGCTGAGAGGCAGGATGGTGACTGGACTTGGGAGCTGAGCTAGCTGCGCCCTCCACAACTAAGATTGAAGGACAACTTGGCTATTCTCCTTCCCCAATTTCCCAATAAAAATTTAAAAAAAAAAGTCTGTCAGATAATAAACCTTGAATTTGGACCCAGATGGAAACCATAAGGGTCAGGGAATGGGAAAACTGAAAACCAAGGGAATGGCTGAATTGTCCATGTCAACCAAAGAGTCCTTAGAACACATAATGGCTGAGTGGAAGACGGAGTGTGGCTGTGGTTGTGCAGCAGAGTCAGAAGCCACATGAAGTACTGGAGAAATTCTCCTCGTTCATCCTGTGTCAAAATGACAATATTTTATGCAGACCTTCCGTTCCCTAGGGCAGTCTTCAATCTTTAGAATGTACTAGGATCACCTGGAAGGCTTTTTAAAACACAGATTGCTGGACCCCTCCCCCAGATTTTCTGATTTAGTAAGCCTTGAAAGGATATAAAAACTGCATCGCTAACAAGTTTTCAAGTGAGCCTGTTGCTGCTGGTCAAGGAACCACACTTTGAGAATCAATTCCCTAGAGATGGAGGGCAAGAAAGGGAACACGATAACCTCTATTGAGGTTTCCTCTTAATAATGAGTTGTGTGGGGAGGGTAATAGATGATCTCCATGGCCTTACCCAAATTTGCTTTACTAGTATGGGGCACCCATCCCCACGTGTTCTGAGTGTTGGCTGCTAATATCTCACAGCAGCCCTGTCTTCAGAGTATTACCCTCAGCTGCCATCTTCTCCAGAGAATTTCTTTCAGCTGAAGGAGCCATCTCTCGTGGGAGGTTATGCCTCTGGGGCCCATGAGTAAGCCCATAGACAATGACTGACTGACATGAGTTACAAAAGGCTATCCTTCTTCCTTTAAGATGGAAATAATCATAATGTGATTTATTTTGAAGCTCACCTCCAACAGAAATAGCATCATTAATTTTCTCTTTCCTCTGCCCTATCCCGCTTCACTGATTCCCTCTTCGAAAACCACTTTCACAGTAAATTATGTATACCTGAGTCCTAGTCTCAGCTTCTGTTTGCAGGAAACAGAAGACAAGTCAAAAAGTACTAATGAAGCTACAGGAGCAAGATTTGATGTATCTGGAACAAATTTTGGCCTACTCTGTCGCCTTACAGCCGTTTCTTAGACCACCCCCCCTGCATTAGCCTCTGACCCATTAGTCGAGAGAGTGTCTCGGAAAACTGAGGCCGGATGGAATGATATCTGTAAAGCTCTCTCAGGGGGCTTCTCGGCCTGACTGGGACCTGATGGAATGATATCAGCTGTCTCCCCTGGGAGGACATGTAATTATGTCTTGGGGCAATGTGGTGGAGTACGAAGGCATAGCATTTGCTGGAGTACACTGGGAAAAGGTCATTGGAAAAGGCCTTAAGGCGCACCAGAATACACGGTTAATGACTCACAGCACAGCAGTTTACTTCCTTGAAAATAATCAATAAAAACCATGCGTCGACCCCCGATTCGGTGGCTCAGTCTATCTCTGAAGGCTGAGTCCCTTGGTCTCGCTCTTAAATCTTACTTCTGTCTCTTGTTCTTATTCAATCTGCGTCGCCCCTCTCGTGTCCCATTTGCCCTTGCCACGCAGGACGTGACACTACTCTTTCTTAGATTGGGGGATCCAGCTTCCAGGGCTAACACAGGTACTTTCAAAGTCCAAGAATGACCAGCGTCCAAATGCTCCACAGGGAATATATTGCATCTACACGGTAACTGCCGCAGGGAGACTGTATTGGGGTCTTACCTGAAGGAATGGGCTAGGATGCTCAGCAAAACTGGGAATAGGATGATTAGAGAGGGTGTGAGTCCTGATTCTCTGGGAATTTAGAGCTCAGGAACTCTCCCCAAAGGTTTTGTGATCAAAGGAGCCTTAGTGATTTTAAATGCCTAGTTTGAGGGGGTAGTAAATTCATGTGAAAACACTGGTCTCAGAATCAATTAGCCCAAGTTTATCTAATTTGTATAGTAGGTTTGGGGAACCTCCGGTTTGAAAAAAAATTCTGCAGCAGTAGTAGTGTCAGTGATGGTAATGATGACAATCACGATGATAATAATAGTAAAGTTTTAACTACTATAAGACACCACAGACAGCTCCTGAGACACTGCTAGGCAGTTATGTCCCTCCTGAAGTTTCTTATTTATTTATTATTTATTTATTTATTTATTTAAAACTTAAAGTTTATTGGGGTGACAATTGTTAGCAAAATTACACAGATTTCAAGTGTACAATTCTGTAATACATCCTCTATATATCACATTGTGTGTTCACCACCCAGAGTCAATTCTCCTTCCATCACCATATATTTGTTCCCCTTTACTCTCATCTACCATCCCCCTCCCCCTTCCCTCTGGTAACCACTAAACTATTGTCTGTGTCTATGAGTTTTGTTTTTTTCATTTGTTTTTCTTCTTCTTTTGTTGTTTTCAGCTTTATATACCACATATCAGTGAAAGCATATGGTTCTCGACATTTTCTGTCTCATTTCGCTAAGCATAATAATCTCAAGATCCATCCACATTGTCGCAGATGGCACTATTTCATCTTTTCTTATGGCAGAATAGTGTTCCATTGTGTGCATATACCATAACTTCTGTATCCAATCATCTATCGAAGGACACTTTGGTTGTTTCCATGTCATGGCCACCGTAAATTAAGCTGCAATGAACATTAAAGTCGATATATCATTATGGATAAATGTTTTCGTATTTTTGGGGTAGATACCCAAGAGAGGGATTGTGGAGTCATATGGTATTTCTATTTTTAATTTTTGAGGAATCTTCACACTGCCTTCCATAGCGGCTGCACCAATCTGCATTCCTACCAACAGTGTGTGAGGGTTCCTTTTTCTCCACAGCCTCTCCAACACTTGCTATTATTTGTCTTGTTGATGATAGCCATTCTAACTGGTGTGAGGTGATATCTCATTGTGGTTTTTATTTGCATTTCTCTAATGATTAATGATGTTGAGCATTTTTTCATATGTCTATTGGCCATCTGTATGTCCTCTTTGGAGAAATGTCTATTCAGGTTCTCTGCCCATTTTTTAATTGGATTGTTTGGGTTTTTTTGTGGTTGAGTTGTAATGAGTTCCTTATATATTTTGGATATTAGCCCCTTATCAGAGGCATTGTCAAATATATATAGTTTAGCTTTGACCTCCCTTGCCTTTGAAGTCAAATTCATAAAATGCTCTTTGAATCCAAGGTTCATAAATTTAGTACCTATGCTTTCTTCTATGCAGTTAATTGTTTCAGGTCTTGATCCATTTTGAGTTAATTTTGATATATGGTGACAGATAATGGTCTAGTTTCATTCTTTTGCATGTGGCATTCCAATACTTTCAGTATCATTTATTGAAGAAGCTGTCTTTTCTCCATTGTATGTTTTTTACTTCTTTGCCAATATCAGTCCATATGTATGTGGGTTTATTTCTGGGTTCTCAATTTTATTCCACTGGTCTGTGTGTCTGTTTTTCTGCCAATACCATATGGTTTTGATTATTGTTGCTCTGAGTACAAGCTGAAGTCAGGGAGTGTGATACCTCCAGTATTGTTCTTTTCTCTTACGATTGCTTTGGCGATTTGGGATCTTTTGTGGTTCCATACAAATCTGATGATTTTTTTGTTCTATTTCTTTAAATATGCCATCGGGATTTTGATGGGGATTGCATTTAATCTGTATATTGCTTTGGGTAATATGGCCATTTTAACTATGTTTATTCTCTCAATACATGAACATGGAATGTCTTTCCATTTCTTTATGTCTTCTTCAATTTTTAAAAAAATGACTTATAGTTTTCAGTGTATATGTCTTTCACATCCTTGGTGAGCATATTCCTAGGTATTTTATTCTTTTTGTTGCAGTTGCAAAAGGAATTGTCTTTTTCATTTCCTTTTTTGAGGTTTCATTGTTAGTATATAGGAATGCAATGGATTTTGGTACATTGATTTTATAGCTGGCAACTTTGCTGGATTCATTTATGGTTTCTAATAGCTTTTTGGTGGAGTCTTTAGGGTTTTCTATATATAGCATCATGTCATCTGCAAAAAGTGACAATTTAACTTCTTCATTCCTGACTAGGTTGCCTTTTATTCCTTTCTCTTGCCTGATTGCCCTGGCTAGGTCTTCCAAAACTATGTTGAAAAGCAGCGGTGATGGGGAAGATCCCTTTCTTGTTCCTCAATGTAGAGTGAAGGGCTTCAGTTTTTCACTGTTAATTATGTTAGCTGAGGGTTTGTATATATGGCCTTTATTATGTTAAGGTGTTTTCCTTCTATACCCATTTTATTAAGTGTTTTAATTATAAATGGATGTTGTATATTGTCAAATGCTTTTTCTGCATCTATTGCTATAATCATATGAATTTTGTCCTTTATTTTGTTTATGTGGTGTATCACATTGATCGATTTGTGTATGTTGAACCATCCTTGGGCCTCTGGGTCAAACCCCACTTGGTCTTGATGTATTGTATAATCTTTTTAATGCATTGTTGCATTTGAATTGCTACAATTTTGTTTAGGATTTTTTTCATCTGTATTCATTAGAGATGTAATTTTCTTTTTTGTGCTATTCTTACCAGGTTTTGGTAGCAGGTTAATGTTGGCCTCATAAAATGAGTTAGGGAATGTTGTTTCTTCTTTAATTTTTTTGGAAGAATTTGAGTAGGAGAGGTATTAGATCTTCTTTAAATGTTTGGTAGAATTTACTAGTGACGCCATCTTGTCCCGGACTTTTGCTTTTGGGAAGGTTTCAGATTACTGATTCAATTTCCTTACTGTTGATCTGTCTATTTAAAGTTTTCAGATCTTCATAATTCAGCCTAGGAAGGCTATATGTTTCTAAGACCATGTTTATTTCTTCTAGGTTACTTAATTTGGTGGCATATAGTCCTTCATAGCATTCTTGGATGATCCTCTGTATTTCTGTGGCATCTGTGGTACTTCCCCTCTTTCGTTTTTGATTTTGTTTATTTGTGTCTTTTCTCTTTTGATCTTAGTGAGTCTTGCAAGAGTTTGTCAATTTTATTAATCTTTTCAAATAACCAGCTCTTTGTTGCATTAATTTTTTCTATTGTCTTTCTATTCTCAAGTTAATTGAGTTGTGCTCTGATTTTTATTATTTTTTTCCCTCTGACTACTTTGGGTTTCATTTGTTCTTCTTTTTCTAGTTCTTTCAGGTGTAACATGAGGTTATTTATCTGGGATTTTTCTTATTTCTTCAGATAGACCTGTAATAATATAAATTTCCATCTTAAAACTGCGTTTGGTGCATCCCAAAAATTTTGGTAGGATGTATTTTCATTCTCATTTGTTTCTATGTATCTTTTGATCTCCCCTCTTATTTCTCCTTTGACCAGTCATTCTTGAAAAGTATGTTGTTTAATCTCCACATATTTGTGGTTTTTCCTGCTTTCTTTTTGCAGTTGATATCCAATTTCAAAGCCTTGTTATCAGAAAATATGCTTGGTATTATTTCAGTCTTCTTAAATTTGCTGAGGCTGGTTTTATGTCCCAATATATGGTTTACCCTTGAGAATGTTCCATGTACATTGGAAAAGAATGTATAGACTGATGATCTATAATGAACTGCTGTATAAATGTCAATGATGTCCATTTCATCTTATGTGTCATTTAGGGCTGATATTTCCCTATTTACTTTCTGTTTGGATGATCTATCCATAGCCATAAATGATGCATTTAGGTGCCCTACTGTAATTGTGTTTTGGTCAATTTCTCCCTTTAGTTCTGTTAGTAGTTGCTTTGTATATTTCAGTGCTCCCTGTTTGGGGGCATAAATGTTGATGACTATTATGTCTTCTTGTTGTATAGTCCCCTTTCTCATTATGAAATGTCCATCTTTGTCTCTTGTTACGTTTTTTATCCTGAAATCTGTTTCATTTGATATTAGTATAGCTACACCTGCTTTTCTCTGAATACCATTTGCTTGGCGTGTCAATTTCCACGCTTTCACTTTGAGTCTATATTTGTCTTTCTGGCTGATATGTGTTTCGTAGAGGCAGCATTATGGTTGGGTTTAGTTTTTTTTATCCAATCTATGCCATGCGTTTTTATTGTTGAGTTCAGTCAATTTACATTTAGGGTTATTGTTGATATATGGGGATTTCCTATCATTCTATCTTTGGTTTTCTGGTAAGACTGTGTCTCTGTTGTTTCTTTGCCTTTTTGTTGCTGTCTATTATTTCAGTGTGGCAGTGTTCTGTGGTTTTTCCCTCTGTTTCTTCTTTTTTTATGTTATATATTTAAGTTCTGGATTTTTGTATGTGTGTGGTTACCATTACGTTTATGTAAAAGAAAGTTTCATATTTAGAGTATTCCATTCTCTTCAGCATGGTTCCTTCCTCAATTCCCTTTTGCCGGTTCAGACCTTAACTCCCTCCCCTTTTATGTTTTTGTTGTCACAAATTATACCTATTTATGCTGTGAGTTGATTTCTAACTGTAGTAGCGAGTTTTCTTTTCCTCTTAAAAAAAATTTTTTTTTCTTCTTTACCCTGTATGTTGTGCTTATGTGTATAGTGTCCTATTTGGTGTAGGAGTTTCCATTTCCTGCTTCTGTCTGTCTGTTTGTAATACTCCTCATGGTTTGTATTCTTTTGCTTCTTGGTTTCAGGTCAAATAGCCTCCTTCAGTGTTTCTTGTAGTGCAGATCGTATATTAGAAAATTCCCTCAGCTTCTGTATGCCTGGAAAGGTCTTTATTCCTCCTTCATATCTAAAGGATATCTTTGCAGGATTATTCTTGGCTCATAATTTCTCTCTTTCAATAGTTTGAATATTTGATTCCACCCCCTCCTGGCTTGTAGAATTTCTGCTGAAAGATCTGATGATAATTTAATGGGCTTCTTGCTGTAGGTTACTGTCTTCTTTTCCCTGGGTGCCTTGAGGATTCTTTCTTGTCGTTACTTCTTGACAACTTCAATACAATATGCCTTGGAGAAGGCCTGTTGGGTTTGAGGTAATTAGGTGTTCTATTTGTTTCTTGGATTCAAGGATCCAGTTCTTTCCCCAAGTTTGGGTAGTTCTCATCGACTACTTGTTTGAACATATCCTCTGTTCCCTTCTCCCTTTCTTCTGCCTCTGGTATGCCCATTATTCTTATGTTGCTCTTTTGGATAGAATCAGAAAGTTCTTGTAGAGTTCCTTCATTTCTTTTAACTCTCAAGACTCTCTCTTCTTCCATCTGTGTCATTTCCCGATTTCTATCTTCAATATCGCTGATTCTTACTACATATGGTCAACTCTATTACCTAAGCTGGCTATTTCATTCTTCATTTCTTTTATTGAGTTCTTAACCTCCAGAATTTCTATTTGGTTCTTCTTTAAAATTTCAGTCTCTTTGGTAAAATGTTCATTTTGTTCTTTGATTGTGCTTTTCAGTTCATTGAACTGCCTGTCTATGTTTTCTTGCAACTCGTTGAGTTTTTTCAGAACTGCTATCTTGAATTCTCTGTCACATATTTCCATGTCTTTGAGTTCATTTTCTGGAGACTTTCCATTTTCTTTTTGAGCTGCCTTGTTACCTGGATTATTCATGGCAATTAATGAATTATTATTTATCTTCCTAGGTATCTACAGGAGTGGGTTCTGCAACAGGTTGGTAGAAATAGGTTTTTCTTTTGCTTTCCAGTAGATGTTGGTAGAATGCTTTCTTTTCTCTCCTACTGCAGCTTTTATTCTCGCTCATTCTGTAATGTTATATTTTCTCTGCAGTGTTCTGATTTCTCATACAATGGGGAGATTCCCTGGAAGGTGGGCTTCTCCTCTGTGAGCAGATCACCTGGGTCTCAGGGCACCACCTTTGTGGGGGGATGTGGAGAGGCTCTGAAATTCTGAAGCTCTTCCTGCACCAGATTCGGGGCCTGTGTGTTTCAATGGCTGTGTTAACCCCTGCAGGGATCTGCCCTGATAGGTGGGGGCAGGGGCAGGGAGGGTTGTGAGAGGTGGTTCTGAGGAATGGTGGCAACCACCAGCACAGCCAGCCTGGTACCCAAGGCTCTCTCTCCTTTGCCAGAACTAGTTGGGCTGCAAGTCTGTGGCTGCAGGCCACTGTTTTCAGAACTACAAATATTCTGTTCTTTTGCCCTGACACTGCTACTGTTCTGCTTCTAGCACTGGGCAAATGGGAGTGGGGCAAGCTCTTGGAGGGTGGGGAGTGGTCAGCTAGGCTCTGGGCTGATGCCTTCTGTCCTCTGCTTGGCAGTGAGAACTTAAACCACCATTTTCACCCTTATTCCCTCAGTCTTTGCTCTGAGGTTTCTGCTGTGAGCATTGGGTTCATCCATATTATATGCTGATCCCTCGGAATAACTGTGGGCCATAAGGGGCATGCTAGTACTCCGAATTCTTTTCTTTCCTGTGACTGTGGTAGTAGCTCTGGATGCAGAAATCTCAGAGCTCAGAGCTCCCATCTGTGTCCTGCACCTGCACAGCCTGCTTCTCCCTTCCTTTGCCACCCCCAGCCCAATTTGCCCACCTTTAGATTATTTCAGTTGCACATCTCTTAGTCTTGCCTGTCTGCTGCACAGGGAGTCCTTTGTGGAATTATAGTTCTTCAATTTATTGTAAATTTCAGGGGAGATTTCAAGAGGCTCACCTCACGCCACCATTTCTATGACATCATCCCCCAGAAGTTTTTGTGTGTGACATTCCTTGGGAACTAAGGTTTGTTATAGGGATTAGTGGGGAGAGAGAAGTGGAAAGCTTTACCTTTTGATCTTCTTTTTATACAGACTTTTATATCACCAATGTCATCATCATCATCACTTGCCACACTCTGCTCAGATCGGAGAAGTAGATGTTGCTCCCCTGGAGTGTCACTTTTATATAGCAAATGCAGTTTCCTAGTTTAGGCTGAACCAGCATCTTAAAAGAATTTGAGTGACTGTCATCTCACCCTCTTCACCCACTTCATGGACCTTAATTATTCTGACCTGAAAATAGTAACAAATTTGGAACTCTTCTGAGGACTGTTAAGGCCCCTGAAGGTTCTCAAGAACTTCAGAAACTAAAAATTGAAACATTGCTCAATACCACTGGTAGCTGCTTCTCTAATCTTCTCACTGCCCTCACAACTGCCACAGTGCCTAGTAAATGCCTTATGGAAGTCTTGAATCCTGCGCGTTGTGGCCAAAGACAGCCAGATTTTTTTTTAATCCATTTTTTCCTAAATAGATTTGAGTTCAAGAAGGCAAAACATTTAAATGTTTTGAAGATGTTTTCCATTTCTCCTCTGTGTCTACCACCTATGAATGTGAAAGTCTTAATAATAACTTTCTTGGTCACTTCTGGGTTAGTTTGTTAATTTTAATGTTGCTATATAAAGATTAAGTCAGGGATAGCATTCTGATTTAGGTACACATCAAGATTATGTTTGACATTACTCACTGATATTTAAATTTCTTGCATTTTTTAAGTGCAAAAAATAATTTAAAGTGCAAGTATAATAATTTAAAGTGCAAAATAATTTGTGAAAAGGAAAAGAAAACTAGCTATTTTATTTCACTTCTTCATACAATCTTCTCTTTCCTTAGTTTCTGATTTTCTGAAATCTGTCTCCATACAAAAGACTGGGCTTTAATTATAAAAGAACATGGGCCAGATAGGACTTCTCAGCAGGTTATCTACTCCTCTGAGTAGTAGTAGTGTTTTGTTATGCTTTTCTTCTGTTTTTATATATTTTTAGATTTTTAGCACAAATGTATGTGTATTTGTTGTTGTTGAGGGAGAGAGAGAGAGAAGATCCTTTGAGAAACAAGGATTCCTTTCATGTAGGCCCACCCAGGAGACCTGAATGGGACACTAGTGAGCAGGCTGACTTCCAGAGGTCTGTGTTCATGTCACAGTAGCTCTATGGGCAGCCAGTCCCACCTAGTGTTTTGGATGGGTGAAGAAAGGTCTAGAGAGCTTTTGAGAAAACAAAATACAGAAGAACTAGGTGATGTAGTCAAGGAAGCAGGGACAAAGTAAGAGGTGAGGTAGTATGAGTATGACTCCAGACATAATACAGGACTGGGAAAACACCACAGGAAACCCAGTTGCTGCAGAATATTTTTTTTGTTTGAGAGAGCAATAAGAATGAGTTTAAAGTTGGGGAGACTCAGGGTGAGGAGAAAACTCATAGTTCAGAATAAAGAGACATCCCTGTCCAGGTACCATGACCTGAATGCACTAAGGGATGAGCACCAAGGAAGGTTCTGGCAGGGTCCAACCTAGAGGGGCTTTGGAATTCACCATCATGGAGATGCCCCTCCTTTTATATGAGGTGAGGTTTCTGCTCTCACTCTGCCTTAAAAGATCCTATAAGAACGTCACTGAAATGGCGGCCTGACGAGTTTCTCTTGAAATCTCACCTGGAACTTACAACAAATTGAACAGCTATAATTCCATAGAGGACTCCATGTGTGGTGTATAAGCAAGACTGAAAGGTGTGCAGTTGGAATCATATAAACGTGGGCACATTGGGTGAGCAGGGGAGAAGGGGAGAGGGAAGTGCAGGGACACAGGCCGCAGCAGGTCACAGGCTGCAAGACTCAGACCAGTGCTCAGAGCTCCCTGCAATCCAGAGCTACAGAAGTCATGGGAGAGCTCAGAATTCGGACTGCTAGCGCTTCCTTTATGGCCCACAGTCACACCTGAGGAATCAGCATATGACACGGCTGAACCCAATGCTCCCGGCAGAGACCTCAGAGCAAAGACTGAGGAAAGAAGGGTTAGAATGGTGGTTTAAGCCCTTGCTGCCAAGCAGAGAACAGAAGACATAGGCACAGAGCCTGGCCAAACCCACCCCACCCTCCCAGAGCTTGTCCTACCCCCATCCTCCCAGTGCTAAAAGCAGAATAGTAGCAGTGTCAGATCAAAAGAAAAGAATACTTACACCTCTGAGTACTGCAGCCCCATAGCCACACTCACAGCACAACTAATGCTGGCAAAAGGGAAGGAACTGTAGGGGCAAGGTAACTGTGCAAGTCAGAGCCACCTCTCACAACCCACCCTTCCCCCACCCACACCTATCTGGGTAGATCCCTGCAGGGACAAACAGAGCCACTGAAAGACAGGCTCTGAATCTGGTTGCAGGAAGAGCTTTGGGACTCAGAATCATTCTGCATTCCACCCACAGAGGCAGTGTCCTGAGACTCAGAATACCTGCTCCCAGAGAACAGGTCCACCCTCAAGGGACTACCCTCCCCTTCAATTGTGTGAGAAACCAGAACAGTGTAAGAGAAAATATAATATTACAGCATGAGATAGAATAAAAGGCTATAGCAGGAGGGAAAATAAAACATTCCACCAACTTCTACTGGAAAACAAAAGAAAGACCTCTTCTTATCAATCTGTTGCACAACCACTCCTGTAGATGCCTAGGAAGAGAAATAATAATTCATTAATTGCCATGAATAATCCAGGTAACAAGGCAGCTCAAAGAGAAAATGAAAAGTCTCCAGAAAATGAACTCAAAGACGTGGAAATATGTGACAGAGAATTCAAGATTGCAGTTCTGAAAAAACTCAACGAGCTGCAAGAAAACATAGACAGGCAGTTCAATGAACTGAGAAGCACAATCAAAGAACAAAATGAACATTTTACCAAAGAGACTGAAATTTTAAAGAAGAACCAAATAGAAATTCTGGAGGTTAAGAACTCAATAAAAGAAATGAAGAATGAAATAGCCAGCTTAGGTAATAGAGTTGACCATATGTAGTAAGAATCAGTGATATTGAAGATAGAAATCTGGAAATGACAGAGATGGAAGAAGAGAGAGACTTGAGAGTTAAAAGAACTGAAAGAACTCTACAAGAACTTTCTGACTCCATCAGACAGGGCAATATAAGAATAATGGGCATACCAGAAAATATCAATAATATTATGCAGGCCTACCTTGGAGATACTACTGATGTGGTTGCAGATGACCTCAATAAAGGAAATATGGCAATAAAGGAAGTCACACAATTTTCTTGGTTTCCCAGTAAACATATAAAAATATGTTTACACTATACTATAGTGTATTAAGTGTGCAATAGCATATGAATTTTTAAAAGTACATACTTTAATTTAAAAATACTTCATTGCTAAAAAATGCTAACCATCATCCGAGCCTTCAATGAGTAGTAATTTTTTTGCTGGTGGAGGGTCTTACCTTCAATTTGTAAAAAAAGGCAATATCTACAAAGCACAATAAAATGAAGTGCAATAAAACAAGGTATGTCTGTATGAGATATGATCAGCATGATTATCAAATTAGACTTCATAAACATATAGTATAAAACATCCAACACTGCAGAATTCCAATTGTTTTAAAATACACATGGAACATTTACAAAAATTGACCATATATTGGGCTATAAACTAAGTATCTATAAATTCCAAATGACTGATATAATACTACAGAACATATAATCTGACCATCAAACAATTAAACCATCATTCAACTAAAAAAATAACTAGAATGTTTCTATATGCTTGGAAACCAATCACTATACTACTAAATAACCCATGTTTTAAAGACATCAGAATGGAAAATACAAAATAACTTTCCCTCAGAAATAAAAGGTTTATACTTTAAAAATATATTTCACATCAGTTGGTCCACCCAACTAATACTTTTTTATTTTCATCATTTTTGCCTCATCGAGCAGAGGCCTCCAAAGGTAATAATATCTTTTCAACTTGTCTTCAATTTCCATCAGATAATGTTGCTTTCTTCCTCTCCCATGTTTGTTTCTCCTCCACTACCTGCTTCTATACTCTAGAAACTACTTTGAGCTAAATGAAAAAACTATGACAGTGAAAGTTAGGGGCTGCATACATACAAGCAATGTGTCTATCCCTGCCCTTGTGACTTGGATGAGGCAATCTCTCCAATTTACCGAGCATATGCTTCTCATATATACAGTTGTGGTCTGGAAAATAAGACCTATAAGACACATTAAAGTTTAAAATTTATAAAATTTTATGATTCTTACTCTTGTTTTCCAACCATCTAAGGGTACTAATTGATCAAATCCATTTCAAAGGTGATAAGAATCTCTCAAAAGCTGAGAAAATAAACTAAGAATGTCAGCCTTAGAAGACTTTGGTGATTTTCTGATCCAACAGCTGATTTTTGAAAATGGGTAAAATGAGACCTGTAGACATATTTTCCCAACATCCCACAGTTCTACTGAGTTATTGGTGATGGCTTGCAGTATGTGTTCATGACATGGGACATATTTATTCTTTCTCTGGGAGCAGCAAATTCCTGAGTCATAGGCTGAAAAATTTCCAGGTGGGAGGGCATCTGGTTTTGAATGGTGTGGGTAACTCAAATTCCTGTGTGCATGGACATAGAGCTCTCTCTCCCACACCCTCCCCCAGCCCATTAAAGCAAAAGTAATAGACATGAACACTGCCTACGGGAGTACACATCTTTCCTCTCACTGCCTTCTCACCACAACCTCCAAGAACAAGAATCTTCCTGGAAAAGGTTGGGGGAGGAAAAGTTAGCATTAGTAACAGACCTTTCATAAAGTCTGTGTGTCAGGGCCATCCAGCTACCTCAGTGAAGGCTCAGGGCCACAGTCAGCCTAGACCAGAGGTGAGCCCCAAACCTGATTATGTTTGGGGAGGAAGGTCAAAAGTTTAAGAACACACAAGAATGAAAATTGAATAAAAAGGAACAGTGGTCTCCATTGAACTTTCCTCCATTAACAAACATATATATTATGGGGAATTGATCTTAGAGTAGAGAGACAAGTGGTTTTGAAATAAAAACTCAAGTTTATGGTCTAGGTCTACATGATTATGAGCCTTTTCCCAAGTCACTTATCTTTTCTAAACCTCACTTTTCCGTTGCAAATTAGAGCAAATAATACTTGCCTTACCTATGTAACTGGCTGATTGTGAAGGCTAAATGAAATCATTGACATGAAGGAGATCTGTGAACTATAAATTCTATATAAACATAAGTAATGTTACTTTAAATGGCAGACTTAGGAATAGATCCTATGCTTCACACTTGCAACCCAAAGTAAGGAAAATTCTGGAGAACTATGTGGACCCTGAGAAAGAAGATGCCTACCAAGAAGGGCTCTGGGTGGCTAACTGGGCTCATATATAAAAGCAGAGCCTAGCAGCCATTTCTACACAGGGGCCTCTCATGCAAAATTAATTTCAGGGAGAAGCCTGCACTTAACTACCTGACTCTGACACTGAACTGCCTGCCTGCCCAGTGTTCCTGCCATCTGAGTCAGCCCTTATAAAAGGGTTCCTGGAATTCTATTGGGTTGTCAAGAAAGTCATGATGCATTTTTGCAATGAAAAACATAGAAAAAATACATCATGACTTTCCCAACAACCCAATATTTCAACCAATAGGACTGAGGCTTTCCCCACCCAATCAGAGCTGCACAGCTATATCCTGATCAGCATTTTCATTGACCAATCAGATAGGCTCCACTCTGACCAATCAGGACCTTTTGGACCAAGCAAACTGTGAGGATTTTGGAGTCTTTTTTTTTTTTTTAGATTTTTATTGGGGAATTGGGGGAAGGGGAACAGACAAGTTGCTGTCGTTTTTTTTGTTCTTCAGTCTAGTTGTGGAGGACGTTGCTTCACTGGCCCAAGTTGGCACCATCACGCTCTTCCCGGGCGAGGCAGATTAGTCGCCGGCTTCTGGACTGCCGCTCACAGTGGCTTGAGGGCCACTCACGCTGGCTGCTGGCTACACATGGTAGCCCATGGCAACCCACTGCAGCAGGGGCTGCAGCCTAGCCATCGCCGGCGACTCATGGCAGCCCAGCTCCAGGTTGAGCTGTTGTTCAGCATCTTAGCTGTAGAGGGCAGCGTCACTGGCCCTCATATGTGGGATCTGAACTAGGGCCCTCTGGCATCCCAAGCCAGCTCTTAACCAACGCGTCACTTGGCCGGCCCTTAGAGTCTTTATTAGCATGAAGATGGACCAATCAGGGACCTGAGGTGGGGACTTCTATCTTTATAAGTCAGTTCCCTTCTGGCTCAGAGAGCACACTTTCCTTTTCCACTGGAAACTAAAGACTGAGTTTCCCCAGCAGGAGCTGAAACACCAAAGCTGTCTCACAGGACCAGAGTGGAGCAGAAAGGAGCAGAGCAGGTCCATCTCACCCCAGGGCTGCCTCACAGCTGTGCTGTCTCATAATTGATCTATAACATTATTGAGCTGTTCCACAGCACTGCTGTATCACAGTTGAGCTGTTTGCACTAAATAAAATTTCCTTCTTCCAAGCACCCCAAATTGGGAATTCCTGTTGACATTGAATTGGCATCAAAGGCCACCTTGATGGGGATTCTAGTTGACAATGGAGAATATCTAATTCAGGGAAAATATTCAAGTAAAACTAAATAGTGGACCAGAACTTGAGTTGAGTGGTTGCAGAGGCTGTGGTTGAAGTGGGGATGAATTGGTGGAAGGCATCTCAGCAAAAGTCTCAGCAAACTTAAACCTGTTTCCTTTATGATCAAAGGAACTAAACATAAGAAACCTGGTGTTGATTTTCAGGTAGGATAAAGTCATTAACAGAGGCTAGGACAGGGAATCTGTAAGGCTTTATTTCAGTCTTTAAACTGCCACTCACTAGCTGTGTGACCTTGGGCAACAAAGCTATCCTCATAAGAATTCTGCCTCAAGGAAACATTGGAGTCTGACTGGGAGTGGTTGAGACATGTTAATTTTTGCTACTCTGTCTATTTAAGATTCTGGATTTGATGTGATAATAAATTGATTAGCCTTACTGCCTCTTTGTCAGTGGAGGAATATCACCAGAAAGGTATTTAGCAGTTTCAGTGCAAGCAGGATGAAGGAAAGAGAAGCATTGAAGGGAAAGAGCCTGGAAGAGGAGAGACAAGGGATTATTTCATCATTCTAGAAAGAAAATGACAAGAATTTGATATGTGGCTCTGCTGGAAGGTGTGAAGAGGAGGCAGCAGTTACATGATACAAGTCAGGTGGACCGTGACAGGAAGTGCCCCCCCCACCACACGTGGCCCCCTGCTGAACCTGAGCTCCTGAACCTTCTTTTCTCATGGACAGAATTCTTGCCTCCAGGAAAATGAAAACAGTGGGATACAGAGACTTGGGAAGGCAGAGATCTTAGACCAATTGATCTAGCCATTGAGGTAAAGTTTATGGTGAAAATTTCTACTTCAGTGTGATAAGCAGATATAATCTGACTAGGAAAATAAAGAATTTATAACAGCAAGGGAGAAGCAGTATATAATTATACATGACTTTGGGTAAATCAGTTTTTCTTTTTTTTAATTAAAATGTATTGGGGTGAAATGGTTAGTAACATTACATAGGCTTCAAGTGTACAATTCTGTAATACATCATCTATACATCACATTGTGTGTTCATCAGCTAGATTCAGTTCTCCTTTCATCACCATATATTTGACCCACTTTACCCTCATCTACCACCTCCCACCCCTTTACCCTCCGGTACCCACTACAATATTGTCTGTTTCTATGAGTTTTTATTTCTTTATTTGTTTGTCTTTCTCTGTGGGATATAAAACTAAATCAGTTTTTCTATTTGAGCATCAGCTTCTTCATCTGTTGAATTAAAAATGGATGTCTACCTTAGGCCATGTCCTTTGCTAAGAGTTATTATCTTCTTTATTTTTTTAAATTAAGTGAGTTATCTTCTTTATTTTTTAAATTAACCCTATGACATTCATATCATTCTCCCAATATTACATATGATGACCAGAAGCACAGAAGATAGCTTGAGAAAAATAAAGAAATTAAAGTACATTATTTTTTAGGCTTTATATTTTAATTTTCACAGTTTTTGGACTGTGATAGTGTTACTGGGAAATGATGTTAAACCTCCGCTCTTCGTCTTCTTAATGGAATGAATTCAATCAAGAGACAAAATTTTGTGCAGCAATAAGACAGCAAGAAGTTTATTAGTAAAAGAGTACATTCTGAGACATGGAGCGAGCTGACCCAAGAGAGGGAAGCAGCCTCGCCTTACAGTGCATGAAGGCTTTTATTTCTATGGGTAGAATTGCCTCCCCCTCTTTCTTCTTTTATCTCTTCCTCCCCCTGAGGTGCTTAGTCTTCTGGTGTTTAGCAATGCATTTATTTGATTTAGGGGCATGTGTAAAGACATCCCCTTGGTTTTGGGGCATATGTAAACACACCACTTTGGGGTATGTGAAAACCTGGAATCCTGCTGGGATAGTAAGGTATTGATGGCCCAGGAAAAACAGAATGTGTTCCCTAATAAGCAGGATGTCTTCCTCTCTTAACAATGTATTTCTTTGATTTAGAGGGATGTGTAAATACATCCCTTAGTGGTATGTGTAAGCCTGGAATCCTGCTGGGCAGCTGCAAGGGGTCTTGACCCAAGTAAGACCTGCAGCAAAGTGCTTTCTAATTAGCGCTAAATTTCTCTTTCTCCTGATCATTTTGATCTATCTAAGTACACTATCAATAGAGGTGACAAGGGGAGGAGAATCAGCATCTACAGGGAGAAAGGTGTCACAAAGAAGGAAACCTGCACAGCTGCCCTAAAGGGCTTTGGGAACTTTATGGCTGGGTCAGATGTCATTGTTTTGGGTTCCTCATTCTAGATTAAATGTTTCTGACAAGAGATCAGAAATATGGGATAACAAAAAGCTCCTGTTTTCCAAG
Source organism: Hipposideros larvatus (assembly GCA_031876335.1). NCBI lineage: Eukaryota > Metazoa > Chordata > Mammalia > Chiroptera > Hipposideridae > Hipposideros > Hipposideros larvatus. The sequence goes on along the minus strand of CM063088.1, from coordinate 129,026,444 downwards.
ACAGCTCATGAATGCCAGACTCCACCAGAGCAAGAATTAAACCCCACTGAAACTCGGTTTTAAGGAGGTGGAGGCAGCTTCTTGTGTGAACTTGGAAAAGGCAGAGCTGGTGGAGGAGGCTGGTTGGAAAAGCACATAGAGCTAGAGAGGAGTAATTTATTTCAATAAACACAAGAGTTAGTAAACCTGAGCTGGCAGTGCAAATCCTATGGAAGTAGGGTGAGGAGCATAGGAAAGTAGTAAAACGAAACAAACCCAATCTTTTCAACTAATACAAATATTTTTTTCAACATCTCTTTGTTAATTATCTCATTAGAGCCCAGTTAGTTACTGAACTCATCCCTTTCTTGTAATTCCTGACAGGGGAAAGGAGAAAATTCTGAGATGCTCTAAATTAAATTACAGCAAGCCAGAGAGTAGAAGGAACAAATAAGAGAAATTAATCAGTTAAGAACTGCAGGCCAAAGCCAACAAGACTGCTTACATTCCTAAATGTATGTTGGAACTTTAAATTAACTTCCAGCTGGCTATTTTCTTGATTATATAAAGAAAATAACCAGGCATCACTGACTCCCAGGAGTCTTTGTTGTTTACACATGAATTTTCTGGACTCTTGCCCACCACCAATTCAAAGGATCACACATTTCTTCCTTATGAACTTCACTTCTATCCCAAAACTATCCCTGCTTCATCTTCTCCCACCTCCTTTATCTATAGCTAATGTTTCAAAACAACTTACATCTATCTTGCCTCTACTTGATGTATTAAAAAAAGCCCACCAACTCCAGGTTAGGTGCCTTCTCCACCTAACTCTGCTGCTGGTGGTTTAGATTTCATGTCCCGGGACCTGATCCTTTCCTGGCTAGGATATGGCTCAATCAACCCTTTCAAAAAAGCTTCCAGCCATGGAAGTCATTTTGTTTAATATTCCAAAGAATTAGGAACAGCCAACCTACACCAATATTCATCCTTGTTTTAGTTATTTTGCCTTCTAAATCATCAGGCAACAGTTTTATCAGAGGTTTTGATGTAACATAACAAAAGTTGCCAACTTTCCAGTCTGTAATAACTTGTTTCCTTGGCACTCTTCCTCTCTGAGGGGCAGGAAAATGAGAGTGGACTGGGGACAAAAAGTTAAAAATTAATATAATAAGAGAATTGTTACACAGCCTAATGATGATAAAGTGCCATAAATTTAAGAGTTTGATTAACTCAACCCTTTGAGTCTGAGGTCCAAATGGGGGGAAAAATGAGTAATTTTAAACATCAAGGAACTAATAGACACTTCTGGTCAAGATGGCAAAATAAGTAAATGCTGTGCTGTCCACCTCACAACCACATCAAAATTACAACTAAACTACAGAACAACCATCATTGAGAACCACCTGGAAACTAGAGGAACAGAAGTCCTAACCAAAGATATATGGAAGAAACCATGTCAAGACTGGTGAAAGGGGCAAAGATACAGAATGGGCTGGTCCCCCACTCACATGTGGTGGTTAAGAAATGAGACAGCATTAAATATATGGTGATAGAAAGAGAACTGACTCTGGGTGGTAAACACACAATGTGATATGTAAATGATGTATTACAGAATTGTACACCTAAAATCTACATAACTTTGCTAACAATTGTCACCCCAATAAACTTTAATTTAAAAATAAAGATAAACCTTCCTTAGAGAGGTCCCATTTTCAAAAAAAAAAAGAAACAAACAAACAAAGAGAGAGAGAAAGAAAGAAAGAAAAAGAAAGAAAGCTAGCTAATCAACTGTGAACTACAAAATGTTAGTCCATTTTTTTCCATGTATAATAACTTGGTCAATATTTTAATGGTAAATGGACTTTCAGAACTTGGTTCTCCCTACATAAATACTAAGGATTTTGAAACCATTTTAATTTAAGTCTTAAATGAGATGGCTCATTGCCCTACTTTAATAATGGAAAGTTACTTTAGTATCTAATACAAAATGCTTTAATAGCTAATAAAAAGAATCCTACGGTCCGGCCGAATGGCGCATTGGTTAAGAGCTGGCTTGGGATGCCAGAGGGCCCCGGTTCGGATCCCACATATGAGGGCCAGTGACACTGCCCTCTACAGCTAAGATGCTGAACAACAGCTCAACTTGGAGCTGGGCTGCCATGAGTTGCCGGCGATGGCGTAGACTGCAGTGGGTTGCCATGGGCTACCGTGAGTGGCCAGCAGCCAGCGTGAGCAGCCAGCAGCCGCAGTGAGTGGCCGTCCAGAGGCCAGCGACTGATCTGCCTCACCCGGGAAGAGCGCAATGATGGTGCCAACTTGGGACAGTGAAGCAACGTCCTCCACAACTAGACTGAAGAACAAAACGACAGCAACTTGTCTGTTCCCCTTCCCCCAATTCCCCAGCACTGTTCCCACCCCCAAATTCCCCAATAAAAATCTTAAAAAAAAAAATTTGTACATTCCTCTGGAGTGGTATCTATGCCATTATCGTCCAACAACAATAACAACAACAACAAAAAAGAATCCTACAACAGGTATACATCTTTTACACATTCATTTGTTTGTTTTCAATTGTTATTTATGTGTCTAACTATTTGTATCTTTGGAATATTATGAGTTTTTTGAGAATAGAGCTTATTCAGATCTTTATCTTCAGTAATTAAGACAGCGACCATACATAGGAAACATTTGATAAATGTTTACATATCATATTTTTTAGATGCTTGACACAAAAGGACTAGACTGCTTTAAAGTTTATTTTATAAATATAAAAAAAGAAAAAGAAAAAGAAAGAAATGAGAGGGGTATCCCAGTTTTAGAGGGCCTTCCATAAGGAGCAAGGGGTCCCAACCCCACACTGGGCTCCCTAACCCAGGGCTCCAGTGCCAGGAAGAGTAGTCCCCATAATTTCTGGCTTTGAAAATAAGCAGCAATTGTGGCTGAGTGAGACTAAGGGCTGTTAGAGTCCTAGGCATTCCTATTAAAGGCCCCACGCAAAGATTTACTCATGGACTCATGAACTCCAGTGCTGGGACAGCAGCTTGAAAAGCACCAGGGACATATGGAGAGGAACGGAATTTTCTAGCTTCAGGAACGGAAGGATTGGCAGGGTAGCTTTCTTTCAGACAGAAGTGCTGGGAGATGCCATTGTTTCCTTGTTGCTCTCTCCCCGACACGGCCTGCAGATGCAGGTGGGCACCAAGTCTGAAGTCTCCATGAACCTGGCTAATGCCCCACCCTGATGATTCCCTGAGATTCTGCTCCACTCAATTTGCCACCTCACCCAAGCTGCTTCCAGATTTTCCACACAAATGGCCAGTCTTGGCTCTTACTGCAGACTTTGCTAAAATCTCTCACAGGTTCACACACTCCAAACAAGCAGTAAGTAACTGGCCTCAGTGTGTCCCGCACCACTTGCTAGGCAGCCCCAAGACTGGCAATAGTGGCAACCATCTACATATCACTTTGTATCTCATAGCAGGTAGCCCCAGGCTGCGGACAGGCAGTGCCCGACTTTGGCCTACACCAGAGCCCCTCCCAAGAGGCCTCAGAACTAACACACCTGGTGATCGACTTCAGACCACATCAGAGCACCACCCAAAAAACTCCACAAGCGACACACTCAAAGGTCAGACTAGCCAGGCAACAGAACCCTGCTAAAGCAAATCCTATGCCATGAGGTCAGCCTCTACAAAACAGCTCCTCTGCTGTATTCATGACCATTTCACAGTCAATCAGCCTGAGGAACAGTCCCTTCTATTGACATGCGAGTAGTAATCAAGGCTCAAGTACAATAAGAGGGCACACAAAACCCACACAAGGGACACACAAGGAGCACCCAACTCAGGTGACCAGAGAAACTGTGCCACTGGGCCCCACAGGACACCTACTACATAAGGCCACTCTACCAAGACTGAAAGGCACAGCAGATCTACCTAATACATAGAAACAAACATGGCAAGAAAAATGAGGAGACAAAGAAACATGTCTCAAATGAAAGAACAGACTAAAACTCCAGAAAAAGAACTAGACAAAATGGAGACAATCAATCTACCAAATGCAGAGTTCCAAACACTGGTTATAAGGATGTTCAATGAAATTAGGGTAAGAGTATACAAATTCAGTGAAAACTTTAACAAAGAACTAGGAAACATAAAAATGGAGATATAACACATAAAAAAATAACCAGTCAGAAATGAAGAATTGGGCCGGCCGAGTGGCTCAGTTGGCTAAGAGTTAGCTTAAGAGCGCAATCTCTGAGCAGTAAGGACACCGGTTTGATTCCCACATGGGCCAGTGATGCTGCACCTGAGCTAAGCTGCCGTTGAGTTGCCAACAAGTGGCAGGATGGCTCAGCTGCTGAGAGCACGTGCTCCTAACAACAAGACTACTTGTTCGATGGTGGGCTATGCCCGCCTGCAACTAAGACTAAACTTGGTACCTTGAGCTGAGTTGCCACCGGGATGGCTCAGTGGATAGAGCATGCTCTCTTAACAACAAGGCTGCTGGTTTGACTCCCACATGGGATGGTGGCTATGCCCACCCACAACTAAGATAGTAACACAGAACCTTGAGCTTAGAGGCCATGAGCTGCTGATGGGCAGCCAGATGGCCACTGTCACTCTCTACAAATAAGATTGAAGAACAACAACTTGGCTGGTCCTCCCCCCTAATTCCCCAACACTGTTCCTCTCCTCCAATTCCCCAATTAAAATAAAATAAAGAAATGAAGAATACAATAACTGAAATGAAGAATACATTAGAGGGAATCAACAAAGGATTAGATGAAGCAGAGGACTGAATCAGTGATTTGAAAAACAAGGTAGTAGAAACCACCCAATCAGAACAGCAAAAAGAAAAAAATTTTTCAAAAAAAAATGGGGATAATTTAAGGGGCTTCTGGGACAACATTGAGCATGGCAACGTTCACCCCATAAGGGTACCAGAAGCAGAAGAGAGAAAGCAAGGAATTGAAAACCTATTTGAAGAAATAATGACAGAAAACCTCCTTAACCTGGTGAAAGAGCTAGACATACATGTCCAAGAAATGCAGAAAGTCCCAAACAAGATAAACCCAAAAAGGTCAACAACAAAACACATCATAATTAAAATCCAAAGGATAAAGACAAAGATAGAATCTTTAAAAATCAATAGAAAAATCAGTTAGTTATGTACAAGGGACTTGTACATAAGACAATCACTTGATTTCTCGACAGAAACTTTGCAGACCAGAAAGGATTAGCACAGAATATTCAAAGTGATGAAAATCAAGAACATACAATCAAGATTACTCTACCCAGCAAAGCTATCATTTAGAATCAAAGGATAAAGAGCTTTGCAGACAAGAAAAATCTAAAGGAGTTCATCATCACCAAACCAGCATTACAAGAAAAGTTAAAAGGACTTTTGAAGAAGAAGAAGAAGAAGAAGAAGAAGAAGAAGGAGAAGGAGAAGGAGAAGGAGAAGGAGAAGGAGAAGGAGAAGGAGAAGGAGAAGGAGAAGGAGAAGGAGAAGGAGAAGGAGAAGGAGAAGGAGAAGGAGAAGGAGAAGGAGAAGGAGAAGGAGGAGGAGGAGGAGGAGGAGAAGAAGAAGAAGAAGAAGAAGAAGAAGAAGAAGAAGAAGAAGAAGAAGAAGAAGAAGAAGAAGAAGAAGAAGAAGAAGAAGAAGAAGAAGAAAGAAGAAGAAGGAGGAGGAGGAGGAGGAGGAGGAGGAGGAGGAGGAGGAGGAGAAGGAGAAGGAGAAGGATAAAAAATATGAATAATAAAATGGCAATTAGTATATACCTATCAACAATTACTTTAAATGTAAGTGGATTAAATGTTCCAATCAAAAGACATAACATAACTGAATGGATAAGAAAATAAGACCCTTATATATGCTGACTACAAGAGACTACTTCAGATGGGAAGACACACAGAGACTGAAAAAAAAGGGGGTGGAAAAAGATATTTAATGAAAGTGGAAACAACAACAAAGGGCTAGAGTAACAATACTTATATCAGACAAAATAGACTTTAAAACAAAGGCCATAACAAGAGACAAAGAAGGACCTAGCTATTTCACTTCTGGATATTTATCCAAAGAAACCCTAAACACTAATTCAAAAAGACATATGCATTCATGTGTTCATTACAGCATTATTTACAATAGCCAAGATATGGAAACAACCTAAGTGTCCATCGATAGATGAATGAATAAAGATGTGGTACACATATACAATGGAATATTACTCTAAATATTTAGCCATAAAAAAGTGAGTTCTTGCCATTTGTGACAACATAGATGGACATAGAGGGCATTATGCTAAGTGAAATAAGCCACACAGAAAAAAGGCAAATACCATATAATTTCACCTATATGTGGAATCTAAAAACAAACAAACTAATAGATACAGAGAACATTTTGATGGTTATCAGATGGTAGGGTGGTTGGGGGTATGGGTGAAAAAGGGGAAAAGATTAAGAAGTACAAATTGACAGTTATAAAAGCAGTCACAGGGATGTAAAGTACAGCATAGGGAATATAGTCAATAATATTGTAATAACTATGTATGTATGGTGTCAGATTGGTACTAGACTTTATCTGGTGATCCCTTCATAAGTTACATAATTGTCTAATTATTATGCTGCACTCGTACATCTGAAACTAATTAATATTGTATTCTCAACTGTAATTAAAAAGTAAAAAATTGTTTTAAAAAAACAAAAGTGGAGCGAATAGTCTGATGAAGACTATACAAATTTTTCAAGAATGCAAACCATATGAATAATAAACAATATACCTATGGAGCGAGGGGAAGCAGAATGGAGTGTGGGAATCAAAGGTTATGAGTAATAGATAAAGCAAGAAAGGGGCCTTGCAAGGACAAATGATCATGAACTTAGGAGTATGGTTAACTCAAATCTTAGCGCTTGAGGTCTAAAAAAGTAAAACTGTACTGTAGACATGAAAAAGAAGGTCTTTGTAAGACTTGCAGGAGGCTGATGGGGACTAAATATATTAATTATGTTATATAAGAAACCCATACAACTCAACAACAAAAAGACAAACAATCCAATTACAACATGGGCAGAAGACCTGAAGAGAAACTTCTCCCAAGAAGACACATAAACAGCCAACAGATATATGAAAAAATGTTCAACCTCAGTAGCCATTAGGGAAATGAAAATCAAAACCACAATGAGATACCACCTCACATCAGTTAAAATGGCCATCATCAACCAGACAAATAACAAGTGTTGGAGAGGCTGTGGAGAAAAAGGAATCCTCACGCACTGTTCGTGGGAATGCAGATTGGTGCAGCCGCTATGGAATGCAGTGTGGAAGTTCCTCAAAAAATTAAGAATAGAATTACCATATGACCCAGCAATCCCTCTTCTGGGTAACTACCCAGAAAAATCTGAATACATTTATTTGTAAAGATATATGTGCTCCAATATTCATTGCATCTTTATTTATGGTGGCCAAGACATGGGAACAATCAAAGTGTTCTTCAATAGATGATTAGATAAAGAAGATATGGTATATATACACAATAGAATACTACTCTGCCATAAGAAAAGATGAAATACTGCCATTGGCGACCAGATGGATGAATCTTGAGATTATTATGCTAAGCAAAGTAAATCAGACAGAAAAAAATCAAGAACAATATAACTGCACTCATATATGGAATATAAAACTGAAAGCAACAAAGGAACAAGACAAAAAAATAAACAAAAATTCATAGACACAGACAACAGTTTAGTGGTTACCAGTGGGTAGGAGGGGAGGGAGGTGGTAGATGAGGGTAAAGGGGGTCAAATATATGGTGACAGAAGGAGAACTGACTCTGGGTGGTGAGCACACAATGTGATACATAGATGATGTATTATAGAATTGTACACTTGAAACCTATGTAATTTTACTAACCATTGTTACCCCAATAAATTTAATGAAAAATTAAATTAATAAATAAAATAGTAAAAAAAGAAAAAAGAAACCTAGCAATTCCTAGGGCTCCAGGTCAGCATCATTAACACATCTATTCCAAAATTTTAACTGAAATAATCAAGCAATTGTTGGAAACTGCTGCTGGTTGTGAGAATGGTTTCTGGTTGAGAGGCAAAGCCTTTTTTGTATTCTGTCAAGAGATTAGGAACACTTTTAAAAAATACAGTATTCAAAATGGCAGATTATCCTCCAGAAAGTTATCAGCCCTTAGTAGTACCCTCTCCCCACATCTAGTGTAAGAGCCTCATTCACCAGACTGACACCCAGGGTGGGTGCCACCATTTCTTTTAACTTTGGCCAATCTGATAAATGGAAAATGCACCTTTTCTTATTTATACCTTTTTGATCATTGGTGAGAAGAGAACACTGTGTCCGACCACAGATGCCATTTGGTTTACTGTCTGGTACCCATTTTTCTTTCGGGCTGGTTGTTTTTTCTTACTGGTATTTATTAGCACTTAAAAGCATTTGCATAATGAACATACTACAGTGCTTCATTCACATACATTGTAAATATTTTTTCTCATTCAAGGTTAGTTTCCTTCCAACTATCTTAGAGAGATCCTAGGTGGTCCATCCTTTGGTTTTTGTAAGCTTAAATAATATTAGGAATAATATTTGGAATGTCAATGTCATCCCTTTTGTAGTGACTTTACTGCAATATCTGGAAGGCTATGTCTGCATCTAGACACTCCTATTTACTCAGTATAAACAAGCAATAATGTTCAAGAACCATGAAGTGCTTGCTATCACTTTTTCATAATTCTGCCAGAATTTGTATGAGTTCCAGATCCCCATCGCACTGGTAAACACTGAGTGCTCATGGGGGTGTGTGTAGGTGAGGATGTGGTCTGAACTCTACATCCTGTGTCCCACTCACACCCAGAAATCCTTGCCACCCTTCTATTGGCCTGTGCAAGTTTAGGCTGGTCACTGCCAGGGTGTCAAAAGGCTGCTGAGGTGCATAAAGTCCTCAGACTCTCAGCCTGGTGATCTACAAACCAGTAATGGCTGCACAGTTAAGGGCCTCCTATTTTCTCCCCCTTCTCCTAGCTGGCTTTGTGCAGACAGATCCCAAGCTAGAGAAAATGAAGGTGAGTGACTTCCAGAGAAAGTGGGGCAGGATTCAAATGTGAAGTTCCTTTTCTGTCCTGCTTTCCGAGATCCTACTCTCCAGTTCTTCTCATAAGACTCCAACCTCTGCTTTCTTCCTTTTTGTGTTTCCCTTAAACTTCTCTTTTCTTTGAATCTTGTTCAATCCTATAAATGGGTGTTCCTTGAGTTGAATATGAGCAGGTAAAAAGAGTCTTTTTCCTGTGGTCATTTCCCTCTTGGTTCTCCAGGTAGAAGTCACCTGGTTACCCCTCTTGCCACAGCAGAGGGGTACCCCTCTGCATCAAAACTGGTCTGAGGCACGGGAGAGCAGTGGACAGCAGAGTAGATGGGGACCACAGTTTGGAGGAGAGGCTGAACGGAGTCATCTCACATACAGCTAGAGGAAACCCCATAAAGAGGAGGAAAAACTAATGTGGAAGTTTTTAGGCATGAATAAAGTCAGAGAGTTATCAGAGAAACATAAAACACATGGAAAGAATAATAGGAGGCCTAAAACAACTGAATTTGGAATCAGGAGTCTTGGATTCTGGCCTGAGTTCTATTCCCAATTCATGGCTCAGTTGCCTAATTAATAAAACATGTGTGGATGGCACTGGTTGGGGTGGTTCAGAGAAGGACAGCAATGAATTAGATGACTTGGAGAAAAAAGGAACCATGAAGTTAGGGTCAACCGAATTCTCATTCACCTAGTGGGTTACCACTCTTGGCCTTGGAGCATGTCACTTCACCTCTGTGAGCCTCTGCCTCCTCATTATAAATTGGGGGGAATAGTATCTACCTCATGGGTTGGTGAGCAATAATTGTTATTCATATGTGTCCTACAAATGGCATCTCTAGAAGATCTTCCTCTTTCTCTGAAATTGACTAGAGAACCTCCTAGGCGACTTCCTATTTTTGAGAATTGATCAATTTTTGTGTTACCCAGTGCTGCCTAATTGGGTGTGGAGACCCTGGGCTGTAGAATTTGCTTAATAAAAGCTGAGTCTAGAGGTATTTAAAACATATGATACAGACTTACATGAATTTGGAACAGTAATGAATATCTGAACTAAAAAAAGTTTTCAAGTCCAGAGTCTCTCTAAGTTCCCACATCCTCATACACAACATGATTTTCAGTAATTTTCATTGCAGTAGCAAAGAAAAAAAAGGCAAATCTTAAAAAATGTTTAACTTGGAACCAGACATCATAGAAATAGAAATGAATGTTTTCATATCATATTTTCTTCATACATGTCTCAGTTTTGCTGCTGCATGTATGTATGTATGCATTTAGGGAAAGGTGCAAAGGTCTGCAGACAGAAAACATCTTTTTCCCTAAGAGTAGGAACTGAGTCATTACAACTTCGTGTGCTGAGGATAGAATCAACTGTTAGGAAAGGTTTTTTGTTCATTGTGTGTGTGTGTGTGTGTGTGTGTGTGTGTGTGTGTGTGTGTGTGTGTGTGTGTGTGTGTTGCATCATTCCTTCATTAGATGGAGGGAAGCGGTGTTTGGCTAAAACCCTTTCTAGTCCATTGCATTTCCAGGGAGTTTAGTTTAATCCTAACTTAAGTCTGGACCTTCTTTATCATTTTACATCTTTCTCTCCTTTCTTCGATCAGCTCCTCTCTGACTTTTTCTCGCCATGTGGTTTGGTAGCTTAATTTTCATACTTCCTATTTTATACTCCCTCTATCCCATAAGCAATTTGTAGCAATTTCCCCAGTATAGTGAAAGGGGTCAGAATATGCCGGAGTCAGTACACTTTGGGTACTGCATAGACCCTGTATGGATAGAGACAGAGGAGGAATAAGATGAGCTCTGCCTTGTAGGAGTTTAACCTAAGAACAGGTAATGAGAATTTCATTTAGAACTTATTTCTATTATGTGGCACTTAAATATTTCTGTTATGTAGAACTCTGATCTGATATGTGCAGGAGATTTTAGAAGAAATAGGATAGATGGAGCTGATGATGAAGGCAAGTATTAGATACTGAGAGCATAATGAGGTGAGGAGCTGAGGATATGATAGGATGGATGCTGCCAGACAGATGTTAGAGACATACTTGCAGGCAGACTTTTGAGCTCCCCGTCTCTTTTCTAGGCAGCTACAAAAAGTTGAAGTTTCATAGTATTGGGTTGTAAGGTCACCATATGAGTCAGAGAGTTACATGAGAGAGAAAATTATTGAAGGTAGAGATAATATTAGATTCTAGAATGTTAAACCTGAAAGTCCCCTGGAGGACCTGACAGGAATTTAGATGAATGTCTTCATTTTACCTGTGGGAAAACTGAGGGCCAAGGAAGAGAACTTCCCAGGCTCACAAAGGAATTTAACAATGAGCTGGCTTCTGATTCCAGAAATCAAAGAGCCAGAGCTCTTTGCACTCCACCATGCTAATGAATGTAGTAAGAAGTCAGAAGACCTAGGGAAAGTTAAACAAGTAACTAGACCATTCTGAAATACGTAAGCAGTTTAAAACCTTTTCTACATTGAAAAAATTCAGACAGAATATCTTCAATCCAGAGCCCAGGAGTAGCATTATTTTCATAGAAGCATGAAAGTCAGTGTGTGTTTCTCTCTGGCACCACACACTTCCAGGTCCTCTTATCCCAGCTCATGTATTTCTGCTCTTTTCTATTTATCGAAGCATTTCCTGGTATCCAGCCTTTTCTATGATAATAGGAAGAGAGACTTGACTGTTGGTTGCTCAAAAGAAAATTGGCTTTCAAGTCACAAGCTCTTTCAGTCTTGTCACTGATAGCTTATACAACTCTTGTTTGTTTTCTTGGTTTCAGTTAATACATGTATTATACTTTGAGTGCTTTGAAAGACTACACAGGTGTCAGGAGTTGTTATTAATACTATCATTTTAAAAAAATCTTTCAGATGGATTGCTACAAAGGTGTGAAAGGGACCATCTATGAATATGACGCCTTCACTCTTAATGGAAAGGAACACATTTCGTTCAAGCAGTATGTGGGCAAGCATGTCCTTTTTGTCAATGTGGCTACCTATTGTGGCCTAACAGTTCAATATCCTGGTAAGAATTTATAGCCAAATCCCCTTGGGACTAAATTTGTCAGCTCATTATATCCTAAATCATAACCAGAATTGTTTTAATTTTAATTATATATCAAAATAAATACTCGTGATCAAGTGACTTCATTCCCCAATGTCAGAAGTCAGCCAACTATGGCCCACAGGCCAAATCTCGCCAGTCTCTTTTGTAAACAAAGATTTCTTGGAACACAGCCATACCCACTCATTTACATATTGTCTGTGGTTGATCTTACACTATAAGGCAGAGTTGAGTGGTTGTATGAGTAGTGGTGACAGAGATCATCTGGCTTGTAAAGTCTGAAACACTTACTACCTGGTTTTCACAGAGAAGTTTGCTGCTTCTTTCCCTATGTCCTGCCTCTGCTTTGCTCCTGAGATTTCCAGGAGAATCAATATACGTGCGAGGACTGGAAGCCTCTCCAAAGATTCAAATCTCCTTGGTAAATGAAGGAGAAAGGATTGATGTTTTTGAGACATTTTTAGGGTTTTACAGGTAACTTACAACTAAGAAAAAGGAGGGAAGATATTATATACCTGAAATTGCATTTTACTGGAGTGAAGGCTGATAGAGAAGACAATTATAGAGGCAAATACTCTCTCTCCAACCTGAACACCTCCTTTACATGTAGTTTTCTCTCTCTGTGCATTATGCAGAAAAGGATTTTATCTTTCTCACACTTTAGCCCATGTGGTTTAAAAGCCAATAAATAATAAACAAGATGGATTATACCAGAAATAGATGCATTTCTTATATTTGAACTTCATTTTTTGTTTTTAATTATGTTTTAAATGGGTAATATATTCAAAAGATTCACAATTCAAAAGGAATAAAAAAGTTTACAGTGAAAAATTTTCTACCTCTTTCCCCTCCCTCCAGATGAATAATATTATCATGTTTACAGAATATACAGATAGATTATTTTTCTGTTTTCCCCCAGTTGATAACATACTATAAATACTATTTGCCATTTTGCTTTTTAAAATTAATCAAGTGCTTTGGAGTTCATGCCTTTTCCTCATTTTTAAAATGTATTTGTTTATTTCAGTTACAGTTGACATTCAGTACTTTTTATATTAGTTTCAGGTGTATAGCATAGAGGTTAGGCATTTATATAATTTATGCTGTGATTCCCCTCATTAGTCTAGTATGCACCTGGCACTATACATAGTTTTTACAACATTATTGACTATATTCTCTATGCTGTACTTTACATCCCCATGACTATTTTGCAACTACCAATTTGTGTTTCTTAATCCCTTCACCTTTTCACCTATTTCCCTCCCATCTAGCAACCATCAGGTTGTTCTCTGTATCTATGTGTCTGTTTGTTTTGTTTGCTTGTTTATTCTGTTCTTTAGATTCCACATATATGTGAGATCATATGGTATTTGTCTTTCTCTATTTGACTTATTTCAATTAGCATAATACCTTCCAGGTCCATCCATGTTGCTGCAAATGGTAAGATTTTGTTCTTTTTTTATGGCTGAAAAAAGCAATCCAATTAAAAAATGGGCAGAGGACCTGAGTAGACATTTCTCCAAAGAGGACATACAGATGGCCAATAGATATATGAAAAGATGCTCAACATCACTAATAATCAGAGTAACATAAATAAAAACCACAATGAGATACCACCTCACACCTGTCAGAATGGCTATCATCAATATATTAAAAACAACAAGTGCTGGCGAGGATGTGGAGAAAGGGAACCCTGGTGCACTGTTGGTGGGATCACAAATTGGTGCAGCCATTATGGAAATCAGTATGGAGGTTCCTCAAAAAATTAAAAGTAGAACTATCTTATGATCCTCATTCTTTTTTAAGACAGAATAATATTCTATTGAACCGTAATTCATTTTACCAGTTTTAAAGGAATTTAAGAATAAATTTATTCAGTTCCCACTCTGTACATAACAGATGAGGAAACTGAGGAGTGGTTGCTGAAGGACTGGAAGATAGACTTCCTGATTTATTGTCTCTTTCTTAGAAGAAGTGATTATCTACAGTGACTGAAGACAAGAGGGAAGGATGTCGGGAGAGGTACTGAGGAACCATGTGGAAACAGAAAGCAATCTCTTTTAAGAACAAAACAAAATAAAACAAAAACACTAAAAGGAGATACCAGCTGGTTAAGCTGAATCTGAGTGGATTTGGCTGGTGTTTGTCAAGGGACTGAATGCTTCTAACCCAGAAAGGGTTAATGAAGAAGATGATTATGAAAGCCTGAGCAGACTAGCTGGCAAACTCCCTGGCAGTGGGAGGAAGGCAGTTGGAAGCATGTGTTTTGGCATATCAATGAGGGTTTTTAGGTAGAATGCATGTTTAACATCCTGAAGATTGTTGAACACTAAGAAACTCGACTTGGAGTTTCTCTGGTTCTCTTTGCCCCTGTCAGGTTTGCCCATACTCCACCCAGGATGAACCAGCCTGCACAGAGGAGGGAAGCCCATTCTCATTGTCCATGTATTTTCCTTTCAAAAAGATTCTATCTATTAATTAACCAACCAGAGAAGGCAAACTGATGAACAATGATGTTTAAACCTGGCTTTGTTTAAAAATTATCTGGTGAGCTTTTTGTTTCTTTAATCATGGTAAAGAAAGACATAACAAAATTTACCATCTTAACCATTTTTAAATGTACAGTTCAGTAGTGTTAAGAACATTCACATGGTTGTACTTTTTTTTTTTTTTTCTTTTAGCTGAGCCATCCTGCTACCTGTTGGCAGCTCAGTGGCTGCTCAGCTCGGGCTGGACTCGAACCACTGTTGCTCAGAGCTCAAACCCTTGAGTGAGCTCTTAACCAACTGAGCCACTCGGCCTGCCCTCACATGCTTGTAAAACAACTCTCCAGAACCTTTCATCTTGCAAAACTGAAACTCTGTACCCATTAAATAACTCTCCTTGTCCCCCTTCCACTCAGGTCCTAGAAACCACCATCCTAATTCTGTTTCTAGTTTATATACCTCATGTAAGTAAAATCATACAGTGTTTGTCTTTTTATGACTAGTTTATTTTACTTAGCAAAATATCTTCCTCCATGTTGTAGCATGTGACAGAAATTCCTTCCTTTCTAAGGCTGAATAAAATTCCATTGTACCACATTTTGTTTATCCATTTAGTCATCAATGGGCATTTAGGTTGTTTTCACCTCTTAACTATTAAAAATAATGCTGCTATTAACATAGATATACAAATATCTCTTTGAGACCCTGCTTTCAATTATTTGCATATACAGTAAAAAACCATGGATTGCGAGTAACTTGGTTTGCGAGTGTCCCGCAAGATGAGCAAACATTTCCAATACATTTTAACTTGGTAAATAAGCAGTGTCTTGCAATATGAGTAGTTTGTTTCCAGAACGAGTTATGCTCGCAAACCAAGGTATTACTGTATACTCAAAAGTGGGATTGCTAGATCTCTGGTAGTTCTATTTTAAACTCTTTAAAATTAAATTTATTTAGATGACATTGGTTGACATAAAATTATATAGGGTTCAGGTGTACAAATCTATAATACATCATCTATATATTGCATTTGTGTTCACCACCCAGAGTCAAACCTCCTTCCGCCACCATATATTTGACCATTTTTATTTATTTATTTATTTATTTATTTATTTATTTATTTATTTTTTAAGTTATTTATAGCTGAGCCATCTTGCCACCTGTTTGCAGCTCAACAGCAGCTCAGCTCAGGCCAGGAATCGAACCGCCAACCCTGTTGCTCAGAGCTCGCACTCTTGAGTGAGTTCTTAACCAATTGAACCACTCAGCTGATCTATTTGACCATTTTTAAACTTTTAAGGCACCTCCATCCTATTTTCCATAGCAGTTGCACATTTCATAATTTCACCAATGGTGATCTGATAAGCTTTTATATAATAAAGATTACTGGGAGCCATCTCAGAAATGGAATGGAATCAGAGAATTCTCTGTAATGGGGCTTAGGCATCCTTATTTTTAAGGAATGGCCTGCAGCTGACTCTGATGTGTTGCAGATATGGGAAATACTGAACTTTGATAAAGGACTTTGACTGTGTGTCTGAAGACTTGGTATCTAACTTCAGCTTTGCCACTAACAGTCTTT
This sequence comes from Hipposideros larvatus, assembly GCA_031876335.1. Classification (NCBI taxonomy): domain Eukaryota; kingdom Metazoa; phylum Chordata; class Mammalia; order Chiroptera; family Hipposideridae; genus Hipposideros; species Hipposideros larvatus. The sequence goes on along the minus strand of CM063088.1, from coordinate 129,010,226 downwards.
CAAACCTAGAGATTGTTTTTTCTTCCTTGGGCCTCTGTTTCCTCCTCTGCAAAATGGGATCTTTCTCTACAGAAGGCAAAGTCTCTAGCCAGGCTGCCATAGTGTCCCTTCTCTACCACAGAACTGAACACACTTCAGGAGGAGCTGAAACCCTTTGGTCTAGTTGTACTGGGCTTTCCCTGCAACCAATTTGGAAAGCAAGAACCAGGAGAAAACTCAGAGATCCTTCCGGGGCTGAAGTAAGTGCCTGCTTAAAACCCTATAGGAGGCTCTGTCTGTCTCTCTTGAGTCACCAGAAGCCCTTCCATTTAAAGGACTTACTGTATGGGCGCTGGATTCCTAGGCTCAGCAGCACCTGCATTTAATTTTGGCCTTCCCTGATATGAGTCTGGTTGTATGCAGAGACTCTCTCCCCATTCCTGGGTGGAGGATGGAGGAGCAGAAGCACTGAAATAGCTGGTACAGAAACAGTGTGGGGGACAGGGACAGGTTGTAGAATAGAGAAAAATTTAGTCAATCAGGGAGGCCAAAGTAAATAAAATAATAACAAAGACCTTATCGCTCCTTCCCAGCCCTGTCACTATATCTCCCCCTCTTTCTTCCCTTTACCATGACCTCAAATTTTAGTATCCCATCATAATTTTCTTATATTCTGGAGCTTCCTGGGAACATTATGGCTCATTACAGGTATGTCCGCCCAGGGGGAGGATATGTACCTAATTTCCAGCTTTTTGAGAAAGGAGATGTGAATGGTGAAAAAGAACAGAAAGTCTTCACCTTTTTGAAGGTGAGTGAATTACTTACATCACCTCTTCTTCCCTAATATTTCTAGCATAGTTTTGTTGTGGTAGAAATGGACCCAAGGGCTCATGCCTGGAGGTGGGATTGGGCTATTTGAAGGAAATCTCCACATCAGCATAGAGATTGGGGTTTAATCTGTTAGCAGCTAGGGGCTCTGGCTTTGTTTGCTCTTTGACATTCATTCATTCATTCACTCCTTCAAGGTATATTTATTGAGTGCCTGTTATCTATAAGTCAGTTTGCTAAATATTAAGGATACAAAGATGAATAAGACACAGTCCCTTCCACCTGATGAGCTCATTCTAGAGAGGGAGACATAGAAATCAACAAGTACAACACAATTTAGTAAGTGTCTCTTATGAAACTGTTTTTAACTTTGGCCTTCCCTTTTAAATATAGAGAACTTTTAAATATAGAGAACATGAGAGCTGAAAGAGTCCCTAAAGATCACCAGAGTTAATTGTTCCTAAATGCTGGACTGTGGGCCAAGGCTGGCCAGGAAATTTTTTTTTTTTTTTTAGCTGAGCCATCCTGCTACCTGTTGACTGCTCAGCGGCTGCTCAGCGGCTGCTCAGCTTGGGCTGGACTTGAACCGCTGTTGCTCAGAGCTCAAACTCTTGAGCGAGCTCTTAACCAACTGAGCCACGCGGCCGGCCCTAGGAGGAGATTTTTACAAATCCTCAATAAATGGAAAAAAATAGAACAGTACAAGGAATGTTTTATAAACTCAAATGACTTTATAGGGCTGCCCTTTATTCTAAGATTATGACATATATGCAATTTATTCTTAAAATAATCATTTTTATTAAATCAAATGATGAAGTGATGATGATTTTTTAATGTCTTGACAAAAGAAAATGCTGGTAATTCTATGTTGGTCCCAAAAGACATTTTTAAAATACTACTGGTCCATGGAGTCCCGAGACCTGGGAAACCACATTCTAATCCACGTATTAGCAGAAAAAGAACCCAAAAGCTAGAGAGGTGACATGTCTTACCCACAGCAGCATTATTTTGTGATGGGGTCATGGGGAAAACACAAAGAGGCAACACACTTGCTATAACATCTACAACACTCTTGGTACTCGACATGGTGGTAATTCACAGAATTTATTAAGAATAACATGAAATTAAAATATCTAGATGTAGAAGAGGGAATGGATTACCTGTGGATCATAATAGCCTACGACACCCAGGAAAAGAAATGATGTTGTTGTTTCTCTTTTCAATCTCTCTGCTTCAGCATTCTTGTCCTCACCCCTCTGAGCTTTTGGGATCTTTCAAACATATCTCCTGGGAGCCCATAAAGGTCCATGACATTCGCTGGAATTTTGAAAAGTTCCTGGTGGGACCTGATGGAGTTCCTGTCATGCGCTGGCTCCACTGGGCTCCAGTCAACACAGTCAAGTCAGATATCCTGGTGTACCTGAAGCAGTTCAAAACTAAATAGAAATGCCAAGTTGGGGGCAGGAGCCATCCTGCTTCTCACCTGAAGACATGTTCAGAACAATCCTTCTTTTCACATACTCGCTAAATTGTCTCCCCTTGACTAAATCACCTCTAGACTGTTAAAGTTGCCACTCTATTAAATTGATTTGTATTCAGAAGACTACTGCTCTTTCTCCTTGCAAGAATATGTGAGTGAAGAACAAAAGAATGAAAACCCTAAATCTTCAGACTTTTGTTACAAACTTAATAATTCATATCTACCAAAGGAAAATCATCCATTCATGAGAAATGTTCAGTCTGTCACAATATCCTGAAGAAGAATGTTCTTAGACATCCTGACTCCCTTTCTCTCTCCACCCTAAAGGTGCAGAAACAGCTAGGGATCAGAGCCATACAATCTAGGTTCCCCTTCATAACATTTTTTCTCCCCTAGGACAAACATGTATTGTCAGTTTCCAACTCTTTTTGGATCAGTCTTCATTCATGACACCCACATCCCCGACTGGCCTGTCCTTTTCCTGTAGGAGCTCTAAGGCAGAGTGAGAGCAGGAAACCACCTCACAAGGTGATTTCCTCACTATCTCCATAATAGTGAGACCCAGGGCCTCTCTCTAATACAGACCCTACAATAACTCCTTATTGTCTTATTTTAGTGCATTCAGATTATGACCCCTGGGCAGGGCATGCTTTGAAGAATGGGCTTTTCCTTCTTAACCCTGGATTCCTCCACTTCAGAACCAGCCCTGTCACTGTCTACAATAAAATGTTTTCTGCTGCACCTGGGAGCGCTGTGTTGGTTTTAAATTCCTGTCTTGTGTCTTATCTCTCTCCTCTTTTTCACTCTATCACAGATGGTGTATTGTGCAAAATGGCCTGAACCTCTTGAGCAGGAAGATTTATCCTCCCAGATCCTTGGAAGGTTGCCACCTGACGGCTCTTAATTGTCATTCCTCTTTAGAAATTGTCTCAGGTGAAGGTCATGTCCCCTTTCCAGGAGTAGTATCCAACTACTGGTCAATGACTGGTATAGAGGTCAGTACCTGACTTCTCAACTTAGGACAACTCTGAAGGGCTCATCCCAGCTGCGGAGACCCCCAAAGGGTAGACTGATGCCTTTATGTACTTGCACTTCAGCCCAGTTTTTCCCTCGGACAAATTTTGCTTTTCTTTTTTGCCCTTAAGTTATTGAACCTGGGATAATTTTCCAGTAAATTTTCTGAATGCAAATCTCCATTTTAGACTATTTCCAGGGAACCCCAACCTGCAACAGTTGGTACCAAAAGTGGCCTGAGAAAGAAGATGCTAAAATGAAATTATTTTTATTAAATTTATTGGGTTGACATTAGTTAGTAAAATTACATAGGTTTCAAGTGTACAATCCTATAGTACATCATCTATATATTGCATTGTGTGCTCACCACCCAGAGTCAGTTCTTTTTTAATCACCATATATTTGACCCTTTTTATCATCCTCTACCACTCCCCTTCCCCGATACCCTCTGGTTACCACTAAACTATTGTCTGTGAGTTTTTTATTGTTTGTCTTGTTCCTTTGTTGTTTTTTATTTTATATGCCATATATGAGTGCAGTCATATTGTTTTTTATTTTTCTGTCTGACTTTTGTCACTTAGCATGATAATTTCAAGATCCATCCACGTTGTCGCAAATGGCAGTATTTCTTTTTTTCTTATGGCCGAGTACTATTCCATTGTATATATGTACCACATCTTCTTTTTCCAATGTTCTGAGATGAGATATTTGAAGCTGAATTATCCACCATCTGGTTGGCAATGAGAGAACGGGTAGAGAAGAAATAACCACTGTCACACAGTAACAATGCAAATGTTAAAACTTTTACCAGCTCTGAATTTAGATGGTACACTGGTGGAACGATGTGCACTAAGGATGGGCCCACTCTTTCACTCCCTTTGGTCTGGAAAGTAGTTAAAGCTGCTCTAAATGAGACTCAAACTTACAACCTCAGCATGCTCAAGAGTGTATTATCATGTAAGTACCATGCACTAACCAACTGCACCACAGTTATAAGCCAGGTTCATTCTTGGAGAGATGTAAGTGAATCTCTTTCACAGATGAGGACTTTTAAAATATTTCTATTAAAGGTATTGAGTAATATGAACAAAATGCACCTTCTGATATGGAGCTTCCAAAAAGGGATTAAAAGCAGGAATCAAGGGATCCCCAGTATTAGCCAATCTGGAGCCATTTCTCCCACAACACAGAGATGCTCCCAGGGCTGAGGGTCTCAGTCATTTGTGTTTCAATTTTCCATTCAGATTCCCATGGCCTCTCTAAATTCACACTGTTACTTGAAAGCTGTTATTTGACTGAAAGAAATCACTGCACTGCAACCCAAAGGAGAGAGGTAAGACACAGTACAGGAATTTTAAACCAACACAGTGATTATCTGTGTTTTTTAATGAAAGAAATCACATTGGTTCCACAAAAGCAGGAAGCTAAAATGACCACATGCAAAACAGATGTGTCTATCACTACACTACGGCTGAGGATTCTACTTAAGAGTGTATATTCTACCTATAAGAACATAGTGCATTTTCATAGCGTCCGGATTCCTGCAGATTTTCCATCTCAGCTGTTCTAATTTCCTGCACCTCCACTTTTTCCACTCTCTGCGCTCTGCTCATCTTTCTGCTTCAGATGCCACCTATCCCATTCCCGCCTAGTTACTGGCTGTTTTTTAACATAATAATGTTTAAATATGTTGCTACCCTGAAACATTAATAGAACTAATATTCCCTATAGAAAAATCAGTTTTAAATATATGGATACAACACAGGCTTAAGGGAATGCAGAAAAACAATAAGATAATTACTTGAAAGTTTTCTAAAGTCTCATACTCAGAGAAATCCACTGTTTATATTTGCAGTGTTTCATTTCATGCCTTTTTTCTATGAAAGTTTTCATTAGAGCTTTTTGGATGGGACATGGCTGTAACTATACCACATTCACACATACACACACACATACATACTCATACATACACACATATATACTATTGGTTTGTCAGAAAAATCATGATGTATTTTGTGTATGTTTTTCAAAGGTCACTTATTTATATAACGAACAAAGATCAATCAATGATACACTGCCCATTTTGTTCGATAACCTGTTGCCACCTTTCAGTGAACTTCATAATTCCTTGTTCATAGAAGGACCTGTCTTTATTTGCGAAAAACTGAACAAGGTGCTGATTTACAGCTCATCTGAATTGAATGTTATACCACACAAGGAGTTTTGAACAGAGCAAAACAAGTGGAAATCTGATGGCATAAGGACAGGCGAGTATGGTGAGTATGGCAACACATCCCATCCAAGCTCCAATAATTTTTGATGGGTGATCAAACTTGTGTGTGGTCTTGCATTGTCGCGATGGAACACAACTCCTTTACAATTAACAAGCTCTGGATGTTTCTGGATGATGGAGTTGTTCAAACTGTCCAATTGCCAACAGTACACATTCAAATTGATTTTTTGGTTCCTTGGTAGGAGCTTGAAAAACACGACACCTTTAAAATCCCACCACACTGAGAACATAACCTTCCTCTGATGAAAGTCTGCTTTTGATGTCGTTTGAGGCGAATCATCACATTGGGACCAAGACCTTTTGCACAACACATTGTTGTAAACAATCCACTTCTCATCACCAGTTATCAGTCACTTCAAAAAAGGATCATTTTTCTCACGTTTAATGAGCATATTGCCTATGTTTATACGCGCTGTCAAATGAACTTCTTTGAGTTCATGTGGAACCCAAATATCGAGCTTGCTTACATATCCCAGCTTGTTCAGGTGATCATGAACACTTGAATGATGGATGTTCAATGTTTCTGCAATCTCTTGTGTCATGTAACATGGGTTTAACTCAATCAATGCCTTTATTTTGTCGTCATCAACCTTGGTGGGCCTTCCTGACCAAGGAGCGTCGTTGTGATCAAAATCACCAGCACAGAATTTCATGAACCATTGTTAGCACTGACGTTCTTGAAGAGCATTGTCACCATAAACTTCATGCAACTTTTCACAAGCTTGAAGCACGTTCTTACCTTTATGGAAGTAAAACAGTAAAATATGGCAAAAATGCACAGTTTGGTCTTCTATCCTCAACTTGTTGTAAAATCTCCAAAACTCAACCAAATCACTCAATTTTTTTAGAATGAAGCTAGAACTGTCAGCTATCAAATGACATAGCAATAACATAGATGCAGATGACTCTAGTACTTCTAAAAATGAACTAGTGCCATCTGTTCCAAACATGCATCATGACTTTTTCGACAACCCAATATATAACATCTATATTTCTTGCATTCTGTTTTATTTTTATTTAATTCTATAACAAACTATTTTGCATGATGATGTTGCTAAAGGAAACCCTTGTTATAGGGTTGGAACTATTCTAAGAACTGTACATATAATGACTAAATATTCCATATCATTACATATTTTTAAGAGAAACTGTTCAATCTATCCACTGACATACCACAATTTAATTAATGCTGCTGAACCAGTTTGACCCGTCTCATGAAAAAGAAGATGTTTGGTACTGCATTGCATGCTAGAGCTTAAGAATCAACACTCCAGAACTAGTGCCATATTCCTGACTCCCTCTACTCTCTTCCTGGGAATAGCCCCACCTAAGCTAAAGAGCTAGCTCAGCAGGTGAGCTGTTTTGATTTACATCGTACTCAGAGCTTGCTTATGATTTGTCTTAAAATTCTCTGCTCAAGGTCATGCATAGCAAATATTATCCCACTGTTTTTGGTGCCTGCTTTTTTCTAACACTTGGGCAACTAGTGTTTGATAGTTGCCAAGACAACTGCTCACAGTATTCAATTCAGTAAGAAATTGACTATCAAGTTCTCAGGCACAAAGTTCAGGTACATATAAAAATAGTGAAAAACAATCCTACGTCTGATTTGTTAACTCTGTGAAATTTAAACAATCTTGGTTTTTATAAATATTTCAGTTGAAAATTTCCTGTCCTTGAAACTGCTTTCCTTACCTCAGTTTTTTAACTCCTCTGGGCTTCCTCTGAGATTCTTATGACTCTTAATATGTCCAAGATGCCTACAGTTATATCGGAGATGCAGATATTCAGTCTCAAGAAATGAACTAACCCCATGGAGGCTGTGTGTGGGCCACATAATCTCACCCTCTAGATCTTAAACATTTTCAGAAACATCCTGGAGACATAGACATCGAACTGTCCAGCTTTACAGGTTTTATATTTGCCTGTGTGCAAATGTTCAGCACTATGAGTTCTTTTCCAGATGCTGCTACATTTTGGAGTGTTTACATTTTCCCTGGCCCCACCCTGAGCTGCCCACCATGTAAATGTTGGTTCAAAACAATGCTCACAGACCAGGTTAGATTAATATTTGGTAAAAAACTGATAATGGATAATTTACTTACCAGTATGTACAAAGGGTATATCAATAAGGGCTATTCACAGTGTTGTTTTAGTGTTAAATAAAATAATAAAGCATTGATTGATTAATGGCCACAAATTTCTCCCATATCTGTATGCATATCCCATTGCAATGTGATTTTGCAGCTGTTTTCATTGAGAGGTGGAGTCTGTTTCCCTCCCCCATTATGTGAGCTAACCTTGTGATTAACTTTGACCAATAGAATGCTGTGGAAATGATGTTGTGGAAGTGATGTAGGAATTCCAAGATTAGACCTCAAGAAGCCTTGCAACACCCCTTCTTGCCCTCTTGGGACCCTAAGACCGTCATGTGAAGAAATGCCATCTAGCTTTCTAGAGGATGGAAAATCACATGGAGGTAGTAGATTCTCTGCCATCACTGACATTCCAACTGGCACTCCAGATATGTGAGTGGGAACACTTTGAACCATTCAGTACTAATTAATCTGCCAGATGACTGCAATCACATGAGTGACCACAAGCAAAACTAGCAAAATAATTTCCCAGCTGAGCACAGCCCAAGCTGTTGACTTGTAGAATTGTAAACAAGAGAAATAATTATTGTTTTAAGTCACTAATTTTGGGTGAGATTTGTTACAAAGAGATAGATGAATGGAAAAAGTATGTAGCACATAATAAGATCCTAAGATAAGTTATCAGTTTATTATTTTGGGGATCTTCTCATTGTTGTAATTATTGGGTCCTCTCTTCTCTTGCCACAGCCTAGAGACTCCAAAACCATTGGGGACCCTGGGCCATATTTTTCTAAATTTTTAAATACTTTATTTATTTATTTATTTAGACATTAAATATTATTTTATATTAATTTCAGCTGCACAACATAGTATTTAGACACATAATTTGTGTTCTCTCTGACTAGTCTAGTGCCCACCTAGCACTATGCATAGTTATTACCATATTATTGACTATATTCTTTATGCTTTACACTCCCATAACTATTTTGTAACTACCAATTTGTACTTCTTGATCATTTCACCTTTTTCATCCTCCCCCCAGACACCCTCCTAACTATCTAACCATCATCCCAATAAATCTAGTACTCATCTGACACCACACATAGTTATTACAATATTATTGACTATATTCCTTATGTACCCTGCATACCCATGACTGCAGTGTAACAACCAATTTGTACTTTTAAATATCCCTTTTTCTTTTTTTTTTAACTGAGCCATCCTGCCACCTGTTGGCAGCCGTTGGCAGCTCAGCTCGGGCCAGGAGTAGAACCAGCGACCCTGTTACTCAGAGCTCACACTCTTGAGTGAGCTTTTAACCAACTGAGCCACTCAGCCAGCTGTTTACTTTGTTCTTTAGATTCCACATATAAGTGAAATCACATTGCATCTGTCTTTCTCTGTCTGACACTCCACTCAGGACAATACCCTCCAGGTCAATCCATGTTGCTGCAGATGACAAGAACCCATTCCCTTCCATGACTGAGCAATATTCCATTGTATATATGTACTGCCTCCTCTTTATCCATTCTTCCATCAGTGGATACCCAGGCTGCCTCCACATCCTGGCCATTGTAAACAAAGCTGAAATGAATATATGGATGCATACTTGCCCTTGAAGTAGAATTTTGGGTTTCTTTGGATAAATACCCAGAAGTGGGATTACTGGATCCTTCTTTGTCCCTTGTTATAGCTGTTGTTTTAAAGTCTATTTTGTCAGGCATAAGTATTGCTACTTCAGCTTTTTGTTTGTTGGTTTCCACTTTCATGAAATATCTTTTTTTCATCCCTTTACTTTCAGTGTGTGTGTGCCTTTCGACCTGAAGTAAGTCTCTTGCAGGCAGCTTATGTAAAGGTTTTGTTTTCTTATCCATTTAGCCTCCCTAATTTTGATTGGGGTATTTAATCCATTTACATTTAAAGCAATTGTTGATAGATATGTAGTTATTTCCATTTTATTATTCATATTTTTTATTTTTATTTATTTTTTATTTTTTTGTCATCATAAATAAGTTCCCTAAATTCCTTGTAATACTGGTTTGGTGGTGATGAACTCCTTTAACTTTTTCTTGTTTGCAAAGCTCTTTATCGGTCCTTCAGTTCTAAATGATGGCCTTGCTGAGTAGAGCAATCTTGGTTGTATGTCATTACTTTTCATCACTTTGAATATTTCCTGCCAACTCCTTCTGGCCTGCCAAGTTTCTGTTGAAAAATTAGCTGACAGTCTTATAGGAACTCCCTTGTAGGTAACTAACTGCTTTTTTCTTGCTGCTTTTAAGATTCTCTCTTTGTCTTTAACCTTTGTCATTTTAATTATGATGCATCTTGGTGTGGGCCTGTTTGGGTTCATCTTGTTTGGGACTCCCTGTGCTTCCTGGGCTTGCATATCTATTTTCTTTGCCAAGTTAGGGAAGTTTTCTGTTATTATTTTTTCAAATAGGTTTTCAATTCCTTGCCCTCACTCTTCTCCTTCAGCTATCTCTATAATGCAAATATTGGTATACTTGATGTTGTCCCAGAGGCTGAGCCATTTAAATTTATCACCAGAATAAGCTTCAGTCTCCTTGGGTCCTTGAACCAAGCTCAGAGTCCCTCCTGTGAAAGATCCAGAGTTTCCAGATCTCTAAAGTGAGTAGAGGTATAAATGAGTAGGTATTGTCCACATTCCTTGCCAGATCTTGCAAAAAAAAACTAGCCACTCTAGCTGCATCTTCCAAGTGCTTGCTGTCCTTTTGGTAAGTATACTGGTTTGCCTTGTCACCCATGACAGAGAGAGAAGTTGATATCCACATTGAGAAACATTTACATATTTAATTTTTAATAGTTTAGAGATACCAAGCAGTCACACCTGATACCTTATTGCCAGTTTGCCTAACATTTTTTCAAATAAATTCTATAACAGAAAATTCTTATGGGTAGCATACTTGTCACAGTGGCTGGAAGTTGGGTGTACAGTCTTTTGTCCAGATACTCCTGAGGACCTTCCTACTGGGTACCAACCAAGACACCAGGACTAGGCTAAACTTTTTTGCTTTAGGTTCTGAACTAAATCTGAACAAAAAACAGCATGTGTATTTTATTTAGAAATATTGATCTTAATAAAGATAACAGTTGAAAGTGACAATGTAATAATGTCTCGTAAATTATGAGGAAATGGATTTCCTGTCTAGGTTTCTATACCTAGCCAAACTATTAATCAAAAGTGAGTGTGTTATAAAGCCATTTACAGAGAGAGGGATCTTCTCAGAAAACTCCTGGAGGCTGTTCTCCATCAAAATGATATAAACTAAGAAAGAGGAAGGCATAGGGATCCAAAATTGGAAGAAGGTTGATGGAAGAAAAGCCCAAGGAAGACACTTAAGAAGCATGGTTAGAGAACAACCAGTCCAGATTAAAATAGGAAGAAAGGGGTTCCAGAGTTTGCCACTAAGAAAAATTAAAGGTTGACGTCTTATCAGAAACAATTCAGGCCAGGAAGAAGTGGGATAACACATGCGAAATGCTCAAAGAAAAAATACTGTCAAGCAAGAGTCATATATCCAGCAAAGCTAGTATTTTTAAATCAAGGCAAAATAAAGGCATTCCTATTGTAGATAAACAAAAACTGAGATAATTTTCTTCTTGTACACCCATCTGACAAGAAATTCTAAAGGAAATTTTCTAGGCTGAAAGTAAAAGACCCCAGACAGTCATTTGAATACACACACACACACACACACACACACACACACACACACACAGACACACACACACACACACACACACACACACACACACACACACAGCACCAGTAAAGGTAGTTATGTCATTTAAAAATATTGTATAAATGCATGTTTTTTCTCCTGTGTTCTCTTAACTTATTTAAAAAGCAATTGCTACACACACACATACACATATATGAAGTATTAAATATAACATATAGAAATGTAAAATATTTTCCAATAACAGAGAAAACAAAAAGTAAAATGGCAGATATAAATCCCATTATATCAAAAGTAATATTAATTGTGAGTGGATTAAACAACCCAATTAAAAGGCAGAAACTGCCATACTAGATTTAAAAGGGCCCAAAATATAACTATATGCACTCTACAGGAGACAGATTTTAGATTCAAACATACAACAAATTGAAAACAAAAGGATGTGGAAAAAGATTTTTCATTTTGCAAACAGCAACCATAAGAATGCTGAAGTGTCTAATATTAACACAACACAAAATAGACTTTTAAAACAAAAAAGATGTTACTAGATATAAAGAGCAACATTTTATAATGAAAAAAGGTTCAATCCACCAGGAAGATATAATAATTATAAGCATGCACCCAATATAATAACAGCAAAGTACATAAAGAAAAAAAGAAATAAAGAGATAAATAGGCAATTCAACAATAATAGCTGAAGATTTCAATATCCTACTTTTAATAATAGATAGAACTATGCAGAAGATCAACAAGAAAATACACTGTTTCCTCGAAAATAAGACCTAGCTGGAAAATAAGCCCTCTCATGATTTTAGGTGCCAAAATATGGCACCTTAGCATACTGAATATTTTAAGCTGAAGGAGTTTGCGGAAAAGGCACCCTTCTCCCTGAAAGAGGTCATAAAACCCTCATGTGAGGGGTGCATGCCCTCCATATCCTCAAGGAATCATGCTACAGCTGCTTATTCTCTCTTTAGGTCTTATTTTCAAGGAAACACAGTAGAAGACTTGAACAAAAGTATAAACTCACTAGACCTAACAAACACCTATAGAGCACTCCACCTCAAGACAACAGAATATACATTCATCTCAAGTGCATATGGTTTATTCTCTAGGATAAACCATATACTCAGCCACAAAACAAACCTTAATACATTTAAAAGGATCAAAATAAGGCCAGCCAAGTGGCTCAGTTAGTTAAAAGCACAAGCTCTGAGCAACAGGGTCGCTGGTTGGACTCACACATGGGCCAGTGAGCTGCGCCAGAGCACCAGTTTGACACCCGCATGGGATGGTGGACAATGCCACCCCGCCCCCTCCCAACTAGATTAAAAGTGGCAACTGGACTTGAAGCTGAGCTGCGCCCTCCACAACTAAGATTGAAGGACAACAACTTGACTTGGAGCTGATGGGTCCTGGACAAAACACAATAAAAAAAGAAAATAAATAAAAGGATCAAAATAATACAAAGTATGTTCACCAACCACAATACATAAGTTAATAACAGAAAGAACTTGATAGAATTCACAAATATATGAGAATTAAACAAACTCTTAAATAAGCAATGAGTTAAAGCAAAAATCAAAAAGGAATAAAAAATAGTTAAGGATAAATGAAAATGAAGGCTCAACATACAAAATCTTATGTGATGCAGCTGAAGAAGGGCTAGGAAGAAAATTTACAACTATAAATCCATATGTTAAGAAAGAAAAACAACCTGAAACTGACAAAACAAAATAAGAAAAAAGTTTGAACTGAAAAATTCCCATATGAAATACTGAAAATTTGAGAAATCAAACATTTTGTAAAATCAAATAGTGAATTTTGTAAATTTGATGTATTAGATTATTCTATAAATGAGCTTTTGGAATTGAAAAAAAATGGTTACATTTCAAAAAAAAAAGGAAAGAATGAGTGAAAAACAATCTCCAATTAATAACCTAGCATTCCGCCTTAAGACACTGGAAAAGAGGAACAAACTAAACCTAAGTGAGCAGAAGAAAGGAAATACTAGAGTGGAAATTAATGAAGCAGAGAATAGAAAAATAAGAGAAAATCAATGAAATCAAAAGCTGGTTCTTTGAGAAAATCAACAAGATTGACATCCTTTAGCTAGATTGACTAAGGGGAAAAGACAGTAGACTGAAACTACTAGAATCAGAAATGAAGGAGGGAACCTTACTAGTGACCTTACAAAAATAAAAATAATTATAAAGGAGTACTTCCAATAATTGTTCACCAACACATTAGCTAACTAGATGAAGTGGACAAAGTTCTAGAAAAACACAAACTACTGAAACTAACTTAAAAAAATAGCCAGTATAAATAAACCTATAACAAACAAAATTGGCAACCCACAAAGAAACTACCCACAAAGAAAAGCCCAAGCCCAAATGTCTTCATTGCTGAATTCTACCAAACATTTTTAAAGGAATAAATATCAATTCTTCACAAACCCTTTTGAAAAATAGAAAAAAAGGAAACACTTCCTAACTAATTTTATTATTTTGGTCATTATTACCCTGATGTCAAAACCAAAGACATCACAAGAAAACTATAAACCAATATCTCTTATGAACATGAACCCCAAAATCTTCAACAAAATATTGGGTCGTCAGAAAAGTCACGACGTATTTTTTCTATATTTTTCGTTGCAAAAATGTGTCATAGCTTTTCCGATGACCCAACTAACAAACAAAATCCAGCAACATATAAAAAGAATTATAAACCATGACCAAGTGGGCTTTATCCCAGAAATGAAAGGTTGGTTTAACATTCAAAAATTAATTAATTTAATACACCATATTAATAAGATATAAAACCAAACAAATACACAAATAACCCTGATCATCTCAGAAAAAGTATTTGACAAAATCTAATACCCGTTCCTGATGAAAAATCTCAAATAAGAATAGAAAGGAATTTCCTCAATCTGACAAAGGACATCTGTGAAAATACCCTACATCCAACAATATACCAATGCCTTTTTCTCTCATAGTGTCTCTTGATTGATTTAAAAAATTTTAATGTTGTCAAATTTGTCAATCATTTTCTTTATTGTTGTCATGTTGTGCTTGTTGATAAAATTATTTTATGCCCCAAGTTTATGAATATATTCTTCTTTATAATGTTCCAAAATTTTATATATTTGTATTTTACATTTAAGTCTTTAACTCAAACAGGTTTTTCCTGTATGATAAAGTATAGGTTAATACATATATGTCCATTTTTTATAGGACTATTTAGTTAAAATTTCAATCCCCTCATCTGCAGTGTATCATCTGTTGTCTATCAAGTGTCCACATGAGCATTAGCTGTCTATTATGTTTGATTTCTCTATTTACCTATCCTGTGCCATGCTTCTTAAATTACTGTAGAAATTTAAATAAGTCTCAATACCAGGTAGAGCAAATCCTCTCATTTTGTTCCTTATCTTCACTCATGCCTTATTTAATTGCCCATTTATAATTCTCTATGTATTTTAGAACTAAGTTTATCAATTTCCAAATTACTTAGATTTTGATTGGGATTGCTTTGAATCTGTAGATTAATTTGGGGGAAGTGGCATCTTTATAATACTGGGTATTTCATTCCATAGACTTGGTATGCATCTCCATTTATTTTGGCCTTACTTAAATTCTCTCACTAAAATTTCATAGCTTTGTCCATAGAAATCTTGTGGACATAATTTCATTAGATCTAGTACTGAATATTGATTTTATTAGGTTTGTTAGTAAATATTACACATTCTGTGCAATTTATCTTATAACAATCGTATCATATTTCATTTTATAATTGTCTATTACTTGTGGATAGGAATACAATTGATTTTTGTATATGTATTTGCCTCTAGTACCTTAGAACACTCTAATTTGAATTATAACATTTTAGGAAGATCAGTGTAAGAAAAAGAATTATAGCACTATTGCTTTGATTATAGGACTATGCCTCTGTTAGCAAAATATAACTCACACTAATGAGGTAGGTGTCTTAGTCAGCTCGGGCTGCTATAACAATATACCTGGGTGGGTTAAAAAACAGATATTTATTTATCACAGTTTTGGAGGCTAAGATGTCTAAGATTAAGGTGCAAGTATGGTCAGGATCTGGTAAGGACCCCCTTTCTGGCTTGCAGATGGCTGCTTTCTTGCTCTATCTTCACATGGCAGAGAGAGGAAACTTGTGTTTCTTCCTGTTCTTATAAAGGCACTAATCCCATCATAAGGGCTCAGCCCTCATGATTTAATTTAATTATCTCCCAAAGGCACCACCTTCTCATCTCATCAAATTGGGAGTGAGGGCTTCAACATATGAATTTGGGGGGATACATTCGGCCCATAACAGTAGGAGAGTTAGAGTTGTTCCACACACTTGCAAAGGCCTAATATTTTCATTTTTAAATGTTTGCCATTTGGTGGTATCTTCTTGACATTTTAATTTGTATTTTTCTGATGACATGAAGTTATTTATCTTTTCATTTATTTACTGACATTTTGGATTTTTTTAGTGGAGGGTCTAGTGAAGGTTTTTCCCCATTTTTTTTCTTGGTTTGTTTGATTTTTTTTTAATTTATAGGAATTCTTTAAATATTCTGGTTATGAATTCATGTCAAAGTTTCTTTTATTTTGAAATAGCTTAAAAATAAGTG
This sequence comes from Hipposideros larvatus, assembly GCA_031876335.1. Lineage (NCBI taxonomy): Eukaryota > Metazoa > Chordata > Mammalia > Chiroptera > Hipposideridae > Hipposideros > Hipposideros larvatus. The sequence goes on along the minus strand of CM063088.1, from coordinate 128,994,187 downwards.
TGGCTTATGGTCAACTAGAACACATAAACCTTTTTTTAAAAGTTGCTTTCAGTCTCCAATATTGTGTTCAGCAACTGACTTCTTCCAAATTTACTGCATCCTTCTGATCAATAGTAATTTTGGGATCTCAAATCTGTCATTAACCATAACCAGCTATAAATTACATACAAATTTAATTAACACACATATTATATCTTCAACCAAATCAATTCAAATGTAGCAAGACAGGGCCAGCTGAGTGGCTTGTTGGTTAAGAGTTGGCTTGAGAGTGCGAGCTTTGAACAGTAGGGCCACCGATTCAAATCCCACACGGGCCAGTGACGCTGCACCCTCTACAGCTAAGATGGTGAACAACAGCTTTACCTGGAGCTGGGCTGCTGTGAGTGCCGGCAATGGAGTAGACTGCAGTGGGGCTGCCATAAGCTACTGTGAGCTGCGGGCAGCCAGCATGAGCGGCTGTCCAATGGCCGGCGACCAATCTGCCTCAGGTGGGAAGAGCGCAATGATCACAATACCAACATGGGCCAGTGAACCCATGTTCTCCACAACTAGACTGAAGAACAAAAGGACAGCAACTTGACTGTTCCCCTTCCCTGATTCTCCAATGCTGTTCTCTCTCCCAATTCCCCAATAAAATCTTTTTTTTTTAAATGTAGCAAGACATGTCCAAACAGAGCCTAAATCCCAGACCTAGAATTCTACTTTGGCTTGACTCATGTGTTTGTTTTATGATTTGTCCTTTCTAAATCTAAGCCTTCACCTAATGATCACCACACTGCACAGGCCTTCACAGTGCATTCTACTAAAAATAAGTGTACAAAATCACAGAATCTCTAAATTAAGCTTGCCTTTTAGACTTTAAAATTTAATTTAACCTCTTTGTAAACTCAGGATATTTTTATACCTCTAGAACTTCTTGCAGATATAATTACAGCTAACAATGTTTTTAATATCCTGAAATACTATTTCTATGGGTGTATAGCCTTAAATACCATAAATAGGTAAAAGCTCTCCTGTTACCCTTTCACACTTCAGTCTCATATTTCCCCTTAATCTTGTCCTTTTTCACTTTAAAGATTATTTTTCTTGTTGGAAAAGACAAAAGCAAAATGGGTGTTAAATAATACTGCTGTCTTCTGTCAAATGTAATAAACACCATTTTCCTGCTACTGTGGATTTATCTCTTCCTTGTTCCTTTCTGCTGTAAGCTTATTTTAAAGCACGCACACACACAAATACCATGGTTGGTGGCATGGGACAGGCACAGGGAAATCATAGCTGTAAAGTCAGGAGTTCTCCTGGTTATTGACATCACTGAAATTAAGCTTTTCAAGGCAGAGACTATTGAAATTGTTATTGTTTATCCCAAGTAACCAGAGGTGTGTATGGAATTAAAATATATTACTATTTGTTTTATTAATAAGTGATTGCTTCCTAGAAGAGTCTAAGATCTAAATGAGATCAACCCTAACTCAACTGTCATTCCAGTAATGTATATTAAATACTTTATTACAAACTGAGCCCCTTCTTCTGAATTCCCTACATCTCCTTCCTCTTCTCCTTTCCCTCTCCCACGTCGCCTCTAGTCTCTGCCTTCATCCATTACTCTCTTTGTTTCTTCCATAACATACGTTTTCATTATTGGACAGTGAAAACTGACCCTGGTAATTCCTCATGTGGCCCTGTATGACATGCCATGACTTCTGTTCTAGGGATCTGTGAGTATAAAAACTTCTTCGTGACAATCATTCGTGACAGTCATTTCCATGTCTGTGCTTTTAAAAAAAAAACCACACACCTGATTAAAACAAATCCAGGGTACATTTAAAACAATATGTTAATTCATTTAATCTTATGAAGTAGGTATTGTTATTACCTGGTAATATGGGTTTGAATTCTGTAATCTCTATAGCAATAGAAGAGGAATACTTCTTTTTTTTTTTTTTTAGGTTTCTTTGTTCATTTTGTATTTATTTTTTTCTGCCTCTTTATTGTTTTTATTAGTTTCAGGTGTACAAAACAATGTAACAGTTACACATTTACACCCCTCACAAAGTAATAACCCCCTGCCCCCAATCTACTACCCCTCTGACATTGTATATAGCTGTTACAATTCCATTTACTCTATTCCCTGTGCTGTACTCCACATCCTGTGACTAAATATATGTATCAAATTATAGTTGACATTTCTATTATTCAGTTTCAGCTTCAGGTGTATACTGCAGTGGTCAGGCATCTACACCATCCAGGAAGTGATCTACCTAATAAGACAAGTGTCCATCAGATACCCTACAAAATCTTTACAACATTATTGATTATATTCCCCAAAATGTCTTTCATATCCCCATGGCAATCTTGTGGTTACCAATTTGAGCTTTCTAATCCCCTCACCTTCTCCCTCATCCCCATTCCCCTCCCATCTAGCAACCCTCAGTTTTTCCTCTATATCCCTGAGACTGTTTCTGATTAGTTTGGTCATTTATTCTATTCTTTCGATTTCACATATAACTAAGATCATATGGTATTTGTCTTTCTCCATCAGACTTATTTCATTTAACATAATGTTCTCTAGGTCCATCCATATCATTGCAAATGGTAAGATTTCATTCTTCTTCATGGCCGAGTAATACTCCATTGTATAAATGTACCACAATTTCTTAATCCAGTCATCTACTGATGGGCATTTTGGTTGTTTCCATGTCTTGGCTATTGTGAATAGTGCTGCAATAAACATAGGGGTGAACATAGTTTTTCAAATTATCATTTTGGATTTCTCTGGATAGATACCTAAGAGTGAAATTGCTGCGTCATAAGGTAGTTTCATTTCTAGTTTTTTGAGATACCTCCATACTGATTTCCATAGTGGCTGCACCAATCTGCATTCCCACCAACAGTGCATGAGGGTTCTCTTTTCTCCCCAATGTTGCCAGCACTTGTTTGTTGATTTATTGATGATAGTCATTCTGACCAGAGTGAGGTGGTATCTCATTGTGGTTTTTATTTGTATTTCTCTAATGATTAGTGAGGCTGAGTAATTTTTCATATGTCTGTTGGCCATCTGTATGTCCATTAGAGGAAGACTTTTGCACGGTTGCTCTAAAGGGCTGTGAGTGTTTTTGAGGCACAATTTCAGTGTCCTTTAACTACTATGTTCAGATTAGAAGCCCCTAGAAGAGCACAGAAGTCTAAAAAAGATATCAGTTTCTACCTTCATAAATGGTTCTCAAAGCTTCACAATCCAGCAGCCCTGGCTCAGGCCAGGGATAAACTTTACCTGTAGTTCAGTTCCAGGAAGGACCTGGAAGACACAAGGTGGTTGGAGAGAATTGGGCCAGAAAGGTGTTTAGAGCATGAGCAGGGGAATTTTAGGAAAGTAGAGCTTCTTTTGGTTTTAGATTATATTACATTCTTGTCAAACCCCCTGAATGAAGCTTGTCAGTGGTTAATTAAAATAAAAACTAGAAACTGCTTACTAAATAAAGTTCATTTGTCTAGCACATTCCGGGGCTTATATGGAGTAAAAAATGAAAGGGCTCATTGTATTTAAAAATAGTGCAGAGTTTATTCTCTAACTTCTTCATTTTCTCATTGCATGTAATGTCTGCTTTATGGTTTATCTCTTCGTTAGGCCTGATATAATATATTATAATCTATTAGATCTTACAATCTATTCTATTGTAATAGATCTGTATAACTTACCTTTGTATGCAGTCGTATCATCTAAGAATAATGAAAGCTTTCTTTCTTCCTTTCCGATCATTTTACCTTTTACTTCTTTTCTTTGAGCATGACTACACAAGCAATAAGTGAGGCACACAAGAACCTGTAATCTTGAATACAGTGATAAGACTTGGCATCCTGATTTGTTATCAATCTCAAACAGAATATGTTCAATGTTCCTCATATAAATATTAAATATTTTATATTTAAGATTGACGTTTACTATTTTTCAAAGATGCCACATTAAAGAAATTATCTCCTATTTCTAGGTTGATTGAATGCTAGGTTTTATCAAATACTTTTTCTGTCTCTATTGAGATGATCACATGGGTTTTTTTCATTCCTAATGTGCAAATTGAATGATTTATTTTCTAATAATTAACTTTGCAGTCTTGGTATAAACTCAAGACCAAAATGACTTATAATTCATTTAAAACATAATTGTGTTCAGTTCCTTAACTTTGAGGATAATTTGCATCTATGTTCAAGAGTGAGACTGACTTAAACGATTTTCCTTTCTCATAATGTCTCTATTATGTTGTATATGAAGGTAATACCAGCCTCAGTTTGGCAGTTTCTTTTTAAAAAATTAAATATAGGCCTACTATATGACCCAACCGTTCCACTCCTAGGCATTTACCCAAGAGAAATGAAAGCATATATCCATATTAAGGCTTATACACAAGTGCTCACAGCAGCTTTATTTATAACTGGAAATAATATAAATATTCATCAACAGGTGAATGGATAAATTGTGGTATGTGCACACAGCAGTATACTATCTAGCAATAAAAAGAAATGAACTCTTGATACAAGCAACATGGATGAATCTCAAAATGATGCTGAGTGAAAGAATTAAAAAGAGTCCATACTATATAATTCCATTTTCATATAATTCTAAAAACTACAAACATATAACGTTTAATAAAACCACAAATATATAATGACAGAAAGCAGTGGTTGTGGGAGGGGGACAGGAATTACAAAAAGACATGAGGAAACTTTAGGGGTAATATCTATATTCATTATCTTTATTGTAGTGATGGTTTCATGAGTTATGCATGTGTCATACTTATACACATGTTTAAATATATGCAGTTTAAAAAAAATATGCTCCATTAAGCAGCTTTAAAATTACGTTAACTGGAAAAAAACTCATTATGGCATTTTGCAATAATAACTGTGGGTATTTTTCTTTCTTTCTTTCTTTTTTCTTTCTTCCTGTACTGTGGAGAATTGTGTCTGATTAGATATGTGTCTGAATGTTTTAAAGAAGCCCCCGGTAAATGTCCGACATGGGATTTTTCTCAGTAGGAAGACTTTTGACAACCGATTCAAATTATTTCAGTTTAAGACTATTCATAATTGTGACTTCTTCTTCCGTCTGATTTAAAACATAATATTATTCTAATAATTTGTCCATTTCATCTAATTTTTCAAACGTAGTTGGCCAGATTCTTTCCACTTTTGCAGAAGCTGCTCTCTCTTTGTCTTAACTTGCCTGGCTCGACTCTTCTCAGGGTTTCAGGTCTTTGTTTTACGCCTGGTTCCTCAGATACTGCCCGAAGCCTAATTCACCCCGCGACAGGCGGGGGAACCCGCAGCTGGTGTACGTAGAGACCCGGAGAAAGAGCGCGCACATCTCGGGAGGCGTCCACCTGAATCAGGAGCGAGCTTTGCAATGTTGTTTCTCTAGTTCCTGCAAAACGTGGGCTTTTGCTTTCGAAAGGGGGCGACCTTTAAACTGACTTGAAAAAGACAAATCTCAACAGAGACACAAATTGCCAACTGTAAACCAATAGATGAGTGAGGATCGTCTTAGGTGAAAATAACTGAGGCGTTTGGGAACTGCCAGACCAGGGGAACAGATGTTGACCCTTGCCCTGCCGGGCAACCTCGCTCACTGGGTTCACTAGGAGAGTGCTCCAACTCTTCCCAAACCCCACACATTCGTGGGCTTGCCTGGCCAAGAACTTCTGAAGTACAAGCGCCGCGAACTCACTTCTTGAATCAGAAACACCCCGGGGGAATCTTCCATGGGCTGGGATGCTACAGTTTAGAATCTGCGAGTTGGGTCAGCGACGCCTGGAAGGGGAGCGTGAGAAAATAAACCCCAACCACGAAGGGATTCGAACCCTCAATCTTCTGATCCGAAGTCAGACGCCTTATCCATTAGGCCACGTGGTCTTACAGCACTGTAGCTCAAAAAACTATTACAAGTGTTAAGAATCTAGACTATTTGGCTTATTTATTATTTAATGTAACCTTAACAAAACGATATATCTTCGCTAAGTAACTTCTCCATAGATACCCGGGAACAGGTTAAACTAAATGAGTATTCCGATTTTTTCCAAACTCTTGCCCTTGACACCAATTTCCTTTCTGAACAAAATTTCACACTTGTGCCGCTATGCCTCTCAGCCGGTTGTATTAAACTGTAAAGAAATAGAAAGAGAAAGCTTTTGAATGTTCCTCTGTAATCACGACTATAAACGTTCAGTTGGTCTTCAGAATGAAGACAAAGTCAGAACTGAGACCCTCTGGGAGTAATTAAAATCACCACAAGATAGACAGAAAGACAACCCCCCCCCCCTTTTGCCACCTTCTCAATGTTAGTACAAGGGTCTCAAGGGCTGGGTGGTGCTAAATGCTATTCTTGCTAAATGTTAAAATGTAGCACAGTATTTTGCAGATACAGCTGTACCCTGATGAGCTTGACAGGAACCCAACCAGATAAATTTAGCCAACTGCAAGGGAAAAATCAACATGTAATTAGTAAAATGCAGGTAATGTTAGGGAACTGGCAAGAAGAAACAGGTAATTAACCAGAGTTTATTACTCTGGAAGACAGAGTTTTGGATGTGAATCTCCCATCTCCTTTACTTGCTTCAAGTAAATAAAACTACTTAAGACAACCACATCTCATTCTAGAATAGAACACCCCAAGCTACAAGCCTATTGAGTTCAGTAACATCAATTCCATGTCCAAAATGGCTGAGACAGCTTCAATTAGGATTGAATGCAGAGCTTCTTCCTAAACCTGGCCCCACCTGAAAAACAGGAAGAATAGACCCTCCAGTAAGACCTGTATAAAAAGCCAAGTATGTCCTAGACGCTTAGTGAGTGCTAAGCAAAGAAGAGGTTTAGGCTGTGATAAGAAACAAAAAGCATTTATTTGAGCAAAAAGGTCACAATCCAAGAGTTACAGATTCAAGCAACAACCTAAATTGTGCTCTCTGAAGAGAGCCAAGAAAGGTGGGGTTTTATAGAGGTAAAATTTGCAAGTGTGATTGCTATTTATGTCCTCCATGCAAATGAAAGATTCTGGCTAGTATAGCAGAGATTGGTTAGTTCTAATATGCAAATGACATAAATGAAAACTTCAAGGAGCAGGTAAAGTCCACATGTGTTGGTGTAGCAGTTATTTGCAGGATGTTTATGGCTCAGCCTTGAGCTGGGTTCAGCAACAGGTTAGCAACTTGATAGCAGTTTTATGAACCGAGGCACCCTCAGTTTTTCCTCTGTGTCTCTGAGACTATTTCTGTTTACGTTTCTCATTTATTCAGTTTTTTAGAATCCACGTATAAGTGAGATCATATGGTATTTGTCTTTCTCTGCCTGGCTTATTTCACTCAGCATTATATGTACCCTTCAGGGACATCCATGTTCTTACAGATGGCAAAGTTTTATTCTTTTTTATAGCTGAGTAATTTTCCAGTTTATATGCATCACCTCTTCTTCATCCTAGCATCTATTGGTGGGCACTTAGGTTGCTTCCATAACTTGGGTATTATAAACAGCACTGCAGTGAACATAGGGGTGCATGTATCTCTTCAAATTAGTGTTTTGGATTACTTAGAACAAATACCCAAAAGTAGAATTTCTGGGTCATAAGGAAGTTATCTATTTTTATTTTTGGAGGAAACTCCATACTGTTTTCCATAGTGGCTGCACCAATTAGTAATCCCTCTAACAGTGTACAAGGAGGGTTCCCTTTTCTCCACATCCTTGCTAACACTTGTTGTTTGTTGATTTATTGATGATGGGCTTTCTGTGATATCTCATTGTGGATTTAATTTGCACTTCTCTGATGGTTAGTGATGGTGATCATCTTTTCATGTCTATTAGCCATATGTATGTCCTCTTTGGAGAAATGTCTGTTGAGTCCTCTGCCCATTTTTTAATTGGATTTTTTTTTTTGGTGTAAAGTTGTATGAGCTTTTTGTGTATATAAATGTTTTATATTAATCCTTTATCATATGTATCATTGGCAAATATCTTCTCCCATTTAGTAGGCTGTCTTTTCGTTTTGTTGATAGTCTCCTTTGTTGTGAAAAAAATTTTAGATTGATATAGCCCATTTGTTTATTTTTTGTTTTGTTTCCCTTGCCTGAGGAGATATAGCATAAATAATATTACTAGGATTTCCAGTAAAGATGGAGGAGAATTTAGATGTTGCGCTCACCTCCTCTCATGACCACATTAGTTACAACAAAACTACAGAAAAACCATCGATTTCTGATTAAAAATCGGGAGTGAGTTATTGGATGTGGGTGGTCCCCACCAGAGGAGCAAGGGGTATGGAGCCCCACACCAGGCCCCCCAGCCCAGGGTTCCAATGCTGGAAAAGTAGTCCCCATAATTTATGGTTGTGAAAATCAGTGGAGATTGTGGCTGAGACAGAGGGTGTCTGCAGTCCCAGGTGCTCCTCTTAAAGGGCCTGCACACATACTTACTTGCTGGTGGACTCACTCTGTCTGAGCTCTAGTGGTGGGACAGCAGCTTGGAAGGCAATAGGGACATTCAGGGGAAAGCTGAATTATCTGACTTCAGGGTAAAGGCTGGAGGGGCAGCTTTCTCCTGGAGGGAGGAGCTGGTGGAAGCCATTGTTTCTTTGTTGAGCCCTCCCCAATCCCTGCATGCAGACCTCGGCAAAGGCCTCCATATCTGAGTATCCATCAAACTGGCTATCACCTTTCATCTGCTCTGCACTAGTGAGTCTCTGAGATAATGCTCCACCCAAATTTTGGGCACACCCAAGCCACTTCTTGTGGCTTTTCCATAACAAACAACCTCTCTTAGCTCATGCTGTGGACTTTCCTAAAATCTCTCAAAGATTCACAAAACTCAAACAAGCAGCACTGGTTTTAGCATGTCCTGTACCTCTGGCTGAGCAGCCCTCAGCCCAGAATTAGTGATAGCCAGCCTTGGTTCACAAACTGACCTCTCAAGGTACCTCCAAGCCCAGGATGGGCAGTGGCCATCTGCAGATTGCTTTGTGGCTCATACCAGGTGGCCCCGGGCAAGGTGCAGGCTGCAGCTGAACTTGAATTGCAGCAGGCTCCCTCCCAAGGGGCCCCAGGGCTAGCATACCTGGTGACCAGCTTTGGACCAAGCCAGAGCATTACCTGGTCCCCTCTAAGTACAACACACCCAAAGGGAAGACTGGGCAGACACCAGAGCCCCACTAAAGTAAACCCTACTCTTTAGGGTCAGTCCCTGCACTACAACTCTTCCACTGTAGTCACAGCCAGTCCTCACAACCAATCAGCCTGAGGGTCAGTCCCTCTCACTGATGTGCAAACAACAACCAAGCAGGAAGGCCCACACAACCCACACATTGGACACATCTGGAGCACCTGGTTCAGGTGACCAGGAAGACTGCACCACTGAGTTCCACAGCACACCTACTACATATGGCCACTCTATTAAGACCAGGATGCATAGCAACCTTACCTAATACCTAGAAAAAAACACAGAGAGGCAGCCAAAATGGGGAGACAAATAAAAATGTCTCAAATAAAAGAACAGGAAAAAAAGTTCCAGAAGAAGAACTAAACAAAATGGAGACAAGCAATCTACCAGTGTTCAAAACACTGTTTGTAAGGATGCTCAATGATCTCAAGGAGAATTTCAACAAAGAGATAGGAAGCATAAAAATGGAGATAGAAAACTTAAAAAATAACCAGTCAGAAATAAAGGATATGAATGGTGGAAAAGGGTAAAAGGGGTCAAATATATGGTGATGGAAGAAGAACTGACTCTGGGTGGTGAACACGTAATGCAATATACAGATGATGTATTATAGAATTGTACACTATGTAGTTTTGTTGGCCATTGTCACCCCAATAAATTTTAATAAAAAAAGAAATAAAGGATGCAATAACTTACATGAATAAAACATTAGAGGGAATCAACAGTAGATTAGATGAAACAGATTCAAATCAGCAATTTAGAAGATAAAGTAGCAGAAAACACCAAAAGAGAAGAACAAAAAGACAAAAGAATAAAAAAGATGAGGATAGCTTAAGGGGCCTCTGGGATATCAAACATACCAACATTCACATAATAGGGGTCCCCAAAGAAGAAGAGAGAGAGCAAAGAATTCAAAACCTATTTGAATAAGTAATGATGGAAAACTTCCCTAATCTGGCCAAGGAAATAGATATACAAGCCCAGGAAGCACAGAGTCTCAAACAAGATGAACCCAAAGAGGCTCACACCAAGACACATCATAATTAACATGCCAAAGATTAAAGACAAAGAGAGAATCTTAAGAGCAGAAATAGAAAAAAAATTAGTCACCTACAAAGGAGTTCCCATAAGTCTGTCAGCTGATTCTCAACAGAAACTTTGCAGGCCAGAAGAGATTTGTACAAAATATTCAAAGTAATGAAAAGCAAGAACCTACAACCAAGATTACACTGCCTAGTAAAGCTATGATTTAGAATTGAAGGACAAATAAAGAGATTTCCTTTGAATGACAAAGAGAAAAAGCTACAGGAGTTCATTGCTATTTGTTCAATTGTTATTAAAAAATAACACCAAACAAGTAATACAAGAAATGATAGAAGGGTTTCCTTAAGATGAAAAAAATTAAAAACATGACTAATAAGATGGCAATGACTACATATTTATCAACAATTACTTTAAATGTAAATGGATTAAATGCTCTCAAAATATAGGGTGGCTGAATGGATAAAAAAACAAGGCCCTTACATATGCTGCCTTCGAGAGACTCACTTCAGATCAAAAGGCAAACACAAACTGAAAATAAAGGATGGGAAAAGTTATTTCATGTGAATGGAAACACACACAAACAAAAATCTGGAGTAGCAATACTTATATCAGACAAAACAAACTTTAAAACAGACTATAATAAGATAAAAAGGTCAATTACATAATGATAAAAAGATCAATCCAGCAAAAAAATACAACCCTTGTAAACATTTATGCACCCAACATAGGAGCACCTTTTATCTCAACTTGCCTAGAGCTTTTATTATATAAATGCTGAATTTTGTCAAATGCTCTTTCTGCCTCTATTGACATGATCATATAATTTTTATCCTTCATTTTTATGTGGTGTATTACATTAATTGATTTGTGGATATTGAACGAACTCTTCATCTCTGGAATAAATTCCACTTGATCATGGTGTATGATCATTTTAATGTATTGCTGCATTCAATTTGCTAAAATTTTGTTGAGGATTTTTTGCGTCTTTGTTCATCAGGCATATTGGCCTCTAATTTTCTTTCTTTTTTTTTCATAGCGTTTTTGTTTTTGTAGTTTTGGAATCAGGGTAATAGCAATGGCCTAGTAAAATGAGTTTGGGAGCTTTCCCTCCTCTTTAAGTTTACTTTTATTTGGGGGGGGGATGGAACAGTTTGAGAATAATAGGTATTAATTCTTGCTTTAATGTTTGGTAAAATTCACCTGTGAAGTTATTTGTCCAGGACTTCTGTTTGTTGGGAGATTTGATTACTGATTTGATTTTATTACTAGTAACTGCTCTGTTTAGATATTCTGTTTCATCCTGATTCAGTCTTGGAAGATTGTATATTTCTAGGAATTTATCCATTTCTGCAGGTTGCAATTTTCTCTTGCTACTTTTGAGATTATCTCTTTGTCTTTCACTTTTGAAATTTTAATTATGATGTGTTTTGGTGTGGGCCTCTTTGTGTTCACCTTGTTTGGGACTCTCTGTGCTTCCTAGACTTGTATGTCTATTTCTTTCACCAAGTTAGGGAAGTTTTCAGTCAATATTTATTCAAATAAATTTTCTCTCCATTTCTGTCTCTCTTCTCCTTCTGGGACCCCATGATGCAAATATTGCATCTGCTTGATGTTGTCCCAGAGGTTCCTTAAACTATCCTAATATTTTTTTTAAAAAATTTCTGTTCCAATTGGGAGTTTTCTGCTACCTTGTCTTCCAGATTGCTAATTTTATCTTCTGCTGCATCTAATTTGTTGTTGATTCCCTCTAGAGTGTTCTTTATTTCAGTTATTGTATTCTTCATTTTGATCAGTTCTTTTTTGTATTCTCTATCTTTTTCTTGAAGTCCTCATTGAGTTCATCTATTTTTCTCCCAAGTTCATTGAGCACTTTTATAACCAAAGTTTTGATCTCTGTACCTGGTAGACTGCTTGTCTCCATTTCATTTAGTTCTTTTTCTGGAGCTTTGACTTATTCTTTCGTTTGAGACATATTTCTTTGTTTCCTTATTTTGGCTGACTCTCTAAGTTTGTTTCTATGTATTATGTAGATTCACTACATCTCCCAGTCTTGAAAGAGCAGCCTTATGTAGAAGGTGTGGAGCCCAGTGGCACAGTCCCCTCTAGTCACCTATTCAGGTGTTCCAGGGGTGTTCTTTGTGTGACTTGCATGTGTTCTCCTGTTATATGTGGGCCTCAGTTGCAGCTGTCACATTGGTAGGTGAGGTTGACATAACAGCCAGTTTGCTGTGAGGGCTGACCATGACTACAGCTGATGATATTTTGTGTGGGGACTGACCCCATGGAGCCAAAATTACTTTAGTGGGGCTCTTGTGCCAGCCAGGCCTCCTGTAGGTTGTGTCAAGACTGAAGCCTTTTGGGATTGGTTCCAGTGCAAGCCAAGGCTGGGCGCCATTTGAGCTGAGCTGGGGGCCCTTGGTAGAAACTACAATGTGATCAGCCCTTGATAGCTGCTTGTGCCGTGTTTGGAGGTGCTTGGGAGAAGCTATGATGAAAGCCAAGGCCAGCTGCTGCTTGTGCTGGGGTTGGGGCTTCTTGGTCAGAGCTACGCTGCAAGCTGAGACTGGCCACTGTTTGTGCCATATTTGGGGACACTTGGGAAGTGCTACAATGCACCCCAAGGCTGGCTGCCACTCCAATGGGGCTTGCACATCTTTGGGAGCATCTGCAGTGCTAACCAAAGTCCAGTTGCCACCCTTGTGTGGTTTTCAGGCCTTTGAAAGAATTTGCAGTGCAATCCAAGGCAGGCCACCAATTTTACAGAGGGTCTGGAGCCACAGGATGTGGCTCTGTCTGAGTCAGCAAGTTGGGTAAGGCAGAGTCTCAGGCAGATGCTGGAGTAGAGCAAACAGTGTTAGCAAAGTTAAGGAAGAGCAACAGATTTTGTGCCTGCCTGCTGGTCCACCTAGGTAGGAAGAGAACTCAACAGAGGAACTGTGGTGCCTGCCAATGCTTTCATCCCAGAGAGAGTTCCCCAGTCTCTGCCCTACAAGCCCTCACACTAAAGCCAGTCAATTTAATTCCTCCCCATATCCAGGTGCTTCTCAAGCTGCTGTCTCTGTGCTGAAGCTTGAAGTGAGTGGGTTTTTGTGTGAACCCTTTAAGAGCAGAGTCTCAGTCTCCTGCAGCCCTTTGTCTTTCTTGAATGCAATCTCCACTGGTTTTCACAACCAGATGTTATGGGGACTCCTCAAAACAGGGGTCCTGGGTTGAGGAGAGTTGTATGGTGTTTAGAGCCCTTGCTCCTCAGGGGGAACCTCTGAGGTTCCCTCCTATTTATTAATCACTACATCTGTCCAGACAAGATTTCTGCCCCTCCTACCCATCTGGACATGGTTTTGTTACATCCTTAGTTATAAGAATTCTGTTCAACTCATCTTCAGGTGGTTCTCAGTGATGGTAGTTCTATAATTTAGTTGTAATTTTGATGTGGTCTTAGGCATAGATGAGTTCAGAGTTTACCAACTCCTCATCTTAACTGATTTTTGCTCTTTTTAACCTGTGATGTCACATTTTTATCTTCTCTCCTTCTCTTTGCATGGCTAGTGAATAGATTCCCTAATGTTCAAGGGGTTTCAAATATTTAAGAAATATTTGTTACTGTTTAAACTTTAATGTACAATTCATTAATTTTTAAAAATTTATATTTTAAAATATTAACACTATTTTCTATATTTTAATACTAAAATACTATTTTCACAATACATAAAAAACTAAATTCAAAAACTTAGATTTTTCTAATAGACTTAAAGATTTATTTTAATATATAGCTATAAAAATTCAGGCCAAATATGTTTAGTTATTTTATCTTTAAATATTGGAAATACCTTAGTACTGTGTTATTGTTAAAAATTATCAATTCCTTACATCAGTGGATCTTGAACTTTAGCATGCATTGGGCCAGAGTTCCTCACTCATGGGTCTGTGGTGGAGGCTGATAGCTTGTATTTTTACCAGAACCTGAGGTTGGATGCACCTTATGAGATAGCTCTATAGCTCAGTCCTTTACCCAGGTGTATTGGCTTCTGTTTGTAGTTTGACTTTGTACTAAACTTTATGAAATTTTCAGTGGTTTTCTGTAGCCCTCTATGCTTCTATTTTTTCTGATACCAGATTTTCCAAAAGGTTCTTAATCTGAATGACTTATATTCATGGTCTTACTCGGGTAAAAGCTGATTTTACAACTTGTTCTGAGTTGAGCCTTGTCAGGTTTAGATAATGCCTTTCATGTCATTGATTTACATACGTCTTCTTTCTGACATTCAAGATCTTTAAAACTCATATAATTCTTGTAAAACAAAGTATAGTATATGAAATATATTTTAGAGAAAATTTGATCATATATTTACGAAAAAAAATTTTTTTCATTCTGCTTTAAAAGTTAAATGCGCTGCTGAAAAAAATTACCTTGCTTCCACTGCCAAGGTCACTCAGACTCTGATGGTATAACCATCATTTGGAGGAGGTGGGAAGTGGGAGGACTAAGAGGAGAGATGAGGGTGAGATAATGGATTGGTTGTTTCCACTCCTGCCCTTTGTTTTCTCAACAACTCTTTGACATTTGTCACAAGCTCTTCTATCTTACCAGGCCATAAACAAATATTTTATTTCTCATTTCTTCTATTTTAGAAGAGATCGTATTTGAAGTCAACTGCTGAATTGAAAGTACACTACTGGTATAAGTGAGTAAACATATCACTAGTTTTTAATTAGTTGATTGCCTGAAGCTAAGAATGTGAATAGAAAAAAAATTGTGGGCAAAGAAGAGCCTTCAGATAAAAGTAAAGACTTGGTTAGAATTATGTAACGGGGGAAGAAGAGTTCTTGTTAGCTTCTTTTTGTTGTTTTGTTTTGTAAAGTAGAAAAATGCTGTTATCAATTTCATCAAGGACATAGGCTAAGAAACAGTGTTCTCCAAAAACAAAGGCTGAAAAAATTTGTTCTTGGAAATTATATTGAAGAATGGATCACTCGATATTGCCTAGAGTAACTGAGCCTTGTGGTTCAAATGACTTTGGCTTTGACAAAAACTTTGACTATGATTTTGACATAGAAACTCAGACTCAATTTTCAACCAACTTCCAGAGTTTCAGTCACAATTTTCAGGAACATCTTTTAATATTTATCTTAATTCTACAGTTTTAAGAAAACGTGATGTGAGTCCAATTCTTAGTCCATGCCTGATGTAGTCATTTTACACAAAGCCCTGATTTGCTTTGATTCTATAAAATGCTGTTTTATTTAAGTTAAATCAAATGAAATTAAATTAAACTCCACCCCACCCCCAAAATCTTATAACTCTGTCTTTTTCTTTGTTTGGTGAAAGCTTGCATTTCTATTTGCATTCCTCCCTTGCCTGAGCAAGTATTAAGTTAGTCTTTTACATGTTAAGATTGAACAATTGTGATTTATGTAACATTTTGAAAATACAAGCTTAAAATAAATATTGTGAGGTGAAGAGGTTAAGAAACAGAAGCTGGTCTTTTGACAAAAATAAAATAAAATAAAAATTCTTGAACTTAAGATATGGAAGGCCTGGGCCGGCTGAGTGGCATGTTGGTTAAGAGCTGACTTGGGATGCCAGAGGGCCCCGGTTCGGATCCCACATAAGAGGGCCAGTGACACTGCCCTCCACAGCTAAGATGCTGAACAACAGCTCAACCTGGAGCTGACTGCCATGAGTCCCCGGCGACAGCATAGGCTGCAGCCCCAGCTGCACTCGGTTGCCATGGGCTACCGTGTGTAGCCAGCAGCCAGCGTGAGTGGCCAGCAGCGGCCGTGAGTGGCCGTCTAGAAGCCGGCGACTGATCTGCCTCACCCGGGAAGAGCGCAATGATGGTGCCAACTTGGGCCAGTGAAGCAATGTCTTCCACAACTAGACTGAAGAACAAAAGGACAGCAATTTGTCTGTTCCCCTTCCCCCAATTCCCCAGCGCTGTTCCCATCCTCCCCCAATTCCCAATAAAAATCTTTAAAGAAAAAAAAAAATATGGAAGGCCTACTTAAGACTCAAAAAACCAGCTACATAAATAAAAATATTAACTCATTTGACTGGGTCCAATTTAATATGACCTTTTGACAAACTGATAAACCAAGCATAAACTGTTTATATAAATACATTATATAAATACATTTATATATGATAAGTAGGATGAAAATTGTTATTAAAAATAGATAAAAGCTTCTACAAATCAATTTCTAAAGGAAACCATTAGAAAATAAGTAAAATAGTTTATTCTTTCTTACCTAGCTGAAAATTTGTATGAAGGTTGAACTTGTGTAAGGCAGCCTTAATTAATGAATATATTAACCCAAAATAAAATATGTAATTGGGTGTTTGTGGCAGATAATACTTCAATGTAAAGAGAACTGTTAGTGCCATCTATTTTGACTTAAAATATTCTGAACAAGGGAATTTAATATCTTGCCTGAAACTCTTTCATTAGCCAATGGGTACTTGTTTTGAATTCAATCAGGTAAGCTATAGTATCACTTATAGTTTTATACTTCAAGTGAAAGAAGAAATGAAGGAAGGAAAGAAGGAAGGAAGGAAGGAAGAAAAGAAGGAAGGAAGGAAGATATGTCTCAAACCTCAGAGGTAGAAAAGAGTTGTTCTTTCTCTAAGATTTGTCAGGCTTCTTACTCTGCTATATCACAGTAAGTTCGATAATCACAGTTTTATATAATTAGTTTTACTCTGTATTATCCACTAAGAAACTGTAAGGAAAACCTTAGTCTTCCTCCTGTGTTTCTCCTTTACTCTCATAATACTACCATACTCACAATACTTCTATTGCCAAATGTGAGCAGTGAGTTTTCTCACACAAGCAATTCTGTGACACCAGCTGGATGTCTTACAAATTTAACTCAATTCTGACACTATCTGGAGATAACATCAGATTAACACAGGTTAAGGGCTCAGTCTCATGAGACTGTCCCTCTTTTCAGATGCCAATTGCAACTAGTAGATTCATAGTTTACTCACAACTTTTGTCTAGTGTGGCTTCAAATCACAGGTTTCCATGACCTTCTCCCACTTGGATTTGATTAATTTGCTAAAATAGCTTACAGAACTCAGGGAAATGTTTACATATATTTACCAGTTTATTAAAGGTTCTGATAAAGGATACAGATGAACACCCAGATGAAGAAATACACAGGGCAAGGTCTGGGAGGGTCCTGAGCACAGGAGCTTTTGTCCCAATGGAATTGGAGTGTGTCACTCTCCCAGTCTGTACATGTGTTCACCAACCTGGAATCTCTATGAATCCCAATATGTTGGGGTTTTTTTGGGGGGGGGGGGTTAATTATTTTTTATTATGAAAAACAGATTTTTTAGATTTCGTTTCAGCTGTACAACACAGTGCAATAGTTATATTTTTTACCCCTCGAAGTGACAACCCCCCTTCTCCAATCTGCCGCCCCATTTCCCCCCAATATCATACATATCTATTACAAATCCCTTGACTCCACTCCCACACTATACTCCATGTCCCATGACTATATATATATATATATATATATATATATATATATATATATATATATATATTCAATTATAGTTGTCATACAATATTATACAACATCAGCTTCAGGTGTACAGTGCAGTTATCAAGCCTCTTCCCCATCCATGATGCAAGATATGTGACCACCTGACACCCTACAAAATATTCACATTATCAATTACATTCCTCGAACTGTCCCCCATGTCCCCATGGCAACACTGCAACTGTGTATTTATGCTGTCCAGCCCCCTCCTTCTCTCCCTCATCCCCACCCCCCCAACCAATAGCCATCAACTGCACCCCCACATCTCTGAGACCACCTCTGTTCACTTTCCTCGCCCATTCAGTTTTTCAGAGTCCACATATAAGTGAAATCATATGGTATTTGTCTTTCTCCGACTGACTTATTTCACTTAACATAATAGTCTCTAAGCCCATCCATATTGTCCCAAATGTTACGATTTCATTCTTCTTTATGGTGGAGTAATACTCCATTGTATAAATGTACAATTTCTTAATCCAGTCGTCTACCGATGGGCATTTCGGTTGTTTCCCAGTCTTGGCTATTGTGAATAGCGCTGCAATACACATAGGGGTACATATATTTTTTCGAATTAGTGTCTTGGGTTTCTCTGGATAGATACCCAAGAGTGGAATTGCTGGGTCATACGGTAGTTCCATTTTCAGTTTTTTGAGATACCTCCATACTGATTTCCATAATGGCTGCACCAATCTGCTATGTTGGGGTTTTTATAGAGGTTTCTTCACATAAGCATGATCTATTACTAACTCCATTTTCAGGCCCTGTCACCTCTCTGGACAATTAGGGTGTGGTGAAAATTTTCAAGTTTCTGGGCCGGCCGAGTGGCGCGATGGTTAAAAACTGGCTTGGGATGCCAGAGGGCCCCGGTTCGGATCCCACATATGAGAGCCAGTGACACTGCCCTCCACAGCTAAGATGCTGAACAACAGCTCAACCTGGAGCTGGGCTGCCGTGAGTCACCAGCGATGGTGTAGGCTGCAGTCCCTGTGGCAGTGGGTTGCCATGGGCTAGCGTATGTAGCCAGCGGCCAGCAGCCTCAGTGAGCGGCCATCCAGAAGCCGGCGACTGATCTGCCTTGCCTGGGAAGAGCGCAATGATGGTGCCAACTTGGGCCAGTGAAGCAACATCCTCCACAACTAGATTGAAGAACAAAATGACAGCAACTTATCTGTTCCCCTTTCCCCAATTCCCTAGCACTGTTCCCATCCCCCCAATTCCCCAATAAAAATCTTTTTTAAAAAAATTTCAAGTTTCTACTCATGGCTTCTGGTGACCATCCACCATCAAGTAGCCCATTCAGAGTTGCCTCATTAGAACAAAAAATGCTCCTAGTGCTCTCATCAGTTAAGCATTTACAAAGATTTCAGGAGCTCTGTGCCAGAAATGGGGATAAAGACCAAATATATATTCATTATAAATCACAATAACACAGAAACTCCAAGTGAAATTTTATTCAGTCATTAAAGCTTTTCTTGGAGACCTTGTAGCCTGCTTCCCACAAATGTGTAAGGATGTGATATGTACCCTGCATGCAGTTATTGTAGCTCTTCCCAGCTAGTAAGAGGTCGTTTACATACTGAAGCAGTACACAGCTGGTTTGGCTGGCTGGAAAGGGCTTTAGGTCCAAAGCCAAGGTGACCCCAAAAATGGTTGGGGAGTTCTTGAAGCCCTGTGGTAGTCTTGTCCATGTTAGCTGGCCTTTGTCCCCATTTTTAGGGTTTTCCCGTTGGAAGGCTAAGAGTAGCTGGCTCTGTGGGGCCAGACGAATACAGAAGAAGGCATCCTTGAGGTCCAGGCAGGTGAAGTGGGTTTCTTCAGCTGGCATGAGGCCCAAAAGAGTATATGGATTGGGGGGCCGGCCGAGTGGCGCGATGGTTAAGAACTCGCTTGGGATGCCAGAGGGCCCCAGTTCGGATCCCACATATGAGGGCCAGTGACACTGCCCTCCACAGCTAAGATGCTGAACGACAGCTCAACCTGGAGCTGGGCTGCCATGAGTCGCCGGCGACGGCGTAGGCTGCACTCCCTGTGGCAGTGGGTTGCCATGGGCTACCGTATGTAGCCAGCAGCCAGCGTGAGCGGCCAGCAGCCGCAGTGAACGGCCGTCCAGAAGCCGGCGACTGATCTGCCTCGCCAGAGAAGAGCGCAATGATGGTGCCAACTTGGGCCAGTGAAGCAACATCCTCCACAACTAGATTGAAGAACAAAACGACAGCAACTTGTCTGTTCCCCTTCCCCCAATCCCCCAGCACTGTTCCCATCCCCCCAATTCCCCAATAAAAATCTTAAAAAAAAAAAAAAAAAAAAAAGAGTATATGGATTGGGGACAACTGGGTGTAAAGTAACCATTATTTGGTTTACTGCTCTCAGGTCCTATACTGGACGGTAGTCCTCAGTTCCCGGCTTTTGGACTAGAAGCAGAGATGTGTTCCAAGGTGACTGGCAGGGACAAAGAATCTCATATTTTAGGAGTCTGTCCAAATGTTTTCGGATGCCAACTCGTGCATTGTGGGGAATGTAATATTGCTTGTGGTGCACTGGTGTTGCCCCAGGTTTAAGCTCTACAACTACTGGAGCTGCATGTCGTGCCAGGCCCGGTGGGTTGTCTTCTGCCCAAACTCCTGGTATTGAGAAGGGGAGCTTGGGTCCCTTTTGGACCTCTTCTACGAGACAAAATAGTCACCATTCTTCCTCCCAAGGTATGGTGAGGGACATAATCTTAGCTCCTGATTTGCCTAATGTTAGCTCAGCATTGTCACTGTGGTTAAAGGTGATTTGAGCCTGGAGCTTTCCTAGTAGATCTCTCCCCAACAATGCTACAGGGCAGTCTGGTAGGTAGAGGAACTGATGAGTAATTTCTTGGCCTCCCAGAGTGCATTGTCGAGGCTGTAAAAAGGGCCGACGGACTCGTCCTCCTGTTGCACCCGTGATGGTGACCTGTTTTGGGGAGAAAGGGCCTATGGGCTGTATTACAATAGAATGTTCAGCACCTGTGTCAATCATAAAGTCAATGGGTTGGCCCCAATTAATATTCAGACCATAGGCTCCTGGGGGCTTAGCTGAATGGAGCCCGGTCTGGCCTACTCTTCCCCATATTCTTCCATGCCAGCAAGTCCAATGAAATCATCTCCAGAAGGGCCTGGCTTCTGTTGGGGTGGCTGGTAATGGCCGTGAGTGACTCGACCCTATCTTCAGGGACTCGGACCTGTTGGCATCCTCCCCAACAGCTGAGGACATTCATTTTTCCAGTGGCCACGTTGGTGGCAGTAAGCACATTGGTCGTGTCCCAGCCCCCAGAGTGTGGCCCCCCTTGACGTCGCCCTCGCTGGGGTAGTCCCAGGTTTGGGGTGGCGTTTTGTCCCGGGGTCCCAGCCCTTTCGACAAGCACAGCAGCCAGCAAGTCCACCTTTTTCTTTACCTTCCAATCCGCCTCTCAACGAGCCTCCTGGTCATAGTTGACATAGACTTTTGTCGCCACTTGAAGGAGCTGGCTGATATTCATGCCAGCAAATCCATCCAGTTTCTGAAGTTTCCACCGGATGTTGCCCTGGGACTGCCCCACGAGAAAAGCATTGACCATCTGCTGATTCTCAACAGTCTCGGGGTCAAAGGGAGTGCAGAGACGAAATGTCTCACAGAGTCTTTCATAAAATTGGCTTGGGCTCTCTCCTCTGGACCCTAGAGGACTTCAGAAATCTTGTTTATATTGATGCTTTTTTTGCTACCATCCTTTAGACCTCTTATAAGGGCTTTTTGATACCATTCCAGCATCTGGAAGTCCCGGTCATCATTGGGGTCCCACTGTGGGTCCTCCTCAGGGAAATGATTCTGGGCATACACTTGAATGTTTAAGGTCCCGGATGGGGCATGTTTCTCTAACCCAGCAGTTCTCAACCTGTGGGTCGTGACACCTTTGGGAGTTCAACGACCCTTTCACAGGGGTCACCTAAGACCATTGGAAAACAAAAAGATGCTTACATTACGATTCATAACAGTAGCAAAATTACAGTTATAGAATAGCAACAAAAATAATTTTATGGTTGGGGGTCACCACAACATGAGGAACTGTATTAAGGGGTCGCAGCATTAGGAAGGTTGAGAACCGCTGCTCTAGCCTATTTATAGCTCGCCCGTGTTCCTCAGTTTTGAAGAGAGGTAGGAGGAGCTGACGACAATCAGCCCAGGTGGGCCGTTGCATTTGAATGATTGACTGAAGGAGGTCAGTCAGAGCCTGTGGCTTCTCTGTAAATGATGGGGTATGATTTTTCCAATTTAAGAGATCAGTGGTTGAGAAGAGCTGGTATACAAAAATGCGGTGGCCACCCTATATCTGGCTTTCCTGATCACAGTAGACAGGGCCTCTGGTTTCCCATAGGGGGAGCTGGAGAGCGCCAGTCTCAGAGCCCTTCATCTGCAGCTGCTTATCTGTGGGCCTGTAGGGGTCAGGACTGGAGGCGGATGCATGGTCTTAAATTCCGGGAAGGGCGTGGTGGGCAGAGGAGGTGGAGCTGGCGAGGGTGATGCTGGGGGCTGGGCTAGCGGCTGGGAGGTTTGCAGAAGGGGTGGGCAAATAGGCGAATAGGGAGGTGGGATTTCCTGCAGGTCTGAAGACAGGACGGGCTTTTGTCCTTCTGTTTTTTTCTTAGGCGGCTTCCGTGAGAGGATTATAGCTTGTCCCAAAAGAATTCTGCTCTGGTTTTCTAAACAGGACTTCAACCAAGGGGGTCGGGTATGTGCAATAGCCTCCCATGAATCAATGTAAGGGAATTGATCTGGGTGACCAGGGCTGCCGGTAACAATGAGGTAAACTTGCCTAATGAGGTCTCTGTCTAAGTTTCCCTCTGCTGGCCATTCGACACTGAATGATAGCCAATCAATCTCACAGAAGGTATGGAGTTTTGGGGGGGTCATCTCAATGCAATAATCCCCCAAGAACCCCTTCTTAAAATTTTTTAACATACATCCTAATGGAGTCTGAGTACTCTGTCGCCCATCCATGGCAACCACCCAAAATCAGCGCGACACACACTCAAAGATTTCGTCTATCTCCGGCCGCTTCTCTCGCAAGAATTTTCAGGCACATCTTAGCAATTGGTGGGTAGGTACACGTCCCCAACTCAGATTACTAAACCGCATGAGACAATTTAGCAATACCACCATAAGCCGTATGAGGTGCACCATGGACACATGGATCAGGACTTCACACTTGCTTCGCAGGCAGGCTGCATCTCATTCACACACATTTATTCTCAAACACATTTATTCTCCACCCGTTGCCCTGTTCCTAGGAGTCACGGTTTCTCTCAGAAACTGAGATACTTGGGTGACTCCGGGAGGTGATCAGTCTCCCCTTCTGTCCTCTGATGGACAGGCTACCAAGTGACCTGGGTCCTTACCTGCCTGGTCAGGTGGCACTCTGTAGTAGGTTCCCATAGCCCTCAGGGTTTCTTTGTGCTCCCGTGTCAGTCCCTCGTGGCCAGCAGGGGAGACGTCCCCACTGACGGACAAGGGTCCACTGGCGCCGAGTAGAATGTGCATCCCCTCTCGTCCGGGGGAGCCAGGCCTCGGGGACAAGGGAGGCGAAAATATCGCCATCTCCGTATCCTGGACGATCCCCCAATTATGTTGCAGGGAACCCAGAGAAAGAGACAGGACACCAAGGCATGGGTAGCAACTTTTTAATGCCAGCACTGGCTCAGCAGATTCACATCCAGAGGCTGAGCCCCGACCCGGGTGGGACTCGGGGCTATATACCCTAAAGTTTCTGAGTTAGCAGCTAAGGTTCCTTATTAGGACATGCGGCCTTGTGCCAGTTCCTGACTGGCTACCGGGTGAGGTAGGAATTTGGAAATATTAAACGCGGAAATCTTGCTGACCATACAGTCCAGGAATGTCTTTGTCTAAAACCCATGCAAAATCCTTAGTGACCACATGGTCTGGGAAGGCCTTTGTCTAGGACTCGCTGCCACACAAACACACCCCTTTGGGGTATGTGTAAGCCTGTAATCCTGCTGAGCAGCTGCCAGGGGTCTTGACCTAAGTAGGACCTGCAGCAAGGGGCTTTCTAACGGGCGCTAAATTTCTCCTTCTTCTCATTTCTATCTATCTACCAACCTGTCGTCGCTGGGGAGTTGCTGGGGGGCTTTCGGTGGTGAGATGCCCAAGGAAAAGAAAGCACATGGAGCTGACATGAGGAGAAACCAGCTAGCCTGCTCTATTCAGTAATAGCAACCATTATATAGAGATTTTGGGGGGAGGACAGCACACAGAAGTGGCATGCTCCCTCCTGCAGCTGTGAATCATGCTATGTAAAGAGCTTACATCACCGAAGCCCGGCACAGCAGGCTCTGGGGTCAAGGTTTGTTATATCTGGGGTCAGGGTCCGTGTGTCACCCTGCACCCATCTTTATGCCCCGAACCTCGTACAGGGTCAGGGTCCGTACGTTAGGCTGCACAGAACTGACTCAGCCAAGGGCCCTGTCACTACCCTGTCACAAATAAGTACAAGATGACCACAGATGATAGAAAATAAAACAAGAAATTTTAATAAATGTCATAAGTATCATAATAAAAGAAGTACAAGATGATAGATGAGTACCTAACAGAGGATGGTAATATAATTTAGACATAATACTGTGCACACTGCCCAGTTCAATACATTTTTGTCATTTCTCTTTAATTTATTTGATTTTTGCTAGAAAAAGACTATACATAATACATGTATATATTAACTGTACAAGTAGTAATTGAAAACATCTTTTTTTTTTATTATTGTTAGTTTCAGGTGTACAGAACAATGCAATAGTTAGAAAACATCTTTAATACTTTCAAGTTAATCCCAGATATTTAACATAACTAAACAATCTTTTCCAAGTTAGAATGAAATAGATCTGACCAACACCCAGTTGTAAGAAGGTCTGCAAGTTACTTGAAATAAAGTTGTCATGACAGTAGAAAGAGACAGTCAGTAGAACCTATTCCAATGAGGTCTTTCCAGAAACAGACTTCCACTCAGCAAAGAAATGTGTGGGTAAACTAAAAGAGCAAATAACACATGATACCCCAGATGAAATGGATGCAAAATTGCTTAACTAACATTAGACCCAAAACAACTAAATGAGCAATACGAATATGGATACTGGAGCATGGGGATTTTTCATAATTGCAATGATTTCTCATTACCCTCAGTGAATACTTTCTTTGTTTAGAATAGGGTGATTCAACATAATACTAGCTGGCTAGTAAGTGTTATCAGTTTAATTTTGTCCCCTAAAAGTTAGGGCTACATTAAAGTTCTAACCCCTAGTACTTCAGAATGTGACCTTATCTAAAAAAATGATCAGAGCTGAAAATGACCCTTACCTAGAAAAAGGGTCATTGATTAGTTAACATGAAGTCATCCTGGAAAAGGGTGGGCCTCTCTGATACAATATGACTGGTATCCTTGTGAAAGAAGGAAATTTGGAAACTGTCATGCACACATATGAACATGAAGGTAGAGATCAGAGTGATGCATCCACAAGCCAAGGAACACCAAAGATTGCCAGCAAACAACCAGAAGCTAGGGGAGGCATCAAACAGATTCTGCTTCACAACCTTCAAAAGGAACAACCCTGCTGACACCTGGATATTGAATTTCCCCCCCTTAGAACTGTGAGATAATAAATTTCTATTGTTAAAGACCTTTAATGTTCTTTTGTTACAGCAGACCTAATCATCATCCTCTGAGAAAGAACTAAGCTTTTTCCTAAGTTTTGCCCCAAATTTAATTGAAATAAATTTATTTTAAAAAGGGAATTAGTGAATAAAAGGTGACAAGAGATAAATGTGAGCAGTTCATATACCATAATTTAAAAGCTGAACAAAACTCAGAGTTCAAAGGCAAAAACACAAGAAAAAATAATTTCTGAAGGAGATAGTGCAAATAAATGAAAACTTCTCAGAACTGGAGTATCTGACACATGTGTGAGAATAAGAAAGCTTTAGCCTGGGAAAGAAAAGTTAAGAATAAAGGTTAGATGGAAGCTGGAAGATAGAAGAATAAAACAGGGATAATTGGGTAAGGGGTCACTAAAGAGGGAGTAAAACCCTGAGAGAGGGTTTTAAGAGCAGGACAAGAGAGAATGGGGCAATGAGAAAAGTAGATGAGATCTGAGATTAAGGTGGGCTGGTAATTTAAAGATAGGGGATAGAGTAGGTATAGAGTGGGTACACAGGAGAAGGTACTTTTAAAGTAGATGAAGAAATGAGAGATATGGGTGGTGGTTGCAGAGAGGGACACTACAGAATGAGCACAGTTAGTGGATCAGTGAAAAATGGTTTCTAGTATAGGGAAACTGAAGATGTATTTGCTTTGAAATATTTTTTTTCTGTTTGTTCTTGCTAGCAAGCACTAGCTTCTTATAAGCTTTCATCATACTTTATGGGAGAATCTCATAACCTGATCTCATTTTTTTATTTAACATACGTAGTTGTTTTGTTTGTTTGTTTGTTTTTACAAAAGAAGAAATAATAACTAGATTTATATTGGGTTTATCATCAGTATCACTGGAAACTAAAAAAGAATGACAATGAACAAAATGATGTAATAACACGAATACAGTGCTAAAGAAAAATGACTTTGAGGTTAAAATTCTATATTCAGCTAAACAGCTAACCAAGAATAAGGATGAAATAAGGATCTTTAAAAATGTGCCATTAACTAAGACCTTACTTGAGATAAATGTGAAATAATTTATCCTAGAAAAAAATATGAATTGAACAGGAAGCAGTGAGATGGAAAAAGCAATGGTGAGCTAAAGAAATAAAAAAATGTGTAAATAATTTTATTTAAATACATTAATTTAAATTATAGTAGTAAATAATATTTGGATGACTTTTAAAAAAAACAAGATAGATCCAAAGTGTTAGCAACAATGTCATGGAAATTTGTAGGTCAATATTTATAATTAAAACATTTTAGGGCCGACCAAGTGGTGTGTTGGTTGGGAGTTAGCTTGGAATGCCAGCTTTGAGCAGCAGGGCCCTGGTTCGGATCCCACATTAGGGCCAGTGGTGCTGCACCCTCTACAGCTAAGATGGTGAACAACAGCTCGACCTGGAGTTAGGCTGCTGTGAGTCTCTGGCAACAGCGTAGGCTGCAGTGAAGCTGCAGTGGGCTGTCATAAGCTACTGTGAGTGGCTGGCAGTGGGGGTGAGCAGCCGGCAGCCAGTGAGAGCTGCCAAGAGCTGCCATGAGCAGTTGTCCAGTGGCCGGTGACTGATCTGCCTCACCCTGGAAGAGCGCAATGATAATACCAACATGGGCCAGTGAAGCAACATCCTCCACAACAGACTGAAGAACAAAAGGACAGCAACTTGTCTGTTTTTCTTCCCTGATTCCCCAATGTTGTTCCCCTCCCCCAATTCCCCAATAAAATCTTTTAAAAAAACAACAACAAAAATGTTTTACAATCCTTGTATTGTTGAAGAAGAGAAATGAGATATCATGTTCAGTAAATGAAATACCTCTATTGTGAATCGGCACTGGGGAGACTCCAACATTCACCGTGTCTAATGAAAAACCCAATGAATAACTCAATGTTAACTCAATATTAACATTTAGGTGGCAGATCAAGATGAAACTGTAGTGTAATTTTAAGACAGAGAGGCATTCATCACTTAGGAAACTAATGAAGCATAATGTAAATATAGAGTTTGACAATCAATAGAATATTGGACAAAGGATATAAAGACTCAATCCCCAGATGAAGAAACATAAAAGGCCAATCAATATATGAAATGTGTAAAATCTCTAGTAATTCAATCTCTAGTAATCTGAGAAATGCAAATTTGAAGAATGCTTTCATCTACTGTTAAAATTTTTAAATGGTTGGTAGATGGTGGGAGATAGATATTGCGTAGATTGTTTTTAAGAATATGAATGTGTACAATTAGTATAGGCAGAATTTTAGCAATGTCTAGAAAAGCAGAAGATACCCTTACTATATGATTCATCAATTTCACTTCTAGATGTATAACCTAGAACTCCTTGAAAGTTTACCCAAGGAGATATGAACACTGATGTTTGTTGCATTATTACTTGTAAAGCAATATTGGAAATAAAATGATATGTTCTCCAATAGATTATGCAATTAAAGTAAATAAGACGTATCCCATTCTAACATAAGGAATTTTCATTAAACACATAATGATGAATAAAAATAACATTGTAATAAATATATACAGTATGACTTTGGTAAATGCTGTAAAATTTTATAGATATACCTATATATAGTAAAAGATAAAAATGTAGGAGACATCCGGTAAGATGGCGGAATAGACAGACGCTGTGCCGACTACCTCCCAGGATCACAACAAAATTACAAATAATTTATAAGATATTCAACCTCGGAAGTTCCCTGGACCCTAGATGAACAGAGCCTCTAAACGAAGGACTTAAAGAGGAGGCCACAACAAGTTCGGTAGGAGGGGCAGAGACGAGAGAGGGCGAACCCTGTGAGGGTCACCTCAGCAGTGGGGACGCTTCTCTGGTTGGGGGTGAGACCCTCCGGCCCCACACCGTGCACACCACTCCAGAGTTACGTTGCCGGGAAGAGGAGTTCTATGATAACTGGAAAGAGAAAATAGTGAGGACTCTCTTTGCTTGGCTCGGTGAGGCTGGGGGTGGCTGGAGAAACAGTGGAGCCGCCAAACCAACTCACTCGCTGGTGAGCACTCACCCGGTTCCTGGTGGAGGGAGTAGCTTTGTAAGCGGGGCCCAGGAGCCTCCGGGAAGGATTGAACTGAGTGCCTTTGGCAGGGAGCTGGAGATTTGTGGAACCATTGTTCCCCTAGTGTGGAGCTTGCACACGAGTAGTGCACAGGACGCCGCCATTTTATCAGGGCTAGGCCCTCCCACAGAGACTCAGGTCTGGGAATGCATTGGTCTGCTGGAATTGGCGCAGGAGTGCGTGTGTGCATGCGCACGTGCGTGCGTGCACATGCGGCCTTGGATCCCCACCCTCCATACTGATTGTGCTGCATAGCCAAGGAAACGCTGGGCAACCGCGCTCCGATTACAACAGACCCTAAAGTGCGCGACTCGCCTTAGGTCCCTGATTTCCGCACTGTGCATGCAGAGTTGTCTTGGTGGCAATTGGCTGACGGGCTGCTCCGCCTGATCTTTGAGCAGCTGATTGGGACAGGCTGAGACTGGGAGTTTTCCTGGGAGTGTAGGGCCGTGAGCTGTGCACCTGCGTGATTCAGCTGGGGCTTTCCAGGCGAGTTTGTGTGGGTTGGCTGCTGATGCAGGAGTGCATGCTGCTCTGACTTGGTGGGGGCCACTGACCACACCCTGTGGTGCTTTGGGGGCCTGCCCCACCCACCTAGAGCTGTGTTGCCAGTAGTACCCTGAGCCCCTGGTCCCTAGCTCCTACCTCTGCAGGCCACAGAGGGTCTTTTGCAGCAGCAGACAGCTCGCAACAACCTGTGAGGATTTTTGGTGGTGAGCACAGTTCCAAAGCACACAGCAACTAATTGTGGGAAGCTTACTTCCAGTCTAGAGGGAGGTCGGCGCATGACGCACTTAGCCCTTCCCCCCAGCAGCTGGTGCTGAGTCACCGAGAATCTCTCTATTGCTGAGCAAGTGGTCTGCAGTGCAGATTACAGCGGGCAGAGAGCCTGTCCTTTTTTTTTTTTTGTCCTTTTTTTCCCCTCTTTCTCTTTTTTCTTTTTTTTTCTTTTTTCTTTTTGGTGATCTAATACATCGAAGCAATCAGAGTGACAGCCAGAATGAAGAAACAAAGAAACATGTCCCAAGTAAAAGATCAGAAGAAACCTCAAGAAATGCAACTAAATGAAACAGAGGTATCCAAACCTTCAGAGACAGAGTTTAGAACACTGATGATAAGAATGTTTCAGGAACTTAAGGAGGACTAAAAGAAGGATACAGAAATCATAAAAAACAACCAGGTAGAACTAAAGAATACAATAACTGAAATGAAGAACACACTCAAAGGAATCACCAGTAGATTAGATGAATCAGAGGATCGGATCAGTGATTTAGAAGACAAAGTAGCAGAAATCACCCACTTGGAACAACAAAAAGAAAAAAGATTAAAAACCAATGAAAATAGTTTAAGAGACCTGTGGGAGAACATCAAGCGCAACAACATTCACATCATAGGAATACCAGAAGGAGAAGAGAAGAAGCAAGGGATCGAGAATGTATTTGAAGAAATAATGACTGAGAACTTCCCTACCCTGGTGAAGGAAATCGACATACAAGCCCAGGAAGTGCAGAGAGTTCCAAACAAGCTGAACCCAAACAGGCCCACACCAAGACACATCATAGTAAAAATGGCAAAGGTTAAAGACAAAGACAAAGCAGCAAGAGAAAGACAGCAGGCTACATACAAAGGAACTCCTATAAGACTAACAACTGACTTCCCCATACAAATTCTGCAGACGAGAAGGGAGCTGCAAGGAATCTTCAAAGTGACGCAAAATAAACGCCTACAACCAAGATTGCTCTACCCAGCACGGCTATCACTTAAAATTGAAGGAGAGATAAAGAGCTTCTCAGAAAAGAATAAACTTAAGGAATTCATTACCACCGAGTCAGCATTACAGGAAATGCTAAATGGGCTTTTTTAAACAGAAGAAAGGGGAAAACAAGCTAACCCAGGAAGATCAGAAATACAAATAACAAAATGGCAATAAATATGCACCTATCAATAGTCACTTTAAATGTGAATGGATTAAATGCTCCAATCAAAACACGTAGAGTGGCTGAGTGGATAAGAAAACAGGACCCATGCATATGTTTTTTACAAGAGACTCATCTCAGATCAAAAGACACACACAGACTGAAAGTAAAGGGATGGAATAAGATATTTCACGCAACTGGAAATGAGAAAAAAGCGGGCATAGCAATACTGATTTCAGACAAAATAGACTTTAAAATGAAGACTACAATAAAAGACAAAGAAGGACACTACATAATAATAAAAGGATCCATTCAACAAGAGGACATAACCCTAGTAAACATCTATGCACCCAACATAGGAGCTCCTAAATACATAAAACAGATTTTGACAGACATAAAGACAGAGATCAACAGCAACACTATCGTAGTAGGGGACTTCAACACTTCGTTGTCACCAATGGACAGATCCTCCAGACAGAAAATCAACATGGAAACAGTGGCCTTAAATGACACTTTAGAACAGCTGGATTTAATTGATATTTTTAGAGCATTTCACCCTAAAGCAACAGAATATACATTCTTCTCAAGTGCACATGGAACATTTTCCAAGATAGACCACATGTTAGGACACAAAACCAGTCTCAATAAACTTAAGAAGATTGAAATCATATCAAGCATCTTCTCTGACCACAATGCTATAAAACTAGAAATCAATTATACAAAGAAACCTGAAAAGCACACAAACAAATGGAAGCTGAATGACATGCTACTAAATAGCGACTGGGTCAAAACTGAGATCAAGGAAGAAATCAAAAGCTATCTCAACAAACGACAATGAAAACACAACTCAAAATCTATGGGATGCAGCGAAGGCAGTCCTAAGAGGAAAATTCATAACATTGCAGGCCTATCTAAAGAAAGAAGAACAATCTCATATCAACAGACTATCTTTACACCTAAGGGAACTGGAGAAAGAACAGCAAAACAAGCCCAAAGGGAGTACAAGGAAGGAAATAAAAAAGACCAGAGCAGAAATAAATGAAATAGAGACCAAAAGATCAATGAAACCAAGAGCTGGTTTTTTGAAAAGATAAACAAAATCGACAAACCCTTAGCCAGACTCACCAAGAAAAAGAGAGACGACCCAAATTAATAAAATCATAAATGAAAGAGGGGAAGTGACAACAGATCCCACGGAAATACAGGAAATTGTAAGAAAATACTATGAGCAGCTATATGCCAACAAATTTGACAATCTGGAAGAAAGGGATAAATTTCTAGAAGCTT
This sequence comes from Hipposideros larvatus, assembly GCA_031876335.1. Lineage (NCBI taxonomy): Eukaryota > Metazoa > Chordata > Mammalia > Chiroptera > Hipposideridae > Hipposideros > Hipposideros larvatus. The sequence continues at coordinate 128,962,425 of CM063088.1, read as the reverse complement.
GCAACCTACCAAGTCTGAACCAAAAAGAAACAGAAACTCTGAACAGACAGATTACTACCAAAGAAATTGAGTCAGTAATCAACAAGCTTCCAACAAACAAAAGTCCTGGACCAGATGGCTTCACAGGCGAATTTTACAAAACATTCAAAAAAGAATTAATACCTATTCTCCTCAAACTATTCCAAAAAATACAGAAGGAGGGAAGGCTCCCAAGCACATTTTACGAGGCCACTATTACTCTGATCCCAAAGTCAGACAAAGATATTACAAAAAAAGAAAACTACAGGCCGATATCCCTAATGAATATAGACGCAAAAATCCTCAACAAAATACTAGCAAACCGAATTCAGTGTCACATTAAAAAGATCATACACCATTATCAAGTGGGATTCATTCCTGGTATGCAAGATTGGTTCAATATCCGCAAATCAATTAATGTAATCTATCACATTAACAAAATGAAAAATAAAAATCATATGATCATATCAATAGATGCTGAAAAAGCATTTGACAAAATCCAGCAAACATTTATGATAAAAACTCTTAGCAAAGTGGGAGTAGTGGGATCATATCTCAACATAATAAAGGCCATATATGATAAGCCCACAGCAAACATCGTACTCAATGGGGAAAGGCTAAAAGCTTTCCCCTTCAAATCAGGAACAAGACAAGGCTGCCCACTTTCACCACTTCTATTCAACATAGTTCTGGAAGTTCTGGCTACAGCAATCAGACAAGAAATTGAAATAAAAGGCATCCAAATTGGAAAAGAGGAAGTAAAAGTGTCATTATATGCAGATGACATGATACTATATAGAGAGAATCCCGAAGACTCTACCAAAACACTGTTAGAACTCATAAATGAATTTAGTAGGGTAGCAGGATACAAAATTAACATTCAGAAATCAGTTGCATTTGTATACACCAATAATAAACTATCAGAAGAAGAATCAGAAAATCAATCCCATTTACAATTGCTTCAAAAACAATAAAATACCTAGGAATAAATTTAACCAAAGAAGTAAAAGACCTTTACTCAGAAAATTATAAGACGTTGAAGAGAGAAATCAAAGAAGATACAAATAAATGGAAATACATACCATGTTCATGGATAGGAAGAATTAATATAGTTAAAATGTCTACACTACTTAAGGCAATATATAGATTCAATGCAATTCCTATCAAACTACCAGGAACATTTTTCTCAGAAATAGAACAGATAATCTGAAAATTTATATGGAGCCATAAAAGACCCCGAATAGCCACAGCAATCTTGAGAAATAAGAAGAAAGTGGGAGGTTTCACACTACCCGACATCGAATCATACTACAGGGCTACAGTAATCAAAACAGTATGGTACTGGCATAAAAACAAACACATAGATCAATGGAACAGAATAGAGAGCCCAGAAATAAATCCATCCATATACGGTCATTTGATCTATGACATTGGAAGCAAGAATTTACAGTGGAGTAAAGATAGTCTACTTAATAAATGGTGCTGGGAAATTGGACTGACACGTGCAAAAAAAATGAAAATGGACCACCTACTTACACCATATACAAGAACAAATTCAAAATGGATTAAAGACTTAAATGTAAGACCCGAAACCATAAAACTCTTAGAAGAAAAAGTTGGGAGTAAATTTGCAGACATCACCCTCAGTAATATTTTTACTGTGATAGCCCTTTGGGCAAGGGAAATAAAAGAACAAATTAACATATGGCATTACATCAAACTTAAAAGTTTTTTCACAGCAAAGGAAGTCATCAAGAAAACAAAAAGGCAGCCTACTGAATGGGAGAAGATATTTGCCAATGATATATCTGATAAGGGGTTAATATCCACAATTTATAAAAAACTCATTCAACTCAACACCAAAAAAACAAACAACCCAATTTAAAAATTGGCAGAGGATATGAAGAGGCATTTCTCTAAAAAGGACATACAGATGGCCAACAGGCATATGAAAAAATGTTCAACATCACTTAGCATTAGGGAAATGCAAATAAAAACCACAATGAGATACCACCTCACCCCGGTCAGAATGGCTATCATCAATAAATCAACAAACAACAAGTGCTGGCAAGTTTGTGGGGAAAAGGGAACCCTGGTGCACTGTTGGTGGGACTGCAAGTTGGTGCATCCATTATTGAAATCAGTATAGAGGTATCTCAAAAAACTGAAAATGGAACTACCTTATGACCCAGCAATTCCACTCTTAGGTATCTACCCCTATGTTTATTGCAGCGATATTTACAATAGCCAAGACTTGGAAACAACAGAAATGCCCATCAGTAGATGACTGGATTAAGAGACTGTGGTACATTTATGCACTGGAGAATTACTCAACTATAAAAAAGAATAAAATCTTACCATTTGCAACGATATGGTTGGACCTAGAGAACATTATGCTAAGTGAGATAAGTCAGTCAGAGAAGGACAAATACCACATGACCTCACTTATACATGGAATCTAAAGAACTGAATACATGAACAAAGTATGCAGAGATAGTCTCAGAGATACAGAGGAAATACTGATGGTTGCTAGATGGAAGGGGGTGAGGATGAGAGATAAGGGGAAGAAATTGGACAGCATGAATTGGTAACTACCATATTGCCACAGGAATATGAAAGACAGTTCAGGGAATATAATTAATAATGTTGTAAATATTTTGTAAGGCATCAGATGGTCACATGTCATGTTAGGGAGACCACTTCATGGATGGTGCAGAGGCCGTTAACCACTGCCTTGTACACCTGAAGTTGACATTGAATAATATTGTATGTCAACTCTAATTTAATATATATATATATATATATATATACATATATATATATATATATATATATATATATATATATAATCAAGGGATGTGGAGTATAGTGTGGGGAATGGAGTCAATGGAATTGTAATAGATATGTATGATATCAGGAGGGAAGTGGGGCAGTGGATTGGGGGAGGGGGGTTGTCACTTTGTGAGGGGTAAAAAGTATAACTATTGCACTGCTCATAAACTGAGCTTGGGAGCCTTCCTTCTTCAGTCAGAAATAAAGAATACAAAACTGAAATGAAAAATGCACTAGAAGGAACCAATAGCAGATTCAATGAAGCAGAAGATTGAATCAGTGATTTAGAACACAAGGTAGCAGAAAACACCTAATTTATTCCACAAAAAGAAAAAACATGTTTTGAAATGAACATACTTTAAATGAAATTATGGGACAACATCAAGCATAACAACATTTTACATCATAAAAGTACCAAAAGGAGAAGAGAAGGAGCAAGGGATCAATAACCTATTTTTAAAAATAATGACTGAAAACTTCCCTAACCTGGTGAAGGAAATAGATATACAAGCCCAGGAAGTGCAGAGCCCCAACAAGATGAACCCAAACAGGCCCACATGTAGACACATGGCTTCACAGGTGAATTTTAACCAAACATTCAAAAAAGAATTAATACCTATTCTCTTCAAACTATTCTAAAAAGTCCAAGAGGAAAGAAGGCTCCCAAGCTCAGTTTATGAGGCTGCCATTACCCTGATTCCAAAACTGACAAAGACATTATAAAAAAAGAAAACTATAGGCCAATATCCCTAAAGAACATAGATGCAAAAGTCATTAACAAAATATTAGCAAACAGAATTCAACAATACATTTAAAAGAACATACAACACGATCAAGTGGCATTCATTCCTGGTATGTAAGGTTGGTTCAATATCTGCTAATCAATCAACATGATACACCACATAAAGAAAATTAAAAATAAAAATCATATGGTTAGTTCAATAGATGCAAAAAGAGCATTTGACAAAATCCAGTATCCACTTATTATGAAAGAAAAAAAAACAGCAAAGTGGGAATAGAGGGTGTATATCTCAACATAATAAAGGCCATGTATGACAAACCTACAGCTAATATCACACTCAATGGGAAAATCTAAAAGTAAGTCTCCATAAGATCAGAGACAAGACAAGAATGCCCACCTTTACCACTTTTATTCATCATAATACGGATGTCCTAGCCACAGCAATCAGACAAGTGAAATCAATAAAAGGCATCCAAATAGGAAAGGAAAAAGTAAATTTTTTATGATTTGCAGATGACACGATGCTACATATAAAGAACCCCAAAGATTCCACCAAACAACTATTAGAACTGACCAATGAATTTAATAAAGTAGCAGGATACAAAATTAATATTTAGAAATGTGTTGCACTTATGTACACCAATAATGAACTAACTAGAATAAGAAATTAAGAAAACAATTCCATTTACAATTGCATCAGAGAAATACTTAGAAATAAAATTAACCAAGAAAGTAAAAGAACTGTACTCAGAAAATTATAAGACATTGAAAAGAGAAATTAAAGAAGATACAAATAAGTATAAACATATACCATGCACCATGGGTAGGAAGAATTAATATATTTAAAATGTCCATACTACCCAAAGCAATATATAGATTCAATGTAATCCCTATCAAAATATGAGTGGCATTTTTCACAGAACTAGAACAAATACTCTTAAAATTTTTATGGAACCAGTAAAGGGCTGTTCTTTCACTGCAGTGAAAATTGTCCTTGACATCTGTGAACTATTTATTTATTTATTTATTTATTTATTTATTTATTTATTGGCAGCTAGTAATTTCCATTTTGAAACACATACCAAAGGGGGGAAAAATCCCCACTTCCTCATAGTAGCATATTTGTTAACTGACATTTCCAGGCTTAATTTTATTTAGAGATTTTAAAAGAAGGAAAAACAGAATGAGTGATCAAATAAAAAAATTGGATAGTATGAAATGGCGAGCAATTCAGTACATGTAGGCTGTCTGAGTCACTTAAAGCAGATTCTTTTTTTTTTTTTCATGGTTGGCAACTCTAGCTTCTTGATAGCTGTCATTTTGTGAAAGCTTCAGCCCACTCATTCACCTAGTATTGTCTAGATTATTGTTGGACAAAGTTTTTGGCAATGGACAGAGGAGATAAGCAGAGTAATCAAAAAGAGAAATTTCAGTTCCCCAATCTAAAAACTTTTCAGAAAACAAAGGAAACTAAAGAAACTTTTTCTCGGACCTTTTTCTTCTTTATCTTTTTCTGTTTTTCCTTCTCTCAATAATAGTTAAAAATAGAAGCCAAGATGACAAGTTTGTTAATATAGTGGCAAACTTGTTTTGGGTTCAAGGAATCCTACATGTAATAAGCTGAATAATGGCACCCAAAGATATCAGGTCCCAATTCCTGGAACCTATAAATCTTACCTTATATCAGCGGTTCTCAACCTTCCTAATGCCACGACCCCTTAATACAGTTCCTCATGTTGTGGTGACCCCCAACCATAAAATTATTTTTGTTGCTACTCTATAACTGTAATTTTGCTACTGTTATGAATCATAATGTAAATATCTTTTTGTTTTCTGATGGTCTTAGGCGACCCTTGTGAAAGGGTCATTCAACCCCCAAAGGGATCACGACCCACAGGTTGAGAACTGCTGCCTTATATGGAAAAAGTGTCTTTGTAGGTGTGATTACATTAAGGGTCTTGAAATAGGGAAATTACCTTGGATTATTTGAGCAGGCCCAATGTAATCACAAATGTCCTTACAAGAAAGAGGCAGAGGGAGATTTCACACACACAGGGGAGGAGGCAATGTGACCAAGGAGATAGAGACTGGAGTGATGCTGCCACAAGTCAAGGAGTTAACTAGTGATAATTAGTGATAACTAATTAGTAATATTATTGATAACTGATTTCAGACTTCAGGACTCCAGAGGGTGAAAAAACAAATTTCCATTGTTTTAAGCCAGTAAGTATGTGGCAATTTTTTTATAGCTGCCATAGAAAACTAATAACGTATGTAAACTTTTACTCTGCCAGCTGCCTTGAGTGATTTGTGAGGCTTACGAAGTCTAAATAGCATAATATTAAAATGAATGTCTTGGGTCATATGTTTACTTTTCCTGTGAGCAGGCAATGAGTAAATCAATAAAGAAAAGGATAAAATAGCTCAAACTGTGTTTTTCAAGGAGTGGTGTTGAAGGCTACCTAATGTGCTGAACCCAGTGCCTCATACACTCTTCCACTGAACTGTACCCCCTCTCTGTGAGCTCAATTGTGGTTATCTTTCAGTAAATAGCTCACTATGCTCTGTGGGTCCCTCTGCTCCCAACTCTTGTGTTCATTGTTCTTAGGAGTGTTTGCTGTAGGAGTAGGATTTGTGACTGCTTTAAGATTCAGGATCTCAGGAAGCTACAGGAGTAACTGAATTTTTAGCAAAGAAAGTTTGAGGTGGAATGCAAAATATTGAAAGTATTATCTAGTTTTTCCCTGGATAGAACACTTCTTCCTACATTTGTCCCTCTGTACCAGCAGGGGATTGGTTCCAGGACCCCCACAGATACCAATATCCATGGATGCTTAAGTTCCTTATATAAAATGGTTTGGTATTGAAACCAATAGTCAACAGTAAACATGTTTAGGTATTAGATGATAAAGTCTAGAGATATAGGCTTTAATTAAATGTTTCAGTTGCTTTAGTTGTCATGTAGCTTACAGCCAAAGATTAAGAAAGTATGTTAGTCATGTTCTGAAGGCCTGCCTGTCAAGCAAGCTCCAGGAGAAATGTTTAAAAGTACACTTTGCTTGAGAGAAAAGAAAAATACACCTAGTTAAGCATAAAGCAATAATAGCTTAAACAATAACAAAGGTCACAATATGTCTAGTTTCTGCTTTTTACTTCAAAGATAACATCACAGACACAATTATGAAAAATTTTGCAGAATCTTGGTTCTTCAACCCAGCACCCCTTGTTCTCACAATATAATTATAAATTACTGATGTGGTGTACTTTGTCAAGCAGGAGGAGATAACTTCAGGGTCACAGAGAGAATTTATGAGTGTGTTTTGCAGAAGGAATAAGTGCCTTTTAAGAAAGTTGTGACTAGCTGCTGCTTCCCAGAAGTCTGGTTGCATAAAATGTTATCTGTGACTGAAGAAACACAGACTTTTCCCTTAGTTCCTTGAAGCTCCCCCTCCCCTCGTCCCTAGCTAAATAAAAACTCCTTACTTTTGCTCTTTGAAGAAGACATATTTGAGAGACCTTGGTCTTCTGTCCTCTCACCTTGGCTAAATCTAATAAACCTTTGTCTGTCTCCAAGAATAGGTGTCTCAGTATTTGGCTTACATTGGGCACACAGACCTGGATTTTAGGAGGTGATTTGGCAGCAGTATTTGCATACAGGCTACAGCAGGGCATGCTTATACATTACTTCATTCGCATGAATTCAGCACAGTGCATAATGCATGGTAAATTCAAGTTTTGCTTTTTGGAAATTTATGGGATCTTTTTTACAAATATTTTTACCTGCAGTTGGTTGAATCCATAGATACAGAAACTCATAGATATAGACAGCCAGCTGTATTTGCTGTTTGCTCCACAGGAATGTTGAGGGCAATGTTTTCATGGGAAAACCCCAGGTGAGAAAAACACAGGGAATTCACTCAGCAATTCATTTCCAAGAGTCTGTTTATTTTTATTACATTCTAAAAACAACTAAGAAGCTTCATAGCATGGTCCAGGATAATGATGCTCAAGGAATGAACCAAACATCAGATTCAGAGATGGAAAGAAGTGTGGAGTTTTAAAAACAGGTTAATCGGTAGCTAGACGCAGAATGGAGAAACGTATAAGATTTACAAAGAAAGAAAATGGGGAACACAAAAGATAGCCTGATCATTAAGTAGGAGGAACAGCAGGAAAGAGACTGTTGTTGTTGTTGTTGCTGTTGTTGTTGTAGGGTCCTGCCTATCAGTGTAAGACAGTGAATTCAGCCCAGTATTCTGATGTGAATACATAGGCATAGGAAAGATCAGAAGACACAAGTATATAGAGAATGAGTAAAATGAGAACTAAAACTATTTATTCAGATTTAGAGATCAGGAACTCATTTATCAACAGTTGTAAAAAGCAAAAAAAAAAAAAAAAAAAAAAGGAAGAAAGAAAAGAAAAGGATGATGTCACAGAAGTGGCAGCGAGAGGACTGCTTCTTGAAATCTCTCCTGGAAATTACAACAAATTGAACACCTATAATCCAACAAAGGATAACTTAAGCAACACACAAGAACATTGAATCACCTGAAGGTGGGCAAATCAGTTGAGCAGAGAAGGAGGGAAGAGGGAAATGCAGAAATTAAAGAGGAGAAGTTACCATGGGTACCACAGAAATACAAATGATCATGCAAGAATACTATGAAGGTTTGTGTGCCACCAAATTCAATAACCTAGACAAAATGGACAAGTTCTTAGAAACATATAACCTTCCTAGACTGAATCATGAAGAACTAGAAAATCTAAATAGACTGATCAACAATATGTAAATTGAATTAGTCATCCAAAACCTTCTCAAAAGCAAAAATCCAGGACGAGATGGATTCACTAGTGAATTCTACCAAACATTCAAAGAGGATCTAACACATTGTCCTCAAACTCTTCCAGGAAAGTTGAAGAAGAGACAATATTTCCTAACTCATTTTATGAGGCCAACATTACCCTGATACCAATACCTGGTAAGGATAAAACAAAAAAAAGAAAATTTTAGACCAATATCTCTGATGAATACAGATGCAAAAATCCTAAACAAAATTCTAGTAAATCAAATACAACAATGCATTAAGTGGATCATACATCACAATCAAAGTGGGGCTCATCTCAGAGGCACAAGTTTGGTTCAACATACACAAATCAATCAATTTGATATACCACATAAACAAAATCAAAGATAAAAATCACATGAGCTTAAAGACATGGAAATATGTGACTTAAATGACAGAAAATTCAAGATTGCAATTCTGAAAAAAACTCAATGAGATGCAAAAAAAACACAGAAAATCAGTTTAATGAACTCAGAAACACAATCAAGTGAGGCTCATCTCAGAGGCACAAGGTTGGTTCAACATACACAAATCAATCAATTTGATGCATCACATAAACAAAATCAAAGATAAAAATCACAGGATTATATCTATAGATGCAGAAAAAGCATTTGACAAGATACAACATCCATTTATGATTAAAACAATTAAATAGGTATAGAAGGAAAATACCCTAACATAATAAAGGCCATATATGAAAACACTAAGCTAATATAATTAATGGTGAAAAACCAAAGCCCTTCACTCTGTGTTTAAGAACAAGACAGGGTTTTCTCCTATCATCACTACTATTCAACATAGTATTGGAAGTCCTAGCCAGAGCAATCAGGCAAGAGAAAGAAATAAAAGGCACCTGAAATGGGAATGAAGAAGTTCGATTGTCAGTTTTTGCAAATGACATGATTCTTTAATAGAAAATCCTAAAGACTCCACCAAAGAGCTACTAGAAACAATAAACAAACACAGTAAAGTAGAAGCTTTACTACAAAATCAACATACAAAAATCTATTGCATTCCTATATACTAACAATGAAATTTCAGGAAAAAGAAATTTAAAAATTCCTTTTGCAATTGCAACAAAAAGAATAAAATACCTAGGAATAAACTTAACCAAGGATGTGAAAGACCTATACATGGAAAACTATAAGATATTTTTGAAAGAAACTGAAGACACAAAGAAATAGAAAGACATTCCATGTTCATGGATTGGAAGAATCAACAAAGTTAAAATGATTATATTACCCAAAGCAATATACAAATTTAATGCAATCCCCATCAAAATCCCAATGGCAGTTTTGAAACAAATAGGAAAGAAAAATCATCAGATTTGTATGGAATCACAAAAAACCCTGAATAGCCAAAGCAATCCTAAGAAAAAAGAATAAGGCTGACAATATCCCATTCCCTGACTTCAGCTTGTACTACAGAGCAACAGTAATCAAAACAGCATGATATTGGCAGAAAAACAGACACACAGACCAATGGAATAGAATTGAAAACCCAGAAATAAACCCACATAAATATGGACAGATAATTTTCCACAAAAGGGGCCAAAAACATACAATGGAAAAAAGAGAGTCTCTTCAATAAATGGTGCTGGGGAAATTGGAAAGCCATGTGCAAAAGAATGATTCTAGACTGCTATCTGTCACCATGTACCAAAATTAACTCAAAATGGATCAAGACCTAAACATAAGAGCTGAAACAATAAACTGCATAGCAGAAAGCATAGGTACTAAACTTATGGACCTTGGATTCAAAGAGGATTTTATGAATTTGACCTCAAGTGCAAAAGAAGTAAAAGCTAAAATAAATGAATGGGACTATATCAAACTAAAAAGCTTCTGCACAGCAAAAGAAACCATGAACAAAATAAAGAGGCAATCTACTGAATGTAGGCAGATATTTGCAAACAACGCTTCTGATAAGGGGCTAATATCCAAAATATGTAAGGAAATCATACAACTCAATGACAAAAAGACAAATAATCCAATTAAGAAATGGACAGAAAACATGAACAGAAACTTCAACCAAGACATACAGATATATAAAAAAATGCTCAACTTCACTAGCTATTAGGGAAATGCAAACAAAAATCAAAATGAGATATCACCTCACACCTGTTAGAATGGCTATCATCAACAAGACCAATAATAACAAGTGTTAGAGAGGCTGTGGAGAAAAAGGGACCCTCATACAGTATTGGTGGGAATGTAAATTGGTATAGTTGCTATGGAAAACAGTATGGAGGTTCCTCAAAAAATTAAAAATAGAATTATCATATGATCCAGCAATCCCTCTCTTGGGTATATACCCAAAAAATCTGAAAACACTTATCCATAAAGATATATGTACTCCAGTGTTCATTGCAGCATTATTCATGGTAGCCAAGACATGGAAACAACCAAAGTGTCCTTCGATAGATGACTGGATAAAGAAGATGTGGTGCATATACACAATGGAATACTACTCTGCCATAAGAAAAGATGAAATATTGCCATTCGCAACAACATGGCTAGATCTTGAGGTTATTATGCAAAGTGAAATAAGTCAGACAGAAAATGTTGAGAACCATATGACTTTACTCATTAGTTGGATATAAAACTGAAGGCAACAAAGGAACAAGACAAACAAAGAAAGAAACAAAATCTCATAGACACAGACAACAGTTTAGTGGTTACCAGAGGGTAAGCGGAGAGGGGGTTGGTAGAAGAGGGTAAAGGGAGTCAAATACGTGGTAATGGAAAAAGAACTGACTCTGGGTAATAAGCACACAATGTGATATATAGATGAAGTTTTATAGAATTGTACACTTGAAACCTATGTAATTTTACTGACCATTGTCACCACAATAGATTTAATTTAACCCTCCGTCGGGCACAACTGATCTCACAGATTCAGCATTTATAGGGCTGCTATATCTGGCAGTGTACTGCACAGTAATAGGCAAAGCTTATACTGAATTTATGTAATAAACATATATTGTTTTTACTTTGTGGCAAATTAAAATTTCATTCTGAATAAATAGTAAGCACGCTTACATGTTATTTTCATTCATTTTTAATTTAAATAAATAAATGTCATACACGCATCTAGTAGATGCATAGCACCCGAACTCATAACTTTTGCATTGCGCCTGATGGAGTTAAAAAAAAAAGATTTTAAAAAACTTTCTTCCTCGACTGATCATGAACCCAAGCAGCGGTTCTCAACCTGTGGGTTGTGACCCCTTTGGGTGTCGAACGACCCTTTCACAGGGGTCGCCTAAGACCATTGGAAAACAAAAAGATATTTACATTATGATTCATAACAGTAGCAAAATTACAGTTATAGAGTAACAACAAAAATAATTTTATGGTTGGGGGTCACCACAACATGAGGAACTGTATTCGTGGCATTAGGAAGGTTGAGAATTGCTGAACCCAAGGATCCAAGGCCAGCATCATGGCTTTGAAACTTCCATAGAAAACCCAGAAAGACTCATTTACTGGTACCAGATTTCTAATAGGTATTATCTCTTCCTCATTCATCTACTCATCTTATCTCTTTACCTATATTAGAAAGTATTATTAGTGATTCTCTTTTAAAATTGAGAAGGCCTTATTGGTTTGGCAGAATTTCTCTCTCAGTTGGCTCATGTGGACGGTAGAATAGATAGAGAAAAACAGAAGTAGCAGGTTTTGCTGAAATTGAGCACTAGAAAAGTGGCACCACAAAACTCTGCAAGCTCTGGTATGTAGGTGTGTGTGTGTGTGTGTGTGTGTGTGTGTGTGTGTGTGTGTGTGTGTGTGTAAAGTGCTGGGAGGATGAGTAGGAAATTATCTAGGATTTTTGATGTGTGAAAATTATGAAAGCTTCTAGAGTCATTGAGTAATTATCCTCTAAATTGCACCTGAAGAAACCTAGCTACCAATTCGATTGCTAGAAGTTCCTCACAAGGAGATTTTGATTTGTGGTTTTTTTATTCTGTTTGTCCCAAGGTACACTGAACACCAAAATTGTTTATTTTCTTTGACAACACTCAGACTGTCTGTGCACAGCATCATTGAAATATTTATTCATGGGGAAATAGTTGGGTTAGTTCCAAATACATAAGATTCCTCTGATGAAATAACCATTTATATCAAGTGATAGAACACATTTGTACCAAATCACTCTATTCAGGAAACCTGAAGACATATGAAGTGCATTTCTAAGGCATCTAAGACCAGGGAGAAAATTGTAACTGGTTGCGTGCTGTTTTTTAAAAGTTGACAGACCCAGGAGAACGGACAAAGAGATGTGGTATATATACAATGGCATACTATTCAGCAATAAGGGAAAACAAGGAAATCCTGCCATTTAAGACAACATGGATGGACCTTAAAGACATGAGGTGAGAAAGACAAACACTGTTTGTAGAATATAAAAAAAAATCAAACAAACAAAAAAACTTGAGGAAACGGAGAGTGGAATGGTGTTTACCAAAGACTAGGGAGTATGGGAGTGGGAAAGAGGCTGATATTGTTCAAGGGTACATACTTACAACTAGTAGATAAATATGTCCTGGAGATCTCATACACAGTACAGGGATTACAGACAACAAAATTGTACTATAAACACTAAACTTGCTAAAAAACTAGATCTTTTTTTTTAAGTTTAGTGAACTTAAAATGGTTACAATGGTTAGTAAAGTTAAATAGATTTCAGGTGTACAATTCTGTAATACATCATCTATATATCACATTGTGTGTTTATCACCCAGAATCAGTTCTCCTTCCATCACCATATATTTCACCCCTTTTCCCCTCATCTACCACCTCCCACCCCCCTTTACCCTCTGGTAACCACTAACCTATTGTCTGTGTCTACAAGTTTTTGTTTCTTTATTTGTTTGTCTTGTCCTTTGTTGTTTTCAGTTTTATATCCCACACATATCAGTAATATTCGCTGCAGCTTTATTTATGGTGACCAAGACATGGAAACAATCAAAGTGTCCTTCAACAAATGATTGGATAAAAAAGATGTGGTCTATATACACAATGGAATACTATTTTGCCATAAGAAAAGATGAAATAGTGTCATTTGCAGCAACATGGATGGATCTTGACATTATTATGCTAAGCAAAATAAGTCAGACAGAAAAAGTTAAGAGACTAAATATTAATTGTTCCTACAACTGGAAGAAATGACAATTATGTTACATGACAGAGGTGTTAGCTAAAACACAAGCATACACAAAGTTGACAGACAACAAAAGATGGAGTTTTCATGTAAGGAGTTTTTATGTCATGCTCTGAAATTTGAATTCATACTCATGCTTTGCTTTGGTGTTTACAACATCTCAATTTGTTGCCATGGACAGGGAGGTTTAGCTCTATTGCCTACTTGATTGAACATGAAGAAGCTACTACTAAAGTAGTCAATAAAGGATTCAGTAATCTTTTTCCTCATGTTAAATACATCTTTGAGGAAAATAAAGCATTGTCTTCTGAGTCAGAGTGACCCAATGGCCTAATGAATAGTGTCTGCTCCCACATGCCTATGCAGCCAATGGTCTTGCCCAGCTGCCACCTCTTACACATTTATACATGGTCTCACACACATGGCCACATCCCCTTTACTCTCACAGCTTCTTAATCTTTAATTTCTTCCTGAAGCTAGACAAAAGATGAAATGTTGAAAAATAGAACCTCAAAATAAAACATAGATGAATTTCCAGAATTCATCTATAATGTATTTTTTTAAATGAGTCATTTTTGTCCTGGGTCAAAGCTAAACACAGCTTTCTTTCAAAAAAGTACCTCAGTTTGTCACATTTTTTGTTTTTATTGGCATATAATTTTTTGAAATTTTCACCCTATATTTCCTATGGCTTTCTCATACTAAGCTCTTGGCTTTTTCACCCTAACCTCTTCTTCCTACATTACAACGGTGGATTTCTTTGGAGAAGTCTATGGATGGAAAGAAAAAAAGTATTTCCATTTGGGTCTTAGTTGGAATATAATACAGAAAAGCAATGGTAATAATTTGTGATACTCTTTTTCATGCTTTATCTATTTTCCTTTTCAACTTGATGAATTCCCATGGTTGGAGCATGTGAATACTTTCCCTGACACAGTGCATGTAAGTGACAAAAAGACACTATGAAACTGTACTTTGAAAATAAGGAGAGAAGGAAGACATCCAAGATGGCAGAATAAACACTGTGCCTGCGTCCTTCCATGAACACATTAAAATTATAACTAAATTATAGAACAATCAACCAGGAGAACCATCTAAAGTCTAGCCAAATAGAAGTCCTATGACTAAAAATATAAAGAAGCCATATCAAGACTGGTAGCAGAGGCAGAGCTGCAAAACGGGCCCCAAACCTCCATGTGGTGGTTGAGAATCAGGAGGGAAATCTTGGCTGTGGAGGTTCTCCTTGGAGGAGGGAGAGACCCCAGCCCCACACCAGGCTCCCTAGTCCAGGGAATTGGTGCTGGGAAGAGGAGCCCCACAACATCTGGCTGTGAAAAACAGTGGGGATTCTGATAACACCAGTGGGACAGAAGGCTGCAGAAAACCTGGACGTCCTCTTAAAGGGCCACACACAAACTCTATCACAGGCAGGCACTCACCTTGAGCTCTGGAGGAAGGATAGTGACTTGGGAGGCGTCAGAGACATACGGGTTGGGGGGACAGACTGAGGTATGTGGCTTTGGGGGGGAAGACTGGAAGATAGTTGGCATTTTCTCTGTTTAAGGTTCTTCTCCCGTGCAGCCACCAGGCTGACGCCATCTTTTCTGTATTGAACCCACTCCCACCAGGGCTAAATCTGAATCTGATTGGCCTGGTGAGCTCTGCTGCTCCACCCTGATAACTCACTGGGATCCCACCCCATCCAACTCCCCCAGCACCAGAGACACTTTCTCCCAAGCAGCCAGTCCTGTCCACATTGCACTCTTTCTTGACAAACTATTGGGGTCTTCAGACCCCCAGTGAATTGGCCTCGATATACTCTGAGACTTTTGCTGAGACTTTTGCTGACTTTTAGGGCTCAGCACTGGCACCAAACCAGAATTTACACTGACCTGTTTACCACAACTCTTCCCACTCTAGTGACTCCCTGAAACCCTGCCTCACCCAACTCATATATTGCACGAGGCTTTATCAGTGGCTGAATCTTAAGGGAGCTGGAGAGTGGCAGCAGGCCGCCAGGTGTCCTGGCTTTTTGCTGAGCTACTCCAGGCCCAGTACTGGTGGCAGATATTCTCACTTTGTAGTGTGGCCTCTCCCACACACCTCCAGGTTTAGCACAGTAAGCAAACAACTGTGGGTTGCTCTGTAGCTCCTACCAAGTAGTACCCAAACAGTCACAGGCAGTGGGTGACCTGGGCCTGCACTAGAGTCCCTCCTAAGAGGCCCCAGAACCAACATACTTGGAGGCTGACTTCAGACCACAGCAGAACACCACCCAATTAGCCTCACAAGTGGCACACACAAAGGGTGGTCTCAACAGGCACCACAGCCTACTGGGGCAAACCCCACTAAGTGGGGTAAGCCCCCCACACAGCAGCTAGTAAGCTATGGATGTGACCAAACCCCACAGATAGTAAGTTTAAGAGTCAATCCCACCCACTGACATGCCAATAGCAATCAAGGCTCAGTTATAATAGAAGGGCATATATAACCCACGTAAGGACACACCTGGAGCACCCAGAGCAGGTGACCAGGGAGACTGTGCCACTGGGCCCCACAGGATACCTACTACATAAGGCCACTCGGCCAGGACTGAGAGACATAGCAGCTCTACCTAATACATAGAAACAAATACAGACAAGCAGCCAAAATGGAGAAACAAAGAAATGTGTCCCAAATGAAAGAACAGGAGAAAAATCCAGAAAAAGAACTAAACAAAATGGAGGTAAGCAACATACCAGAGACACAGTTCAAAACAATGGTATAAGGATACTCAGGAAACTTAGTGAGAACTTCAACAGAGAGATAACTATCATAAAAAAAGGACATTAGAAGCCATAAAAAAAGAACCAGTCAGAAGTAAAGAACAGTAACTGAAATTAAAAATACACTAGAAGGAATCACCAGCAGACTAGATGAAGCAGAGGTTCAAATCAGTGATTAGGAAGACAAAGTAGCAGAAAACACCCAATCAGAACAGCAAAAAGAAACAAAATTCCCAAAAAAATGAGGAGAGTTTAAGAGGCCTCTGGGACAACATCAAGCATGATAACATTTGCATCATATGGGTACAAGAAGAAGAGAGGAAGCAAGAGATTGAGAACCTATTTGAAGAAATAATGACTGAAAACTTTCCTAACTTGGCCAAGGAAATAGATATACAAGTCCAGGCTACAAAGAGTGTCCCAAACAGGATGAACCCAAACAGGCCCATACCTAGACACATTACGATTAAAATGGTAAAGGTTAAAGACAAAAAAAAAATCCTAAAAGCAGCAAGAGAAAGGCAACTAGTTACTTACAAGAGAGCTCTCATGAGACTGTCAGCTGATTTCTCAACAGAAGCGTTGCAGGCTAGATGGATTGGCATGAAATATTCATGATGACAAGCAAGGACCTACAACCAAGACTACTCTACCCAGCAAGGCTATCATGTAAAATCAGAGGACAGATAAAGAGCTTCCCAGACAAGAAAAAGCTAAAGGAGTTCATCACCACCAAACCAGTATCACAAGGAATCTTAGAGGGATGTATTTAAGATGGAAAAAAATCAAAATCATGAATAATAAAATGGCAATAGCTACATATATATCAACAAGTATTTTCAGTGTAAATGGATTAAATGCTCCAATGAAAAGACACTGGCTGGGGCCAGCTGAGTGACCCATTGTTTAAGAGCTGGCTTGGGACGCCAGCTCTGAGCAGCAGAGTCCCGGTTGGATCCTACATGTGGGCCAGTGATGCTGTGCTGTCTACAGCTAAGATGGTGAACAACAGCTCGACCTGGAGCTGGGCTGCTGTGAGTTACCAGCGATGGTGTAGGCTGCAGCCCCTGCTGCAGTGCACTGCCATAAGCTACCGTGAGTGGCGGGCAGCCAGCGTGAGCTGCCAAGAGCCGCCATGAGTGGCCGTCCAGAGGCTGGTGACTGATCTGCAAGAAGAGTGCAATGATCACAATGCCAACATAGGCCAGTGAAGCAACGTCCTCCACAACTAGACTGAAGAACAAAAGGATAGCAACTTGTCTGTTCCCCTTCCCCAATTCCCCAATTAAAAAAAAAAAGACAATGGGTGGCTGAGTGGATAAGAAAACACAATGCTTTCATATGCTGCCTACAAGAGACTCGCTTCAGATCAAAAGACACACATAGACTGAAAGTAAAGGGATGGAAAAAGATATTTCATGAAAATGGAAATGGAAAAACAAAACAACAAAAAAAGCTGGGGTAGCAATACTTATACCTGACAAAATAGACTTTAAAACAAAGGCTATAAGAAGAGATAATGAAGGACCCAGTAATCCCACTTCAGGGTATTTATCTGAAGAAACCCAAAACACTACTTTGAGAGGGCTTTTGCATCCATATGTTCATTGCAGCATTGGTTACAATGGCCAAGATGTGGAGGCAGCCTGGGTGTCTGTGACGGAAGAATGGATAAAGAGGAGGTACATATATACAATGGAATATTGCTCAGTCATGAAAGGGAATGGGTTCTCGCCATCTGCAGTGGCATGAATGGACCTAGATGGTGTTGTGCTTAGTAGAGTGTCAGACAGGGAAAGACAGATGTAATGTGATTTCACTTATATGTGGAATCTAAGAACAAAATTAACAAACAAAGTTGAAAAAGAGTCATAGATACAGAGAATAATTTGATGGTTGCCACATAGGAGGGGTGTTGGGGGTGTGAGTGAAAATCAGGGAGGGGATTAAGAAGTACAAATTGGTTGTTACAAAGTAGTTATGGGGATGTAGGGTATAGCATAAGGAATATTTGTCAATAGTATTGTAATAACTATGTATGGCGTTAGATGAGTACTAGATTTATTGCAGTGGTAGTTTGGGAGGGGCAGGGTGAAAAGGGTGAAGGGATTAAGAAGTACAAATTGGTAGTTACAAAATAGTCATGAGGATGTAAAGTAAAGCATAGGGAACATAGTCAATGATATGGTAATAACTAAGTATAGTGCCAGGTGGGTACTAGACTAGTCAGGGGGAATCACTTCTTAAATTATATAAATGTCTAACCACTATGCTGTACAGCTGAAATTAATATAAAACAACATTGAATGTCAACTGTAATTGAATAATTTCAAAAGAGGGAGAATGTAAAGGGAAATAAGCGGTCCTAATTTCCAGGTTTAAAACAAATAAGTCATGGGGATGTAATGTACAGCATGGAAAATATAGTCAATAATATTATGATAGCATAGTATGATGTCAGATGGTTGTTGGACTTATTATGGTGATCATTTCTTTAGGTATATAAATGTTGAATACCAATGGTGTGCACCTGAAACTAATATAATATTGTATGTTAGCTATACTTTTAATAAAAATCTTTATAAAAAAAGAAAGAAAGAAAAGGGAAAAAAATATGTCAATAGAACACAAAATGGCCTGTTGCTCCTATTAAAGAAAGTCTATTTCCTGAGCACTAGCTCTGAGCCTTTCCTTGAAAAAGTAAATCTGAAAGCCAAGACATCTTAACTTGAGAAAGTATGTCCTTTGGAACTTAATTTCTTTTTTTAAAATTCCCTAATAGCTTCACAGGGAGAGGGGGTGGTCTGACATTTTCTATACTCAGAGACTATAGATTTCCCAATCCCTGCCCAACCCTTTAGTGCACACTTTCATTGCAGTAGCTAAGGGTTTTGGATCTTCAAATCTAACACAGGGCTTAGTATATATAAAAGGGGGTTAATGCAAAAGTTCCTGAGGATTTGGTGAGGAAGAGGCAGCTCTGAGTTTTGAAATGATTACAAGATTTTATCCTGTTTAAAATGTTGCCAAATAGAAACAAAGATACAAACTTCCCAATTCGTATTGGAAGAAAGCACAACCTTGACTGCAAAACTTGCAAAATTTGTATTAAGAAGCAAAAGAAACTTCACATTAAATTCAATTATGTACATTGATTCAAAAATATTAATAAATATCATATTACCATTGAGAGGGGAAGAAGATCAATGATTAGAACACAAAAATGGTTCAACAATAGAAATACATTTTTGCAATTATTTTTTGTACATTGGAATAGAAAACAGGGAAAAAATTAAACTAAAGTGATTATTTATATTATATACCTTCTTAATCCAGGTCAAAGCACTCAAACCAGTGCTTCTCAAACTTTAATGTGTAAAGGAATCACTTGGAGACCCTGTTGAGATGCTGTTTCCAATTCAGTAGGTCTGGGATGCAGCTGACATTCTGCATTTCTAACAAGCTCTCAGGAATCACCAGCTCTGTAGGTCCAAGGTCCACGCTGAGCAAGGGTCTGGAAAATTCCTTTTCGAAAGAGGGCGCATCTGTCTTAGGTAAAATTATTTCTATTTCACTCATGTAAGTCATCTAGCTTGCCCAATTCTCGGGTAAGAGTAAAGACAGAACAGAGCTGAAAATTGATCCGTGAATTTTGAGATCTTTAGCCAAATATACTTCCCAATGAAGTTATTTCGGCCAAAGTGTATTTTCTGTGCATTCACTGATGAAGATAAATTTCTGTTTCCCACTTTGGAAGGTTCCGCTTTTCCTCTTGCTAAACCTGCAGTCTGATCATGATCAACACGGCTCAGAAAACAACAAACAAAACAGCTAAGATAAATTGTCTGAGGGCCTGTGTTTGTCTTTTGTTAAATCTTTGCCTCCTTATTTTTTCTTTCCTGATTTATTAATAATACTGCAAAACGGAACCAAACGTCCATTTGGTGACGTGCTCCTTGCGGTTTCGGAATCTCGAGCCGGTGAGCGCAGTCTTTGTCTTCGCGTCCCATCTTTTCCTCCTTTTGCTCACGCAGACACGGTGGGTGTTGCTAAGCCCGAGGAGCAGAAACCCGGAAGCACCAATACTAACGGCAAATCGCTGTGAAAGAATTTCACTTTCTTTTTGAGCAGGGGAAAAGAGTAAAATCCTGAGAAAATGAAGACTAAAATTGGAGGTGCCGGGGATTGAACCCGGGGCCTCGTGCATGCTAAGCACGCGCTCTACCACTGAGCTACACCCCCTTGGCAGCGAGAGGCTCTGGGGAATGTTTTCAAGGCAGAATACAGCCATTTGGCACAGGTTTTTCCAAGGGTCGGTACCAAGCCAAAATCCATTCTATGTAATTCTGCTATTTCCAAAAATTCAAATACACGTCCTGTGTCATGTTTTGCTGAAAGAAGAATAAACTGCATTCTAGACCTAACGCCCCTGTTGGGAGCGCTGGTATTGTTTCTGCTCCTGTCAGTCTGGAGCTCTTCACCACCGCCACTAGACGAGCCCGGGAAGAAACATTTTCTGTCGTGTCTTCACTCTCTCTCCCTCACTTTCCCGGCTGCTTTAACGGGCTGCAAAAAGCCACAAAGCATAATGCGTGGGACACAAAGCGAGAGACTATATTAGTGTTAGAAGCGGAGAAAAGATGGAAGGACAAACTCGGAGCAGTTGCTGTCGGCGGCAGAGGAGAGGACGGAACGCGCCCCCTGCGGGCAGAACACGCAGTTCCAGGGGAGGCTACACCTGCGAAGCTCATTAACCCTTCCTCAGCCTTCCGTTCAGCTGGACTGGTTCACTCACCCTCCCAAAAGTAAAGAGGGATCTCTTTCTGTACCCAGCACAGCCATGGCTCGTGGTCCCGAGAAGCATCTGGAGTGCATAGCAGCTCCAAAGCCCTGGATGTGGATAAAGTGACTGGTGCGTGTGCTCCTCGTCTGTCCACCAGTCCCACGAGCTGAGGAAATGTCTCCCTCTCATCGTCTTCCTAAGAACAGACGGGATGTGGCCTAACAGGAGATGAAGTACAGAAGGTCTGCGTGTGGCAGTTCATTGAGATTGATGGAAGGTCCGAACCGATGTAACCTCCCCCACTGGTTTGATGGATGTCATCAGCACTGACAAGACCGGAGAGAACTTCCGTCTGATCTGTGACACCAAGGGTCGCTTTGCTGTTCATCGTATTACACCCGAGAAGGCCGAGCTCAAGTTGTGCAAAGTGAGAAAGATCTTTGTGGGCACAAAAGGAATCCCGCATCTCGTGACCCGTGACACTCGCACCACCCACTACCCTGGTCCTCTCATCAAGGTGAACGACACCATTCAGATTGATTTGGAGACCGGCAAAATTACTGATTTTTTTCAGTTGTGACACTGGGAACCTGTGAATGGTGACTGGAGGTGCCAACCTGGGAAGAATCAGTGTGATCACCAACAGAGAGAGACACCCTGGTTCTTTTGATGTGGATCATGTGAAAGATGCCAATGGCAACAGCTTTGCCACTCGGCTCTCCAACATTTTTGTTATCGGCAAAGACAACAAACAATGGATTTCTCTTCCTTGTGGAAAGGGAATCCGCCTTACCGTTGTGGGAGAGAGAAACAAGAGACTGGCGGCCAAACAGAGCAGTGGGTGAAATTATATACTTAATTGAAGATAACACACACAAAAAAAGTAGAAGAGGGAAAAGGGGATCAATTATATGGCGATGGAAAGAGAACTGACTCTGGGTAGTGAACACACAATGCGATATAGAGGTGATGTATTCTAGAAATGTGCACTTGAAACCTATATAATTTTACTAACCAATGTCATGCCAATAAATTTAATAATTTTTTAAAAGTATAACTAATAAACAAAACATCTGGGTATTTGAAAAGTCAACAAAATAGACATACCTCTAGCCAACCTAAAAAAGGGAAAAAAAGTGCAAATATACAAAATTAGAACTGACTAGAGGAAATAACCATCAAAACAGATCTTTTTAAAAATCATAAGAAACATCATAACATAACTCAGCAAATGATTTGAAAACTTAGATAAAGTAAATTCTGTGGATAAATATAGCATACCCAAATTAATCCTGGTAGAGACAGAAAGTTCAAACAGGCCATAACTTTAGAAAAATTTTTTTAAAAATTGTTGAAATTGCATGTCCCCAAAAAAGGGAACCAGACTCAAATACATTCACAAGGAAATTCTATCAAACTGTTAAATATCAGAAAATCATGACGCTACCTAAATTATTCAAAGCACAGAAAAAGAAAAACCTTCCAATGAAGTTTATAGTGAATATAATACTCACCACAAACTTTTTCAGTTTGAACCAAAAATGAAAGCTACAGGCCAATTTCACAGATGAAATATTAATCCCCAAATCTTAAATAAATTAATAGCAAACAGAATCCAATAACATATTATAAATATAAGACTTAACTTTATATAAATGACATTTTCTCTTAAGGCAATTTATAAATTTAATGCGATACTGATTTTAAAAAAAAGTATGGTCTTTTTCTTTCTGGAACTGAGCAATTTTTACAAAGAAGAACTAGCAATCAATAGTATCGAGGAAATCCCTAAAAATATAAGAGCAAAAGCAAGGAGGGGGACAGCAAACATTAAAGCATACCATAAAACCTCTATAATTTCAATCGTTTTTTATTAGCCCAGAGAATAGAAATCCTATAATAAACCCAGTTGCAAATGAAAAATAGTTTACAATAAAGGCAGTACCTCATATCAACAAAGAAAAGATGACCTTTTAATTCATAGTGTTGAAATAACTGGATAATCACACAAGAACGAATAAAATTGAATCCATTCTTCACCCTGCACACCAGGATCAATTCCAAATGCATTGAAATTTTAAGTGTTAAAATAAGAGAAACCATACAAGTACAAAAGGAAAATGTGGGTGAACTCCTCTATAACCTAAGGAATAGTAAAATTACCAAAATACAGCTCAAAATCTAAAAGCAATATTGTAAATATTAATAAATATTACATAAACGTTAAAAATTTTTTCATTGAAAAACACTATAAGCAAACAAAAATTTAAATAATAAACTAGAAAATTTTAGTTGCCATTTATATCATGATAAATGGTTACTATTTCTCATATATAAATAAAAACTTTTAATAAAGAGAAAAAGGCCAACAAACCTATAGAAAAAAAAGTAGTTTAGAGATATGAATAAAGAGTTAACAAAAACGGCAATGCAAATGATTCTTGTCCATATAAAAGATGCTCGTTTCCTCATAATAAGGGAAATACATCTACATTTATACTATGATATCATTTTTTACCCATCAAATAGGTAAAACTCCAAAAGTTGAATAGCATACTTTGTTGTCAAGGTTGCAGAGAAATTGGTCCTTCCATGGATTGCTGATAGGAAAGGGAAGTGATACAATCCTAAGGGAAGGAAATTTGCAGTATTTAGAGAAATTATATTTTTATTCACCCTTTGACCCATAAATCCCACTTCTAAGAAACTATCCAGACATAGAATGGCAAAAATTTTTTTAAATAAAAATAAAAACATAAGTAGATGATTAAGACTGTTGAACACATCAATATTTATCAAGCCAAAGATGGGAATGATCCATCTTGCCTTCAGCTACCTGTTGCAGAGGTTAAGTTCTGGGCACGTGTCGCCAAGAGGTGGGGTCTCCCTCTTTTCACCACCCCCCGCTCATGGAAGAAACACTCTATTTTGTTGGGGTCCTGAGAATACTGGGACCCCAGTGCCTTCACCCCAGCATAACAGAGAAGTTTTATGTTAGGAGAGGAATGCCAAGAAGACCTGAGGCTATTGCCCCTTGCCAAGCACCACACTATTAAAATAGGGGTGTCACTCAAAGAGAAGTATGCCACTCTCCCTGCTTGCAGCTGAAATGCTGAAGGGAATCCTTTAAGTTGAAATAAAAAGACAATAAAGAGCAACATAAAACTGTACAAAAATATAATACTCCCTGGTAAAGGTAAACATATAGACAAATATAGAGTCCTGTAGTAATGTAATATAGGTGGGTAAATCACTTTTAACTATGGTATAAAAAATTTTTAAACAAATGCATTAGAAGTAATTATAGGGCCAGTCAGGTGGTGCAGTTGCTGAAAGCGCCAGCTTTGAGCAACAGTGTCACCGGTTCGATTCCCACACATGGGCAAGTGAGCTGTGCCCAAGTTGAGCTGCCACTAAGCTGCCAACGGGTGACCAGGTGGCTCAGCTGGCGAGAGCAAGTGATCTTAACAATAAGGTTGCTGGTTTGACTAGCACATGGGATTTTGGGCTGCGCCCCACCCCCACGCCCACCAACTAAAATTGAACACGGAGCCTTGAGCTGAGCAGCTGATAGCTGCAAATGGGCAACCAGATGGTTCAGTTGGTTAGAGTGCATGCTCTTAACAACAAGGCTGTCGGTTCGATTTCCGCATGAGATGGTGGACTGCGTCCCCCCCCACAACTAAGATTGAAAATGGCACCTTGAACAAAGTTGCAGGTTCCGTTCGATTCCCACGTGGGATAGTGGGCTGCACGCCCCCCTCCCCCCCCCCCCAATTAGATTGAAAATGGCAACTGGACTTGAAGCTGAACTGAGCCCTCCACAACTAAGATTGAAGGACAACAACTTGACTTGGAGCTGATGGGTCCTGGAAAAATACCATGTTCCCTTCCCCAATTCCCCAATTTTAAAAAAAAGTAATTATAAATCTATGTTAAAAGTTACACAATATAAAAAAGATAATTTGTGTCACCAATAACAAAGTAGAAGAGGGCAAAGATGTAAAAGATTAGAGTTTTCATATGCAATTGAAGTTATTATCAGTTTAAAATGTATTATTATAACTTGAAGATGTTTTGTGTAATTGCAATAGTAACCACAAAGAAAATATCTATAGAATATGCATGAAGAGAAATGAGAAGGGAATCGACACATGTCTATCTTAGTCAGTTGGAATTAATATACCACAACACCATAGACAAGATGGCTTAAACAACAAACATTTATTTGTCACAGTTGAACTTCCTGGAGGCTAGGAAGTTCAAGATCAGGGTGCCTGCCAGCAGCCCCAGTGTCTGCTGAGAGCTCATTTCCTGGCTTATAGGCAGCTACTTTCTCAGTGTATCCTCACATTGTAGTAAAGATAGGGCTTTGGGTCCTTCATCGTCTTATGAGGGCATTAATCCCATCATGGGAATTCTACCCTCATGAGCTCATCTAAACCCAATTATCTCCCAAAGACCCCACCTCTTAATACTACCCCATTGAAAGCTTGGGTTTCAACCTATGAATTTTGGGAGGACACAAACATGCATTCCATAAAAATGTCACTACAAAAAAAGTAAATAAAACACAAAAGAAGACAGCAAGATAAGAAAGAAGGGGAGAAAAACAACTACAGGACATACAGAAAACAACAAAATGGCAAAAGTAAATCCTTATTTGTTAATAGTTTAAATATAAATGAATTAAACACATCATTTAAAAGACATAGAGTGGCTGAATAGATTTTTAAAATCAAGATCCAACAATATGCTGTCTGCAAAAAATTCAGTGTACATCTAAGGACACACATAGGCTAAGAGGGAAAGGCTGGAAAAAGACATTCCATGCAAACTGGAACAAAAAGAGATCAGGAGTGACTATACTTATATAACACAGAATAGACTTTTATATAATGCAAATAAACTTTAAGACAAAAACTATAACAAGAGACAAGAACATATTATAAAAAATAATAAAAACATCAATTTACCAGGAAGATATAACAATTATAAACATATATGTACCTAACAGAGCCCCCAGATATATGCAGCAAACATTAATAGAACTGAAGGGAGAAATAGGCAGCAACCTAATAATAATAGACTTCAATACCCGCTTTCAGTTACAGATAGAACAACCAGACTCAGATCAATAAGAAAACAGAGGACTTGAACAACTCCTCAAATAGACCTATTTGACCTAACAGACATATACAAAAAACTCCATCCAACAACAACAGAATACACATTCTTCTCAAGTGCACACGAAACATCCTCCAAGATAGAGCACATATTATGTAACAAAAAAGTCTTAACAAATTTAAAGAAGATTGAAATCATACAAAGTGCCTTCTCCAGCCACCAGAATGAAATTACAAATCAATAGCAGAAGGAAAACCCACAAATATGTGGAAACTAAATAACTAGCTTTTAAATTATCAATGGGTTGAAGAAGAAATCACAAGGGAATTTAGAAAATATCTGGAGACAAATGAAAATGAAAACACAACATACTGAAACTTATGAAATGCATGAAAGAAGTACTAAGAGTTGGAAATTTATAGTGGTAAATGTTTACATTAAAAAAGAAGAAAGATCTCAAATCAATAACATAACTTTAAGCCTCAAGAAACTAGAAAAAGAACAAACTAAACCAAAAGTTAGCAGAAGGAAAGAAATAATAAAGATTAGAGCAGAGATAAAATAGAGAATAAAAAAGAAAAAAGAAAAGATCAAAAAAATCAAAAGCTGTTTTTTTC
The DNA here is from genome assembly GCA_031876335.1 of Hipposideros larvatus. Classification (NCBI taxonomy): domain Eukaryota; kingdom Metazoa; phylum Chordata; class Mammalia; order Chiroptera; family Hipposideridae; genus Hipposideros; species Hipposideros larvatus. The sequence continues at coordinate 128,935,531 of CM063088.1, read as the reverse complement.
AAAAGGTCAACAAAATTGACAAACTCTTAGCTAGGCTAACTGAAAGAAATGAGAGAGAAAACTCAAATAACTAAAATTAGAAATGAAAGAAGGAACAATATAGCTGAGATCACAGAAATAAAAAAGATTATCAGACAACTACGAACAATTATATGCCAACATATTGGATAACCAGAAGAAATAATTAAATTCTTAGAAACATAAAATCTACCAAGACTGAATCATAAAGAAATAAAAAATCTGGGGCCGGCCGAGTGGCGCGATGGTTAAGAACTCGCTTGGGATGCCAGAGGGCCCCGGTTCGGATCCCACATATGAGGGCCAGTGACACTGCCCTCCACAGCTAAGATGCTGAATAACAGCTCAACCTGGAGCTGGCCTGCCGTGAGTTGCCGGCGACGGCGTAGGCTGCAGTCCCTGCTGCAGTGGGTTACCATGGGCTACCGTGTGTGGCCAGCAGCCAGCGTGAGCGGCCAGCAGCCGCAGTGAGCGGCCGTCCAGAAGCCGGCGACTGATCTGCCTCGCCCGGGAAGAGCACAATGACGGTGCCAACTTGGGCCAGTGAAGCAACATCCTCCACAACTAGATTGAAGAACAAAAAAAAAACAATGACAGCAACTTGTCTGTTCCCCTTCCCCCAGTTCCCCAGCACTGTTCCCATCCCCCCAATTCCCCAATAAAAATCTTAAAAAAAAAAAAATTAGTTTAAAAGAAATAAAAAATCTGAACAGAGTTATAGCTAGTAAGGAAATTGAAGCAGTAATCATAAATCTCCCAACAAGGAAAATTCCAAGATAATATGGCTTCACTGGAGAATTCTACCAAACATTTACAAAAGAATTAATGCCAATCCTCGTTAAACTCTTTCAAAGAACTTTGAGGGAACATTTCCAAACTCACTCTATGAGGCCAGTATTACTGATACCAAAATCAGAAAAAAACACAACATGAAAAGAAAACTACAGACCAATATCCCTGATGAATATTGATGCAAAATCCTCAACAAAATATTAGCAAGCTGAATTCAACAGCATAGTAAAAGGATTATACACCTTGACCAAGTAGAATGTATACCTTCAATGCAGGGATGGCTCAACGTATGAAAATCAATGTGATATACCACACCAACAAAATGAAAGGCAAAAATCAAATGATCATTTCAATTGATGCAGAGAAAGAATTTGACAAAATTAAGCACCACTTTATGATAAAAAAAAACATTTGACAAAGTAAGAATAAAAGGAAACTACCTTAACATAATAAAAACCATATTTGAAAAGCCCACAGCTAACATCAAAGACTAAAAGCTTTTCCTTTAAGATCAGGAACAAGGCAAGGATGCCCACTCTCACCACTGCTATTCAACATAGTGCCAGAAAAACTAGCCAAAGCAGCAGTTAGATAAGGAAAAAAAGATAATAAAAGTCACCCAAGCTGGAAAAGAAGTAAAATTATCTCTGTTCCCAGATGACATGATCTTCTACGTGGAAAACCCTAAAGACTACACACACACACACACACACACACACACACACACACACACACACACACACACACCTTATTACAACTAATAAAAAATTTCAGCATTGTTACAAGATACAAAATCAACACACAAAAATCAGTTGCATTTCTATATACTAACAATGACCAATCTGAAAAAAATTCAGGAAACAACCTCATTTACTATTGTATCAAAAAGAATAAGATATTTAGGAATAAACTTAACCAAGGAGGTGAAAGAGTTGTACATTGAAAACTACAAAACATTGCTAAAAGAAATCAAAGAAGATACAAGTAGAAAGGCATCCTCTCCTCTTGGATTGAAAAACTTAATATTGTCAAAATATCTGTACTATCCAAAGAGATCTAAAGATTCATTACAACCCCTAGCAAATCCCAATGACATTTTATTTTGCAGAAATAGAAAATTTCTTAAAATTTTTATGGAATCCCAAGGTAATTCAAATAGCAAATGATCTTGAAAAAAAAAAGTTGGAGGGGAAAGACAACACAGTAGGTAAACGCTGTGTTTACCTTATCTCACAACCACATCAAAATTACAACTAATCTACAAAACAACCATTATTGAGAATCGCCTAAAATCAAGCTGAACTGAAGCCTTTCAACTAATGACTTGCAGAAGCCACCTGCAGACTGGTAGGAAGGTCAGAGACACAAAACAGGCTGGTCCCACACCCACGTGTGACCATTACAGAGCGGGATGGCTATTTCAGCTGTGGGGGTCCTCCCCATCCCCTAGAGGAGCAAGACATCCCAGCTCCACCCCAGCCCGGGATTCCAGTACTGGGGAGAGAAGTCCCCATAATTTTTGGTTGTGAAAACCAGCGGAGATCATGACTGAGTGAGACTGAGTGAGGCTGCAGGTGCTCCTCTTAAAGGGACAGTGCATGGACTTACCCACCAGTAGAATCACTTTCTCTGAGCTCCAGCACTGGGGCAGCAGCTGGAAAGGTCGCAGTGTAATATGGTGGTGAACTGAGTTGTATGGTTTGGGACAGGGGCTGGAGAGGCAGCTTTCTCCTGCACAGAGGAGCTGGTAGAGGCCATTGTTTCTTTGCTGAGCCCTCTCTCTTCCCAGCATGCAAATTGGTTGTTATACAGTAGTCATGAGGATGTAGGGTATATCATAAGGAATATAGTCAATAATATTGTAATAACTAGGTATGCTGCCAGATAGGTACTAGATCTATTAGGGTGATAGATGGGAATGGGGTTGGGGGCAGGGCGAAAAAGGTGGAGGTACTAAGAAATACAAATTGGTAGTTAATACAGTATGGAGTATATCAGCGGTTCTCAACCTGTGGGTTGCAACCCCTTTGGGGGTCGAACGACCCTTTCACAGGGGTCACTGGGTACTCGTATGTGGGTGTATCTGAATGTGGGCCTGGAGACAGATAGAGGAGTGGTGTCTCGGTTCCTAAGACCATCGAAAATATGTGTTTTCTGGTGGTCTTAGGCGACCCCTGTGAAAGGTTGAGAATCGCTGGAGTACATAATCAACAATGTTGTGAAGATCACGTAAGGTGCCCAATGGGCACTGGACTTATCAGAGAGATTATGTCATAGACTGTGCAGATGTCTGACTAATGCACTACACACCTGAAGCTGAAGTAGAATAATATTGAATGTCAACTATAACTAAATATATAGGTATATACAGTCATGGCATGTGCAGTACAACACAGGGAAGATAGTCAATGGTATTGTAACAGTTACATAAGATGTCAGAGGGGTAGTAGCTTGGGGAAAGCATTATCACTTTATGAGGGATTTAAGTGTTCTAACTATTATATTGCTTTGTACACCTGAAACTAATTTTAAAAAATAAATTTATAAAAAAGTTGAGGGCCAGCCGAGTGGTTCGTTGGTTAAGAGTTGGCTTGGGAGCGCAAGCTCTGAGCAGCAGGGCCACTGGTTCAGATTCCACATGAGCCAGTGATGCTGCACCCTCTACAGCTAAGATGGTGAACAAACAGCTCAACCTGGAGCTGTGCTGCTGTCAGTCGCCAGCGACGGGGCTGTAGTGGTGCTGCAGTGGGCTGCCGTAAGCTATCGTGAGTGGCTGGCAGCCAGCGTGAGCAGCTGTGAGCAGCCATGAGTGGCCATCCAATGGTTGGCAACCAGTCGGCCTCAGCCAGGAAGAGCGCAATGATCACAATACCAACATGGGCCGGTGAAGCGACGTCCTCCACAACTAGGCTGAAGAACGAAAGGACAGCAACTTGTCTGTTCCCCTTCCCCAGTTCCTCAACGCTGTTCCCTCCCTCAATTCCCCAATAAAATCTAAAAGAAAAAAAAGTTGGAGGCATCACATTTTCTATTTCAAAATACACTACAAAGCAAGAGTAATCAAGAGGATATGGCACTGGCAAAAAGACAGATATATAGACCAATGGAACAGAAAAAAAAGCCCAGAAATAAACTCTTGTTTATATGACCAAATGATTTTTTAAAAGGGTGCCAAGACTACACCACAGGAAAAGGACAGTCTCTTCAACAAATCTTATGGGGAAAACTGGATATGCACATGCAAAAGAAAAAAGTTGAACCCTTACATTACACCATACAATAATAACTCAAAATGGATTAAAGACCAAAACATAAAAACTAAAACTACAAAACTTCTAGAAGAAAACATAGGAGAAAAGCTTCAGGACATTAGATTTAGCAATAATTTCTTGGATATGACACCAAAAGCACAGGCAATGACAGTAAAAAGAGAGAAATGGGACTACACCAAACTTAAAAATTTCTGTGCATCAATGGATACAATCAACAGAATGAAAAGACAATCTATGGAATGAAAGAAAATATTTGCAAATCATATACCTGATTAGGTGTTAATATCTAGGATATATACGGAAATTCTACAACTCAACAATAACAAAAAATAAATAACCCAATGAAAAATTAGGCACAGGACTTAAATATACACTTTTCCAAAGATGATACACAAATGGCCAACAAGCATATGAAAGGATGCTCAACATCTCTAATAATAAGAGAAATGCAAATCAAAACCACAATGAGATATCATTTCACACCCATTAGGATCACCATTATCAAAAGAACACAAAGTAATAAGTGTCGATGAGGATACAGAAAAATTGGAACACTGTGCACTGTTGTTGGAAATTTGAAATGGTTCATTATGGAAAACAATATAGAGATTTCTCAAAAAATTAAAAATAGAACTACCATATGATCCAGAATTCTACTTCTGGGTATATGTTCAAAAGAACTGAAAACAAGATCTCAAAGAGCTATATACACATCTGTGTTCATTGCAACATTATTCTTAATAGCCAAAATGTGGAAGCAACCCAAATGTCCAGTGACAGATGAATGGATAAAGAAAATGTGATTATACGTACAGTGGAATAATATGCAGTCTTTTAAAAAGGAAGGAGGCTTCTGTGGGGACCTGAGGCAGTTCTGGGGTAGGAAGCTGGGAGGAAAAGGTGGGTAAGGTGGTGAGGGGAGCACCCCTCCCTGCTCTGGTGCCTTGGCCCCACGGTACTTGCTGGCTTATGCTGTGTTTTTGCTTCCACAGTGGCTGAAGAGCGGATGATCAGTGACCCAAGGGCTGCCGGCTTCTTTTCCAGCTGTGACGCTTCCCACATAGACACAATGAGGTACCTGAAGGCCCCATTGCAGGGCCTCTCGGGTCAAGATGAGCCAGGTGTTGGAGATGAAAATTGCAGTCCACTAATAAATATGGGTGATAGGAAAAGACTGGAAATGAACAACTTTTCAGTCCTAGATGTAGGGGTTAAAGTATTGGGTTGTCGGAAAAGTCATGATGCATTTTTGCAACGAAAAACAGAAAAAACACATCATGACTTTTCCGACAACCCAACAGATAACCTGTCTCCTCCTTTCTGCCGCACTGGCATGGCCTCCTACCTAGTCCTTGAGTTGCTGCCCAAGTTCCAGTCGTGTTGTTTACAGCTGTCTCTTCCACAACTCTGTGGGGCTCCTTGAAGGCCCCTTATATTCAATACATTTAAACCAAATCTGATTGCCCTCATACAGGCACCAGGTTTTGTTGTGTTCTCAAGCTTCAAACCTTTATAGTTTCATTTGAATAAACAGCCTCTACCCCCATTAATCAGTCAGTGGACAAACATCATGGATCATATTCATGTAAATATTCTTTGTATTCACTGCCACTATCTTAGTACACACCCTAATTACCTCTTGCCCAGACTATAACAGCAACTGTCTAAGAGGTTGCTCTGCCTCTTGTGTGTCCAACAAGAGCCCTCTTCACACTAAAAAAAGAAAAAAGAAAAAAATAATAAAAAATGAAAAAGGAGGGGAATGCTACAACATGGTTGAACCTCAAGGACATTATGTTAACCAAAATAAGCCAGTCACAAAAGGACATATAATGTATAATTCCACGCATATGAAGTATCTAAAGTAGTCAAAATCATAGAACAAAAAGTAGAAAGGTGGTTGCCAGGGCTGGGGGGACGGGAGAGGGGATATTAGTGTTTAGTGGGTATAAAGTTTCACAGTTGAAAGATAAAAAAGTCCTAGAGATCTGTTGCACAACAATGTGAATATACTTAACACTACTGACCTGTGTGCATAAAAATGTTAAGAGGGTATATTTAATGTTATGTGTTTTTTTATCACAATAAAAACTTTTCAAGTTAGATATATTGATGATAGATATATTAGATAGAAAGATAGATAGATGATAGAATAAATGCACAACACACAGAAACATGGGATGCAGCTAAAACCAATGCTTTGAGCCAAATTCATAGATGTAAATGCCTATATTAAGAAAAAAAAATTGGGTCAGCCGAGTGGCACGTTGGTTAAGAGCTGGCTTGGGATGCCAGAGGGCCCTGGTTCGGATCCCATGTATGAGGGCCAGTGACACTGCCCTCTATAGCTAAGATGCTGAACAACAGCTCAACCTGGAGCTGGGCTGCTGTGAGTCCCCGGGGACGGCGTAGGCTGCAGCCCCTGCTGCAGTGGGTTACCATGGGCTACTGTGTGTAGCCAGCAGCCAGCGTGAGCGGCCAGCAGCCGCGGTGAGCGGACTTCCAGAAGCCGGCGACTGATCTGCCTCGCCCAGGAAGAGCGCAATGATGGTGCCAACTTGGGCCAGTGAAGCAACTTCCTCCACAACTAGACTGAAGAACAAAAGGACAGCAACTTGTCTGTTCCCCTTCCCCCAATTCCTCAATAAAAATCTTTAAAAAAAAAAAAAATAGGTAACTGAATGGATAAGAAAACAAAACCTTGACGTATGCTGCCTAAAAGAGATTCACTTCAGATTGAAATGCTATAACAAGAGACAAAGAAGGACCCAGTAATCCCACAAGAAACCCAAAACACTACTTCGAGGGGATGTGTGCATCCATATGTTCATTGCAACATTGTTTACAATGGCCAAGATGTGGAGGCAGCTTGGGTGTCTGTCAATGGATGAATGGATAAATAGGAGGTGGTACATATATACAATGAAATATGCTTGGCCATGGAAAGGACGGGGTTCTTGCCATCTGGGGCAGCATGGATGGACTTGGAAGGTATGGTGCTGAGTTGAGTATGTCAGACAGAGAAAGACAGATGCAATATGATTTCACTTATATCTGGAATCTAAAAAAATAAACAATCAAAACAGAAACAAACTCAAAGATACAGGAAACATTTTGATGGTTGCCAGATGGGAGGGGGATTGAGGGTTGGGTGAAACAGGGGGAAGGAATTAAGAATTACAAACAGTTCTTGTTACACAGTAGTCATGGGGATGTAGAGTATAGCATAGGCAATATAGTCCATTGTATTGTAATAATTATGTATGGTGTCAGATGGGTACTAGATTTATTGGGGTGATAGATGGGAGGAGGGTTGAGGGACAAGGCGAATAAGGTGAAGGGATAAAGAAGTACAAATTAGTAGTTACAAAATAGTCATGGAATGTAAAGTAAAGCATAGAGAAAATAGCCAATAATATGATAATAACTATGTATAGTGCTAGATGGGTACTAGACTAGTCAGGGGAAATAACTTCTTAAATTATACAAATGTCTAGCCACTATCCTGTATATCTGAAATTTATATACAATAATATTGAATGTCAGCTATAATAAAATTATATTTAAATGTTTTTAAAAAATTAAAAAGGGAGGGAGGTGAAGGGCAATCAGAGGTCCAAATTTCCATGTAAGTCATGAGGGGTGTAATGTACAGCATGGGAAATATAGTCAATAATATTGTGATAGCAGGGTATGGTGTCAGAAGGTTGTTAGACTTATCATGGTGATCACTTTAGGTATATAAATGTTGAATAACCATGGTGTACAGCTGAAACGGATATAATGTTGCATGTTAGCTATGTTTTTTCATTAAAATCTTTTTTAAAAGACATAGGGTAGCTAAATGGATAAGTAAACAAGACTCTTACATATGCTGCCTATAAGAGACTCACTTCAAATGGAAAGGCACACACAGACTGAAAATAAAGGGATGGAAAAAGGTATTTCATGGAAAAGGAAACAATACAAAACAATATGGGATAGCAATAGTTACACCAGACAAAATAGGCTTTGAAAGGAAGGCTATATAATAAGAGACAAAGAAGGACCCAGTAATCTCATCTCTGGATATTTATCCAAAGAAACCCAAAACACTACTTTGAAGGGACATGTGCATCCATATGCTCATTGCAGCATTGTTTACAATGGCCAAGATGTGGAGGCAGCCTAGGTGTCCATCAATAGATGAATGGATAAAGAAGTGGTACACATATGCAATGGAATATTATTACTCAGTCATAAAAAATAATGAAATCTTGCCATCTGCAACAACATGGATGGACCTAGACGATATTATGCTGAGTGAAATTAGTCAGACAGAGAAAGACAAGTACCATATGATCCCACTTATATGTTGCATCTAAAAAACAAAATAAATGAACAAGCTAAACAGAAACATAGATACAGAGAACATTTTGATGGTTGCCAGATGGAAGAGGGATTGAAGGGATGGATGAAGGCAGGGAAGGGATTAAAAGGTATAAATTAGTAGTTAAAAGTAGTCATGAGGATGTAAAATATAGCATCGGAAATATAGTTAATAATATTGTAATAACTATGTATGGTGTCAGATGGGTGCTAGATTTATCAGGGTGATCATTTTGTTGTTATATTAATATAAATGTGTAATCACTATGTTGTACACCTGAAACTAATGTAACATTGTATGTCAACTGTAATTGACAGAGTTTTTTTAAATAATGACCTTTTTTTAACAAATAAATAAATATATATGTATATATAATTAATGAATAAATAAAATTAGACAAGCAGTGCTGCTTCAAGTCAGTCAGAGGAGGCTAGAATTTACCAAACACAGTAAGAGCTATCTATCTATAGCTGAAGCTTGCATAATACTTCAAAAGTAACTATTAATAATTAAAGTTAGAAATAACGAGGCAAACAAATGTATATAAACTATTAAAAAAGGAGGGAGGAGACAGGAAAAGGGAGTGGGGAAAGAAAATAGGGGGAGGCTGTAAGGAGTAGAGAGGTTGGTAGGGAAATATATTAAAAAGTTTTCCTTTCCTTGTTCTGTTCCTTGACCCTGGAACAGCTCAGAAAACGAAGAGATCTAAAGATAATTTCCTGCGGATTTCATATTTGTTTTTGTTTTTCCTTTCTTTGTGTCTTGCTCGTCCATGGTTCTGGGAAACATATCTGTTGTAAGGTTGTTAATTTGGTGCCTCGCTTGCTTTTCGGGTTCTGGAATCCGGAGAGAGTTGATACTTCCCCAACTTTTTATCTTTCGCCTGTTGATGCAGCTACCCAGGGTAGTGTCAAGGCTCTGAAGCAGAGATGCGTCTATTTAAAAAGCAAATTAAGCTGGAATGCAGGCGGTTTGTTTTCCTGGTTTTTCGCGTGAGTTAAAACTACTGGAAGACAATGAAATAACCAGAAAAGAGGTAGCAGCAGACATGTTCCCTGCAAATGATGTATCCGGGAGGATTTGGTGCAAAAGTAGAGCCTTGGGTGAAAGTGGAGGTGCCGGGGATTGAACCCGGGGCCTCGTGCATGCTAAGCACGCGCTCTACCACTGAGCTACACCCCCTGATACCCTAAAGGCTCCAGAAGTATATCTATGACTTTTATCTCATGTTTCAGCACCAGCAACGGTTTTGTTTTAATAAGTTCAATCTTTAAATTTTCTTATACTGGGCAGTGTGTTGCGGCTAAGATGGGAGAAGAAAACTAAATATACCAAAAGTCCCCGTCTGGTCCAGAGGTCTCTCACGGAGTCACCTCCTCAGACGCTCTCCCTACCGCCACCTTCTGGCAGGGAAGGCGGCAATCTTGCTCGGCCAAACCCAGGGAGAGGTCTGAGATAAAATTCTCTGCTTAAAAAAAAAATAATAAAGGAGGCTAAAAAGAAGAAAACCCTAAACGCTGCTCTGGGCATTTAGGTCCAGGTGGGAGGAAAGACTAAAAGCATGGAAAAGCATGGGCTCACGTGGTCTCAGCCCCCACTCTGGTAGTCTGCCTTGCCCAGCCTCGGGGAGAGGACCCTCATAGCGGAAGAGAGTGTCCAGGAAAAAAGAGCTGAGAAGTGACATTTGGGACTTGCGGAGAAGAATTCATTAATGAAATTCATGAAAAACAAAGGGATGAACTTACCCCTGGGCTCATTTTGCACCCTAGTACCATTATGGCCCTGGAAACTTCCTTAGAAGACCCAAAGAAGTACCATTTCATCCCAACAGATTCTTATTCAGTGTTATTTTCCAGTCTCCCTCTGCCCTCATGGAACTATTCCATATACACAGGAATCGCTTGGAGTCCTCTTTGAACTTAAAAGGACCTTCCTTTGTCTGGAAGAACTTCTAAGACTTCCCAGAAGTCACCCCAGAAGAAGGATTCTCAGACTTGTAGACTAATAACAGGGGATAGAGAAGTGATGTCTCACCTAGAAAGAGCACTAGGTCATGTTAATCTTAAAAATAAAAAGCCCAAGTGAGAGGCAAGAAGCGTTTGTTTGAGATCAAAGAATGCAGTCTTGGGAAGCTCATTAAGACAGTAGGTAGAGAAAGAACTGGGAGGATTGGTTAAGAAATGTTATGATTCAGGCCCAGAAGAGGTACAAATCACATCTGCTCACATTCCATAGCTGAGAACTCAGTCATATGGCCACATCTACTCCAAAGGAGTCTGGGAAATGTGGTCTACTTGTGTGCCAGGAAGAAGAGAGACCAGTTTGGTGAATAGCTAGCTAGCATTTACCACAAGAAGTTCTAACAAATGTCTAGCAAAATGAATGAAAAGATCCATACCAATACATATTATGAAATTTCAGTGCACTGGGAAGATTTTTATACAATATTTTTTACTGTTGGAACAGCTTGGCTACCCATACTTAGGGACTGCACATTTAATGAACAACAGAGAGAAAAAAAAGAGCAATTCATCAGAGATGTTGAGACTTGGGGCCTTTGTACATGAGAAAAAACGTAGCACAGTATTCCCTTCACTATGGGAAGCCCCTAGGGACTGTTTATTCAGGCTGGAAAGTGAGGGGAACTTTATTAAGGCCACACCACTCAAAACTCAGACTACTTGCCCCTAGAGGTAAACAGAGCTGAGAAGAAAGAAGAAAGGTAACTTTTCTCAATGAATTCTCCCTAGGAGAAATGACAGTAGACTGACATAACTTGACAATGTAGTAACTAATAATAGTCACACAAGATTTGTCCAGGCCCTAACTCGCATTTTGCATCCTTGCCTTCAAACAAGGTGTGACTTAAAAATAATTCACTAAATAGGGTGTGTGTGTATATGTATACTTGCACATGTGTATGTATGATATTAGGAGAAAATAACTCGATTGCCACCAGATAATTCAGGACCCTGAGAAAAAAGATACCTACCAAGAAAGGCTCCTGGTAGCTAATTGGGCTCAAATTTAAAAGCAGAGCCTAGCAGCTGTTTCTAAACAGGGGCCTCTCACACAAACCAGCGAGAAACCTGCACTGAAGTGCTTGCTTGCACTGTGTTCCTGCCATCTGAGCCAGCCCTTATAAAAGGGTCCCTGGAATTGTATTTCAACCAATAGGACTGTGGCTTTCTCTGTCCAATGGGATTTGCAGAGCTATATCTCCCTCAGTGGCATGAGGACAGACCAACCAGGGGCCAGGAGCAGGGACTTCTGTCTATATAAGTCAGCTGCTCTGTGGCTCAGAGAACCACTTTTCCTTTCCACCAAAGAGTGAAGGCTCTGTTTTCCCTGGCTGGAGCTGAAACACTGAAGACGTCTGGCCAGAGCAGAGAAGAGCAGGCAGAACAGAGCAGGGCAGAGTGGAGCAGACTGGTACAGACTGGTGTGGTACAGAGCAGAACTGTCAGGTGGGTGAGGGGCCTTGCCTAGGGCTGCCTCGCCCCAAGGCCATCTTGCCTCAGGGATGCCTCACAGCCGTACTGTTCCATAGCCATGGTGTCTCCTAATTGAGCTATAATACCACTGAACTGTTCTCACAACTATGCTGTACTGCAGTCAAGCTGTTCGCACCAAATAGTTTCCTTTTTCACTGCACCCCAAGTTGGGGAACCTAATGGCACTGAATTGGTACCAACACCCATCAGCTGACATACTTTCTAACAATTGATAAACATCACTGAACCTTTCATATCCTATCAGCCATGATTACGCATAATGCTTTTTTGTAAAGCTCAAAGGAGCTCATACATGAAAATGCCTCTGCAATCTTCAGAACATGATATTAATTCACTTAACCTCCAAATTACATTCCCAGTACATCACCCTGAGTCACCTGTTTGGCTTTCATCTTCCCTGAAGATCTGATTAGTAGGGTTATACACTGCATATGTTTTGCAGCTTTCTCAATATATTGAGCATATGCATGTTCTGTCTCCTGAGTTAAATGTTTAAATTCTTGGGAGGACACTAAATTTAAGAGCTCATTCCACAACTATTTCCCACCTCCCACACATTAGTGTCTGCATAACTTTTTGTTGTGATACCTACCTACTGTGAAAAATGACATAAATAGGGCCATTTTAAAATGGATTGGGAGACACCATCCCCGAAGAACTGCCTTGCATGGCTTGCTTTTTCAACCTTTGGAATATTTGAACTGGGCAAAATAAGTTTTGGACTGGGCCAAACCAACATTATTTTCTAAACAACTATTTGTAAAGCTAACAGGAAAGTAGACAGCCTGATCTCAAAACTGATAATTACGGACATTCTTTAGAATCAGTAAACAGCCATGTATACTGTTAACCTAAAAATAAAAGGCCAAAGTGAGAGGCAACGTTTTTTATTTGAGATCCCCAAAAACAGCTATTTGGGAAGCACTGATTCAGGCAAAAACCCAAATAGTGTTCTAATTAGGTAGTGAAGGCAAGTGGCATTTATGAGGAGGGGAAGGGAAGTAACTACATGAATAGAAGGAAAGAATTTCCATAGATGCAGATAATCTTGTATAATGATACTACTTCTAAAGCACAGCTTTCATTTTCAGTCCGGCAGTCATAACAAATAGTTGTCTGGATAACAATGTTGCTTTAGGCCCAGTTCAAAGGTTATTGTGCTCAGTTTTAACATTCCAAAGGTTGAGGAGTAAGACAAACAAGGTAATTCCTCTGGAATGGCAGCTCAGACTCCATTTTGAAGTGGCTTTGTTTATATTATTTTTTACAATAGCTAAAGAATCACTTCGCTTATTAGCACCAATAGAGAGTCCTTTCTTCTAGTCATGTAATCATTTCCCTTCTCTTTTTCATAAAACCTCCTTGCCTTCATCCCATTATTGGAAGACTATCATAGGCTTTGCTCTATGTGAATAAGACATAATTTTGTTGTTGTTGTTTTTGTTTAAGCCATTATATATTTGGGGAATTGTTTGGTTTTATATCAGTTAGCATGATCTTAACTTATTCACCTTTTAATCTGTAAATTCCTGGCCTTCAGTTCCAGGAAATTAAAAATATATATATGTTCTTGATAATTTCCTTCTATTTGTTCTTTCTTCTCCTTCTTTTCATCTTTTTTCTCAATTAGAATTCCTATTGGTTGTTGAACTACCTGGAATCACCCTCTAATTTTCTTTCCACTTCTTTGTCTTTCTGTTTTACTCTAAGAGGTTTCCTCAGCTTTGGAGAGTCATCAACATGTGGAATTTCCTCATGGAAAGCTCCTTGCAAAGGCCTTGAAAGAAGAAAATAACAGGTAATGATTTCATACTACCTGCTCTTCCACTGCTACAGCTCCATGTTAAAGGGAAGAAAGAAGGCAATTCTTAGATACCTATCCAGATAATTAAGTATTTTTATTTTTGACTTGATTTGTTTTGACTCCTCTTCTGCATCTGTAAATGTATTCAGCAGGTGTTGAAGATACTGAGGGTATTCAAACTATGTGGAATTCTTCCAAGTAACTTCTCTGCCGTTTCCTTATTCTTGCATAATCACCTATTGAAATAACTTTCTAGGCCCAGAATGAAGCCACTTCTACTCAAGGTGGCACAGCAACAAACTGAAACTTAGATAATTTTATGTCCTGTAAATGTTTTGCTTGACCATAAACATAATATATCCAGTCAGCCAATCCCAAAATACCAAGCAAAATGTGGGCCTTCCCACCCCAAACAAGGCTGACTATGTGGCCCCAGCCAATCATTTGTTTTCTATTTGTTTTTTCTTTCTTATTCTTTATTCTTTATGAAAGCTTTCTGCTGTCTCTTCCATTTTGCAGTTCTCTGAAAGGAGATTGTCCACTTCATGAAGTGTTAAATAAAGTTTGTTCATATCACCTAAATTGTCTTCTTTAATCATTTTTAACACACTAAAGAAGCAAGAATTACGCACCATTTTGAATACAGCAAGAGCATGTGGAGCTATTAGCCTCCAGGTTCCAGGAAACTTCCATTTGCACTTACCTCACTCTACAAGTTTTTGTTTGTTTGCTTGGGGGTTTTTGTTTTGTTTTTTGTTTTGTTTTTTTACTTCCTCTACCCATGATGTAGTGGAAGTGTGGAAAGGGCTGAATTTTTTAGATCTCAAAGGTGGATTCTTTGGGAATCAATGCGAATTCCATTATTTTCCCCTCTAAATGCTGACCTATTTTTGTCTAGAGCCAGTGAAAAAGAGAAAAGGGGAATAAGAGACCAGGAATCAAGAGAGGAAACTAAGCACACATTTCTGGGTATATTTTGCAGAATACACAGGACACAAAGTATAAGTGAGAAAGAGGATGGGGATGAAGCCAAAGTCAATACAGAAAAGGGGGCAGAAGTAAAGGAAGGAAAATAAGCCAACTTGGGAATTGCCTTTCTCTGAGCAAAAGAGTGTAGAGGACAGTTCTGGATGCTAAACAGGTAAAGGAAGTCAGAAATAATGACAGACACATTAGGAGGTTAGCAAGGTGAGATAAAAAAGGTGAAAAGAAATCTCCATGAACTTTCCATCTTTCTTTTTTATTTTTGAATTAGAGCTTATGAATAAACTGTCAATTGGATTTTAATTCACAGGAATCTCAAACCCTAATACTATTACTATGCAGAATCTAAACTTTTTAGCTCTGCTCTGGCCACTTTGGAGGGAAGATTAGGGCCATGAATCATGTTACCAGCCACATCTCTTCTTTTATAGCCCAAAAAGGTGCTACAAGCCCTAATTCTAATCCATTAAAAGGTGACCCACATATTTTTTTCCACAGTAAAGAGCCCCACTGTTGATGATGACAATGAGTAAATATCTTCCAGAGGCTTAACTGTATTTTCAGTTTCAATAATTTGTATAAAGCACTTGTTCAGTATGCAAGTAGCCCAAGACACATACCCATATTTTTCAACATACACCATGACTGCCTTTATTTTAGAAGGAATTTGCTAAAGAAATAGAAGTAATCACAAAGCAACTACATGTGACAATAATAGCAATAATATTAATAATAACTATAGTTTATTGAACAAAAAATATGTTAATCATTGAATTAAGTTCTGTACTAAAGATTGTACATTTATGTATATCGTCATACAATTTTCATAACAACCAATGAATAAGTACTATTATTATTCTTATTTTATAAAATAAGAAACTGAGCCTTAGAGAGTTTAAGTGACATTCCCAAGACTCCTACATTAAAGCCTTAATGCCAATTACAATGATTTGCCTTCATAACCAATGTTCTTAATCACTAGAATATGTTGCCTTCAAAGAAGTCAACCCCAGAGACAAGCAAGGCTGAACTTGTAGCTAGCACAATAAATGACATAAGACACTGAGAGGATATTATGAGTTAAAATGAAGTAGGGAGCAATGGGGCATAGAAGAGCATGTGGGAACTGGGAAAGCATAATGAGGTTGAAATGGCAGAGATGGAAGAAACTAATAAAGCATAAGCATCTAGTCTCTCACTTACCCCACCCTTTTCAAAGGCCTAAAATATGTTCACATGGTCATATGTTTGCATAAAGTTTACAAAAATAATTATTTTACTGTAATGTGTTCATATTGCTATTTTTCCACTCCAGCTTTCCCAGCATTTTATTTTCCCTCATACGAGGTCTGACAATTAAGTCCACAAACTCTTCCTAGAAAAAGTGCTATATACCTCATTGCTGAATATCACTACGATCACCTTCGTAGTACTCCCCTTGGGAAGCTATGCACTGATGCCAGCGCCTAGTCCACCCTTCAGAGAAATTTTGGAACTCTTTTTCTGGAATGGCCATCAGAGCTGCCAGCAAACTACGCTTGATGTCCTGAATGTCATCAAAATGTCTTGCTTTCAATATTTCTCTTATCTTCGGATAAAAAAAGAAGTCATTAGGGCCAGATCAAGTGCGTAGGGAGGGTGTTCCAATATCGTTATTTGTTCACTGGCTAAAAACTTCCTCACAGACAGTGCCGTGTGAGCTGGAGCATTGTCATGATACAAGAGCCATGAATTGTTGGTGAAAAGTTCAGGTCATCTAACTTTTTCACGCCGCTTTTCCAGCACTTCCAAATAGTAAACTTGGTTAACTGTTTGTTTAGTTGGTACAAATTCATGATGAATAATCCCTCTGATATCAAAAAAGGTTAGCAACATCGTTGCAACAAGTTTGCGAACTTAATTGTCAGAACTCGTATTTTAAGAAATCATCCATTTATATTAGAGAAGAGGCTGAATTATCTATTATACTTCTCTATATACAAAGTAATATTACAAAATAAATTATGTTATCAAAGATAATGCAGCTAAATAATGTAGGAAAAATGAATTATAAAGGTATATCAGTACATTAATTTTTTTAATTAAAGTTTATTGGGGAGACAATTGTTAGCCAAGTTACATAGGTTTAAGGTGTACAATTCTGTAATACATCATCTATATATCACATTGTGTGTTCACCACCCAGAGTCAGTTCTCCTTACATCACCATATATTTGATCCCCTTTACCATCATCTACCACCCCCTCCCCGCACCCTCTGGTAACCACTAAACTATTGTCTGTGTCTATGTGTTTTGTTTCCTCATTTGTTTCTTGTTCTTTTGTTGTTTTCAGTTTTATATACCACATATCAGTGAAATCATATGGTTCTCGACTTTTTCTGTCTGACTTATTTCACTTAACATTATAATCTCAAGATTCATCCATGTTGTTGTAAATGGCAGTATTTCATCTTTTCTTATGGCAGAATAGTATTCCATTGTGTATATATACCACAACTTCTTTATCCAGTCATCTATTGGAGGACACTTTGGTTGGTTCCATGTCTTGGCCACCATAAATAAAGCTGCAATGAACATCAGAGCAAGTATGTCTTTATGGATAAATGTTTTCAGATTTTTTGGGTAGATACCCAAGAGAGGGATTGCTAGGTCACATGGAATTCTATTTTTAATTTTTTTAAGATTTTATTGGGGAGTTGGGGAAGGGGAACAGTGTTGAGGAATTGGGGAAGGGGAACAGTCAAGTTGTTGTCATTTGATCTTAGTTATGGAGGGCGCAGCTAGCTCAGCTCCAAGTACAGTTGCCATCCAGCCGCCCGTAGGCAGACAGCACATGGCTGGCTGCTCAGCTCAAGGTGCCCTGTTCAATCTTAGTTGCAGGTGGGCATAGCCCATCATCCCATGAGGGAGTCGAACCAGAAACCTTGTTGTTAGGAACATGTGCTATCACCAGCTGAGCCATCCTGCCACCTGTTGGCAGCGGAGAGGTAGCTCAGCTCAGGTGCGGCTCACTGGCCCATATGGGAATCAAACCGGCGACCCTGTTGCTGAGAGCTTGCGCTCTTAACCAACTGAGCCACTTGGCTGGCCTATTTTTAATTTTTTGAGGAATCTCCACACTGCCTTCCATAGCAGCTGCACCAATCTGCATTCCCACCAACAGTGTATACAGGTTCCTTTTTCTCCACAGCCTCTCCAACACTTGTTATTATTTGTCTTGTTGATAGCCATTCTAACTGGTGTGAAATGATATCTTGTTGTGGTTTTTATTTACATGTCTCTGATGATTAGTGATGTTGAGCATTTTTTCATGTGTCTATTTGGCCATTTGTATGTCCTCTTTGGAGAAATTATTCAGGTCCTCTGCCCATTTTTTAATTGGATTGTTTGTTTTTTTGTGGTTGAATTGTATGTGTTCCTTATGTATTTTGGATATTAGCCCCTTATTGGAGGTGTTGTTTGCAAAAATCTTCTCCCATTCAATTGGTTGCTTCTTTATTTTGTTGATGGTTTCTTTTGCTGTACAGAAGCATTTTAGTTTTATATAGTCCCATTCATTTATTTTAGCTTTTACTTCCCTTGCCTTTGAAGTCAAGTTTATAAAATGTTCTTTGAACCCAAGGTCCATAAGTTTAGTACCTATGTTTTCTTCTATGCAGTTTTTTGCTTCAGGTCTTAAGTTTATGTCTTTGATCCATTTTGAGTTAATTTTGGTATACACGGTGACAGATAGCAGTCTAGTTTCATTCTTTTGCATGTGGCTTTCCAGTTCTCCCAGCACCATTTATTAATTTCCATTATATGTTTTTGGCTTCTTTGTCGAAAATTATCTGTCCATATTTATGTGGGTTTATTTCTGGGTTCTCGATTCTATTCCATCGGTCTGTGTGTCTGTTTTTCTGCCAATACCATGCTGTTTTGATTATTGTTGTCACGTAGTACAAGCTGAAGTCAGGGAGTGTGATACCTCCAGCATTATTCTTTTTTCTTAGGATTGATTTGGCTGTTTGGGGTCTTTTGTGGTTCCATACAAATCTGATGTTTTTTGTTCTATTTCTTTAAAAAATGCCATTGGGATTTTGGTGGGGATTGCATTAACTCTGTATATTGTTTTGGGTAATATGGCCATTTTAACTATGTTGATTCTTCCAATCCATGAACACAGAATGTCTTTCCATTTCTTTGTGTCTTCTTCAATTTTTTAAAAAAATGTCTTATAGTTTTCACTGTATAGGTTTTTCACATTCTTGGTTAAGTTTATTCCTAGGCATTTTATTATTTTTGTTGCAATTGCAAAAGAAATTGTTTTTCTTTTCATTTCTTTTTCTGAGATTTCATCGTTAGTATATAGGAATGCAGTGGACTTTTTTTTTTAAGATTTTTATTGGGGAATTGGGGGGATGGGAACAGTGCTGGGGAATTGGGGGAAAGGGAACAGACAAGTTGCTGTCCTTTTGTTCTTCAGTCTAGTTGTGGAGGATGTTGCTTCACTGGCCCAAGTTGGCACCATCATTGCGCTCTTCCCGGGTGAGGCAGATCAGTCGCCAGCTTCTGGACGGCTGCTCACGACGGCTGCTGGCCGCTCACGCTGGCTGCTGGCTACATACGGTAGCCCATGGCAACCCACTGCCACAGGGGCTGCAGCCTACGCCATTGCCGGCAACTCATGGCAGCTCACGGCAGCTCAGCTCCAGGTTGAGCTGTTGTTCAGCATCTTAGCTGTGGAGGGCAGTGTCACTGGCCCTCATATGTGGGATCCGAACCGGGGCCCTCTGGCGTCCCAAGCCAGTTCTTAACCATCGCACCACTCAGCCGGCCCTGCAGTGGACTTTCGTACATTGATTTTGTAACTGGCAACTTTACTGTATTCATTTAATGTTTCTAATAGTTTTATGGTGTAGTCTTCAGGGTTTTCTATATTTACCATCATGTCATCTGCAAAAAGTGACAATTGAACTTTTTCATTTCCTATGTAGATGCTTTTATTCCTTTCTCTTACCTGATTGCTCTCGCTAGGACTTCCAATACTATGTTGAAAAGCGAAGGTGATAATGGACAGCCCTGTTGTGTTCCTGAATGTGGAGCAAAGGATTTCAGTTTTTCACCGGTAATTATGATATTAGCTGAGGGTTTGTCATATATGGCCTTTATTATTTTAAGGTATTTTCCTTCTATACCCATTTTATTAAGTGTTTTAATCATAAATGGATGTTGTATCTTGTCAAATGCTTTTTCCGCATCTATTGATATAGCATATGATTTTTGTCCTTTATTTCGTTTATGTAGTGTATCACATTGATCAATTTGCATATGTTGAACCATACTTGTGCCCCTGGGATGAACCCCGCTTGGTCGTGATGTATAATTTTTTTAATGCCTTGTTGCATTCGATTTGCTAGAATTTTGTTTGGGATTTTTGCATCTGTATTCATCAGATTTTTTTGTAATTTTCTTTTTTGTGCGTTATCCTTACCAGGTTTTGGTATCGGGACAATGTTGGCCTCATAAAACAAGTTAGGGATTATTGTCTCTTTTTCAATTTTTTGGAAGAGTTTGAGTAGGACAGGTATTAGATCCTCTTTGAATGTTTGGTAGAATTCATTAGTGAAGCCATCTGGTCCTGGACTTCAGCTTTTGGGAAGGTTTTAGATGACTGAATCAATTTCCTTACTGTTGATCGTCTATTTATATTTTCAAATTCTTCATGATTCAGCCTAGGAAGACTATATGTTTCTAAGAACATGTCCATTTCTTCTAGGTTATTGAATTTTGTGGCATATAACCCTTCATGGTATTCTTGGATAATCCTTTGCATTTCTGTGACATCTGTGGTAACTTCCCCTCTTTAATTTCTGATTTTACTTATTTGTGTCTTTTCTCTTTTTATCTTTGTGAGTCTAGCCAAATTTTGTCAATTTTATTAATCTTTTCAAAGAAGCTGCTTTTGTTGCATTAATTTTTTCTATTGTCATTTTGTTCTCTATTTTGTTTAGTAATGCTCTGATTTTTATTATTTCCTTCATTCTGCTGACTTTGGGTTTCATTTGTTCTTCTTTTTCCAGTTCTTTAAGGTGTAAAGTTAGGTGATTTATCTGGGATTTTTCTTGTTTATCGAGACAGGACGGTAATTATATAAATTTCCCTCTTAAAACTGCTTTTGCTGCATCCCAAAAATTTTGGTAAGTTGTATCTTCATTCTCATTTGTTTCTATGTATCTTTTGATCTCTCCTCTTATTTTTTCATTTACCCAGTCATTCATTAAAAGTATGTTGTTTAATCTCCACAAATTTTGGGTTTTCCTGCTTTCTTTTTGCAGCTGATACCCAATTTCAAAGCCTTGTGATCAGAGAATATGCTTGGTATGATTTCAATCTTCTTAAATTTGCTGAGGCTAGTTTTATGTCCCAATATATGGTCTATCCTTGAGAATGTTCCATGTACAGTAGAAAAGATTATATAGTCTGATGTTCTAGGAATGTGCTCTACAAATGTCAATTATGTGCATTTCATCTAATGTGTCATTTAGGGCTGATATTTCTTTATTTATTTTCTGTTTAGATGATGTATCCATAGCTGTCACTGTTGTATTTAGGTCCCCTTTTATAATTGTGTTTTGGTCAATTTCTCCCTTTAGTTCTGTTAATAGTTGCTTTGTATATTTTGGTGCTCCCTGAGTGGGGGCATAAATATTGATGGCTATGTCTTCTTATTGTATAGTCCCCTTTATCATTATGAAATGTCCATCTTTATCTCTTGTTACCTTCTTTATCCTGAAGTCTGTTTCATCTGATTTCAGTATGGCTACACCTGCTTTTCTCTGGATACCATTTGCTTAGAGTGTCAATTTCCACCCTTTTATTTGAGCCTATATTTGTCCTTGTAGCTGAGATGTGTCTCTTGGGGGCAGCATATGGTTGTGTTTAGTTTTTTTATCCAATCTGCTACTCTGTGCCTTTTGATTGTTGAGTTCAGTCCATTTATATTTAGGATGATTATTGATATATGATAATTTCCTATCATTCTATCTTTGGTTTTCTGGTAGGTCTGTGTCTCCATTGTTTCCTAACCTTTTTTTGCTGTCTATTATTTCAGTGTTGTGGTATTCTATGATTTTTTCCCTCTGTTTCTTCTTTTTTTATGTTATATATTTCAGTTCTGGATTATTTTTGAGTGGTTACCATCAAGTTTATGTAAAAGAATGTTTAATATTTAGATATTTTCTTTAGCATGCTTCCTTTCTCCATTCCTGTGTGCCAGATCAGACCTTTACTCTCTCTCCTTTTATGTTTTTGTTGTCACAATTTATCCCTATGTATGCTGTGAGTTGATTTCTGTGCTGCAGTAACAAGTTGTCTTTTTCCTCTTTTTTTTTAAGTGTTTTGATTCTTCTTTATGTTATGTTTTGTTTAAGTGTATAGTGTCCTATTTGGTATAGGGCTTGCCATTTCCTGCTTCTGTCTGTCTGTTCATAGTACTACTCATGGTTTTTTATTCTTCTGTTTTTTTGTTTCAGGTCAAATGGCTTCCTTCAGTATTTCTTGTAATGCAGGTCATGTGTTAGAAAATTCCCTCAGCTTCTGTATGTCTGGAAATGTCTTTATTCCTCCTTCATATCTATAGGATATTTTTGCTGGATATATTATTCTTGGCTCATAATTTCTCTCTTTCAATAGTTTGAGTATTTGATTCCACTCTCTCCTGCCTTGTAGAGTTTCTGCTGAAAAATCTGATGGTAATCTAATGGGCTTTCCTTTGTAGCTTACTGTCTTCTTTTCCCTGGCTGCTTTGAAGATTGCTTTTTTATTGTTAATTTTTGACAGCTTCCATAAAATGTGCCATGGAAAAGGCCTGATGGGATTGAGGTCATTAGGTATTCTACTTGCTTCTTGGATTCGAGAATCCAGTTCTTTCCACAAGTTTGGGAAGTTCTCATCAACTATTTGTTTGAATATACTCTCTGTTCTCTTCTCCCTTTGTTCTCCTTCTGGTATGACCATTATTCTTATATGGCTTTTTCTGATGGAGCCAGAAAGTTCTTGTAGAGTTTTTTCCTTTCTTTTAACTCTCAAGTCTCTCTCTTTTTTTTTATCTATGTCATTTCCAGATTTCTATCTTCGATGTCACTAATTCTTTCCTACATCTGATCAGGTCTATTACCTAAGCTGGCTATTTCATTCTTCTTTTCTTTTTTCTGAGTTCTTGATCTCCAGAAAGTCTATTTCATTCTTTTTTAAAATTTCAATCTCTTTGGTAAAATGCCTGTCTGTGTTTTCTTTCATCTCACTGTTTTTTCAGAACAGCAATCTTGAATTCTGTATCATTTAAGTCACATATTTCCATGTCTTTAAGTTCATTTTCCAGAGACTTTTGACTATCTGAGCTGCCTTGTTACCTTGGTTATTCATGCAATTAATGAATTATTATTTCTTTTCCTAGGCATCTACAGGAGAGGGTTCTGCAACAGGTTGATAGGAAGAAGTCTTTTTTTGCTTTCCAGTAGGTGTTGGTAGAATGCTTTATTTTCTTTCCTACTGAAGCCTTCTATTCTCTCTCATGTTATATATTTTCTCCGGATTGCTCTGGCTTCTCATACAATGAGGGGATTCCCTGGATGGTGGGCTCTTCCTATGTGAGCAGGTCATTTGGGTCTCAGGGCACTGCCTTTATTGGGAGATATGGAGAACTTCTGAAGTTCCAAAGATTTTCCTGCACCAGATTCAGGGTCTGTGTTTTCAGCAGCTCTGTTTACCCCTTCAGGGATCCACCCAGATGGGTGGGGGCAGGGGCAGAGTGGGTTCTGAGAGGTGGCTTTGAGCAATGGCAGTAACCACCAGCACAGCCAACCCTGCACCTAAGGCACTCTCCCTTTGCCAGAACTACTTGGGCCGCTAGCTAGTCTGTGGCTGGTGGCTGCAGTTCTCAGAACGGCAAATATTCTGTTCTTTTGATCTGACACTGCTACTGTTCTGCTTCTAGCACAGGGAAGGTGGGGGAGAGGGACAAGCTCTGGGAGGATGGGGAGGGGGCAGCTAGGCTCCGTGCCTATGTCTTCTGTCCTCTGCTTGGCAGTGAGGTTTTAAAATGCTGTTTTCACCCTTCTTTCCTCAGTCTTTGCTCCAAGGTCTCTGCTGTGAGTGTTGGGTTCAGATGTGTTATATGTTGATCCCTCAGGCGGGATTGTGGGCCATAAGAGGTGTGCTAGCAGTCTGAATTCTTCCCTCTCTTGAGACTGTGGTAGCTCCAGAATGCAGGGTGCTCAGAGTTCTGGTTTGTGTCTGTCCTGAGTTCCATGAGGCCTGTATCTTCGCTCTCCTCCCTTCCCTCCTTCCCCACTCACCAGATTTGCCCACCTTTAGATGATTTCAGTTGCCTGTCTCTTAGTCTTATCTGTCTGTTACACAAGGAGTCCTTTGTGGAATTATAGTTGTTCAATTTGTTATAAATTCCAGGGGAGATTTCAACACGCTTACCTCATGCCACCATTTCTATGATGTCACCCAGGTAAGCTAATTTTTAATTATGTTTTTGTGATGTTTGTAGAATTCATTAGCTTTTTAAAATTTGTAATTTGGTTTAATTTATTTTTTAATTCTAAAATAAATATTTACTTTCACATCTAATTTTGCAGTCATACTTTTGTATTTTTTTCTTAAAAAATGACTCCCAAAGTTGTGTAAGCTTTAGTCCCCATAAAACATAGATCTGCCTCTGCCACTAAATTAAAAAAAAAAATCACAACTGTTCATCAATGTATGCTACAATTGTCCTTGGAATTGGGTGAATTACCAGAAAACAACTAAAGTAACTTTATCTTGGGTCCAATACCCACTTAGTTACACAGGAAATAGCCTTTCTTTCACCACTCAATCTCTTTCTTTCCTCCCAGGTATCGCTCTAAAATATTTTTCTCTAGAGTTAAGTAAAAACAAAATTATTTTGTTTCATGTTTTAAATGGTATGTTTGAGTATATGGTGATTAATCCACATTTTTTGAGACTGAGAACTTAAAATGTTTGCAGAGAAATGTAGAATATTCATTGTCTTTACAATGCATAAATCTTACCCAAGTTTTATACCTAAGTGTTCATAGATCACACACATCATCTTTCTTCTTTCACTGTCTTTTCTAGAGGTTGTGCCCTTCCATCCATAAACCAGATTTAAGACAGAAGGTAGAAAACAGCTTCCTAATCAGGTTTCCCACAAATCAGAGGCAGAGAGGACAGAGAAGCATGTCTTGAGACAAGGCAAGAAGACATTTGAAGAAGCTTCCAGGAGAGGGTTCCTGCCCTTTCAGCACAAATCTAGTGCTAAATACCAGATTCTCAATATTTTAGAGCTTGGCAGAGAAAAACTTGGGGAAGTGATGCCTTCTCCTTTCTTTATCTGAGAATCCTCTGTTCTTCAACCCAGAACACTGTATTTCTCTCATGTTTTCTGTTTTTCATATCTAGTAGCCTCTTAAACTTGCAAAACCCAAAACATTGTGATGTTGAAGCAAAACATTATGATTGACACAGATATATAAGGAATTCAAACTTTGGGTGCTGTGATAGCCAAGTGGTTAAGGTATTAAACTCTAATGAGGCTCCCCCCAGCAAGTTCTAGTCTTGGTCACAACAGCTTTGCTTTCTAACTTAGCCCACTGTTCAGAGTTAATTGTAGCCAAGATGCCATTAATTGTTTGGTTATGTTAGAAAAAACAATTGTAGTACCACTTAAACACACATCTTCCTTGTGCTAGGCACAGTTTAGCAAGATAAGGACATAAGGTCAATTTGAATCTCAGCATTCTGACCTTAGTCTTGACTTTCTTTTCTTCCTAGAGAAGAAAATTCTCAAAGCTGAGGTACTCCAAATTCGATATAATTCCTTGTTGGACAATTCTGTAACTACAATCCAAGGAGAAAGTAAGTTTAAAATGACTTGTTTTCAGGGAACTTGAGCTGCTCCTAATTATCTCCAACTCATTGAGTCAGTTTTTTATTTTAATTAAATGTTTTGGGGTGACAATGGTTAGTAAAATTACATAAGTTTCAAGTGTACAATTTTATAATACATCATCTATATATCACATTGTGTGTTCACCACCCAGAGTCAGTTCTCCTTCCATCACCATATATTTGAACTTATTTGAGCAGTCTTCAACACCTTGGACAAACCTCAAAACATATTTAGAGTATAGTAACAATTTTCAGAAATCCTTGAGCTGCTGGTGAAAGAAAAGCAGTTATGGTGACCTAAAATTAGGACAAACTTTGGAATAACATTATGTACACTTCCAATACTGTGGCAGTGGGCCCTAGACAAAGGCCTTCCCAGAACATGTGGTCACTAAGGATTTTGCATGGGCTTCGGACAAAGACATTCCTGGACTGTATGGTCATCAAGACTTCCCCGTGTAATGTTTCCAAATTCCTACCTCACCCGTGGACCAGTCAGAAACTAGCACAGTGGCCACATGTCCTAATAAATCTTAACTGCCAACCTGGAAACCTCAGGGGTATATAACCCCACATCCCACCTGAGTGGACGCTCAGCCTCTGGATGTGAATCCGCTGAGCCAGTGCCGGCACTAATAACAGTTGCTTCCCACGCCTTGGTGTCCTGTCTCTTTGTCTGGGTTCCCGCAACAATACCATTTAAACAGTTCTGCAGCATACAAAAAAATCTAAGTTTACCAATTCCTTTAAAAAAGCTACTGTAAACTTGACTCCAAAATTGAATGAACAGGAAAACAAAGACCAATTTCATTCACATGTATTGTTGCAAAAATTATTAATAAAATGTTGCCATGCTAAATTGAACATCATATTGATCTAAACAAATGATTTTCCAGAACATAAAAATAATCTATCATCAAAAAAAAAAAAAAATATATATATATATATATATATATATATATATTTTTTTTTTTTTAATTAAGATGTGTTAAAAAAGAGAAAACAGGCCCAAAATGGAGTCACTTGTGCTGAGTCTACATCACCAAACTGAGACTTAATACCTAACCCAATTGCAGTTTCAGCTTTCCTCTAGGAATGTATTCCTACTGGAATTACGTGGTCAGCATTAGTGATGTACTCCAACTGACAGACACCCTGCCATCCCCTAAAGGAAGGTGACCTTGCCTGAAACTATCCACTTTTTGCTGATAACGTCTTTGTCCCACCCCCTTTCGCTTATAAAAGTCTCATTCTGTACAGTTCTATGGAGCTCCTTTCTATCTGTTAGATGGGATGCTGATTCATGAATTATTATAAAGCAAGTAAGGTCTTTAAAATTTGCTTACCTGAATTTTTTATTTTCAACAGATGAATTAATGGCTTGAAGGAAAAGATGAAACTATTTCAGAAGGTTTCAAAGGCATTTGGAAAAATTCAAAGCTTAACCCAGATTTGTAATTTATATACTAGTAGAATCTGTAGAGTAACACACATTTAACTAACTCACTGGATAATGCTACACTCTTCATTCTCTTTGTAAATATGCTGAAAGATGCCCATAGCACCAGAATGTTCATGCATTCACACCCCAGTCCAGTTCCCATGAATTTAGTTACATGTTTACCAAGAGTTTATCATGTTTGTTGCAAAACCTGTACTTAGTTGTACTTGTTGAAAATTATACAACTTCTATCATGATATCAATGATAAATATAATGCCTCCCCAAAGAATAGCTTTATGCTAAGTAAAATGTTTAAATGATGATATAAACATGTTAATGGAAAAATACATGCTTTCAAGTTAGGTGCAGGACACATAACTGGAAAACTTGGGAGAAACATGAAAGCATCTAAAAGGATGTTGCATTCAAATTTGAGAGTGTTTAAACCTCACATCACCTTAAAGCAATGGGAGTTCCAAACTGTGGAGTCTGCATACTGAATGTGCTTTAGGGAAGAAACACACAATGGGCCAATACTTAAGGAGAAAGATAGCTCAGAAAAATCAACATCTTTAAGGTATGGTTACGTCTTTGTTTACAAAAGTAAGATTGTCTTCCATGAAAAATCAAGAGAATTAACTAAGATCTCAGGTTCCAAAAGTTTAATGTTATATTAAGACAGGTTAGTTAGTGTAACAATTAGGTAGTCAGAAATTCCCAGGTAGGATATGCAAAGATAAGCATATCTCCAAGGTCTCTGCTCTCAGCCCTGACCAAATGGTCACAGCCTTAAAGATAATTTTCACAGGCTATCCAATTACACCCTGAGGCAACTAAAACTATCCTAAAAAGCCTCCTCCAGGCTGAAATGGCCAATAAAGTAAATCTAACCTGTTTAAGCAGGCGCCAGTTTTCTCTCCAGACAGTCTAGGAAAGCATATAAACCGAAGCCTACCCTCTTTGGTCAGTGGGCACTCCAGTTTCGGATACTCCCTCTCTTTTAGAGAGTTGTATCTCTTTACTCTAATAAATTGCCTTTTCTGCAAACTTTGCCTCTCTTGTCCATGTCTCCATTCTTTGGTGCTTTGAGACCATGAATCCCAGACACACAAACAACTCATCCTGCATTAATATCTTGAATGTAATTACCAACCTTCTAGTTTTGTCCACTAAATGGTCATGTAAAACTCTTTCCATCTTATTTCTTTAGTCTGGCTTAAATTTCCTGAGTTATTTTTGGTTTTGATTTTGTTTCCAGAAAAGGTGTTAACAAACTCACTGACTTTAGCCAAATCTTTATCTTGCAACTTCTTTTGAAACGATTTTGGACTGGGCATTGTTTGATGAACACTCTGTAATGGGATAGAATGTGTGAAATAGCCTGTTCCCTGAAACGAAAGGTACCTAGTTTGCAGAAACAGAAGTAATATCTTCTACCTTCAAATAATCTCTAGCCATGATCCTTATGCAGAGCTGCTGAACAGTTAAAAGTGATTGAATTAAAATGATTTCCCTGCTTAGAATCATTTTAGGAAAAAAAACAACAAACAAACAAACAAACAAAATCAACTGTTCCATTCTGCCAGCCTATGCTGGGAAAATGAATCTTCTAGAGAGTGAGAATAAGACACCTCCACAGTGCCAATGTCCCAAGCCAGCATATACTTTTTTTGTGGGCCAACCAAGTAGCCCCCCCCACCACCACCACTGAAAGACTTTTAAGTCATCTTTCCATGATAAATATAGAAATGTTAAGTCTTCTCCCTAGTTTCTTAGTTTCTTAGCTTTTGGCTTTGATTACTCTTATAAACAGTTTGTGAATCCTAGACTAAAGATTGCTTCTAGCCTGAATCATAGAATTCTCCTATCCCCCTGCTTCTTGAGTGTCTTTAAATCAGTTTCTGAATCCTAAACAATAGAAGTCTCCTACCTCTGTTTCAGATAACTACTTGAAAACCTGTGACTTCCTAATATCCCCCAGGCCAGTAAGCCTAATGATTCTTTCCAAATCCATTCTGGGCCCAGACAACTGACGCCACCTGAGTGAGGGGCTGAATGGCCACAGGCTTCATGAGACCTAACAGATTTATTAATTAAAATATATTTTTTTCCTCATTCAGGGACCTTGGGGATGCAGATGACACCCCAGCAAGATTACCAGTGGCAACCAAAGAAACCAACATGGTCTTGAGACCCCTTTCTCTAATCTGAGATCAGCTAGGATGAGAGTTCCGTGAACCCCCCCCCCCCAATAGGCAGGGACAGCTCTACACCCCTGCCCAGCAGGAAGCAGATACAGAAGAAAAAACTTCTTGTCCCTCAGCTTCCCATAGAGATTTCATGGGGATCACGTCTCTCAAGGGGAAAACAAGTCAGGCAGTTAGAGGCAGGCATTGGGTCTCTGCATTCCTGCACAGTGCTACCGCCCAGGGGACCTCCCATCTACACCCAAAACTCCCCTTTGTATTGTAATTACCTACCCCTGAGGGAAAACAAATGGGCACAAAACACCCAACTAGATCAGACCAGTCATTTGCACCTGTGCAATACCTCTTGTCAATCACAGGTGCAATCAAGTGTTTCCACGCCCAGAGGGGAAAAGCCCATGCTAGAGAAAAAGGGATTAAAAACTCCAAGTCCTAGGAAGTCTGCTGTTTTGGATGTCTTCCCTCTTTTTGGATGCCTTCCTTCTTTTGAACCCCTTCTTCCCTTTTTGAGCCTCGCCTTTGCTCGTGACCGGCTCCAAACTCTTTGGAGTGTACTTTCTCTTCTAATAATGGCCCTTGAACCACTCTACTGCTCGGGCCCGCTTCTGCTTCTTTAAAATGTAATATCTCTTCTAATAAACTGCTTTTTCATGACTTTGCCTCGGTATCTTGTTCAATTCTTTGCACAAGTTTCCAAGGACCTTGACTCTGCACTGAGAAGGGCCCACTCTCTGACAACACTTTCACAGTCACTACTCCACCCAACAATTATCACTTATGAATTCATCAACCAAAGGTGTATCAAAATAATCCTTCAAAATAACTCCAATTTTTTAACAGATTAAAATGTGGGGATGTGAAGGATGAAAAAAAGTTAAAGAGAACAGGGAGGGCATGGGCTAGGGGAAGAAGGTTGCCTGCTAGGCACTACCTCTCCACCTTCTAACGAACCATGGAAATGACAGAATAGACATGTATTTGGAAGAATAAAAACATAACTGCCCTTAAAAACAAAATATTTTTAGATAAAATGGACCAATGGGTAAAAAATCAGAATGACAAAGAAAGAGCAAAGAAATTGCCATTCGATCAGTAGGGTATGTGAGGTAAAGATTCTCTTTCCCTCCAGATCTAGGGAAGGTGCCTCTCACCTGACAGTTTTATTGCCTATTTCAGGGGAGAAGGATGACCTTGCTGCTCAAGCTCCTTCAATATATAATATTCAATATGAGAAGGTGTCATATTTGGAAGTAGCATGTTCTGAGCCCCATCAGTAGCTTGACCTTGATTCTAAAAACTTCAAAGATTGCATAAGAAGGTAGAAATTATTATTAAAATGCTATATCACCATGAACAAATAAGGAAGATAGTGTAAAAATCTAAAAGGATTCTCCAGTCATTTTCAAAACATCTTGAAGTTCTCACACCTTTTAAATAAATGGAAACTGAAGTCTGTACAAAACACATTCTAAATGTGTTTAACGAGGGTTGTCCGAGTGGCTCAGTTGGTTAAGAGCTCGCTCAAGAGTGCGAGCTCTGGAGCGAGCTCTGAGCAACAGTGGTTCAAGTCCCAGCCCGAGCTGAGAAGCCACTGAGCTGCCAACAGGTGGCAGGATGGCTCAGCTAAAAAAAAAAACAAACAATGTGCACCACATTTTGGGCTGGCTGAGTGGGGCGTTGGTTAAGAGTTGGCTTGGGATGCCAGAGGGCCCTGGTTCAGATCCCACGTATGAGGGCCAGTGACCCTGCCAGCTAAGATGCTGAACAACAGCTCAACCTGGAGCTGGGCTGTCATGAGTCGGCAGCGACGGTGTAGGCTGCAGCCCCTGCTGCAGTGGGTTGCCATGAGCTACAGTGTGTAGCCAGCAGCCAGCATGAGTGGACAGCGGCCGTCCAGAAGCCGACGACTGATCTGCCTCACCAGGGAAGAGTGCAATGATGGTGCCAACTTGGGCCATTGAAGCAAAGTCCTCCACAACTAGACTGAAGAACAAAAGGACAGCAACTTGTCTGTTCCCCTTCCCCCAATTCCCCAGCACTATTCCCATCCCCCAATTCCCCAATTAAAAAAAAAATCTTTAAATAAATAAATGTGTTTAATGAAAGAAATACACAAGGAGTTTCTCCTTCCTTTTGCAAAAGAGTGGTGATGTTTCAGTTAAAGCAAAATATTTGAAATATATCATTACTTTTGGATCTTCATTTACACTCACTCTTAAAAAAAAAAAAAACCAAGCAATCAAATACATAGGCTTAAATTTAACCAAGGAGGTAAAAGAATTGTACATTGAAAACTATAAGACATTGGTGAAAGAAACTGAAGAAAACACAAATAAGTGGAAAGATATGCCATGCTTATAAATTGGAAGAATCGATATTAAAATGTCCATACTACCCAAAGCAACCTACAATTCAATGCAATCCCTTTCAAAATTTTAATGACATTTTTCACAGAAAAAGAACTAGCAATTTAAAATTTTGTATGAAACAAAAAACCTCAAATAACCAAAGCAATCTTGAGAAAAAAAGAACAAAGCAGATGCATCACACTTCCTGATTTCAAACTATATTACAAAACCATCATAACCAAAACAGTATGGTATTGGCATAAAAATAAACACATAAATCAATGGAACAGAATAGAGAGCCCGGGAGTAAAATCATAAGTATATGGTCTGGGTCAGCCGAGTGGCGCGAGGGTTAAGAGTTGGCTTGGGATGCCAGCTCTGAGCAGCAGAGCCCAGGTTTGGATCCCACATGAGGGCCACTGACACTGGCTAAGATGGTGAACAACAGCTCGACCTAGAGCTGGGCTGCCATGAGTCACTGGTGATGGTGTAGGCTGCAGCCTCTGCTGCAGTGGGCTGCCATAAGCTACCGTGTGTGGCTAGCAGCAAGTGTGAGCGGCCGGCAGCTGGTGTGAGCTGCCAAGAGCCACCGTGAGTGGCTGTCCAGAGGCTGGCAACCGATCTGCCTCTGTTGCGGGGAACCCAGACATAGAGACAGGACACCAAAGAGTGGAAAGCAACTTTTATTAATGCTGGTACCGGCTCAGCGGATTTACATCCAGAGGCTGAGCCCTGACCCAGGTGGGACTCAGGGCTATATATCCTGAAGTTTCCAGGTTGGCAGCTAAGATTTATTATTAGAACATGTGGCCATTGTGCCAGTTCCTGACTGGCTCCAGGGTGAGGTAAGAATTTGGAAATATTAAATGTGGAAGTCTTGCTGACCATGCAGTCCAGGAATGTCTTTGTCTGAAGCCCGCACAAAATCCTTGGTGACCACAAAGGTCTGGGAAGGCCTTTGTCTAGGGCCCTCTGCCACATTCCCCCCTTTGATGCTCAAACCCATACATGGGTTAGAGAGCATCATCTCCTTCGACAGGCTGCTGGCCTAGGGGTTGGTACCTCCATAACATGAGGACCTTAGCAGCAGTCTTACATTCTACAATGGTCTCTGTGAGGGAAGAGGTAGAGCAAATGACAAGGGGGAGAACGCAGGGTAAAAGGAAGCATGCCCCAAGGAGCAGGAGGACAATTCCAATTAACGCTTTAAATCCCCCAAGAACCATCCTCCAAATAGGCTCTTGGGGTCCCATCCTGACCATTTTTGAACTGGGACATGGGCAAGTTTTCTAATATTCATGGCGATAGCAGATACAGCTTTGCCAGTGTCGTCAATCTGTAGACAACAGTCCGAATGATTAAATTTGCCACAGATGCCACCTTCTTCAGCTAGTAAGTAGTCCAGTGCTAGGCGGTTTTGATAAATAGTGGCCTGTATCTGAATCTGTTGGGTAGCAAGGAGCTCTAAAGCTGCTGCAGTTTCCTGTACACCTGAAGTTGAAGTTGTATAATATTGTATGTCAACTATAAGTGAATATATATATATATATATATATATATATATATATATATATATATATATATATATATGTAGTCATGGGACGTGGAGTATAGTGTGGGAGTGGAGTCAAGGGATTTGTAATAGGTATGTATGATATTGGGGGGAAATGGGGCGGCGGATTGGGGGAGGGGGTTGTCACTTCGAGGGGTAAAAGTATAACTATTGCACTGTGTTGTACAGCTGAAACTAATTCTAAAAAATGTGTATTTCATAATAAAAAATAATTTAATAAACAAATAGATTTAAAAAAATGAGAGGGGGTTAAGATGGACAAACTGCCAGTTATAAAAACAGTCACAGGGATGTAAAAAGTAAAGCATAGGGAATACAGTTAATAATATGATAATAACTATGTATGGTGTCAGATGGGTACTAGGTTTATCGGGGTGATTGATCCCTTCATAAGTTATATAAATGTCTAATCACTGTATTGTACACCTGAAACTAATATAGTATGTCAACTGTAAATTAAAATTTTTTTTAATTTAAAAAACAAACAAACAAGGGTCGGCCGAGTGGTGCGATGGTTAAGAACTAGCTTGGGACGCCAGAGGGCCCCGGTTCGGATCCCACATATGAGGGCCAGTGACACTGCCCTTCACAGCTAAGATGCTGAACAACAGCTCAACCTGGAACTGGGCTGCCGTGAGTCGCCGGCGACGGTGTAGGCTGCAGCCCCTTTGGCAGTGGGTTGCCATGGGCTACCGTGTATAACCAGCAGCCAGCGTGAGCGGCCAGCAGCCGCAGTGAGTGGCCAGCAGCCGTAGTGAGTGGCCATCCAGAAGCCGGCAACTGATCTGCCTCGCCCAGGAAGAGCGCAATGATGGTGCCAACTTGGGCCAGTGAAGCAACATCCTCCACAACTAGACTGAAGAACAAAACAACAGCAACTTGTCTGTTCCCCTTCCCCCAATTCCCCAGCACTGTTCCCATACCCCCAATTCCCCAATAAAAAAAATTTTTTTTTTAAATCTTAAAAAAAAAAAAAAGCTGTTGCAGTTTCATTGGTAATTATTTCTGGAACAACCTGTAATCTGATAATATGGTTGAGCATGTAAATGGGGGTACGGTATCCCCAACTCCCATCTTGAGCCCAAGTAGCTGGCCATAATATTGGATGATCCGCTGGGGAGGCCATTCATCTTCCATCCAGGTTTGATGTCCCCCCATATCGAGGGACCTTTTGGGCCTTATATGCAAATCCTGGTATAAGGGACAACCTAGCTCTTGGCCAATTTGGTTAGGAAGGAGGAAGAAACCAGGCTGGATTATACCAGGTGTAGGGCTCCTGGTCCAGTTGGAGGGGAGATGGGAGTATGCTCGTTTGCCGCAGATCCAGGATAAGCCATCGGGTGCTGCCCAGTGGGTGCTCAGGGTGGAGTTTAAGTTATCCCATATAGTACTAAGGGCCGGGAGTGCATGGAAGGGGTTACTAGTGTCATTGGGAAAGGTGCAGTTGGCAATGGAGGAGCTGGTATCTAAGAGGGAACAAGAGGTAAAAAAAAGGCTCCAGTACCAGATCAGGGCCTTTGGCCACCTGCTGAGAGACGAGCCAGTTAGGTTCTGGATTCTCCTGCATACGGTATCTCCCACCCATTGGGTGTAGGGCATGCCTGTCTGGAGGAGACATTCTTCTCCGATTACTTCGGAGGAGAGAACCCACTGTAGGGGCCGTTTCTGTGAAGGCAGGATTGTGGTGCGGTTCCATTGGAGGAGGTCAAGGACTAGTTCCCTTCCATGGCCAATCTTCACTCATGAGCGCTCCTCCACATACCCAGTACCCCATGACATTAAGTTCCTGGGCTATGCTTTCGGCGAGGTCAATAAAGAGGTTTTTTTTCTCAGAGTTGGAAAACTCAAGGTTTTACCCAATTTAGCCTTAAGTTATCCGTATATTTGGGGCCCTGGGACCTGCCGATTGGAGGGGGGCTTTGTGACGGTCTGGTTGATAAGACATTTGACTGTCTCCTGTACTGCCTCTTTTCGGGCCTGATCTTGGATGCGTCACCCATCGGAGTATCCAACATGAGTTTGGCGGGTCCAACAGATAACCTGATTAGCCCTCTTAACTCCTGGGCAATTGTAGCCGGCTATCGGTCATCGAGGAATGAGGCAAGACTAGTAGGATTTGTCTGCATAGGTACAGGCCTGAGGAATTCTACCCTGATAGTACTGGGCTGGCACGTATGTGTAGGAGACAAAGGCTACCTGAGATGTTGTTCCCAGCTGAAAGGACTGGAAGCATGATTTAGGGCATGAGGTAGTGATACCGTTCCTGACTGGGAAGAAAAGGGTAAAGGTAATGATTGGAGTCCTTGGGATAAGCATCTTGCAAGGAAGAATTCCTCAAGCTTCAGCTGCGCGTAGATTGGTCAGCTTCCGGTGTGATCAAAGCAGGGCTGGTGATCTCCTCCTAAGGACCAGTAACATCGCTGGCCATCTTCCTCCGGAGAGTGATCTTGAGGGACTCAGAGGGGTTAGAGGTGCAGTTCCAGCTAGCAGCTGCAGGTTTCAATTTGGTGTGGTGTATCTATGGAGTGATCTCTGCAACCTTAACTGCCATGGGGATAGAAAAAAATGACAGTAAAGGGGTCCCTCCACAGGGGTTTTAAGGGCTGGAGGTTCTATTCCTTAACCCAAACTGAATCCCCAGGCTTAAAGAGATGAACTTCAGTTGTTAAGCTAATGGGGAGCCTCTCCTGTACCCACTGGTTGAAGTTCTGTAAGGTAGACCCTAATGCCTCAAGTTGTTGTCTTAAGGTTAGGTCTCCTATTTTTTTAGGGTCCCCTCCGAGGCCTCTAATGAGTGGAGGTGGCGTTCCATATATGACCTTATAAGAGGGAAGGCCCGTCTTCTTGGTAGGAGCTGAGCATATCCTCAGGAGCGCTATTGGAAGGGCCTTGTCTCAATGGAGGTGGGTCTCTTGGCACAGTTTCTTCAGGTGGGACTTGAGGGTCCAATTCATGCATTCTACTTGTCCTGAGCTCTGTGGGTGGTAGGCGGTATGCAGCTTCCAAGTGATGTAGAGGAGCTTGGCTAAGAACTGGATTACTTTGGCTATAAAGGCAGGGCCGCTGTCAGAGCCTATTGAGTGGCAGCCCAGTGAGGGATTATTTCCTGTAGCAATAGCCTGACAACTTCCCATACCTTTTCTGTCCGGGTGCGGAAGGCTTCCATCCATCCCAAGTAGGTGTATACAAATACTAAGAGATATCTAAGACCCTTGTAATGTGGCATCTCAGTGAAATCTATTGTGAAATCTTCAAATGGGGCGCCACCAGTATGTTGGACTCCTGGGGGTAGGACCGGTCATTGACGTGGGTTGTTGCGAGCACAAACAATGCACTGTTCACAGACTATTCGTGAGATATTAGAGAGTCGGGGTACGTAGAAGTACCTATTAAGGGTCGATTCTAGGGCATTCCAACCAAAGTGGATCCTTTGGTGAAACTTTTTGACAAAAGCCAGGACTAGGGTTTTTGGTATGACAATGCAGCTATCTCGAAATTTCCACCATCTGTTACGGAGACGGCTTCCTCCTTCAGTCTTGAACCAGGCCTCTTCTTGGTGGGAATATTTGGGATCCCATTCTGCTAAGGGGCTGGGAAAGAGGGAGGTTGTTAATGGAGGTTGGAGGGTTTCTTTGGCAGCAGCTCACTTAGCTGCTTGGTCCGCCTTGCGATTTCCCCAGGCTGTGATGGTGTCGCCCTTTTGGTGGCCTCTGCAGTGTATGACCTCCACCTTTTTGGGTGCCCATACTGCTTCTAGGAGATCTAGAATCTCTCATCCATATTTAATTTCCTTCCCTCCTAAATTGATTAATCACTTTTCTTTGTATAAAGCTCCATGAATATGGAGTGTAGTGAAGGCATACTTAGAGTCAGTATAAACATTGGCTCTTACCCCAGCTGCCAGCTGAAGGGTTTGAGTCAGGGCGACGAGCTCTGCCTTTTGTGCCGAGGTCCCCTGTGGGAGGGGTTTCGCCTCAGTGATGGTGTGTAGAGTTACCACAGTGTATCCAGCCAACCATCTATTTCCTTGGACTTAGCTGCTACCATCAGTGTAGTATTCTACATCAGGGTCTGTAAGAGAGTGGTCAGTCAGGTCCAGCCTACTGGAGAACACTTCATCCATGACTTCAATGCAGTCATGGTCTGGAGGCCCAGGCCCTACAGGCAGTAAAGTGGCTGGGTTTAAGGTCCATACTACCTCAAGCCGGACTCATGGGTTCTCACACAACAGCCCTTTATACTTGGCAATCTGGGAGTTGGTAAGCTAATAGTGTCCCTTATGATCTAACAGGGTTTGAACTGAGTGTGGATCCTGGACAGTTATTCCTGACCCAGGGTCAGCTTGTTAGGTTCAGACACAAGGAGGACTGTTGCTGTAAGTGCCCTTAGGCAAGGTGGCCATCCTAATGCCACTGAGTCAAGTTGTTTTGAGAGGTAGGTTACTGGCCAGTGCCAATTCCCTAGCACTTGAGTAAGGACCCCTACTGCCGTTCCCGTGCGTTCATGTACGTAGAGGAAGAAAGGCTTGGTGATGTCCAGGACTCCGAGGCCAGGGGCATGAATGAGAGCCCGTTTAAGCTCATTAAAAGCTTTCTGTTGTGAAGATTCCCATAGGTTCACGTTCACCCCCCCTTTTGGCTTCATAAAGAGGGTTAGCTATAGTAGAGAAGTTGGAGATCCAGATCCTACAGAAGCCTGCCACCCCTAAGAATTCGCGAACCAGTTTCCAAGTAGTGGGGACAGGGATGGTACATACCGCCTGTTTCCTTTCTGGGCCGAGCTGGCGTTGTCCTTGTGACAGGTGGAAAACAAGATATTTGACCCTGTCTTGGCATATCTGAGCCTTTTTCTTGGAGACCTTGTAGCCTGCTTCCCACAAAAGTTTAAGGATGTGATATGTACCCTGCATGCAGTCATTGTAGCTCTTCCCAGCTAGTAAGAGGTCATCTACATATTGGAGCAGTACACAACCGGTTTGGCTGGCTGGAAAAGGCTTTTGGTCCAAAGCCAAGGCGGTCCCAAAAATGGTTGTGGAGTTCTTGAAGCCCTGTGGTAGCCTTGTCCATGTTAGCTGGCCTTTGTCCCCATTTTCAGGGTTTTCCCATTGGAAGGCGAAGAGTGGCTGGCTCTGTGGGGCCAGACGAATACAGAAGAAGGCGTCCTTGAGGTCCAGGCAGGTGAAGTGGGTTTCTTCAGCTGGGATGAGGCCCAGAAGAGTATATGGATTGGGGACAACTGGGTGTAAAGTAACCGTTGCTTGGTTTACTGCTCTCAGGTCCTGTACTGGACGGTAGTCCTCAGTTCCCGGCTTTTGGACTAGAAGCAGAGGTGTGTTCCAAGGTGACTGGCAGGGACGAAGAATCCCATATTTTAGGAATCTGTCCAAATGTTTTCGGATGCCAACTCGTGCATTGTGAGGAATATAATATTGCTTGTGGCGCACTGGTTCTGCCCCAGGTTTAAGCTCTACAACTACTGGGGCTGCATGTCGTGCCAGTCCCGGTGAGTTGTCTTCTGCCCAAACTCCCGGTGTTGAGAAGGGGAGCTTGGGTCCCTTTTGGACCTCTTCTACAAGACCAAATAGTCGCCATTCTTCCTCCCGAGGTATGGTGAGGGACATAATCTTAGCTCCTGATTTGCCCAATGTTAGCTCAGCATTGCCACTGTGGTTAAAGGTGATTTGAGCCTGGAGCTTTCCTAGTAGATCTCTCCCCAATAATGCTACAGGGCAGTCTAGCAAGTAGAGGAACTGATGAGTAATTTCTCAGCCTCCCAGGGTGCATTGTCGAGGTTGTAAAAAGAGCCGATGGATTCGTCCTCCTGTGGCACCTGTGATGGTGACCTGCTTTTGGGAGAAAGAGCCTATAGGCTGTATTACAACAGAATGTTCAGCACCTGTGTCAACCATAAAGTCAATGGGTTGGCCCCCAATTAACATTCAGACCATAGGCTCCTGGGGACCTAACTGGAGGAGCCCGGTCTGGCCTACTCTTCCCCATATTCTTCCATGCCAGCAAGTCCGATGAAGTTGTCTCCAGAAGGGCCTGGCATCTGTTGGGGCAGCTGTTAATGGCTGTGAGTGACTCGACCCTGCCTTCGGGGACTCGGACCTGTTGGCATCCTCCCCAACAGCTGAGGACATTCATTTTTCCAGCGGCCACATTGGTGGCAGTAAGCACATTGGACATGTCCCAGCCTTGGTCTTCCGGAGTGTGACGCCCCCTTGACGTCACCCTCACTGGGGTAGTCCCAGGTTTGGGATGGCGTTTTGTCCCAGGGTCCCAGCCCTTTCGACGAGCGCAGCAGCCAGCAAGTCCACCTTTTTCTTCATCTTCCGATCTGACTCTTGATGAGCCTCCTGGTCATGGTTGACATAGACTTTGGTCGCCCCTTCGAGAAGCTGGCTGATATTCATGCCAGTAAATCCATCCAATTTCTGAAGTTTCTGCCCGATGTCACCCTGGGACTGCCTGATGAAAGCAGCATTGACCATCTGCTAATTCTCGACAGTCTTGGGGTCAGAGGGAGTGTAGAGATGAAATGTCTCACAGAGTCTTTCATAAAATTGGCTTGAGCTCTCTTCTCTGGCCCCTGGAGGAAATCAGAGATCTTGTTTATATTGATGCTTTTTTTTGCTACCATCCTTTAGGCTTCCTATAAGGGCTTTTTGATACCGGTCCAGCATCTGGAAGTCCCGGTCATCATTGGGGTCCCACTGTGGGTCCTCCTCAGGGAAGTGGTTCTTGGCATACACTTGAATGCTTAAGGTCCTGGGTGGGGCATGTTCCTCCAGCCATTTTATAGCTCCCTGGGTGACTCGCTGGCATTCCTCAGTGTTGAAGAGAGCTAGAAGGAGCTGGCGACAATCAGCCCAGGTGGGCCGATGCATTTGAATTATTGACTGAAGGAGGTCAGTTAAAGCTTGCGGCTTTTCAGTATATGATGGGGTATGATTTTTCCAATTTAAAAGGTTAGTGGTTGAGAAGGGCTGGTATATAAACATGTGTCAGCCTCCCTGAATCTGGCCTTCCCGATTATAGTAGATGGAGCCTCTGATTTCCTGTAGGGGGAGCTGGGGAGCACCAGTCTCAGGGCCCTTTGTTTCCTGTAGGGGGAGCTGGAGAGCGCCAGTCTCAGGGCCCTTTGTCTGCAGCTGCTTAT
This sequence comes from Hipposideros larvatus, assembly GCA_031876335.1. NCBI lineage: Eukaryota > Metazoa > Chordata > Mammalia > Chiroptera > Hipposideridae > Hipposideros > Hipposideros larvatus. The sequence continues at coordinate 128,895,101 of CM063088.1, read as the reverse complement.
CTGTGGGTCGGTATGGGTCAGGACCGGAGGCGGAGGTGTGGCCTGAAACTCCGGGAAGGGAATGGTGGGTGGAGAAAGTGGAGCCTGTGAGGGCAGTGCTGGGGGCTGGGCTAGTGGCTCGGAGGCTCAAGGAAGGGGTGGGTAAATAAGCAAATAGGGAGGTGAGATTTCCTCCGGGTCTGAAGACAGGACGGGCTTTTGTCCTTCTGTTTTGTTTTTAGGCAGCTTCCGTGAGGGGATTATAGTTCATACCAAAAGAATTCTGCTCTGGTTTTCCAAACAGGACTTCAACCAAGAGGGTCGGGTACGTGCAATAGCCTCCCATGAGTTGATGTAAGGGAACTGATCGGGGTGACCGGGGCTGCTGGTAACAACGAGGTAGACTTTCCTAATGAGGTCTCTGTCTAAGCTTTCCTCTGCTGGCCATTTGACACCGAATACAACCAATCAATCTCACAGAAGGTACGGAGCTTTTGGGGGGGTCATCTCAATGTCATAATCCCAGAGAACCCCTTCTTAAAATTTTTTAACATACATCCTAACAGAGTCTGAGTACTCTGTCGCCCACCCATGGCAACCACCCAAAATCGGCACGACACACACTCAGAGATTCGCTTTGTCCTTCTCCGGCCACTCCCCTCTTGGGGATATTTCAGGCACCTCTTAGCAATTGGTGTGTCGGTACAAGTCCCTGACTCAGATTACTAAACCATACAAGACAATTTAGCAATACCACCCTGAGCCATATGAGGTACACCACGGACCCACAAATCGGGACTCCCCACTCACTTTGCAGGCAGGCTGCATCTCATTCACACAGACTCAAGCACATTCATTCTCCATCCACTGCCCTGTTCCTGGGAGTCACGATTTCTCTCATAAACTGAGATACCCGGGTGACTCCAGGAGGTGGTCAGTCTCCCCTTCTGTCCACTGATGGACAGGCTGTCTCAAGGGACCCGGGTCCTCACCTGTCTGTTTGGATGGTGCTCCGAAGTTGGTTCCCATAGCCCTCAGGGTTCCTTTGTGCTCCCGGGTCAGTCACCCATGGCCGGTAGGGGAGACGTCCTCACTGACAGACAAGGGTCCACTGGCGCCGAGTAGAGTGCGCACCCCCCCTCGTCCGGGGGAGCCGGGCCTTGGGGCAAGGGAGGTGAAAATATCACCGTCTCCATATCCCAGACAAGCCCCCAATTATGTTGCAGGGTACTCGGACAGAGAGATGAGACACCAAGGCTAGAGAAGGAGTGTTTATTGATGCTGGCACTGGCTCAGCAGATTCACATCCAGAGGCTGAGCCCCGACTGGGGCGGGACTTGGGGCTATATCCTGAGGTTTCCAGGTTAGCAGCTGAGATTTCTTATTAGGACATGTGGCCTTGTGCCAATTCCTGACTGGTTCCTGGGTGACGTAGGAATTCGGAAATGTTAAATGCGGAAGTCATAATGGCCATGTGGTCTAGGAAAGCCTTTGTCTGAAGCCCATGCAAAATCCTAGTGACCACATGGTCTGGGAAGGCCTTTGTCTAGGGCCCACTGCCACACCTCATCTGGAAGAGTGTAATGATAATACCAACATGGGCCAGTGAAGCAATGTCCTCCACAACTAGACTGAAGAACAAAAATGACAGTAACATGTCTGTTCCCCTTACCCGATTCCCCAGCACTGTTCCCTCCTCCAATTCCCCAATAAAATCTTTAAAAAAAAAGTATATGAGTATATGGTCAATTAATTTACAACAAAGAAGCCAAGAAGATACAATGAGGAAAGGATAGTCTTTTCAATAAATGGTTCTGGGAACACCGGACAGCAACATGCAGAAGATTGAAACTAGACTGCTATCTGACACCATACACAAAAGTAAAAATTAAATGGATTAAAGGATTTACCATAAAACCTGAAATCATAAAACTCCTAGAAGAAAACATAAGGAGGTAAGCTCCTAGACATCTGTCTTGGTGATGATTTTTAGGATTTGACATCAAAAGCAAAGACAACAAAAGCAAAAATAAACATATAAGACTACATCAAACTAAAAAGCTTCTGTACTACAAAGGAAACAATCAACAAAGTGAAAAGGAGGAGCACACTTTCCCTTTCCACTGAAGACTGAAGATTGAGTTTCACTGGCTGGAGCTGGAGCTGAAACACTGAAGACCTGCAAAGAGCAGACCAGGGTAGAGCAGAGCAGACTGGAGCAGAGCAGAGCTGTCTAGGCAGAAAGGATCTTTGACCCAGGCTACCTCACCACCCTGCTGTTCCACAGCCAAGTAGCTTCATAATTGAGCTATAATACTATTAAGCTCTTCTACAGCCATGTGGTTGTCACAGCCATGCTGTATCACAATTGAACTGTTTGTACTGAATAAAGTTTCCTTCTTCATTGCATCCCAAATTGGGGATTCCTGTTGTATTGAATTGGTACCAACAACTATCAGTTGGCACTGTCATATTAAATTTTGCACATGTGCACCAGGATGTATAAGAATGGTCATAGCACTATTGTTCATAAAACAATAAAATTGGAAACAAACCAAATAGCTAGTAGAATTGTAAATTTGTGGTATATTCACACAAGACAACTTTATAAAGCAATGAAAATGAATGCATGAGTCTTACAAACATCTTCTTAAGTGTAAAAAGATCACAAATACTGATATTTTTATAAAGCTCAAAACAAGTAAAACTGAACAATGTGTTGTTGAGGGATACATACATGGAAAAAATTTTTTTAATGAAAAAAATCCTACTGAATAGGAGAAAATTTTTGCAAACCATATATCTGATAAGGGGTTAATATCCAAAATGTAAAAAGAACTTATACAACACAATGGATAAAAATCCAATTAAAAAATGGGCAGAGGATCTGAATAGACATTTTCCCAAAGAAGACATACAAATGGCCAACAGGTACATGAAAAGGTGTTCAACATCACATAATAATCAGGGAAATGCAAATCAAAACCATAATGGGATATCACCTCACATCTGTTGCAATGGCCATTATCAAAAAGATAAAAAGTAATGCATGTTAGCAAAAATGAAGAGAAAAAAGGAACCATTGTTCACTGTTAGTAGGGATGTAAATTGGTGCAGCCATTATGGAAAATCTTATGGAGGTTCCTTCAATTCCACTTCTGTGTATTGATTTGAAGAAACCCAAAATGCTACTTCAAGGACATGTGCATCTATATGTTCATTGTAGCATTATTTACAATAGCCGAGACATGGAAACAATCTAAGTGTCAATCAATGAACTATTCAGTCATAAAAAAAGAAGGAAGTTTTGCGATTTACAACAACATGGATGGACCTTGATGGCATTGTGCTAAGTGAAATAACTCAGAGAAAGACAAATACTGTATGATTTCAGTTATATATGGAATCTAAAGAAAAAAAAACCTCATAGGTATACGGAGAATAGATATGTGGTTGCCAGAGGTGAAGGGTGGGGGCGGAGGGCAAAATGAGTGACGGTAGTCAAAAATTGAAGAAGATTGCTTCTATGCTTGTACTATATCTTAAAACTAAACAGCAAATGTTTTCACAATAGAATCAAAGTCATCTATATGAATCCAAAGCCAACATCATATTTAAGGAATAATCTGTAGCCAGTCTAATCTAATCAAGTACAAAAACAATGAAAAGAGAAAGAATAAAAATACAAAATTAGGTTAAGGGAGACCAATCATTGTAGATATATGGATGGTATGGATGCAAATGGTATGGATGTGAAGATGAAACTCCAAAAGAATCCACTAAATAGTTTAGAATCCAAAAGTTCCATGTAATCTCCTCTGGAATATGACTGCTTGCTTTCAATGGGTGCTACTTAATTGTCATGCAAAACTTATTTCCAGCTGGATCCATAATCTACCTTCAAATTTATACATTTATTTGCTAGAGTGTATTAAGATCCCTTCTGTCTGTATTTTCACTCTTTGGCCAAAGGATTATTAGTAAAATCATGAACTCTAGCATGTCCATTGTCTTAAAATTAGGTGTCAAAATGGTTTCATTTCTGCAGTTTGGGACGTAATAGTAGAGAACCAGCAGGTCTGTAGTTTGTTAAGTTTTACATCAGTCCTCCCCAACCCCTTTCAAAGAAAAGCTCCCAGGTTTGAAACCATAGGTGTTTTTTTTTTTTTTTTCATTAGAAAGCAAAATTCCCTTGCCTACCTAGGGACTGAGAGGCATGTCATAATTAACAATGATGCAGAAACTTTTGAGGTCATGTGATTTATAAAACTGGGGATCAGCAGATAGCTATAGATGTAAAGATCATTATGTAGGAATGTTTTCCTTTTTACTCTTTGAAATATAAATTCTCAGATTTTTCATCCTAAAGTTATTTTTAATCAGTGCAAATGTGTTGATTTCTAAATATGAATGGGGGAGAAAAATCCGTTAAGCAGTCAAAGGAGGGAGAGAGAGAGAGAGAGAGAGAGAGAGAGAGAGAGAGAGAGAGAGAGAGAGAGAAGTTAAAGTCCAATCAATTTAGAGAGAGTGTGTGAAGATTCTTTTCTGTGAGGTTTGGGGCAAGTGGGCCCAACCATTCATTATCTAATTCTCTGAAAACAGAAGATGTGTTCATTTTTCTCTGTTAAATCAGCTCTACCCAGGGCTCAGGAGACTTTCCCTAATCATGGTTAGCAGTTTGGGAAACCAATCTGCCAAAAGATCGCTTTATGCAAAAAAATTTTACATTATTCTTAGTAACCAAAATAGTTCAGTTGGCAGAGCATTAGACTGAAGGTTGCAAGTTCCATGGCTAGATTTTGGGTTTAGTTGAAATTATTTTCTTGAAGCTCTATTTGAAAAGTAATCTGACTAAAGTTCCCCACCCCTTGCAAAAATTAATCTTTAGGAGTGACAATAATTGGCGAGCAGAAATTGTAAAACTTTTATGTTTTACCCGAATGATATGATAGGGTTGAGGATGTGCTACCCCAAAATATGGCACCTTCGCAAATTGAATATTTTAAGATGAAGGGATTACAGAAAATGGCAAAAGCATGAAAGTCACTTTGACCATACCCCAACCCTTCTCCCCTGAAATAGGTTATAGAGTACTCAATGAGAGATGCCTTCCCTATACTCAGAGGAAAAGAGCATTCTTATCTCAGAAGACAAACAGACACCAAGAAGAATCCTAACAAACAGGCCTGCTAAATTTCCCTTAATTTAATACACTTACTTCATACTTTTTGATGTATTATATTTTTCCACAACTGTCTACTATTCATTAAACCTAGAATAAAAATACTCAAGTTTAACCATTTCTTACAGTCTTCATTTCCTCATGAAGGCTCCTGTGCCATGTAAAACTTATATTAAATAAATTTCTATGCTTTTCTCCTGTTCACCTGTCTTTAGCATTTTAATTTTCAGACACAGTCAGACCCTAAGAGGGTAAAAGAAACTTTTTCCTCTCCTAAATTACCTTCCTAAAATGAATTGGGATATTTTTGTCCCTTTTTGTGCTCTGCAACAGTTTATATGATCCTGTATTGGAATGACAGGAAAGCACACTTGTTATTACTCCAAATCTTGTGATCTGGGACACCCTCCACCCTACCCTGTAGACTTTCATCACTGTCTCTAGATTCCAGTCCTGAGTTGGATGTCCAGGTCTACAATAGTCACTCCAAAAATGTTGGCTGAAGGATTCTGTGGTAATTTCCGTTTTGCCTTAACCTGAAGAGAATATACTGGAAGAGAAAACAGTGGAAAAAATGGAAGACATTTGTGGGAAAGACTTTTGGTGGAAAAATATAAAATGCAAGAGGGGGGAAATTTTACTTTGATTTGGTTTTATTTCAAATAACTTGTCATTTTCAAGGGACCAAAATCACTGAGTAAATGGATAGACAGGTGTTATTGCTTTACTTCTAGGGTTGGACATTTCACATCTTGCTCTGTAGATTAACCCACAAACAAACCAGTGGACATCTGTCAAGAACAAGTCAAACTTGGAAAATCTCCAAGTCAAGTGTACAAGTCACCAAGTTACATGATAGCATCCATTCACTTCATTCTTTTTAAACCTAAAGTATATATAAACTGAATAACCTACTTTTTTCCAGACTTAAGGCAACCTTGCACTTCCAGCAAACCTTCTATGAAGGTTTTAGGTAATCACGGCCCTTCATCCAACACCACCATCATTTCTTTCAGGAGCCCATCCTCCCCATATGTACAATTTGTGTAAGTTCTCTTTCTCTCCTCTTGATGTTATTTTGAAAGGGTTGCAGCATCAGTTTCCTCTCTAGCCTACCTGTCCAAGTCATTAATCAAAGACTTTGACAAGTTCACACTGATGAATCATCTAACAGTTCTTGACATCTATGTATTAGCTTTTGCAATTTTAGAGGGCATTTATATAAATTGTTTTAACTGTTGATGAACTTAATGTAAAATGAGAAACTCTTTATTAAGCTGGATCTTCAGAATCAGAGATAGGAAAGGTCCCTCCCTCACTTCTCTACTGCTCTTTGTATCTTATGTGACAGAAGTTCTCCCACAGATTGGCCTTGTGGCCTAATGGATAAAGGTGTCTGATTCCTCATTAGAAGATTGAGTGCTCAAGTCATGGTTGCTGTTTTCTTTTGCTGGTCTGATTCACTTCCAACTTGGATTAAGTTTGGAAGTTCCTTAAAATTTAATTTGCAGCCTTTTCCTTCTTGTCCCTGTTGTCTGGTTGTCAGTTCATATATAAAAATGAAACTATTACTTAACAAGTATACATAAGATGCCTGATCTGTGACAAGTGCTCTGCAACTCAACAAGGTGGAAATAGGATGTGTCCTCAAGAAAGTGAGTTTCTACTGGACCCAACAGATGAAATCACATACAGTTAACTCTTGAGCAATACCAGGGTTAGGCACACTGATCCTTGCACAGTTCAAAGGCCACGCATAACTTTTGACATCCCCAACTTTCAGTCTTCTCTTAGTATCCATGGGGAAATTGGTTCCAGGACTTCCGCAGGTACCAAAATCCATGATGCTCAATTCCCATATATAAAGTGCCATAGAACAACATGTACAGTCAACCCTCTGAATCTGTGGATCCCCAATCTGAATGGAAAATACTGTTTTTCAACCATGGTTGGTTGAATGCATGGATTCAAAACCCAATATTACAGAGGGCTGATGGTATATTGAAAAAAATCCAGGTATAAGTGAATCCAGACAATTCAAACCTGTGTTGTTCAAGAGTCAACTGTAAACACAGAAACAAAATGATTAAAATTTGTTTCAAGTCCTATGATAGAAATAAGCAATGGGTTCAGATCAAGAATAAAGTGAGGGGACTACTTTAGGCAGAGTATTCTTGGCAGAAAGACTAACAATGCTAACTCACTGAGAACATGAGGGCACTTAGTTTCTCAAAATCCAGATTACTGAACCTTTGTGTGTGTGTTTGGGAGAGGGTGTGGGGGGTAAGGGATGGTGGTGATTAAAAAGCATAAGTGTGAGTTAAATTTCTGGGAACAGGGTGTCTGACTAAAGTTCTCTATGACTGCATCTCTGAGTATCTCTTGAAATCAGTGTTTTTCAGATCTTCATTAACTACCATAAATATAACTGCTGCTACCTCCCAAATAGTGATCTCAGAGAGAGGGTTACAGGCAGAAGCCACCAAAAGCTTTTATCCCAAATGAATCTGTCCTCTGGAGCAACTTCTATGTAGCCATGATAGGTTCGGTTTTAGCAAGAGTGCAAATGCTACAAATGGATCTGAACAGTAGGGAGATTCCTCAAAAAAATAAAATAAAAATAGAACTACCATATGATCCAGCAATTCCACTTTTGGGTGTATATTCAAAAGAACTGAAAGCAGGGTCTCAAAAAAGTATTTGCACACCTGTCACGTCCAGCGTGGCAAGGGCAAACGGGTTTCTCTTGAGGGGCGGCGCAGATTGAATAAAGAGACAGAGACAGAAGTAGGATTAAGAGCGAGACCAAGGGACTCAGTCAGAGAAAACTGAGCCCCGAATCGGGTCAGCGCATGGCTTTTAATTGAGAATTTTCAAAGAAGTAAAACTGCTGTCAATCAAATTAGCATCCGTTTGAGGTCTGTGCCTCAAAGCCTTTTCCATTAACATATCCCATTGTGTTCCAGCATATCCTATGCCTTCACACATCCGCCACATAGCCCCAGGACACCTTGTTACTGTGTCCTCCCAGAGGAGATTAACTGTTAACATTCCAACAGGTCCCAGTCGCACCTTGAGACACTCCCCAGAGGGAGCCTTATCGGCCTCCGGTCATACCGGGGCACTCCCTCAGAGAGATTACTGCCTCCGACCGACCGAGGCTTTTCTCTCTGGCTAATTGGGTTAGAGGCTAAATGCAGGGGGGCATGTTATTGGAAATCGGCTGTCAGGCAACACACACCCATGTTCATAACAACATTATTCATGATAACCAAGAGGTAGAAGAAATCCAAATATCCATGGAAGGATAAATGGATAAATAAAATGTCATATATACATACAATGGAATATTATTCAGTCTTAAAAAGGAAGGAAACCGGGCAGGCCGAATGGCGTGTTGGTTAAGAGCTGGCTCGGGATGCCAGCTCTGAGCAGCCGGCCCGATTCAGATCCCACATTAGGGCCAGTGACGCTGCACCCTCTACAGCTAAGATGGTGAACAACAGCTCAACCTGGAGCTGGGCTGCTGGGAGTTGCCAGCGACAGCGTAGGCTGCAGCCCCTGCTGCAGTGGACTGCCGTGAGCTACCATGAGTGTCTGGCAGCCAGTGTGAATGGCCGGCAGTCCGTGTGAGCTGCCAAGAACAGCCATGATCGGCGACCAATATACCTCACCCAGGAAGAGTGCAATGATAATACCAACATGGCCAGTGAAGCGACGTCCTCCACAACTAGACTGAAGAACAAAAGGACAGCAACTTGTCTGTTCCCCTTCCCCAATTCCCCAACGCTGTTCCCTCTCTCCAGTTCCCCAATAAAATCTTTAAAAAAAAAAAAAAAGGAAGGAAACCTTGTCACATGCTACAATATGGACACTTAAATTATTTTACACTAAGTAAAATAAGTCAATCACAAAAAGGACAAATATTGCGTGATTTCACTTATATGAAGTATATAAAGTAGTCATATTCATAGATACAGAAAGTAGAATGGTAGTTACCATTCTGTGGGGGTTGGTGGAAATGGAAAATTGTTTAATGGGTATAGAATTTCAATTTTGCAAGATAAAAAATGTTCTAGAGATATAGTCCACAACAATATGAATATACTTATTACAGAACAGTACACTTGAAAATGGTAAATTTTATGTTTTTTACCACAATTAAAAATATTCATATATACACATGATAAAATAAATAAATACTCATTTAAAAAACCCAGTTGGCTACAAACATATGGCTTTATTTCTAGACTCTCAATTCTATTACATCAGTCATATGTCTGTCCTTATTCCAGTACCATATTGTTTTAGTTACCATAGCTTTATATAAAGTTTTGAAATCAGGAGATGTGAGTCCTCTACCTTCTTTCTTCTTTTTCAAGATTGTTTTGCTATTCATATTGCAATTTGATATGAATTTGAAGAATGGCTTTTTCTTTTCTGCAAAAAAAAAAAAGAGGCTGTTGGAATTTTGATTGGGGTTATCCTGAATCTATAGACCTCTTTGGGTAGTATTACATTGTAACAATATTAAGTCTTCTTATTTAGGAGCACAGATGTTTTTCCATTTATTGGATTCTATTTAATTTCTTTCAACAATGTTTTGTAGATTTCAGTATATTATACAGGAAATTTTATATTTCCTTGGTTCAGTTCATTCCCAGGTAGTTTGTTCTTTTAGATGCTATTATAATAGGAATGGCTTTCTTAATTTTTTTTTTGGATTGTTCATTGCTGGTGTATAGAAGCACAACTGATTTTTGCGTGTTGATCTTATACTCTGCAGCTTTGTTGAATTAGTTTACTAGCTCTACTAATTTTCATGTCCTCCGCCCATTTTTTAATTGGATTGTTTGTCTTTTTGTTGATGAGCTGTATTTGCAAAAACATGGATGGATCTTGAGATTATTATGATATTACTATTATTATGAAATAAGTCAGACAGAAAAAGCCAAGAACCACATGACTTCACTCATATGTGGTATATAAAACTGAAGGCCACAAAGGAACAAGACAAACAAATAAAGAAACAAAATCTCATAGAAACAAACAACAGTTTAGTGGTTACCAGAAGGTAAGAGAGTAGGGGGAATGGTAGAGAGGGTAAAGGGGGTCAAATTTATGGTGATGGAAGAAGAACTGGCTCTGGATGGTGACCACATAATGCAATATATAGATGATGTATTACACAGAGGATGACAAAAAAGGTATACACATTTTAAAAAAGGAAAACTGCATTAAAATTGTGATACTCAATATATTCCAATAACAAAAGATGAATACAAGTCACATTTGACTTCTGCAGTTACAAGAGGTGTTCAAAGTGGTTACCATCAGCGTCCAGACACTTCTGATTACAGTGAACTACTGCTTGAGCAACGTTGACCAAAGTGTCCACTTGTAAACATTTTTTTTGGCACCCCTGATAGAACTGTACACTTGAAACTTATTTAGTTTTGTTTACTACTGTCACCCCAATAAATTTTAATTAAAAAAATTCTTAAGTCCATCTGGTTTAATGTGTCTATTGAAACTACTATTTCTTTGTTGATTTTCTGTCTGGATGGTCTATCCATTAATGTCAGTGGGGTGTTAAAGTCCCTACTATTACTCTCTTATTGTTGACCTCTCCCTTTATGTTTCTCAATATTTCATCTCAGAAAAAAATAAACTTTAAAACAGAGAATGTAAAAAGAGACAAAGAATGATGTTACATGATGATAAAGTGGTCAATCCAGAATAAAAATTGTAAATACCTAAGCACCCAACATAGGAGTATATAAAGTATATAAAGCAAGTATGAATGGACATAATAGGAGACTTTCATTCCCCACTTACCTCAATGAATTGATCATCCAAACAGAAAACCAATAAGGAAATATTGGCCTTAAATATTACATTAAACCAGATCAGCTTAGTAGATATTTATAGAACATTTTATCCCAAAACTACCAAATACGCATTTTTCTCAAGTGCATGTGGAACATTTTTAAGAAAGATCACATATTAGGTCACACAATAAGCCTCAATAAATTCAAGAAGATTGAAATTATATCAACTATTGTGTTGTTGAAAAAGCCATGATGTGTGCATGTTTGTGACACATGGCACTAGTTCATTTTTGGAAGTACTAGAGTCATTCGCATCTATGTTATTGCTATGTCATTTGACAGCTGACAGTTCTAGCTTCATTCTAAAAAAAAATTGAGCGATTTGGTTGAGTTTTGGAGATTTTATAAGTTGAAGATGGAAGACCAAACTGTGCATTTTTGCCATATTTTACTGTTTTACTTCCATAAAGAGAAGAACGCGCATCAAGCTTGTGAAAAGTTTATGGTGACAATGCTCTACAAAAACATCAGTGCCAACGATGGTTCACAAAATTCCGTGCTGGTGATTTTGATCTCAATGACGCTCCTCGGTCAGGGAGGCCCACCAAGGTTGATGACGATAAACTAAAGGCATTGATCGAGTCAAACCCATGTTACTTGACACAAGAGATTGTAGAAACATTAAACATCCATCATTCAAGCATTCACAACCACCTGAAGAAGCTGGGATATGTAAGCAAGCTCAATATTTGGGTTCCGCATGAACTCAAAGAAGTTCATTTGACAGCACGTATAAACATCTACAATATGCTCATTAAACATAAGGAAAATGATCCTTTTTTAAGTGACTGATAACTGGTGATGAGAAGTGGATTGTTTACAACAATGTGGTGTGCAAACGGTGTTGGTCCTGATGTGATGATTCATCTCAAACGACATCAAAAGTAGACTTTCATCAGAGGAAAGTTATGTTCTCAGTGTGGTGGAATTTTAAAGATGTCGTGTTTTTCGAGCTCCTACCAAGAAACCAAACAATCAATCCGAATGTGTACTATTGGCAATTGGACAGTTTGAACAAATCCATCCTCCAGAAATGTCCAGAGCTTGTTAATTGTGAAGGAGTTGTGTTCCATCATGACAATGCGGGACCACACACAAGTTTGATCACCCGTCAAAAATTATTGGAGCTTGGATGGGATGTGTTGCCACACCCACCATACTCACCTGACCTTGCACAGTCAGACCTCCACTTGTTTTGCTCTCTTCAAAAATCCTTGCAAGGTGTAACGTTCAATTCACATGAGGCTGTAAATCAGCACCTTGTTCAGTTGTTTTCCAAAAAAAAAAAAAAAACACGTCCTTCAATGAATGAGGAATTATGAAGCTCACTGAACGATGGCAAAAGGTTATTGAACAAAATGGGAAACATATCCTTGATTGATCTTTGTTCTTTATATAAATAAATGACCTTTGAAAAACATAGACAAAATACATCATGACTTTTCTGACAACCCAATATATTTTCTGGCCACAATGGCATGAAACTAGAAATTAACTACAGAAAGAAAACTGGAAAAAAGTGAAATGTGTGAAGATTAAACACCAGTCTACTAAACAACCAATGGATCAGGGCTGGCTGAGTGGCTCAGTTGGTTAAGAGCTCGCTCAAGAGTTTGAGCTCTGAGCAACAGCGGTTCGAGTCCAGCCCGAGCTGAGCAGCCGCTGAGCAGCCGCTGAGCTGCCAACAGGTAGCAGGATGGCTCAGCTAAAAAAAAATAAAAAATAAAACAACCAATGGATCAAAGAGGAAATCAAATGGGAAATCAAAAACTACTTTGAGACAGTAGCAGCTTGGAACCTCTGCCTGGCAGGAGGTGGGGAGGGATAGGTTTTGATTCGCATCATGGCTATCACACAGTTTTGGTTATTAAAGTTTGTACCTGTACAAGAATAAACTCAAAGTGGGTTAAAGACTTAGTTGTAACACCAGAACCATAAAACTCCTAGTAAAAAAATATAGGCAGTAAACTCTCAGACATTACTCTTAGCTATATTTTTATTGATATATCTCCTCAGGCAATGGAAATGAAAGAAAAAATAAACAAGTGGAACTACATCATACTAAAAAGTTTTGCACAGCAAAGGAAACCATCAACAAAATGAAAAGATCCTCTGAATGGGAGAAGATACTTGCCAATGGTACACCTGAGAAAGGGTTAATGTCCAAAATTTACTGAAAACAAACCCAAAAACTCATACCACTCAACACCAAAAAAATCCATTAACAAATGGCAGAGGACCTAAATAGGCACTCCTCCAAAGAGGACATACAGATGACCAACAGACATATGAAAAGATACTCAACATCACTAATCATCAGAGAAATGCAAATAAAAACCACAATGAGATATCACCTCACACCTATCAGAATGGCATTCATCAATAAATCAACAAACAAGTGTTGGTAAGACTGTGGAGAAAAGGGAACCCTCATACACTGTTGATGGGGTTGTAAATTGTGCCTCCACTATGAAAAACAGTATGAAAGTTTCTCAAAAATTTAAAAATAAAACTATCTTATGACCCAGCAATTCCACTTTGGGGTATTTATCCAAAGAAATTTGAAACACTAATTGGAAGAGATATATGCACCCCTATGTTTATTGCAGCACTATTTACAATAGCCAAGGTATGGAAACAACTGAAATGCCCATCAGTAGACGATTGGATAAACAGAGGTGGTACATATATAAAATTGAATGTTATTCTGTTGTTAAAAAGAATGAAACTTACCATTTCCAACAACATGTATGTACCTAGAGGGTATTATGTTAAATGAAATAAGTCAGACTGAAAAAGACAAGTACCATAGGATCTCACTTATATGAGGAAACTAAAGAACAAAATAAATGAACAAACCAAATAAGCAGATCCATAGATACAGAGAAGAAACTGGCATTTACTATTTGGGAGGGGGTTGGGGGACTGGGTGAGAAAGGAGAAGGGATTAAAAAGTACAAATTGATGGTTATAATAGAGTCACAGGGATGTAAATAACAGTAATAGTGAATATAGTCAATGATATTGTAAAATCTATGTAAGGTGTCAGGTGAGTACTAGATTTATCAGTGGAATCACTTCATAAATTATATAAATGTCTAACCACTACACTGTACCCCTGAAACTAATATAAAATAATATCAAATGTCAACTATAATTTAAAAAGTCACAGGGAGATTTTTTCTGGTCAAGATGGCAGTATAGGTAAACACTGTGCTCACCTCCTCTCAGGACCACATCAATTATAACTAAACCACAGAACAACCATTATTGAGAATTGCCTAAGGTCTTGTGGAACCAAATCCCTATAACTAAGGACATACAGAAGAAGCCACCTCGAGACTGGTGGAAGGGGCAGAGACATGAAACAGGCTGGTCCCACAAATGCTTGTGACCATTAAAAATTGGGAGGGATATCTTGGCGGTGGAGGTTTCCCTCCCCAGCCCCCAAGGAATGAGGGGTCCCAGCACCTCCATTGCCCAGGGTTTCAGTGCCAGGGAGAAAAGTCCCCATAATTTCTGGTTGTGAAAACCAGCGGAAGTTGTGGCTGAGTGAGATGAAGAGCAGCTGCACTCCCAGAAACTCCTTTTAAAGAGATTGTGTGGGGGCTTACTCGCCGACAGACTCACTCGCTCTGAGTTCCAGTGCTGGGGCAGCAGCTGGAGAAGCAGCAGAGACATATGGTGGGGAACTGAGCTGTCTGACTTGGGGATGAGGCCAGAGGGAAAGCTTTCTCCCAGATGGAGAAGCTGGCAGAGGCCATTGTTTTCTGTGTTGAGCCCTTCCCCTCCCTTCACACAGAAGCAGGCAGCCACTATAGCTGAGTCTCCATCAAGCCGACTGATACCATTTGTTTGCCATACCCTGATGATTCTGAAACCCTGCCCTGCCCAGCTTTGGGGCATACCCAAGCCACTTCCAGTGGCTTTTCCATATAAACAGCCTGCTTTGGCTCATACTGTGGACATTCCTAAAATTTATCAAAGATTCAAAAAAACCAAACAAGCAGCCTCTGGCTTCAGCTTGTCCCATACCTCTGACTGAGTAGCCCTAAGCCTGGCACCAGCAACAGCCAGCTTTGGTTTACGACTTGGCCTCTTGATGCACCTCCAAGGATAGCACAGGAGGAGGCCATCTTCAGATTGCTTGGTGGCTCATGCCAAATGGCCCCAGGCAGGGTACAGACTGTAATGATTGAACTTGTCCTGTCGGAGGTCGCCCCTTGGAGGCCCCAGGGCTGGCAGGCCCAGTGGCCAGCTTCAAACTGAACCGGAGCATCACCCAGCCACCTCCAAGGACCACACACCCAAAGGGAAGACTGGGCAGGCACTAGAGCACCACTAAAGCCAGCCCCGCTCTGTAGGGTCAGCCCCTGCACCACGGCTCCTCCTCTGTAGCCACAGCCAGTCCTCACAACCAATCAGCCTGAGGGTCAATCCCTCCCACTGATGTGCAAACAGCAACCAAAGCTCAACTATAACAGGAAGGTACACACAACACACACAAGGGGCACACCTGGAGCACCTGGCTCAGGTGACCAGGGAGACTGCACCACTGGGTCCCACAGGACACCTATTATGTCAGGACACATAATGCCACTCTACTGAGACTGGGAGGCATAGCAGCCCTACATAGAAACAAACACAGGGAGGCAGCCAAAATGGGGAGACAAGAAAACATGTCCCAAATAAAAGAACAGAACAAAGCTCCAGAAAAAGAACTAAACAAAATGGAGACATGTAATTTACCAGATACAGAGTTCCAAACATTGGTTATAAGGATATTCAATGATCTCAAGGAGAACTTCAACAAAGAGATAGGAAACATAAAAATGGAGATGGAAAACATTTTTTTTTAAAGTCAGAAATAAAGACTACAACAAATGAAATGAAGACTACATTAGAGGTAATCAACAGTAGATGAGATAAAGCAGAGGACTGAATCAGCTATAAGAAGATAAGGTAGAAGATCAGAATAGCAAAAAGAATTTTAAAAATGAGGATAGTTCAAGGAGTCTCTGAGACAACCTCAAGCATACCAACATTCACATCATAGGGGTACCAGAAGGAGGAGAGAGCAAGGAATTGAAAAGCTACTTGAACAAATAATGACTGAAAACTTCCTTAACCTAGCAAAGGAAATATACATACAAGTCCAGGAAGCACAGAGAGTCCCATACAAGATGAACCCAAAGAGGTCCACACCAAGACACATCATAATTGAAATGCCAAATGTTAAAGACACAGAAAAAAATCTTAAAAGTGCAAGAGAAAAGCAGCTAGTTACCCGCAAGAAAGCCCCCATAAGATTGTCATCTGACTTCCCAACAGAAACTTTGCAGACTAGAAGGATTGGCAGGAAATATTCCAAGGGATGTAGAGCAAGGATCTATAACCAAAGCTATCATTTAGAATCAAAGGAGAGATAAAGAGCTTCCCAGACAAGAAAAAGCTAAAGGAGTTCATCACTGCAAAACCAGTATTACAAGGAATCTTAGAAGGACTTCTTCAAGACAAAATAAACAAACAAACAAACAAATAAACAAATAATAAGAATACTGAAATGGCAATAACTTCATCTCTATTGACCATTACTTTAAATGTAAATGGATTATATGCGGCAATCAAAAGATAGGGTGTGCCGGCCGAGTGGCTCAGTTGGTTAAGAGCTCACTCAAGAGTTTGAGCTCTGAGTAACAGCGGTTTGATTCCCGGCCCGAGCCGAGCCGAGCTGCTGCTGAGCTGCCAACAGGTGGCAGGATGGCTCAGCTAAAAAAACCAAATAGCAAAACAAAACAAAAAAGATAGGGTGGCTGAATGGATGAGAAAACAAGACCCTTACATATGCTGGCTGCAAGAGACTTGCTTCAGATCAAAAGACACAGAGTGAAAGTAAATCATGGGGAAAAGATATTTCATGAAAATGGAAACAAACAAAAAGCTGTGATAGCAACACATTTTACCAGACAAAATAGACTTTAAAACAAAGGCTATAACAAGTAACAAAGAAGCACCTGGTAATCCCAATCTGGGTAATTATCCCAAGAAATCCAAATTGCTACTTTGAGGGGATGTGTGATCCATATGTTCATTGCAGCATTGTTTACAATGGCCAAGATGTGGAGGCAGCCTGGGTGTCCATCAGTGGATGAATGAATAAAGAAGAGGTGGAGCATATATACAATGCAATATTGCTCAGCCAGGGAAGAAAACAGGTTCTTGCCATCTGAGGTGACATGAATGGACCTGGAGGATATTGCATTGAGTGAAATACGTTAGACATCAAAAGAGAGATGCAATGTGATTTCGCTTATGTGGAATCTAAAGAACAAAATAAACAAACGATCAAAACAGAAACAAACTCATAGATACAAAGAACATTTTGATGGGTGCCAGGGGGGAGGGGAGTTGAAGGTGAAAAGGGGAAAGTGATTGAAAAGCACAAATTTGTAGTTACAAAATTGTCGTGGGGAAGTAAAGCATAGGGAATATAGTCAATAATGTGGTAATAACTATGTGTAGTGCCAGTTGGGTACTAGACTAGTCAGGGGGATCACTTCTTAAATTATATAAATATTTAACTACTATGTATATATCTGAAATAAATATAAAATAATATTGAATGTCAACTGTAATTGAAAATTTTTAAAGGGGAGGAAAATGTGAAGGGGAACAAGAGGTCCAAATTTCAGGTATAAAACAAATATGGGGATGTAATGTACAGCATAGGAAATATAGTCAATAATATTATGATAGGATAGAACAGATGGTTGTTCTACGTTTGATGGTTGATGGACTTATGGTGATCACTTCTTTAGGTATATAAATGTTGAATGGCTATTGTGTAAACCTGAAACTAATATAATATTGTATGTTATCTATATTTTAATAAAAATCTTTTTTAAAGAGCCACAGAGATATATATATATAGTACAGCATAGGGAATATAGTTGATAATATTCTAGTAACTATGTACAGTGTCAGATGGATAATAGACTTATTGGGGTTATTACTTTGTGAGGTATGTACATGTCTAATCACTATGTTTTTTGTACACCTGAAATTAATTTTTAAAAAGTAGAATTGGATTAGTTCAGGGGTCGGTATACTGCAGTTCCGTGAGCAACATGCGGCTCTTTGGGTAAGTGCATATGGCTCTGAAGTAAAATTGAAAATGAAAATAAAACTATCATAGTTTCATTTATAAAATTTTTAAAGGATATTATTCACATAATGATGGTTCATTTATTTTATGACTCTTGAATAATTTTTAAATTGTTGTGAGGGACAGGATTGGCTCTTCTGTCTCAAAAGTTTGCCAACCCCTGAATTAGTTGTAAATGTATATTGCAAACTCTAGGAGAGACACCAAATGTTTTTTGAAAGAAGTATATAGTTCATCATATAAACAGAGTAGAAAACTAAATAGTTATTAGAGATCAGGAGATAGGAGAATAAAGAAAGATTTGTAAAAAGGTACTTTTAGTTATAAGATGAATAATGTCCAAGGAGCTAATGTATAACACAGTGATTATATTGATAATATTGTATTGTATAATTGAAATTTGCTATGTTAAATTACTGTTGTACACCTAAAACTAATATAATATTGTATGCCAGCTACACCTTACTAAAATAAGATTTTAAAAAAGAGCTATCAAGCCATGAATAAACATAGAAGAACATTGTGCATTGTGATAAAAAAAATACAGTGAATGTGTAAATTAAAAAAAATAAATAGGGGTGGCCTGTTAGCTCAGTTGGTTGGAGCATGGTGCTAATAACACCAAGGTTGCCGGTTCGATGTCTGCATGGGCCACTGTGAGCTGTATCCTCCTTAAAAAAAAAAATACAGTAAAAGACACATTGCCATTAATTCCCCCCACCCCCCTCAAAATACTCCCCCCTTGCTTTGAACACACTTATCCCACTGTTCTTACCACTTTCTGAAACAGTGCTGGAAGTCCTCTTTCGTGAGTGTCTTTAGTTGCACTATCATGGCTGCCTCGATGTCCTGAATAATTTTGACTTTGGGGAAGAGCCAGAAATTGCACAGTGCCAGATCCGGTGAATTAGGTAGATGAGGACACACCATGTTTTTATTTGACAGAAATTGCCATGTACCAGAAGTGATTTGTGACACAGGAGTTGTCATGATGATGATTGATGGTACACTTTAAAACACACCTCTCAACCTTAGTTCACATCCGACCACACTGAACAAGTTGAAACTTGTCACACTGTTACTAAGGTTCAACGCACCACTGCCCATATTGAAGATACCTGCCTTTCCCTTGGATGGCACTCAGCAGCAGCATTCACTGTATTTTGTGATCACAACAAAAATGCTCTGTGTCACACATTGCTTCTGGTACAGCAATTTCCATAAAATATAAACATTACAACATGTCCTCATCTACCTTATTCACTGGACCTGGCACCGTGAGAGTTCTTGCTCTTCCCTAAAGTCAAAATGACCATGAAAGGTAAACGTTTTGAACTGATTCAGGACATTGAGGCAGACACGACAGCGCAGCTCACGAAAGAGGACTTCCAGAACTGCTTCAGAAAGTGGCAAGAATGCTGCGATAATTGTGTTCAAAGCTAGGAGGAGTATTTTGATGGGGATCAATGGCAATGTGTCTTTTACTGTAATAATTTTTTTTATTTAAACATTCACCATATTGTTTGATTACATCTCATAAAAGCATACTGCTAAGTGAAAGAAGCCAGTCTGAAAAAGCAGTGTACTATATGATTCTAACTGTATGATGTACTTGAAAAGGAAAAACTATAGAGACAGTAGAAAGATTACTGTTGCCATGGGTTCAGATGAGAAAGGGAGAACGTAACCCCAGGGGATTTTTAGGGCAGTAAAACTATCCTGTATGGTACTGCAGAGACAGATACAGGACATTTTGCAAATGACATTTGTCAAAACCAATAGAAATATACAGCACAAAGTTTGAGCCCTAATGTTAATTATGAACTTTAGTTAACGTATCAATATTGGCATCAACTGTAACAAACATACCACACTAATGCCAGATGTTAATAATCAGGGAAAGTGTACTGGGAGGAATTTGGGAACTTTCCATGTTAACTACTCAAATTTTCTGTAAACCTAACACTGTTCTAAAATATAAAGCCTATTAGTTAAAAGAATAAAAGGTAATTGAAAGCTCTGAGTATATGAATGAGGCTTATTTACTGTGGCTTGCACACAAAATCACAATGGGGTTATCTGGTGAGCTATTTTATTGTTGGTATATATGTAGGTCTTTCCTCTTGATGTGGTCAGATTCCACAGAGAAGTTTCTTCAGTTGCCTGCCTAGAGAATAAAAGCCTGGCCACCAGCATTCTCGGAGCTGAGTAAGGGAAGGGGTTGGGAAGTGACAGAGTGGGGCAGTCTTAGCATTCATTGTCTAATTCAGTACGGCACTTCTATCCTCTAACATCTCTCAGTATAGGCATCCTTTCCTGGGATAAGTCTCCAGTGTTCATCTTTGATAAAGAAGCAATCATACCCATTAGTGTAGAATGGGCTGGAGACCCCAGAATTTGAGTGCTTCTTAAACAACTTAAAACCAACTTTCCTTATTTTAGCTCCCCACCACACTGTCATTCCCAGAGATGACTGGTATTGCCTTTTTAAAAAAAAATTAAATTTACTGGGGTGACAATGGTTAGTAAAATTACATAGGTTTCAGGTGTGCATTTCTATAATACATCATCGATATATCACATTGTGTGCTCACCACCCATGGTCAATTCTCCTGGTATTGCCTTTCGGTTCCACTATGAACTGAGTTTTCTCACTGACAAGGAGTTTGCCAAATCCAATAGCTTTAGTCCATTTACTTTCCTGTTTTCAAAATTTTGTTATTGCCCTTCTATTTTCCTTGCTATTGTGGGTTTATATATTTTGTAAACAAACAAACAAACAAACAACAACAAAAAACCTTTTTCCTCTCATTTGGGAAGAAATTAAATTAGTTGTTGTGGTCATTGCTGTCTTTACCTATATGTTCAGATCTCTAATAATAATAAATAAAAAATGGTGTGCATTTAAAAAATTTACGGGAACGATACCATACATTCAGCCACTTCCTTTTTTTCACCCAACAATGTGTGTTTGAGCCCAAATCATGTTATAGCTATAGGTATAGTTTACTTCCTTTAGCTGCCATAATGCATTTTATTGTATGACTGTAATAATTTTATTTATTCCCATATTCAACATACTTTCTTTAATGTTTTCAGTTTTCATTTTGCATACATCACCCTGTCAGGCTTATTATACATGCAACAGACATATATAAGTGTGTATTAGTGAAAGAAGACACAGGGAAAGCTACAGGAGGTGGAAAAGAGGTAAGGACAGAGAGTAAAAGAAACCCAAACTGAAGTTAATAGGATATGATTTAGGCAAAGACAGAATAATTCCAACAGGGTAGTGAACATTCTATACCTGACTCAAACCTTATCCTGAAGACAGTTATATACATTTTTAAATACACAAGTTGACCAAAACCTGGAATCCAGCCTGATCCCTGCTTTTCTCTTTAAAAATTTTAAATACAAACAAATTTCTTTCCTCTTAAAGGGTCCTATCAGAGCAATAGGATCACATCCAAGAGGAATTCAAACTGTACAAGGACACCAACTTCTTGGGTTCTATTAGAGCAAAGCCCACAGTTACCATGTATTCTAGTGTCTGCTATAGATACAGAGCCACTCGGCATTAGGAGCACACTGAGAGATTTTCTGCTTGGAGTAGGCCCTGAAGGTCTTACTTCAACCATGTAATTATAGTAATGCTGAAGACACCTGACTTTATGGTTGGCAAATGCACTACCACCACCACAGGGAGCATGAGTGTCACAGTCAGTCACTTGGTGTCCCATGATCAAACATTCAGTATCTATAATAGGTGGCTCTGACAGAGAGTGGGCTATTTTATCTATGTAAGATATGAGGTACAGCAGGTCCTCGAATAACCTCATTTCATTCAACATCATTTTGCTATAATATTGATGAGATCCCAGAGGAACTTAACTCTTGTTTATATTAACTAGCAGTTCCAAAGAACCTATCAATGACATTGAGAACTTACTATAATCATAACAGAATTCTCCTGTATGACACACTTCTATTAATATATGGGAATTTAAAAGTAGAAAATCAAAGGAAAACTCTTCACCTTGATCCCTCATGAAAACTTGAAAGATTCCAAAAAAGTTTAAGAATCTTATCCATCCCCACAGGATTAGTATTGCCTGTGCTTTCAAAATTTACCCAGAAAAATAACTTTACTGACAAATTCTGGCTTTTAAAAAGCTGTAGGGCTGGCTGAGTGGTGCATTGGTTAAGAGTTGGCTTGGGATGCCAGAGGGCCCCAGTTCGGATCCCACATGTGAGGGCCAGTGACACTGCCCTCCACAGCTAAGATGCTGAACAACAGCTCAACCTGGAGCTGGGCTGCCGTGAGTCGCCGGCGACGGCAGGTGGGTTTCCATGGACTACCGTGTGTGGCCAGCAGCCAGCGTGAGTGGCCAGTAGCCGCCATGAGTGGCCGTCCAGAAGCCAGAGACTGATCTGCCTTGCCCAGGAAGAGTGCAATGATGGTGCCAGCTTGAGCCAGTGAGGGGGCGTCCTTTTGAAGAACAAAAGGATAGCAACTTGTCTGTTCCCCTTCCCTCAATTCCCCAACAAAAATCTTTAAAAAAAACAAGTGTAAAAAAAAGTTTTAAAGTTCACATTCTCTGAACTTATATAATTATTATGCCATGGGCATAATATAAACCATGGGGTCTAATTTATGAAAATATTTCTGATGTCAGTGGGGTACATAATGGCTAATTGGGTTCAGTCCTTTTGGGCATTTTTCTGTGTAACATCACTTGTGATTCACACCAGAGTTAAAACTCACACAGTCATTTAATCTGCTGATAGTGCTTAAAAATGTTAGAACATGTAATGGGAAAAGGATCCATTTTATAACAATAACATTTTTTTTAAACAGAAAAACTTCAGTGGGGAGGGTCTCCAGTGAGGTATTTTTAAGTTGCTGGTATAAAAAAGAAGACTTTAAATAAGTATAAATCTATGTTTTGCTCTTAATCTAGGAATTTAATGCAATCCAAATATAAACACAAAAAGATAGTGGAGGGAGGAAGATAACAGATAATGTTCATCTGGAAAAATAAACATATAATCAGAAAAGCATTGGAAGAGAAAAGTGATGAGGACCAGCCCTACTAGGTATGAAAAACATATTTTAAAGCTACAATGATTAAAACATACTAGTCCTGGAGAAGAGATGGACCAAGGGAAAGAGTCTACCCATACTCCTCCAATGTTCTTCCCCACCACTCTTTACTGCTAACCTAGAGTCACCTTGAACTGTTACATTAGTGTTAATTTTGAGTCTCGGGTCTATTTATTACACCAGCCTGGTCTACCCAAAATTATATCGCCAACATAGTGTAAGAATAACTGAAGTCACTATGACCTGATTTAACTCTATTTAATTCAACCAGTCCAAGACTGTATAGATTTTTCCTATAATTAGGAAAACATATCTTTCCTTGCAATATGTATTTACAAGTAAAATAAAATCATTGAGAACCAACTGAAAAATCAAATATGTCACTATATTTACATGATATCCTAATGAATATTTGGAGCAATAAGTCCTCTTTTTAAAAAGCAAATACTAGCTCAATTGGTTAGAGGTGGTTCTCCGTTCTCTGACCTCTTCTTTTATGGGCATGAATCCCATTCAAGAGGGCCCCACCCTAATGACCTACTTACTTCCCAACAGTCCCACCTCCAATACCAGCATATTGGAATTAAGGTATTAACATATCAATTTGGGAGGACACAAACATTCAGTTTCCTCAAGGGTTATATCATAAATGAGCAATAAACAAAAAACTAGAACTGAGACTTCTGATTCCTATTTCAGTGTTCTTTGTGCAAAGCACCCCCAACCTCTAATACCTTAACACCTTCAGAACTTCACATCCACCTTTCTAATTCTTTTTCTCCTTAGCACTCCTTTCTATGTAATAAATGGTATCTTTATTGTCTTGTCTATTCCCAATAAAATGCAATCTCCATGAGGGTAGAGATTTTTGCCTGTTTTATTCATTACTGGCACATAGTAGGCCCTAAAATGTGTACTAAATGAGTGAATATGTATTTGTATTTATTCTCTTGAAAAAGCACACCCAAAAACCCTGAAAGCATTTATCTGTAAAGATATATGTGCTCCAATGTTCATTGCAGCTTTATTTACAGTAGCCAAGACATGGAAATAACCTAAGTGTCCTTCAATAGATGATTGAATAAAGAAGATATGGTGTATATATACACAATGGAATATTACTCTGCTATAAGAAAAGATGAAATAGGACCATTTGTGACGACATGGATGGATCTTGAGATTATTATGTTAAGTGAAATAAGTCAGACAGAAAAAGTTGAGAACCATCTGACTTCACTGATACATGGGATATAAAACTGAAAGCAACAAAGGAACAAATAAAGAAACAAAAACTCATAGACACAGACAATAGTTCAGTGGTTATCAGAGGGAAGGGGGATGGGGGTAGTAGATGAGGGTAAATGGGGTCAAAGATATGGTGGAAGAACTGACTCTGGGTGGTGAACATACAATGTGATATATAGATGATGTATTACAGAATTGTACACTTGAAACCTATGTAATTTTACTAACTATTGTCACCCCAATAAATTTTAATTAAAGAAAATCATATATATATATATATGGTTTAAACAAAAAATATATATATATAAATATATATATATATATATATATATATATATATATATATATATATATATATATGGTTTAAACAAAAAAAAGAAAGAAAGAAAGAAAAGAAAAAGCACAAAACCTGAAAGGCTGAAGACAAAAAATCAAAACTCAGTATGAAATCACATTGGCTATTATCAGAGGGACCATGGGAAATAGTCTAGGAAGGAAAACATATAATAAGTAGAAAGACATCTCTGGTCAACTGGCAACATCAGATGGAAATTTTGAGTAGAAGCAAGTATTCAGGGAAGGAAAAGCAGGTATTAAATTCTTTCTGCCTGATTTTCTAGTGGTGGCTGTGAATCATGAACTTAAAGGCTTTCCAGTTAAAGTGGAGACCTGTGGCTCCTAATGTCTTGTGAGGCTGGGTAGAAAGGAGCGTAGATTCATACACTATTGTGAAACACCTAAAGCACTTAAAGCAAATGTTAGGAATCCAGGGTTCCTAAACCCTTAGTAAATCTCAATTCTAAATATCGCTTTTGCTAATCAGGACAGATGAAGGAAAATCTCTATATTCCTTCTATTCTCTTCTTTCATACTGGATTGAATCCTGCAACTTCTCTTATAAGGAATAGTTGTACTGTGGAGATTCACTTTTTAATTGGGTTGCTAAGGACAAGAACTTGAAACATGGTGACCTCTGTGCTATTTCCATGGGTTCTGCCTCCTTCCAGGGCATTTCCTGGGTACTAACAGGAACCTAGGGAAAACTGGGTGAAGATGGATTTATAAGGGCATCAATATGAAAACTAGAATGAAAAATCTTAGATGTGAGAGAACAATCCATGAAAATCCTAACAGGGAGAGGGCAAACTTTTTTGTTGCTGCTGTTTAAAAAATAACTATTTAATTTGCAATTCCATGGGTTAGCAATCTTTTCTTACACTCAACTGAGCAACTCTTCTGGTCTCCACTGGACTCACTTACATGTTTGAAGTCAGATGATTGCCATCTATGGACTGGTGGTCTAGGATAGTCTCAGGTGGATGGCTCATCTCTGGTCCAAGTGTTCTCTCATTCTCTAGTAGACAACCCTGGTTTTGTTCACAAGGTGAATGGATAGGGTTTCTTGAGAGAAGGCAGAAGTGTGCAAAGCCTCTTGATAGGCCTAGTGACCTAGAACTGGCTCACTGTTACTTCTGCTACATTTTATTGGCTAAAGTATGTCCAAAGACTGGCCTAGATAGAATCAAGGGTGGGAAGCTAGACTTGAAGGGAGGACCTGTCACATCATATTGTAGAGGGCATGGGTACCAAGAGGGTGAACAAATAGGGCTATGTATTCAAACTGTCTACCATATCTGGTATGAAATGATTTCATATAGAAAGATTGGATACATCAAGCAAAACATGGACTCCAAATTATAAAATGATTAAAGCTGTAATAATACAGGTGATAATGGTAACAATCGGAGGCAATGTGCAGGTTCTACTAGGGAGACTAATAAGAAAGTTGGGAGATGGGTGGGACTGTGGTACCCATGGTGACACTCGCTATCTGGCACATACTCAAGCCCAGTACCATTTTTGTTGCCAACTCTAGGAGCAGAGAGCAAACTTTTCCACTACAAAGATAAAGACAAAATCAAAATTAGTTGCTCTATACTTGTTTAGAGAAAACTGAAATTTGCCCACTCTTCAATTGCTGGGTAGATGCATCCCCCTCTATGATAGAGATCTAAACCCCTTCCCTGAGGATATCTCACATTCTCTCTCCCACCTTTCTCCTGGATCATCCAGCTCTTCCAGCACAGTCACCTGTTCACCACTCTCAGGATATTGCTCCTGCACCCAGGTTTGGCGCTCCTTGAGTAGGATGGTCAGGGAGTGCTCCAGCACCAGCAGCTCCAGGATCTGCTCCTTATTGTGTATCTCAGGCTTCAGCCACTGGTGGCAGAGCTCCCAGAGCCCAGAGCCCAGAGTCAACTCAGAGCCTCATGGGGCCCAGGTATCTTTTGATAGCAAAACTGCCTGAAACACTGGCAAAGATCACTCTGGCATGGGGTTTCTTCCTTTGATTGCTGGATTCCTGTTTCCTGGTATGTTCATCTTCCTCCACCTTCAAGATCACAAGTCCCATAGGCTCCTCGGGAGCTTAGAGGGACAAAGTTCCAGCTTCACTTGGCTTCATGATCTGCTAGGTTGAAATAACAAACTCTCTCTGTTGAGAGATATCCCCCTTGAGTTTCCTTTCAGTGTGGTAAGGAAGTAGGAAACTACTTTGATGAACAGGACAACCTAGATGCCAGATATATTCTGACTTAGGAAATGGCATAAGAAAATATGATTAGAAAAAAAATCTAAAATTATTTACATGCTACCAAAAGACAATTTCCAGAGTAGTTTTCCATAAGCAAATAAAGCTTGTAAGAGACAATAGATCTCAATCCTGAATTCTCAGATGATGAAAGATTCTTGCTTTTCCTGCTTCCCAAAGAATTTGACTCCCTTTTGGGTCTCTTGTTTTGATTTTAATACTGGTCTCTAAAACCTGCAATAAATGTTAACTGCTTTCCCTAACTTTCAATGTATTCCATAACCAGGTCACAGTCTAATTTCTATGATTTTCTACTGCTTTTATGGATAAAGCAATAGATTAAGCTCTCTGAGAAAAGGCTGGTAGAATTTTTAAACTTGTAGAGGTGAAAAACATAATATTCCCTCTGCCCATCTAAATTCTTGGCTGGGACCCTGTAACAAAGGATGGATTAATAAGGGAAACACAAAAAGTTTTTTAACATGTACGTCTCATGTATACATGGGAGATGCCCAGGAGAAAATGAGTAACTCTCAGAGGTGGCTTAGAAATCATGCTTAAAAACCATCTTCAGCTAAAGACAAAAGAAAGGGGGTAGGGAAGGGACCAGATATGGGGAGTGACAAGGAAAAGTGTGATAAATAAGAGCGAGGTTAGGGGCCGGCCGAGTGGCTCAGTTGGTTAAGAGCTCGCTCAAGAGTTTGAGCTCTGAGCAACAGCGGTTCGATTCCCGGCCCGAGCTGAGCAGCCGCTGAGCTGCCAACAGGTGGCAGGATGGCTCAGCTTAAAAAAAAAAAAGAGCAAGGTTAGTTGACTTCTGGTCAAGATGGAAGAGTAGGTAGATGCTGTACTCAGCTCCTCCCATGACTCTATCAAAATTATAACTAAATCATAGAACAACCATCATTGAGAACGACCGGAAGACTAGCTGAACAAAATTCCTATAACTAAAGATGTAAAGAAAAAGCCACGCTGAGACTGGTAGGAGTGGTGGAAACACGGAATGGGCAGGTCCCACACTCATGGTGTGATGGATAAGATTAAGGAGGGGTATCTCAGCTATGGAGTTACTCTCTGAGGAGCAAGGGATCCCAGCCCCATACTGGGCTTCCCAGCATGGGGCAGCAGAGCAGGAAAAAGAATTCCCCATAACATCTGGCTGTGAAAATCAGCAAGGTTCGTGTCCAAGAAAGACAAAAAGCTTCTAGAGACCTAGGCACTGCAGGTCTTAATGGGCCCATGCACAGAGTCATTTGCTCACAAACTTACTCACTCAGAGCTCCAGCACAGGGGCAGCCACTCAAAAAGCTGCAGGAACACATTGGGCAGAGCTAAACTGACTAGCTTCTGGGCAAGAGCTGGAGGGGCAAGGGTCAGAGCATCTCTCTCCAGGATGGAAGAGCTGGTAGATGCCACTGTTCCTTTCTTGTGCCATCCCTCGACAGAGACAGGCACTATTGTTTCTTTGTTGAGCCCTGCTCCCGCCTAGTTGGCGGGCACAGGCAGTCTCCAAATCTGAATGTTTCTTTAACCTGGCTAACATTGTTTGCCCTGCCTTGTCATTCCCTGAAACCCCACCCCATTCAACTATAACACATGGTCCAAACTCTTTCAGCGGCTATTCCAAACAAATATCCTGCCTCAGTTCATGCTGCAGAGTTTCCTAAAATATCTTCAAGTTTCACAAACCCTAAACAACCACCAGCTGGTCTCAATGTGCTCTATACCTCTTGCTAAATGCCATAAGCCTGGCACTAGTGGCAGCCACCCTCATTTCACAACATAGCCTCTCCTAGGTTCCTCCAAGCTTAGAACAGGGAGCTACCAAATGCAGATTACATTGTAGCTCCTACCAGGTGACCACAGGCCAAGCACAGGCAGTGGCTGATCTTGGTCTGCACCAGAACTCCTCCCAAGAGGCCCCAGAACCAACACACCTAGTGGCCAGTTTCAGACCACACCAGAGAACCACCTAACCAGATCCACAAATGACACATCCAGAGGGCAGACTCAGCAGGCTCCAGAGCCCTGCTAAAGTGAATCCCACTCCATGGGGTCAGCCCCTGCCAACACTTCATCTGCTGTTGTCACAGAAAATCCTCACAGCCAGTAAGCCTGATCATCAATCAAACCCACTGACCTGCCAACAGCAACCAAGGCTCAACTACAACAGAAGAGCACACACAATGCACACAAGGGCCACCCCTGGAGCAACTGGCTCAGATGACCAAGGAGACTGCACCACTGAGCCCCACAGGACACCTACTACATAAAGCCACTCTGCCAAGACTGGGAGACACAGCAGATCTACCTAATACATAGGAACAAATACCACAGAGAGGCAGCCAAAATGATGAAACAAAGAAACATTTCCTAAATGAAAGAACAGAAGAAAACTTCAGAAAATTAACTAAATGAAATGGAGACAATGTACCAGATGCAGAGTTCAAACCACTGGTTATAAAGACCCTCAGTGAACTTAGGGAATGAGTAGATGAACTCAATGAGAACCTAAACAAATAGGTAAAAACCATAAAAAATAAACAGTCATAAATAAGGAATACAATAACTGAAATAAAGACTACATTAGATTGAATCAAGAATAGATTAGATGAAGCAGAGGCTAGAATCAGTGATTTGGAAGACAAGGTATCAGAAAACACCCAACAGAAGAGCAAAAGAATTTTTTAAAAACAAGGATAGGGCCGGCCGAGTGGCACGTTGGTTAAGAGCTGACTTGGGACGCCAGCTCTGAGCAGCAGGGTCCCGGTTCGGATCCCACATGAGGGCCAGTGACACTGCCCTCTACAGATAAGATGGTGAACAACAACTCGACCTGGAGCTGGGCTGCCATGAGTCCCCGGCGATGATGTAGGTTGCAGCCCCTGCTGCAGTGGGCTGCCATAAGCTACTGTGTGTGGCCGGCGCCAACGTGAGCGGCTGGCAGCCGGTGTGAGCTGCCAAGAACTGCCGTGAGCAGCCGTCCAGAGGCCTGCAACCGATCTGCCTTACCCGGGAAGAGCGCAATGATAATACCAACATGGGCAAGTGATGCAATGTCCTCCACAACTAGACTGAAGAACAAAAGGACAGCAACTTGTCTGTTTCCCTTCCCCTGACTCCCCAGCGCTGTTCCCCTCCCACAATTCCCCAATAAAATCTTTAAAAACAACAACAACAAAAAAAACCAAGGGTATTTTAAAGGACCTTAGGAACAACATCAAGTGTACTAACATTCAAATCATAGGGTATCAGAAAGAGAAAAAAGAGAGCAAGGGGTTGGAAACATATTTGAAGAAATGATGCCTGAAAACTTTCCTAGCCTGGTGAAGGAAATAGGCATATGAACCCAGGAAGTGCAGAGAGTCCCAAACAAGATGAACCCAAATAGGCCCACACCAAGAAACATTATAATTAAAATGCCAAAGATTAAAGGCAAAGAGAGAATCTTAAAAGAAGCAAGAGAAAAACAGTTAGTGACGTACAAAGAAGCTCCCATAAGACTGTCAGCTGATTTCTCAACAGAAACGTTGCAGGCCAAAAGGCATTGGTGGGAAATATTCAAAGTGATGAAATACAAGGACCCACAGCCAAGATTACTCTACCTGTCGCGTGCAGCGCGACAAGGGCTGGGGAGTACAAGAGGGGCAGCACAGGGTTAAGAAATACAAGAGCCAAGTATCAGGTTAACGTGGGCCAGGGGACTCAAGTCTCTCATGGACTGAGCCCCGAATGAGGTGGACGCAAAGCTTTTATTCTCTAAATTTACAAGGCAATAAATTCCAATCTGTTAAGTCTGTGTACCTAGCAACTGCCTTCCGGAAGCTCCAGTGTGCTCCAGTGCATATTGTGCCTTCACACACACACACACAACCCCAGGAGATGGACTCAGCTTTTTGAGACCATCTGATAAGGAAGCTTTAACGAGATCATTCCCTCGGGTCTCAGCATTCCAAGACACTTCCTTATGACTTCATGGGATCAGCGCGTGGGAGCATTCAGCTCTTCAGTTGTGAGGCTACATCTACCCAGCAAGGCTATCATTTAGAATCAAAGGAGAGCTAAAGAGTTTCCCAGACAAGAAAAAAAAAAACTAAAGAAGTTTTCGTTTTTAACCACCAAACCAGTATTACAAGAAATGTTCAGGGGACTTCTTTAAGAAGAAAAGAACAAAAATACGAATAAGAAAATAAAGGAAAGGGCCGGCCGAGTGGCGCGATGGTTAAGAACTGGCTTGGGACGCCAGAGGGCCCTGGTTCGGATCCCACATATGAGGGTCAGTGACACTGCCCTCTACAGCTAAGATGCTGAACAACAGCTCAACCTGGAGCTGGGCTGCCATGAGTCGCCGGCAACAGCGTAGGCTGCAGCCCCTGTGGCAGTGGGTTGCCATGGGCTACCGTATGTAGCCAGCAGCCAGCATGAGCGGCCATCAGCCACGGTGAGCAGCCGTCCAGAAGCTGGCGACTGATGTGCCTCGCCTGGGAAGAGCACAATGATGGTGCCAACTTGGGCCTGTGAAGCAACGTCCTCCATAACTAGACTGAAGAACAAAATGACAGCAACTTGTCTGTTCCCCTTCCCCCAATTCCCCAGCACTGTTCCCATCCCCCCAATTCCCCAATAAAAATCTTAAAAAAAAAAAAGAAAAGAAAGGAAAGCAAAAAGAAATCTCACTGACAAATGTAAACACATAATAAAAATAGTGGATCAACCAACTATAAAACTAGTACAAAGGATGAAAGGCAAAAGTAGAAAGATCATGTGTAACTACATCTGGCATTACTACATTCATTGTCATTTTGTCATATTAATCATTAGTACCTGAGGGGAAAAAAAGTACTGTCACAGGGGCCTGGTAACGGAGAATGACTTGCACAAAACCACTGGGCTGTCAGTCTGATTCAGACTAACCTACCCACAAGTAAATTACACTATAATAAATTTTGTTATATTTTATGGAGTTGCCTGCTCTGTTTTTTGGTCAGAAGATTCTCGTTATGGTAGCCATTAAACTTTTGCCCCACCATCAGATAGATATACACACAAAAGAAGTAAAAAAATAATGACTATAACATAAACAGGTAGGAGGAGAGTAAAAATCATAGTGATTTGAGGCTGTGTTTAAAATTAAATGACAACCAACTTAAAATAGACTACTATAGACATTGCTTGGTATATAGGAAGCACATGGTAACCAGAAACCAAAATCTACAAGAGATATACAAGAAATAAAGAGAAAGGATTCCAAACACAACATTATGGAAAGTCACCAACATATAAGAGAAGAAAGCAAGAGAGTAAGAAAGGAACAAAGAAGAACTACAAAAACAATCAGAAAACAATTAATAAAATGACAATAACTATATCTCTCTCAATAATTACTTTAAATGTATATGGAGGAAATGCTCCAATAAAACACATAGGCTGAATGAATAAAAAAACAAGACCCATACATGTGCTACCTACAAGAGACCCACTTTAGACAAAAAAAACCACACACACTAAAAGTAAAGGTATGGAAAAAGATATTTCATGCAAATAGGGGAACAAAGCTTGAGTAACAATACTTATATCAGACAAAATAGACTTTAAAATAAGGGCTGTAACAAGAGACAAAGAAGGGCATTTCATAATGATACAGGGATCAATCTAACAAGAGGCTATAGTTGTTATAAATATCTATGCACCCAACATAGGAGCACCTAAATATAAAAAAGCAAATATTAACTGACATAAAGAGAGAAATTGACAGTAATACAGTCATAGTAGGAGATTGTAACACCCCTTTAACATCAATAGGTAAATCATCCAGACTGCAAATCAACAAAGGAAACAGTGGCCTTCAATTACACATTAGACTAGATGGATTCAATTAATATTTTTAGGACTTTTCACCCAAAAGCAGCAGAATATTTGTTTTTCTCATTGCACATGGAACATTTTCCAGTATAGACCACATGTTAGGCCACAAAATAAGTCTCAGTAAATTTAGAAGGCTGAAATGATATTGACCATCTTCTCCAATCACAATGATATGAAACTAGAAATCAATTACAAGAAAAAAACTGAAAAACATACAAACACAGAGAGGCTGAATAATATTCTACTAAATAATGAATGGGTCAACAATGAGATCAAGGAAGAAATCAAAAGATACCTTCAGCCAAATGAAAACAAAAATACAACAACACAAAACCTATGGGACACAGCACAAGCAGTCCTAATAAATTCATAGCAATACAGGCCAACCTCAAGAATCAAGAAAAACCTCAAGTAAACAATCTAACCCTGCACCTAAAATAACTAGAAATAGAAAGATAAACAAAGCCCAAAATGAGTAGAAGGAAGGAAATAATAAAGACCAGAGCAGAAATAAATGAAACAGAGGCTAAAAAAAACCCCAATAAAAAAGATCAATGAAACCAAAAGCTGGTTTTTTGAAAAGATAAACAAAAATGGATAAACTTTTAGCCAGACTCATGAAGAAGAAAAGAAAAATGGCCAAAATAAATATAATCAGAAATAAAAGAGAAGTGAAGACTGACACCACAGACATACAAATGATTATTTTAAAATACTATAAACAATTAGATGCCAACAAATTGGACAACCTGGAAGAAAAGGATGAATTCCTAAAAAACACAATCTTCCAAGACTGAATCAGTGAAAAACAGAAAATCTGAACAGATCAATAACTAGTAACAAAATCGAATCAGTAATCAAACTCCCAACAAACAAAAATCCTGGACTAGATGGCTTCACAGGTGAATTTTACCAAACATTCTAAGAAAAATTAATACCTATACTTCTCAAACTATTCCAAAAAATTCAAGAGGTGGGAAGGCTCTCAAACTCATTTTATGAGCCCAAAATTACCCTGATACCAAAGCCAGACAAAGACACTACAAATTTTATATGTAAATGAGCTCTGACAATTAAGTTCATGAACTCATCCTAGAAAACGTGCTATCTACCTCATTGCTGAATATTACTACAGTCACCTTCCAAGTACTCCCCTTGGGAAGCTATGCACCAATGCCAGGGCCTAGTCCACCCTTCAAAGCAATTTTGGAACTCTTATTCTGGAATGGCCATCAGAGCTGTTGTCATATTACCCTTGATGTCCTGAAAGTCATTAAAATGTCTTCCTTTCAATATTTCCTTTATCTTCGGGTAAAGAAAGAAGTCATTGGGAGCCAGATCGGTGAATAGGAGGATGTTCCAATACGGTTATTTGTTTACTGGCTAAAAACTCCCTCACAGACAGTGCCATGTGAGCTGCTACATTGCTGTGATGCAAGAGCTCCTTCCGGACCATTTTTGCACACACCTTTCTCATGCCAAGATTTTCAGTTAAGATTTTCCTGTTTCTCTATTGATGTTTACTTGGCCCGCTATGCTTCTCACAGTCAGTCAATGATTTTGATGCACAATTCAATAAATTTTTGCAATATTTTTGTCAGTTCTGCTTGCAACTGGCCGCCCCGACCTCTCTTCATCAGTGACATGTTCTCTCCCTCAGAAAAACATTTAATCCGTTTGTACACTGCCTTTTCTTCATGGCATTATCCCCATAAACTTGGACTAATATGTCCCTGATTTGACTTCCTCTCTTGCCAAGTTTAACAAGATATTTTACGTTTGTTCATTGCCCTAATTCAAGCTCAGACATTCTTGCAACAGCACACAAAAACACGCAACAAAAATAATGAACATCACTCAGCAAGATACTGCCATACATCAACATGAACACAGCTATGAGACACTGATATACTAAGTTTATAAAACCTTACTGAGCTATTTGTACAGTGCCGCCAATGTAAGGGCACAGTGGCAAGGAAACGAACTTAATAGTCAGAATATATAGATGTATAATATATATGTATAACATATGTATATGTTATATATGTGTGTGTGTGTGTATATATATATATATATATATATACCATACCTTTAATGAACATATAAGCAAAAATCCTGAACAAAATGTCAGCAAGCTGAATTCATCAATACATTAAAAAGACCATGCTCCATGATCAAGTGGAATTTATTCCCAGGAAGCAAAACTAGTTCAATATCCACAAATAAATTAAATGTGATACACTACATAAAGAAAATGAAGGATAAAAATCATGTGATCATCATCAATAGACGCAAAAAAATCGTCTGACAAAATCCAACATCTGATAATGATAAAAAAATCTCAGCAAAGTGGGAATAAAGGGAACATACCTCAATATATTGGGTTGTCGGAAAAGTCATGACGTATTTTTTCTATGTTTTTTGTTGCAAAAGTGTGTCATGACTTTTCTGACAACCCGATAATAAAGTTCATATATAACAAACTCACAGCTAACATCATACTCAATTGTAAAAAGATGAAAGCTTTTTCTTTATGACCAAGAACAAGACAATGATGTCCACTATCACCACTTTTATTCAACATAGTATGGGAAATTCTAGCTATAGCAATCCTGCAGAGGGAAGAAAGAAAGAAAGAAAGAAAGAAAGAAAGGAAGGAAGGAAGGAAGGAAGGAAGGAAGGAAGGAAGGAAGGAAGGAAGGAAGGAAGGAAGGAAGGAAGGAAGGAAGAAAGAAAGAAAGAAAAGGCATCTGAATTGGAAAGCAAGAAGAAAAACTTTGCAGATGACATGATACTGTATAGGGAGAACCCTAAAGAATCCACTTTTTAATAAATTCAATTCTAAAACCCAATTCTATGTGATATTATCAGCTAAGTAGGGAATGCTAAACTAAAAAATCTTAACTTCCATGGCTAAAAGTCTTTTTGTAATTAATGTTTTATTGAACCAAAAATGCTAGCCAAACGACCAGTCTTGGGCATGGAGCTTAAACCACCAGCAGCAGGTGGGAAAGACAACATGTCCATCATCCCAGAGTTTTGCAAGCATTTTTTATACATCAAGTAGGGAGAAGGAGGAAGAAGGGGGTAGTCTGAAAGAATTTACATGAGCTATTTGCAAAGGGGTA
Source organism: Hipposideros larvatus (assembly GCA_031876335.1). Taxonomy (NCBI): domain Eukaryota; kingdom Metazoa; phylum Chordata; class Mammalia; order Chiroptera; family Hipposideridae; genus Hipposideros; species Hipposideros larvatus. The sequence goes on along the minus strand of CM063088.1, from coordinate 128,858,949 downwards.
GGGGGAGCAGAAGCTGGGCCTGCTCTGGGATAGCAGAGTCCACATAATGTCCACTCCTGTGGATTAGCTGGGGCAGGAGCCTACACACGGAGGCTCCTGGAGTTAGATGGTGCCTGGCTAAGATAGTCTACAGAAATAGCCACCTGGAAACTAATCCAAAATTCTAACAGGCAAAACAGGATGTGAGAAATCTTTTGTTAACTGGTCAGTAGTCATTAACAGACTAGCAATTCTGTCTCTTTCTCTCATTCTCTGGCTACTGTAATTTAATTTATAACATCTCATAATTGTCTCCTTGTCAAGAAGAATGTATTCAATTTTAAAGGTTATAATCACATGCTTCTCCTGTGTGAGTTTTGTCAGGAAAAATTATGAGTTCAAGATGGGCCCCCCCAAAAAAATTCCTGGTGCCTTGTCTAAGCCAACAGTCCTAGTCAGATCAGCTGCTATAACAAAATACTGGGTAGCTTAAATAACATAAGTTTATTTCTTATAGTTCTGGAAGTTGGAAAGTCCTGATTGGGTTCTTGTGAGGAAGAAAGAGGCTGGTTGCAGAAGGCTGTGTTTGCTGTGTCCTCACATGACAGAAGCAGAGCGAGGAAGCAACTCTCTCAGGATTCTTATAAGGACACTAATCCCATGCATGAGTGTTTTACCCTCATAACCTCATCTAATCCTAATTACCTTCCAAAGACCTCATCTCCTGATGCCATTACATCAAGGGGTAAGGTTTCAACACATGAATTTGGGAGGGGACACAAACACTCAGTCCATAAGAACAACTTTTATTGATTTTGAGCTATCTTACAACTCTTTAAGTTGTAGAAAATTGATAATAGTGCAAATCATTTTCATCCACAAAACTACAGATGAATTGTGTCCAGTAAAACAGAATTGATCATTGCCCTGGAAATTGAAATTTTAAAAATCTATTTCTAAATTTATTTCAGCATTCCAGAGTGTTTATAAATATGTAGTACTTTGAATTTTCTTTTGAACCAATTGTAACATCTTACTGGTTGTTACATTATTTCATAAATTAAATAGTCTTTGACACATATTAATTTCTTTTTGTACAAAAGGATGCTTTTTTTAAAAGGATGCTTTTTTTAAAGGTATCCTTTATCAATTTGGTAACAGCTGAGGCATTTACACCAGTGGCAGTAACAAAATGTCAGCGTTTGGGCCGGCCGTTGGTTAGGAGTTGGCTTGGGATGCCAAATCTGAGCAGCAGGGCCCTGGTTCGGATCCCACATTAGGGCCAGTGACACTGCACCCTCTACAGCTAAGATGGTGAACGGCAGCTCTACCTGGAGCTGGGCGGCCATGAGTCGCCAGCAACAGCCTAGGCTGCAGCCCCTGCTGCAGTGGGCTGCCATAAGCTACCGTGTATAGCTGGCAGCCAGCGTGAGTGGCCGGCAGCCGGTGTGAGCTGCCAAGAGCCACCGTGAGCGGCTGTCCAAAGGCCAGCGACCGATCTGCCTCACCCGGGAAGAGTGCAATGATAATACCAACATGGGCCAGTGAAGCGACGTCTTCCACAACTAGACTGAAGAACAAAAGGACAGCAACTTGTATGTTCCCCTTCCCCAATTCCCCAGTGCTGTTTCCCTGTCCCAATTTCCCAATAAAATCTTTAAAAAAAAGTCAGCTTTTGGGTTGGTAAAAGTAAATTGCAGGACATGGTTTGGATCTGAAGCTAGGATGGGTGGGCTTTCTCTACTCTTTTTTGCACATGTCTAGACTAGGAACCAAGTAGACACACTCACCTGGTAACTCTGTGAAGGCACAGGTACTCCCAAAACCACCAACGCAAATGGCTAAGGGAGGCCACAAAAGCTCAACATTAATGCCATCCAAAAGAGAAATATGGGTCAAAAAAGGTAAACTCTTACTGACTTAAATGGCAAAAAAAAAAAAAAAAAAGAGTGAATGAAGGGCTGAATTATCCTCCCAATAATTCCAAGAGGCACATGTGAGTGAAACAGAAAGAGGGAATTTCCTCTTAACAAGTACTGTTATGAAAATTCTGTAATCATGTTTTCTTTTTTTAACTAAAATTAACTTTGAAATTCCGACATGACAGTTATATGAAAAGTCATTTATGATAGCATCCTTGCTTCCTTTTCTTCTAGAAATTTCTGGGGAAACAGCTGCTATCTCCTCTTCCTCATACTGTCTTCCTGTCTTTTTCTAACTCTCCCAGTTCTCCAGAAGAAACTACAAATACTTCCAGAGTCTAAGGAGACACACTTGTCTGCTACCCTGAAAATTATTTTATGAGGACAGTGCATATACATGCATGTGTTATATTGCCCTGTACACTTATATATTTAATAATATAATAGAAATCTTGTGAGAATTCATTTCCCCTCCTTAAGCTTTTATATTTCATTTCATATTTCACCTAGCCACAGTTAATTAAGGACTGCAGGGAGCTAAGCCTGTTTGGTAGTAGTTAAAACCATTTGGTTCCAGCCATCTGAATTCAGAATGTGGCTTCTCAAATGGAAAAATTGGATCTTGTCCATGATGAATGTTTCCTGAGAATTTTATTGTCAAATAAGCCAGCTTTCTTTTCACCACCTTTTAGTATAGGCAGGTGACTATTAGGAGAAAATTAATAATCAAATGAGTACAATCAGAAGTGGTTATAATAATGGAGAAATAATATGGTCATGCAGATATGAATGTTCAATAGCTGGCATTAAACACTTAACCTCAAGACACAAGATTTATATTTTTCTCCTGACATATAAAGAAATCTTGGAATGTGTTCCTGATGCAGAACCAAAGTCATTTAACTGGAATATAAGCAACATAATGGCAGAAAATTATTTTATTATTGTTAAAATTTAGTTTACTTTTTTATTCTATCCTATCCCATCATATCATATCCTATCTCCTATTTTTACTGCCACAGTCCCAGGGTTGCATCCCCAGCACATAAGCACACATTAAATATTTACTAGATGAATGATATTAGAAATACCTTAAATGTTCACCGCCCTCCCCCCCCCCCACCCCGCAAAAAAAAAAAAGTGGATAAATGAAGTAGGATATCTATCCTGTGGAATGACTTGTGATATTTCCTTTGTAAGGAAGAGTTAAATGTTCCCATGGAAAGAATCTAAGATACATTAAGTGAAAAATTTGTCAGAGAACGATTGTGTTTGGTATGACCGCATTACTGTAAAAAGACAAAATATTTCTGAATACATACATGCAAATGCAGATAAAATAGAACAGTAAGATATACAATAAAATATTGATGGTTACATTTGGAGGAGGAAGGGATAGCTTTCATATTTTGTACTCAGTTTTGACTGAGGAGACGAAGCAAAAATTATCAGATGCCACCGTGAGTGTGAATATGCATAACTTACAAAGGAAATGTTTGAGAACTAGTTTCATGTTTTCCGAAAATAAGAAATGATGGCAGTGGATCGGCGTGGGATTTCTTTAGGGATGGCACTGCCAGGAGACAGAGGGTGCGGGGTCGGTGGGAAACCGCTACCGGAAACGCTCAGGGAGGGCCTGGGTCTGAGACAAAGTGGGCGGGCCAGATAGAGGGGCAGAGAGAGCACCAGACCATCGCCCCCTTTCTCCTTCAGCATCACAGGGGAATCAAATACCTGGTCCCAATTCTCGCGGTTTCCAGATTATCTCGCGATGCCTCAGAGAAGTCACCCTCTAGTAATCTGCTTCTTATCTAGCGTCTTTGCCCCAAATCTCGCGGCTTTCCAAAAGATATCGCGATACTTCCGCTTTTAATCTTTTTGGTAACTGTGAGAAAAATTTAAGTCAATTTTTAACTCTATGGGTCGGTGAGTTATTTATCCGTATTGCTCCGATCATCATACATATTAGTTTTGGAAAATAAGGGGGAAAAATGATGTGTCAGAAGTGGGATTCGAACCCACGCCTCCATTCGGAGACCAGAATCCCCAGTGAGGGAAGCAGAGCTTGAGTCTGGCGCCTTAGACCACTCGGCCATCCTGACACCCTCCTGCTTAACGCAGATTTTTTTAGTAAAATAGATATCCAGGAGCAGTCGCTCTGTGACGCATGTTAAAGTGTTGATGTCAGGGTTGCTGGGCAACGGACCGGAATAGGAAAAGGCCACTTGTGGATTGAAAAAGAAGACTGCAAGAGCAGAAAAATGTTAATGAATAAAACTGGACACAGGTCTCTCGTGGGCCTTACAATTGTCATCCCTGTCGCAAGAATGCAGTGCGAACACTTCCCTTTTTTCGGGAAGGAAGGAAGAACATCAATCTGCCTAGGTCGTTTGGTCGGCTTTCCAGCCGTCAATCCTCACTGAAATCTTGAGCGTTAGCCTCGCCCTACGGTTTCTTTGTATTGAAGGAAAAAATTAAAAAGTTAACAAAACGACCCTGATTCTGAGGCATGGCCCTCTTGTATCGCCTCTATTTAGGTTCCTTTTGTCCCCAGAACGGCCTTACCGCTATCTGAGAAGTTTCTTTTGGGCTTCGCAAGTGACATGGGGAAACAGCCTGGGAAAGTCGGTGCAGGACGAGACGTCTCCCGCAGGTGAGGGCGGGACGAAGCCAGTTCTGCCCCGAGGGGCTGACCTGTTCCCGGTCCAGAGAAATTTCCGGGGCAACAGGCTCGCTTCCTGACCTCCCTGGTTATTCTGAAATATCCCAGATTAAAAGTCTTTAATGGCATCCATTGCCAGGTCTGGGAAAACAATGACGGTTTTTAGGGGATATGGTGGGGCGAGAATAAAGGGAACGTGCCACATCTCTTTACCCAGCCTTTCCAGCTGTTCCTCATCTTTGCGCTAAGTAATCTGAGCGCTGGGTCTGGATGGTCCGAGGTCACATATTTTAATGGAGACTTGAAACTAAACAATCAGAAATGATTCCTCTAACTAGACTGAGAGCCCTTAGGGATCAGGTAAGCAGCGCTAAAGTAAACTGTAGGCCCAACGCCTGCCCAGGACGGTGCCTGGCATACATGGTAGTAGCTCAATAAATATATGGACTCACTTGCTTCAACTGCTGTATTTTGGACCCTGAAGTTCAGAGTAGAAACATATAGATTTGGGAATTTTAAGTAGGCTTTGTCCCGATGGGTTATTTTTTGTATTTATTAACACACAAAGGTGTTCCTTTTTCTCTCAGTAAAGGTTAGGTCTCTTTTCTGCTTATCTGAGAAATAATTTACTATGTTTTCTTTCATAAGATGTAGTTTTACTGGAAGGAAGTTGTTTCATAACTGATTCCCAACACGGCAATAGTAACCTCTTCCAAAAAATTTTTTCCCCTAATTGCAAAGTACTGCACATAACCCATATTGCGATGATATTGAACACTGGATTATTTCTAATTTCTCATTTTCATGAGCAATATTCTAAAGAACATCCTTGTTTAGATAAATATTTTCAAATGCCCATTATTATTTCCTTAAATTTCCAGAAGTGGAATTGCTACATCAAAGTTTATCCAGTTTTAAAAGCTATTCATACATAATGTCCAACTGCTTCCCAAAAGAAATTGAAGCAATTTAGACGCTCCAAACCTGATCAACATAGAATACTATAAACAACAAAACAGATTAATGGGTAAAAATGGTAAGACATTGTTATGGCTTTATTAGTGAGGTTCAACATTCATGTTAAAAGGATTTTTGTTTCTTCCTCCATAAATTACTTACCAAATGTTTACTGAGGTGTTCATCTTTCCTTATTGATTTGAAACTCATTATATGAAAGATAAATCCTTGTGATAGTTTCTATTTACCAACAACCCAGGTATAAATTCCTTTTACTAACAAGAATCCCATTAAGTCCCTTAATCATTCAATTTCCATGTCATAGAAACTATAAGCTATAAAATTAAAATTTTTCCCATGTCAATCTTTAAAAACCAAAGTGTGCCACACATTTAGTGTCCTTGTAATAGTATCATGCTATACATTTACTTATATTCCTGGTCATTTTTTGTCCTATCCTTATTTCTTTCTTTCTTTATGCATGCTAAACTCCTGCTACCTCAATTTTGCTTTATGTTTTAAATGGCTTGAAGTTCTTTCTGGAATAAGATGAGACACGAGGTGTGATCAAACAATATGGTGAATATTTAAATTTAAAAAATTGTTACTGTAAAAGACACATTGCCATTAATCCCCCTCAAAACACTAGCCCTCGCTTTGAACACACTTATCCCATCATTCTTGCCACTTTCTGAAGTAGTTTGGAAGTCCTCTTTTGTGTCTTTAGTTGTGCTGTGTGGCTGCCTCAATGTCCTGAATTGATTCAAAACATTTACCTTTGATGGTCATTCTGACTTTGGGGAAGAGCCAGAAGTCTCACGGTGCCAAATCTGGTGAATTAGGTTGATGAGGACACACTATAATGTTTTTATTGACAGAAATTGCCATACCAGAAGCCATGTGTGACACGGAGCGTTTCCGTTGTGATCACAAAATATGGTGAATGTTGCTGCCGAGTGCCATCCAATGGAAAGGCAGGGATCATCAATACAGGAGGCAGCACATCCAACGTTTGTTAACAGTGTGTGACAAGTATCAACTTGTTTGGTACAGTCAGTTGGGTGTGAGCTACGGTTGAGAGGTATGTTTTAAAGTGTGCTGTAAATCATCCTCCATTATGACAACGCTCCGTGTCACACAGCACTTGTGGTGTATAGCAATTTCTGTCACATAAAATCATGGTATGTCCTCATCCACCTTATTCACCAGATCTGGCACCGTGTGACTTCTGGCTCTTCCTCAAAGAGCCAGCGAGGGGGAGTATTTTGAGGGGAATTAATGGCAATGTGTCTTATACTGTAATATTTTTTAATTTAAACATTCACTGTATTTTTTCATCACACCTCATATAACTAAATATGTAAATATTTTTACTATTTACTAGCAATATTTGTTATATAGGAGGACTTGCCAGAGGTCATTCTACATTTTAATGGAAACATCTTCTACAAGAGAAATTTTGAAAAGCCCCTAAAATTATTTTTAACAGGGATGGGGGTGAAAATTGAGATGAGGCTACATTCAAATTGGTATTGACCATATACTGAAATTGTTGAAGTTGGGAGACGGTATGGAGGGTTCACTGAATATTTTCTCCATTTTTGTGTTTGTTTAAAGGTTTCTATAGCAAAGAGTTCAATATGGTGTGGGGGTGGGGGGAGTCACCGAAAGCATGTTAATATTTTGATATATTTTAGTTTTTAATGTGTAGGTTGAAAAATATCTCTAAACTAAAAGAAGTTAATATCTTTTTTCTATTGCATTCTTCTGTGTATCACAAACCCCCAAAATGGGTATGGCAATTATATCCCATACAATTATCTAGATAAATTCTGTATGTGCTGTGAATGAGGAATCTTAGAAAAAGAGGAGTGTACCTCAAAATGTTACTCTCAAATGCCCTGGTTACATTTCAAACTCCAAATGCAAAATTAAGCCAACAAACCAGATCTGAGAAATTTGTAACTAAGCTAAAAATAAAAGACCTTTTAAAGTGAGGCAACAAGCATTTCTTTGATATCAAAGAGAAGAGCTATTCTGGAAGGACTGATTCAGGCAGAAGCTCAAACAATGTTCCCATTAGGAGACAAAGGCAAAAGGTATTTATGAGAAAGGGAAGGGGAGCAATTACATCAATAGAAGAAAGGCATTTCCATCTTGCAGGAAAAGCTAATCCTAAACAATGTTAATTTTCAGTCCAGTAGTCATAGCTTTCTTGTTATCTTTGCACAGTACAGCTCTTTGGGGTACAAGGTTGCGTTAGTCTCAGTGCAAAGGTTATTTTGCCAGTTTTAACATTTCAAAGATTTGAGGCATAAGACATGCAAGGCAGTTCCTCTGGGATGGCAGCTCCAACTCCATTTATTATTACTTTTTAACACTCCCCGAACAGAAAAAGGAAACGTAACTGGGCATTACCTTCAAATTCAAGTACAGCAGATCCTCATAATGCCATTTCATTATGTTGATGAGATGCTATAGGGAACTTAACTCTTGTTTATGTCTTAAACCTATGGTTAAAACTGGCTTCCTTATACACCGTTTCTCTTACCTACAACCACTTTGTGAGGACACTGTATCATTCAGTTTGAAATCTAAGCTATTTCATTAACATCCTAGCAAAGCCAATGACCCCACAGCAATCTACACTAGTTTGGTTGGGCTTTCTCATTATTCTTCAGGCTTCACGTAGGAGGAATTTCTGTGTTAAAGGAGGCGCAGGGGGTGATTTAATACATAAACAAGTAAAATTTATTGCAGGACTGAGACTGGCCTCTCAGGATCAAGAAAAAGGGCACTAACGAATAAATGTAGACGTAGAATTTCAGTTTCCTCTCAGGCCCCTGTAGTCCATATTGTCTCCAGCAGTACAGTGTTTCATTCAAGCACAAATCATCTTTTGTTGCTCTCTACTTTTCATGTTATTTTTTTTTTAATTGACTTTAACTTTTCTACAAACAGAAGCCATGTTCTCTATTCTCCTCAGAAGTTAAGCTGGGGCATCAACACTGGTTAACTGTATCTTTGAGTTAGAACCAGTCTTTCATTTGTGAAGAGGCAACCCACCCACCATTGGTACACTAAGAGTTTTGTTTTTTATTTTGCTGGGAGGAAATGAGTACTTTGCATCTACACTCATTGGCTGGGATCATGGATAAATGAAGGCATTAACAAATGTCTGTTTACCACATTACAGCTATTTTGCTCTTCCATTTCATAGTGCCTTTACATGGTAGGCAGTTATCACATGTATTCTCTCACCTTCTCAGTTTCACAGCATGCAAGGCAGGGGCGGTGTTCAGTTTCCTTTTACTCTGAACTTGTCCCTGCTAGGTCTCATCTGCTCTTGGGGAAGATGCTCTTCTCTGCCTGTAGGGCCAGTATTAGGAAAAAACAAGAGCAGCTGGAGACACAATTTTCCTGGGGCAGCAAAAGAACTAAAGAAGGGAATTTTTGAAGCTTAATGCATAATTAACACCTTCAGAAGTTCTAAGGAAAGAACCCAGAGTGGCCAAAAGAATACTACTGGGCCTCATGTTTGCCTTAGGGGCCCAAATCCTGATTCAATGAATTCAAATGTTGCTTACCTCTCTGCAGATGAGTAAATTTAGAATCATTTACAGGTTCATATAAATTCATCTAAAATGGCAGGGTTTTAAGAAATTAAACATTTAAATGCCTATGAACCCATCAAAAGAACCAGAAGATGACCAACACGATAACTTATGCCCTTCCCTTCCTCCCCCCCATCAGTAACCACAACCCTTCTGACCATATAAAAAGGGTCTCATAAGGTATGCAGTCACTCAGACTTTCAGTATTTTTAGTGAGAATCACTGTGTCTACATCCCCATTCACACTGGAAGTAGCTTTGTTGACTCCAACAAGGTTGCATATCCCTGCTCCAGCTGCTGCTAATAAAAATACAGGAAGACGCTGTTCTTGACACACTGGGGACAAAGTAGTCGCAGCATGTGACCCTTTGAGTTAGACTAGACACAGCTCCATCACTCCTGCCATGGCCAAGTCCATCCCAGGGGCACTTTTCTTGAACTGTTACAAGTAGGATGCCCTCTTTGTGGGCCCTAATTCTTCCTCTCTACCCCAATGGACTAAATTAAGTCAAACTGCAATGCAATTTTGATTAGTACTCTTCACCCCATTTCCCAGTTGCAGAACCTTAAGACTAGAGGGACTTACTGTTAAAGGTAGGTACCCCAAGTACCAGCATCCAAGGCTCCTAGTCTCTATTCTGCCTTCCATGCAGAGAAGCATACCCATATATCTGGTAGGAACCCAATCCTACCAAGACCCAGAAAACAACAATGTAAACGACATCCATGCTCACTTTATTTTCACCCAAAGAGTAGAACTAAGAACCCATTTGGGAGCTTGCTCTGTGATCTGCCTCAGCCTTCTGACGCCAGGATGCCTTGTGATCCAATGTCATGGGGTGGAATTGCCCTTTGATGGTACACATTAGAAAGGTCAATCTCTCCATCCCCCAAAGACAGAAGAGACAAGTCAATGAATCCCTAGAACACTGCCCCAGAATCCTTCCAGGGATGGAGTATAACACCATTGACTCACAAATGTGATTGGGAGGGGATCCAGGAACAATGGATGGTGTTGCGCAAATTATCCTGGATGATGTGCATCCAGCACCAGGATACACTTTTCATTAGAATGAAGTGAGCAAAGCCCTCAGAAATGATATAGGCAAAGAACAAATTGATTAGAACACTGTATCATAACAGAGGTGGGGCCATTTCCCACCATTATTGTAAAATAATTGTTAACGAATCAAAACACACACAGGCTTCTTTTGTGGAGTTAATACAACTACGGCAGATTGCGAACCAGGGATAGAGGAATTATTCCCAGAAGGAAAAGCTGGGATAAAGGGAGCCATGCTGACAGGGCCTTGTAGTTCTTCCACTTCAGGTCCTCAGAAAGGAGCGCTAGTCCAGAAATGATAGCAAATACCTGCGATCACTGTGGGGCTCAACCAGAGGAAGCCAGGCTGAGCCAAGGTATTAAGTATCTTGAATGACCTTCCAAATCCAAAGATTATCCATATTCTTTATTTCTTCCAGTAAATGTACAAAACCAAAAAATGTGATGCACTACAGGTGGACATCTGATTTTTATTTCTGAACAATCTTGATGCTTCTCATACATCTCACAATTTTCACAGGAAGGGAGAGGATGACAGAGAACACGGACGCCCTGTCTTCCACTGCAGGGGCATGGAGAGTGGTAAGGATATCCAGCTGTGATGGACAGGAAGTGGCAAGGCAACAAGATGCCTTATGCCTGGGGTAAGACTGTGGCCAACAGCCACTCTGGCCTGTGTTCACCTCAAGGGGAGGTCTCCATGGAATGACCATGATTCCCAACGTGGCCAGAAAACCCATCGATCCCACTCATGGGGCAGATGATCAGAGGAGCTGCGCTCTTCCCTCCCGAATAACTCAGACTGAAGTAGGGCCGGACAGGCCCACAGAAGGTAGCATGAGAGAAAGTAAAGGTGTGACACCTCTCTGTCACATTGTAGAAGGAGACCTCGCCAGCATCATAGTCCAAGAAAATCCCCACCCGCTGCAGAGGGGTCCGCAGGGGGAGGGCCGTCATTGGGGAGGTAAGAGCCCAGTATTCTTTCCCATACCACAAGGACACTGCCCAGAATCCATTCTGGGGGGCCGAGGTTACTCCACCTTTTCTGCACACTGAGTCTTCGCAGACACCTATGGTCCACTTGGCTTTATCTCCCACCTCTACCTCCCAATAATGTCTCCCAGCGATGAAGCATGGAGAGCCCAAGACACAGGGAAACAGATTGAACCGCTCAGGGTTGTCAGGCAGGTCCTGCTGGAGGTAACTGTACCGCACTTGCCGCAGGTTATCGGAGAGGATCAGGCTGGGGTAGGCCGTGTCCGGGTCCAGAGTCACATCCACTGCAGAGACAGAGGGAAAGGGGGGGGGGGGGGTCAGCTGAGGGCAGGGAGCCCGCTCCAGAACACTCAGCTTTTGTCCTACCTGCCTGAGAAGAGCATAGGAGTTCTTCACTGTACGCTGCAATCATCTTATGAATATGTCCTGAATTTAACATTCAAAAGAATGACTACTTGGATTAGCTGGTGACCTTTTTAAACTACGATATATCAAAAACACTGAGACTTTTTACCTCCATTCCCTGTCTTACATCTTATGCCACAATATCCATTATAAACTGAATTTCCCAAATAAATTCAGTCTTGAAATTGTGGATAAGGGACTGGGAACCTGAAACAATTTGCCCACCTTTCAATTCACTCTTTTATAGCCTCCATTCCATGAGATCTTCATTCAGCACATCCAAACCCTGTTCATCTTCTAATGCCCAATGCACGACCCACATCTTCCTCAGAAGTTGTTGTTAACCAGCCCATGCCATTTACACTTTCCCTCTCTTAAATCTAAAGCTGTGTATCGCCCACACCACATGCTCTGGTATATGGCATTACAGCCTCTTGTAATCACGTGGGTCTTTTCTGCTTTAAAAGCGCTAATATATATTCTCTCGTTTTCTCTTCAAATTTTGTTCAGGAGGAAGATTCCCAAACATTATCCCTCCAAACAAAAGCTCAGGTGGGCTACATGAATCCCATAAGAAGTTCATGACAGGCAACTGGGAGAAGTGACCAAGAGCCCCAGATGGTCAGTTCTTGGTTCAACAATCTGTCCACAACAGTCACCCATCACTTTCACATGTCATAGATACACCTCACACCTCCAATCAGACACTCAATTCCAAAGGTCAGTGTCTTATGCTCTTTTGTTCCCTCTACAGTATCCTGCACAGTGTTAGACAGTGTAGGACATAAACAAGGCATTCAATTAATACTTGTTGAAAGAATTAAATATGGATCACAGCCGGTGAACACCAATGAACGATCTGCTATGTGTAGAGACCCTCCCTTCATGAAGAAGAGCCCACACAACAGAACATGGCATGTGACTATGAAAAGGACACACCTCAGATGTATTTCTGGGAACAGATTTGCCCAGTGTCTCTGAACCTTAGGTATAGGTGATGGTCAAGAAGAGGGGGAGTGGGCTGGCCGAGTGGCGCGATGGTTAGAACTGGCTTGGGACACCAGAGGGCCCCGGTTGGGATCCCACGTATGAGGGCCAGTGACACTGCCCTCTACAGCTAAGATGCTGAACAACAGCTCAACCTGGAGCTGGGATGCCGTGAGCTGAGGCGACGGAGTAGGCTGCAGCCCCTGTGGCAGTGGGTTGCCATGGGCTACCGTGTGTAACTAGCAGCCAGCGTGAGCGGCCAGCAGCCGCCGTGAGTGGCCGTCCAGAAGCCAGCGACTGATCTGCCTCACCCGGGAAGAGCGCAATGATGGTGCCAACTTGGGCCAGTGAAGCAACGTCCTCCACAATGAGACTGAAGAACAAAAAGACAGCAACTTATCTGTTCCCCTTCCCCCAATTCCCCAATAAAAATCTTTAAAAAAAAAAGGGGGGGGAGTTTTGACTCTTGTCCCAGGGCACAGAGATGGGATGACACAAGATTCCTAGACTCTCCCTAGCACTCAGAATGAGTGGAACTCAGTCAGTCTTTTTGGAAGAATGGTTGCTTTTCCCAAACCGCATGTTGCCTCAAGGCTGGGCAGTGTACTAGTGTACTAACAGTATTCTACTTGTTGGGAACTGCAGTTTCTGCTCTATAATTCTTCACAGCACCTGAACTTGACTTCCTATTTCAAAGGTCCATGGCTTTAGCTCTGAAGCATTTTAGGAGGCAAAATACTGTAAACACATAGAAACAAGCAATGGGTTTTTTTAATGGTTGTTATCATTTTTACACATGTAACCTAAAGGATCCAAAATTAGGCAATTTCTAAAATCATTCACAGCAGTGATTAGGTTCACAAGGATTCTTACTCCTTTCCCTGTATGGATTTTGGCCTATCACCTACCTGAGTATAATTGAGCCTCTCTTAATTCTGAAAGAACAAAAGAGAAAAGAAGTTATGGAAGCCATATAAGTATTTTCAGGAAAGTCCAACTGAGAGATCTTTGGTCAGAATCATCATAAAGCAGCCGTCTCCATTAGAAACCCCAGAACCCCTGTTGTCAGTCACGCACTGATGTCTTCTTCATATAATACATGACTCCATCATCCAGCGAAGAGCTTTAAGGGAAGAGGGACTGGGAACTTTGGGTAGAAGAAAAACCACAAGCCTGACATTGGTAGCCTATTGGTTCAAAGCAAGCCAAGATCAAGGATTCCACCCTCCAGTGTGCAAGCTGGCTCTGCAAGGGGAAATATGGTTCTAAGTCCACATCACACACAACTCTTGGCTTTCCTAAGCCACCTCTGTTCAAGGGGCTGGGTGGTTTGACTGACGCCCACTACCACACTGGAGCAAACAAGACCATTCACTTAAAAGACACTTTAGAGATGACAAAGCATTTACGCAGGTATGTTCACAGTAAGCCTTTTAAGTGGCAGGGGAAGAGTAGAAGTAAATGAGAGCCAGATTAAGGAAGGTCATGTCTGAACTAATGGCTTCTGGCATTATCCACTGTATTAAGTGGAATTTCTCCCTATTTGTTTTGCTTATGCACATGTGAGTGCTCCCTGAATCTATGTTGGTAGATATCCACAAAGTATGTATCTGAAAAGATACACTGCAAATAGGGATTCAGCATACAGTAACACAGGAAATTATCAAAGATTATGGGGAATTGTAATTTGCAATAAATAAGGGATTACCTACATATAAGGATTTCAGATTCCACCAGACTGCCTAGGAATTTTAGCATTTAGTATGTAGCCAGTTCCTAACTGAAGGTATGAGCAAAAAATTTTATATTTGTAAAAGTTTTCCTAAATACCTAGAACACTTTATTTAATAAACGTAAGTGTAAGATTTATTGAGTCAGGCTCCATTCTAAAGACTTTAGAAATGACATGTAATTTAATTTAATTCTTATAACTTTGTGAGGTAAGAACCAGTACTTTCATGATTTTTACAGGTGAAGAAATTATAGACATACATCGTTTTATTACGCTTAGCAGATATTGTGGTTTTTTACAAACTGAAGCCAAGACCTCCACCAGCAAAAAGATTATGACTCGCTGAAGGTTCAAGATGATGGTTAGCATTTTTTAGCAATCAAGTATTTTTAAATTAAGGTATGTACGTTGTTTTTTAGACATAACGCTTTTGCACACTTAACAGACTATAGTACAGTGTAAACACAGCTTCTATATGACTGGGAAACCAAAACAACCATGTGACCCGCTTTATTGCAAAATTCAATTTACTGAGGTGGTCTGGACCCAGACCCACAATATTCCAAGCTATGCCTGTAAGGTGCAGAATCCTTACTAAGGCAGAGCTGGACTGGGACCCCGCTACCAACCACTTCCCTCAAGGCTCTGCCTCATTCAGTGCTGTCACAACCTCCTGCACTGGTCGGCACCTGTGCCCACGAGCAGGAGGAACTCGGCAGATTATAGCTATAAACACTGGCTCAAATGAAACATAGCTAGGACAGTTTCTGTCCACTCTCTTTTCCAATTAAAAAATAAAAATAAAAACCATCACACTAATTCTGGATTAATTTTTGGATTGCCTATTTTTCTCCTCCATCAATGTATTCTGAGAACTGAGTGATTTGTTAAAAGACTTCAAAGTGAAACAAGACGCTATTAATTCAAAAACATTAACAAAGCAAAAAGGAAGGTGTCAAATACCAGGGAAGGCTGGCCAGTGCACATCCCCCTTTCTTATTTCCTCCCTTTGAATGCAGATGTTCGTCTTCCCAGCAAACTTCAACATCAAAAGCCCATTAAGTAGATAAATTTACCTTGGATTTTCTCCATATCTGACTGCATTTTTTCTAAGGAGAGAAAAAAAGATATTCAGTTTGCATCCCTCTCTCTGGCTGGAAAATGTATCCTGTCTGGTAATACAGATATTCACAGCATAAATCCATTTCCCCACATAGATCTCTCTTCACATTACCTGTGAACTGCTTCAGACTCTCAGTCATGAACAGACACTTTTGGGCGAAAATATGTATTTTCTCTTGCAGATCTGGAGGTGTGATCCAAGGTTCAGGGATCCTGATTCTTTCAGCCCTAAGTTTAAAAAACGAAGAGAGTGAGTCCCTTCCCCAACTCCATGACCTTCCAGGGGCTAGGACAGGGCCTGAGCGACACTGACTAACAGAGGTCAAGTCTTTAACAGCAATCACTAGGCCTTTTCCACATGCTCCTCCCAGACCAGAAAAGGGGAGATATCTTACTCACTTTTTTCATCCCGCAAAGCACATAGCTCATGGCTTTTCAAATGGCATGTACTCAGAAAGGTTTACTGAATTAAACTGAACTTAAGGCCAGAAAGCATGAGATTCTACGACAAAGCTTGGTACTAGTGGTGGGCAATGACCCAGAATCCTCAGGTTCCCGAATATGGTGAGGATGAGTGCTATCAGGACAATACCCAGTGCCCCACACCTCAGGGAGTCTATGGCAAAGACTGACTGCTAGCTGCCTACCCACAACTATCCCTTCTCCCATCTTCCAAACTTTACTGGGTTCATGGCTGCCTAGTCTAGATGTGACCCTGTGACAACAGTTTTGGCCAATGAGAGGTATGAAGTATTTTGTGGTAATTTAAGAAGTCTGCTTAAAAAGAAATGTGATGTGACGAACAAACCTCTTCCCTGCTCCTTGGCATTCTAGTAACTATCGTGGACTCTAAAGTTGAGGACTATACCTTGGGGATGGCAGAAGAGTGAATGGGAAGAAACCGGAGAGTCTGACGATCACTGGAGGCACCATACCAGCCCTGGGTACATTTCTTATATGGTGACAAGATTTTTATCGTGTTTAAACCTTAAGCCAATGAAATTTAGGGTTTCCCATCTCATATGGCCAAACCCAAACTTTAATGTCACAAAGTACTAGGGTCTAAGGGACCTATGTGCCTATGTTAGGTCAGAATTAAACTGGCATCAAAAAGTAAAAGTAATAAGGTAGTATTTTTGCTGGGGTCATCTGGCTGGGACCCTTACAAGTACAAACTCATCTCGATCCCAGGAGCCCACGAGAAACTCAATTCTTTCAACATGCCTCTATCCACACAGCGCTCCGAGACAAACTACTGCACCCATGAGGCCCTCCCCCATCTCCTCAGGTGCTCCCACATAATCAAGCTGCATTTCCTCTGGAGTGTTTTCACCACTGAGGATTTTGATCAGCTTCAAAGTCAGTTTCCACCCCTACAAGTACTCCACTAAACATTATGTCCCAAAGGCCTCTCTGGCTTGCTGTCGCCACCTGCCTACAGACACAACTTCGCCAAGAAGTGGGCTTCTTGCCCACTCTGAGCTCTCCCTGCTCAGTCGTGTCCCAACACCCTGGGAGCGCTTTCTTCCTCACTTTCCATCTGATGATACAGAAGAGAAATAACAAGAATAAGAGCCAGAATCCAGGTAGCTGTCACTAATTACATAATTAAGCTGGTCACAGGCCCTATTTTTCCCATTACAGGAAATGGGGGTGAGAAAATGAAACAGAAAGTATTCTGCAATGCTCAGGAAGCCATAACCAACCGTATTGATACCCTTGCACTTTGCCCAAGTCCCTGTAAGTCCCCATCCTCCCTATGGAAGTGTCCTCACAAACCACTAGCACTCTCCCAAACGAGCCCCCTACTCCAGCCCCTCACCCCTACAATCTATCAGTAATTCCTGGTTTTAATGAGAAGAGCGGGGGGTCCATCTATCTTCTTTGCACATTAGTGACTCTTCAGGGACAGGCAGGGTATGGTGTCCATTTGGTAAGCTGTCCATCTCAGGCTCTGGGCTCCTTTTGGGATTTGTAAATATGAGGGAGACAGTCTTCCCATGCTTGATTGAACCCTGGGGAGAGAGAAAACTGTACCTGCTCAATGTATCGCCAATGTCCTGTAAGAGAAAAGAAAGGATAACAGTGAGAAGTCATTCCTAACTTCAGTTTGTTTTCAGATGTTCATTGAAAACCCAGCTACAGGCTGGCGGCCTCCTCCTGCAACACTGGTCGAGGACCTCAAGACTTCTAATTTACTAACTCGAGCACTCCGCCCACGGGCCACGGCTGTCCAGCTTGCTGCCTTTGATTTTCTATTGTGAAATAATTTCAAATACGCAGAAAAGCTCCCAGTACAAAGAGCTCCTGTATACTTTTCCCCAGATTTACCAAATTATTATAACCATATTTATCCTCAGGACCAATTGTGGGATCATTGTTTATGTTATATCCCTTTGCTCCTTTATACTTCTGTATTTCCTTAATATATTTTCTTATATAACTACAGTATAGTTATCAATCTTCAGGAAATTGGACATTTATATAATGTTTATCTAATCCATATTCTAATTTTTTTTTTTAAAGATTTTTATTGGGGAATTGGGGGGATGGGAACAGTGCTGGGGGATTGGGGGAAGGGGAACAGACAAGTTGCTGTCCTTTTGTTCTTCAGTCTAGTTGTGGAGGACGTTGCTTCACTGGCCCAAGTTGACACCATCATTGTGCTCTTCCTGGGTGAGGCAGATCAGTCGCCGGCTTCTGGACGGCCACTCACTGCAGCTGCTGGCCACTCACGGCGGCTGCTGGCTACACACGGTAGCCTATGGCAACCCACTGCCACAGGGGCTACAGCCTACGCCGTCGCCGGCGACTCACAGCAGCCCAGCTCCAGGTTGAGCTGTTGTTCAGCATCTTAGCTGTGGAGGGCAGTGTCACTGGCCCTCATATGTGGGATCCGAACCGAGGCCCTCTGGTGTCCCAAGCCAGCTCTTAACCATCGCGCCACTTGGCTGGCCCCCATATTCTAATTTAACCTACTGTCTTAATAATGTTCTTTACAGCTATTCCTCTCCCCATTCAGTTAATCCAGGATCGTTCATTGCCGTTTAGTTATCATGACATGTGTCTTTAATCTGGAACAGTTCCTTAACATGGATTTGTCTTCCATGACATTGACACTGGTTTAATATAGGATAGTTATTTATAGAATGTCCCTCTATTTGGGGATTTGTCAGGTATTCCCCTCATGACTAAATTCAGGTTGTACAGTCGTTAACTGCTGTATGTTGTGTCGTTCTAAAGGTACACAATATTTGCTTGCCCCTTATTGGTGACATTTTGATCAGTGTATAGCTATTTTTTCTTTTGTAATTAACAAGTAACCAAAAGATGATACAATAATTATTGTCTGAATTATGATGGTTGCCAATTGGTTATTTGCTAACTTCAAAATTCCTTCTATATCACTCAGTCGACATTCTACTGGAAAGAAGAATTTTCCTTTCTTATTAATTAGTATGGACTGATAGATTCTTACATTATTCAAATAGGGTTATAATCCATCACTGTTCTTATTTATTTTGGTGCTCAAAACGTCTGTGACTTGGTTGGAGAGAGTTTCTGTCACTCATTCTTCTATCCCTTCCCATTCCATTCTCCCCATCCTCGTATTTTCTGGGGTATCCTTCTAGTGTTTCCTTTGCAAAAAAATAAGCCAGAAACATGTATTTTCCAATTATTTCTTTTTACACAAAAAGTACTATGCTCTATATATTTTGCACTTTGATTTTTTTTCACTTAAGGCCATAAGCTGGAAACCACTCTGTATCATGTGTGTCCACACAAAATAACTGGCTCAGCCAATCTAGGTTTGGAAGTTGGGTTGTTTCCAATATTTTGCAATCGCAAACAATGTTACATCAAGTAACCTTGCGCATATCTATTTTTGTACATATTTTCATACTTGGGTATATCTTCAAGGTAAACTAGAAGGATTCTTGGTCAAAGTCTAACTGCATATGTAGTTCGGTTAAATACTGCCAAAATGATTTGCATTCTCACCAGCACATGAGATTGTCTCTCCCACATCTTTGCTAGCAGTGTACTGAATTAAGAAAATTTTCCTAATCTAATGAGTAAGAAAAAAGGTATTTTAATGTGGCTTTCATTTGTATCTCTTATTAAAAGAAGTATAGAACATTTTTTCACAAGTTCTGGTCAAATTTTATGCTTCTTTTGCAACTTGATTGTTCATGTCTATAGCTCATTTTTCCATAGAATCTGTCCCCACCCCACCCCTCCCAATATTTAAAAGTTCTGTGTGTGTATTTCTTATGCTATTATCAATTGCTTTAATTATACAGGCTTTGCAGTATGTTTTAATATCTAATAGGGCCAGTTCTCACCTTGTAGCTCTTCTTTCAAAATGTTTCCTAGCTATTTTTGTGTGCTTATTTTTCTATCTGAACTTTTCTATCATTTTGTCTAGATCCATAAAAAAAGGGCTGTATCTGTATTAGGATTACATTAAGTTTATAAATTAACTTATGAAGAACTGACAACTTGATGATGTTGAGATGTCTTATCCAAGAACAAATAATGTCTTTATTTGCTCAAGTCTATTTTGTTTTTCAGGGGTGTTTTGTGATTTTCCCCATGCAGATTTTTGTACATTTCTTATGTTTATTCTCTGGTATTTCTTTTTTTTGCAACTGGAAATGGAGTTTTCTCTTCTAATGTGTCTTCTAATGGCTGTTATCTGTACATATAAAGACTACTGATTTCTATGTTAATTTTATATCCTGCTGCCTTGCTGAATTCTTTAGTTTTAACACTGATTCTTCAATTTACAATTACATATTATAGCATCTCCAAATAAGTAGTTTAACCTCTTTTCCAATTCTTGTAATTGTTTTCTCTTACCTAACTAAATTGGTTAAAACCTCCAGTACCATATTTAATTAACAGAGGTAGACAATACAGGGCTTCTTGTCCTATTCCTCACCTCAGTGGGACTACCTCTAATATTTCCCCATTAAGTAAGGTACAGCTTGCTTTTCCAGTGACTTCCACCACAACCCCTCCTGTGTAATCAAGACCCTCTCCCCAACGGAGTCCATGGCTCCTCTTTCTCTCTCTACTTCCTCATCTTCCAGTTTTGATTTCATGGTTTATCTGTTCAAAAACATTCTAACAAATATCTTCTACCTTAAAAAAATGTTTTAAAATTTCCAGGGCTCACTTTGGCAGTACATATTCTCAAATTGGAACTGTGCACAGAAGTTTAGCATGGCCCCTGCACAGAGATGATGCTGAAAATTGCGAAGCATTTCACATTTTTCATGTTTACAGCAGCACTATTCACAATAGCTAAAAGGCGGTAACAAACCAAATGTCCATCAGCTCGTGAATGCATAAGCAAAATTTGGTATATATCCATATATACAAAATTTGGTAATAATCCAAATGGATCACTCAGCCACAAAAAGATGAAGTACTCATGAGGGCTACAATACGGATGAACCTCAAAAATAGTATGCCAATTGAAAGAAGACAGACACAAAAGATTTCATGATTCCCTTACAGGCAAATCCATAGAGACACACAGCAAACTGGTGGTTGCCAGCAGGTAAAAACAGATTACAGATGGGCACAGAGTTCCTTTTGTGGTGACGAAAGTGCTCTGGAACTAAACAGTTGTCATGACTGCACAACATTGTGAGTTTACTAAATGCTACTGAGCTATACAATTTGAAATGGTTGAAACAGTGGATTTATGTTAAGTATATTTTAGTACAATAAAAACAAAACAAAAACCTCAAGTCCATCTTGCAAACCCCAAATCCTGGGTGAGCCCAACTACCTGGTCTCCCTACGCCTGTAAGGAGCAGTCACGGTCTAAGGAGCAAAGCACACAACAGGGCAGACTGTTCCCAGTATAAACCAAAATTCAACAATCAAGTACTACATCTTACAAACCAACTGGCTTTCCCATACTCTGAAACAATAATTTCAGAACTTTCTGACATTCTTCAAAGCCCTTATTTTCCCTAAGTCCTGCTTAGCAGATGATCTTGCTTTTCAACTTCAGAAGAGAAAGAAGTCACCAGGTTTTACCAAACCTCACAACCTGCCTGCACCTCCCCCCCACCCCCACAACCTTCTTTTCTTCCCCTACAACAGAGGATCTTCCAAAACCAACTCCCGCACACACGCTCCAGTTCCCATTCCCTCGGCCTTTTCAGGAACCACACACTGGTGATCAGTCCATCAGTTTTACAGCTTCAATGATTTTCCCCCTTGTTCCTTACAACACAGACTCTCCTCCCTGCATTCTTTCAAAATGTTCAACTTGCTTCTTGAAGCCTCCCTTTCCATGAAGCCCCACAATCCTACCACATCTCCGAGTACTTGCTTACATCTCCTTCAGTCTTACATCTTGAAAGGCGTCTACTCTTGCAGGCTCCAATTCAGCCTACCCAGGCGCTGCAACTCTCCCTGCGCGGCTGCTGCTTGCCCCCCGCCCCGGTGGTGCTTCTACGTGGTCAGCAATGGCCAGTGGCTATCAGCACTCATATTACTTGACCTCAACTCTGTTGTCTATTCCCATCTTCCTGAAACATTCTTCCTTCCTGATTACTGTGCCTTTCGGGTCACTCGTTCCCTTCCCAAGCCCTTCCTTCTCCCCGACAATGAAATGCTGGTGTTCATTAAGACTCAAAGCTAGGCCCTCTCTTCTTACTATTCTAAAGCAGGAGTTGGTGAACTTTTTTGAAAAGGCCAGACAGTAAATGTTTTAGGCTTTGTGAGCCATACAGTCTCTGTCACAACTACTCAGCTCTGCTGTTGTAGTGGGAAAGTAACAACAGACACGACATAATTGAACAGGTTCCAATAAAATGTGTGGATAATGAAATTTGAATGATTTCACATAATGAAGTAACACTCTTCTTATTTTTTCCAACCACTTAAACATGTAAAAACCCTACTTAAGGGCCCGCCGAGTGGCTCAGTTGGTTAAGAGCTCACTCAAGAGTATGAGCTCTGACAGGGTCACCGGTTTGATTCATAGCCCGAGCTGAGCTGCCACTGAGCTGCCTACAGATGGCAGGATGGCTCAGCTAAAACAAAGAAACAAACAAACAAAAACCCTACTTAGCTCATAGGACATACAAAACAGGTGATCCATTTTTAATGGCATTTATCAACACCTATGATACTTGCTTGTTCGCTTCTTTGTCTGATTTCAACATTAGAATATAAATCTCAGGAGAGCTTGTTCACCACTTAACCCCAATGCCTAGAACAGCGCTTGACCCAGAGCAGACAATTCATTATGTGTTGAATGAACACATGACAGACAGGCATTAGCTCATTTCCTAGGGTTGCTGGGTTCACTCACCTGCTTTGACACCTGCACTATGAAGGCTAAATCACAGGACTACTTGGCTAACAATCCTGCTCAAGTGCTTGTTGTTTTGTGGCCGTGGTAACGCACATGTGTTATGTTAAAATTATAGGACATCGGGGCTGGCCGAGTGGCGCATGGTTAAGAACTGGCTTGGGACGCCAGAGGGCCCCGGTTCGGATCCCACATATGAGGGCCAGTGACACTGCCCTCTACAGCTAAGATGCTGAACAACAGCTCACCCTGGAACTGGGCTGCCGTGAGTCGCCGGTGACGGCGTAGGCTGCAGCCCCTGTGGCAGTGGGTTGCCATGGGCTACCATGTATAACCAGCAGCCTGCGTGAGCGGCCAGCAGCCGCAGTGAGTGGCCGTCCAGAAGCCGGCGACTGATCTGCCTCACCCAGGAAGAGCGCAATGATGGTGCCAACTTGGGCCAGTGAAGCAACGTCCTCCACAACTAGACCGAAGAACAAAACAACAGCAACTTGTCTGTTCCCCTTCCCCCAATTCCCCAGCACTGTTTCCATCCCCCCAATACCCCAATAAAAATCTTAAAAAAAAAAAAAAATTATAGGACATTGGAGTGTGGAGGGTCTTTAAATGGCACGTGGGCCAAAACCCTCATTACATAATGAGCAAATGAAGTCACTGAGGCTCAGACTGGTCAAGAGCCTTGCCTCTGATCAGACCACTTGTCAGTGCAAGACAAGCCTGGGCGTTATTCTTCTTCCCCGCCCTTTCTGTGAGACAGTGCGGCTGACTGGTCCACGTTGTGTCAACCAGAGATTCTGTAATTGCACACGTTCTTTTTCCGACACGCCCAACAGAGACTGGCGAGCCCTTGCTGCTCCCACAGAATTGACAGGTGAGCAGGGGAGAGGTGCCTGGAGAGGAACTGGCGTTTTAGCAGAGCCTTCCCTACCTGCAGGAGTTCCCTCGTGGGCTGCTGCTGCTTCTCTTCCAGCTGTGCGATCAGGCTACTGAGGTGAGAGATGTTGCACGAGAACTGGGTGATGGCGCCATTGATGCTGTTGTAGATGGCCAAGTCTAGCTCCTCCAGGCGGGCAAGGAGGCGGTATTCATGCTCCTTCAAGGAGTGATACAGCTGCTCAAACTCCCAGATGATCTTCTCCCTCTCCATCTGGGTCAGGCTCTGTGCAGGCACAGGGCAGGGCAGTGAAGAGAGGAAAGGTGCACTTCCAGAGCACTTCATATTTCTCCCCCCTCTACCCACCCCAAGACTTCATCATTTCATCCAGTATACTAAACAAGCATCTTGTTCACTCCCTCGTTTTTTCCATTCTTTACTGACTAGATGTATAATGGCTGAGAACTGAATTACCCCAGTGATAATTCAGAAACAGTCCCTTGCCCTCAAGGTACTGAGTCACGTGAGCTAGGTTCATGTGATACATGTAACCATGGATGGATAAGCAAAGGCAGGGTGACAGGTTGCGGTGGGAGAAGTCGGTACAGTCTTCACATAGTCTCGGAGAATGAATGGAGTTCACCATGTGGTCAGATGAGGAGAGCTTTCCAGGCAGAAGAAATGGCCCAGGCAAAGGAATGGGGAAAGGAGGCAACAGTTCTGTCTGGTTGGAGCAACTGAGTGCTGATGGAAGAGGCCAGAAAAGGTAAGAGACCAGAACATTCCTTGACTGGCATGCCAAGGGGGGCAAAGACTTTACTGCAACCGGGAGCCATGAAAGACTGCCATGGAAGTGACATGGTCAGATACGTGACCTGAGGAGGATGCTTTGGGACACCCAAACACAATTTCTACGATGGCTTCCTTTAGGCCCTTCACATGTAATCTGTACCCTCCATCTGGCATTCAAGAGTGTTCACTGGTGCAGGTTTATTTGCCAAAGTTTCTCTGCCCTCCCTTCTCTATCCCACCTCCCACTGACAGGGCTCTATTAACACTTTGTTCTAAACAAAGGATTAGCAAACTCCCTTTGTTTATGCCCTTGGAGTAAAATTTTATTGGAACATAGCCACACCCATCATTTACATACTGTCTTTAGCTGCTTTTGAGCTACAACAGTAGAGTTGAGTAGTTGGAACAAAGATGACATCGCCCACAAAGACAAAAATATTTACTATCTGGTCCTTTACAGTAACCTTGACTTATTTAAACTCAACTCCTGAGAACCTTCCCTTGCTAACCTGCCCTCTAACCACTCTTCTTAAGCACTCACTGAGCAACACAGTGATGTACAAACACCTTTGTCTACAGATCCTTTTTATAGGCTCATACCTCTCCTTAGCAGGGGTAAGTCTTTCAAAGACATAAACGACACAATATTTTAGAAAAGAGAAATTTACACTGAAAGAGACCTTGAAGATCAACTAATACAATGCTTCTCCAAGGGGATGCTATCGGCACCCTGGTGGGGGGACAATTCTGCTAGCATAGGATTTTTCTTGATTGCAGGGCATTTAGCCTCCCTGCCCCACTCTCCCCAATCACTTGATTCCTCAAGAGACAACCAAAGAAACCGAAGCACCACTGAAGGAAAGGAGAGTAGCACTAGCCTTGCTAAAGAACAAGTCTAATCCAACCTAACCATTTCACAGATGAGGAAACTGAGGCCTAGAGATTATATATATTCCTATGTCAAGGTGCCCTGATGATCAGAGAAGGGCTATCTCCCCTCTTAGACAATCCTCCCACAGAGGACAGGCTATGTGCATAATGATTTGATTCCACTCAAGCTCACTAGAAGACTCAGACCTACTTTTACGCAAGGGAAGCTGAGGTCTCTGTGGCTTGTGTGGGCAGAACAAGTGGTGGCATTTGAGGGCATCACGGGAAAAAGAACCCTGCCCACAAGTTCTCTGCTACACCCTGGCCAGGACTAACAAAATTTCTTACAAGATAGTGTTATATACTACTGGTCTAACAGTTTGCTTTTCACATGCAAATACTCCTAATGGGTAGAAAATGCTTAAAAACCTAGATGGTGGGTATGTAAGTATCTATTATAAAAGTCTCTGTACGTTTTGTTTCAGTTTTCAAAACAAAACCCCCAAATATCCCTGTCACAAATTAGCACATCAGCCACTCGCTAAGGCTTTGGGAGGCTAGGAAAAGGAAATAAAGCGTAAAGTTCAGAATTGAGGTGTTGTCAAGAAAGAGAACACTCTAGCAAGAAGCAACAGTGGGGCTCATGCAAAGCCACTGTCAGCATGTGTCTGCAGAAGGGTACCAAAGGAGGCTTGCTGTGCCCAAGAATTTCACCTATGTCAGCTCGGTCAAGGGTCACCCATCAACTACACAAGGCTAGCAGGTTCAACTTTTGATAGGTCAGCACTCCAGAGGTCCCAACTGTGGCTCTTCCATCCTTTCCCCAAAACTGTGGGAACGCCTTGGCTCTCCAGGGGAGCTCCCAACTGCTCTACGGCACTGTCCCACCTTCACCTAGAAGTCTGGGAGACTTGGTTAGACATTAAACCTTACAAAATAAGGAGTAGCCAGCAGACGTGATACTATCTGTGAATCCCAAAGACCCTTACCAAGAGCTCAGCTCGTGCCTGCTCCCCCTGTGCCCGACGCCTCTTCTTTAAATCCTTCACTCTTTTTAGGTGGTCCAGCTGGTTCTGGATTTGCTCCTAAGAAAAGCAAAAACAGTTGGGCAGCTCAGGATTAGGCAGACCTTACCATCAGCACGGCTCTTCTGCTTATCACACACGCAACTCACATTCCTGAAGCCATGTCCGGGATTAGAGCCTGTCCTTGGACCATGCTGCCAACACCACGGCACAGGGGGTCACCACACCTCTTCTTTGGCAGGTTGTGTGTAACTTAAACTGAGTCAACTACCTGCGCCTGGAAGGATACTTATTGCATGGCCTAGTGAAAAGGTGACAGGACTAGGAGGCTTGGAGTTAAGCTGTAGCTCCTCCACAGTAGCACACGGAGGAAATGATTTTGTTTCCAGGTTACTGTTTAGCTATGCTAGTCTGCTGGTTCAAGAGATCACAAAGTGCTCCACACATCCTTTTAACTTCATCTTCATAACTGTGTTACCTCCTATGGGCTTCAGAGTGGTTAAATAACTTAAGTAGTAAAGGGTTGTAATCTTTTCCGCGCTATTCTGGAACAGAACAGAACACAGAAGTGCTGGGGAAATGCTTACAGACTAGGTGGTAGGCATCTGCTTGATGTGTATACAGGCAGTTAACGTGTGTTTTGTCTGAAATCAAATAGGAGCCGACAAGGAGTACGAGCACGAGCGTCTCTGAAGCTTGCCGATGTGCACGTGGTTTTACGCGCATCTTTTATACGATGGGGGGGGGGGTACCTCCGCGGGCCATCTTTATGTTTAATGTGCGGGTGAGCCGGTAAACAGAGGCAAATAAGGAAAGGAGAGTGGGGTCGGGGAGACTCTGGCTTCCTCACCATCTACAGGTTTTCCTCCCAAATATGAGTGCCGAGGCTCTGGAGCAGAGAGGAAATGACGGCTGTGAACCACACGACCCGCTCAGCCATTTTCTAGGCGGAAAAAAGGAAGCCTCTGTGGCTCTCTCCTCCCTTTGTCCGACTCGCGCTCCCGCCCCTTCCCGCTCGGCGCGCCGGGCCCTCACCTTGAAGCCCTCCACCGCCTCCTCCAACGGCAGCACGCTGTGGCCGCGGTGCTCACGGGAGCGGTCGCACACCACGCAGATGGGCATCTGGTCCTCCTCGCAGTACAGCTTCAGGGGCTCACGGTGTTTCTCGCACACGCCCATTTCGCCTCCCGGCCCCGACGGCCGCTCGGTGCGCAACTGCTTCACCAGCTGGGTCACGTTGGCCAGGTGCCGGTTAGGCCGCATGTGCCGCTGCGGGAAGGTCTCCCGGCACTGCGGGCACGACACGTTGATCTCCGCCGCGCCCCAGCAGCGTGTGAGGCACGCGCAACAGATGTTGTGGCCGCAGTCGAGCATCATGGGCTCGGCAAAGTACTGCAGGCACACGGGGCAGGTGGTCTCCTGCTGTAAGCACTCGGCCACGCTCCCAGAGGCCATGGCGCGGGCCCGCGAGGGCGCACGGGCATGGGCCCCAGAGCCCAGCTCCGCGCGGTGCCCAACTCTACTGCGCGCCCTCCAGTTCGCTGCTTCTGGGCGGCGTGGGGAAGCGAGCGTGGCGGGCGGAGGGCGGCGCCTCGCGGGCCCAGATCCCAGACGCGCCCGTGCACCGGCCCGCAGAGTGGCGGGGCGGTCCCCAGCGCCGCGGCGCCGGACTCGCGGAGCTTGGGAATGCTGCGGCCCAGCTGAGCCCAGCGGCTACGCGATCCGGGCACCCCCGTGGGACTCGAGCACCACAGGCAGGACAACGTGGCCGCGTCGGAGCCGATCCCGGCGGCCGCGCAGACCCCACCCGGCGAGAGCGGAAGAGGCGGCTCCGGGGGCGGGGCTTGCCTGGGCCGCGCGCAACCGATATAATTTCGCGGCCCCTGGTCCTGGGCTGTTTCCTCCCGGAGAGGACGGAGGACGGCTGGCCTCCCGCCTAGGGCGGAACGCGCGGAAGCACTAGCGTTGGTGACCGGTAACAGAGGCAGACGGTGTCCGCGGGGCGCGGCGGTGACAGAGTAGCCTCTTCCTGCACGCGCCGGGCCCACCGCCGAGCTTCCGCGGCCACGGGCCTGGACCCCTAGTCTTTGGTTGGCTTTCCTGTCTGGGCCCAGGACTCAGCTCCGGCGAGAGCATGCTGGCTCTGCGTTGGTGTGGGAAGGACGGGCATCTGGAGGGACAGGGGTAGCCGTCCTAGCCCCGCCCGGCCCATTAGGCGCTTTATGAAACAACCCGGTTTACTCGCAATTTTATTTCAAAAAAGAAAGGCTTAATCAGACGGCAACATTTCTGTGGGACAAAGCGAGCCAGACAAGCCCAGTTCAACTACTTCCTACTGTGCCTAAGCAGATTGTTTACTATTCTATCGTTTACTATTTCACTCTTGGTGAAATAGGAATAGCTGCACCGCACCAGGAAGGGAGACTTCATTACATCTTTGCTTGTTTAACCAAAAGGATGTTTCCCCGCTTCATAGAGTTGTGTTAAGTAGGACCTAAACATGCTTGCTCCTTCCCAAAGTACAGGGAGCTTCCTAATCCTGGTGTGACGTGGGCTCTTTTCATTGTCCAGTAGTTTTACAAATCTTGGGTTTCTCCCTCATCCCTACCTTGGTATTTCTTAGTTTCCTTTGCTGTTTTATCCGTATGGTCCTTCATTCTCTAGATTTCATTGAATTCGGACAGCTTTGCTTTATCTCTCAACTTGCCTCTGTTCATTTTCATTTCCATTACTACACTTTGACCTAAATTATTTTAAATGTCAGTTTGCAAATGTTTTTTAAATGAATTAGTAACTGAATGAATGCGTACATAACAACCTCAAGGGAGAGAATCATCCTTAAGGGCCTCCTAAAATGCTTCTTTCATTTAGTCACTTGTCACACAGAAATCTTCAAAGCTTCTTTTTTGTTTCCAGGCCATTGTCCAAATCTTTGAGCATGGGTTTCAGTCTGAGCACTTCAGGCATCCAACATCAGCTGCCATCTTCACTGTCTTCTTACAGTGCAGCCAGCCCAGCTTTGGCTCAGGCTGTGCTCACCACAGTCCTGTCCTCTCCAAGGCCTACTTATGAGTCCTACACGTTCCTTGGAG
The DNA here is from genome assembly GCA_031876335.1 of Hipposideros larvatus. Classification (NCBI taxonomy): domain Eukaryota; kingdom Metazoa; phylum Chordata; class Mammalia; order Chiroptera; family Hipposideridae; genus Hipposideros; species Hipposideros larvatus. The sequence continues at coordinate 128,829,515 of CM063088.1, read as the reverse complement.
CTTAACCTAAACAAGCGGGTCACATCAATCTCTCTCCAATCAGCCTCCCATGCTCACATAACACCTCAGATTCTGATACTTGGTGATTTTCTGTCTTAAGACTTCTTTGACTTTGCTTTGGAACTCTTACCTATTGTCAAGGTTCATTTAGAACACTGAATGCTGTGTGCTCTTACATAGTCTAATATACTTTATGAATAAAGAGACCGAGGTCAGGTCCTTAAGTGACTCTGAGGACAGGAGCTCCTCCCCAAACCTTCCATGTTCTCTATTACGCCTTGTACAAATCTCTAGTCATATTGGCAATACTTAAATACTTGTTGAATTATTAGACTAATCATGATTATACTGTCACATTTTATACATACTTCTTTGTAACAGTTATTATTTATTCATTCGTAAAATGACAGGGGTGCAAACACAAGTGCCTGTTGGGGACAAGAAGGTAACTTAAATGAGCAGGTCAAATCAATAGGGAAAGATGGAGGCAGTGACTAATTGGAGGACAAATGTCCCTCCTGAGAGGCAGCTCATTTCTCTTTAGCTGAAGATGACCATTGAGAATGTGAGCCCAACAAATTGCCAATTTTTAGATTTTCAAGAGAAGGCAAAAATCTGGAGGTTTATATGAAATTTATTATTATTAACTAAAAATTGTAAAATCTTCTATGCAAGATGGAAATTGGCCTCCTGCCTTCCAGTTTGGGACTTCTGGTACAGTTATTTATGTTAATAAGTGCCTATCAATCTTAACACAACATGAAGGGACTGTTGGTGACTGTTTTATAGCCAGTCTCCACTCTTTACTTATAATTTTATTCCAGGTAGCAATATGTCCAGCTAAAAGATACTTACCAGGCCCCTTTGCTGCCAATACTGTAGTAAATTCATAAAGGCAATGCAACTGTATGAAACCTTGTCTGGCTGGTTATGGATTTTTCCAGGAACACCCTTAACTCACCCAGAACTTCTTTCACACTTCAACACAGTCTTGAGATTGTGGGTGGCCAATGATACCTACGTGGAAGTTTTTGGATGGGAATTCTGAGAAAACTTCTAAAAGAAAGACTATTCAGCTGGGAAGTATGCCTTTTTTAAACTTCCCCTTTCCTAATTCTTCCAGCCTGGAATGTGCACATGATGGCAGGAGCTCAAGCAGCTGTCCTGGATCATGAGGCAATCTTGAGGATGGAAGGCAGCACTAACATGGTGTAGTGACAGGTAAAGAAATCTGGGTCCTTACTCACTGCAGAGTGATTGCATCCAAACTTCATATGTGTGAGAAAGACTAAAGCCACTGTCTTTAATAATCCAAATAAGCCACTTATTTGGATTGTCTGTATATGCAAAAGAAAGTAAACCTATCTGATAAAATATAATTTTTATTAATAAAATATTTTATTTTAAAATGAATTCCTACCTATCCCCTGTACACAACCTGTCTACCCTAAGAGTACTAGTGATTTCTAAGAGTATTGGCTAAATCCAGAGGACACTACAGTTTTCATCTTAATGTTTCTGAGGCATTTGACCCTGTTGACTGCCCCCTCCTTGGATTGGTTTTACTTCCAGGCACCAAACTGAGTAGGACCTAAAGAGGCCTAAGGCATTTCTGCTTGCTCTATCTCCTTTTCTCTTATCTGCCTTTACCAAGTGATACTAAAGTTACTCTGGAAAAACAAAAAGAATAGTCAGGAATAACACAAAGCTACAATCATTAAAATAAGAATAAGCCCGGGCTGGCCGAGTGGCGCGTTGGTTAAGAGCTGGCTTGGGACACCAGAGGGCCCTGGTTCGGATCCTACATGAGGGCCAGTGACACTGCCCTCTACAGCTAAGATGCTGAACAACAGCTCAACCTGGAGCTGGGCTGCCGTGAGTCGCTGGCAACGGCCCCTGCTGCAGTGGGTTGCCATGGGCTACCGTGTGGAGCCAGCAGCCAGCGTGAGCGGCCGTCCAGAAGCCGGCAACTGATCTGCCTCACCCGGGAAGAGCGCAATGATGGTGCCAACTTGGGCCAGTGAAGCAACGTCCTCCACAACTAGACTGAAGAACAAAACAACAGCAACTTGCTTGTTCCCCTTCTCCAATTCCCCAGCGCTGTTCCCATCCCCCAATTCCCCAATAAAAATCTTTAAAAATAATAATAATAAGCTGATAGATCTATGGGAGAGAACAGTAACTAAGAAGTAGGTCCAAATGTGTATAAGAATTTAGTAAAAGACGAAGGAGAAATTGCAGGTTGGGGTTACACATTCAGTAAATGATCTGAACAACTGGCTAGCTGTTTGGGGGGAAAGATAAAAGATCCCATCTTACTTCTTATTCCAAAATATATTCTAGGTCAATGAAAGATTTAAATATTAAAAAGTGAATCCATAAAAGCTCTTTAAAAAGAAAACATTGATTAAAAACAAATCTTGTTTGGAAGTTCTTTCTAAACATGACCCCAGGGGCCGGCCGAGTGGCACATTGGTCGCAAGTTGGCTTGGGATGCCAGCTCTGAGCAGCAGGGCCCCGGTTTGGATCCCACATGAGGGTCAGTGACACTGCCCTCTACAGCTAAGATGGTGAACAACAACTCGACCTGGAGCTGGGCTGCCATGAGTCACCAGCAACAGCGTAGGCTGCAGCCCCTGCTGCAGTGGGCTGCCATGGGCTACTGTGTGTGGCTGGCAGCCAGCGTGAGTGGCCGGCAGCCTGGTGTGAGCTGCCAAGAGCCACTGTGAGCGGCCGTCCAGAGGCCAGCGACCGATCTGCCTTACCGAGAAAGAGCGCAATGATAATACCAACATGGGCCAGTGAAGCCACGTCCTCCACAACTAGGCTGAAGAACAAAAGGACAGCAATTTGTCTGTTCCCCTTCCCCGGATTCCCCAGCACTGTTCCCCTCCCCCAATTCCCCAATAAAATCTTTAAAAAATATGTAAACATGACCCCAAACCCAGAAGCCACAAATGGATAAATTTGATTACATAAAAGTAAAAATCAAATGACTTCTATACAAAAAAGTACCTCCAAACAATCAAACAATAAAGGAAAATTGGGAAAAGCTATTTTTAGCAAATTAGGATGAATTTCCTTGAGAGACAAAATACTTTCACAAACCTAAGTAAAAAGCAGGCATGAAGAAGCACAAAGGATATGAACAGTTGGGACAGGGAAAAAGAACACGTGGTTAATAAACGTGAAAAGAAGCCTGCCGAGTGGCGCGCTGGTTAAGAGTTGGCTTGGGACGCCAGCTCTGAGCAGCAGGGCCCCAGTTAGGATCTCACATGACAGCCAGTGATGCTGCGCCCTCTACAGCTAAGATGGTGAATAACAGCTTGACCTGGAGCTGGGCTGCTGTGAGTTGCTGGCGTTGGCATAGGCTGCAGTGGAGCTGCAGTGGGCTCCCGTAAGCTACCGTGAGCAGCCGGGCAGCAGGTGTGAGCTGCCAAGAGCTGCCGTGAGCGGCCGTCCAGTGACCAGCGACCAATCTGCCTCACCTGGAAAGAACTCAATGATAATACCAACATGGGCCAGTGAAGCGGCATCCTCCACACCTAGACTGAAGAACAAAAGGACAGCAGCTTGTCTGTTCCCCTTCCCCGATTCCCCAACGCTGTTCCCCTTCCCCAATTCCCCAATAAAATCTTTTAAAAAAAAAATAAAAATAAACGTGAAAAGAGGTTAGAATCACTACTAATGAAATAAAATTATGTGGCGTTTTTAATTAATGAGATTAGTAAAGATCAAAAAGCTCAATAATAGTATTGGTGAGAATGTGAGGAAATAGGCATTCCAGTTCACTGTGGGAATGTTAATTGGGAGAACATTATTGAGAGCAATTTGGCAATAGTTAATATTTTTTAATGCACAAACTTATTAAACCATTTGCTTTACTTCTCTCACATCTGCACAAAGGTGCTTGATTATATAAGGATGTCATTATAGCATTGTTTGAATTTGTAAAATACTGAAACCAACATAAATATGCTTCAGTAGGCAACAAGTTAAGGAAAATACTCTGCAGGGTGCTTTTAATAATTATACAAGGACATCAGGTGGAAACGTAAATTGGGACAAATCATCATCCTTTCTTTGACGATCCCTCTCAGAAGGCTCTTCTGCACAGCTTTCATGTAAGTATCACTGGCCACTGCAAAGGACGTTGGGAAGTTTACTCTTCCACTGAGCACGTTGCTAACCAGGATAAAAATCAGGGTTTGTAAGCAAGGAAGGAAGAAGCTGAGAATGACTACTGATAGGTCATTAGCAGTTTCTTTCAAGACCCTGAATTAGCACTACTTGTGACCTGAATTTCACAGAGTTTTTGTGAAACAACTCTTAACCCTTCGCTTTCACACTTCTCTCCAAAGGCACTCAAAATAGTATGTGAAGCATGGCTAAGGCCAAAACCTCCTCTGTCCTCATCTTTTCCTAACATCTTCCCTCAGCCCAAAATCAAAAGTCCCCATGAAACAGACCTGAGAAGTGGGTAACCCACCCTGAATCCTCCCTTAGCATAAACTGTCAGGTGTGCTTAGGGACTCACCAGGAAAAACAGGCATTCCTATAACTAGTGAGATCCCAAGTATTCAGAGGTTTCCTTCCAAGAGAAGACAAAGGCCAGAACTCTCTTTAGGTGAGGCCAAATTCCTTGCTATACAAATACTATGAATACAAGATGAGAAAACCTTCACAAACATATTAGAAAAGTCTCAAACTTAGTATAGGTAAAAAGCCTGCTCTTTTGTCATTAATTTTACCCCAATTTGGAAGAGCATTTCAGGGTAGCTTGTAAAATGAGACAAAGAAGGAAAGACTATAGTGCCTTCCTTTTCAGCTTCTTGCCTTTGCTCTCTCATTGGTAATGGAGGTGATGGATGGGGGGGCGGGGGGGGGGGGGGGGAGGTGTGTGCAAAAAGCAAGGTGGAGGGGATCACTAGGTCCACAGCTAAAGAAACTTGGAGAGAAGTAATCAAAGGACTCCCAGTAACCTGGAGACATTTCTGTTTTGGGGTGAGAAGTTAGTGGACCTTTTGTATCTTGAATCTTGTGTCATGTGCATGCCTTACGTATGTAAAAACATTAAATTTAAAAAATAAGGACATGAATTTTCAAGTATTTAAAGCAGAAAATCCTGTGCAGGAAAATGGATGTTCTATTTTAAATTTCAAATTTTTAAAAATGGTTTTGCTTGAGTAAAATAATTAGTTTTATTCAAGAAATTTACTTTTTAATTTTGAGAAATATTGATCCATTTACAAATAAGCTCTGAAATTTCTTCTAATAGTAAAAGAAGCATAAGGTATCTCATTTTGACATAGTGGTCTGTCCATTCTACATCCTCTGAAATTTTCCATTATAAGACAGCATTTATCTTGATGTTTTCAAATGTATTTACTATTCAAATCTAGATTTTGGTCTAGTTGAGACTACATGAGAAAAACAAGGAGAACCAAAGTAAAAAAGAAAACAATCATCAAACATGTATTAATTTAAAAATTATAGTACATACTACAATGTCTTGTCATTAAAAAGAATGCGTGTACTGGTATGAAAAGACATCCCACTTGTGTTAAAACCAGATTGCAGTACATTATGTAGAATGAACTAATCCTTGTAATATACTGATGTACATACTGAAAAAAATATCTGGAGGAAATCAACCAAATTGATAAAAGTGTGATGTGTTTCAAGGACTGGGAGGAGGAGCTAGAATATGAGTGATTTTACTTTCTATCAATAGGTTATATTTTTCTGCAACATAAATTTTATTTTTACTACAAGTGTATGTTATTTTGTAAACAAAATAAGCACAGATAATTTAAAAGTTACGAAAGGCAGGGGTAGTCAGAGTTAGGTAAGAGACTGCAAAGGGTTACAAATCAGAACTCAAGACATACTGTATCCTCAGGCTTTTTGTTTTTTAAAAATTTAAAACGCTTATGTTTTATTTATTGTATGGCTAGTATTCCTGGATTTCTATAAGAGCAGTAGTAATCTGTTGGGAGGATATTGGTAAACCATGAGAGAATCTGACTTGCAATAAGTTTAGGAGTGAATATGTGGAAGAAAATTTAGACAGGAAATACTGACAAATTTGGCTAAATAAATTCATGAGAAAAAGCAATGGTGATAAAATTGGCTATGGAGGACAGACTGAGTCCTGAATCCTTATAAGAGGGAGAGCCATTGAAGCTTTGTGAGCATAGCAGTGACCTATTGATGGTCTGGGTCATAGTAAAGGCAATACAAGTCAGGAGGATCAATTTGGAGGCTATTTCAATAGTGGTACAAGCAAGAGGATATTGGTGTGGAGAGCGCTAGTAAAAACAGGAATAGGCAGATAGGATAAAAATCAGGATACTCAGTATCATTCTTCTGAGCTATTTCTAAGCAGAATGAAGCTGAAACAAGGAGAGAGACATCGTAAAGTAGGGAAATAAAAAGGCATGCAGTAATGAAGTGAGCTAAAACAGGAGAGAGAGGGAAAGAGGGAGGGAAAAGAGAGGGGGAGAGAGAGAGAGACAGAAAGAGAGAGAGAGAGAGAGAGAGAGAGAGAGAGAGAGAGAGAGAGAGAGAGAAGAGAAAAACATCTGATAAAGGAAAGGGATTTGCTTGCACTTTGGGAAAGAGACAGAAGTTCTTTTGCACAGGTGTAGCTTTGTAATTTTCTGACCATCTTCCAGCAAGTCCACCAAAACAGAGCCCAGGTGGCAGCCTCTCAGAATGGACTGCTATGGATCCAGAGGAGGACTGAACATAAGTAGGAGGAAAAAAATCAGCACACTTTTAAGAATAATTGATTTGCACCATTCCTTCCTCTTCTTATTCTGGAGAAGGAGATATGAGCTATTTATTTAATAGATACCTATTTAGAAGCTATTATATATTGGGCTCTGTTCGTTAAGGCACAAAATCCTTCTATATATATAGATCCTGGCTGGGGAAATTGTTAAGTGACTTGTCTAAGGTCACATAGTCAGTGAATGACTGCCAGAACTGGAATCTGGGTAGACTGGCTCCAGAGTCACTGCTAACCAGTACACACATGGCCTCTCTTAATCTAACTCAGGTTTCTGCCAGACACTTTGTTTTAAACCAGATACTTGTGTTGCTGGGTTTATTTCTCAAGACAACATTTTCTGGTGTAGGTTATTACTTTTAGTGAACAGTGTGTACAGTCCTAGATCATAGGGCGATCTAGGATAAGATCCAGGATATAAGAACTTAAGGCACACTCAAGTAATGCTGTCATTGACAAATGTGATTATCTTTAGTCATTTAAATACTTCTTTTTGAATTGGTAATTTGCTTTCCAATATTTAACTGTATTCTGTTTCCTGAGGATCAAATCTTTGGAGACAGTGGGGGAAAAGCTAATCTGACCCTTCCTTTCAAACAGCAAGGGACTCTGTTGAATACAGGCACTTGGATATGAGCAGAATGCCTGGTAAACACCCTGGAAAAGATTACTGCCCTTACGGAGCTCACAGGCCACTGCAGTCTGGGTGGGGGCAGGGATGGTCACTATCTCCAAGATAGCCACCATTAGTTTTTTCCCTCCTTGTATGCACATGACATTGCATTGTCGCGAGGTGCAGTCTACTCTACTCCCTTGAATCTGGGTGGCCCTGTCACTGTTCTGACCAATAAAGTATGGCAGTGATTCTACACCAGTGCTGGTCCTAGCCTGCGAGAGGACTGACCCCTCCTGCCTTGGTCTCCTAGTCTGCTTGGGCTATCATAACAAAATACTGTATTTCCCCATGTATAAGACGCACCTTAATTTTGGGGCCCGAAATATGAAAAAAAAAAAGTATTACATAAAGTTATTGAACTCAAGTTTTATTCATCATAAAATTCATACAACTTCTCATCACTGTCAAAACTCCCAACCATTAGCTTGTCCTCATCTGTGTCTGATGACGAATCACCCAGTTGCCCTTTGCTCTTCAATCCATATCTTCAATTCCCTCTCTAAATCTGGCCATTTTGCTGACTTGCCTCTCATGGCCTTCTGCCCTGGCATTTTCAGTAGGGTTTCTTCTTCCCATAGCCAGTCTTGGATTGTTTTCTCGGTTGGAGGAGGACCAAACTTATGTTTAGTAGCACGATTTCCATTCACTTTTGCAAACTGGATCACTTTTAACTTGAATTCAGCACTGTACGAAAATCTTTTCTGAGCCATTTCTGGGCAGAACGTAGCAAAACATAACCTACCGTAATATACCGGTAACAAGTGCGAAACAATGAGCACAGAGACGACAAGCACGAAAAAGAGGGAAATACAAGTAAAAACCTCTACAACCACTGTATAAGACGCACCCAGTTTTTAGACCCCAAATTTTTTGAAAAAGGGTGTGTCTTATACATGGGGAAATACAGTACTAGATTGTGTGGCTTAAACAGCAGGAGTTTATTTTCTCAGTTTATTTTCTGGAGGCTGGAAGTCGAAGATTAAGGTGTCAGCAGGGTTGGTTTCTCCTGAGGCCTCTCTTTTTGGCTTGCAGAGAGTCACCTTCTCTCTGTGTCCTCACATGGCCTTTCCTCTGCACGCTCACCCCTGGTATCTCTTCCTCTTCTTATAAGGACAACAATCCTATTGGATTAGGGCCCCAACCTTATGACCTCATTTAACCTTAACTATCTCCATAAAGGCCCTGTCTCCAAATGCAGTCACATTAGGGGTTAGAGCTTCAACATGAATTTTGAGGAGACACAACTCAGTCCATAACAGTGTTTAACTACTCCACCATGGGACTCTATTGAGTGGTAGGGGCTCAGCTGAGCCCATCCTTCCAGCCACTCCCTCACGAGCATCAGGTATGTCAGAGGTTGGCAAAGTACGGCTCGCAAGCCACATGCGGCTCTTTGGGTACGTTCTGTCTCAAAAGTTTGCCAACCTCTGGAAGAGCCAATCCTGTCCCTCACAACAATTTTATAATTATTCGAGAGCCATAAATATATTTTTACACAATCACCATTATGTGAATAATATCCTTTACAAATTTTATAAATGAAACTATGATAGTTTTATTTTCATTTTCTATTTTACTTCAGAGCCACATGTACATACCCAAAGAGCCGCATGTGGCCCACGAGCCATAGTTTGCTGACTCTCCTAGCAGCTCTTGACTCTTCCTTCTCAAAAGTTTGCCGGCCCCTGGGGTATGTGAATGAGGAACAGCCCAACTGTCAGCAGGGTGCATTCTGAGTGGCCGGTCAATGCCACAGGGAGCAGAAGAATCACATCAATGAGCCCTAAGTTTGGGAGCAGTTTGTCACCTCGTATGAAATAATTAGAATAAGGAGTAGCATTAAGTGATTAAACAAACCAATATATGGTTACTGATTGTGGTTAGTGATATAAAGGAAGAGACAGGATCCTATGAAAAAGAGTAACAGTGTGGGGAGGAATGGCATCCTGAATTGCAAGGGAGAAATTATTGAAGGACTGGAGAATGTTGGGCCTAAGGAAGATTACAATGCCTTTGTGAACTCTGGAGCCATTTCTCTTCCCTTCTTGGGCTAAACTTCAATAAGTAGGCGCCTCTGCTTTCCTTGCAGATGACCCACTTCCCCCCGAATCAGCTTCTTATAAAACTTTCCCTATCTTCCCAAGATTATAACAATGTCTCCCTTCTTTTGATATCTTCAGAGCTTACAAATATATAGCATTGAATTGACAATGAATAAGAAATTGTCTTATAATTTTAACGTTATCGAGGTTAAATATGCATAAAGCGCACAAGCTTTCAATGTAGAGCTTAATGAATTGTTACGTGTGTGTAGCTACTGCCCAGATAAAAATGAAGAATGTTTTCAGTATCCCAGAAGGCTCCCTCATCCTTCTTCCCCATTAGTACCCACCCCTCGGAGGTCACTCAGAAGAAATCGCTATTCCAAATTTCTAGAAACATTGATTAATTTCGCCTGTATTTGAACTTCATATAGAGTCATACAGTAAGCACCTCTTTTTGTCTGATTTTTTGTACTCATTATGTCTGTAAGAATCATTCTTACCTATAGCAGTCATTCAATTTTTTTTCTGCTGTGTAGTGTGATTCACTGTACGAATACATCACAATTTATTTAATAATTTTGCCATTATGAGTATTGAATCACCTTCAGTTCTTGTCTATTATGAATAAAGCTGCTCTGAACATTCTTCTCTATGTCCATAGATAGACAAGTGCACTCGGTTATTGGAGTGGAATTGATGGATCACAGGATGGTATATGTTTAGTTTTTTAGATACTGCCAAACAGTTTTCCAAAGTAATTGCCTCCTATGTCTTTGCTTACTTTTCTAAATGTTTATTCCTAGTTCAACACCAGCTTTTTGACACTCTTTTATGGTGAAACACGAGGCAATATGTCAGTTCCATTTTCCCCTTGGAAACATTCCTCTGGTAGTCCTTCTGCTCCACTCTAGACTGACTGCTTTCTAAGCAGCAGGCACCCTGGAGCTTTTCACTTTTCTCCTGTGTTAGGTGAACTTACTGGACTTCACATCTTCCTTTTTCTTTTTAATTCACTGGTGAAACAATTCCTCAGAAGCTTTCTGAGAAAGTGGGCATGGGAGGTAAATTTTTTGAAAGCTTGCAAGATTAAAAATGTCCACTCACACTTGATTGGTAGTTTGGCAGGGTTCAAAAATCTAGTGTGGCAATCATTGTTCTTTATGGAAATGATTTAGAAGACATTGCTTCACTGTCTTCCAGCTTTCAGTGTGGTTGTGGAGAAGAAAGATGCCATTCTGAGTCCTAACCGTTTTTATACAAGTTTTTTGTTTTCTCCGTGGAAGCTATTAGGATCTTCACTTTATCTCTAAGGTTCTGCTATTTCATGATGATATACTTTGATGTGCATCTCTTGTCACACATGCAGGGCATTTGGTGGGCCTTTTTAAATCTGGAGATTTACGGTCTTCAGTTTTGGAAAATAATCGTGTGTTATGTCTTTATCTGCTTCCCTTCATTTTCTCCTTTTCTCTTCCTGGAAGCCTTGGTAGTTTGATGGCATACCTTTTACTATACATCCTTTTATTTTCTTATCGAGCCTCTCCTACTTTCCATGTCCACCCTACACTTTCTAGGAGATTCCTACTTTCCATTGAAATTTTTAAAAAATTTCTGCTATCAAAATATTAATTTTAAGAACTACCCATTTCTCTCCCGTCACAAATGCAACATGTGTTCTTACCTCACTGAGGATTTATTGATAAATTTTTTTAAATCCAGTTTCTTGCATTGTGTATTTGTTTCCGCTTAGTTCCTTTTCCCGCCTCCCGTCTGTATTAGCCCTTGTCTTTATTGTAGAAATATTTTCATAAACATCTGGTGGTTCTTGGTTGTCGTTTATATTTAAATTAAGGAACTAAACTCCCGACGTGGAAGCTCTTTGGGGGGTAGACCAAGCTTGTAGACTGAAGCGTCTTGGGGACCGCATGGAGACCCGGCCATTTCTTCGGGGGAACCTTCAAATGTCAATGTCTACGGTTCTTTATCTCTGGGATAAATTTCCACTGACAGACCTTAAATCTCCTGCCAAAGGCAGACGGAGCGGCGGTGAGCGTTCCGGGAGGCTGGCAGGGCCAGGCCCTGGGGACCTGGGCTCAGCGCCAACATTCCCTTCACGCCGCCCTGCTCTTCGCTCTGGCGCTTCTCCCGCTTTCAGCCCCGCAGCGGGCCAGGCCTGCTTCCCACACGGGCCTCCACTAGTCACTGTCACGGCGCCGACCCCCCCCCCCCCCACTTGGCCCCTCTCGGGCGGATACGAACTTGCCGGTTTTCTCCCCGCTTCTACACTGGCTCACTCACCTCTTCCCCGCGGAGCTCCCACCAGTTCGGTTGGTTTGCAGGCATCTTCTCGGGAACAGAGCCCGCGCTAAGTGTTCTCCGGTCACAAATAAAGGGGGTTCTCTCGAGTCCAGTCGGGAGTCGGCTGCGGGTTCTTAGAGTCCTCGGCTCCGGTGCCCTGCACTGCGGGGCAGAAGGAACGGAGAGAGGGAAACGGCCAGCTGGGGCCCGCTGAGCCAAAGGCCGCCCGGGTTCAAAGTTCCTGACTCCAGTGAGAAAGGAGATTTACATGGACATTTCTTGAAGAAATCTTAAACTATAAAAAAACTTTAGTAACTTAGAAAGGGAACACATTTATAGAAACTGAAGTGGTCAGTGAGCAGCCGATTTGTACGTAGTGTCAGGATGGCCGAGTGGTCTAAGGCGCCAGACTCAAGCGTTGCTTCCTCAGCGGGAGGATTCTGGTCTCCGAATGGAGGCGTGGGTTCGAATCCCACTTCTGACATGAGGTTATTTTTCTTACTTTTTACCTCGGAACACTTTCTCAGACCATTTGTTTTGTTTTCATTCTTCTCTTCACCTTTACCGTTTCGATCCTAACGACTGACGCTCAGTGAGCTCTGTTACCTTTCTTTTCAGTTAATCACGGATCACCTTTTGCCCTGTATTCTGGTTTATTTAATTGAAGGCGCGTTTACTGAAAGCTTATTATACCCAGGGTGTCCTGGTAGAAAAATTACACTGGTTGAAACAGCAGGACCTGTACACAGACTCGGTGATTTACAGACTGGTCCCGAGTTCACGGGCAGGATGAACTGCAGTCTCCTTCTTTTCCTCACTGCCAAAGCCCGTCATAAATCTAAAAGAAATCGAAAGCAGCTCGGCTGATTCTATCGCGTGATTTTAAGTAAAGGTGAAAAAAACAAAGGTTCCACCGAGATTTGAACTCGGATCGCTGGATTCAGAGTCCAGAGTGCTAACCATTACACCATGGAACCCAACCTGGCTAGCGCTTGCATACTATGATACTATTGTCCTAATACTTCTTTTCTTCTCTTTTTTTTAAAATTTTTTTCTGCGAGAAATGCTAGTTTAAATGAAAGTTCTGCCTTTTCTAATTCATTTAAAAATATTTTTTTTCAGCTGGATCGCTGCACTTTTCAGCCCCAGGGCTAAAGAAAAGTCTAACACAAGGATAGAAGGTGGGCAGGAGGATGTTTTCACTGATTGCTTTCACGGAGCCTCCTTCACACATTTCTTTCCTTGGATGTCAGGGACAGGGCAGGACCCTGATTGGAGAATATTGTCACCTCTGGCGATTTTTATTTTGCCTTCATTTCCAACCCACACAAGGGCAAATTAGATTTTAATCTCACAATTCAAAAGGGAAATTTTACCAAAATAAAAAAATAACATCTTTCTTCAGTTTCACTTATTCACACTAAGCTACCTGCAGACGCCTCTAGAGTGACCTTGGAGTTTCTTGGTACTTCCTGCTCAGCTGTAATCATGGGCTTGAAACTTTTAAATCTGTCCTCCCACTCCAAAATGCCTAAATGCAGGACCAGATCTCATTCCTCTTTGACACCCGAAGGTCTGAAAGGTAGTAGAAGCTTAATCAATGTTTTTGCAAGAACACATAGATGAAAGTATTATTGAACAAATGAATGAAGAACGAGTTAATGAACACTGTGGAAGAGCCCAGGTTTCTTTTTCCTTCGCTCCATTGGTAAATTTGACAACTCTAAAGGAATGACATATATATATATATATATATATATATATATATATATATATACACACACACACACACACACACACACACACACACATACATACATACATACAATTAAGCCCGCGAACTGGTTGCAACGATATTGCTAACTTTTTTTGATATCAGAGGGATTATTCATTATGAATTTGTACCAACTGGACAAACAGTTAACCAAGTTTACTATTTGGAAGTGCTGAAAAGGCTGCATGAAAAAGTTACACGACCTGAACTTTTTGCCAACAATTCATGACTCTTGCATCACGACAATATACCAGCTCACACAGCACTGCATGTGAGGGAGTTTTTAGCCAGTAAGCAAATAACTGTATTGGAACACCCTCCCTACTCACCTGATCTAGCTCCCAATGACTTCTTTCTTTACCTGAAGATAAAGAAAATATTGAAAGGAAGACATTTTGATGACATTCAAGACATCAAGGGTAGTACAATGACAGCTCTGATGGCCATTCCAGAAAGAGTTCCATAATTGCTTTGAAGGGTGGACTAGGCGCTGGTGTTTGTGCATAGCTTCCCAACGGAGGGTACTTGGAAGGTGACCATAGTGATATTCAGCAATGAGGTATATAGCACTTTTTCTAGGATGAGTTCGCAAACTTAATTGTCAGACCTTGTATATACACACATATGAGTATACACACACACACACACACACACACACACACACACACACAAATACAGAAGGTGCCAAAAAATATATACACATTTTAAGAAAAGAAAAACTATTAAAATTGTAATACTCAATATATATCCATAGCAAAAGAGGAATAGAAGTCACGTGTGACTTCTGCAATTACAAGAAGTACTCACAGTGGTTACCATCAGCATCCAGACACTTCTGATTATGGCGAACTACTGCTTGAGCAACTTGACCAAAGTACCCACTTGTATACATTTTTTTTGGCACCCCGGTATATACTTTTTTTTTTTTTTTTTTTGCCTTTCCAGTTCCCAGCTCCCAGGTGGATATTCCAGTGTAAATAATAACATAAACTAGCTACTTTAAAATGGAGCGGGAGCTGCCATCCCAGAGGAACTGCTTCGCATGGCTTACTCCCCAAACCTTTGGAATGTTAAAACAGGGCAAAATAACCTTTGCACTGGGCCTAGAGCAACCTTGTGCCCCAAAGAACTGCTTACAAAGATAGCAAGAAAGCAGTTATTATGACTACTGGACTGATGACTATTGGACTGAAAATTAAAACATTGTTTAAAATTAACATCACGATATTATGTTATCTGCACCAATAGAAATTTCTACTGATGTAATTGTTCCCCTTCCCCTTCTCATAAATACCCATTGCCTTTGTCTCCTAATCAGAACACTATTTGGGCTCCTGCTTGAATCAGTGCATCCTGAATAATTATTTTTCTTGATCTCAAATAAATTCTGGTTGCCTCTCATTTTAAAATGTCTTTTATTTTTAGGTTAGCACCATGTTCACATGGCCCTATAAATAGATGCCCTCGGAGATTACCAAGACAGGACATCATAGTGCTAGGTTTGGTAATTTATTTTTTTAAACCTTAACTTTATTAAGAAAACATGATTATTTATCTAGTAACTGTAAGAACAACAAATAACAGAGACCATATATGTAACATAACTGGAAGAATTACTCAGGCATTAATTACTACTTTAGTCAGTCTAAATATTAATTATTGGCCATCTATTTTTTTTCTGACCTCCTCACTCAATTCTTTATTCTATTTGAAATGTGAAATACACTTCAAATGAGGAAACATTTATCCAATATCAACTACATGAAAACATATGTTCACCAGACTCAAGGACTCTTGACTTCCAAGGAGTTATTTTGTTTCTCACAAAGTAATATAAAATATGTACAAATGAAGAATTTGAGTACAGGGTAAGAGGAGATTGTGATTGAATAAACATTGTCTATACTTTGAGAGGAAAGAAGTTGAGCTAGGCATGAATTACTTTCAAGAGAAAGTAATTTTGGACAGTGAGGACCATTTTTACAGAGAAAAAGATAAAGCACAAAGTAGTCCCTAGGTCTGCAAGTGATAATACAGACCACAAGCATAGTATTTGAGGGTCATAAGCTACCACGTTACTCCTCCCAAACATAACTGTAGCAATCTAACAAAGCCATCAAAAGTTCATGAAATTGTAATAAACAAGACAAAATTATTACTTAAAATATAACATATATAAAAATAACTTTCTTAAAATTGAGGTAGAGAAAAGAATTCTACCTACTGCCACTTACAAATATTCTGTGTGCCCTACCACAATAACACTTTAGCCTTTTATGTAAGCATGTTGGCCATCTATTTTTAATGTATCTCTGGAAGTCTTCCAAGGCTGAACGGCTAAGGAATCTCTGAGTCATTTTCTGGCATTCATCTTTTTGTTGTATCTCCAACCAAGCAAGGTGCCTGTCACAAAATAGCTGCTCAATAAATATGGGTTGGTGAGTATATCTTTTGGGAGGCAGGGAGGAAAGCAGTGAAATTCAAAGACTTTTGGCCAGCTAACTGTAAAGTTCTCCTAAGTGTCTGTCCCTTCCCTCCACACACATAAACTCTATCTTCATGAATCTCCTAGCCTTAAAAGGTGGTCTAAGTTATCACACATTCAGCTGAATAATGAACCAAGTCTTTTTTCCCCAGCACAGGTGGCATACTTTTTATTTCATGAGCCACAACCTGATTTCTTAAAGAAAAAGAAAAAATGTCCACTGGTTTAAAATGATACCTGCACCTCAAAAGCCCACTATTCAACCATTGGCTTTAAACTACTCTCAGAGGATAGGCGAGGGGGAACTGTTTTTCAACCTTTGTACATTTATCCCCTCAGGAAAGGAGAGTGGGTAAAGACCTGGAAAATAGGGCAGATGTCCATGAGATTGGCTTATTTATTATTGAATCTGGAGTTCATTAAGCTACACCTTTTCATTTGAATTGCCTATGGTTGGTTCACAAATATTGCAAGGTGAATGCAAACAAACAAACACCACTGAAAGGAATGAGTAGCAGAAGACATGACTGGGCTCCACAACCCAGAAACAATCTGTTCTCTGATAATCTTAGCAAGAATGGTTTGTGGTCAATTGGTATCAGGGCTGAATCCAGAAAGCAAGTTAGTGTGGCATAATCAGCAGTCCAGAACCAAATTCTGCTGGAGTGTCCTATAGAAAGGGACTTCAGGTAACAAGACCCTACCTAGAACTGAAGATCTCAGGGGCTTCCTGGCTCCTTAGTGCTGTATACCTTGCTCACTTCACAAATTAGAAAGTTATTCTCTCATGTACTTATTCACTGAAACTTGCCACAAATACTTATTTAGTTTTCATGGTGTGGGGAAGCAAGAGAAATAGGGCTCTGTATCTGACATAGTTTATCCTGCATGTGGAAAAACAGATAATTACACAACAATTTCCAGAATTTATGGTATATACAAAGTGATGGATTGAGTGATAACAGAGTACACCCAATACATGCCAACAGGAATACCCAGTTAAGGGCCGGAGCAATGAGGAAAGCCTGCCAAAGGAAGGGTGGCTGAGCTGAGGCCTGCCACATGCTCTCCAGCACACTGCAGTTCTCCTTTGCTGTATTTATCAGATTTGAATTTTTAAAAATTCATTTATAAATTGGTAAATTCACTTATCTGACTTATGAAACAAATACCCACTCATTCTAAAAACTCAAGCTGAAGTATGTAAAGTAAAATGTATAATCTCCCCCCCTTTCTCTCCTCTGACATTTTTACCACTGGGAAACATTTGAAATATGTCCTAACATGGTGCTGTCGTGCTATTCGGTAACATTCTTTATTCGGGTAACTATACATCTAAAATGCCATTCACAGTGCAATCTCATTGCAGCAGTTGTGTCATCTTGGGGCCATCATGCAGCTAGTGCTTGTCTTCTCTACCAGGCACCCAGGGCACGGGACCTTTCTCTTGTTCCTTTCCACATCCTCAGTGTCTAATCGTAATTCTGGAGGAAATCAAGGGAAGCTTCCGGGAGAAAGCACCTTCGGAGCTGAGACCTAGAGGCTGAGCAGAAGCCGGGAGCGCAGAGGGAACCGCCTGGGAGCGGACTGAGATACGCTGAGCCGCGAGCGGCCGCAGCGCAGATTGGCAGAAGCGGGGCTCAGGGGTGTGACGTGAAAGGGGGCGGCGGGGCGGCGGGGCGGGACCTGTCTGCCTCCAGGAGCCGGCCGATTCGGGTAGAGGGAGGCTCACCCATGGTTTATTGAATAATGCAATAAATAATACTGTGTATCTACGGGTCCCGAGGAAGTACCTAGCACATAGTAGGCGCTGAATCAACTTTTAAAAAATAAATGAATGTATTAAAAGAAGGTCTGTTATATGTTGGATACTTCTGGGTGGTGAAAATACAATGACGAAGGGAGTAAATGTCACACACAGGTAGGTGCTCATTCACCTTTTGTTAACTGAAATAATGAAACGAAGTCCTATCAGGTGTTGGTGACTGTTTTGGAGAGCGCGCGTATGGGTGTTATATCTCTAGCCTTTGGGAAAACAGAAGTGGTAGGAATCGACGAACCCGACCTGATCCTGTGAGGTGTCCACGTTGGACGTAATAAAAGAAAGGAAGTTGCGTTGGAGTGAACAGCGCTTAGTAGCAGCGAGACTCGAACCACACGCCCCCAGAAACACTGGAGCTTTAACCCAGCGCCTTGTACCGCTCGGCCACGACACCGCTGGCTGCATTGCTGCTCGCTGGGTGGCTTCTCACCTTCACTTGCCCGGAACTGTACGTCGCTCTTTTCCGATCTCTTCTTCGGATTCCACCGCCCTGCTGTGCCTCGCTTGTTTGCCGGTCCTCCAGCGCGTGAGGGAGTCCCCGCTCCCAGCACAGGACCAGAACCCCCCGACCCCCTTGACGCTCGACGACTTGCTTTCTCACGGCTCCCAGGTTGACGCTCTACAGACCGAGAGTTCCAGGGGAAGTTGTGGACTCTAGATCCGCTTGCACCGCAGGAAGTAACCCTTTGGACTTCAGGAGCGAGCAAGTCTGGGCGTTTAGCTAAAGCCCGGGAACTGCTAAGGAGAGGAAGGAAAAGAACCCTGAGGCCCCCTTGCCCGCCCTCCATCCATTTTAGGGGACCGAGCACCTCAACAGAACCTCACGAGGAGCACAAGAGCGCAGTCCCAGCTGTTTTGTCTTGTGTGCCGTTCAGAAGGCGGACTATGTCCGCAGGCCCCGGGCATACCCGAACAGAACTTCCTCCAAGGTCCGGCTCAGTTTCGCTCGAAGCACCTGAAGTCTCCGCAGAAAAGTCTGCGGGGGAAACAGGGGTGGGCTGATAGTTGGCCCTCGCTTTGTTTTGCATGGCTTTGTCATCTAATTTCGGATATTTTAGATGCGAAGTAAATCAATTCAACTTTAGTTTGAAACACTATGATTCAGATTTTATGATTGTCTTATAATAATGTTGGTAGACCTTCGGAGACAAAAGGTGAGTCAGTTGCCTCCTTAGCGCAGTAGGCAGCGCGTCAGTCTCATAATCTGAAGGTCCTGAGTTCGAACCTCAGAGGGGGCATAGGTTTTTCTTTAACCTAAAAAACCCAGATAATGAAAGGAGTAAACAAATATTTGTTCTTCCTCTATTTTTCTGGTCGAAAGAGTACATTAAGACTTAAAACAAACAAACGAGGAAGTTGCTTTGATGAGACTGAACGGGTAATTTCCTCTTTAGCCCAAGCATGTAATGTTGTGTCACAAAACAGTGATTTTCAAGAATCAAATACTCCAAAAGTCTTCCTTTTAAAAAATACCAATTATAAATAAAGCTAGGAGATTTTTTCAAATGCTTTCGAGATTTGCTTGGTAATTGTGTTTGTTAAAAAACATCAGCATCAAGAAATTCACAGGTTGGGAGGAGGGCGAGGATGGAGGCTTACACTGGGGATGTGGAAGGTGTAGTATGATGTGCAATAATTTTTATTAATTACTGATTGTTTATCTTTTGCTATTATCCTGGAATTGCTTACCACCAAATCACTAATGACATCCTACATGAAAAAAGAAAAAAAGTTTTCCCCTTGTCTCATTGCATTGGACGTCTTTCCTATTTCAGTGCTGTTGACTGGATCTCTTAAAGGCATACAAACTAGAAGGTGAAGGAAGGAGTAAAAAGAGGAACTAGAAGTGAAGAAACAAGAAGTGATATTTAGAAAGTTAAGAGAAAAACCTGACTCAAATAAAAATAAACAAGATCGATATTTAATAACCTGCTCTTAACATCTGTGTTTATCAAGTGGGAAGTAGTCAACAGTTATATGTTGAGCACCTACTGTGTGCCATGCACTGTTAAAACCTGTGTCTCTCCCTATTATTCTATTCAAATCCATCCTTACAGACTCTTTAAGGAGCACTTTAGAGTACAAGACTTTGTGCCAGAATCACATTCTTTGCCTGCTCATCCCATTTAACTAAAAAATTACAGCCAAAGTGAAGTTACTACATCTGCTTTATAAAGACATGATGTGGTTGGCCATTTGTAGAAGTGAGCTCAAGAGTTGGTTGGTAAAAGTGTGGCTGAGGAATCTTTTCTGGATATCCAAATCAAGGAATGTACCAAGAATGAAAATTAAATAGAAATAAAAATTCTCATCTAACCAATGGGATTGAAACCTTGTTTAGGGAAATAACAGGCTATGATTAGACTCCGTGTTTCCACGTCTGTCCAAGTCAATCACATGAGCCAACACAATTTTAAGTCAGCTTGGGTTGGCTTGGCAACAGATCACCATTGCTTGATATCACAACCATTAATATTTTATTACTTCTGTTACTGTTATTACCATTGCACAGAGCAAGCATCTAATGTCATTTGCTTTCTAATGTAGAGTTTATTTTACATGCGAGACAATATGCTGATCAACCACCAATATGGCTACAGTATGTTCACTCTGGCTTGAATGCCTCAGACATTTGGTTATTGTGAGTCAGTCCTGCAAGACTGTATAACTCTAGGTGAATCAAAAAATAGTTTCTGATTCTACATGGGAGATGAATGGTAATGGCTCCAACAAGAATCAAGTATTCCTAAGAAGCTGCCTGAACAGCCAGGCCACCCATGTCTTTGGCCTCTCCCAAATCCTTAACTGTGTCAGACGCGGGCTTCTGGAACCAGAGGCTGAGGGTCCGAAACACACTATTAAGATGTTCTCTATTGTATGTCTCTTTAAGTCTGCACCAGAATGAGCTGTTAAGGGAGCTATCCTAAAATAAAGACTCTCCAAAGGTCCAGACATTTTGCAGGAGTAGTCCAAAAATTGCCCTCTCTTTTCCCAGCACAGACAGAACCAAACAAGTGTGGCCTGCAGTAAGAATGCCAGTAAGTGTCTCCCGAGGGGATTACTGCAAAAATCCAAGTTTAAGATGTTGATTGCCTGGAATAAGATAGTGATAGGAAACATGTAAGGAAAAGAATAACATTTAATATGCTAATTAATTCACTGATTTATCTGTATTGTTTGTCAGATACTGTGCTAGGCACGGGAAATACAGGAGTAGATAAAACAGACCCAGTGGTAACTCTCATGGAATTTACAGTTTAAGGGAGTGGGTGGGAAATAGACAATAAAGGTGTTAAACAAATAAAAGGACAAGGCAACTTCATATAGAAATAAGTGCTGTGAAGAAAATAAAACAGGCTAAGGTGATGTGATGGAAGACTGGGGAGTGAGAGATGGAAAGGTGTATTAGTTTCTTAAGACTGCCAGTATAAAGTACCACAAATTGGGTGGCTTAAAACAACAGAAATTTATTTCCTCACAGTTTTGGAGGCTAGAAGTCCAAAATCAAGGTATTGACAGGGCTGCCCTCTGAAGCCTCTCGGGAAGAATTCTTCCTTGCCTATTTCCAGCTTCTGGTGGTTGCTAGCAATCCTTGGTACTTACTGGCTTGTGACAGCATAACTTCAGTCTTTGCCTCCATCTTCACATGGCCTTCTTCCTTCTGTGTGTTTCTGTCTTCACATGGCCTTCTTAAAAGGACACTGGTCACTGGATTTAGGACCCACCCAAATCCGTATGATCTCATCTTAATTTAACTAAGAGCATCTGCAAAGACTCTTATTTCCAAATAAGGTTACATTCTGAGGTTCTTGGTGGACTCATGTTTTTGCAGCACATTATTCAGCCAGTATAGATGGGAAACCAGTTAGGACCAGATTATATATGGAGGCCCAGGCAAGGAGATCACATATATATATGAAGAGGAAACAATAAGATTTGCTGGGAAAATTGAATATATCAGGTTTTCATCTATTTGTCCATTCATATTTTTCAATAAATGAAGTTGCACCAATAGAAGGATACTGTCCAAAGAAGCAATAGAAATCAGAGGAACTTGGACAAAAGAGCTTATCCATTGGAAAAAGATGAATATAAAAAGTATATTACGCATAAAGAACTAAAGAAAAATATCTATATCTATATATTGTTAACTAAATATAAAAGGGCCTTTCAATGTGAAAGGTTACAAGTGTTTATTTGAGATCAATAAGAATAGCTATTTGGGAATCATTGATTCAAGCAGAAACCCAAATACTGTAGCGATTAGGAGACAAAGGCAATGGGAATTTATGAGAAAGGGAAGGGGAGCAATTACATCAATAGAAGAAAGACATTTCTATTGGTGCAGATAACATAATAACAGTGACATTAATTCTAAACAATGTTTTTAATTTTCAGCCAGTAGTCATCAGTCCAGCAGTCATCATAACTGCTTTCCTATTATCTTTGTAAAAAGTTCTTTGGGGCACAAGATTGCTCTAGGCCCAGTGCAAAGGTTATTTTGCCCTGTTTTAACATTCCACAGGTTTGAGGCATAAGACGTGCAAAGCAGTTCCTTAGGGGTGGCAGCTCCCATTCCATTTTAAAGTGGCTCCTTTATTCATTAATAAAGATATATGTATCCTACCTTCATTGTAGCATTATTCACGGTGGCCAACACGGGGAAACAAACGAAGTGTCCTTTGATAGATGATTGGATAAAGAAGATGTGGTATATATTACACACAATGGAGTATTACTCTGCCATAAGAAAAGATACGCAAATACTGCCATTTGCGACAACATGGATAGATCTTGTAAGTATCATGCTAAGTGAAATAAGTCAGATGGAAAAGGACAAGAACCATGATTTCACTCATGTGTATGATATAAAACAGCAACAAACTCATAGACACAGACAATAGAAGGGTGCTTACCAGAGGGGTAGGGGGTAGGGGGGACGGTGAAGAGGGTAAAGGGGGTCAAATTCATGGTGAGGGACGGAGACTAGACTGGGGGTGGTGATATACAATGCAATATACGGATGATGTATTGTAGAACTATACACTTGAAACATGTAGTTATTAACCAATGTCACCAAAAAAACCTTAAAATAAAAAGAGTATTATATTATTGTTTACAATATCTATACATCTACTAATCAGGAAGAAGAAAGTTTAGCCTTAATCTTATCGACAACATACAACCCCTATTCAGTCCGAGGGCCAGGAGGTAGTTTTGCTATAAATGAGGAGCACAATAAAACAGGACTGCCCCCTCTGAGGCTCGAACTCAGGACCTTCAGATTATGAGACTGACGCGCTGCCTACTGCGCTAAGGAGGCAGGTGGGTAGTTCCACTCGCCATGTATTTTTAACGCTAGATTTTGCTTTGTTTAAACTTTTCTAGTCCAAGTTACCTTCACCTTAAATTTTGAAAATGAAGTGCTCTCCTGCAATGTCTTAAAAGTGCAACAACTTCTAAAACCTGATGAAGAAAGTCACTGTTGACCCTACTGCCTTACGCCCCTCAGTCTGCGCTGATGGCCTCCACCTTTCATATCAGAAGGAAAATCTACTAGCCTTCCTGCCTAAGACCTGCACGTTTACCTACACCAGAGCCCATCCATTTTGTCTCGATGTGAGAGGAAGCCGCCTGCTTCCTCTCTCACGATGCCGGCTTTCCTTCCATACAGATATCTCCCATCAGTATTTAAACACACTCAAGTGTTTATTCTCTCAAACAACAGTTCTCTTGGACTTGGGGCCCCCGGTCTCTAGCCAGCGCTCTGTCTCCTTTGCTCCCTCTTAGGTGGATTTCTCCTAAAACCGTCTGTCCCCATTTAAAGAAAACACCTCTGCAAGTCCCATTACATTTTCAACATACTACAGTCTTCCCAACCTCTAAGGGGGGTCCTGGAAAGAAGCGACTTGATGGTTTAAAGAACACAGTGTTCTTGGTGCAGACTCTTGGGGGTCGGCTAGCAGGTGAGAGCAGCAGTTACCGGAACAGGGACAGGTGAAAAGTCCGGTTCACCTACTGTCTCGGTTTGCCGGAGAATGTCTGGGTGTCAGCACTGAAGTCGCACCTCCCGGGAAACCCCCTCCCGGTGCGAAAAGCGCGGGTTTTCAAAGGCCGGCGGGGGCGGGGGGTGGAGGTGGGGGTTGGGGAAAGTATGGGACACCCTGAGGGGTGGTGGGTGGGGGGTGGCTGTGGCCCGACTGACATTACTGTCACAGGGCACGCCTTATCCGACTCCTGTACTTGCAGTCACTGTTTGGCCCCTGGCAACTGACAACGACAGCTATTATTTTCGGTTCCCAATAATGGGCCGGTGTTACATCACTCAGGGTGATGCGTCTTAAATGTGCGAAGAATTTTGTAGTCGTGAGCGTTAACAGTTTTGCTCCAACTGTAGGTTAACTATTGGGCTTTATATCGAAATAGCTCTGGTTTCATTTTTACCATTGTGAATATTAGGACCATATTTCCTGAATTTAGATAATGAAAATGAGAACAATTACCCGTGAACATCAACTCGACCTAGACATCACTGAAAAAGTATAAATGACTTTGTTCTTTTAATGACAGATGGAAGGACACATACAACTGGATATTAGGGAGGTAAGTAACCAAAACAGAGTCCAGCACAATACGTGGGAAAGGATTTGGAATTGGGCATAGAGGTGTGACAGTGGATAGGGACACTGACTCTCCTAAGTCCTACATGACACAGGCAAAAACGTGAATCAAAGGTTTTTGTCTCGGTAAATGACACCAGCGCTCACTGGAAAATAGCGGTCTACATAATACGAGAAAAGAGCACACATGCTGATTGCTCTATTCCCTAATTTAGGGATGCAACCGCTGGCAAACTAAAGAGGACTTTTCGGCACCAGGTACTGGCTCCTTGTAGTGTGGAGCTGATTCTATCAGATGACCTTGCTCTCTACAATACATCAACTTGAAGTGATGTGTCAAATGACTACAACCAAAAAGTTTCCCCTAGCTCTTCCTTACTTTAATTTGAAACATGGCATTGAAAATCCTCTTCTCGATTTGTATGAAGAGCTAATGAAACCACCAGATACATAAAACATACTATTGTTGATATCTCATTCAAATACAAACTAGACCTTGCTCATCTATCTGCATGTTTGTCAGACAGTGCAAATGTAAATTTTGGCAAATTCCATTTCTTACCAAATAAAAAGATCTTATCTGATAAATTTCCTGCAGACCATGTACACAGCATTGCTAAACAACATTGTGGTTTGCTCACTTGTGATATTGAGGCTTTCATGGTTTATTGAGGTTTATGGTCACTTTTTAGTTTCTACAAAATGTGCAGAAGCACTTACTGAGATTTTGTGACTTTATGGAAATGTGAGGAGATAGCACCTTAGGCATGTGCCTATACAATGGCTCTCATTGTTATTATCCATAGAAAAAAATTTTTAAATATCATTCTGCTGTAAAACCTTTATTTTCAAAGTGTGGAATTAGAAGACAGTCCTCTAATTTGGAAATACTTTGAGAATGAGAATGGAGAAAAGGAATACAGTAAAATGGAAATTTATGTGCTTTTTCTCCAATATTGTTTGATGTTATGTAGATTGTGACAAAAACTCATACACTGGAAAAAAAGATTCATTTTTTTGAGGGGGGAGGGTGGGAATAAGACTGCTTCTGAATGAAATAATAATTTTAAAAAAGGTTATCAGAAAAGGGCAGCCAAGTAGTCAAGTTAAACAGGACTTTCTCAATTTCTTTATTAAGAAATTTGGAACCAAAGTTTTATTTCAAAAGTTCAATTTACTGCTGTGCTTTTTATCAAGATGAGGACTAGAAAAGAAGCAGATTTGGAGGGCGGAGGGGAAATCAAGAAATCTTTGAACATGATAGCTTGAGATACCTTTTAGACCTTCAGTGGAGATATCAGTTGTGTAATGCTCAGTTGGTTATGCTCAGTGGAGAGATGGGGTTGGAGGTTTAAGTTTGGGAATCATCGGGGTATAGATGATCAGGGGAGCCCATGTAGGGAGAGGGTATACACAGAGAATATATGAGGACTCAGGTCAGGGCCCAAGAGAACTCTGACATTCGGAGACTGGGAAGAAGAGAAGATAAAGAAAGAAGTACATTTAAGTAGAAAGCAAACCAAGGGAGTGTGATGTTCCAGAAGCCAAATGAAGAATGTCTTTCCATAAAGAGGAAATGTCAACTGGGCCAATGCTACTGAGAAGCTGAGCAAACTGAAGACTGGGAATTGACAACTGGGAATTGACCACTGGCTTTCACAAGATGGCAGCTGCTAGAATTTGACGAGAAAGTTCAGTGGAGTAGGTGGATAAAAGTTTGGTTTAGAGTGGGTTAAATAGAGGAGCACAGTTAGGAGTATTCTCTACTCATCAGCTATTCAGATTCAGGTTTTGAGAAACTGGTGGTGTGTTCGATTTGACCAAGGGTTGGGAATAGGGCAAAGGAAACGAAGGCTATGCAAGCTAGGAATGCTGGTAATTAATCATGAAATCTAAGTTGCAAAAATAGGGAAGTAAAGATGTGAGGAGGAAGGGGGTGCATTAAATAACTTGCCAGTGGGCAAGAGAAAATGAACTAAAAAGACAAAAAGTGGTGGTCAGTGTATGATATGATTGAAATTTACATCTTGGGTCAGTACCTGCAGTTTAGGTTCATTGCAAGGTCAAAGGCAGTGTGTTTTTCAAAGTGTAGGTTGTGATGCCTTTGTGGGTCATAAAATCAATTCAGTGGGTCATGACTAAAATTCTTATTTTAATGAAAAGAATAGAAATATCAGAGTGCATTGCAAAGTGTCAGAGTGCATTGCAAGTATGTAAGGGTTTTGATGTAAACTATAGTTCATATTACGGATCCCACTAGAAAAAGTTTGAAAAACAGAGTAGGGGAGAAAGAAAAACATCTTTGGAAATGAAAAGTCTAGGACCTGGAGGAGGTGTGGTGGGATGGGAGTCAAGGGCAGAGAGAATCCACGGCTCCCTTGCAAACCCATTTGCTAGACAAGATTTGGGAAGCTCTGCTGTGGAATTAGAAGACTGTTCTCCAATTTGGAAATACTTTGAGAATGAGAATGGAGAAAAGGACTACAGTAAAAGGCACTCTGTGTGCTAACCTTGGCCCTACTTCTGCAGTACAAGAAGGACAAGCTTGCAAAAATACTCATTACACTAACCTCTGTGTTTAGAAGGACACTTCTCTGTCTCCCCACAGCCCTTAAGGTAAAGTTCAAAGTCCTCCACATTGTCAAGATATAGCTTGAAACGTGTTCTCATTATCTACTAATATGTAACCAAGACTTTCAAAACATAGTGGCTTGTGGTACACAGAAGGAGAATGTTACCTTCCATGGTAAAAGGGACTTTGAAGATGTGATTAAGTTAAGGGTGTTGAGATGGGGAGACTATTCCAATCACAAAAGACTTTAAAAGTGGCAAGGGGAAGCAGAAGAGTAGGTCACAGATGTGATTTGAGAAGGACTTGATCCACCACTGATGGCTTTGAAGAGCCAAGGAATGTAGCAGCCTTTAGAAGCTGGGAAGGGCCACTAGCTTATAGCCAGCGAGAAAACTGAGACCTCAGTCCTGCAACTGCAAAGAACCAAACTCTATCAAAAATCTGAATGAGGAGGAAGCATATTCTGCCCTAGAGCCTCCAGAGAGAATGCAGCCTGCCGACACCTTGATCTCAGCGTGACGAGACCACACTTGACTTCTGACCTACAGAACTCTAAGATAATATATTTGTGATGTTTAAAGCCAGTAAGTTTGTGGTAATGTGTTTTTGACAGCAACAGAAAAACATTTTATTATCTTTCTTGATTCTGTGGTTGACTGGGCTCCCCTGGCAATTCTACTCCATGTGATGTCAAGAACAGCTCCAGTCCTCTGAGGATTTGATTGGGCTGAGATGTCCAAAATAGCTCACTGTCATGACTGACAATGGCAGTTGGTGTTTGTGATCTGCTAGGAGCTCTGTTGAGGCTATTGCCCAGAGTGCCTAGCCATGGCCTTCCCATGTGGCTTGGACACAGTATGGTGACTGGGTTCTGAGAGGGAGCTTTCCAAGACTGAGCCTTCCAAGATACCATGTTAGAAGCTGCAAGAGTTCTTATGACTCTGGCCTGGAACTGTCACAGGTCACTTCAATTAAATTTGATTAGGTCAGCGAAGATTCACTATGGGAATGGGCTACACGAGGGTGTGATTGCTGACAGACATGCTGCACTGGGCTGAGTTTTTGGAGACTAGCTACCACACAAAGTAACTTTTCTTTCCTTTGCAGCCTCGTCTTCACCTTATTCCTCTTGGCCCATGCACCTTTGGTTCTCTGCTCAGGTCTAATTGAGAGAGTAGGTGGATAGATAGGAATGAGCAGGAAAAGGGGAAATTTAGCCCTGGTTAGAAAGTCCCTTGCTGCAGCTCCTGCTTGAGTCAAGATCCCTGGCAGCTCCCCAGCAGGATTCCAGGCTTACACATACCCCTAAATCAAAGGGGTGTGTTTACACATGCCTCTAAATCAAAGAAATTCATTGCTAAATGCCAGAGAAGGGAGGACTAGGCACCCCAGGGGGAGAAGGAGAGATAAGAGAGAGGAGAGGGGGAGGCAATTCTACCCCTAGAAATAAAAGCCTTCATGCAATGTCACGGAGCATACTCTCTTTTACTATTAAACTTCTGTTCATGCTGAACAAAACTCTGTCTCTTGATTGAAGTCTTTCCTTCAAGAAGAGGAAGAGCCGAGGTACAACGTCATTTCTGGGTAACATAATGGAACTAGGAACTAGTGATTTTCCCAGAGATAGCATCAGATTCCACAAGTTAACAGCTCGGTCCCACAAGACTGCCCTTCTTCAAGATTCCAATCACAAGTCCAGGTTCTCACCTTGGCTTCTGGTAGACCAGCCCATCCCTTGGTTTCAGCCACACACAAAAACTACCTATGCGTAAGGATAAGACCTAAAAAAGAAGACAGGAAATGTTCATAATCAGTTATGGGGCTGGAACTATCGGTAGCTTTTGTTTGTTTGTTTGTTTGTTTGTTTATTTCATGCTAATGTTCTAATATCAGAATGCTGGCTGTGACTGCTAAAATAAATGAAAAAGTGTAGAGCCATTAGGTTTCAAAGTGTCAACAACCTTGTCACTTGCAGCATGAGCTGCTGACAGTAGCATTAGCTTAACATGGGAGTTTCTAAGAAATGCAGAATCTCAGACCACATCCCAGACACAGCATTGGAACCTACATTTTAGCAAGATCTGCAAGTGATTTCCTAAGGCATTGAAGTTTGCAAAACACGCTCAACAGTCTTTTACTATTAAGTTTACGGTTATTTGCTTAACCGACTTTTTTGCAAAGATCCGGAGGACAACATAATAAAGGATGCTTATTCACTTATCTTCCAGTGCTTTCTGCGTCTCTTCAGCTTGTTTCTATCAGCCACTTCTGGAAATCTGCAGGGGGCAGTGGGCTGGGGAGGCCGGAATCGCAGCGTGGACAGTGCCGCCCGCCCGCGCCCTCGCGGGCCGCAGCCTCCAAGCCCCCTGGTGGCGCCACCAGGCCTCTCGGTGGTGCGCCCCTGTAACCCGAGCTCCGGGGAGCCTGGGGCCCGCGGTTCGTGGGGGTCCTGGGATTCGGCACTACAACACTGTGTAGAGCCGGCGCCCACAGAACCAGCGTGGGGCTCGCGGGGGAGCCGGCGGTATCGGGTCCTCTCAGGAGGGGCAGACCTGGCCCAGGCCGGACACGGAGCCAGTCAGACTTCTCGGGATGGCCGGTGGGACAGCGCCTGCGAGCGACACCTGCAGTTTCGCTCGGACATTTTCAGAGACTCCGTCTCTTTTCTTAAACTTCCTCTTTCAGGATTTTCTGTTTTAAAAGTGTTATTCCCCAGCACTATTTTTGCACACAGCAGACCACCTGACTTCACCAGTGGGGCAGTGTGCATACTACTGTTAAAAGATAAACTGATGCATAGTAAAAATTTAAGTTTATTAGAGCAAAAATGGATTCCAATCAAGCAGCATCCAATCTAGTATATAGAAAGAAGCTCCTGAGGAGGAGATGTAAAAAATGAAAGGTTTAGAGACAGAAGGGAGCAAGAACAAGGAATTTATTCTAGGCAAAAAACGTGGTGGTTATTGTAAGGAACTTTCCTATAGGGCAGGGGTGTCAAACTGGCGGCCGGCAGGCCACATGCGGACCTCGAGGTAATTTTTTGTGGCCCACGATGCTCTGAAATAAAATGAAAATAGAAAAAAATTTTTATGAAGAAAATAGCGCTTAGGGGAGATCGAGGCAATACCATACACACAATTCCCTCGTTAACCCTTTAACTACTGAAGACGAGTATACAAAAAATTACCTCGAGGGCCGCATGAGGCCCGCGGGCCACCAGTTTGACACCCCTGCTATAGGGGATGGCAGGGGTCTATCAGGCAATTCCTAGTTGATTGGTTTTAAGATTCTATTAACTGGGAGAGCCAACCAAAACTGTAATTAAGTCTTGGTTTGCTGACATGGGGCTTAGCATAACCTACTCCATTTTGGGCCCAGTGTCTTTTCTTTTATTTCTTTCTTTCCTTAAAGACAAACAAAAAAACAAACAAACAAACTATCAACAAAACAGCCACTACTATATGATTAATCTTTAGGTTTAGCACGCAGGGAAGGGTGTTCCAGGAAGTCGGCACCATAAGAAACTTTTCTTAGTGGCCTATTATCCTGGGGATTTCTCCACCCTGTGCTGGGCCTTTCCCCCAAACAGTAAGACTGGGTTGCATTTTGTAAATACTGCTGCATAAGAACTGCATTGCGTGACAACTATATAATTCAAGACACATTTACAACAGGTATGAACTTCAAGTTTTTTCACAGATTTGTCACACAAAGATCTGTACACAATGTTTTTATTGGATTGGACCAAAGGCCTAAAAAGATGTTTGACAAAAGAAGACATACAGATAACAAATAAGCACATGAAAATGTTTTCAACATCATAAGCCACTAGGGAAATGCAAGTTATAACCACAATGAGATGTCACTATATACCAATTAGAATTGCTAAAGTTAAACTAGTGGCAACATCAAATGCTGATGAGGCTGTATATATTGCTGGTGGGAATATAAAATGGTACAGCCACTCTGGAAAACAGTTTGGCAGTTTCTTTAAAAACTAAAGATGCAAGTATCATACTACCCAGCAGTTGCATTCCTGGGCATTTATCCCAGAGAAATAAAGACTGATGTTTACGCAAAAACCTTGTAAAAAAATAATATATATGAATACCAATGACATTTTCCACAGAACTGGAACAAATAATCCTAAAATTTATATGGAACCATAAAAGGCCCCAAATAGCTATGGCAATCCTGAGAAATAAGAAAAAAGTGGGCGGTATCATGCTACTCGACATCAAATCATACTACAAGGCTATAGTAATCAAAACAGCATGGTATTGGCATAAAACAGACATATAGATCAATGGAACAGAATAGAGAGCCCAGAAATAAATCCATGCCTACATGGTCATTTAATCTATGATAAAGAAAGCAAGAATTTACATTGGGGTAAAGACAGCCTATTTAATAAATGGTGCTGGGAAAACTGGACAGATACATGCAAAAACATGAAACTGGATCACCTTCTTATGCCATATATAAGAATAAACTCAAAATGGATTAAAGGCTTAAATGTAAGACCCAAAACCATAAAAATCCTAGAACAAAATATAGGAAGAAAGCTCTCAGACATTACCCTTATTAATATTTTTACTGATATATCCCCTCGGACAAGAAAAGCAAAAGAAAAAATAAATGGGACTACATCCGACTAAAAAACTTTTTCACAGCAAAGAAAACCATCAACAAAACAAAAAGACATCCTACTTAATGGGAGAAGATATTTGTCAATGATACGTCTGATAAGGGATTAATATCCAAAATTTATAAAAAACGTTTACAACACAACATCAAAAAAAACAAATAATCCAATTAAAAAATGGGCAGAGAACCTGAATAGACATTTCTCTAAAGAGGACATATATAATAGATAGCCAACAGACATATGAAAAGATGCTCAATGTCACTAATCATCAGAGAAATGCAAATAAAAGCCACAATAAGATTGTGCCTAACACCTGTCAGAGTGGCTATCATCAATAAACCAACAAGCAACAAGTATTGGCGAGGATGTGGAGGGAAGGGAACTCTCGTGCACTGTTGGTGGGATTGCAGAATGGTGCAGCCACTATGGAAAAAAGTATGGAGGTTCCTCAAAAAATCAAAAATAGAACTACCTTTATGACCCAGCAATTCCACTTCTGGATATTTATCCAAAGAAATCCAAAACACTAATTCAAAAAAATATATGCATCCCTATGTTTATTGCAGCACTATTCACAATAGCCAAGATATGGAAACAACCAAAATGCCCATCAATAGATGACTGGATAAAGAACTTGGGGTATATTTATACAATGGAGTATTAATCAGCTATAAAAAAAGAATGAAATCTTAACATTTGCAATAACATGGATGGATCTAGAGAATATTATGCTAAGTGAAATAAGTCAGACTGAGAAAGACAAATACCATAGGCCTTCACTTATATGTGGAATCTAAAGAACAGAATAAATGAGCAAACAAAGCAGAAATAGACTAAGAGATACAGAGAAAAAACTGATGGTTGCTAGATGGGAGAGGAGGTTGGAGGATAGGGGAGAAAGTGAAGGGATTAGAAAGTATAAATTGGAGACAAGATGTCGGCGGCGGCTGCACAGGGCGGGAGAACTGGTGGTGGCGGAGGCAGTAGTGGAGCTGGCGGTGGCCCCAGCGGCGGGGCAGGCAGTGGCCGTAGCGGCTTGTTGGATAAGTGGAAGATTGATGATAAGCCTGTAAAAATTGACAAATGGGATGGATCAGCTGTGAAAAATTCTTTGGATGATTCTGCCAAAAAGGTGCTTCTGGAAAAGTACAAGTATGTGGAGAATTTTGGTCTAATTGACGGTCGCCTCACCATCTGTACCATCTCCTGTTTCTTTGCCATAGTGGCTTTGATTTGGGATTATATGCACCCCTTTCCAGAGTCCAAGCCTGTTTTGGCTTTGTGCGTCATATCATATTTTGTGATGATGGGGATCCTGACCATTTATACCTCATATAAGGAGAAGAGCATTTTTCTCGTGGCCCACAGGAAAGATCCTACAGGGATGGATCCTGATGACATTTGGCAACTGTCTTCCAGTCTCAAAAGGTTCGATGACAAATACACTCTGAAGCTGACCTTCATCAGTGGGAGAACAAAGCAGCAGCGGGAAGCTGAGTTCACCAAGTCCATTGCTAAGTTTTTTGACCACAGCGGGACATTGGTCATGGATGCATATGAGCCTGAAATATCCAGGCTCCATGACAGCCTTGCCACAGAAAGAAAAATAAAATAGCCAATTCTAAAAGCAGCCATTTTTCTGCAGAATCATGTGAAATTACAGAGTGAGGTTGAAAGGAGCAAAGATTTTAAATTGGATAAAGTAAGAAATGTTAAAAATGTCTCTGTTTCATCCTGAAATTTTAGTCCATTCTGGATAAATAGGATTTTCTAGCTTAGATGTGAGAAATTTTAGCTCTGATATCTAGCTGTCGCCTCGTTGGTCCGCTGATTGTGTTGTTTTTATTTGCTTTTCTGGAAAAGCATTTTTGCTAAAAGCCGTAGTCTTTCTCCTTCATATCTAGCAGTATAAGCTTTGTGCCATGTAGCATTTGAAGGCTCAGTTTTTAAAATTGCTAATCTGTTGCTGACTTTATTGTGTTAATTCCTGTTTCAACATTTGTTTCTCTTAATTCAGGATACACTTACTTGTGTACATCTTTACACACCATTTTTGTGTGTGTATATATCTGACTTGGAGAGAATTGGGGGGGAAAAACACAGCTATTTAATTTGTTTAAAACAGACCTGCCTGTTACATTTTGTGCTCTTAACCAATTAAAGAAGCGCCAATGACATTTTTAGTTTTATATTGTCTATGTTTTTCACTAGTCTATCCATGTTGATTTGTTTGTGTCCTTTATTAACTGCCATTTTCTAAAATTTTTTTCAATAAAAGGAAAGAAGATGTGAAAAAAAAAAAAAAAGAAAGTATAAATTGGTAGTCACAAAAGAGTCACGGGGATGTGAAATACATTATGGGGAATATAAACAATAATGTTGTAAGGATTATGTAGGGTGCCAGATGGCTACTGGACTTGGCAGGGGGATCACTTCATAGAGTGTGTAGATGCCTGACCACTGCGCTGTACACCTGAAGCTGAAATAGAATAGTATTGAATGTCAACTATAATTGAGTATGTGTGTGTGTGTTTGTGTGTGTGTGTGTGTGTGTATATATATAATATATAATGTTATATATAATATATATATTCATGATATATGTGTATATATAATATACATATATATTCTCTATATATTCATGGGATGTAAAGTACAGCATAAAGAATATAGTCAATGGTATTGCAACAGCTTTATACTATATCAGAGGGGTAAGAGACTCCAGAGGCAGTTATCACTTTGTGAGGGCTGCAAATCATTATGTTGTTTTGTAAATCTGAAACTAATATAAAAATAAAGTTAAAAGCAGTAATAATAATATAAATGGAGTCACTTTAAAATGGAGCCGGAGCTGACATACCAAAGGAACTGCCTTGCAGGTCTTAAGCAACATTGTGTTCCAAAGAATTATTTGCAAGGATAACAAGAAAGCAGATATTATGGCTAGGGAACTGATGCTACTAGAATAAAAATTAAAAACTTTGTTTAGAATTAGCATCACTATGTTATCTTATCTGAAGCAATAGAAATGCCTTCCTTCAATAATGTAACTTCCCCTTCCTTTTCTCACAAAAATCCCTTGCCTTTGTCTCTTAATTGAAATGCTATTTGGGCTTCTGCTTAATCTGTGCTTCCTGAATAGCTATTAAAAAAATCTCAAATAGATATTTGTTGCTTCTGATTTTGAAAGTTAACAACTTGCGCACAAATGTTTATAGCAGCTTTATTCTTAATAATAAAAAATTGGAAACAACCCAGATGTTGTTCAACAAACATTGAACATGTTCAAACAAACTGTGGTAAATTCATATAACAGAGCACTACTCAGCAATAAAAAGGAATAAACTATTGGCTCACTCAACAAGCTGGATGAATCTCCAGAGAATTCCTGTGAATGCAAAAAGCCAGTTCCAATAGGTCACACACTATGTGGTTCCATTTATATAATATTCTTGATATTACAAAGCTATAGAAATGGAAAGCAGATTAGTGTTTACCAGATTTTGGGGGAGGTGGGGAAAAGAGAAAAGTGGGTGTGGCTATAAAAGGGCAACAAGAGGGATCCTAGTTCTGATGGAATTTTGTATATCGACATTAATGTTAATATCCTGGTAGTGATAATACTCTTTAGTTATGCAAAATGTTACCATTGGGGGCAACTAGGTAAAGGGTACATGGAATTTCTCTGTAGTATTTCTTATAACTGCATGTGAATCTAAAATTACCTAAAAATTTTAAATTTAATTAAAAAAAAAAAGCAGGGCAACACACTGAGCAGTAGCTATTTCTAAAGAGTTCTTAGAAATGGGAGTGAGGGCAGACTGAAATGAAGCAGCCAGAGAGTACAGAGAAGAATGGGGGAGAGTGGAGTCCCAAGGTCCAAAGGAAGATTCCTTCATGAAGGAGGGGTTAATAGCTTGCATCCTACACAAAATTAATTTTAGTGCCAAAAAAGAACCAAGACATTTGAAAGTTGGGAAGTTGATGATAATGGTCTCCTGAGATTGGAAGGCAGACTTCAGCTGATGAGCAGCTGATGAGGCAAGGAGGTGGCGACAAATGCTTTCGCAACAAGTTTGGTGGTGGATGAAAACAAAAAGCCTGGGGGAGAAGAAAGAGGACAAGGCAGGAGGGTGTCTGTTCTGTTGTCTAAAGATGGAGATCTAGGCATTCTGTACTTTGCAAAGAGACAGGAAAGGGACAGAGAGATCAAAGACACAGGGCATAATGGAATGGGGAGAGGGGTCAAAAGCTCAGATGAAGTATTAATTAGCTTTGGAAATGAGGGAAAACTTTTCCTCTGAGTAGGAAAGAAGAGGTTGGGATATGCAAAGATCTAGCAACTTGGCTTTCTGTTGCAGGAATTTTCTTCAGTTCCCCTGCCTTGCTTCTCTGTCCAGAGTTCCGAAGGCATCCACTTACTCAATAGATGCTTATTGAAGGGGCATGGAATTGAGAATAAAATATAATTGGCATCCCTCATATTAAACTTTTCTATATCTATCTGGAGGACTGGTCTCCTCTGAATTATAAATGGCAGAGAATAAGATTAGGGGAAAAGGGGGATGATGAAATAGAAATGAACAGGAGAAAGGAATCCTTTGGAGTCCTTGATTTTGGCTTATAGTTATTGGAATACTCCATGGGAATGGAGAAGAAGTAGGTTTGGAGAAAGAGGAACATGGTATAAGTGGAACAGAGCCCGAGCCGAGAAAGAAGATACTAAATATTTTAAAGAAGGGGAAATGGCTTTACTTCAGCACGTTTAGCTCCGCTTCCTTTATGTAGTGAGATATCAAATTCCACTCCTCGGCTTCTACCGGAACAATTGTTTTATCGCACGATTCTCTTGTGTCTTTATGAGTTTGAGAAAAACGTTGCCCCTTTACTTTGGCTCAGTGGACTGTTTCGTGTTTCTGGTGGGTAGGTTCAGCATTTCTGGTTTGTCTGGGTGTTGTTTTTCCAGCTGAGCTACTTCGGTTCCCTTACCCTCCGTACTTTCAGATCAAGTCTAATGGCTTTATCATTTACGTCTTTTACTCACTAGATATTAAATATTTATTTAATAAACACCATGGCAAGCACTTTGAGAAAACCAAAGATAAATTTTAAAAAGTGGTTTCCGTTTTGGAATGACCAATTTATGAGGAGAAAGGCAAGAAGACAATTACAAATAAATGTCATTGGAACTGCCATAACGCTTTAGTTAAATCTACAGTTTATTCCCGGTTGAATCCGCACGTCCAGAGCAGAGAAGGAGGCTCCACCCAGTTACGTGCCCCCAGATTTCTTCTTCTTTGTCTTTGCCACACCTCTCGGTTGTCCAGATTTTATGGGTTGGTGCACAACAGGTGGTCCGCACAAAAATGAACGTGATTTTGTACTAACCTGTTGTTGAATTGGAAAGGAGAGCTACATTTGTATGAAAAACGCTGTTAGTTCTTCCCTGGTGGTCTAGTGGTTAGGATTCGGCGCTCTCACCGCCGCGGCCCGGGTTCGATTCCCGGTCAGGGAAAGAGCTCTTACTTTACCTCCGCGAAGGGAAAACTTGCGCCCAGTTTTAATTGCGTGGGGAAACTTGAGCTACACTTTTAATTGCGTACAAGCTAACTTTTAATTTTCATATGGGGCGTTTTCTGCTTACAAACTCCGCGACAGTTTTGGTATTCCAAGTGCGAAATGACAAGCGATATACTTTTCAATGATATTTTAGAAATTTGTGAATGAGGTCCTCACCTGGCGTTAATTGCGTGCTCGGCACTGTTCTAAGAGCTTTAATATTTTAACTCCTTAATTGGAGGATTCAGTGAGCGGGACATTGTGGAGGTTGTTGAGATTAGCATAACACATTGCAGAGGCAGTTACGAGCTGCGAGACCAACCAGCAAGTCTTTCGCAGGTGGGCTGTGTCCGCGAGTCGCGCGCATGCGCCCCGGAGTCCGGGAGCTGCTGGCCTGGGACGCGCGTCCCCGCGCGGGCTCCGGCTTCCGGGTTCCCTCGGAGCCCCGCTGCCCAGTGGCGCCAGCCAAAGCTTGACCCTGGGCCAGAGCGGCTTCCCGGTCGTTCGGTAGCTCCAGAGCCTCCAGTCTTCCCCAGGAACGTAAAATGTGTCTGGGCTCCTGAGATGGGGACTATTTAAAGGCCACAGTATCAAAGGAAAACTGCTGTTACAAAATTGAGAAGCGGGCATACGACGTACTCAGCGTCTCTGAATGCACTCCTGAGACATTTACTGAGAGCTACTTGGGAAAAGGCTGACCTTGTGATGCCCCTGCCTTTTGACAAGGTTTGACGCCTCCGTGCTAATTGGCTTCTGTCTGACAGTATTGGGACATGCTTCTTTTGTTACTTCGTTCCTCTAAACAGCAGCCACCGATATATTGCTTATTTCCTTCTCATTTCTTATAAAAGTGCAGTGCACACATTGAAGCTGGATTTTTTGGGGGGGGGGGTGTGTGTACACGTATACGTATACATACACACCAGGATTCGTGGTCTCGTAGCACCGAAGAATGGAGACAGACCAGAGAGGCAAAGGTTGCAGCAAAGGACAGTTTATTAGTGCAGAAAGTAACAGCTCTCAAAACGAGAGGGGGTCCGGACTGGGGTGCCCACAACTGAGGCAAAAGGATTTGTTCTTATACCTTTTGTATGTCTGGGGAGAGGGGCTGCCTGGTGCCTCTTGGCACTATTCTTAGATTTACATTGTTGCTTAGCCCTGAGGAGGCGATTTCTCGAGAAACTGTCTGATTGCCTCAGAGCTTAATCAGCTTAATCATTATCTCTGTTCTGAGAGGAGCAGAGACTCCTGATAGGACTTCAAGACAGGACTCCTGACGGTCTTATGTTATGATAAATAACCTCTTTGAAGATATGCACTCTACCTGGGGATCCCTAACTTGGAAAAAGAGGCCTCCCTCCTCCCCCACCTGGGCTTGTCACTCTGGCCGGTCCTGTGACTTAAACCTATATGTCAGCTAATAAAATTATTTCCCTTGCTCTGTTATAGTTTCCGCCCTGAGTCCCTCTACCGTGGCAATTTCCTGACTGCCTATAATTTCCCTATCTCAATATGACCTCTCCTCAAGCTTCCAAACAAAGTCCGTGTTGACTCTGATGTTACTTTACTAACAGATGGGGATATGATGCTTTTATGATCATGTTAAATGAAGTGGTACTCTTTTTCTAATTAATTGCACATTCCCTGCTCTCTCCCACCCCTCACATATAAATTTATAAATTCCCAAACCTCTGAGCTGGGACACTCCTTTGTCATCTTGCCAATACTCTCCTTGAGTTAATAAACTTTGACACATATGTAAGATCAATATGACTAAGAAATTTTGTTATGACATAAGCATAAAAGTAATATAGTTTGTCAAATTCCTGTATATACTGAGGCTATTCTGTCTTTCGGTCTAATGTTTCACAGAAAACCAACTCTCTAAGCCTGATGGCAATCACTTCCTGAACACTATCCTCTTCTCATGATGTCATATTTTGTCTCTATGTAGCAAGAATCTTTTGCTTCATTTTCTTTTTATATCTTTGTTTTTAGGGAGCAGTCTGGATGGGAACCCTGAATGTGTTCAGTGGTTTTTGTTTGTTTTTTAAACTTTCCATATAGAGCTAATTGAATTAGAGACAAGGGATCTTCTTTGAAAGCTATGCAACTTTTTTTCTTTTCCTGTTACGAGATATTACTCATTCTCCTTCCTTTCACTTTTACCAGACTGCTGCCTGATTACTTGGCGACTCAGAGAGAAAATAGCAAAAATATAACAAAACCAAATCCATGTCAAGACAAGAGGAAGAAGAAAGAATGTGGATAGGTGTAAAAAAAAAAAAGGAGACAACAGTTGGGGTCAATAAATCAATTGTGAATATTGTAGATTTGCACTACACTAGTTGCACTAGTGTTTATGAAAGATGAAAAATGAGCAAGACACAATTGTAAATCTTAACATCCCTAAACTCCAGTTTTCATCTGTAAATGAGAATAAACATATTTATTGCATAGAGTTGCTATGAGGAGTAAATGAACAGAGTCCTGATGCCCACTTGTTGATGTAGTTACTTTCTCACAAATTACTTCTTCATTTTTTCTACTTGCCCCTACACCCACCCTTACCCCTACCCCTTAGTTTACCATGCAGGAGTGCAAACACTAGAGAGAGAAAATTGGTCCCTGGGTTTTTGCCTTTGACAGGTAAGATTGAGGCTGATGAAGCTTTGAACCAATTAGCACCTAGCAGAAGGGCACTCTTGCCGTGTGTCTCTGGGGGGTTCAAATTGTCACAAAGTGGTCAGTCTCCATCAAGCTCTGGTCATTTTGCCTTCAGAGATCCAAAACTGGTGGGGGTATGGAGACCTGATAGAGGAGAAGAGGCTTCTGCTACTGTGAGGGATCAAGAGAGAGAGAACCAGGCAGAGCTCAGACTAACACAGTAGGTGAGAAAAGAAGCTCCTAGCTTGGGATATGTGGAGGGGTTACCAGAGAACAGGCTCTTCTCGGCGTGATGTCCAGGTTCTTGGCATCTCGAGCAAAGAATTGAACGAGATACCGAGGCAAAGTAGTGAAAAGGCAGTTTATTAGATAGTATATTCTACAGAAATCGGAGCAGGCCCGAACAGTAAAGGGTGGCTCAAGGGCCACGAGAAGAGAAAGTACACTCCAAAGAGTTTGGAGCTGGCCGAACAAAAGAAGCTCAGAAGAGTGCTGACTGGCCAGGACTTGGAGTTTTTATCCCTTTCTTCTCTAGAATGGGCTGGTTCTTTCCAGGTATGAGACCACTTGATTGACACCTGTGATTGACAAGAAGCTATCACCTCATCTTTTTAGACGGAGCATGTTCCTTCCCAGAATTCAGTCTGTTATAATAATATTAATGAACTTCCGGGCATGTGTATGATGTAATAATGGTATAATGAGGCCCAGGTGAAATGAATGTCATAGTGGCTTTTACTGCGCAGGTGTGAGTGACTGGTTTAGGCTAGTTGGGTATTTTGAACCCATTTGTTTCCTCATAGGAGCAGATAATTATAGTGAGAAGGGGGAATTTTGGGTGGAGAGGGGAGGGCCTCTGGGCAGTCATATTGTGTAGATGATGTTGGATGTATAGGAATGCAGAGACTTGATGCCTCTCTCTAACTGCCTGCCTTGTTTTCCTCTTGAGAGATGTGATCCTCATAAGATCCCTGGGATGTTGAGGGACAGGAGGCCTTTTCTTCTGTATCTGCTTCCTGCTGAGCAAGGGCATAGAGCTGTCCCTGCCTATTGGGGGATTCACGGAACTCTTGCCCTGCCTGATCTTAGATGAAGGGAGGAAGGTCTCGAAGTCCGCCTGGAAGACCGTGTCCCACCTGGGAGATTACACTAGAATCTTGTTGGAGTGTTGCTTGTATCCCCAAAGCCCCATTAATGAGGAAAAATATAGATTTTAATTAATAAACTTAAAAGTGTTTGGCTGAGAAAGCAAAGCTCAAAGTTATTGATGTAAGGTGGCTACGTGCTGGCTCTATGGAGCCTATGGTCATTTAACTGGTTATTCAGGTGATGTTAATTATCCAGGAGCTGGGCCCAGAATGGGTTAGGAAAGGACATTGGGCTTCAATGATTACAATCAACAAGCATGAATCACTAGTCTTAGGGTAATTATCTAGGGTAGGTGTAGGAACTTTCTATGATTTATGTTAAAAAAAACCCAATCTATTATTTATGGTTAACAAACTGATTTGGTAACCAAAGGCTACAATGCCGAAATATTAGGAAAAAGAAAACAGGATTTTTACAGTGAAAAAGTCCCTTTATGTGGCCCGTATCAGAGGAACAGGGGAAGTGAGGCTTTGGCCAGAAAGAAGAGTAAGGGGAAACGGTTGTTTCTGCTCTTGAGAATCCTTTTCCTAGTCGTTTTCCTAAAGTAATCTCCCCAGGAAATAACATCTGGTAATTGGTAAAGTATTGCAACTAAGGACAATGAGATAATACTGAATCAATTTTTGACTTTTTTTTTTTTTTTTTTTTTTTTTTTTTTTTTTTTTTGAGGAGGAGGAGGCCATGTGAAGACAAAGAAGTAGAGAGAGATTTGTAGATGCTGACCTTAAAGCCTGAAGAGATTTGGCCACAAGCCAAGGTATGCCAGCAGCCACTGGGAGCTGAGTCAAGGAACTGCATTTCCTCTAGAGCAGCGGTTCTCAACCTTCCTAATGCCGCGACCCCTTAATACAGTTCCTCATGTTGTGGTGACCCCCAACCATAAAATGATTTTTGTTGCTACTCTATAACTGTAATTTTGCTGTTATGAATCGTAAATATCTTTTTGTTTTCCGATGGTCTTAGGCGACCCCTGTGAAAGGGTCGTTCGACCCCCAAAGGGGTTGCGACCCACAGGTTGAGAACTGCTGCTCTAGAGTCTCCAGACTTCCACCCTGAAGACACCTTGACTTTGGTAGGTGATACTGATTGGACTTCTGGCCTCCAGAATTGTGAGAGAATAAATTTTTGTTCTTTTAAGCCACCCAGCTTGTGGTAACTTGTCACAATAGCCGTGGGAAACTAAACTCAGGCACTATGCAATAAATTCCGTATGAGCAATTCCAGTACTACAGGAATTTGTAAGAAAGTTTTCATTGGAATATTGGATAAGAATACTTATCAGAATTGAATTTCTTGGAGATGAATGGCAAGAAAAATAGAAACTCCAGTGTTAGCTAACTTTATTATTTCTGACGTAATGCACACAATGTGTCTTCATTGAACGACACTCTTGTCTGAGTCAAAACTTTTGGGTCAGAGAGATCCATGCACTCCTGTCTGCACTAAGAGAAACACAAGCAGCGATTGCCTTTATCAGTGTATCGCATTAGATCGTAACAGCAAGCATACTATTAAAGGATTTGAATCTTGAACTTTCAAAATGAAGAACCAATGCCCTGGGGGCATTTC
Source organism: Hipposideros larvatus (assembly GCA_031876335.1). Taxonomy (NCBI): domain Eukaryota; kingdom Metazoa; phylum Chordata; class Mammalia; order Chiroptera; family Hipposideridae; genus Hipposideros; species Hipposideros larvatus. Next base: position 128,786,838 of record CM063088.1, on the reverse strand, counting down.
TGCAGGGACTGAGGTGCTGGGATGTTTACCTCCGTAAACAGTAAGTGTTATTGGGAAATGATGTTGTACCTCGATTCTTCTCTTCTTGAAGGAAATAATTCAGTCAACAGACAGTTTTTGTGCAGTATAAAACAGCCAGAAATTTATTAGTAAAAGAAATTCTGCTCCAAGACATGGAGCGGGCTGACCCAAAAGAGGGAAGCAGCCTCGCCTTACATTGCATGAAGGCTTTTATTTCTAGGGGTAAAATTGCCTCCCCACTCCCTTCTCTTATCTTTCCTTCTCCCCTGAGGTGCCTAGTCCTGCCCTCTCTGGCATTTAGCAAAGCATTTCTTTGATTTAGGCGTGTGTGTGAACACACCCCTTTGATTTAGGGGCATGTATAAACACATCCCTTTAGGGTGTGTGAAAACCTGAAATCCTGTTGGGCAACTAAGGTATTGGTGATGCTGACAAGCAGCATGTCTTCTCTGGCTTTTAACAATGCACTTCTTTGATTTAGAAGTACCTATGTGTACACCTGGAGTCCTGCTGGGCAACTGCCAGGGGTTTTGACCCAAGTAGGAGCTGCAGCAAGGGGCTTTCTAACCGGGGCTAAATTTCTCTTTCTGCTCATTTCTAACTACCCTATTGATGTAGGATTTTTCTTGTGCCGGGATCGTAGACTCGTGAAGCTGAAGAATGGAGACACGGACCAGAGAGGTAAGGTTTACAGCAGAGGATAGCTTATTAGGGCAGAAAGTAGCAGCTCTCAAAATGAGAGTGGGGGGGTGGTCCCAACTGGGGTGCCTGCATTAGGTGAGGAACTACTCCTTTTGGTCAGCCAAGTGGCTCAGTTGGTTAAGAGCTTGCTTAAGAGTTTGAGCTCTGAGCAACAGTGGTTCGATTCCCAGCCCAAGCTGAGCAGCCACTGAGCTGCCAACAGGTGGCAGGATGGCTCAGCTTAAAAAAAAAAAAAAAAGGAACTACTCCTTTTATCCAATTTTTTTTTGTATACCTGGGGAGAAATTTAGTCCGGAGGAGGTGTTTTCTCAAAACTGTCTAGTTTTCTTAGAGCTTAATCAGCTTAATCAATGTCTCTGCTCTGATAGGAACATGTTATTTCAAGGCTGGGGCTTTGCAGATATCAGTGTCTGCTGCTCATTCTATCAGGGAGTTCCTGGCTGTCTTACATTGTTAATTAACTTGTCTTAATCCTCCTCTTGGAGGTGAAACTTAACTTTTGACTTTCTTGTTATAGGCTTTAAAAACAAACATTTCCTCCTCCTCCTCCCAAGTTTGTCATTCTGGTGGGGTCCTGTGATTTAAACCTATCAGTCAGCTATTAAAATTATTTCTCCTGGCTTTTGTTATTGTTTTCACCCTGATTCCCTCTACGGTGGCCATTTCCCTGACTGCCTATAATTTTTCTATCTCACTATCACATCTATTTTAGTTACTTTTCCACTATTGCCTGTCTTTGTTCAACCTAGTATAAAAGCATTTCAATTGTGCTACTTCTTTGGGTCTTCATTTCCTTCTGAGAGCTCAGGTGTCATGTAAGACTTATAGTAAATAACTTTGTATGCTTTTCTCCTGTTCATTTGTCCTGTCAGATGCAGCTGAAAACCCTAAGAAGGTAGAAGTAAAATTTTGCCTCCTTAACATCTCTGGCCCAGTAGTCTTTCATCTTCCACTAGCAACCTTGAAATTGTGAAAGGCTAATTTGTTACTTTAAATTTGTTACTAAAAGCTATTAAATTGTTCATAGTTCTGGATAGTTACATGTCATCAGGCAGAGAAAAAGGAGAAAAACTACTATTTTCACTTTTATACTCTGGTGTTTAAGTTGTTAACACTTATGTGTTTAAGTTGCAATTCAAAATTAAGAATTACAATGTTCCTAAAAGACAAATATAGGATACTATGAGCATATAAAATAAGTTTCAGCTAAAATAACATATCCCCACTGCTATTTCCTTACTTGTCCTTTTAGACATTTGTATTTTCTATTTTAGAATTTGAGAATTGACCTCTGGTACTTATTATCCCATAACTGATTCCCATCTTCCATCCTGTCAGTACAATGTATCTTTTCATACTGAAACATGTACTATAATATGATTTTTTCTTTTTTGTGAAATTTGATCAGATTGGATTTATTAGTGGTCTTATCTTTTCATTCAATTAGTTTTATGTCACTATTATATATTATTCCCCAATTCTCCAACATTACTATGAAACTCCTAAATGTTCCTTTCTAACTAGTCAAATGCATTTATTATAATTTTTTCCTGGAGGCCTTCCTCCCAGAGATCTGCATCATGCTGCAGTCTGGACTGTTTGCAGCATTTAGAATCAGGACTTACTTTTGCCTTCTTCCTCTGCTGTAAATAAAGTCTGTTTCTTGGATTCCATACTTTTTTTTTCCCCCTTGACTTTACTCATTTGTTTAGGTGGAGCTTGTGATAAAATATGTATGAGAGGTAAATTTTTTGAGAACTTCCATGTCTTTAAAATATTTTTATTTTACCTTAGATTAGATTATTTTATTAAACATAGAAATCTAAGTTAAAAATAATTTTTTCCTTTGGATTTTGAAGGCACTGCTCCATTGTGTATCATCTCCAAGTGCTATTTTTGACTATTCCAATTCTACTACATTTACTTGACCTTTGTATTTGTTTTTTTTTTTTCTGTCTGAAAACTTCAGGAATCTTTCCACAGTATTTTGTAATTTCTCATTGCAGTGTTTTCATGTAGATCTTTTGTCATTCATTAAACTGTGTGCTTGCAGGCCTTCCCCTCTAGGAATTAATTTTCTTACTTTGCAGCACATTTTTTTATAATATATGATTATTTTGATAATTTCCTACTGTCTGTTTTTATGTTCTCATTTTTTTGGCACGTCTACCATTTGAAATCCCTGAATTGCTTCTATAGATACTTTTTGTTCCTTTTATTATGTTATATTTTATACATTGAAAAGGATATGCTTCAAGTAAAAAAGTGTTGAAGCATAACATTAAAATGAACACTTTTGAACACATCCCTCAAGATCTAGAATTACACTGTTCAGTACAGTAGCTACTAGCCACAAGTGGCTATTTAGTACTTCAGCTGTGGCTAGAATGACTGAGGAACTGAATTTTTCATTCTAATTAGCTTAAATTTAAATTTAAAAGATGATTCTCTATTCTGTTATTGGAAAAGTTTTAAGTATGTTGGGGACAACTTGGCTTTGTGAATCTATTTTTTCAACTGTAAGTTTCATGAAATCCAAATAGAGATCTAAGTACAGTATTTCTACTGAAAATTTAGTACCAACTGAGACGTGCTATAAAAGTAAAATACACACTGGATTTAAAGACAGTACAAAAAACTTTTTTTATTATACATTTTATTATATTTTATATTGTACATATTATACATTTATTATACATATAATAAAAAAATACATTTTACATTTATTATATGTTGAAATGATATTTTGAATATACTGGGTGGATGATATATAAAACGTATTATTAAAATTAATTTCCTTATTTTTTATATTTTTAATGAGAAAATTTAAAATTATATATGTGGCTAGCATTATATTCCTATTAAACATGTCTGGGCTAGAACATTAGTAAAGACATTTGTGTAAATTTATGCATTTCTCTCCTGTCCCATCACCCTGACTACCTCCCAGAGGTAATCACTATGCTAAACTCTGTGGTTATCATTCCTTTACTTAAACAAATAATTTACACCTATGAATATATCACTAATCAATGTATTACTTTGTCTAGCTTGTTTTGAATTTTATAAAAATGGTACCAAACTGTATGTTGTCTTCTGAGACTTGCTTTTTCCACTAAACATGACATTTCTACTATTTACCCATATTATTGTTTATAGATATAGCCCATTTGTACTTATTGTTAAGAATATTCCATTACCTAAATATGGAGAAAATTGTTTTGCTATTTACTATGATGAACATTTGGGTTGTTTTGGGGTTTTTGCTATTATGAATAATTATGCTATGAAAATCATTGTACATGAATGTTGGTGCTTATGTACAAGAATTTCTCACTGTACATAACTTGGAATGGAATTGTTAGGTTGTAAGGTGAAGTTCAACTTAACAAGATAAAATCTGTTTGCTTTCCAAAGTGTTCCAAGGTGGTTGTATCAGTTTACACTGCCACCACTAAATATCATCCTTGCCAAAACCTAGTGATGTCAGTTTTCTGATCTTTGTCAATCTAGTGGGTACCTCACAGCATATCATTGTAGTCTAAATTTCTTGATTACTGAGATTGAATACCTTTTCTGTGTTCGGTCATCATTCTTTTTCAATTTTCTGTGAAAGAATTCTTCATGCTTTTTACCTATTTTTGAGCTGTATTTTTCTTTCTTTCTTTCTTTCTTTCTTTTTTTTTTTTAGATATTTTTATTGGGGAATGGGGGGAGGGGAACAGTGTTGGGGGATTGGGGAAGGGGAACAGCCAAGTTGTTGTCCTTCAATTTTAGTTGTGGAGGGCGCAGCTAGCTCAGCTCCAAGTTCAGCTGCCCTCTAGCTACCTGTTGGCAGCTCGTGGCCACTCAGCTCAAGGTGCCATGTTCAATCTTAGTTGCAGGGGGGCACAGCCCACCATCCTATGGGGGAGTCAAACTGGCAACCTTGTTGTTAGGAGCACATGCTCTCACCAGCTGAGCCATCCTGCTGCCTATTGGCCCCTCAACTCGGGCGCAGCTTATTGGCCCACTTGGGAATCAAACCAGAGACCCTGTTGCTCAGAACTCGCACTCTTAACCAACTGAGCCTCTCAGCCGGCCCAGTCTTTTTCTTTTTGATAAAGGAGTTTTTATATTAGGTTGAACCATATTAAATTGCCACCATTTAACCCCTAAATATGGTAGTTCATATGATCCAGCCTAAAATGTTTTAGATAATAATTATTTGCCAAGTATATGTATTTCACATATCTTTCTTCAAGTTATGAGAAAATTGTGTTTTCACTTTCATCATGGTGATCTTGAGGAAAGAAACTCTTCATTTTAATCTAGTTGAATTTATCAGAATTTTTTCTTTAAAATCAACCTTTTTTGGTGTCTTGTTTGAGAAGTCTTTCTTGATCTGAAGGCATACAAATATTATCCAAATTTACTTGTAAGAGAATAAAATATTGCCTTTCATAAGTCTTGGCTATTCTTGGCCAAGAATTATATTACATTTCAATATACATTTTAGAATCAATTTGTCAGTTTCCACAAAAATGCATTCTGGAGCTATTTACTTGAATCTATTGATCAGTTTTTGGGAGAAGTGACATCCATATAACACTCAGTCTTTCTTTTTTATTAATTTATATTAAATTTATTGGGGAGACATTGGTTAGTAAAATTGTATAGGTTTCCAGTGTACAATTCTATAATACATCTTCTATATATTGCATTGTGTGTTCATCACCCAGAGTCAGTTCTCCTTCCATAACCATATATTTGAACCCCTTTACCCTCTGAGTCTTTCAATCTATGAACAAGTACAGTCTTGGCCAAGAATAGCCAACTCAGTCTTGAGGAAGAATAACAAAGGAATAAGACTTACTCTGACAGAGGTTAAAATATTTTAAAGTTATAGTAATTAAGCAGTTTGACATTGGTGTAAGATTAGACAATAGGGCAATGGAACAGGCTTCTAGTCGCCAGCATCACCAGTGTATCTTCAACATAACTATTGTCTTCCTACTGCCATGGTCCTGACACCTGCTTTAGAATTCCCAGCTATTCCTAACAAATAGAGATGCAAAAATCCTCAAAAAAATACTAGCAGATCGAATTCAGCAATACTTTAAAAAGATCATACACGATCAAGTGGGAGTCATGCCTGGTATGCAAGGTTGGTTCAATATCTGCAAATCAATTAATGTGATACACTACATTAACAAAATGAAAAATAAAAATCATATGGTCATATCAATAGATGCAGAAAAAGCATTTGACAAAATTCAGCATCAATTTATGATAAAAACTCTGAGCAAGGTGGGAATAGAGGGATCATATTTCAACATAATAAAGGCCATATATGATAAGCCTACAGCTAACATCATACTCAATGGTGAAAGACTAAACCCTTTCCCCTTAAGATCAGGAACAAGACAAGTTTGCCCACTTTCACCACTTTTATTCAACATAGTTCTGGATCTTCTAGCCACAGTAATCAGACAAGAAAATGAAATAAAAGGCATCCAAGTTGGAAAGGAAAAAGTAAAATTGTCATTATATGCAGATGACATGGTACTATACAGAGAGAACCCCAAAGACTCCACCAAAAAACTATTAGAACTCATAAATGAATTTAGTAAAGTAGCAGGATACAAAATTAATATTCAGAATTCAGTGCATTTGTATACACCAATAATAAATTATCAGAAGGAGGAATCAAGAAAACAATTTCATTTATAATTGCTTCAAAAACAATAAAATACTTAGGAATAAATTTAACCAAGGAAGTAAAAGACCTGTACTCAGAAAATTGTAAGACACTGAAGAGAGAAATTAAAGAAGATACAAATAAATGGAAATAGATACCATGTTCATGGATAGGAAGAATTAATACAGTTAAAATGTCAATACTACATAAGGCAATATATAGATTCAATGCAATTCTTATCAAACTACCAAGAACATTTTTCTCAGAAATAGAACATATAATCCTAAAATTTATATGAAACCATAAAAGACCCCGAATAGCCACAGCAATCTTGAGAAATAAGAACAAAGCGGGAGGTGTCACGCTACCCGACATCAAATCATACTACAAGCCTATAGTGATAAAAAAAAAGCATGGTACTGTGTGGGGTTATGGGGGTGGTTTTTCTGCAATGAGACCGAAAGCCAGTGGCTGGAGACTTCCCACAATGTAGACCGATGACGAGAAGAATTACATAGAGGCGTGCAGGTGGAGGGACTTTTGCCTGATGCAAAGACCTCGAGGGTCATTCACATCTTCCTTTTATTGAGGGGAACTAGCAAAGCTCCATTTAGGATTTGTGTCATAAGCGGGTGTGGGGATAAGCAATCAGTACATACGGAGCTTCCCTATTCCGTCCTGACTTCCACTACATATCTATCCTTGGCCTGTGCATGTACTGTTCCTTTCCTATCTAGTTCTTGAGCCGTTGCAGCCGCCTTTGGCTGACACGTACCCAAGTTGCTCTCCTGCTCTGAGCAGGGGCCTTACAACTCATTCCTTGAGCCACTGCCAACCGCCTTCGGCCGACGTGCACCCAAGTTGCTGTCTTGCTCTGACCTTTCAGAGTAGACGCCCTACAACATTGCAATCCAGTGCTGTGTTTCTATAGTACTGGCATAAAAAGACATATAGATCAATGGAACAGAACAGATAGCCCAGAAATAAATCCATGTCTATAAGGTCATTTAATCTATGACAATGGAAGTAAGAATTTACATTGGGGTAAAGACAGTCTATTTAATAAATGGTGGTGCTAGGAAAATTGGACTGACACATGCAAAAAAATGAAACTGGACCACCTCCTTACTCCATATATGAGAACAAATTCAAAATGGATTAAAGACTTAAATGTAAGACCATAAAATTCCTAGAAGAAAATATAGGGAGTAAATTTGCAGACATTACCCTGAGTAATATTCTTTTTAAAAGATTTTAATGGGGAATTGGAGGAGGGGAACAGACAAGTTACTGTCCTTTTGTTCTTCAGTCTAATTCTGGAAGATGTCGTTTCACTGGTACATATTGGTATTATCATTGTGATCTTCCTGGGTGAGGCAGTTGCTCGCCAGCCATTGCATGGCCATTCACTGCGGCTCTTGGCAGCTCACGGCAGCTGCCGGCTGCTCACGCTTGGCTGCCAGCCGCTCACAGTAGCTCACGGAAGCCCACTGCTGCCCCATTGCAGCCTACCCCATCGCTGGCAACTCACGGCAGCCCAGCTCCAGGTCGAGCTGTTGCTCACCATCTTAGCTGTATAGGGCGCAGTGTCATTGGCCCTCATGTGGGATCTGAACCAGGGCCCTGCTGCTCTGAGCTGGTGTCCCAAGCCAATTTTTAACCGACATGCCACTCGGCCGGCCCCTGACTAATATTTTTACTGATATATCCCCTCAGGCAAGGGAAGTAAAGGGAAAAAAAACATATGGGATTACATCAAACTTAAATGTTTTTTTCACAGCAAAGGAAACCATTAATAAAACAAAAAGGCATCCTACTGAATGGGAGAAGATATTTGCCAATGATATATCTGATAAGGGGTTACTATCCAAAATTTATAAAACACTAATTCAACTCAACACCAAAAAAACAAACAACCCAATTAAAAAATGGGCAGAGGATATGAAGAGGCATTTTTCTAAAGAGAACATACAGATGGCCAACAGGCATATGAAAAAATGTTCAACCTCACTAATCATTAGAGAATTGCAAATAAAAACCACAATGAGGGCCGGATGACTTGCGCATTGGTTAAGAACTGGCTTGGGATGTCAGTGGGCCCCGGTTCGGATCCCACATATGAGGGCCAGTGACACTGCCCTCTACAGCTAAGATGCTGAGCAACAGCTCAACCTGGAGCTGGGCTGCCATGAGTCACCTGCGACGGTGTAGGCTGCAGCTCCTGCTTCAGTGTGTTGCCATGGGCTACCGTGTATAGCCAGCAGCCCGCATGAGCGGCCCTTAAGCTGCCGTGAGCGGCCATCCAGAAGCCAGCGACTGATCTGCCTCACCCAGGAAGAGCGCAATGATGGTGCCAACTTGGGCCAGTGAAGCAATGTTCTCCACAACGAGACTGAAGATCAAAAAGACAGCAACTTGTCTGTTCCCCTTCCCCCAGTTCCCCAATAAAAATCTTTAAAAAACAAAACAAAACAAAAAAACCACAATGAGATACCACTTCACTCTGGTTAGAATGGCTATCATCAATAAATTAACAAACAACATGTGCTGGTGACATTTTGGAGAAAATGGAACCCTTGTGCACTGTTGGTGGGATTGCAGATTGGTGCAGCCATTATGGAAATCAGGGTGGCGGTATCTCAAAAAAACTGGAAATGGAACTACCTAATGATCCAGCAATTCCACTCTTAGGTATATATCCAGAGAAACCCAAGATGCTAATTCAAAAAAAAATATGCACCCCTATGTTTATTGCAGTGCTATTCACAATAGCCAAGATATGGAAACAACCGAAATACCCATCTGTAGATGACTGGATTAAGAAACTGTGGTACATTTACACAATGGACTATTACTCGGCTATAAAGAAGAATGAAATCTTACCATTCACAATGATATGGATGGACCTAGAGAACAGTATGCTAAGTGAAATAAGTGAGATGGAGAAAGGCAAATACCATATGATGTCGTTTATATGTTATATGTGGAATCTAAAAAACTGACTAAATGAGCAAATTAAACAGAAATAGTCTCAGAGATATAGAGGAAAAACTGATGGTTGCTAGATAGGAGGGGGACAGCATAAATTGGTAACTACAATATTGCCACAGGGATATGAAAGATAGTTTGGGGAATATAACCAATAATGATGTAAAGATTTTGTAGGGTGTCAGATGGGCACATGTCTTATTAGGGAGACCACTTCATAGACGGTGTAGAAGCCTGAGCATTGCACTGTACACCTGAAGGTGAAGCTGAATAATATTGTATGTCAACTATAATTTTATATATATATATATATATATATATATATATATATGTATATATATATATATACATATATATATATATATATATATATATATATATATATATTCATGGGATATGGAGTACAGCATAAGGAATACAGCCAATGGAATTGTAATAGATATATATGATGTCAGAGGGGCAATAGATTGGGGGAGGGAGATTATCACTTTATGAGTAGTGAAATGTCTAACTATTGTTTTGTACATTTGAAACTAATGAATAAAAATAGAAATAAAAATTCCCCGCTGAATCTCAATCCTGTAGTAAGAAACACCAAATTACTATCTTGAACCCAGGAATCTTTTGATATTTCCTGAACATTTAAAATGATATCGTGAGAAAGCACTAAAGAAAATCAGATATTTCACTTAAAAAAAACCAAAAAACTTTTGACTTGAAAATTTTGAGGAGCGGGTGGTAGATGAGGGTAAAGGGGATCAAATATAGGGTGATGGAATGAGAACTCCAGGTGGTGAACACACAATGTGATATATAGATGATGTATTACAGAATTGTACACCTGAAATCTATGTAACTTTGCTAACAATTGTCACCCCAATAAACTTTAATTTAAAAAAAATTTTAAGAACTACCTTGTGAACAATGGGTTATCCCAGGGCATAGAGCTATAATCTATGGGTAAAGCTACAGAAAGACATTTCTGGTTCTAATTCTGAAATCTGTATGTTACCCTCCTCCCCCCACTTTAAAAATTGAGTGAAATGAGCATTCTCTACTTCTTTTGTGAAGGTAAAGTGAAAACAATCTCATAGTATCAATCAACGTTTGGGGTGAAATTTTTCTGTCTTTGCCAAATATATGTATTTACATTCTAAATGAGATCAGAATTGCTGAGACTTGGGGGAATTACATTTAGAGTGTAACGTGGTTAAAAATGTGTTTTAGCTAGTGATTTTTCTAAGTAAATTATAAGTAAACCAATAGCTCTTTAGTAACTCTTCAGAGTTAGAACTACAAGAATCTTAGGGTGTCAAAAAACACTAACATATTTTATAGTTCAACTATGCATCTGGTCTTTGAATTCCTTCTATATTATGCCTACCAAACTTATGAAATTATGACAGAGTCTATGTCAGTTGAGGGTCCCTTTTAAATGTATAGACTTTTCCCCCAGGTAAAAACCCTGAAATTTCTTCAGTGCTTTATCATGTCATTTTAAATTTTCAGGAAATATCAAAATATTCCTTGAATTCAAGCTAGTAATTTGGTATTTCTGCAGGATTGAGTCAGTGGAAGTTTTGAAAGCAAGTGTCAGGATCATACCAATATTTTAGAAAGACAAGTGTCATTTTGATGATGCAACCTGGAAATATTGTATTTGGGTTCAATATGGAGGCTTCTCAACATTTACAGCAGGATTCCAGGCTCACCCCTCCAGTTAACTGGTATCTGAAGAATGACTCTTCAATAAACAACATAAAACATCAATGCTCCAGGATTGTCCAGAATTTGAACTGGAATTGAAACCTTGCCAGATTCTGTTAAAAAACTGAAAAAGTGATATGAAGGGATGCACTGTAAGGGTCTTAGGATGGGCTTAGGACTTTAAGTCCAAAATCCAAATGCATACCTTAGCCTGTGGGTGAAATAAACATCCTGAACACACACACACACACACACACACACACACACACACACACACACACACACTCCTATATATATTTTTCCAAAAGCACATACATGCTGTTATGACTAACAAAACCTCGGATTCACTAGAAGAGCGCAACATTTTGTCATCAAGCATTAAAATACAACTACCATATTGTATATATGCATGGGGAGAGTGTAAGGGAAGATTTTTTGACCATCAATTAAGGGGCCTCATACTAAAAAAAGACTGGGAAAACACTGCCAATTCTCCAGACATATCCTAAACTCTGTCCTTAAGTCATGTTGTATCATCTGAAAGCCACATATCCAGAGTTTCATCCTTCATAGAAACAATTTCACTGAGTTATATCTTAAATGTTTTCATCAACAAACTATAAGAAATGGCCATATAAAGAATAGGCTCTAATTTTCTGTAGAAACTGAACCTCAGGAACAATGTTTTAATCTGTCATTTGTATAATAAATTTATAAAATAAACCATGCAATTCCCTTTGGAACTTACTAGAAAATTGCATCTTTTCTCCATATCATTCATTATTAGATAATGTATAACCACTTACCAAAATGTTTTCTGTGAAGCAAGAGTCCATGAAGATGCTTCTCCAAACAGGATTCTGTCGTTAATTACTTTCAGAAAGCAATGCTTTTTATAGCTCCTTTGTTTAAGATTCAGAAAGAACATTAGCATATTATAAACCCTAAGAAGTCTTTAAAGGAATAAAAAAGCCTCACTTAGCCAGCATTTCTCGAACTTTTTATTAAAAAAAAAATTGACTTGTAACACACCTTTGAGAAATGCTCTTCCCTTTATCAGTCAGGGAATTTAGAACTAAAATTAATTCTCAATTATGGTCAGCTATGGTCAATTCTCAATTATGGTTAATTCAGCTGATACACATTTACATCTTCTTCTAGCAGTTTCAATTTTATTTTAACAGCCTTATTATATGTGAGTACTTATTTTAATTTTGTCTGCAGTAACATTTGAAAGAGAAAGGATCGATGTTAAGAGACACTGAGACTTGAATAGATATAAATTTATTAATACATTTGAAAGAGCATTTCAGATTGCATGCAAATAGACATAGCACATATTTATGAAATCAACACCTTGAGGAAGTTCTGATGTATTTTTAACAAAATGGAGCAGGCTTCACACTCTTTCTGTATATAAACTGCTACTTGAATAGTATACAGCTAACTTCTACTTATCCATAACTTTTAAATCTGCTCTTGCCCTGCCTTTCCCCAAGTCTCAGCACTTCTGATCTCATATGGATCCCATATGGAGAAGTATCATTCAGGCTTTAAAACAAAACAAAACCAAATCTTGTTAAAAATGACTGATGTTTATCAATTTTTAAAAATGTTCTGTGTTTAACTGAGGTATACCTTCACAGCCAAAAGACATGGTGCAGGCGTGTGGAAACTGCCCAGGTAAGTCGAAGCATGCAGGGGGCATTTGTGTAGAATTTACTAGTTAAGTGATCCTGAGCAGGTTTCTTAACCTTTTTGTGCTTCAAGTTCCTCATCCCATAGAGATGTTGTATGGATTAAATGAGTTAAAATTGTAAAGCCCCTTTTTTTTTATTTTTTATTTTAGCTGAGCCATCCTGCCACCTGTTGGCAGCTCAGCTCAGGCCGGGCATCAAACCGCTGTTGCTCAGAGCTCAAACTCTTGAGCGAGCTCTTAACCAACTGAGCCACTCGGCTGGCCCTTTGTAAAGCCCTTTAAGAGTGCCTTGCATGTGGCAAGCACAGGTATTTAATATTATTAATACTGATAGACAAAGCCTTGGAAGTGAATGTGCTCACCAAAGAAACATGAATAGAAAGGTCAAGGACAAAGGTTTGGGATCTCACAATTAGGGGTCAGGTGATCAGGAAGAGCCAATACGGGAGACAAGAGGAACTAGTCTAAGGAGTAGGAGAAATGAGACAGTGTAAACACCAGAATCATTACTCTCAGGTGTTGGTGGCCAAAAAATTGAAAAGGTCTAATGAAAAGGTCTGAGAAATAGTTACTGGAGAGAAGGATTTCCCAGTCTTATCAAGTTTGTGCGTTTCCCATACTCTGTGTTTTCTTTTCTTATGTCCAGTAAGATTTGCGCTCACTCTGAAGGCTTTCCCACACTGCTCACATTCATAAGGTTTCTCCCCAGTGTGAACTCGCTTATGTCCGGTTAGAGCTGAGCACTGCCGGAAAGATGTGCCACACTCACTGCAGGTGTAGGGCTTCTCACCAGTGTGGGTTCTAGTGTGCTGCCCCAGGACTGAACTATGATGGAAGGCCCTTCCACACACCTCACACGTGTAGGGCTTCTCTCCAGTGTGGATTCTTTGATGACTGGTCAAGTTTGACTTCCCTCTGAAAGCGCGACCACACTCTGAACATCTGTAAGGTTTCTCTCCCGTGTGGGTTCTTTGGTGGATGGTCAGGCAGTGCCGATCTTGGAAAGTTTTCCCACAATCCCCACACGGATACGGCTTCTCCCCCATGTGTTCTCGTTCATGAGCCCTGCGTTTACAGTTGTGACGGAAGGATTTCCCACACTCCTTACACTTGTAAGGCTTCTCTTCCATGTGGATCCTTCTATGTTTGCTGAGCTCTACCTTGCTGCTAAAGGCTTGTCCACACTGAGGACATCCATAGCGCTTCACCTGAGAATGGATCCTTTTGTGTTTACTTAGGTCTGAGCTCCGGCTGAAGGCCCTCCCACACTCACTGCACTCATAAGGTCGCTCCCCAGTGTGGATTCTTGTATGCTTAGTGAGGTCTGAACTCCCGCTGAAGGCCTTCCCGCATTCCTCACATTCATACGGCTTCTCCCCCCTGTGGATCCTGCCATGGAGGGTAAGGGAATGCTTAAGCTGGAAGGCCTTCCCACAGTCCCCACATTCATACGGCTTCTCCCCCGTGTGTGTGACCCAGTGCACACTGAGGTGGGTCCTGGTCTTGAAGGCCTTCCCACAGTCACGGCACTTGTGCGGTCTCTCCCCACTGTGGGAGGTTCTGTGTCGGCAAAGAGCTGATCTACTACTGAAGGCCTTCCCACACTGGGTGCAGTTAAAGGGTTTCTCCCCCGTGTGGAGTATCTGGTGTACAGAAAGCTGACTTTTGGTCTTGAATGCTTTCCCACATTCATCACACATATAGGGCTTCTCACAGGAGTGAATTCGTTCATGGGCAATTAGGTCGGAATGACAACGGAAGTTTCTGCCACATTTGGCACATTCACTGAGCTTCTGCGCTGTAAGAGCTCTATTATATGGTATACCTTTTGAGTTTGGATTTAAGTTTTTGCTAAGTACCTTGTGGTTCTTTACTTTCTTAAAGATCACTTTCTCATAGCTTTCTTTCTCTTGTCTCAGCTTCTCCCTCATAGGTATTTTCCACTGATTATCAAATTCGACATCCTGTTCGGCAACTTCTCTAACCTCAGGATCCTGGGACACAACTTTTAGGAGATTTTTAAATTTCACCCAGCAGATTTCTCCATTTTCAAAAACCTCTTGTTCTGAACTTGCCTTCTCATTCTCAGGCCATGTCTTGTCAGTTGATACTTAAACAAGAAAATAGAAAATAAAAATGTCAGATGTGCAGAGGAAAGGAAATAAGTGAAATGGGAGAGGTGAAGCAGTGTGAAGAATAAATGACTTTCCCATGCTGGAGAAATTGCTAATATTATAGCAAAGGCCAGGACAGGTTGAAATAATAAAAAGTACTAAGATATTTCCAACTCAGTAAACTTTGTAAGTCTTTATAAATGTACCCATCCCGTAGAATCTCATATATATATATATATATATATATATATATATATATATATATATATTTTTTTTTTTTTTTTTTTTTTAGCTGAGCCATCCTGCCACCTGTTGGCAGCTCAGCGGCTGCTCAGTTCAGGCTGGGACTCAGACCGCTGTTGCTCAGAGCTCAAACTCTTGAACGAGCTCTTAACCAACTGAGCCACTCAGCTGGCCCTAGAATCCCTATTTTAGTGAATGACAATTTCATATACCCAGTCACCTAAGTCAGGAACCTGGAAATCATCTTCAACTCCTTCTCATAGTTACTCAACTAACATTTTACAAATTCTACCTGTGAAGTGAGCTGCAAAGGGGGTGCTGGAGTGCCATAAGGTCCCCTTTTAGTGATCTGTCTGCTTCACTCCCCAGAGTGGGCCCAGGACAGCCACACTTCTGCAGTGGAACTCTGCCATCGGGTTAGGGCAGATTAGATATGGGTAACACCTGACCAAAGCCAGGCCAGGTTCTCTCTTCTTGGAATTTGGGCTCATGTTGTGAGAGCAGGTTAGGCTGGGTTCTAAAGACAGCTAGATCTCCAGCACTTCCATCTGAGACCAGTGGTGGTGGGTGGCATGTTGTACGGGGGAGTGAATGTTCTGCCAACTGGACTGAGGTGGAAAGAAGGTCAATCTGCCAAAAAAGAATAATGAAGCAGACCCACTGAGCAGCAGAGAAGACAGCTCCACAGGGCCTGATGCCATTCCAGTCCCTCCAGGAGCCTGACGTATACTGGCCCTTAGGCTCCATGACATACCCTGAAGAAATAAATTCTTGTTCTTTTGCTTAAGCCAACTTGAGTTAATTTCTGCAGTTGGCAACCAGAGTCCAAATCAGGCTCTTATTATCTCTTAACCCTATCCCTCCTCTTTATTTCCACTGCCAGTGCATTGTCACTCACTAACTTCAGTACCCCCCTCAAATGTCCTTTAGTCTGGCTTCCCTCAAATCCATCCTCTATGCTGGTTCCATATTATTCTTTCTAAAAATCAAATCTAATCATGTCACTCTCTAGCATAAAATACTTCAGTGGTACTCCATAGTTAACCAGCAGACAGGAAGTAAAGCACACATTCAAGAGCCCCCGTTCTGCAGTAGGACAGTCTGGGTTCAAAGCTTAGCTCTGACACTGAATAGTGTGCAAACTTAGGAGGATGCCAAAACTGTCTCTGTGTCTCTGTATCTTTATCTATAATGGAATAAGACCACCATGATAATTAAATGAGTCAATGTATATGAAGCACTTGCAACATTAAAGTAAATACTTCAGTCTTAGCTATTATTATAATAATGTTCAAGGTCAGTAGTTTATATAAAAAAAAACCCCAAACTCCTTCAGTCATGATCTTGCTTCTCTCTACTGCTCCTATACTTTCCCCACCGGTTACCTTACCTCAAGTCCTTTGTTCTGGTCATACCGAACTATTCACAGTTCATATTTTTTTTAAAAAAAAACACTGGAATTATCCCCCCGCCCTTTCCCCTCTCTCCCCGCTCTGAGTCAAGCCATTGTTTTCAATCTAGTTGTGGAGGACACTGCTTACTGGCCCACATTGGTATTATGAGCATTGCGCTCCACCTGGCTGAGGCAGTTGGTCACTGGCCGGTAGGTAGCTCATGGCTCACGACAGCTCACGGCAACTCCCACTGAAGCAGCTGCCAGCTGCTCACTGCAGCCTAGCTCTAGGTTGAGCCGTTGTTCACAACCTTACCTGTAGACGGTGCAGCTTACTGGCCCATGTGGGAATCGAACCGCTGTTACCAACTGAGCTATCCAGCCACCCCACAGTTCATATTCTTTTACTCCTCAATACTCTCTTACATGTTATTCCCTCTGCCTAGGCTGCCCCTCCCCTAAATCATCTCATTTATGCCACAGGACTTAATTTAGTTGTCATTCCTTCTGTATTGTGGTCCCCAGGTCAGATTTAGATGCTTCTCTTCTATATTTGTATATACCAGTATATATCACTATCTGCATATGTCTATAGCCCTCAGCATACTGTACTATATAATCACTTATTTAGTTACTTGCCTTCCATCTAGAAAATAAGCTTCAAAAGGGCACAGCCCATTCTTATCTGACTCTATTTATATCTCTAGTACCTTGTACAGTGCCTGCTATACAATAGTTGCTCAGTAAATGTTTGTTGGATGGGAGGGAGGGAGGAAGGGTAGGTATTGTGATGGGATAGCTGGAGTTGGCCTATAAACAAAGGACAAATTTTTCTGAAGGAAAAATACAGCAAACAGTTTTTGAAAGAAGAACTGGTAATCTTTCATGACTGACTAGTCAAGACAGCCAGGGAGAATGGAAAGACTAAGTGAGAAAACGGTAGAACCAGATATAGAAATAGGGAGAGCTTAGTTAAGGGACAGCCCTGTGGGGAGAGATGAGTTTGACTTTAGGTATGTTACTTTCCAGATGACAATGGGATATCCAAATAAAAACCAGGCATTAGAAACATGAGACTGCTGCTGTCCAGGAAAGAGGTAAAGGTTAGTGTTATCAATGCGGTGGGTATCTACATCAGAGCTAAGAGCTGAAGGCATGAGAAAAACTAACTTCTCTAGAAGTTAGAGAGACGAGAGAAAGACAAGGGTCAAAGGCCCAGGACTCTAAATGGCAAAGGTCCTAAAAAATAAAAATGGGGGCAGAAAAGCAATGTTCTCTGACCATTTGAGTGACTCACACACAGAAGGGACATGAATTCTCTGAGTTTTTTTTGAGGACCAAATTACAAAAAGCCTATTAGGTTGCAAAGATCCAATTAGATGGTGACACAATAATTATCCAAAGAGTTTGTTGTTTGTTTTCTCTTCCTTAAGCTTTCCTAAATGAATTTCCTTCTGGGCCTTTCAGGATGGATGCCCCACCACTGAGAAAATTTAATCACCATTTTGTCACATGGAACATAGGAGGGGACTGAAAGCTTCTCTATCACTCACCTGGGTAGGAGCAGCTTGGGAACTCCCAGTCCTGTGTGTCCTCAGCGCAGGGCTCTGCCCCTTGCTCCAGCTGGGAGATTAAAGGAGGTTTAGGCAATGGGAATCCTGGTTGTAGAGAAGGAATAAGACAGTGTATAGAGCCACACAGAACTGTCCTAACACTGGCCTTGACCCCTCTGTTTGCACACAGAAACAGGAAGGAAATGTCCATTTGGGTAGAGAAAAGGGTTAAGGGAGTTTCTCAAAAGTCTTACTCAGAAGGGCAAAGAAGGAGATTCTGGGAAACAGTCACTTGGTTGCACATCCCTGTTCTCATTAGGAGGATAGGAGTGTGTAGCAGGCAGGTGTCTGTTCTGGGTCATCAGGAATGAGTTCACAACTAGGAGCTGAAAACCGAGCACTTACTGGAAAATGAGAGGCTTAAGGAGGAAGAATCTAGGGAGAATAGGAGCTAAGTGACTTTTTACCCAGGCAGTCTCATTCCAAAGAATTGGAAGACAGCACCTCGGTTAACCAGATGTAGGCAAATCAAAACTCTGGTTTTGGGGGGGAAGTTCTGATGATAAAGAATGAGGGCTCTGACTTTCAATATAAAACTCCAAGTAATCAATAAATAAAAGCAATTAAAAGAGAAAGGAAGGGGGAAAGTACTAAGCCAAGTCGGGGGGAGCCCGTACCAAGTGAGGCCATGTTCCCGTAATTTTCCAACATCACATCTTTATAGAGGTGCCTCTGTGCGTAGGTCAAGCTCTGCCACTCCCCATTACTGAAGCTCACAGCTACATCCTCAAACATCAGTGGCTCTGGAAACAGTATGTTCCTGCTGTCCTGCAGAAAACCCCATAGTACCCCCAGGAAACAGAGGCAGAAGAAAGGAATTTGTAGGGAGATGGTTGACAGAAGTGAAAGGTGGGCACCATTTGGTGTATATTTGGGGATGAGGTGAAAGGGAGCATAGGCTTTCAATAGCAAAAAATAATGAAAGAGGAATGACCCATGAATGGTTTGTCACCCAACAAAATGTCCCTCAGAGGGAGCACCTGGATTTTGGAGGAAATGCTGTGAAAATAAGGCCATACTTAGAAGGCAGGACCTATTTTCAGGAAGGATGGCTCACTTGGGCCTGGCTCATTGGTGTGATAGTTGCTCCTGGCAGGTTTCCTCGGCTTCCATTTTCAGCAAAAGCAGGGTATCGAGTTAGCAGAGCTGAGAGAAGAGAAATAAACCAGGAGTCAGTTCAGCACAGTACTGATGAAATCTGTTTTCATCCTCTCTTCCCAAAAGGTAGAAGCTTCTGAAGCTCTAACTTGGGGTTAAATATACTGTGACAGTATCCTCCTCCTCCATTACTCTCTAGTCCCAGTTTCCAGTTTGGGGATATGCTCCAGCCAGCAGCCAAGCCTCCTGTTAAGTTTATACTTCCTGTTTCTCTCCTACTACAGCCTTTCTCTGGTGGATCTTCATCCTGGAGTGACCTTTTCCCGCCCCCAAAGGCCCCAGTCACTGACATCTGCCTTGTATGATAACATGTCTCTCTGTACTTGAATGTTTACGTTATTTCCTCCAGAAAGACTTGGGGTGGGGGAGGGAGGAAAGGCAAGCAGGGGAGGTGAGAACAGAACTATCCAGGGATAGGCCCAAAGCTCATTTCTTTAGGTAACTTAATGGCTGGTTTTCCTCCAGTTAGTTTATTAGAAAAAAATGTTTTCCTTGTTATCATTAGAGAATTACTTTCCCCTTTGATTCTGAGTCTTGTACTATTAATTCCCTAGTATTAAGCCATCCTCCACATACCAATGTAGTATAACACAGAAAGCTTTTTCAAATGCAAAAGGAACTTTCTCAGAATGTACAAGTATCTAGGTACTATCCAGATGGACCAGGTGAGAAGTACAGTTTCATATTACTAATTAATGGGACTCTATTTATTTCATGCAGGCCAGCTCAACCTTTCTGTAGCTTCATATTTATGGTGACTTATCTTTTTTGATAGTTCATCAACACATCTCCTAGTCCAAGTCTGAAATATTTCTTTCTGGTCTTAAGATACCAGCAGGATCGGTCACCTATTGGTAAGATGCTAAATTCACCCCTTGGCCTTAGGCCCCCAAAACTATCACTTCAACTTTACCAAAACCCCAATTTAGGAACAAACTGGCTTCTTCCCACAGAAATTCCCCAAGAAGACTATTTTTTGGTCTAGGCTACTCTTAGCTTTTAATGAAGACCAAGGCTGTATTTCAATCATTGTGGATTCCATACAGTTTTTCCACTGCCTTACTCAGTCTCAGAAAGCTCCAAACTCACATGGATGGCACAGAGCTCACAGAAGATACATGTTTTGCTCTATAATGTTACGTAACAGTTCTTTTCCTTATAACATCAACAAACTTAAACATCCCAATTATTTTTTTCAATCAACATTTTATTATGGGCATTTAAAAATATACAGCAAAATTGAAAGAACTGTACAGTACACATCTACTGTGCTTCCCCGAAAATAAGACCGGGTCTTATATTAATTTTTGCTCCAACAATCTACATTTATTCATTTAGTCATGTACAAAAATCTACATTTATTCAAGCAGTCATGTCTGGCCGATGATCTTAACTGGGGCTTATGTTTGGGGTAGGGCTTATATTATGAGCATCCTGAAAAATCATGGTAGGGCTTATTTTCTGGTTAGGTCTTATTTTTGAGGAAACATGGTATACACTAACCATTTACATTCCACAATTAACATTTTGTAATATTTGCTTTATCGCATCTGCCCACCTAACTATCTGTCTCTGTCTGTTAGTCCTTTTTATTTTTGTTGTCTTCCAAAGTAAGAGAAGACATCAGCACATTTCATCCCTAGATGCTTCATTATTAACTAGTGTCAACATTTGTTCACATTCTTGTTTTTGGAGTAAAATTTACATATAGTAAAATGTACAGGTCTTAAGCATACCACTGGATAAATTTTGACAAAGCACACCCCTATTTAGCCCCAAACCCTCCAGATACATCCCAATTGGATTTTACCATATCCTCTTCACAAATTTTGAAGGTTTTGTCAACTCAGAGGTTCCTTTTTTTTTAAAGTTCACTACATGAATAAATGGTTTTAATTGTGGTAAAAAACACATAACATAAAATTTACTGTCTTAACCATTTTCAAGTGTACAGTTCAATAATCTTAAAAATACAATGTTGGGTATTAGAGCTTCAGAGCTTTTTCATCTTGCAAAACTGAAACTCTATACCCATTAAGCAACAACTCCCCATTTTCCCCTCTCCCCAGCCCCTGGCAACCACCATAGTGATTCTTAAGGTTTCTATTTTAGCTTCAGTATTTGAAGGGTCAATTTCAGCCCTCAATTTAAAAATGAACTTGGAGGACAGGCCAGATGCTCAAATAATAACAGGAAATTGTATTAATCAACTCAGGCCACCATAACAAAATACTACAGACTGGGTGGGTTAAACAACAGAAATTTATTTCTTGCAGTTCTGGGGGCTGGGAGTCTGAGATCAGGGTTCTGGTATGAGCTCTCTTCCTGGCTTGACTTCGCTCTTTGTTCTCATACTGGGGAGAGAGTGAGAGCTCTGTCTGGTCTCTTCCTCTTCTGCTAAGAACACTAATCTCATTATGGGGGTCATACCCTTATAATTTTATCTAAACCTAATTACTTCTCAAAGGCCCCAATGTGTATCATCACATTGAAGGTTAGGGCTTCAACATTGAATTTTGATGGGACACAAACATTCAGTCTATAACAAAACTATTTGTTAAAGCAGTGTATAGATATTATCTGGAACAAGATTAATTCATTTATATTATATGTTCAGTAACTATAAACTTTATGGTCCTGAAAATCACCTATGGAAAGATAATTCAAATTTTTTTGAGAGAAAGAGGACTGAGGAGAACTCAGGCCAGATGTGAACCATAAGAGTATGTATATATATATATATATATATATATATATATATATATTTTTTTTTTTTTAAATGAAATAAAATGAACACCCAATTTAAACAATATCCAGTATTTTCTACCTCTCCTAAATTTGTAATAAATATGTTATATGTCATTAATTTTCATTTGATTCCCTATACAGTAGAAATTTCAGGATTTCTCCTCTGGAAGTTCCAATAATATACTTAGAAATATTTTCCTTTTTTAAAATTTGCATGTAAAATATACTAAAAAGCCTGCTTTTGGGGTGCCAAGGTGCCTAGTCCTCTGTCCAAAAGTCTATGCATTTCATTCTGATTTTATGGCTCCAGAATTGCTTATATCATCTCGTGGGTCCCATCTCCATACACATATTATCACTTCCTTCTTCACATATGCCATGCCACCAAAAGAGCATTCCTAAAGCCCAGCCTCACATTTCCCCATCTTCTTTTATTTTTAAGTTTCATGAAAAAAATTTTGCTCCTACTTTAGTCACTGCTTTATCTTATATTTCTCAGGTATCTATAATTTTAAAACATTTAAATTTATAAGGTTCCAAAAAGGTTTACAGAAATAAAATTATAAATACTCAAATTTTACATGCTAGTAAAATTGTGGTTGGATAGGAGTTACTGAATTACATCACAAGTTTTATATGTGTAAATATATATGTATACATATGTAAGCTATTTATCATATATATGAAGTTGTACATATATTGTACAATTGATTGAATGCATTCAATTTCTTTGATAAATTGCTTTGTAGAATCTTTTATGAATATTTTTTTCCAAATTTGATGTAAGATGAGGGCAGAAACTGAATAATTTAGTTCCTCTGATCTGAGCCTAGTATAGAAACAACACAAGATTCAATGAGCGGACAGCCAGGCCCCAGGAAGCGGCCCCCACCCATGCTGTGTCCCTGTTCCATTCTCAGTTGCCATGGCTCCTCATATAACCCGTGTGCCTCACCTCTTTCCCACAGGAGATGGGTGTCAGAGGTCCAAAGCAGCTGGCCCAGTGGTCCTGGACTCCTATCTGACACAACCTATTGCAGGGCACAGAATAAGCTCAGTGAAGTTATGTAAGGGAGGGTGGAAAATATATGGGGAGCTGCAGTCAACTATAACGTGTCCATGGAAATCAACTCCCAGAAATAGCTCAGTGGAAGAGAAAATCAAGGACTCAGTCCCTGACATACCTTATGAAAAACAGAAATGGTATCCGATTACTCTCTGTAACTAAAAAGCCTTACTATCACCAGGCCATCCAGGAAAAACAATATCCAGAAAAAGAAGACTTCCACCAGGTCAGTCCAGGCTCACCAGCTCTCTCACTTTCCTTTCTTGGACTCACCTCTCTTCTTCCTCCTTGGGATATACTGCAGATCCTCTTACCTGCTGCATCTTTTTATCCAGCCTTCTTTTATAGTCTTCTACCACTGTCCCAGTTTCTTCTTGGCTGGTTGGATCTAGTTCCCAAAGTCAGTTCTGGCTTTGCCTAGACAAAAAAAATTTGAAGTGGCTCTTGTGGATGCCAGCCTCCTTTGGGGAACACAAGCCAAAGGGCCACTCCTGACCCACAGGGTGGCTGCTATTTGGCTTGATATGTCCAACACTGCCCTGGATTTGGGGTTCAGCAGCTGCATTAAGCTAGCTATGATCTCACACCTTGTTTTCCTGGATATTCAATGAAGGGAAAAGTGACCACAGCGAAAGAAAAAATCACTGAGGATGTGAGGTACCTATGGCAGAGAAGGGAGAACAGGAAGACAAATTGAAAATGTTAATATATCTAGAATACAACCTTCAATACCACCACCCTGCTCCAAACCACCATCACCTGCCCTCCCCATCCCCCTTATCACTGTAGCCTTCTAACTCATCTTTCTGCTTCTATCCTTGCCTTCCATCTGTCTCTTCTCAATACAGCAGAGTAGTTGTTTAAAACTTAAGTTGGGCGATTTCGTTGCTCTGCTTAAAACCCTCAAGTGGGTGCATCTTACTCAAAATAAAGTGGCATACAAGACCCTATAGAATGTGCCCAGTACTTCTATCCGTCTACATTGCTTATTCAAAATAAAAGCTGAAGTCCTTATCCTTACAGTGGCATACATGTCTATAGGATGTGCCGATTGCCTCTACTACTATACCCCCCTCACCCCCGTTCAATCCTCTTCAGTCACACAGACCTCCTTCTCTTCCCACATTTTCTTTTTTTTTTTTTTTTAAGATTTTATTGGGGAATTGGGGAAGGGGAACAGCCAAGTTGTTGACTTTCAGTCTTAGTTGTGGAGGGCACAGCTAGCTCAGCTCCAAGTCCAGTCACTATCCGGCCGCCTGTCAGCAGCTCGCAGCCGCTCAGCTCAAGGTGCTGTGTTCAACCTTAGTTGCGGGTGGGCGTAGCCATGCGGGAGTCGAACTGAAACCTTATTAGGAGCACGTGGTCTCACCAGCTGAGCCATCCTGCCATCTGTTGGCAGCTCAGCAGCAGCTCAGCTCAGGTGCAGCTCACTGGCCCATGTGGAATCAAACCAGGGCACTATTATCCAGAGCTCATGCTCTTAATCAACTGAGCCACTCAGCTGGCTTTAGGCACATTTTCATCTCAGGGCCTTTGCACTGGTTGTTCCCTCCACCTCAAGCTATCCTCATGGCAAAATAATCTTGTCTCCTTCAAGATGTTTGCTTATACATCACCTTTCCAAGGAGACCTACTCTAGTTGCCCTATTTAAAACTGCAACCTACCCACTCCTTACAATCCCAATATTCCTTACCTTGCTTTACCTTTCCTCTATTATTTTTTCTTATATCACTGTATCTTTCCAACAAGGTGCACAAGTTACTCATACACTATGTCTATTGTTTGTCTATTGTCGGTCTTCCTCTCACCAAAACGTTGGCTTCTAGGCTCTTGAGTGCAGGGATTTTTGTCTATTTTGTTGACTGCCATCTCCCCAACGTCTAAAACAGTGCCTGCACCGTTAGGCGCTCATTTAGGAACTGGCTAGGTGAACGAATACATGAATGGATGCTGAGGAGAAAAATAAATGAAAAGGAATGGTTGAGGAGTCGCCAGGAGCAAGAGCAGGAGGGAGCTGAGAACACAAGCAGGACGATCCTGTCGGGAGAGGAGCCCACAGCGGCCACGGCCACAAAGCCCCGCCCCTTCCGGCGCCATCCCGGCGCCCCGGGCGCCCCGGACACCAGGCTCCACCGCCCGCGGGCTGCGGGACCCCAGTGGCAGCTCCGGAGCCTCGCGGCTGAGTTCCCACCCCACTACGGCTCACAGCACAGACCTTACCGCTGATATTCTTCCCGCGAAATGACAAATTAGAGAACCCTAAGCTAGCGCCACTTCCTAGTCCTCCTACACGCACTTCCGGTGACTTTCTAGGAAGCGCCGGAACTCCCTGGTGGGGGAGTTCCTCGAGGCTCCCCGCTGGCCCTCCGGCTGCTAAGCCTTCCAGGAGTTTGCGCAGGTTCGTGAGGCTAAGAAGGGCCACTGTGGCGGAAACCTTATGGTATTTGCCCATTTCTTTTGTGGAAGGATGTCTTGATTGGAATGGACAGAAATTTTGTGAGGTAAATTCTAGGGTGCCAAAAAAATGTATACACGTGACTTGTATTCAACTTTTGTTATCGGTGTATATTGAGTATTGTAATTTTAATACAGTTTTCACCTTTCTTAAAATGTGTATACATTTTTTTGCACCCTCTTTATATGAATAAGCTACTTTTAAATATTAACTAAGAACACAAAATAATTAAATGCTTTTTTAATTTAAAAATTCATTGTAAAAAATTTAAGCCTTACAAAAGCTGAGAGAAGAGTATGAACCCCCTATATACTCATCACTCAGACTTAAGAATAAGATTCTGCCACATTTGTTTCATGTGCCTCCCTTTTTATCTTGCTGAAATATTTTAAAGCAAAACCCAAATGTTATTTCAATTTTATGCTCTTCAGAATGCACCTCTTAAAAAATATGGAAAATTTCTAACAGAAACATGCAATTATCCCATCTAAAACTTAAAATAGTTCCTGGTTACCATTTAACACATACAGTTCATACTCAAGCGGACTAAAAAATATAAAATAAGCTTTTTTTTTTTTAATCAAGATCTAACATCTACATGCCTTATTTGGTCATTTCTCTTAATATTCTTTCAGTTTAGATATAGAATTGTTCATCCTTCCATTTCCCCTTCCCTTACCCCCCACTGAACAAACTGGGTCATTTTTCCTGAATGTTCCATATGCTGGATTTATCTATTTGTGTCCTCATTTTTTTATTTTATTTTTTTTATTAGTTTCAGGTGTACAAAACAACATAATGATTAGACATTTATATCCCCCACAAAGTGATAACTCTCCTCCAAGTCTACTACCCATCTGACATCATATATAGCTATTACTATACCACTGACTATAGTCTCTATGCTGACTTTAAATCCCATGAATTCATATTCAACGTTATTCTACATCAGCTTCAGGTGTAATGTCCAGTGGGCCAGGCATCTACACAATCTATGAAGTGATCCCCTGGATAAGTCCAGTGCCCATCTGGCACCCTACATAATCTGTACAACACTATCAATTATATTCCCCATATTGTATTTCACATCCCTGTGACTGTTTTGTATATTTGTGTCCTCATTTAATTTGTTTCTCTAGCCTCATATTTCCTGTTAACTACATGTTAGCTTTTCAGGTTTGATTCAAGTTTGGTTTACCTTTATGGGTAAGAAGTCTTAGGTGGTGCTATGTACTTCTTTTTGCTTTATATCTGGAAGCATATAATGTCTGATTGGTCCGCTTTTTGTGATGCTAAGATTGATGGATGAGTTCAGCACTTGATAGTTGAACCCCTCCATGTAAAGTTCCCTGTCAATCTTTAATTTGGTGGTTTCATCCATTGATGATCTTTGCCTGAATCAACCATTTCATTAGAGATTGCAAAATTGTGATTTTTTTCTAATTCAATAATTGTTTCACATTTATGAGCTGGAATTCCTTTGTAAAGAAGGATTTTCTCTCATCAATCTATCTATTCAGGGCTATTTGGTTACCCTGAAATATAGTCCGTACAAGAAAGACAATAAATATTTACATTTCAATTTAATCGTCAGTATTCAGAGTAAGTAGTTATGTCCTAGGTACTGTGACTAATGATGTGTTAGTCATCCTTCAGAATGGCATTGAGCATTGCCTTAAAGTGTTCATACCCTGTGTAGCTCCCTTCCATATTATACCAGGGTTGCTTTATGTGACTGATTGAATACAGAAGAAGTGGTGCTATGTTACTTCTAATACTAGGTTCTAATATAAGGTTATAAAAGAAACTGTGGCTTCTCTCTTGGTCTCATTTTCTCTCCCTCTCTCTCAGATCACTCACTCTGGGGGAAGCCAGCTGCCATGTTGTAAGGAGTTGTCAATATGAAGAGGAACTGAAGCCTCCTACCAAAAGCCATATAAGTGAGTTTAGAAGTGGATCTTCCAGCCCCCAGTCAAGCCTTCAGGTGACTGCAGCCCAGGTCAATGTCCTCGCCGAAACTATGTTATCACCAGAATTAATAGCTAAGCTGCTCTCAGATTCCTGATCTGCAGAAACTGTGCAAGTTAATAAATATTTGATGTTAGATTCTGAGGTAAAGACTGAAGACAGGGAAAATATTGTACAAACGAGTCACTTTAACCAAGCTGTTGAATTATTATTAACGTTATGAAGGTTGAGTCATAAGGAAATACATAATTCTTTTTCTTGTCTTAACTAGCCAGGGAACTTAAGCTTTTGAATTATCCAGCCCTATATCAATGCCTGGACATTTATTTACCTACAGACAAACCTCTGACTACCCCTAAAGGACTGGGGATGTGACCATACCTCCTGGTACCTATCCTTCATACCGGTAACCTGGCATCCATTATCCAGAGTCCAGACCATCTGACTGATAACCATTCTGGACCAATCCTAGGGCTAAGAATGCAGGACTGATTATTCTCAAGAATGCACTTTTTCTTAACTTTCTTTCTCCTTTGGAACACTTCTGGATTTTGCCTAGCTGTGTTTCCAGTTTGCAACCTCCAAGACCCATGGATAAATCTTTGTCATTTATTTCTAGCCAGAGCCTCTAGACTCTTTTTGAATTTGTTCAACAATTCTAAATTTGGAGGTAATTTGTTACACAGCAATTGATAACTAATTTTTTTTGTTTTCTCCTTTTGATCATCATTATGAACTCATAGATTTTAAATAAACATTCAAGGAGTCATAAACAATTACAGTCATTATTATTATTGTTATTATTATTATTATTATTTATTATTATAATTATTTTTTAATGATTCCATTATTGGCCAGTGGGAGTACCTTTATTTTGTCTCCTGTGTCCTTTTCATCTAACTCTAAGAGTCTTTGATGGCCTTTTGCTTTCTGCAATACAAGATGTTTCAGGTT
The DNA here is from genome assembly GCA_031876335.1 of Hipposideros larvatus. Lineage (NCBI taxonomy): Eukaryota > Metazoa > Chordata > Mammalia > Chiroptera > Hipposideridae > Hipposideros > Hipposideros larvatus. The sequence continues at coordinate 128,758,328 of CM063088.1, read as the reverse complement.
CATTTTGTATATGTCCTGATCCATTTCTCTAGTGAATCAGCCATTTTTCCAAGGAGTTTTGGTTCCTTTCAGTGAGGAGAATAATTGCATATCTTTGTGAATGGTCATGGTTAACCTTTTTTAAATTTATCAAAATGAAATCAAATTTACTTAATTATGAGGTTAAATCCAAGTTAAACCACTTAATTACCGGTGTGCCTGACACCCTAAGCAAGGTATACCTCATGCCTCAGTTGCTTTATCTGCAAAATGGGTCCAGGGTAAATACTTAATTTTCAGTATTGTTATGAGAATTAAATGAGATAATATATAGAAATCATTTAGCACATTGCCTGGCATCAAAGACAAAGGAGGTTAGAAAGTACTTGGCACATTAGTTATAAAGTGTCGTTATGGAAATTGCACCAATCTTATATTCAGAAGACCTGATTCCTGGCTTTGCCACTTACTATCTTGATATTTTGGGCAACTCACTTAACTCCTTTGGATCTGTAAAATAGTGACAATACATCTTTCACTCACAAGCTCATTGTGAAGATGAAAACACAATATATTATATACAAAAGTGCCTGCTAGCCCATAATAATTGTTAAACAATGATCATTATACACAAAATTCCTTCAATCCTCCAATTTAATAAAAGTTTATCTTTCTGTTCTAAAGGAAATTGGGTTTGATTAGACTGATCCCTAAGGATACTAAGTCCCTAATTCTGTAATTGAGCTCAGTGAATATAATGCAAAGGCACTGAGCAAGGGGCTGCAGAAAAGAGGCTATGCATGGTCAACTGCCAACCGGGCTGTGGGTAGAGTCTTTCTTCCTGATATCAATCTACCTAACAATTCTAATGTCCAATTCACATATATTCACAGGGTACATTTATGAGAGACTTCGCTATAACCTTTGCTGAGATGAAGATACTTTACTTCCACAGCAAAATCTTAATATAGTACTTTAATAATCCAGTCCAATTGAGATATGATTTATAATATTTACACTATTTTTTTAAATATGTGTATGTAATGCCTGTCATGTTATTTTTTTGTTGTTTTTTAAAAAGATTTTTATTGGGGAATTGGGGGGATGGGAACAGTGCTGGAGAATTGGGGGAAGGGAAACAGACAAGTTGCTGTCATTTTGTTCTTCAATCTAGTTGTGGAGGACATTGCTTCACTGGCCCAAGTTGGCACCATCATTGAGCTCTTCCCTGGCGAGGCAGATCAGTCGCCAGCTTCTGGATGGCCGCTCACTGCAGCTGCTGGCTGCTGGCTACACACGGTAGCCCATGGCAACACACTGAAGCAGGGGCTGCAGCCTATGCCGTCGCAGGCGACTCATGGCAGCCCAGCTCCAGGTTGAGCTGTTGTTCAGCATCTTAGCTGTGGAGGGCAGTGTCACTGGCCCTCATATGTGGGATCCGAACCGGGGCCCTCTGGCGTCCCAAGCCAGTTCTTAACCATCGCGCCACTCGGCCAGCCCTTTACACTATTTTTTATTAACCCCAATAGCTCATAAATGAGGGCCTAAAACAATTCTGGAATTTTGCCAGCAATCCACATCAAGCTCTTCAACCTGTTAATTCCACAGGTCACCTTTTTTACTTTTTGAAAATTTGAATATTTACCAGTCTTTGGCATCTGTTTGTCACTCCTTAAAAGTGGACTTCAAGGGTCCTGCAGCCAATCTCTCTGACATTCAGGATCCTTCAAGCAATTTTATCTGGGTATGAAGACTTGCATTCTCTTAAGGCAAATAATTATTCTTTCACCCTCTCCTTGTATGCCCTGAAATTTAATTTCCTCATGTTAATGTTGGTCCTACCATCCCAATTGAAGGTCATGCTCCTTGATGGAGAAGTCAAAGCCTGATTGGTATTAAGTAATCCTATAGCCCCTCTGCCATCTGTTAAAATTACCAAATTCATATTCTGGGGCTTTTGGGGAAAAAAAAAGCAATATTTCAGGCATACAAAGGAATAATACAAGGAGCACTCAACATCTAGTTTAAGACACAAATATTACAGATACAATTAAATCCCCTTGTCTATCCCTTCCTTTCCTTCTCAGGTTAACTATGTTGTCGATATTGACATTACTATTCCCATGCGTGTTCATATACTTTAGTACATATGTGGGTAGCCACAAATAGTATATAGTATAATTTACATGTTTTACCAAGCTTGTCAGCTTGCAAGGGGGCTGCCATTACAATTGTAATGGTAACTGTTCTCCTGGTAACTGTTCTGTTCCCACCTATGATGGATGTAAGGTGCTTGTCAGCCTGCAGGTGCAGTGCTAGCTGGGGGATTCGGAGCCAGGCGGTTAATGCTTAAGCTGGTTCCTGCTAGCTCACAAGCCCGCTCCTGTTAACTTTGTCTCATCAGAAACTTCATATTCTAGTGAAGGAAAGAACAACCTAAAAAGTACTTCCTCAAACTTTAAAATATGTATTTTGTGCTTAACTGTATTACTTATATATATTGAATATTTTCATTTAAGTTTCTGATGGTAATCATTATACTGAAATATAACATAATTAAAATATATTATAGAAAAGACCATATATTGGAAATATAATATTTTGGAAAATACAGCATACATTATTTATAATACATGCTCGTGGGTCTTCATAATCCTAAAAATTATAACAAAATTAAATGTATGTGACCCATAGTTCTCTTTTAAATAAAGCTACTGACAAGAGGCAAATGCTGATGTTAGAGATGCTTTGCGTCAATTTTTTTTTCAGATCCATTTAAATTCATTCATTTAACAAGTGTTTCTTCAGTAACTCTTCTAAGAACTTGGGATACATAAATAAACAAAACAGCTCAAGATTTCTGCCCCCTGGAGCTTACATTCAAGTAATTATGATTAACTCGTGGTTCCATTTTCTTTCTTTGTTTTTTCTCTTCATACACTGAAGAAGATAAATTTCATATTCAAGCTAACTTGCTAAGAACCAAACTCGCTAAGCTCCACTCCCGGTCCCCTGTCAGGGTTTGCATCGCTGAACCAAAGAAGAGTCCTCCGCGGGCCCCAGAAGGGCGAGACCTGGAATGGAAAGGCACTGTGTTCGCTGCAGGGCTCCGCCCCCGGTCTTTGAGTCGCGGGAGGGATTTCTTCCATCACATCTAGGCTGCGGAGCTGGGATGCGCCTTCGGGCCCCTTCGGCCCTACAGTGGGGAAGGCAGGACAAGCCGAGGCCGTGGGACTTGGTTGTGAGGCCGTGACTGGGTCCTGGTGGGAGCCCCTGTCGGCCTTGACGGGAGGAGCAGGACCTGCGGCAGGGGGTACAGTGGGTTGGGATGTGTGGGATCCAGCCTGCATTAGCATCTTTTTCTTTACCTCTTCAAGTCTATTTCTCTTTCTTCCCCTTGCTTCTTCTTTAAGTCATCCTTCAATATTAAAAATTTAAAATTTTACTTGGCAAATAATTGACTGTAGCTGTCAGGCCTCATTCTCAGTGCGTTTTATGTATTAACTCATTTAATTCTCAGACAACCCAGTGGGGTAGGTACTATTACTAACCTAATTTTTAGATAGGCAATTTGAACCCCAGCGAGGATAATAAACTTGCTCATGGTCACGTAGCTGGCAAGTTGAGGGTAGGAAACCCAAGCTGTCTGGTGCCAGCGTCTGTGCTCTTAACTGCAACACTAGACTGTTCTTACCAGTCCTAAAATTCTGATCAGAGCTTTCACTTTCTTCCTCTCTGCCGATTTCTTTTCTTCTGGCTGCTCAGTTCTTCTGTGATTTTTAATTGTTGATGTGCTACTGCTCCCATTCATAGCCTCCTGCCCCTTCTCTCACTTCCCCCTTCTCTCCCTGCCCTTTTCTTGCAGGCCAATACCTGAAATGCAGAGTGGAGCCCCAGCGCTTTACTGGTCCCTAAAGCCATACTGCTAATGGGCAAAAAAAGAAAAAGCAGAGCAGATACTTGAAATGTCAGTCACCCTGGAGAAGGCTGTTATTTTTGACTGGTGTTCACAGGCATTTGGCTCCCTTGAGGAGGCCTGTTCTGAGGAGCAGGCCCTGGATGTCCCACCTGGAGAGAGACAGGACTGGTTGAGGGTACATGATTCACTTGTACACAGAGATGAAGTGCAAAATCTGGATGGAGAAGAGGTAAGAGGAGGCAGTGTCTCTACTGGGCAGGGGAGAGAAACAATGTAATGTGGTTTTCTTAAGGGCTAAGGGAGGTAGTGTTACCATAGGCAGAAAGAACAGGGCTGTGGGGGCAGAAGATGTGAGGGGAAATGAAGAAGAGAGGAGATGAGATCATTCCTAAGAAAAGGTGCTGCTACAGCTAATTGTAATAATGGGCAGGGGGAAATCTCCACCCACTGTGCTGCCATGACAGTCCTTTTAAGGAGAATCCCACCTCCCAACAGGAAGGAGTGGTCATCAACAGTAGGGACTGCCCTGTAACACCTGCGATACCACCTCTGAATATTTTACACCCTTATCCAAATATCCTAAATTTCTTTGTTCTTCAGAGCAGTTGCGTTTTTCCTGGTCTGCCCACTCTCACATCACCTTGAGAGTGTACTGTACTATTTTCTTTTTTAATAAATCCTCGGCTTGCTTGGCTTTACTTGCATTTATTAATATTTTGGTCCACCCTGGAATTTCTTCCCATGACATTTTCCAAGGACCCTTTCGATCTCCAGTAACAGTAGTGGCAAAGCTCCTCAATTGATATACTTCCTTAACCTCTTTGATACTCACTATATTAATGCAGTCTTTATAGTTGCATGCTTTTATAGGAAAGGCTATATGAATCCTCTGTCTTTATCTAAAATGAAATGAGAATTTGATTTTTTCTTTGCAGTTCAGTGAGATCCCTCCTTCACATTTTTTCTGGGATTTAAATTTTAATATCTGAATAATTCCTCTTTTTCGTCCCTTTTGATGACCTTCCTACATCTCGTTTCCATCCACTTCCAGGAAAGGTAGAACTTGGCATGTGAGAAAAATTTGGCATCAGCCTTTGATTCACCAGTTATCCAATATTGGCCCATAGTTCATTCATCCAGCCTGAGAATGTCATCCTCTTTTCCTGGGTCCTGCAAAAAAGAGGTGGGGAACTACCAGTCATCCTTCTACTTATGGAGATAGTTCTGGCGGGGCAGTAGAAAATGAGCTGGAGCATGTCTTCCAAAGGATGGTATCAATAACTGATATTTTTTAATTTTATACATATGAATTTTTAAAAAATAGACCTAAGTGAATATTGAGCTGTGCCCCAAGTGACTGAATGCCACTTGTTAGCTGTTCCTGAAGCAGCTCCACTCTACTGTGGCTCTGGAGACTGGCCATCTTATTCCTTAGGGTGGGGGTCAGCATACTGTGGCTTGTAGGCTAAAGGAACTCACCACCTTTTTTTGCTATGAGAACTAAGAATGGTTTTCACATAGTTGAAAAAATCAAAAGAATTATAATATCTTGCGATGTGAAAATTATTAAATTTCTAATTTCAGTGTCCATAAATTTTATTATATTGCTTTCATGCTACAATAGCAAAGCTGAAAAGAGACCGTATGGCCTGTAAAGCTGTAAAAATTTATTATCTGGCCCTTTATAGAAAATGTTTGCAGATCATCCTCACCCTAGGATAATCCACAGCCCATTCTTAGAAGTTGCTATGGAGATTGAACTCTCTGCTCTCAGCTGTCCCAGGCTTCATAGCTCTGTCCTTACCCTTTCCCACTCTCAAAGTTCTCTCTGGACATGGTGATCAATCAAGAAGGGGACAAGAGGCCAGTTTCTAAGGCTACAGCTTGGGGCAGTGCATAGGGGCTCCCTGGTCAAAATCCCTAAGTCCTCAGAACTTTCTTACATCCAAAACCTGTATCTACTCATGTACCATAAGAAAGCTCTCGATGGGCCTGCAGACTGCCCACAGCATACAGAGCAGAAGCTTTTTTCCCAGGTCATCCTCATCCTTATATTCTTTCTCTGCAGAAGGCTTGAGAAAGGCTGTCTGTTACTGGGCTTGACAGGGGTCCCCTACTTAGGACTCTGGAACAGGACTGTAATGGAGAAAGCCTCAGCCTCTGGGGTGACGATCAAGAGAGAGACGTTTTCTCATCTTCTACTAGGGGCTGCCATTAGTGGGAGACAGGGCAAGAACAGAAATGAGAAGGAGGAATGAGGAGAGGTGAAGAGCTACATTCCAGGAACATCATGTGTGATCATGGTGTATCCTCATAACACTGCTTAAGATACTAAGGTTCAGAGAGGTGAAGTCAATTTTACTTGTATGAACTGTAGTTCATATAGTTCTAGAGGCAGAGCCAAACCTGAACTATTTCTCTGCTTTCAAGGTTTATGCTCTTTTTACTGATTTCATAGTATTTGCTGAGGATGAGCTGTTCACCACTGTCTTATGTCTTTCTCTTCCCAATTTACAGTTGAATTTGGTAAGCAACCCTCAGTTGGTGATATGTATTATTTGGAAAAAGTGCAGACAGATTAAGAAAATTTAAATGTTTTTCCATGAACTGAGTAAAAGGAAAAGTGTAATCTGAATGGGAATACCAAAAGTGCTGCGTGGGAATACCACAAATGACTGTGATTCGATGGAGTCACCCCAGGCAGATAAGTTAGAGTGGAGAAAATGTGTGTGTGTGTGTGTGTGTGTGTGTGTGTGTGTGTGTGTGTGTGTGTGTGTGTGAAGGGGTGGGGGTGTTGTGGGGAAGAAGGGGGTGAGAGGTTTGAGAATATGCTATAATAGAAAAATCAGCTTTGAACTACCTCAGGGCAATGTGCATGGATTTGTTGCTAATGTTTGGTATTGAGGGCCTACTTACTCTACTTTTAATGAAGGAATTAGCTTTATAGAAGCCTGTGAGATACTGACATTGAAAAAAGCTTTGCAAGTTTTCCTGTTCTTCCCTTTTATTCAATGAGGGAAATGGAACATAGTATCAATGCATAGAAAAACAGTTGTACCTAAAAACTTTTAGCTCTTCACAGTTGCAAGATACTAGTTTTAAAGATTAGCCCATGGCTTATTGAGAAGAAAGGAACCTAGCATAGATGTTTGAGGGCTGAGCCAATAAATATATACCATGCTTTCCCTGTTGAAGATAAATCAGGCTGAGCTGTAGTGAAAGCTATGGGGAGGATAGTTGGCAATCTCAGCCTTTTTGTAGCATTGCACATTTCAAATACTGGTACTGTAAACCAATGGTCATTGTTACCAATTCAATGCCAACAGGAATCCACAATTTGGGATGTAGTGAAGAAGGAAACTTTATTCAGTGCAAACTGCTCAATTATGATACATGCTGTGAGAACAGCATGACTGTGGAACAGTGCTGCTCTGAGGCGGCCTTGGACAAGATGGCCATCAGGTGAGGCCCCTCTCCTGCTACACAGCTCTGCTCTGGTCTGGTCTGCATCATTCTGGTCAAGTGAGACATCTTCAGTGTTTCAGCTTCAACCAGAGCTGAAACGTACTCTTTGGTGGAAAAGGAAAGTGTGCTCTCTGAGCCAGAGGGAAACGGACTTATATAGACAGAAGTCTTCCTCCCCTCACCATTCCTGATTGGTCCACCTCATTCAAATGAAGACTCCAAATCCTCACAATATGATTCATCCAAAAAACCTGTTCTGATTGGTCAGAATGAAGCCACTCTGATTGGTCAGTGATGATACTAATGAGAATATAGCTGCACAGCTCTGATTGTTTGGGGAAAGTCTCAGTCCTATTGGTTGAAATACAATTTTAGGAACTCCTTTATAAGGGCTGGCTCAGGTGGCAGAAACACAGTGCAGGCAGATCAGTGCAAGCTTCTCCCTGAAGCAAAGCTTGAGTGAGAAGCCCTGTCACGTCCAGCGTGGCAAGGGCAAATGGGTTTCTCGTGAGGGGCGGCGCAGATTGAATAAAGTACAAGAGACAAAAGTAAGATTAAGAGCGAGACCAAGGGACTCAGCCAGAGAAAACTGAGCCGAATCGGGTCAGCGCATGGCTTTTAATGAGAATTTTCAAAGAAGTAAAACTGCTATCAATCAAATTAGCATCCGTTTGAGGTCTGTGCCTCAAAGCCTTTTCCATTAACATATCCCATTGTGTTCCAGCATATCCTATGCCTTCACACATCCGCCACATAGCCCCAGGATACCTTGTTACTGTGTCCTCCCAGGGGAGATTAACTGTTAACATTCCAACAGGTCCCAGTGGCACCTGAGACACTCCCCAGAGGGAGCCTTACCGGCCTCCTGTCATACCGAGACACTCCCTCAGAGAGAGTTTCCTGCCCCGGTCATACCGAGACTTTTCTATCATAACTAATGGGGTTAGAGGCTAATGCAGGGGGGCATAGTATAGGAATCGGCTGTCAAGCAACAAAGCCCCTGTTTAGAAATGGCTGCGAAGTTTCTCTCTCTCTCTCTCTCTCTCTCTCTCTCTCTCTCACATTTGAGCCCAGTTAGCCACCAGAAGTCCTTGGTAGGTATCTTCTTCTTTCTCAGGGTCCACAGTACTTTTTATGCATTTGAAGGGATAATAAATATGTAATGTTTTATTTTTCATACTCTGTCATGTACTCATGTGACATGGACCCTATCTCTTTAAGGAGTTGGGCTGCTCTGGGTGAGAAACAAGGGTTACAGTCATCCTTTACATCTTCCTCACCTGCTTTGTACAATCAATTTCCAAGGCGTGTCAATTTTGCCTTTTAAATAATTCTCTACTTTGCTTTGTTTCATTCCAGTTCAGGCCTCTATTATATTTAACTGCTGTTACTGAAAAGCCGTTGATCTTGAGAGAATAATTTGTGTTATAAAGTTAACATCGTGTGTGTGTGTGTGTGTGTGTGTATGTGTGTTTGTGTGAGTGTGTGTGTGTGTGTGTGTGTGAGAGAGAGAGAGAGAGAGAGAGAGAGAGAGAGAGAGAGGGCTTATACATATATATATATATATATATATATATATATATATATATATATATATACACACACACACACACACACACACACACATAGTGTGTATATAAGTAAATTTCTGCTGAATTCCATTTTTGTTTTCTTTAATTTTACCAGTTTTTTTATTTTAACATGTTGGCCCATTTTCTGAAGGCCTAGACATGAGGCATTCAGGTTAATTTCAGCCTGTCTGGGCATTCAGAGCAGTGGTTATAATCTTTTTATTTGATGGAACAGTTGTCTTCAAAGGCATGATTTTTAAGAACCTGATGAAATATATGGATTTTCTGTAGGAAAAAAATGCATTCAGGCATGTACATATCATTTTGCATATAATTTAGGGGAAGGTCACATACAAGGTCTATTCATGGGCCTTGGCCTAGAGATAAACAATAGGGTTTTTAGACTGCAGAAAGTTAATTACTAACTTGATATGAATCCCACATAATTTTGCTCTTAATTTTCACCATAGTTCCTTATAATTCTGGTTATGTGTGTGGTTATACTGATGAACATGGATTCTAAGGATAGAGAAGGTAACTCAGAATCTGATATCTCTATATTTCCACTGAATATCTTTATCTTGGATAAGAAAAGAAGCTGAAACTTTGGTCTTGAGGAAGTTCCCATAAAACTAAACATGTTGAATAAAATCAATTTATTAAAAGATATTTATTGAGCATTTACTGTGTGCCAAGCAATGTTCTAGGGTGGAGGATACAACAATATACACAATAAAGTTCTTGCTCTCAGGGAGCTTATGTAGGGTAGTGGGAGAGACAGAAAATAAATAAATGTCTATGTGTATATGAGGTTTAACAATTAGGTTTGTAAACTAATCCTAGAAAAAAACGATATGTACCTCATCGATAAATATCAATACAGTCACCTTCAAAGTACTCCCCTTGTAAAGCTATGCATAATTGCCAGCACCTAGTCCACCCTTCAAAGCAGTTTTGGAACTCTTTTTCTGGAATGGCCATCAAAACTGTCATTGTATTACCCTTGATGTCCTGAATGTCACCAAAATGTCTTCCTTTCAATATTTCCTTTATCTTTGGGTAAAGAAAGAAGTCATTGGGAGCTAGATCAGGTGAATAGGGAGGGTGTTCCAATACAGTTATTTGTTTACTGGCTAAAAACTCCCTCATAGACAGTGCCATGTGAGCTGGTGCATTGTCGTGATGCAGAAGCCATGAATTGACAAAAAGTTTAGGTCGTCTAAGTTTTTCATGCAGTTTTTTTAGAACTTGCAAATAGTAAACTTGGTTACCTGTTTGTCCATTTGGTACAAATTCATAATTAATAATCCCTCTGATATCAAAAAAAGTTAGCAACATTGTTGCAACAAGTTTGCAAACTTAATTACCCAACGTTGTATAGAAAAAAAGCAGAGTAAGAGTGATGAGGTTGGGAGAAGATGGGATGGTAGATGTGCCTGTTCAGGTAAGATTGTCAGAAAGTCTTCTCTAAGATGCAGTGGAGGGGACCTATGTCCAAATAATGATAAAGCCATAATGAAGCTACATGGTCAGGGTGTTTGCATTTGCTTCTGCGTTTTGCTATATTTTCACAACAGACTATTTTGTTATTGGAAATATGATTAAAAAAGAAAAAATCCTCATGGGATTGAGGGAGTTCTGGTCAAAATGGTGGAGTAGGTAGATGCTGTGCTTACCGCCTCCCGTGACCACATTACACTGAAAACTAAATTATAGAGTGACCAACCTGGAGATCCCTCTGAAGACTAGGTCAACAGAAATCCTATAACTAAGGATATAAAGAAGAAGCCATGCTGGGACTGGTAGCAGGGGCAGAGATGCGAAACACACTGGCCCAATACCCATGTGCAGTGGTTGAGAATCTGGAGGGATAACTCAGCTGAAGAGGTCCCCCCCCCGAGAAGCAAGGGGTACCAGCCTTATGCTGGGCTCCCCAGCCCAAAGCACTGGTTCTGGGAAGAGGAGCTCCCACAACATCTGTGAAAATCAGCAGGTATTCTGTCTGTCCAGGTGAGACAGAAGGCTGTTAGAAACCCAGGCGTCCTCTTAAAGGGCCCACACACAGATTCACTAGCTTGCAGGTACTCACCTGATCTTTGGCAGAGGAACAATGGTTTGGGAGGAACTGGAGACATACAGAGAGAAAATGTGTGGCTTAGAGCGAGTGCTGCAGGGACAGCAGCCATTGTCTCTGTGTTGAGCCCTCCCCTCAGAGCCAAATCTGAATCTGCATTAACCTGGTAAATACCACTCATCCCCACCCTGGTGACTCCCTGAGAACCCACCTCACTTAACTCGCTTACAGCCAGAGGCTCTTTCTGTGACTGAGCATTATGGGCAAACCGCAGGTGGCAGCAGGCCTTGAGGTGCACTTTTCCTGAGCAGTCCCAGGACTGGTATTGGTGGCAGCTGGCTTTGTTCACAGTGTGGCTCCTCCCACATGCCTCTAGTCCCAGCATAGGCAGATACCAACCATGGATTCCTTTGTAGCTCCTACCAGGTAGGCTAGGCCACTCACAGGCAGCAGTTGACCTTGGCCTGCAACAAAGGCTTTCTTAAGAGACCCCAGAACCAACACACCTGGTGGTTGGCTTCAGACTTCAACAGAGCACCATCTGATTAGCTCCACAAGTGGCACACCCAAAGGGTGATCCCAGCAGGCACTAGGCCTGGTGGGGAAAATACTGCTCCATTGGGTCAGCCCTAGCACAGCAGTTCCTACACTGTGGTCTTGGCCAGTCCTCACACCCAGTCAGCTTGATATGTCAACAGCAATCAAGGTTCAACTACAACAGGAGGGCGCACACAACCCACACAAAGGAAACTCCTGGAGCACCCAGCTCAGGTAATCAGGGAGAATATGCTACCGAGCTCCACAAGAGATGTACTATATAAGTATACCCTGCCAAGACTCGGAGATGTAGCAGATCTACCTAATACATAGAAACAGAGACAGGCAACCAAAATGAGAACACAAAGATGTCCCAAATGAAAGAATAGGAGAAATCTTCAGGGGGAAAAAAAATGGAAGCAAGCAACCAGATACAGAATTCAAAACACTGGTTATAAGGATGCTCAAGGAACTCAGTGAGAACTTCAACAAAGAGGTATTACATAAAACAATAACATAGAAACTAAAAATGAACCAGTCATTAATGAAGAATACAATAACTGAAATGAAGAATGCACTAGAAGGACTCAACAGTAGATTAGATGAAGCAGAGAATCAAATCATTGATTTGGAAGGCTAGGTAGTAGAAAACACCCATCAGAACAGCAAAAAGAAAAATATTTTAAAAATGAGGATAGTTTAAGGGGTGTATGGGACATTATCAAGCATAATGATTCACATTATAGGGATACCAGATGGAGAAGAGAGAGAACAAGGGACTGAGAACCTATTTGAATAAATAAGAAAGTTTGCTAACCTGGTGAAGGAAATAGATATACAAGTCCAGGAAATGCAGAGTTCCCAAACAATATGAACCCAAAGATGCTCACACCAGAACATATCAATTAAAATGCCAAAGGTTCAAGACAAAGAGAGAACCTTAAAAGCAGCAAGAAAAAGGCAGTCAGTTATCTCCAAGAGAGCTGCTATAAGACTGTCAGCTGATTTCTCAACAGAAACTTTGAGGCCAGAAGTGTTTGGCACAAAATACTCAAAGTGATGAGAAGCAAGGACCTATAACCAAGACTACTCTACCAAGCAAGGCTATTACTTAAAATTGAAAGAAAGATAAGGAGCTTCACAGACAAGAAAAAGCTAAAGGATGATGTTAATTCTTCCTATCCATGAACACGGTACATGCTTCCACTTATATATGTCTTCTTCAATTTCTTTCTTCAATGTCTAATAATTTTCTAAGTACAGGTTTTTTACCAATATAGTCAATAAAATTGTGATAGAGTGGTATGGTGTTAGATGATAGCTGGACTTATCATGGTGATCACTTCTTTAGATATATAAATGTTGAATAACTATGGTGTACAACTGAAACTAATGGAATATATATTATCTATATTTTAATAAAAATCTTTTAAAAAATGTACTCCACACAAAAATAAGCAAATTAAAATAAATGTATAAAAGAGTTTTTACAGAGATAGAATTGACCAGATATAGATGAGAGAGATGACAAAAAAAAATTTAGAGAAATAGTTCATATAGGAGTGTACAACAGTGCTGTTTTTTTGTGTTTTTGTTTGTTTTTTAAAGATTTTATTGGGGAATTGGGGGAGGGGAACAGCGTTGGGGAATCGAGGAAGGGGAACAGACAGGTAGACAAATTGCTGTTTTGTTTTTCAGTCTAGTTGTGGAGGACATAGCTTCACTGGCCCATGTTGGAATGATCATTGTTTTCTCCCCGGGTCGGGCAATTGGCCGCTGGTCATTCGTCAGCTGCTTACTGCAGCTCACAGCAGCTCTCAATGGCTGCCAGCCACTCACGCTGGCTGCCAGCCACTCATGTAGCTCATGGCAGCTCAATGCAGCCCCGCTGCAGCTTATGCTGTCGCTGGTGACTCACAGCAGCCCAGCTCCAGGTTGAGCTGTTTGTTCATCATCTTAGCTGTAGAGGGCACAGCGTCACTGGCCCTTAATGTGGGATCTGAACCATGGCACTGCTGCTCAGAGCTGGTGCTCCTAAGCGAGCTCTTAACCAACTGAGCCACTCGGCTGGCCCAACAGTGCTGTTTTATAATGAGAAAAATATGTCTGTGTGAACATGTTAGTGTAAATCTTTCAATTGTTTTCTGAAGATGCATCTCTTATTCTGAGATTGTATTGCTTCCTACTTTTCTCATGAAATTTCTTGTTAATACATGTTGAGCAATGTTATAATTTCATGTGTTCGATGTTTGTTTTAATGCTATTACTCAGTAAAATGAGAGGCCCTCAGCCCTATATTGGTTTACAAATTGATTTTGAAGATTTTATTAGCCTGAGTAATCTAGAAGTCTGAGGACTACTGATTTATGGGACTTGAATCTGTGAATCAGAAATGTTAAATACTGAAAGTGGAACAGGTTTGGGAGAACGTGATTGGTTTAAAAGCAATAAATTTGAGGTGTAGGTAAGATATATACCCAAGAGGAGATGTCCAGTAAATTTGAAATGTGGGTTAGACACACAAGTGAAGATGATCAGCAGACAGCTGAATCAAGGAAGAGAATACTATCCATTTGGAGAATATAGATTAAGGAATTATGCAGGAGTGGGGATTGGGAGCCTTGAGGGTGCTATGAAAATAAGAGTAGAATGAGAAAATAAAAATACAGGGTGATTAAATTTTGCAACAGAAAAAACAAAAGGAGCCAAAGCAGGAGTTCATCCTGGGTAGTTGTCTTGAACTGCTCCCTGTGTACTTCTGTGGCCAAGGAGATTCTCCAAAGTACAGTGCTACAGAGCCTGGAGCCAGACCACTACGAAATTGTCACCTGTGGCTTCCCAGGTTTCTGCCTGTTAAAATTGCACTCCTTTTTCTCTTTTCCTCCTAGCCTAGTCCTTTTTATTTATGACTGATTTGGACAGTTTTTTAATTTTAGATTTGTCAGCTCCCCAAAACACTGCTTCCTAAAATCATACCTTTGTCTCTATGAAAACCTGTAGTTTGGTTACACCCATTCTTTTTTTTTTTTCCACAATTTTTTTATTAGTTTCAGGAGTACAAAACAGTCCAATAGTTATACTTTTTTACCCCTCACAAAATGACAACCCCCTCCCCCAACCCACCACCCCAGTCCCCTGCTCCAATAGCATACATATCTATTACAATTCCATTCACTTCATCCCCACACTATACACCACATCCCGTGACAATATATATATATATATATATATATATATATATATATATATATATATATATATAAATTATAGTTAACATACGATATTATTTAATGTCAGCTTCAGGTGTACAGTGCAGTGGTCAAGCCTCTACACTGTCCATGAAGTGGTCTCCCTAACAAGACGTGTGGCCATCTGACACTTTACAAAGAATTTACAACATTATTATTTATATTCCCCGAACTGTCTTTTGTATCCCTGTGGCAATATTGTAGTTACCAATTTATGTGGTCTAATCTCTTCCCCTTCTCCCTCATTCCCACCCCCCTCCCATCTAGCAAGCATCAGTTTTTCCTGTATATCTCTGAGTCTACTTCTGTTTACTTTGCTCATTTATTCAGTTCTTTAGATTCCACATATAAGTGAGATTATATGGTATTTGTCTTTCTCCAACTGACTTATTTCACTTAACATAATGTTCTCTAGGTCCATCCATATTCTTTATAACTGAGTAATACTCCATTGTATAAATGTACCACAGTTTTTAAATCCAGTCGTCTACTGATGGGCATTTTGGTTGTTTCCAAGTCTTGGCTATTGTAAATAGTGCTGCAATAAACATAAGGGTGCATATATTTTTCGAATTAGCATCTTGCGATTCTCTGGATAGATACCTAAGAGTGGAATTGCTGGGTCATATGGTAGTTCCATTTTCAGTTTTTGAGATACCTCCATACTACTTTCCATAATGGCTGCACCAATCTGCAGTCCCACCAACAGTGCACCAGGGTTCCCTTTTCTCCACAACCTCTCCAGCACTTGTTGTTTGTTGATTTATTGATGATAGCCATTCTGACCGGAGTGAAGTGGTATCTCTCATGGTGGTTTTTACTTGCATTTCTCTAATGATCAGTGAGGTTGAACATTTTTTGCATATGCCTGTTGGCCATCTGTATGTCCTCTTTAGAGAAATGCCTCTTCATAGCCTCTGCCCATTTTTTAATTGGGTTGTTTGTTTTTTTGGTGTTGAGTTGAATGAGTGTTTTATAAATTTTGAATATTAACCCCTTATCAGATATATCATTGGCAAACATCTTTTCACATTCAGTAGGCTGCCTTTTTGTTTTGTTGATGGTTTCCTTTGCTGTAAAAAATCTTTTAAGTTTCATGTAATCCCATATGTTTATTTTTTCTTTTATTTCCCTTGTCCGAGGGGATATATCAGTAAAAATATTACTGAGGGTAATGTCTGCAAATTTACTCCTTAGGCTTTCTTTTAGCAGTTTTATGGTAAGCGGTCTTCCATTTAAGTCTTTAATCCACTTTGAACTTGTTCTGGTATATGGCCTAAGTAGGTGGTCCATTTTCTTTTTTTTTTTTTTTTGCATGTGTCAGTCCAATTTTCCCAGCACCATTTAGTAAATAGACTATCTTTACTCCAATGCAAATTCTTGTTTCCATTGTCATAGATTAAATGACCATATATGGATGGATTTATTTCTGGGTTTTTTAATTCATTTTCATTTATCTATGTGTCTGTTTTTATGGCAGTACCATACTGTTTTGATTACTGTAGCCTTGTAGTATGATTTGATGTTGGGTAGCATGATATCGCCCACTTTGTTCTTATTTTTCAACATTGCTGTGGCTATTCAGGGTCTTTTATGGTTTCATATAAATTTTAGGATTATCTGTTCTATTTCTGAGAAAAATGTCCTTGGTAGTTTGATAGGAATTGCATTGAATCTATATATTGCCTTCGGTAGTATTGACATTTTCACTATATTAATTCTTCCTATCCATGAACATGGTATGTATTTTCATTTATTTGTATCTTCTTTGATTTTGCTCCTCAGTGTCTTATAATTTTCTGAGTACAGGTCTTTTACTTCTTTGGTTAAATTTATTCCTAGGTATTTTATTGTTTTTGAAGCAATCATAAATGGAATTGATGTCTTGATTTCCTCTTCTGATATTTTATTATTGGTGTATACAAATGCAACTGATTTCTGAATATATTAATTTTGTATCATGCTACTTTTCTAAATTCATTTATGAGTTCTAACAGTTTTTTTGGTGGAGTTTTTGGGATTCGCTATATATAGTATCATGTCATCGGCATAGAATGATAATTTTACATCCTCTTTTCCAGTTTGAATGCTTTTTATTTCATTTGCTTGTCTGATTGCTGTGGCTAGAACTTCCAGACTATGTTGAATAGAAGTGGTGAAAGAGGGCAGCCTTGTCTTGTTCCTGATCTTAAAGGGAAAGCTTTTAGTCTTTCCCCATTGAATACAATGTTAACTGTGGGCTTATCATATATGGTCTTGATTATGTTGAGACATGATCCCTCTGTTCCCACTTTGCTAAGAGTTTTTATCATAAATGGCTGCTGGACTTTGTCAAATGCTTTTCCTGCATCTATTCATATGATCACATGATTTTTATTTTTCATTTTGTTAATGTGATGTATTACGTTAATTGGTTTGCGGATATTGAACCAACCTTGCATACCAGGAATGAATCCCACTTGATCGTGGTGTATGATATATCTTTTTAAAGTATTGCTGAATCCAGTTTGCCAGTATTTTGTTGACGTTTTTTGCGTCTCTGTTCATTAGAGATATCGGCCTATAGTTTCCTTTTTTTTTGTAATATCTTTGTCCGATTTGGGGATCAGAGTAATAGTGGCCTCATAAAATGTGCTTGGGAGCCTTTGCCCCTTCTGTGTTTTTTGGATTAATTTGAGAAAAATAAGTATTAATTCTTTTTTAAATGTTTTGTAAAATTCACCTGTGAAGCCATCTGGTCCAGGACTTGTTTGTTGGAAGCTTGTTGATTACTGATTCAATTTCAAATTCAGTCTGTCCAGAGTTTCTGTTTCTTCTTGGTTCAGACTTGAAAGATTGTATGCTTCTAGAAATTTATCAATTCCTTCCAGATAGTCTCATTTGTTGGCATAGTTGCTTGTAGTATTTTCTTTAAAAATTCTGTATTTCTGTGGTATCTGCTGTCAATTCTCCTGTTCATTTCTGATTTTATTAATATGTGTCCTCTTCCTCGTTTTCTTGGTGAGTCTGGCTAAGGGTGTGTCAATTTGTTTATCTTTTTAAAAAACCAGCTCTTGGTTTCATTGATCTTTTGTATTCTTTTTTTGGGGTCTCTATTTCATTTATTTCTGCTCTGGTCTTTTTTATTTACTTCTTTGTACTCCATTTGGGCTCGTTTTGCTATTCTTTTTCCAGCTCAGTTAGGTGTAAAGATAGCCAGTTTATTTGAGATTTTTCTTGTTTTTCTAGATAGGCCTGCATTGGTATGAATTCCCCTCTTAGGACTGCTTCTGCTGCATCCCATAGATTTTGGGTTGCTGTGTTTTCATTTTCATTTGTCTCGAGGTATCTTCTGATTTCTTCCTTGATCTCATTTTTGACCCACTCGCTATTTAGTAGCATGTTATTCAGCCTCTATGTAGTTGAGTGCTTTTTGAATTTTTTCTTATAATTGATTTCCAGTTTCATAGCATTGTGGTCGGAGAAGACGCTTGATATGGTTTCCATCTTCTTAAATTTATTGAGACTTGTTTTGTGGCCTAACATGTGGTCTATCTTTGAATATGTTTAATGTGCACTTGGGAAGAATGTATATTCTGTTGCTTTGGAATGAAATGCTCTAAAAATATCGATTGAATCTAACTGGTCTAAAGTGTCCTTTAAGGCCACTGTTTCCATGTTGATTTTCTGTCTGGAGGATTTGTCCATTGGTGACAACGGGGTGTGAAGTCCCCTACTATGATAG
The DNA here is from genome assembly GCA_031876335.1 of Hipposideros larvatus. NCBI lineage: Eukaryota > Metazoa > Chordata > Mammalia > Chiroptera > Hipposideridae > Hipposideros > Hipposideros larvatus. Next base: position 128,739,811 of record CM063088.1, on the reverse strand, counting down.
TGTTACTGTTGATCTCTGTCTTTATGTCTGTCAAAATCTGTTTTATATATTAGGGGCTCCTGTGTTGGTTTCATAGATGTTCACTAGGTTTGTGTCCTCTAGTTGGACTGATCCCTTTATTTTTATGTAGTACTCTTGTCTTTTACTGTAGTCTTCATTTTAAAGTCTGTCTTGCCCAAAATAGGTATTGCTATCTCAGGTTTTTTCTCATTTCCACTTGTGTGAAATATCTTATTTCATCCCTTTACTTTCAGTCTGTGTGTGTCTTTTGATCTGAGATGAGTCTCTTGTAAACAGCTTATGCATGAGTCCTGTTTTCTTATCTACTCAGCCACTCTATGTCTTTTGATTGAAGCAGTTAGCCCATTCACATTTAAAGTGATTATTGATAGGTGCATATTTATTGCCATTTTGTTATTTGCATTTCTGATCTTCCTCGGTTAGCTTGTTTTCCCCTTTCTTCTGTTTCAAAAAGCCCTTTTAACATTTCCTGCAAGGCTGGCTTGGTGGTAATGAATTCCTTTAGCTTGTTCTTTTCTGAGTGGCTATTTATCTGTCCTTCAATTTTAAGTGATAGCCTTGCTGGGTTGATCAGTCTTGGTGGTAGACCTTTATTTTGCATCACTTTGAATATTTCCTGCCACTCCCTTCTGGCCTCCAGAGTTTCTGTAGAGAAGTCACTCTTAGTTTTATAGGAGTACTTTTGTATGTAACCCGCTGTCTTTCTCTTGATGCTTTTAGTATTCTGTCTTTGTCTTTAACCTTTGCCATTTTAACTATGATGTGTCTTGGTGTGGACCTTTTTGGGTTCAGCTTGTTTGGAACTCTCTGCATTTCCTGGGCTTGTATGTTGATTTTCTTCACCAGGGTAGGAAAGTTTTCAGTCATTATTTCTTCAAATATGTTCTCAGTCCCTTGCTTCTTCTCTTCTCCTTATAGTATTCTTATGATGTGAATGTTGTTGGCGCTTGATGTTGTTCCACAGGTCTCTTAAACTATTTTCATTGTTTGTTATTCTTTTTCCTTTTTGTTGTTCCAGCTTGGTGATTTATGCTATTTTGTCTTCCAAATCTCTGCTTCATCTAATCTATTGATGATCCCTTCAACTGTGTTCTTCATTTCAGTTATTGTGTTCTTTAGTTCTAACTGGTTGTTTGTTATGATTTCTGTATCCTTCTTTATGTGCTCACTAAGTACCTTAAACATTCTTATCATCAGTGTTCTAAACTCTGTCTCTGAAAGGTTGGATACCTCTTTTTCATTTAGTTCCATTTCTAGAGGTTTTTTCTGATCTTTAACTTGGGACATGTTCCTTTGTTTCTTCATTCTCGCTGTTACTCTGTGATTGCTTTGATGTATTAGGTAGGTCACCTGTGTCTCTCAGTCGTTGCTGGGTCATCTTGTAGCATGTGTCTTTTATATTTGGGTTGTACAGTCTCCCTATTCTCTTGTCCCGTGTGTTCCAAAATTGTCGCTGTTGAAGTTGATCTTTAATTGCTTTTGGCTTGTCAGAAGGTGGGATTGACCCTCAGACTGAATAGCTGGGAGAATTAGCTCTGTTCACAGTGTATGAGATGCTGTGTGGAGGTTGACCCTCTTAGAGGAGACTTGGCCTCTGTGGGCTCTTGTGCCTGTGGAAAATGTCCTTTGAGAGTGCCACTTGTAGGGTCAACCAGGTAGTACTCTGGTTTTGTCTCACATTGGCCTCTGGGTGTATTGGTTCTGGTGTCTCTTGGGCAGCGCTCCCACTCAGAGACATTTCAGCCTTGTCTGTTACCGGCCCATAGTTACTTGGTAGGCTGTACACAGTTGGCTGCTGCCCTTGTTTGACCTGGGATCATGTGGGGATGGTCTCTGTGTGAACTGAGGCTGGCTGCCCCCAATATTGGCCCTGAGGCAGTTTAGGAAAAGGCCCAGGGCCTCCTAGGCATGTTGCCCCCTGTGAAATGCCAGTAAGACTCACCTTTTGAAAGAGGCTGTTTAGGAGCATGTGTCTGGTTGTTTCACCTGGTGTTGAGGGTGCCCACTGCGATGAGGCACTATCTTGGCAGGATGCAGTTCAGTAAAGTTATGCGACGTGTTTGGTGGCTTTTAAGATGTTAATGCAGATTCAGGTCTGACACCAATACCTGGCCTGTGACCCCGTTGTATAGCATCCCCAGGGCACTACAGCCAGCGTCCACCTCACACTCACAGATTCATAAAATCTGCTCCCGAGTGGCTTTCGTGCAGATTTGTGGTCACTGAACACCATGAAGATGACCCCAGGTCTCTGCAGACCACTTTCTGTTATAAAAAAACTTTTCCACAGTTTGTGGGTGTGGGTCAGTTACCCAGGCATCCCAATTGCCCTGGCAATGCAGCTGTAGGTGGATAAGGTGGTGTTTCAGGTGCATAAAGCTGTGGTCAGTGGTTTCTACAAATTCAGTGTAGTCTCTGCTCCTGCACCAGTGCTAGGTACGCATCCACTTCATAAAACAAAAACAAAGCAAAGCAACCCAACAAACAAAAGAAACCAAAAGAAGAGATATAGGATGCCTATTGGGGGAAAGAATAAGAATTTTATTAACAAAAGCAAACTTTTCCAGAAACATGTTATGTAAATTACGTCACTAGCTACATTTAATTAAATGATAGAGAAAGGAAAAAATGAAGCATTTCATAAAAAAAAAAAAAAGAGACAACTGAGATGTAGTATTAGTAATTATGGTTTTTCTCCAATACCACACAGCTATTGTACCAGAGAATGTTCAACTTTATTTTACATCATTTTTACAGTCTACATTTGTATCATACAACTAAACAGTGAAAAAAATAATTACAATTGAAATTTATAAAATATTTTTTCTCTTCAATTTGGTGGATAGTGGATAGGAACTCATCTGATCCAAATGGATAGACAACATAGTTTCTGGACTGTGTGAGATCATTAGGAATATAGATTCTATCTCTTATTATATTGTATATTTTTCAGATTTGATAAATGTGTTATCTGTATCTTTAAGGTATTGATAAATAATTTGAACAATAACAGGACTAATAAATGCATGGCATTCCACTGGTAGAAATGCAGAATGAATTTTCAATCAACTAAACAGTTCTGCTATCCAGTCCATACTTAAAAGACTTTATTCAAGTAAATATGTATGTGACCTATTTTAAATATAGTTATTATATATCTTATAGAAATGTTCATATGAATGAGTAGCAAAAATAAAGAAGTATTTATTTATTGGAAAAAATTAATTGAAATTGATTGCAAGTGCCTACCTGTATATATTTGTAAATGAACCAAGAAACTTGCTTTCCATCATTCACCAATTCCACTGTGATGTTAGCCATACCAACAATATCCCCACCGGCAAACACCCATGGTTCACTGGTTTGCGTAGTTTCTAGATCTACTTCTGGGAAACACCATCTGGTAAATTTTATAGGGCTCAAGGCTTCTTGTACTGAAAAAAAATGAACGACAATAGGCACTGAATAATCTATGCATCACATAACAACAATTTGAAAATTAAGAAAAAATATGATTTAATTATTGTTTCAGGGATTCAAACAACTGTTTTTAATGAACCATAAAAATGAAAAGTTAATGAAATATCTGAGTTAACCACACATTCAAAGTATTAGCTAACTGAAAATATACTTCACATGTATGAATTAAAGACCACAATTTGGGCAATGTTTCAGATCTGGTATCTATGTTTATAAAGTATGAATCCATGAAAAAGAAAATTACATCCCTTTAAATATTTTAATGAATATAACATTTATTTAAATCCCTTTAAGTGGGTTTAAAATGTATTTTCTAAAACTTGCAATTTAATGGATCCAGGAAGAGAGTTATATTTAGCCATCAATTTCTGGTTTGTTTATTTTATAAAAGTCAACAAATGCAAATATTACCACTAGTTCCTTTAAATACGATATTTCTCCATGTATAAGACAGATCTTTTTTGAAAAATTTGGGGTCTAAAAACTGGGTGCATCTTACACAGCGGTTGTAGATTTTTTTACTTGCATTTCCCGCTTTTTTGTGCTTGCTGTCTTTGTGCTCATTGTTTCACAATTGTTACTGGTATATTAGGTTACGTTTTGCCACGTTCTGCTCAGAAATGGCTCATAAAAAAAAGATTTTCATACAGTGCTGAATTCAAGTTAAAAGTGATCTGCTTTTCAAAAGTGAGTGGAAATCGTGCTGCTGAACGTAAGTTTGGTCCTCCTCCAACTGAGAAAACAACCCAACACTGGCTATGGTTGGCAGTTTTGACAGTGATAAGGAGTTGTATGAATTTTATGATGAATAAAACTTGAGTTCAATAACTTCATGTAATACTTTTTTTTTTTCAAATTTCGGGCCCCAAAATTAAGGTGCATCTTATACATGGGAGCATCTTATACATGGGGAAATACGGTAGTTTTAAATATACTTAAATAGATGCTAAATATGCTGTGTTCCAATGAATCTAAACATGTGGAAGAAAGAAGAGGTTGAGTTCCTTTAAGAAAAATATCAAAAGGAAAATTGACTGGACACATGATCCTGATATCTGGAAGAGATAAAAGAATGGAAATTAGAGACAAAGCTAATCAAGAAAAAAATGAAGAATGGTAGGCAATATCATATATAATAGAACAAATTTAGCCACTGTTCAGGATAAAATGTTCTCTCTAGGTATTCATCTCTTGAATTTTAAGTTCAGTATCTCAGGACAGACTAAGGGAGGTATTCCTTACTCCAATTTAAAAGAGGATTTAGGTCCCGCCGAGTGACTCAGTTGGTTAAGAGCTCGCTCGAGTTTGAGCTCTGAGCAACAGCAGTTCGATGCCTGGGCCGAGCTGAGCTGCCACTGAGCTGCCAACAGGTGGCAGGACGGCTCACCTAAGGAAAAAAAAAAAGAGGATATAAAAACTAAACTAAAAGACAAGAGATTGGAAGAATGTGGACATTAGTTGTTGAATAGATTAATCTGAAATATAAACTAAAATAGCCAAATGTAAAAATATGTTATTCTGACACCTAAAACCAGTTTCTTCAGAGGAATAATAGAAATAAAAGTACAACTCGGTTCATATTTGTAGATTTCTACTTAAAAAATATTAGAATTTTAGAAAATGATTAAGAGACTATTGTTGATTGTGTTTCCCCACAAGACTGTACGTTCTCTGAGAATAGGAATATGCCCATATGCCTCACCTCTGTACTATAAAGTAGTTGAAACTTAGGAGACTCTCAATTTAATGGATGAATGAAAGAGTTCATTATCAATGTGATTGTACTCAGGTTTTTATTTTAAAACCTGCAACCGTTTGTATCTCTGATGCGACTTCACTTTTCTTTAAAAGTAAAATTAAATATTCATGTAATTATTTTCATTGCAGAAGAAGAAATCAGGAAATCAATCCCATTTACAATTACATCAAAACAATAAAATACCTAGGAATAAATTTAACCAAAGAAGTAAAAGACCTGTACTCAGAAAATGATAAGACATTAAAGAGAGAAATAAAAAAAGATACAAATGCATGGAAATACATACCATGTTCATGGATAGGAAGAATTAATATGGTTAAAATGTCAATACTACCTAAGGCAATATATAGATTCAACGCAATTCCTATCAAACTACCAAGGACATTTTTCTCAGAAATAGAACAGATAATCCTAAAATTTATATGAAACCATAAAAGACCCCGAATAGCCACAGCAATCTTGAGAAATAAGAATTAAGCAGGCGGTATCACGCTCCCTGACATCAAATCATACTACAAGGCTACAGTAATCAAAACAGTATGGTACTGGCATAAAAACAGACACATAGACCAATGGAACAGAATAATGAGCCCAGAAATAAACCCATCCATATATGGTCATTTAATCTATGACATTGGAAGCAAGAATTTACATTGGAGTAAATATACTCTATTTAAGAAATGGTGCTGGGAAAATTGGACTTAGATGTGTAAAAAAATGAAAATGGACCAACTACTTACACCGTATACAAGAACAAATTCAAAATGGATTAAAGATTTAAATGTAAGACCTGAAACCATAAAACTCCGAGAAGAAAAAATAGGGAGTAAATTTGCAGACATCAACCTGAGTAATATTTTTAATGAGATATTCCCTCAGGCAAGGGAAATAAAAGAACAAATTAACATACGGGATTACATCAAACTTAAAAGTTTTTTCACAGCAAAGGAAATCATCAAGAAAACAAAAAGGCAGCCTACTGAATGGGAGAAGATATTTGCCAATGATCTATCTGATCAGGGGTTAATATCCAAAATTTATAAAACACTCATTCAACTCAACACCAAAAAAAAAACAAACACCCCAATTCAAAAATAGGCAGAGGATATGAAGAGGCATTTGTGTAAGGAGGACATACATATGGCCAACAGGCATATGAAACAATGTTCAACCTCACTTATTATTAGGGAAATGCAAATAAAACCCACAATGAGATACCACTTCACTCCGGTCAGAATGGCTATCATCAATAAATCAACAAACAACAAGTGCTGGCGAGGCTGTGGAGAAAAGGGAACCCTGGTGCTCTGTTGGTGGGACTGCAGATTGGTGCAGCCTTTATGGAAATCAGTAAGGAGGTATCTCAAAAAAACTGGAAATGGAACTACCGTATGACCCAGCAATTCCACTCTTGGGTATCTATCCAGAGAAACCCAAGATGATAATTTGAAAAAATGTATGTACCCCTATGTGTATTGCAGCACTATTCACAATAGCCAAGACTTGGAAACAACCGAAATGCCCATCGGTAGATAACTGGATTAAGAAACTGTGGTACAGGGGCCAGCCGAGTGGCTCAGTTGGTTAAGAGCTCGCTCAAGAGTTTGAGCTCTGAGCAACAGTGGTTCGAGTCCAGCCCGAGCTGAGCAGCCGCTGAGCTTCCAACAGGTAGCAGGATGGCTCAGCTAAAAAAAAAAAAAAAAAAGCAGAAGAAAAAAAGAAACTGTGGTACATTTATACAATGGAGTATTAGTTTGCTATAAAGAAGAACGAAATCGGACCATTTAGGACGATATTGATGGATTTAGAGACTATAATGTTAAGTGAAATAAGTCAGTCGGAGAAAGACAAATACCATATGATTTCACTTATATGTGGAATCTAAAAAACTGAATGAACGAGCAAAGTAAACAGAAATAGTCTCAGATGTAGAGGAAAAACTGATGGTTGCTAGATGGGAAGGCGGTGGGGATGAGGAAGAAAGGAAAGGGATTAGACAGAATAAATAGGTAACTACAATACTGCCACAGGGATATGAAAGACAGTTCGAGGAATATAATTAATAATGTCGTAAATATTTTGTAGGGCATAAGATGGTCACATATCTTGTTAGGGAGACCGCTTCATGGATGGGGTAAAGGCTTGATCACTGCACTGTACACCTGAAGCTGATGTTGTATAATATTGTATGTCTACTGTAAGTGGTCACGGGCCGTGGAGTATAGTGTGGGAGTGGAGTCAAGGGAATTATAATAGAAAAGTATGATATGGGGGGAAGGGGGTCGGTGGATTGGGGGAGGGGTTGTTGTCACTTTGAGGGGTAAAAAGTGTAACTATTGCACTGTGTTGTACAGCTGAAACTAATTTTTTAAAAGTTCATTTCACAATAAAAAAAAAAGTATCAGCCAGTCTCTGCCTTCATCTTTACATGGTGCTCTTCTTGTGTGTGTCTGTGTCCAAATTTCCCCATTTTATAAGGACATCAGTCATACTGGGTTAGGGGCCTACACACTGACCTTATCTTAACTAATTACATCTACAATGAGCCTATTGCCAAGTAAGGTCACATTCTGGGGTACTGGGAGACAGAACTTCAATATATAAATTTTGGGGAGACACAATTCAACCCATAATACAGACAATAAGTAAATATATTGGGTCATTGGAAAAGTCATGACATATTTTTTCTCTGTTTTTCGTTGCAAAAATGCGTCATGAATTTTCTGATGACCCAATATAATAAAATGTTTTTAAGAAAGATAAAATATGCATGCACCCAACATAGGAGTACCTAAAAAATAAAGCAATAATGGGGGATGGCCAAGTGGCGCATTGGTAAAGAGTTGGTTTGGGACGCCAGATCTGAGTAGCAGGGCCCAGGTTCAGATCCACATGACGGCCAGTGACCCGCGCCCTTTACACCTAAGATGGTGAACAACAGCTCGACCTGGAGCTGGGCTGCCGTGCCGTGGGTGGCCGGCAACGGCGTAGGCTGCAGTGGGGCAGCAGTGGGCTGCCGTGAGTGGCCGGCAGCCAGGGTGAACCGCCGTGAGTGGCCGTGAGCTGCCTTGAGCGGCGTCCAATGGCCGGTGAGCAACTGTCTCACCTGGGAAGAGCGCAATGAAAATACCAACATGGGCCAGTGAAGCAACGTCCTCCACAACTAGACTGAAGAACAAAAGAACAGCAACTTGTCTGTTCCCCTTCCCTGATTCCCCAACGCTGTTTCCTCTCCCAATTAAAAAAAAAAAAAAAAAAAAAGCAATATTCACAGGTGTGAGGAATCATAGACAGCAATACAATAATAGTAGTGACTTCAAAACCCACTTTCATTTTCTTCTTTTGTTTTTAGCTTTTGAAATGTTTATTTGTATTAAGTGGATAGAATGGTGCGAGAGTGCAAAGGAACTTATGCATTTGGGCCCTTGTTTCCCTACTGTTCACATTAGTTTAGTGAAAGATCAAGTAACATTAAAGGGAGCAGAAGAAGTTAATACAAATACACCCAAGATGGCTAAATCCTCTAATTCACTAAAGGATGAACTGAAATTGTTGGCTCAATTCACGTGTATGTGAGAGCCTAAAGAAATTACTTTCCCTTTAACTGCTCTAGACCTGTGAAAAAAAGAGGTGAATAGCATTTATGTTAGAAGAGAACATTTCTTGTCATTAAACTGTGCGTGGAGAGATTAATTTCTTGTTCATAAATTAAGATGTCTAACATCGCTATTCTAAACCAGTATTATTTACAAAAATGAACCTATGCTTTGCTTTATTGCCAGGTTCACAGGACTAAATTTTAAACCAATTTCAGTCTAGCTTTTAAAATCTTGCCATCAAATACCCAGCAACGCTTATAGGGGAGAGACAGCCTTTTGACAGAAACATTCATCATTCACCAGGAATGTTGAACCATAACTGAACAGCAACAACGAAAGGATTAAATCATTCCAAACGATTCCTATTTGCTTTCCAAAAGCATACTTTGTTTAATTATCCCTTTCTATACAGACAGGTAGGAGAGGAATCCCTTGAATCTCTTCCAAAAGTGAACAGGATGGTCTAGTGTATTAAATGAACTGCTGTGGGTGACACTAGCAGATAATAAAGTAAGCTTTAAACCTAGATTAACACGTACTGCAACAACTCGCCAGCTCAAATAGATACTTCTTAATAGGCTTCTTACAAATTCAAAGTAAAATGTTAAATAATAAAAATTGCAGGCTTATTATACAGTTTCTGACAGACTCCAACATGCTGGGTGCCAGAAAGTAATTCTCGGTTACTAGTAAAAAGGTAAATCTTGTATACACAAAAAAAGACAATTTTCAAGACTGTAGTGTCACCTGTCAAAACAAGAATATCTAGAACGGAATTTCAGTAAACACTTGGGATGAAGGGCAATCAGAATAGAAGAGGAAGAAAAAGCCACATAAATTAATTTTGAATTTGAAAAATCAATAAAATGTATACATAAATTGATAAATACTGTCTCCATAGGTCACTAATTCCAAGGACTGGGTAGCAGTTGGTTTCTAACTAAATAATTACAGGACGTCCTGGTGTATGCTCTCTTCTTGTAATCAGTTTGTTCTTGCAAGACTCCAGCAAGCACTTGCCCTTGAAAAAACAGTTCAGTGGGAGAAGGCTCTGAGGCAGTCACTTACCACACACTAACCACATAATAAGTCCGAAGACAGCAGCAATCACTGACAGGACGAGCACCAGGATACAGATCTTCTTGTAAGGTTTTCTCTGATATTAAGCAGCTTGCTGTAACTGATCAGTGGCTCTTTCTACATCCACCTCTGAGCTTTCCATATTGGCTTCTATGCTATCAGTGAGCTCACCCTGGTGATAGAACATCATGGCCAACTCTTAAATATCTGATTGACACCCAAAATGTCGGCCTCCAGCTGCCGAATTGCCGTTTTCCTCTCTTTCATAAGTTCCGGATCGTGCTCAGTGATGGCCACCTCATCCTCCCGGCTCTGCATCTGGGTGCACGCCTCATGGCTGTCAAATGAGACAGCTGCTCCTCTCTTTGCCTCTCCTCAGCAGTAAGACGAGGGCCAGCTCTCGCTCTGGCGATACTCTCCTTTTCCTTCTCAGATACCCTTCTCTGCACAGCCTGGAATTGTTTAAGGCCGCAGAGAAGTCATTCCTAAGGCGTTCCTTCTGAAGTCGGCTGATGCTGTTCTGAAGTAGAGAAGGGAAGGGGCAAGGACCCTAATTCCTTCAGTAATTCTTTTGTTTCCTTGGCAAACTGATTTGTAGAGTGTCGTAATGGTTGCAGATTTTCCTGTAGGTTGGTTGAGTCCTGCTTAGTTCCTGGTTGGCTCATCAGGTTCTTTATCTGAGCAGCAGCTTGGCTGATCTGCTGGATGCTGCTGCTGCAGTCCCGGAGCTGGGCCCCGAGGGCCCTGTGTCCCGGTACATATCTAAGGAGCCATAGGACATGACCAGGAGCGGAGACTGACTCGCCCTGCTCCGATATCCTACTGGCAGCAGCTACTGATGGGAACCGCAAGCTGATGGGAACCGGGGAGAGAAAGGGCAAGGAAGGGGCCGAGCTGCGTGTGTACTCTTCAACACCCCACTTTCAACAATGGGCAAATCATCCAGAAAGAAAATCAATAAGAAAACATTGGAATTAAACTACACATTAAACCAGGTAGGCTTAACAGACATTTACAAAACATTCCATCCAAAATCAGTAGAATAAAGTCTTCTCAAATGCACATGGAACATTCTCCAGGACAGACTGTATGTTAGGCCCCAAGCAAGTCTCAATACATTTACAATATGGAAATCATATCAAGTATAATAGTATGAAACTAGAAATCAGTTAATTGAAGAAAACTGGACAATACGCAAACATGTGGAAATTTAACAACATACTACTAAACAACCAATGGGTCAAAGAAGAAATTAAAAGAGAACTCAAAAATTTTGAGACAATTGAAAATGGTAACACAACATACCCAAACTTCTGGAATGTAGCAAAAGCAGTTCTAAGAGGGAATTTCATAGCAATAAATACCTTCATTAATAAAAATGAAAGATCGGGGAGCCACCGGGTTGAGAAGAGCATGGCCGTCTCCTCTGCCTGCCATGGCGTGTGCTCGTCCACTGATATCGGTGTACTCCGAAAAGGGGGAATCATCTGGCAAAAATGTCACTTTGCCTGCTGTGTTCAAGGCCCCCATTCGACCAGATATTGTGAAATTTGTTCACACCAACTTGCGCAAAAACAATAGACAGCCCTATGCTGTCAGTGAATTAGCAGGTCATCAAACCAGTGCTGAGTCTTGGGGTCCTGGCAGAGCTGTGGCTCGAATTCCCAGCGTAAGAGGTGGTGGGACTCACCGTTCTGGCCAGGGTGCCTTTGGCAATATGTGTCGTGGAGGCCGCATGTTTGCACCAACCAAAACCTGGCGTCGTTGGCACTGCAGAATAAACACAACACAGAAGAGATATGCCATCTGCTCTGCCTTGGCTGCCTCGGCCTTACCAGCGCTGGTCATGTCTAAAGGTCATCGTATTGAGGAAGTTCCTGAACTTCCTTTGGTGGTTGAAGATAAGTTGAAGGCTAGAAGAAGATCAAGGAGGCTGTTTTGCTTCTTAAGAAGCTTGAGGCTGGAATGATATAGAAAAGGTCTATGCCTCTCAGCGAATGAGAGCTGGCAAGGGCAAAATGAGAAACCGTCGTGGTATCCAGTGCAGGGGACCTTGCGTTATCTATAATGAGGACAATGGCAGCATCAAAGCCTTCAGAAACATTCCTGGAATTACTCTGCTTAATGTAAGCAAACTGAACATTTTGAAACTTGCTCCTGGTGGGCATGTGGGCCATTTCTGCATTTGGACTGAAAGTGCTTTCCACAAGTTAGATGAGCTGTATGGCACTTGGTGTAAAGCTGCCTCCCTCAAGAGTAACTACAACCTTCCCATGCACAAGGTGCTTAATACAGACCTTAGCAGGATTTTGAAAAGCCCAGAGATTCAAAGAGTCCTCCGAGCACCACGCAAAGAAGATTCATCACAGAGTCCTGAAGAAGAATCCACTGAAAAGCCTGAGAATCATGTTGAAGTTAAACCCATATGCAAAGACCACGCGCCGGAACACCATTCTTCGCCAGGCCAAGAATCACAAGCTCCGGGTGGATAAAGCAGCAGCAGCCCTAGAAGTCAAATCAGGTGAAAAGGGGGTCCCAGGCAAGAAGCTAGCGGTAGGGAAGAATGGAAAGAAGGTAACTGGCGTTACAAAGCAGAAGAAGCCTTTGGTGAGAAAAAAGGCTGCAGCTACCAAGAAACCAGCAGCGGAGAAGAAACCTGTGGAAAAGAAACCCACCACAGAAGAAAAGAAGCCTGTGGCATAAACTTAAATTTGTTTATTCCATAAAGGTCAAATCACTTGGGACAGCTAACTTTGAATAAAAACCTGATCAGAGAAGCAGGGAGCAACATGAAAAAACAAAAAACAAACAAACAAAAAAACAAAAAGAAAGGTCTAAATAACTTCACACCTCAAAGAACTAGAAAAAGAACAAACTAAGTCCATATAAAAAACAACAACAACAAAAAAAAAAACATTATAAGGATCAGAAATAAAATAGATACTAAAAAAAACAATATAAAAGGTCAATGAAACTAAGAGCTGATTGTTTGAAAAGATAAAATAAACCAAACTTTAGCTGGATTAGCCAAGAAGAAAAAGAGAGCTCTCAAAAAATAAACTAAATGAAAGAGACGTTACAACTGATACCACACAAAGGATCATAGAAGACTATGAAAATTATATACCAACAATTTGGAGAACATAAACAGATGGATAAATTCCTAGAAACATACAACTTAACAAGACTGAATTATGAAGAAACAAAAAATCTGAACAGAACAATTACTGGTAAGGAGATTGCATTCAGTAATCAAAAACTACCCAACAAAAAAACCCTCCATAAGAAGATGGCCTCACTGGTGAATTCTACCAAACATTTCAAGAGAATTAATTCACTGTAGATAATTCAGGACTTCTATAGGCACTGTGATCAATGGAAGTCCAGTTAGATCTCCTATGTGCTGCTGAGCAATTTTGTAGAACTGGGGGTTGCGAATCTTGACCTTGAGGCATTTCAACCCTGAATCAAGGCAAGCTTAAATTATCCCGTATATTCTAAACTCTGAGGTCTGCAAATTCTACAAGAAAATTTTAATTTTGCATTTTCATTTCCATTAATATCTAAAAATAAGTCCTTGTACTGGTTGTAAATATAAAACTTCTTTTTGCAAGTGGTAATTTGCAACTGAAAGACATTTTAAAAAATAAACCTTCAGTTTTTGTTTTTGTTTTTTTAAAGATTTTTATTGGGGAATTGGGGGGATGGGAACAGTGCTGGGGAATTGGCGAAAGGGGAACAGACAAGTTGCTGTCCTTTTGTTCTTCAGTCTAGTTGTGGAGGATGTTGCTTCACTGGCCCAAGTTGGCACCATCATTGCGCTCTTCTCTGGCGAGGCAGATCAGTCGCCGGCTTCTGGACAGCCGCTCACTGCGGCTGCTGGCCGCTCACGCTGGCTGCTGGCCGCTCACGCTGGCTGCTGGCCGCTCACGCTGGCTGCTGGCCACACACGCTGGCTACTGGCCACACACGCTGGCTGCTGGCCACACACGCTGGCTGCTCACGCTGGCTGCTGGCCACACACGGTAGCCCATGGCAGTCCACTGCCACAGGGACTGCAGCCCACGCCGTCGCCGTCGCCGTCGCCGTCGCCGGCGACTCATGCCAGCCCAGCTCCAGGTTGAGCTGTTGTTCAGCATCTTAGCTGTGGAGGGCAGTGTCACTGGCCCTGATATGTGGGATCCGAACCGGGGCCCTCTGGCATCCCAAGCGAGTTCTTAACCATCGCGCCACTCGGCCGGCCCTAAACCTACAGTTTTTAAAATCAGTATTTCTCAAACTGGAGTTCCATATGCTTAAAGATCTGTTTTGTTTTGTTTTTTTCTTTTCCAAAGAGTCAGTATATTCCTTAAGCTTGAGAACCACTTTTTACATACACACTATCCCCAAATATGGTTGAATATATTTTGTTCATGTAATTTTTAGTTTTGGTTTAATATGTTTTAGAAAAATTTTAGTAACTTTTGAGGCAATAAAAGCTTAATAATTTATGAAACCAAATGTTTCATTTTGTGATCATTCAGGCTCCTGGAAACTTATATTGTATTTAGAGGAATGTTTTACAACTAAAAAACACCTTTTGCCTTGGACTTTGGCCAGTTCAGAATCACGTGCTCAGCATTCTACCCAAGTTCAAACGATGACCTGGTGAGGTACAGTCACACCATGTCAGAGCTGGCATGATCCAGCCACCTCACTTAAGGGACGAAGCAATTATAATGGAGAGGTGGTTTTCTCTAGAGCGGTGGTTCTTCATGGAGGTGTAGCACTGCCCTCTAGGGGGCCTTATGGAAATCTCTGGAACTTCTTGGAGTGTCAAAATGATGGGGTGGAGAGGAAAGAGCCCAAAACTGTCATTTGTTCGGGGTAAAGGATGCTAAGGATCCCTCAGTGCTGGGGACCGTTGTGAAATAAAAAAACTGCCCCATGTCTTACACTACTTTTGATATCTCAGCAATTGTTTTTAATTATCTGAGCCTCAAACGTAATTCCATTTTTTTTGTGTGTGGTAGTAGTTGCAGGGTGGGGAGATGATTTTTATACATACTGAATTTCCAGATATGCAAACCACCGAGTAAAAATAGGAATAAGTGCACTTTGTTTTTTTCAGAACTTTATCAAGAGTAGTTCACCATTTAGGAAAATTGCATCCAACACAGCACTGCCCTCTGTGACATCTAAGTAGCTAACACAATGAATCAGGCTACAATTGAATCTGCCCCAAATATAGTGATTTTATAGCTAGGTGATTGCATCTTATTTCTTCATTACACCTGCTAGGACCGTTGTGCACAAGCACTTATATTTTCTTTTTATTCCTCCTGATTGTTACACTAGAGCATTATGTTGCTTTCTTTTTTGTTTTGTTTTTCATGTTATTGTATGTAGAGTACATCAACTGTGAATTTCATTTTGGGTTAGAGAAGGGAGCTTTGGGTCTGATAGCATTCAGAACCATTGCTCTGAAATCACATAGTGAACCAGGAGCAAAAAATTTTGGCAGAGAATCTATGACAGCAGGAATTGTGGTCAAGAGAATTTAATTTAGGAGTGAGACTGTGCTGGGTTC
Organism: Hipposideros larvatus; assembly: GCA_031876335.1. Classification (NCBI taxonomy): domain Eukaryota; kingdom Metazoa; phylum Chordata; class Mammalia; order Chiroptera; family Hipposideridae; genus Hipposideros; species Hipposideros larvatus. Next base: position 128,724,303 of record CM063088.1, on the reverse strand, counting down.
AGGTATAGGCACAATATTTTACTATTTTGGTTATTTTGGGAAGGCTACTTAACTTTTCCGGGCTTCCTTTTCTTCTATTGTAAAAATGGCTTCAGGGTTATCTATCTCAGTTTTATTTTGAGGATAAAATGAGGACATTTCAAAATCAGCATAAATGGGAAGCACAACTGAAAATGATAAAGCAGTGCTTGCCAAACTTCAGTCATTCTCATTCCATGGTTATGCTTATCTTCGCACCTAGCACTTGTGCTATTACTTGTACTATGAAAAACTTAATATTTCTTATATATCAACTTTTCTACTTATATAGGTTTTAAAAGAAATCTTTAAATTACCAGCAAATGGAAAACCAGTATTACTTGCCACAAATAGAAAGTAACTATTAAAATAAATACAACAAGAACAAAACATTATTGAATTTTAGCTAGATGCTGTTGCCTGTGGAAAGTTCTGAGCCTGGATCTTACCCTTTGCTAAAGTGGGAGATTGATAAGTGATAGGGAAGTGTTAAAGATGTAATCACATTTACCAGAAATAGTCTCTGAAAATAATCAGAACGATTGGCTGAAAATGTTTTTTAATATGGAAGGTGCACATGTCTAGACACCACCTAAAATCATCTCAAATTACCTCTCTGCACAGAAAAATACTGCAATGAAGCACATGAGGAAGAAGCTGCCTCCATTCTAGGAGAAGAAATTCCAACCCCTCACATCTCTATGGCAGTTTTGCCTTTGCCAAGCAGTTGGTTATTTGGTATGTCAGCTGACCACCATAGTAGTTTGATAAAACAATACACTCACATCCACCTTATGTATAATTCACAGATAAGCCTGAGGGTTTGCAACTACTCTAACAATGTTAACAGCTACATCCCCCCCCCCCCCCCCCCCCGCACTTAATTCATCCCATGCCCTGTACGAAAAGCTTTACATATACCATGTAAAATTCAATCCCGGGCCTGCGGAGTGGCTCAGTTGATTAAGAGCTCGCTCAAGAGTTTGAGCTCTGAGCAACAGCGATGGAGTCCCGGCCCGAACTGAGCAGCCGCTGAGCTGCCAACAGGTGGCAGGATGGCTTAGGTTAAAAAAAAAATTCAATCCCGATGCCTGCTCTATGAGGCATATCCTGTTACACCCATTTTATAGAAGATGAAAGTGAAACAGGTAACACAACTCAAGTCACCTAGCCAGTGAAGGTGAGGTGTGATCCGGGGAAAACTGAAAGAATCCCTGCACTTTCTTTTCTTTTTTTAAAGGTTTAATTGGGGAATTGGAGGAGGAGAACAGCGCTGGGGAATCAGGGAAGAGGAACAGACAAGTTGCTGTCCTTTTGTTCTTCAGTCTAGCTGTGGTGGACGTCGCTTCACTGGCCCATGTTGATATTATCATTGCGCTCTTCCAGGCTGAGGCAGATTGGTCGCCAGCCATTGGACAGCCACTCACGGCGGCTCTTGACAGCTAACACCAGCTGCCAGCCGCTCACGCCAGATGCCAGCCACTCATAGTAGCTTATGGAAGCCCACTGCAGCTTCACTGCAGCCTACCCCGTTGCCAGCAACACACAGCAGCCCAGCTCCAGGTCGAGCTGTTTTTGTTCACCATCTTAGCTGTAGAGGGCGCAGCATCACTGGCTCTAATGTGGAATCCGACTCCCCCCCCCTCTTCCCCCCCTCCCCCTTTCCCCTGCCCCTGCTGCTCAGAGCCAGCCAGATCCCTGCACTTTCTTGTCCCAATCACAGGGTAGTGACGTCCTCAGATCCAGGAGAGCACTTACCCCTAGGAGACTTGTCCCTGGTTGAGCTTCTTGTCACTCTGCAGCAAGAAGGACACGTACTGGCGTGTCATACCCACAAAAAAGGTGATGATAACAATGGAAAAAAACATGCAGAGGCAGTGTTGGAGTGGAGCAGCCACTCGGCCCCGCCACCTTCACAGGGAGCCCACTGCCGCCAGGTGTAGTCAGTTGCAGCTGGGTTTCTCTTCCCCCAGCTGAGGGGGAGCCCCTCGAGGTGGCTTTTTGCCCTTCTCACACCCTCAGCCCAGCCAGGGTGGGTGGGGTGTATGATTTTTAAATTAAGAACAGTGAATATGTTTAAAATAAGTTATCTATATAATGATACCACGAAGTAGACTGATTTGTATGTGACTTTTATCCATCACATCAACTGTTACGGTTTCTGTACCATTAGGAAATTTGATCCACCATCACTCTCAAGGGTGAAAAGGCTCTGTGTCCTCTTTATATTTGTTTGGAAAATATTTATTGAAATTAGAGTCAGGAAGGCAGGATACGGATCTTAGAGGTCATCTGGTTCAAACTCCTTCTTGTACACAAGAAGCAAGTGAGGGGACGGGGAAATGAAGTGCATTCCCCACATTGAATAACTCACCAAAGGCCGTCATGCTAGGTGGAACCCAGTCCTCCTGACTTCCAGTTTAGTGTTCTTTCCTCTGCCCAGAAGACACTATTTAACGGTTGGTTTGCAGGTGCTGGTCTGTGTTGATCGTGACCATCACACTATTGCAAACAGGAGGGGCATGGACATTGGAAGCAGCCCGGAAAGAGTCTCGCCAAGATTAGATCTCAATAGTCAGCAGTGCAGTGGGCTGAATTCATAGAAGTAGAGCACCTGAAACAAAGAAAGTGATAGTTCTGATCTACCAAAGTGTGGGATGCACCAAGCCTGGAATATTGCACTTGTTTATAGGCACTATGCAGTTCAAAGAAGGTAGATGGAGGCTCGGAGTGAAATCTGTCTTCAAATACCTGAAGGGAGATCATGTGGGAGGAAGATTAGATTTCTACTTTGGCCACTAGGAGTACAACCAGGACCAGGGAAGCAGCTGAAAGAGCACTGATGTGGAAATCAGACAGGCCTGGGTACAAGTCCCACACCGCCACTCACTAGCTATGGCCTTGGAGTAATTTAGCCTTTCTGAGCCTAAGCTCTTCACCTCATAGAACCTGGTAAACACAGCAACTGAAGTATACTAATATATGGCTAGCTCCCTAAACTAGGGATCTACATTTGTAAATGAGATTACAGTGGATACCTAAGCATTGTACGGGCTTCCATCCCTTCCCCCACCCACTCTACATGCCCCGGTTCTCCTTCGCTTGTAAGGGGTAATGTCACCCTTTTATTACTCGTCATTCCAAACATTCTGGGAGTTTCCCTCCTTTAGGCCAAAGGAGCGCCTCCCCCTGCCGGGCTTCTCCTACGAGCCCTGCCTGCAGCCGGTCTTCTTCGTCCTTGGCCTCTGCCATCTCCTGACTCTGCCTGGCAACTCGGCGCTGGTGCTGCTGGCTGTGCGCGACCTGCGCCGACACACGCCCTTGTACTGCTTCCCCTGCCACCTGGCCTTGGTGCAGGCGCCTTCGCCTTGAGCGTGGTGCGCCGCTCTGGCCACCCTAAGCGGTCCCCGCGCTGTGGCTGCGAGGCCCAGCGGTGCGCGTCGCTGGTGCTGGGCTCCGCGCAGTGCGTCCTGCGGGTGACGGCGCTGGATCCGGCCACAGCAGTGTGCCGCCCGTTGCGCGACCCAGGCTTGCCTCCCAGGTGGATCACTTCATCTGTGAGCTGCCCGCGCTGCTCCAGCTGGCCTGTGGTGGCGGCTGCCAAGACGCCAGCAAGCGCCAGGTGTTCGCCGCCCCGTGGTCATCTGGCTGGTGCCGCCCGCGGTCATCCTGGTCTCCTGTGGCGCCGTGGCCCGCGTAGTATGGGGCACGCGGTCCAGCGGGGACCAAAGGAAAGCGGTGGACACGCGTGGGTCTCCACCTGACAGCCGGCTGCCTGCTCTTGTGTCTCCATGGTGTCTGCCATCAGGAGTCTCCCAAATTGACAAGGAAATCTTAGACGCTACCTTTCAGGAGACCCCATCCAGAAAAAGGAGCCACAGTCTCTGATATCCAGAAATCATCCCAACCTAATGTCCACCTAGCCAGGTGACTAGGGCCCACTTCAGAGCCCTTGACCCATAAGTTTAAGGAAGAACACACATCTGTGAGGTTTGTGCTGGGTGGGGTTAAGTTGGGAAGCTCTTCTTCAAGGAGGTGGTTCATGGGCCAGTTTTAAACATAAGAAGGGACTAGAGTAGTGGAGAAGAAGGTGGACATGTCTCAGATTGTGAGAAAACCGTGCATGTGACCAGTAAGGGGACATGAGAGAGGGACAGTAAGACAGAGAACTAGTTGAATAGAGTAAGATGGAGAAAGCAACTCGAGTGCCCAAGAAAGAACCTGGTGGTGAAGGGAGCAGAAAGGCAAAAGCTCTATCAGACAGAACCTGGGCAGAGTGTTGGGGTCAAGTCAGACACCAAGCCCTACCTCCCTCACCCAAACTGATACCCCCAACCTACAGAAGACCTGGTAGGCCCTAAGGCAGGCAGGACAGACACTGGTCCACAATCCCCCACCTTTCGGAAAGTCCGTTCTCTTCTGAAGCCATCTGCCTCCAAGAATCCCCCACTAGAGACACATAATCTCTAGATTCCCAAGGAAAACATATTTCCATGCCCACCATAATCCCCAGAAATAAGAGCAATTTTCATTGGGTATTGCACAGAGAGTAAGAGGGGGCACAGTGCCAGGTTTCATTTCATACCAACCAGCTTTAAATAAGGCGAGGGAACGTAGTTTAATTGAATTTCTAAATTCTTTATTGACCAGTCATGTCAGAGTAATTAACTCACTTCATAGTAAACCATTTCACTGTTCTCTATAAGTAAAAATTCAATTTGGTTCACCAATTATCATGTGATCTAATAGATAAAAAAAACCGGTTTAAACATAGAAGGAAACACAGAAATTAGTAGAACATGGATCCCAGCCTAAAACTTACTATGTTGTTGCATAGGATAGGCAATAGGAGTTTTTCTGTAAGTCGTAGGGAACCAAGAAAGTATTGAATTGCAAGCTAGCTTTGAATACTATCTGTAATGTGCCTTAAAGTTTTATTTTCTTTTTTCAGTAATACACACAATCCTGCCACTTAATCAATTATGTTAGCATCAAAGAACCATAGAGTTAAAAAGTATTCTGCGGTCTAACGGCCCACTCCAAATCTACTCTTTCTATTTATCTCTTTCTCACTAATTTTGGGAAATCATCGAAGGATGTGGTTGGTGAGGAAGAGCTAAAACGTCATAAGCTTTTCTGCTCCTGCTATCACCCCATCCCCAGGGAGGTCACCCTCCAATGCAGTGGTATGTCAAGAAGAGTAAATGGCCCTTTCTGATGTTATAATCTGCCATGCTCTTCCCATCTTCCAGTCTCTTTCCATTGCAAGTCACAATCTGTTTCTCAGGGGTTACAGCAGTCTTGATCTCAATCATCTTCTTCACCTCGGGCACTGAACTGGACCTTCGCACCTGGAGGAGGTGCCTCTGCCCCTCATCACCTGACTCCACCAGAAACAGGGGCAGCTCCTCATCACTGGGCCTCACCACCTTCAGGGTGAGGTGGATGGTCGTCTCCTTGTCAATGCCGTAAGACGATAGCTTTCTCTGGGGCTTTAGGGTCTTCGAGCCCATCAGAAGGACCTGGTCCTGCACAGGAACCTTGGTCTTAGACCGGACATGTTCATTGATCTTCTTCACTCTGTCATCCGATTTGGCACTGAAGGTCATTGATTTCCATTCCTGAGAATGAACATTCACCTGGACAATGAGAGCCAAGAGACAGTTACCAGGAATACGTGCCACATCGTATACCCCTTGTCCCCCCCTCTTAGGTTCTCCTGTCCTTCACTGCCTGTCTGGTCCTCCAGCTGGTTTGCAAAGCTGTGTCCCTCTCTTTTTTGGAGATTCTCTTTTTGAATTTCCAGGTTATAACACAAACAAGAAAATCAGTCTTATTCCTTATAACCGTGCCACTAATTCATCCCAAAAACATCGTTGATAATTTCCCACTGTATTTACCTGCCTCTGACCCAGATAAACTTTGTCAAATGTCAAAAAGTAAAGACAACTACAGAGCATCCAAAGGTGTACACCAGACTCTAAAGACAACTCCCAAAGAGAATTTCCAAGATTTGGCAACCCACAGGTTGCCCTCTATGTCTGTATCAGAAGCAAACCTTGGTTAGGACACAGTTTCTGTACTGTTTGTTTCTGTTTTAATGTCTCATTGCTTTATAATAATAACTTACATATTACAGTGACACTATGTTCAGTGTTACTTGTTCATCTGTATTTTCCCTGTTTTTATATCTACCTATTGTAGAATATTTCTTCCTTTAATTAAAAACAGGGCCTCACTCACCGAAGGTAGGGACTATATCTAAATCTTACTTCAGTAATCTGAAAATGGGGAAGCTAACCCCTCTGTTGTCACTTGAAAGCCTGGCAGGACCTCCCTCATGCTCCATTCAAACATATCTTCCCAACTTAGATGTCACAGGCATTTCTTCACTGGATTGTCACTCCTGTGGTAAGCATTGCCTTCATCCCAGGTTCTCTTCATGGTGTTTGTATTCTTATACAAGGTAATGTATCGGGGCATTAACAACTTAGCATAAGTGAGTTGTGCGAGCCTCCCCTTTGCGGGGAGAAGGAAGCTCAAGGTTAAGAGTCCTGGACCTCTAAACAAGATAAGGGAAAAGGGGCTCAAGACAATATTTCCATAGTTTCAAGTCTTGCCAACCCCATTGAGCACAAAGCCCACTCCCACTTCCTACCATTGATCCCTGACAATAGCCAGTCTAAGGTCTGACCCAAAAGAAAACTCAGGAGCCAAATGACCAGCTTCTCTTCACAGGACTTTCCTTCACATTCTGTAGATAGCAACACCTATCTCATCCCCCTGAGAAGCCTTCCCAGCCACCCTGTCTCTCTGGGCACTGTCCCTCATTCATGCCTGAGATCCCCTCTCTAAGGTGCTTTCCTTTCCCGACCCCCATTGTCAAATTCCAACTTACCAAGAGGCAGGAAGCCATGTCTGCGTTGAAGAAAGCACCAGGAACCAGGGATCGAGAAAACAAAAGGCTGTGGAGAAAGGCTTTGTCCGTTTATATACAAGCAGCTGAGCTGGAAATCCCCTGCCTGTGTCTAGTTTTCTCGTGCTCTTTGGTCTTGCATGGTCTCATGGATTTTCTTTCACTTTCGCTGGAGTGAGTCAAAAAACAAAAATACTTTGTTTTCAAGTACTTCTCCTCCTAACCAATCCGTTTGCCCTCCTTCTTCCACATATGGTCCTTCTCGGTTGATAATTTTCCCTGATCAACAACCCACCACTCCCAGTCCTGGCTTATGACTGTCCAGCCTGCCGACCTGGGCCTCAATGGTTTAAAGACCTTTAATGCTTGGCGGTCCTCTCCTGCTGCTTTGAAGGGCCCTCATCAGTCAGGATCCTTCCTGAGTGCAAGGGCACCCACGAGAGGACAGTCAGAGTTGGTGTGGAGTGATGGGACCATGAGCAGCCTGTCTACACTATCCTGGCAGGATGTGTGAAGCATGCCTTGAGAAGACATAGAATAAATACCCTGGATCAGTCCCACTGATGGTGCCACTTACCACATTACCTTGGGCAAGTCTGTTCACCTTCTGAGATATTGTTTTTCTGATTTATCAAATGAGATGAGTGGAGAGAATTTCTAAGTGTCTTCTAGCCTCATAAAACTTTGTTTATAAAATATCCTTTACAAAGACCTTCAGATTCCTGTGTCTTGAGCTCTCTAACACTCTTCCTAGACTGTTCCGGGACCTACAAGCCAAACCCATGACTTGAGAACATCCCAAAGCCAACAGTCAAAGGCTGACTCCCACCGTCCACACGCTAAAACAATCACACACTCGCCATCACACCACAATGCCTCTGTTTGCCCACCTTCACTCCTAGGCAGTCCTCACTATTGTGATCTCAGACATATCTAGAGGTGCTGCTCACTCACTCCCCAGCACCTGAGATCTGGACAGGGACAAAACAGTGCAAGAGCTGTGCACGCTCAGGGAATTCCCTCAGTCACGCTTCATCCTACTACCATTCCAGATTAATCACTTCCTCGTCCCAAACTCTCAGCACATTGCCAAAAACCCGTTGAGAAAAAGCATTTCTTAAAAGTGCTCCAGATTTTTCAAAGTAAAAAGCCTGTAAAAATGCCTGGGTATCACCTTTGTTTGCTGTGTTTTCACTGATGCCTTTACTGGGCTGTCATTCACTGATGGATCTCAAATGATCCCATTTTATTCCAGGGGTTCCTATCCTGCAGAACTTGGATTTACAGAAGTGCCAACCAGAGTAATGGGACCCAAGAACTCATTCCAATATTTCAAAAAGCTTAATATGAACCACGTTCTTCTATGTGAAGTTCTTATTAGATAGTTAATAAAATTGGAAAAACCGATTATTATTGAAATGTATTTTGTGGGGTTAGGCATACTTCTTTAAACACATAGGATGAGTATGAAGGAGAAAGACTGCTGTTGGAATAGGCAGGAAACCTTGGTTCCTGCTATTCTCCTTTCAGATTTCTGTTCAGGTTCCTCTTGTCCCCTGTGTTTAGAAACCAAGATTGGAACCTTTGGCTGCTGCACAGCAGAAAAGGGCTGGTCTGCACCCACTGTCCAATAGGATTTGAGTAAGCGGAAACATCACCAGTGGCCAGGCAGAAAATGTCAGATCAGGTTGAGGATGATAAACAGAAAGCCCTGCAGCAGGAAAGGGATGGGGGATGGGCCTGGAAAAAGAGAAAGCAAAAGCTGTATGAGCCCTGACTGAAGTAAACAGCTTTCTCATTCAAATTTTATCTGCACCTGTTATCCTCTCAGATCTTCATGGCATTTTTGGGAAAAAAAGAAGGAAAGTAGATGTTTAAAGCTGCTTTGAATTAAATCACTCTCTTCTCACACCTTTTCCTTTTTCTCCATTCTTGCCTCAGTAGCCTACACCATCTCGAGGCCAGTTCATTCTCAGAGGAAGCAGAGGCCCTTAGCCAGAAGCTCCAGGAATGACATTTCCCGGGAACGGTATATGTCTCCTGATGCCCTCAAATCTATACCTTACAGCCCAGACCTGAGCTGCAGAGCTGTATGTCTAGTTGCTTTCTCGCATGGTTCCCTGAACTCCCTGCATACCCTTGAACATGCCAAGCTCCCTGCCACCAGGCCACTGAGCATGCCTTTCCCTCCAACTCTACCCTTCACTCCGTGAATTTATAAGAACACGCAGTGTAAGTAGCAGCTCCTCCAGGAAGCCTTTCCTAACTCCCTTCTTTCCTACTCTGGGTTAGGTGCCCCTCTTCTGTCCTTTCATACTCTCTCTGCGAGCCTCTCAGAGCACTTTTCTCCAGCAATGGGATTATCTGCTTACTTGCCCCTTACCCCCAGTAAAGAGTAGGAATCTTGAGGGTCATGATTGTGTCTCCATGACCTTGTTTCTTCAACACTTCTTGGACAAGTTGTCTGGCATAGTAAATAATAAATATTTACTGAATGAATGAATGAATAAGTAAGTGAATAAAAATGGAAACTATTTAGTGAGTGTTTATTATATTTCAGGAATTGCACGAGACATTATTAAATGGAAATTCGTTAACTGTTTTAGCATTCTAATGAGGTAAATGTCAGTATACTTATTGATAAGAAAGAAGCTAACCCACCCACAGTCATATTGGTAGTAGCTGGTAAGCAACGGTTCAAATGAGACTCTCTACTTCTTCAGTCCTAGTCTTTGTCTTATCATCTGGTGCTTCAATGGAAAGAAAAGGGGGAGTGCATGCACACGAATGTCTTTCTAACAGGAAAAGTATGAGTTGGAGGAAGGAATAGAGAGAGCTAAAGGAAAGCAAAGGGTGCAAGAAGCCTTAGGATGAGTGAGAGTGTGAGGACCCAGGCCCAGACTCTAGGCCAGGCAAGCTATACCTTAGGCTAGACAGGGTCATTTTAGAAATACCCCCGCCCTAAGGAATAAGAAAAAGTCATACTCCAGCTAAGCATAGCAGAACATCCTGTTAAGCTAGCAGGATGTGATTATAACTAACAGTAAAAGCTCTTCTTTGCAAGAATTAGGTTACAACAGTAGATTATTTTACAGATAACTCATTTTCACACCTGGCTCAGGACGTTTTGCAAGAACTAACTGTTTGGGTTTTTTTTTTGCTTCTGTACACCTGCTTCTGCTCAAACTCCTGGAAATCAAGCCCCTATAAAACTTCCACCCTCCAAGACTCGGGGCCGTCCTCCTGTTGCAGAGTGAGGCGGTCACCAGGCTTGGCTGTATGAAGCTTTTGGAACTAAAAACTCTGTCTCTCAGGTCTTTACTAAAGAGCAAGGACCTAACAAGAGCAAGGAGAGTTTTGGGACCTATATGTACACAGGTGTATCCCTGGGTGGCACACCCAGACTGGACCAGCCTACACTTCCCTACTTGGCAGAGGTGAGCAAAGAGCCTGTGAATGCAACAGCCAGAGCCTGGAGGGAGGTCATAGCCTGCTGCAAACATCAATGAGAAGTGCTCCCCCAGGACTGGGAGTGTTCAAGGTGCCACACTGCCATGCAACTCCACCTGCAATAGAGGAACCGCCCTCTGGAGCTGGGGATTTCCAGCATCGAGTTACCCAAGGGCAAGCCTGCAGTCCTTCCAGGAAAAATAATTCAAGAGATTCCCCACCCAATGGCCTGGTTTCCATGCAAGGGAAGAAGTAAAGTCTAGGAAGTTTTCTTATGGTTAGCTTAAAAGTTCAAAAGTTCATGGGTGGGATGCACATAAAGCAGACTTCTTTCTGACTCCCCGCTCCATTTTAGTTCCCTTGACACAAATGATTCACACTTGGCAGCTAGTGAGGGTCACTGAAACTGGTTCCCATCTGTGTGTATTTTATAGCCAGTTCAGTCCTGAGCCAATGAATACATAAAAAAGATATACCCCTTTCCACAATATCTATCTATCTATCTATCTATCTATCTATCTATCTATCTATCTATCTATCTATCATATATCATCTATCATCATCTATCCATCTATCTGACTATTAAATAAGTAAAACATAATAGGATGAAAAACTAAAAAATATTGCCAAAAATAGAATAAGACATATAAGAAGAAGTAAGGCTCTTTCCCATTCTTGTTACACAGGCAATTCAGTTTCCCTCCCCAGAGGCAATATCTCCTCCCAGAGATACTGTATGCATATTTCAGTGTTTGTATATATTTTCTTATTTTCTAAATACTATATTTTCTAATATTATACATATACTTTGCAACTTGATTTTTTTCAGTTAATTTTACTATATACACCTTCATTTATTTAGTTCCTTATTGATAAATGTTGTTTTCATTTTCTGTTATAAACAATGCCACATGAATATTTTTGTACATAGCTTATTTCATACATATATGGGTGTATTAATTGAATAAATGCCTAAGTTGGAATTGTTGGGTTATCAGGTATTTAGGTGATAATTTTTTAGATTATGTTTTTATTATAAACTTTGATACAAATAAATATATGTAACTTATGTAAATTCTAAAGCATAATTCTGTCAAAATGAACACTCATGGTTTTACATTTTTTAACAGCTTTTTTGCATACATATGTGGTCCTAAACACCATATTGTTCAGTTTTGCTTGTATTTATTTCCCTTTAAAACATTTATGTTGTAGACCATACATTATCTTTAATAGAGTGAATATATGTTACATCTCTAAATTAAATAATAGGTTAACATATACTAGTGCCATTCAAAAAATCTCTAAGGCAAACTTGGTAGGTTTGTAGATATCTGAGACATTTGTTTTATAACTTAGCAAGATCTCCATAGTATGATATTTGACTTTGGCCGGTTTCCTGAATTTGATAAAAAGGCAAATGAAAATAGATCTTTCTGCCTCTGAAACAATTTATCATGACCCAGAGGGGAAAAAAGATTGACAATGTGGTGAGAAGCAAGGAGGTCAGGTCCCAAGAAGAAATCCTGCCTGTGGTCAGTTAAGGGGCACCAGATGTCTCAGAGAGCCCACACCCTGGCTTTAGGCTGGGAGGGAATTTCACATAGGAAAGCAGGAGAAAGAGGAGAGGGAAGATCAGAGCTCAGATTTTCTGTTTTGTTACTTGAAAGGACACTGTTTCTCAGAATCCACATGCTCTCTAGGTGGGGAATCCCCTGAATTATTTTTCCTGGGAGGACTGCATAACTTTATGCTGGAAATCCCCAGCCTGGATAACTCTATGCTGGAAATCCCCAGCTCCAGAGGGCGGTTCCTCTATTGCAGGTGGAGTTGCATGGCAGTATGGCACCTTGAACACTCCTAATCCTGGGGGAGCATTTCTCACATATGTTTGCTGGAGGGAGGCTGTGACCTCCCTCCAGGCTCTGGCTGCTGCATTCACAGGCTCTTTGCTCACCTCTGCCAAGTAGGGAAGTGTAGGCTGGTGCAGTCTGGGTGTGCCACCGAGGGACACACCTGTGTACATTTACGCCCCAATACTCTCCTTGCTCTCACTCATCCTAAGGCTCCTTGCACCCTTCGCTTTCCTTTAGCTCTCTCTATTCCTTCCTCCAACTCATACCTTTCCTGTTAGAAAGGCATTCGTGTGCATGCACTCCCCCTTTTCTTTTCATTGAAGCACCAATGACAAGACAAAGACTAGGACTGAAGAAGTAGAGATTCTCATTTGAACCCTTGCTTACCAGCTACTACCAATATGACTGTGGGTGGGTTAGCTTCTTTCTTATCAATAAGGATATTGACATTTACCTCATTAGAAAGCTAAAACAGTTAATGAGTTTCCATTTAATAATGTCTCCTGCAACTCCTGAAATATAATAAACACTCCTAAATAGTTTCCATTGTTAGGTCCTTGCTCGTTAATAAAGACCTGAGAGACTGCGTTTTTCATTCCAAAGGCTTTATTGAGCCAAGCCTGGCGTCCATCTCACTCTGCAAGAGGAGAACGGCCCCGAGGTCTTGGAAGGTGGAAGTTTTATAGGGCTTGATCTCCGGGGTATTGGGCAAAAAGCAGAAGCAAAGCAGGTGTACTGAAGCAAAAGGAGCTGTTAGTTTTTGTTAAATGGTCCAAGCCAGTTGTGACAAAACTACTTCTACAAAACACTTTCTCAACCCATTTCTTGTAAAGCTAGGCTTTTACTGTCTATTATTACCTACCCCTGGTGTCTTAACGGGAAGTTCTGCTTAGAGTTTAGCTGAAGTAGCTGAAGTATGATTTTTAAAAAGTGAGTCTGTCTGGACTAGGGTCCGGGCCGGGGTCCTTACACCATTTTTATTCACTTACTTATTCATTCATTCATTCAGTAAATATTTATTATTTACTATGCCAGACAACTTGTTCAAGAAGTGTTGAAGAAACAAGGTCATGGAGACACAATCATGACCCTCAAGATTCCTACTCTTTACTGGGGGTAAGGGGCAAGTAAGCAGATAATCCCATTGCTGGAGAAAAGTGCTCTGAGAGGCTCGCAGAGAGAGTATGAAAGGACAGAAGAGGGGCACCTAACCCAGAGTAGGAAAGAAGGGAGTTAGGAAAGGCTTCCTGGAGGAGCTGCTACTTACACTGCGTGTTCTTATAAATTCACGGAGTGAAGGGTAGAGTTGGAGGGAAAGGCATGCTCAGTGGCCTGGTGGCAGGGAGCTTGGCATGTTCAAGGGTATGCAGGAAGTTCAGGGAACCATGCGAGAAAGCAACTAGACATACAGCTCTGCAGCTCAGGTCTGGGCTGTAAGGTATAGATTTGAGGGCATCAGGAGACATATACCGTTCCCGGGAAATGTCATTCCTGGAGCTTCTGGCTAAGGGCCTCTGCTTCCTCTGAGAATGAACTGGCCTCGAGATGGTGTAGGCTACTGAGGCAAGAATGGAGAAAAAGGAAAAGGTGTGAGACGAGAGTGATTTAATTCAAAGCAGCTTTAAACATCTACTTTCCTTCTTTTTTCCCCCAAAATGACATGAAGATCTGAGAGGATAACAGGTGCAGATAACATTTGAATGAGAAAGCTGTTTACTTCAGTCAGGGCTCATACAGCTTTTACTTTCTCTTTTTCCAGGCCCATCCCCCATCCCTTTCCTGCTGCAGGGCTTTCTGTTTATCATCCTCAACCTGATCTGACATTTTCTGCCTGGCCACTGGTGATGTTTCCGCTTACTCAAATCCTATTGGTCAGTGGGTGCAGACCAGCCCTTTTCTGCTGTGCAGCAGCCAAAGGTTCCAATCTTGGTTTCTAAACACAGGGGACAAGAGGAACCTGAACAGAAATCTGGAAGGAGAATAGCAGGAACCAAGGTTTCCTGCCTATTCCAACAGCAGTCTTTCTCCTTCATACTCATCCTATGTGTTTAAAGAAGTATGCCTAACCCCACAAAATACATTTCAATAATAATCGGTTTTTCCAATTTTATTAACTATCTAATAAGAGCTTCACATAGAAGAACGTGGTTCATATTAAGCTTTTTGAAATATTGGAATGAGTTCTTGGGTCCCATTACTCTGGTTGGCACTTCTGTAAATCCAAGTTCTGCAGGATAGGAACCCCTGGAATAAAATGGGATCATTTGAGATCCATCAGTGAATGACAGCCCAGTAAAGGCATCAGTGAAAACACAGCAAACAAAGGTGATACCCAGGCATTTTTACAGGCTTTTTACTTTGAAAAATCTGGAGCACTTTTAAGAAATGCTTTTTCTCAACGGGTTTTTGGCAATGTGCTGAGAGTTTGGGACGAGGAAGTGATTAATCTGGAATGGTAGTAGGATGAAGCGTGACTGAGGGAATTCCCTGAGCGTGCACAGCTCTTGCACTGTTTTGTCCCTGTCCAGATCTCAGGTGCTGGGGAGTGAGTGAGCAGCACCTCTAGATATGTCTGAGATCACAATAGTGAGGACTGCCTAGGAGTGAAGGTGGGCAAACAGAGGCATTGCGGTGTGATGGCAAGTGTGTGATTGTTTTAGCGTGTGGACGGTGGGAGTCAGCCTTTGATTGTTGGCTTTGGGATGTTCTCAAGTCATGGGTTTGGTTTGTAGGTCACGGAACAGTCTAGGAAGAGTGTTAGAGAGCCCAAGACACAGGAATCTGAAGGTCTTTGTAAAGGATATTTTATAAACAAAGTTTTATGAGGCTAGAAGACACTTAGAAATTCTCTCCACTCATCTCATTTGATACATCAGAAAAACAATATCTCAGAAGGTGAACAGACTTGCCCAAGGTAATGTGGTAAGTGGCACCATCAGTGGGACTGATCCAGGGTATTTATTCTATGTCTTCTCAAGGCATGCTTCACACATCCTGCCAGGATAGTGTAGACAGGCTGCTCATGGTCCCATCACACCACACGAACTCTGACTGTCCTCTCCTGGGTGCCCTTGCACTCAGGAAGGATCCTGACTGATGAGGGCCCTTCAAAGCAGCAGGAGAGGACCACCAAGCATTAAAGGTCTTTAAACCATTGAGGCCCAGGTCTGCAGGCTGGACAGTCATAAGCCAGGACTGGGAGTGGTGGGTTGTTGATCAGGGAAAATTCTCAACGGAGAAGGACCGTATTTGGAAGAAGGAGGGCAAACGGATTGGTTAGGAGGAGAAGTACTTGAAAACAAAGTATTTTTGTTTTTTGACTCACTCCAGCGAAAGTGAAAGAAAATCCATGAGACCGTGCAAGACCAACGAGCACGAGAAAACTAGACACAGGCAGGGGATTTCCAGCTCAGCTGCTTGTATATAAACGGACAAAGTCTTTCTCCTCAGCCTTTTGTTTTCTGGATCCCTTGTTCCTGGTGCTTTCTTCAACGCAGACATGGCTTCCTGCCTCTTGGTAAGTTGGAATTTGACAATGGGGGTCGGGAAAGGAAAGCACCTTAGAGAGGGGATCTCAGGCATGAATGAGGGACAGTGCCCAGAGAGACAGGGTGGCTGGGAAGGCTTCTCAGGGGGATGAGATAGGTGTTGCTATCTACAGAATGTGAAGGAAAGTCCTGTGAAGAGAAGCTGGTCATTTGGCTCCTGAGTTTTCTTTTGGGTCAGACCTTAGACTGGCTATTGTCAGGGATCAATGGTAGGAAGTGGGAGTGGGCTTTGTGCTCAATGGGGTTGGCAAGAATTGAAACTATGGAAATATTGTCTTGAGCCCCTTTTCCCTTATCTTGTTTAGAGGTCCAGGACTCTTAACCTTGAGCTTCCTTCTCCCCGCAAAGGGGAGGCTCGCACAACTCACTTATGCTAAGTTGTTAATGCCCCGATACATTACCTTGTATAAGAATACAAACACCATGAAGAGAACCTGGGATGAAGGCAATGCTTACCACAGGAGTGACAATCCAGTGAAGAAATGCCTGTGACATCTAAGTTGGGAAGATATGTTTGAATGGAGCATGAGGGAGGTCCTGCCAGGCTTTCAAGTGACAACAGAGGGGTTAGCTTCCCCATTTTCAGATTACTGAAGTAAGATTTAGATATAGTCCCTACCTTCGGTGAGTGAGGCCCTGTTTTTAATTAAAGGAAGAAATATTCTACAATAGGTAGATATAAAAACAGGGAAAATACAGATGAACAAGTAACATTGAACATAGTGTCACTGTAATATGTAAGTTATTACTATAAAGCAATGAGACATTAAAACAGAAACAAACCGTACAGAGACTGTGTCCTAACCAAGGTTTGCTTCTGATACAGACATAGAGGGCATCCTGTGGGTTGCCAAATCTTGGAAATTCTCTTTGGGAGTTGTCTTTAGAGTCTGGTGTACACCTTTGGATGCTCTGTAGTTGTCTTTACTTTTTGACATTTGACAAAGTTTATCTGGGTCAGAGGCAGGTAAATACAGTGGGAAATTATCAACGATGTTTTTGGGATGAATTAGTGGCACGGTTATAAGGAATAAGACTGATTTTCTTGTTTGTGTTATAACCTGGAAATTCAAAAAGAGAATCTCCAAAAAAGAGAGGGACACAGCTTTGCAAATCAGCTGGAGGACCAGACAGGCTTTGAAGGACAGGAGAACCTAAGAAGGGGGGACAAGGAGTATACAATGTGGCACGTATTCCTGGTAACTGTCTCTTGGCTCTCATTGTCCAGGTGAACGTTCATTCTCAGGAATGGAAATCAATGACCTTCAGTGCCAAATCGGATGACAGAGTGAAGAAGATCAATGAACATGTCCGGTCTAAGACCAAGGTTCCTGTGCAGGACCAGGTCCTTCTGATGGGCTCGAAGACCCTGAAGCCCCAGAGAAAGCTATCGTCTTACGGCATTGACAAGGAGACGACCATCCACCTCACCCTGAAGGTGGTGAGGCCCAGTGATGAGGAGCTGCCCCTGTTTCTGGTGGAGTCAGGTGATGAGGGGCAGAGGCACCTCCTCCAGGTGCGAAGGTCCAGTTCAGTGCCCGAGGTGAAGAAGATGATTGAGATCAAGACTGCTGTAACCCCTGAGAAACAGATTGTGACTTGCAATGGAAAGAGACTGGAAGATGGGAAGAGCATGGCAGATTATAACATCAGAAAGGGCCATTTACTCTTCTTGACATACCACTGCATTGGAGGGTGACCTCCCTGGGGATGGGGTGATAGCAGGAGCAGAAAAGCTTATGACGTTTTAGCTCTTCCTCACCAACCACATCCTTCGATGATTTCCCAAAATTAGTGAGAAAGAGATAAATAGAAAGAGTAGATTTGGAGTGGGCCGTTAGACCGCAGAATACTTTTTAACTCTATGGTTCTTTGATGCTAACATAATTGATTAAGTGGCAGGATTGTGTGTATTACTGAAAAAAGAAAATAAAACTTTAAGGCACATTACAGATAGTATTCAAAGCTAGCTTGCAATTCAATACTTTCTTGATTCCCTATGACTTACAGAAAAACTCCTATTGCCTATCCTATCCAACAACATAGTAAGTTTTAGGCTGGGATCCATGTTCTACTAATTTCTGTGTTTCCTTCTATGTTTAACCGTTTTTTTTATCTATTAGATCACATGATAATTGGTGAACCAAATTGAATTTTTACTTATAGAGAGCAGTGAAATGGTTTACTATGAAGGGAGTTAATTACTCTGACATGACTGGTCAATAAAGAATTTAGAAATTCAATTAAACTACGTTCCCTCGCCTTATTTAAAGCTGGTTGGTATGAAATGAAACCTGGCACTGTGCCCCCTCTTACTCTCTGTGCGATACCCAATGAAAATTGCTCTTATTTCTGGGGATTATGGTGGGCATGGAAATATGTTTCCCTTGGGAATCTAGAGATTATGTGTCTCTAGTGGGGGATTCTTGGAGGCAGATGGCTTCAGAAGAGAACGGACTTTCCGAAAGGTGGGGGATTGTGGACCAGTGTCTGTCCTGCCTGCCTTAGGGCCTAACAGGTCTTCTGTAGGTTGGGGGTATCAGTTTGGGTGAGGGAGGTAGGGCTTGGTGTCTGACTTGACCCCAACTCTCTGCCCAGGTTCTGTCTGATAGAGCTTTTGCCTTTCTGCTCCCTTCACCACCAGGTTCTTTCTTGGGCACTCGAGTTGCTTTCTCCATCTTACTCTATTCAACTAGTTCTCTGTCTTACTGTCCCTCTCTCATGTCCCCTTACTGGTCACATGCACGGTTTTCTCACAATCTGAGACATGTCCACCTTCTTCTCCACTACTCTAGTCCCTTCTTATCTTTAAAACTGGCCCATGAACCACCTCCTTGAAGAAGAGCTTCCCAACTTAACCCCACCCCCGCACAAACCTCACGGATGTGTGTTCTTCCTTAAACTTATGGGTCAAGGGCTCTGAAGTGGGCCCTAGTCACCTGGCTAGGTGGACATTAGGTTGGGATGATTTCTGGATATCAGAGACTGTGGCTCCTTTTTCTGGATGGGGTCTCCTGAAAGGTAGCGTCTAAGATTTCCTTGTCAATTTGGGAGACTCCTGATGGCAGACACCATGGAGACACAAGAGCAGGCAGCCGGCTGTCAGGTGGAGACCCACGCGTGTCCACCGCTTTCCTTTGGTCCCCGCTGGACCGCGTGCCCCATACTACGCGGGCCACGGCGCCACAGGAGACCAGGATGACCGCGGGCGGCACCAGCCAGATGACCACGGGGCGGCGAACACCTGGCGCTTGCTGGCGTCTTGGCAGCCGCCACCTCAGGCCAGCTGGAGCAGCGCGGGCAGCTCACAGATGAAGTGATCCACCTGGGAGGCAAGCCTGGGTCGCGCAACGGGCGGCACACTGCTGTGGCCGGATCCAGCGCCGTCACCCGCAGGACGCACTGCGCGGAGCCCAGCACCAGCTATGAGCACCGCTGGGCCTCGCAGGCGCAATACGGGGACCGCTTAGGGTGGCCAGCAGCGGCGCACCACGCTCAAGGCGAAGGCGCCTGCACCAAGGCCAGGTGGCAGGGGAAGCAGTACAAGGGCGTGTGTCGGCGCAGGTCGCGCACAGCCAGCAGCACCAGCGCCGAGTTGCCAGGCAGAGTCAGGAGATGGCAGAGGCCAAGGACGAAGAGGACCGGCTACAGGCAGGGCCCGTACGAGAAGCCCGGCAGGAGGAGGCGCTCCTTTGGCCTAAAGGAGGGAAACTCCCAGAATGTTTGGAATGACGAAATATAAACGGGTGACATTACCCCTTACAAGCGAAGGAGAACCGGGGCATGTAGAGTGGGTGGGGGAAGGGATGGAAGCCCGTACAATGCTTAGGTATCCACTGTAATCTCATTTACAAATGTAGATCCCTAGTTTAGGGAGCTAGCCATATATTAGTATACTTCAGTTGCTGTGTTTACCAGGTTCTATGAGGTGAAAAGCTTAGGCTCAGAAAGGCTAAATTACTCCAAGGCCATAGCTAGTGAGTGGCGGTGTGAGACTTGTACTCAGGCCTGTCTGATTTCCACATCAGTGCTCTTTCAGCTGCTTCCCTGGTCCTGGTTGTACTCCTAGGGGCCAAAGTAGAAATCTAATCTTCCTCTCACATGATCTCTCTTCAGCTATTTGAAGACAGATTTCACTCCGAGCCTCCATCTACCTTCTTTGAACTGCATAGTGCCTATAAACAAGTGCAATATTCCAGGCTTGGTGCATCCCACACTTTGGTAGATCAGAACTATCACTTTCTTTGTTTCAGGTGCTCTACTTCTATGAATTCAGCCCACTGCACTGCTGACTATTGAGATCTAATCTTGGCGAGACTCTTTCCGGGCTGCTTCCAATGTCCATGCCCCTCCTGTTTGCAATAGTGTGATGGTCACGATCAACACAGACCAGCACCTGCAAACCAACCGTTAAATAGTGTCTTCTGGGCAGAGGAAAGAACACTAAACTGGAAGTCAGGAGGACTGGGTTCCACCTAGCATGACGGCCTTTGGTGAGTTATTCAATGTGGGGAATGCACTTCATATCCCCTTCACCTCACTTTCTTCTTGTGTACAAGAAGGAGTTTGAACCAGATGACCTCTAAGATCCGTATCCTGCCTTCCTGACTCTAATTTCTATAAATATTTTCCAAACAAATATAAAGAGGACACAGAGCCTTTTCACCCTTGAGAGTGATGGTGGATCAAATTTCCTAATGGTACAGAAACCGTAACAGTTGATGTGATGGATAAAAGTCACATACAAATCAGTCTACTTCGTGGTATCATTATATAGATAACTTATTTTAAACATATTCACTGTTCTTAATTTAAAAATCATACACCCCACCCACCCCGGCTGGGCTGAGGGTGTGAGAAGGGCAAAAAGCCACCTCGAGGGGCTCCCCCTCAGCTGGGGGAAGAGAAACCCAGCTGCAACTGACTACACCTGGCGGCAGTGGGCTCCCTGTGAAGGTGGCGGGGCCGAGTGGCTGCTCCACTCCAACACTGCCTCTGCATGTTTTTTTCCATTGTTATCATCACCTTTTTCGTGGGTATGACACGCCACTACGTGTCCATCTTGCTGCAGAGTGACAAGAAGCTCAACCAGGGACAAGTCTCCTAGGGGTAAGTGCTCTCCTGGATCTGAGGACGTCACTACCCTGTGATTGGGACAAGAAAGTGCAGGGATCTGGCTGGCTCTGAGCAGCAGGGGCAGGGGAAAGGGAAAGGGGGCGGGAAGAGGGGGGGAGTCGGATTCCACATTAGAGCCAGTGATGCTGCGCCCTCTACAGCTAAGATGGTAAACAAAAACAGCTCGACCTGGAGCTGGGCTGCTGTGTGTTGCTGGCAACGGGGTAGGCTGCAGTGAAGCTGCAGTGGGCTTCCATAAGCTACCATGCGTGGCTGGCATCTGGCGTGAGCGGCTGGCAGCTGGTGTTAGCTTTCAAGAGCTGCCGTGAGTGGCTGCCCAATGGCTGGCGACCAATCTGCCTCAGCCTGGAAGAGCGCAATGATAATATCAACATGGGCCAGTGAAGCGATGTCCACCACAGCTAGACTGAAGAGTAAAAGGACAGCAACTTGTCTGTTCCTCTTCCCTGATTCCCCAGAGCTGTTCTCCTCCTCCAATTCCCCAATTAAACCTTTAAAAAAAGAAAAAGAAAAGAAAGTGCAGGGATTCTTTCCGTTTGCTCCGGTTCACATCTCACCTTCACTGGCTAGGTGACTTGAGTTGCGTTACCTGTTTCACTTTCATCTTCTGTAAAATGAGTGTAACAGGATATGCCTCATAGAGCAGGCATCGGGTTGAATTATTATTATTATTTTTTTTAGCTGAGCCATCCTGCCACCTGTTGGCAGCTCAGCGGCTGCTCAGTTCGGGCTGGGACTTGGATCCCTGTTGCTCAGAGCTCAAACTCTTGAGCGAGCTCTTAATCAACTGAGCCACTTGGCCGCCCGTGATTGAATTTTACATGGTATATGTAAAGCCTTTCGTACAGGGCACGGGATGAATTAAGTGCGCAAACAAAACAAAACAAACAAACAAAAAAATGTAGCTGTTAACATTGTTAGGCTAGTTGCAAACCCTCAGGCTTATCTGTGAATTATATATAAGGTAGATGTGAGTGTATTGTTTTATCAAACTACTATGGTGGTCAGCTGACATACCAAATAACCAACTGCTTGGCAAAGGCAAAACTGCCATAGAGATGTGAGGGGTTGGAATTTCTTCTCCTAGAATGGAGGCAGCTTCTTCCTCATGTGCTTCATTGCAGTATTTCTCTGTGCAGAGAGGTAATTTGAGATGATTTTAGATGGTGTCTAGACATGTGCACCTTCCATATTAAAAATCATTTTCAGCCAATCGTTCTGATTATTTTCAGAGACTATTTTGGTAATTGCTGTTACATCTTTAACACTTCCCTATCACTTATCAATCTCCCACTTTAGCAAAGGGTAAGATCCAGGCTCAGAACTTTCCACAGGCAACAGCATCTAGCTAAAATTCAATAATGTTTTGTTCTTGTTGTATTTATTTTAATAGTTACTTTCTATTTGTGGCAAGTAATACTGGTTTTCCATTTGCTGGTAATTTAAAGATTTCTTTTAAAACCTATATAAGTAGAAAAGTTGATATATAAGAAATATTAAGTTTTTCATAGTACAAGTAATAGCACAAGTGCTAGGTGAGAAGATAAGCATAACCATGGAATGAGAATGACTGAAGTTTGGCAAGCACTGCTTTATCATTTTCAGTTGTGCTTCCCATTTATGCTGATTTTGAAATGTCCTCATTTTATCCTCAAAATAAAACTGAGATAGATAACCCTGAAGCCATTTTTACAATAGAAGAAAAGGAAGCCCGGAAAAGTTAAGTAGCCTTCCCAAAATGACCAAAATAGTAAAATATTGTGCCTATACCTGAACCCAGCACAGTCTCACTCCTAAATTAAGTTCTCTTGACCACAATTCCTGCTGTCATAGATTCTCTCCAAATTTTTTTGCTCCTGGTTCACTATGTGATTTCAGAGCAATGGTTCTGAATGCTATCAGACCCAAAGCTCCCTTCTCTAACCCAAAATGAAATTCACAATTGATGTACTCTACATACAATAACATGAAAAACAAAACAAAAAAGAAAGCAACATAATGCTCTAGTGTAACAACCCGGAGGAATAAAAAGAAAATATAAGTGCTTGTGCACAACGGTCCTAGCAGGTGTAATGAAGAAATCAGATGCAATCACCTAGCTATAAAATCACTATATTTGGGGCAGATTCAATTGTAGCCTGATTCATTGTGTTAGCTACTTAGATGTCACAGAGGGCAGTGCTGTGTTGGATGCAATTTTCCTAAATGGTGAACTACTCTTGATAAAGTTCTGAAAGAAACAAAGTGCACTTATTCCTATTTTTACTCGGTGGTTGCGTATCTGGAAATTCAGTATGTATAAAACTCATCTACCCCTCCCTGCAACTACTACCACACACAAAAAAATGGAATTACGTTTGAGGCTCAGATAATTAAAAACAATTGCTGAGATATCAAAAGTAGTGTAAGACATGGGGCAGTTTTTTTATTTCACAACGGTCCCCAGCACTGAGGGATCCTTAGCATCCTTTACCCCGAACAAATGACAGTTTTGGGCTCTTTCCTCTCCACCCCACCATTTTGACACTCAAAGAAGTTCCACAGATTTCCATAAGGCCCCCTAGAGGGCAGTGCTACACCTCTATGAAGAACCACCGCTCTAGAGAAAACCACCTCTCCATTATAATTGCTTCGTCCCTTAAGTGAGGTGGCTGGATCATGCCAGCTCTGACATGGTGTGACTGTACCTCACCACGTCATCCTTTGAACTCGGGTAGAATGCTGAGCACGTGATTCTGAACTGGCCAAAGTTCAAGGCAAAAGGTGTTTTTTAGTTGTAAAACATTCCTCTAAATACAATATAAGTTTCCAGTAGCCTGAATGGTCACAAAATGAAACATTTGGTTTCATAAATTATTAAGCTTTTATTGCCTCAAAAGTTACTAAAATTTTTCTAAAACATATTAAACCAAAACTAAAAAATACATGAACAAAATATATTCAACCATATTTGGGGATAGTGTGTATGTAAAAAGTGGTTCTCAAGCTTAAGGAATATACTGACTCTTTGGAAAAGAAAAAAACAAAACAAAACAAAACAAAACAGATCTTTAAGCATATGGAACTCCAGTTTGAGAAATACTGATTTTAAAAACTAAAGTTTTATATTTTTAAATGTCTTTCAGTTGCAAATTACCACTTACAAAAAGAAGTTTTATATTTATAACCAGTACAAGGACTTATCTTTAGATATTAATGGAAATGAAAATGCAAAATTAAAATTTTCTTGTAGAACTTGCAGACCTCAGAGTTTAGAATATACGGGATAATTTAAGCTTGCCTTGATTCAGGGTTGAAATGCCTCAAGGTCAAGATTCGCAACCCCCAGTTCTACAAAATTGCTCAGCACCACATAGGAGATCTAACTGGACTTCCATTGATCACAGTGCCTGTAGAAGTCCTGAATTATCTACAGTGAATTAATTCTCTTGAAATGTTTGGTAGAATTCACCAGTGAGACCATCTTGTTATGGAGGGTTTTTTTGTTGGGTAGTTTTTGATTACTGAATGCAATCTCCTTACCAGTAATTGGTCTGTTCAGATTTTTTGTTTCTTCATAATTCAGTCTTGTTAAGTTGTATGTTTCTAGGAATTTATCCATTTGTTTATGTTCTCCAAATTGTTGGTATATAATTTTCATAGTCTTCTATGATCCTTTGTGTGGTATCAGTTGTAACGTCTCTTTCATTTAGTTTAGTTTTTGAGAGCTCTCTTTTTCTTCTTGATAATCTAGCTAAAGTTTGGTTTATCTTATCTTTTCAAACAATCAGCTCTTAGTTTCATTGACCTTTTATATTGTCTTTTTTAGTCTCTATTTTATTTCTGATCCTTATAATGTTTTTTGTTGTTGTTGTTGTTGTTGTTGTTTTTTATATGGACTTAGTTTGTTCTTTTTCTAGTTCTTTGAGGTGTGAAGTTATTTAGATCTTTCTTTTTGTTTGTTTGGTTTTTTTTTTCGTTTGTTTGTTTTTTGTTTTTTCATGTTGCTCCCTGCTTCTCTCATCAGGTTTTTATTCAAAGTTAGCTGTCCCAAGTGATTTGACCTTTATGGAATAAACAAATTTAAGTTTATGCCACAGGCTTCTTTTCTTTTGTGGTGGATTTCTTTTCCGCAGGTTTCTTCTCCGCTGCTGGTTTCTTGGTAGTTGCAGCCTTTTTTCCCACCAAAGGCTTCTTCTGCTTCGTAACGCCAGTTACCTTCTTTCCGTTCTTCCCTACTGCTGGCTTCTTGCCTGGGACCCCCCTTTTCACCTAATTTGGCTTCTAGGGCTGCTGCTGCTTTATCCACTTGGAGCTTGTGATTCTTGGCCTGGCGAAGAATGGTGTTCCGGCGCGTGGTCTTTGCATATGGGTTTAACTTCAACATGATTCTCAGGTTTTTCAGTGGATTCTTCTTCAGGACTCTGTGATGAATCTTCTTTGCGTGGTCCTCAGAGGGCTCTTTGAATCTCTGGGCTTTTCAAAATCCTGCTAAGGTCTGTATTAAGCACCTTGTGCATGGGAAGGTTGTAGTTACTCTTGAGGGAGGCAGCTTTACACCAAGTGCCATACAGCTCATCCAACTTGTGGAAAGCACTTTCAGTCCAAATGCAGAAACGGCTCACATGCCTACCAGGAGCAAGTTTCAAAATGTTCAGTTTGCTTACATTAAGCAGAGTAATTCCAGGAATGTTTCTGAAGGCTTTGATGCTGCCATTGTCCTCATTATAGATAATGCAAGGTCCCCTGCGCTGGATACCACGACGGTTTCTCATTTTGCCCTTGCCAGCTCTCATTCGCTGAGAGGCATAGACCTTTTCTATATCATTCCAGCCTCAAGCTTCTTAAGAAGCAAAACAGCCTCCTTGATCTTCTTCTAGCCTTCAACTTATCTTCAACCACCAAAGGAAGTTCAGGAACTTCCTCAATACGATGACCTTTAGACATGACCAGCGCTGGTAAGGCCGAGGCAGCCAAGGCAGAGCAGATGGCATATCTCTTCTGTGTTGTGTTTACTCTGCGGTGCCAACGATGCCAGGTTTTGGTTGGTGCAAACATGCGGACTCCACGACACATGTTGCCAAAGGCACCCTGGCCAGAACGATGAGTCCCACCACCTCGAACTCTGGGAATTCGAGCCACGCCTCTGCCAGGACCCCAAGACTCAGCACTGGTTTGATGACCTGCTAATTCACTGACAGCATAGGGCTGTCTATTGTTTTTGCGCAAGTTGGTGTGAACAAAGTTCACAATATCTGGTCGAATGGGGGCCTTGAACACAGCAGGCAAAGTGACATTTTTGCCAATGATTCCCCCTTTTCGGAGTACACCGATATCAGTGGACGAGCACACGCCATGGCGGGCAGAGGAGACAGCCATGCTCCTCTCAACCCGGTGGCTCCCCGAGCTTTCATTTTTATTAATGAAGGTATTTATTGCTATGAAATTCCCTCTTAGAACTGCTTTTGCTACATTCCAGAAGTTTGGGTGTGTTGTGTTACCATTTTCAATTGTCTCAAAATTTTTGAGTTCTTTATTAATTTCTTCTTTGACCCATTGGTTGTTTAGTAGTCTGTTGTTAAATTTCCACATGTTTGTGTATTGTCCAGTTTTCTTCAATTAACTGATTTCTAGTTTCTTACTATTATACTTGATATGATTTCAATATTGTAAATGTATTGAGACTTGCTTGGGGCCTAACATACCGTCTATCCTGGAGAATGTTCCATGTGCATTTGAGAAGACTTTATTCTACTGATTTTGGATGGAATGTTTTGTAAATATCTGTTAAGCCTACCTGGTTTAATGTGTAGTTTAATTCCAATGTTTTCTTATTGATTTTCTTTCTGGATGATTTGCCCATTGTTGAATTCTTGTATACGGTGTAAGTAGTTGGTCCATTTTCATTTTTTTGCACATCTCAGTCCAATTTTCCCAGCACCATTTCTTAAATAGAGTATATTTACTCCAATGTAAATTCTTCCTTCCAAAGTCATAGATTATATGACCGTATATGGATGGGTTTATTTCTGGGCTCACTATTCTGTTCCATTGGTCTATGTGTCTGTTTTTATGGCACTACCATACTGTTTTGATTATTGTAGCCTTGTAGTATGATTTGATGTCAGGGAGCGTGCTACCTCCTGCTTAATTCTTATTTCTCAAGATTGCTGTGGCTATTCGGGGTCTTTTATGGTTTCATATAAATTTTGGGATTGTATGTTCTATTTCTGAGAAAAATGTCCTTGGTAGTTTGATAGGAATTGCGTTGAATCTATATATTGCCTTAGGTAGCATTGACATTTTAACCATATTAATTCTTCCTATTAATGAACATGGTATGTATTTCCATGCATTTGTATCTTTTTTTATTTCTCTCTTTAATGTCTTATCATTTTCTGAGTACAGGTCTTTTACTTCTTTGGTTAAATTTATTCCTAGGTATTTTATTGTTTTTGATGTAATTGTAAATGGGATTGATTTCCTGATTTCTTCTTCTGTAATGAAAATAATTACATGAATATTTAATTTTACTTTTAAAGAAAAGTGAAATCGCATCAGAGATACAAACGGTTGCAGATTTTAAAATAAAAACCTGAGTACAATCACATTGATAATGAACTCATTCATTCATCCATTAAATTGAGAGTCTCCTAAATTTCAACTACTCTATAGTACAGAGGTGAGGCATATGGGCATATTCCTAGTCTCACAGAACGTACAGTCTTGTGGGGAAACACAATCAACAATAGTCTCTTAATCATTTTCTAAAATTCTAATATTTTTTAAGTAGAAATTTACAAATATGAACCGAGTTGTACTTTTATTTCTATTATTCCTCTGAAGAAACTGGTTTTAGATGTCAGAATAACATATTTTTACATTTGGCTATTTTATTTTATATTTCAGATTAACCTATTCAACAACTAACGTCCACATTCTTCCAATCTTTTGTCTTTTAGTTTAGTTTTTATATCCTCTTTTTTTTTTTTAGGTGAGCCATCCTGCCACCTGTTGGCAGCTCAGTGGCAGCTCAGCTCGGCCCAGGCATCGAACTGCTGTTGCTCAGAGCTCAAACTCGAGCGAGCTCTTAACCAACTGAGTCACTCGGCGGGCCCTATATCCTCTTTTGAACTGGAGTAAGGAATAGCTCCCTTAGTCTGTCCTGAGATACTGAACTTAAAATTCAAGAGATGAATACCTAGAGAGAACATTTTATCCTGAACAGTGGCTAAATTTGTTCCATTATATATGATATTGCCTACCATTCTTCATTTTTTTCTTGATCAGCTCTGTCTCTAATTTACATTCTTTTATCTCTTCCAGATATCAGGATCATGTGTCCAGTCAATTTTCCTTTTGATATTTTTCTTAAAGGAACTCAACCTCTTCTTTCTTCCACATGTTTAGATTCATTGGAA
This sequence comes from Hipposideros larvatus, assembly GCA_031876335.1. Classification (NCBI taxonomy): domain Eukaryota; kingdom Metazoa; phylum Chordata; class Mammalia; order Chiroptera; family Hipposideridae; genus Hipposideros; species Hipposideros larvatus. Next base: position 128,695,979 of record CM063088.1, on the reverse strand, counting down.
CACAGTATATTTAGCATCTATTTAAGTATATTTAAAACTACCGTATTTCCCCATGTATAAGATGCTCCCATGTATAAGATGCACCTTAATTTTGGTGCCCGAAATTTGAAAAAAAAATGTATTACATGAAGTTATTGAACTCAAGTTTTATTCATCATAAAATTCATACAACTCCTTATCACTGTCAAAACTGCCAACCATAGCCAGTGTCGGGTTGTTTTCTCAGTTGGAGGAGGACCAAACTTACGTTCAGCAGCACGATTTCCATTCACTTTTGCAAACTGGATCACTTTTAACTTGAATTCAGCACTGTATGAAAATCTTTTTTTTCTGAGCCATTTCTGGGCAGAACGTGGCAAAACGTAACCTAATATACCAGTAACAATTGTGAAACAATGAGCACAAAGACAGCAAGCGCAAAAAAGCGGGAAATGCAAGTAAAAAAATCTACAACCACTGTGTAAGACGCACCCAGTTTTTAGACCCCAAATTTTTCAAAAAAGATCTGTCTTATACATGGAGAAATATGGTACTTAAAGGAACTAGTGGTAATATTTGCATTTGTTGACTTTTATAAAATAAACAAACCAGAAATTGATGGCTAAATATAACTCTCTTCCTGGATCCATTAAATTGCAAGTTTTAGAAAATACATTTTAAACCCACTTAAAGGGATTTAAATAAATTTTATGTTCATTAAAATATTTAAAGGGATGTAATTTTCTTTTTCATGGATTCATACTTCATAAACATAGATACCAGATCTGAAACATTGCCCAAATTGTGGTTTTTAATTCATACATGTGAAGTATATTTTGAGTTAGCTAATACTTTGAATGTGTGGTTAACTCAGATATTTCATTAACTTTTCATTTTTATGGTTCATTAAAAACAGTTGTTTGAATCCATGAAACAATAATTAAATCATATTTTTTCTTAATTTTCAAATTGTTGTTATGTGATTCATAGATTATTCAGTGCCTGTTGTCGTTCATTTTTTTTTAGTACAAGAAGCCTTGAGCCCTATAAAATTTACCAGATGGTGTTTCCCAGAAGTAGATCCAGAAACTATGCAAACCAGTGAACAATGGGTGTTTGCCGGTGGGGATATTGTTGGTATGGCTAACATCACAGTGGAATTGGTGAATGATGGAAAGCAAGATTCTTGGTTCATTTACAAATATATACAGGTAGGCATTTGCAATCAATTTCAATTAATTTTTTCCAATGGATAAGTACTTCTTTATTTTTGCTACTCATTCATATGAACATTTCTATAAGATATATAATAACTATATTTAAAATAGGTCACATACATATTTACTTGAATAAAGTCTTTTAAGTATGGACTGGATAGCAGAACTGTTTAGTTGATTGAAAATTCATTCTGCATTTCTACCAGTGGAATGCCATGCATTTATTAGTCCTGCTGTTGTTCAAATTATTTATCAATAGCTTAAAGATACAGATAACACATTTATCAAATCTGAAAAATATACAATATAATAAGAGATAGAATCTATATTCCTAATGATCTCACACAGTCCAGAAACTATGTTGTCTATCCATTTGGATCAGATGAGTTCCTATCCACTATCCACCAAATTGAAGAGAAAAAATATTTTATAAATTTCAATTGTAATTATTTTTTTCACTGTTTAGTTGTATGGTACAAATGTAGAATGTAAAAATGATATAAAATAAAGTTCAACATACTCTGGTACAATAGCTGTGTGGTATTGGAGAAAAACCATAATTACTAATACTACATCTCAGTTGTCTTTTTTTTTATGAAATGCTTCATTTTTTCCTTTCTCTATCATTTAATTAAATGTAGCTAGTGACGTAATTTACATAACATGTTTCTGGAAAAGTTTGCTTATGTTAATAAAATTCTTATTCTTTCCCCCAATAGGCATTCTATATCTCTTCTTTTGGTTTCTTTTGTTTGTTGGGTTGCCTTGCTTTGGTTTTGTTTTATGAAGTGGTTGTGTGCCTAGCACTGGTCCAGAAGCCGAGACTACACTGAATTTGTAGAAACCACTGACCACAGCCTTTATGCACATGTAACACCACCTCACCCACCTACAGCTGCATTGCCAGGGCAATTGGGATGCCTGGGTAACTGACCCACACCCACAAACTGTAGAAAAGTTTTTTTATAACAGAAGGTGGTCTGCAGAGACCTGGGGTCATCTTCATGGTGTTCAGTGACCACAAATCTGCACCAAAGCCACTCTGGAGCAGCTTTTATGAATCTGTGAATGTGAGATGGACGCTGGCTGTAGTGCCCTGGGGATGCTATACAACGGGGTCACAGGCCAGGTATTGGTGTCAGACCTGAATCTGAATTAACATCTTAAAAGCCACCAAACTCGTCGCATAACTTTACTGAACTGCATCCTGCCAAGATAGTGCCACATCGTAGAGGGCACCCTCAACACCAGGTGAAACAACCAGACACATGCTCCTAAAGAGCCTCTTTCAAAAGGTGAGTCTTACTGGCATTTCACAGGTGGCAACATGCCTAGGAGGCCCTGGGCCTTTTCCTAAACTGCCTCAGGACCAATATTGGGGGCAGCCAGCCTCAGTTCACACAGAGACCATCCCCAAATGATCCCAGTTCAAACAAGGGCAGCAGCCAACTGTGTACAGCCTACCAAGTAACTATGGGCCGGTAACAGACAAGGCTGAAATGTCTCTGAGTGGGAGCGCTGCCCAAGAGACACCAGAACCAATACACCCAGAGGCCAATGTGAGACAAAACCAGAGTACTACCTGGTTGACCCTACATGTGGCACTCTCAAAGGACATTTTCCACAGGCACAAGAGCCCACAGAGGCCAAGTCTCCTCTAAGAGGGTCAACCTCCACACAGCATCTCATACACTGTGAACAGAGCTAATTCTCCCAGCTATTCAGTCTGAGGGTAATCCCACCCTCTGACAAGCCAAAAGCAATTAAAGATCAACTTCAACAGCGACAATTTTGGAACACATGGGACAAGAGAATAGGGAGACTGTATACAACCCAAATATAAAAGACACATGCTACAAGATGACCCATCAATGACTGAGAGACACAGGTGACCTACCTAATGCATCGAAGCAATCACAGAGTAACAGCAGAATGAAGAAACAAACAAACATGTCCCAAGTTAAAGACCAGAAAAAAACCTCTAGAAATGGAACTAAATGAAAAAGAGGTATCCAACCTTTCAGAGACAGAGTTTGGAACACTGATGATAAGAATGTTTAAGGTACTTAGTGAGCACATAAAGAAGGATACAGAAATCATAACGAACAACCAGTTAGAACTAAAGAACACAATAACTGAAATGAAGAACACAGTTGAAGGGATCATCAATAGATTAGATGAAGCAGAGATTTAGAAGACAAAATAGCAGAAATCACCCAGCTGGAACAACAAAAAGGAAAAAGAATAACAAACAATGAAAATAGTTTAAGAGACCTGTGCAACAACATCAAGCGCCAACAACATTCACATCATAAGAATACTATAAGGAGAAGAGAAGAAGCAAGGGACTTAAAACATATTTGAAGAAATAATGACTGAAAACTTTCCTACCCTGGTGAAGAAAATCAACATACAAGCCCAGGAAATGCAGAGAGTTCCAAACAAGCTGAACCCAAAAAGGTCCACACCAAGACACATCATAGTTAAAATGGCAAAGGTTAAAGACAAAGACAGAATATTAAAAGCATCAAGAGAAAGACAGCGGGTTACATACAAAAGAACTCCTATAAAACTAAGAGTAACTTCTCTACAGAAACTCTGGAGGCCAGAAGGGAGTGGCAGGAAATATTCAAAGTGATGCAAAATAAAGGTCTACCACCAAGACTGATCAACCCAGCAAAGCTATCACTTAAAATTGAAGGAGAGATAAAGAGCCACTCAGAAAAGAACAAGCTAAAGGAATTCATTACCACCAAGCCAGCCTTGCAGGAAATGTTAAAAGGGCTTTTTGAAACAGAAGAAAGGGGAAAACAAGCTAACCGAGGAAGATCAGAAATGCAAATAACAAAATGGCAATAAATATGCACCTATCAATAATCACTTTAAATGTGAATGGGCTAACTGCTTCAATCAAAAGACATAGAGTGGCTGAGTAGATAAGAAAACAGGACTCATGCATAAGCTGTTTACAAGAGACTCATCTCAGATCAAAAGACACACACAGACTGAAAGTAAAGGGATGAAATAAGATATTTCACACAAGTGGAAATGAGAAAAAAGCTGAGATAGCCATACCTATTTTGGGCAAGACAGACTTTAAAATGAAGACTACAGTAAAAGACAAGAGTACTACATAAAAATAAAGGGATCAGTCCAACAAGAGGACATAAACCTAGTGAACATCTATGAATTCAACACAGGAGCTCCTAATATATAAAACAGATTTTGACAGACATAAAGACAGAGATCAACAGTAACACTATCATAGTAGGGGACTTCACACCCCGTTGTCACCAATGGACAAATCCTCCAGACAGAAAATCAACATGGAAACAGTGGCCTTAAAGGACACTTTAGACCAGTTAGATTTAATCGATATTTTTAGAGCATTTCATTCCAAAGCAACAGAATATACATTCTTCCCAAGTGCACATTAAACATATTCAAAGATAGACCACATGTTAGGCCACAAAATAAGTGTCAATAAATTTAAGAAGATTGAAATCATATCAAGCGTCTTCTCCGACACAATGCTATGAAACTGGAAATCAATTATAAGAAAAAATCCAAAAAGCACACAACTACATGGAGGCTGAATAACATGCTACTAAATAGCGAGTGGGTCAAAAATGAGATCAAGGAAGAAATCAGAAGATACCTCGAGACAAATGAAAATGAAAACACAGCAACCCAAAATCTATGGGATGCAGCAGAAGCAGTCCTAAGAGGGGAATTCGTAGCAATGCAGGCCTATCTAGAAGAACAAGAAAAATCTCAAATAAACTGGCTATCTTTACACCTAAGGGAGCTGGATAAAGAATAGCAAAACAAGCCCAAAGGGAGTACAAAGAAGTAAATAAAAAAGACCAGAGCAGAAATAAATGAAATAGAGACCCAAAAAATGAATACAAAAGATCAATGAAACCAAGAGCTGGTTTTTTAAAAAGATAAACAAATTGACAAACCCTTAGCCAGACTCACCAAGAAAACGAGGAAGAGGACACATATTAATAAAATCAGAAATGAACAGGAGAAGTGACAGCAGATACCACAGAAATACTGAATTTTTAAAGAAAATACTACAAGCAACTATGCCAACAAATGAGACTATCTGGAAGGAATTGATAAATTTCTAGAAGCATACAATCTTTCAAGTCTGAACCAAGAAGAAACAGAATCTCTGAACAGACTGAATTTGAAATTGAATCAGTAATCAACAAGCTTCTAACAAACAAGTCCTGGACCAGATGGCTTCACAGGTGAATTTTACAAAACATTAAAAAAATTACTACTTATTTTTCTCAAATTAATCCAAAAAACACAGAAGTGGCAAAGGCTCCCAAGCACATTTTATGAGGCCACTATTACTCTGATCCCAAAATCGGACAAAGATATTACAAAAAAAAGGAAACTATAGGCCGATATCTCTAATGAACAGAGACGCAAAAAACGTCAACAAAATACTGGCAAACTGGATTCAGCAATACTTTAAAAAGATATATCATACACCACGATCAAGTGGGATTCATTCCTGGTATGCAAGGTTGGTTCAATATCCGCAAACCAATTAACGTAATACATCACATTAACAAAATGAAAAATAGAAATCATGTGATCATATGAATAGATGCAGGAAAAGCAATTGACAAAATCCAGCAGCCATTTATGATAAAAACTCTTAGCAAAGTGGGAACAGAGGGATCATGTCTCAACATAATAAAGGCCATATATGATAAGCCCACAGCTAACATTGTATTCAATGGGGAAAGGCTAAAAGCTTTCCCTTTAAGATCAGGAACAAGACAAGGCTGCCCTCTTTCACCACTTCTATTCAACATAGTCTGGAAGTTCTAGCCACAGCAATCAGACAAGGAAATGAAATTAAAAGCATTCAAATTGGAAAGGAGGACGTGAAATTGTCATTCTATGCAGATGACATGATACTATATATAGAGAATCCCAAAAACTCCACCAAAAAACTGTTAAAACTCATAAATGAATTTAGAAAAGTAGCATGATACAAAATTAATATTCAGAAATAAGTTGCATTTGTATACACCAATAATAAAATATCAGAAGAGGAAATCAAGACATCAATTCCATTTATGATTGGTTCAACAACAATAAAATACCTAGGAATAAATTTAATCAAAGAAGTAAAAGACCTGTACTCAGAAAATTATAAGACACTGAGGAGCAAAATCAAAGAAGATACAAATAAATGGAAATACATACCATGTTCATGCATAGGATGAATTAATATAGTTAAAATGTCAATACTACCGAAGGCAATATATAGATTCAATGCAATTCCTATCAAACTACGAAGGACATTTTTTTCAGAAATAGAACATACAATCCTAAAATTTATATGGAACCATAAAAGACCCTGAATAGCCACAGCAATGTTGAAAAATAAGAACAAAGTGGAAGGTATCATGCTACCTGATATCAAATCATACTACAAGGCTACAGTAATCAAAACAGTATGGTACTGCTTTACAAACAGATACATAGATCAATGGAACATTACAGAGAGCCCAGAAATAAATCCTTCCGTATATGGTCATTTAATCTATGACAATGGAAGCAAGAATTTACACTGGAGTAAAGATAGTCTATTTAATAAATGGTGCTGGGAAAATTGGGCTGACGTTCAAAAAAATGAAAATGGACCACCTACTTATGCCATATACGAAAACAAATTAAAAATGGATTAAAGACTTAAATGTGAGACCTGAAACCATAAAACTCCTAGAATAAAACATGGTGAGTAAATTTGTAAATATTACCCTGAGTAATACTTTTACTGATATATCCTTTCAGGCGAGAGAAATAAAAGAAAAAATAAACATATGGGATTACATCAAATTTAAAAGTTTTTTCACAGCAAAGAAACCATTAATAAGACAAAAAGGCAGCTTACTGAATGGGAGAAGATATTTGCCAATGATATATCTGATAAGGGGTTAATATCCAAAATTTATAAAACACTCATTCAACTCAACACCAAAAAAACAAACAACCCAATTAAAAAATGGGCATAGGCTATGAAGAGACATTTCTCTAAAGAGGACATACAAATAGCCAACAGACATATGAAAAAATGTTCAATCTCAGTAATCATTAGGAAAATGCAAATAAAAAACACAATGAGATACCACCTCACTCTGTTCAGAATGGCTATCATCAATAAATCAACAAACAACAAGTGCTGGGCAGGTTGTGGACAAAGGGAACCCTGGTACACTGTCCGTGGGACTGCAGATTGGTGGAGCCATTATGAAAATCAGTATGGTGATATCTCAAAAAACTGGAAATAAAACTACCTTATGACCCAGCAATTTCACTCTTGGGTATGTATCCAGAGAAACCCAAGACACTAATTCGAAAATATATATGCACCCGTGTTTACTGCAGCAGTATTTACAATAGCCAAGACTTGGAAACAACTGAAATGCCCATCAGTAGACAACTGGATTAAGAAGCTGTGGTACACTTATGCAATGGAGTATTATTCAGCTATAAAGAAGAATAAAATCTTACCATTTGGAATGATATGGATGGACCTAGGGGACATTATGTTAAGTGAAATAAGTCAGTCAGAGAAAGACAAATACCATATGACCTCACTTATATGTGGAATCTAAAGACCTAAACATATGAGAAAAGTAAATATAAATAGTCTCAGAGATACAGAGGAAAAACTGATGGTTGCTAGATGAGAGAGGTGTGGGGATGAGGGATAAGGGGAAGAGATTAGACAGCATGAATTTGTGACTACAATATTGCCACAGGAATATGAAAGACAGTTTGGGGAATATAATTAATAGTGTTGTAAATATATTTTAGGGTGTCAGATGGTCACATGTTTTGTTAGGGAGACCACTTCATAGACGGTGTAGAGGCTTGACCATGGCCCTGTACACCTGAAGCTAACGTTGCATAATATCGTATGTAAACCATAATACAATATTATTATAGTAATATATATATATATATATATATATATATATATATATATATATATAATCACTGGATGTAGAGTATAGTTTGGGGAGTGGAGCCAATGGAATTAGAATAGATATGTATGATGTTGGGGGGGGAAGTGGAGCAGTTGGTTGGGGGAGGGGGTTATCATTTTGTGAGGGGTAAAAAGTATAACTATTGCACTGTTTTTTACACCTGAAAGTAATTGAAAAATGAAAATATATATATATAAATTTCACTGATATTTGGCATATAAAACTGAAAGCAACAAGTGAACAAGACAAACAAATAAAGAAACCAAACTCATAGGCATAGACAATTGTTTAGTGGTTACTAGAGTGTATGGGGAGAGGCGGTGGTAGATGAAGGTAAAAGGGGTCACATATATGGTGATGGAAGGAGAATTGACTCTGGGGGTGAACACACAATGTAATTTATAGAGGATGTATTACTGAGTTGTACATTTGCCACCAATGTAACTACCTATTTAACCATTGTCACCCCAATAAACTTTAATTAAAAAAAAGTGAAAAAGTATACATTGTAAAAGAATTTTTAAAATTACTTTTAAAGAAATAAAGGAAAATATAATCACAATGAGATAACAGAGAGGGAATATCAATAAAGAAATATAAATTATAAAAAAATAAACAAATAACAAATGGAAATCCTAGAGTTGAAAAATAAAAACACTGAAACAAATATTAACTATATAGGCTGACAAACAGATTTGAGGTGGCAGAAGAAAGAAAAAAATTATATGAAAAAATATAGCCAAAACCTTCTGAAATTTGATGACAAATTATTAATGTACAAATCCAAGTAGCCTGATAAATTCCAAGTAGGATAAAAACAAAAAAATCAACAACTAGATATATGAGTATTCTTATTAAACTTATGGAAACCATAGGCAAAGGAAAAATTTTGACAGCAAAAATAAAATATTCAAAAACAAATGCATGTATAGTGAAATAGCATAAAGATCAACAACTAACTTCACAATGAAATGACATTAAAAGTGCTGAAAGAAAAAAATTGTGAACCAGATATTCTATACCCAATAAAACTTCATCAAAAGTGAAATTGAAATACTTTATTAAATAAAGGTAGAAAATTTATTATTAGTAGAAATTTTTACAAGAAATATTAAAGTACTGCATGATGAAAAAGAATGACATCTTGCATTGATCAATTTTACAGGAATAATGAAGAATCCTAGAAATGGTTAATATGTAAGTAAATATTATAGGTGGCATAAGTATGGCTTTTTTCATGTATTTTTCTAATTTCAGTAAAACAATAGGATTGTGTCAAGTATTAATTATAACACTGCTGTTTGGTTTGTAACACATATATGTATTAATAAGTATATATAATATAAATAACATGAAAAGCAGTTGAGAAATGGAGCAATATAGCAGCAAAGATGATACATGAATTTTCAGCATCATCCTTAAGTAGACTGTGATATATTAAGATGCATGTTATAGGGCCGGCTGAGTGGCGCGTTGGTTAAGAGTTGGCTTGGGACCGGCCGAGTGGCGCGATGGTTAAGAACTAGCTTGGGACGCCAGAGGGCCCCGGTTTGGATCCCACATATGAGGGCCAGTGACACTGCCCTCTACAGCTAAGATGCTGAACAACAGCTCAACCTGGAGCTGGGCTGCCGTGAGTCGCCGGCAACGGCGTAGGCTGCAGACCCTGTGGCAGAGGATTGTCATGGGGTACTGTATATAGTCAGCAGCCAGCGTGAGCGGCCAGCAGCCAGCGTGAGCGGCCAGCAGCCACAGTGAGCAGCCGTCCAGAAGCCGGCGACTGATCTGCCTCGCCCGGGAAGACTGCAATGATGGTGCCAACTTGGGCCAGTGAAGCAACATCCTCCACAACTAGACTGAAGAACAAAACGACAACTTGTCTGTTCCCCTTACCCCAATTCCCCAGGACTGTTCCCATCCCCCCAAAGCCCCCCCCCCCAAAAAAAAGAGTTGGTTTGGATCTCCAGCTCTGAGCAGCAGAGCCTTGGTTTGGATCCCACATTAGGGACAGTGACACTGCGGCCTCTACAGCTAAGATGGTGAACAACAGCTAGACCTGGAGCTGGGCTGCTGTGAATCGCCAGCGATGGCGTAGGCTGCAGTGAAGTTGCAGTGGGCTGTCATAAGCTACCGGAGTGGCTGGCAGCTGGCTTGAGCGGCCGGCAGCTGGCGTGAGCTGCCAAGAGCCACCGTAAGCGGCCGTCCTGTGCCTGGCGACGAATCTGCCTCACCTGGGAAGAGCGCAATGATAATACCAAATGGGCCAGTGAAGCGATGTCCTCCACAACTAGACTGAAGGACAAAAGGACAGCAACTTGTCTGTTCCCCTTCCCCAATTCCCCAGTGCTGTTCCCCTCCCCCAATTCCCCAGTGCTGTTCCCCTCCCCCAATTCCCCAGTGCTGTTCCCCTCCCCCAATTCCTCAATAAAATCTTTAAAAAACAAAAAGATGCATATTATAATCTCTAGAGCAGCCACTCAGAAAATAACTCAAAAATATAATAAAATCAACAAAGTAATTCAGTGGTATAGTAGAAAACATCTTTTTACTGCAAAAAATAGAAAGAACATAGAACTGAAAAAGACATGAGACAGAATTAAATAGCAATATGTCAGATGTAAATCCATAAAAAAATTTCATTTAATGTTGGTTACTAAGCACTCCAATCTAAAAGTATTGGTAGTCAGATTGAGTAAAAATGCAACATACAACAAAATGCAGTCTACATGAGAAACACTTTAGATTCAAATATACAAATAGATTAAAAATCAATGAAGAAAAATATTTCATAAAAATGGTAACCAAAAGAGAGCTGGAAAATCAATAATAATATCAAATAAAGTAGACTTTAGACAGAATTTACTAACAACAACATAGACTACTTCATAATGACAAAAGACTTAATATAAAAGGAAATAAAATTGCTAATGTGTATAACACATAAAAACAGAACCAAAAATGCATAAAGAAAAAAATGAATAAAATTGAGAAATATACAATTCAAAAATATAGTTGGAAAATTTGATATCTTATTTTCAATTATTTTTAGAACTAGAAAAAAAAGTAAGAATATAGAAAACTTGAACATCTGTACCAAACCTTAATCTCACCAATTATTATAGAACATTCCATCCCCAAACAGCAGAATACAAAATTCTCAAGTGCATCTGATATATTCATCAGTATAGCTAGGTAATAAAAGAAATTTCAAGAAGTTTAGAAAAATTGAAATAATTCAAAGCATGTTACCTGTCCAAAATAGAATTAAATTAGAAATCAATAATATAAAGAAGTGTGGGAGATTCACTAATATTTAGAAAGTGTATAATAGAATTTTAAATAGCCTGGAGGTCAAAGAAGAAAACCACAAAGAAGTAAGCACATAATTCAAGTTGAATGGAAATGAAAACAAAACATATCAAAGTTTATGGGCTGCAGCTAACAGAGTACTTAGGGGAAATTTCATAGATTTAAAGAAAAATCTCAAATCAATCATCTAATTGGATGGAAGTAAGGTGTTTGTCAGCTTGTAGGTGCAGTGCTAGCCGGGGGAGTCAGAGCCAAGCGGTTACTGCTTAGCTTCTTCCTGTTAGCCCACAAACTCACTCCTGTTAACTGTTTGCCTGTCCTGCCAGCTCATAAGCCTGTTCCTGTTAACTCTCTACTAGTTTCATCAATAAATAACCTCATGTTATGCCTTAAAGAACTAGAAGAAAAACAAATGAAACCCAAAGTCAGCAGAAGGAAGGAAATAATAAAAATCAGAGCAAAACTAAATGAAACAGAAAACAAAAACACAATAGAAAAAATTAATGCAATGAAGAGCTGGTTCTTTGATAAGATTAAGAAAATGACAAACCCTTGGTTAGCCTCACTAAGATAGAAAGTGAAAAGACACAAGTAAACAAAATCAGAAATGAAAGAGGGGAAGTTACCACGGATGCCACATAAATACAAAGGATCATCCAAGAATGCTATGAAGGACTATATGCCACCAAGTTAAATAACCTGGAAGGAATGGACATGTTCTTAGAAACATAGCCTCCTTAGACCAAATCATGAAGAATTGGAAAATCTAAATACACCAATCAACAGTAAGGAAATTGAATCAGTCACCCAAAACCTCCCCAAAAGCAAAAGTCCAGAACGAGATGGCTTCACTAGTGAATTCAAAGAGGATCTAATACCTGTTCTACTCAAACTCTTCCAAAAAACTGAAGAAGAGGCAATACTTTCTAACTCATTTTATTCTTGCATGATCCTTTGTATTTCTGTGGTAACCATGGTAACTTCTCTTTCATTTCTGATTTTATTTGTGTCTTTTCTCTTTATCTTAGTGAGTCCAGCCAAGGGTTTGTCAATTTTATGAATCTTTTCAAAAACCTAGCTCTTTGTTGCATTAATTTTTTGTATTGTCTTTTCGTTCTTTATTTCATTTAGTTCTGCTGTGATTTTTATTATTCACTTCTGCTGACTTTGGGTTTCATTTGTTCTTCTTTTTCTAGTTCTTTAACATGTAATGTTAGGTTGTTTATCTAGGATTTTTCTTGTTTGTTGAGATAGGCCTGTAATGATATAAATTTCCCTTTTATCACCGCTTTTCCTATATCCCAATAATTTTGATAAGATATATTTTCATTCTCATTTGTCTCTATGTATTTTTTGTACTCTCTTATTTCTTCTTTGACCCAGTCAATCTTTAAAAGCACGTTGTTTAGGGCCGGCCGAGTGGCGCGATGGTTGGGAACTCGCTTGGGATGCCAGAGGGCCCCGGTTCGGATCCCACATATGAGGGCCAGTGACACTGCCCTCCTCAGCTAAGATGCTGAACAACAGCTCAACCTGGAGCTGGGCTGCCATGAGTCGCCGGCGACGGCGTAGGCTGCAGTCCCTGTGGCAGTGGGTTGCCATGGGCTACCGTGAGCGGCCAGCAGCCAGCGTGAGCGGCCGGCAGCCAGCGTGAGCGGCCAGCAGCCGCAGTGAGCGGCCGTCCAGAGGCCGGCGACTGATCTGCCCCGCCCGGGAAGAGCGCAGTGATGGTGCCAACTTGGGCCAGTGAAGCGACGTCCTCCACAACTAGACTGAAGAACAAAAACGACAGCAACTTGTCTATTCCCCTTCCCCCAATTCCCCAGCACTGTTCCCATCCCCCCAATTCCCCAATAAAAATAAAAAAAATCTTTAAAAAAAAAAAATAAATAAAAAAAAAAAATAAAAGCACGTTGTTTAATCTCCACATATTTGTGGGTTTTCCTGCTTTCTTTTTGCAGTTGATAATCCAATTTCAAAGCCTTATGATCAGAGAATATGCCTGGTATGATTTCAATCTTCTCAAATTTGCTGAGGCTAGTTTTATGTCCCAATATATGGTCTATACTTGAGAATTTTCCATGTACAAGTAGAAAAGAATGTATAGTCTGATGTTCTAGGATGAAGTGCCCTATAAGCGTCAATTACGTCCATTTGGTCTAATATGTCATTTAGGTCTGATATTTCTTTATTTATTTTCTGTTTGGATGATCTATCCATAGCTGTCAATGATGTATTTAGGTCCTCTAATCTAATTGTGTTTTGGTCAACTTCTCCCTTTAGTTCTGTTAGTAGTTGCGTTGTATATTTTAGTGTTCCCTGATTGGGAGCATAAATATTGATGACTGTTATGTCTTCTTGTTGTATAGTCCCCTCTATCATTATGAAATGTCTATCTTTGTCTCTTGTTACCTTTTTGATCCTGAAGTTTGTTTCATCTGATATCAATATAGCTACATCTCCTTTTCTCTTAATACCATTTGCTTGGAGTATCAATTTCCACCCTTCACTTTGATTCTGTATTTGTTCTTGTACCTGGGATGCATCTCTTGGAGGTGGCATATGTTTAGTTTTTTTATCCAATTTGCTATTCTGTACCTTTTGATTGGTGAGTTCAGTCCATTCACATTTAGGGTGGCTATTGATATATGAGGATTTTCTATATCCATTTTGGTTTTGGTTTTCTGGTATCTTGGTGTCTCCAGTGTTTCTTTCCCTTTTTGTTGCTGTCTGCTATTTTAGTGTGGTGGTATTCTATGATTTTTCTCTCTGTTTCTTCCTTTTTTATGTCACATATCTCAGTTCTTGATTTTTTTTGAGTGGTTACCATTAGGTATATGCAAAAGAAAGTTTCATATAGAAAGTAGTTCTTTTCCTTCAGCAAGCTTCTATTATTTATTTATTTATTTATTTATTTATTTATTTATTTATTGTGAAATAAACATTTTTAAAAGTAGTTTCAGCTGTACAACACAGTGCAATAGTTATAACTATTCAGCACGCTTATCTTCATTCCTCCTTGTAGATTCAGACCTTTACTCTCTCCCCTTTTGTTTTTGTTGCCACAAGTTATCACTACTTATGCTGTGAATTGATGTCTGAGTTGTAGTAGCAAGTTGTCTTTTTCTTCTTTTTTTCCTTTTTTTGTAATTTTTTTCATCCTTATCCTTTATGTTATGTTTAAATGAAATGGCTATTTCATTTTTCAGGTTTCCTATAGTGTCTTCCTTCTTTAATAGTAATGACTCTTTCTACTTTACAGTTGAGTGGTGTTTTGTTGGCAGTTACCTATCTATTTTTCCCTGAGGAAGCCTTAAACTTTGAAGAAAGTTTATCTCATTGTTGTCTTGTTAAGTGGCTTGCCCCCAGAGGCCTCTTACAGAAGTTAGTATGTAATCATTAAAACCATGAGGCAAAATTGAGATAGAAGCACCAGTGACTGTGTAACAAAGGTAGCACCTCTAGAGACAACCTTGAAAGTGTTTAGTATGTATGCCCTTATCAATTATCTTGTTCTTCAGAGAAAATAGTTATGAGGCACTTAAACATTATGTACTTACTGACTTTGTGAAAACATTTATAACATTTTAATAATACAATTATCTATAAGCTTTCTAATGAACCCCCAAGCGACCTTAGTAGAACAAGACTTTGCTTGACAACAGCCAATATCCAAGGAGACCATATTTAATTGCTTAGAAACTGCAAAATGTTGGCTTTAAACAGCTTCTGCTTGCTCTTTGTAAAAAGAATGGACGGTTTCTTAGTACAGGTCTTGGTGAGCATGTCTGTAGCACAGAATCATGAGACTGCCATAATCTGGAGTCTCACAGAGAAAGTAAATACTGTAAGGACCTCCAAAGTTATTCTAGTTACCTACTTTTCATATTAGCAGAAATAATTCAAACTCTAAAATATAAAATTCTGTTTTGTGTTTAAATAAGATGGAATTATCTAATTAAATACTGCAAAAAGGCTGATTTCATTTTTCATTCTTTTTAATTTTTCCATGAAAACAACCATGCTGTGAATCCTTAAT
Source organism: Hipposideros larvatus (assembly GCA_031876335.1). Taxonomy (NCBI): domain Eukaryota; kingdom Metazoa; phylum Chordata; class Mammalia; order Chiroptera; family Hipposideridae; genus Hipposideros; species Hipposideros larvatus. The sequence goes on along the minus strand of CM063088.1, from coordinate 128,680,410 downwards.
GTAATATATATATTTCAATTAATAATACAACTTTTAAATTCAGATTGTTTGAGTTTGAACAGTGGCCCACCAGTCATTCATATGTGACTGTAGGAAAGCTAGTTAGCAATTTTGTGGCCAAATTGTTTATCTGTAAAAAAGACAGTTATAGTACCTGCCTCACTTGGCTGTTGTGAATATCAAATAGGTTAATATATACTAATTACATTAAATAGTGTTGCATATAATAAGCATGCAAGAAATGTTAGCTCTCATCAGTCCACCACCCAAATAACAGTGTGATTTTTCTATACTTATTGATTTCAAAAGTTACTTTTGCATTTGTTTTTTAAATTATTTTACAGAAAAGAAAATTAAAATTAAGGAAACCATAATGGTTTTGACTAAGATTTCCCTGGTATTTAACAGTAATGTCCAACTTCAAACTCAAGTCTTTTGATTGCAAGCCTGGTAGTGCTTTCAGCACTTCACAGCTATTTCTACACCCATGTACAATTATTGTTATAGTCAATCTTTTCCAATACAGACAGGGTTGAAAACAAGGTAGAACACTGTATTCAACCAAAACCCTCAAAGCCAAAAGTTGTCCTGAAAGAAAGGGTTTATTGAACCACATACTAGCCAGTAAAAGAACAAGGCCCTGAGGCATGTAATCTGAACACCAGCAGCAGGGCTAGGTGGAGAAGACAAACTTGTGTACCATTCTTGGGTTGATGGGGCTTTTATATATAATGATTTTGGGGAATAAATATGTAAGTTGTTTTGAAAGAATTTATGTTGGGTATAGATAAAAGGGGGGTGGCAGGAAAAAGTGAAACAGAAAATTCTGGGGTAGGTAATAACTGCCTAGAAGTTAATTCAAAATTTCAACATACATTCAGGAATATGAGCAGTCTTTTGTTGGCTTTGGCCTACAGTTGTTAACTGATTAACTGCCCTAGTCTCTTCCTCCTACCCTCCAGCCTACTGTAATTAAATTTAGGATATCTCAGAATTTTTCTCTTTTCAACTGCATCTGGAAGAAACAAGCACTGACTATTTTGTTTCACTTAATGTTAATCAAATTTAAAAATACAAGTTCTAGTTCCCAATATGATGGCATAAACAAACTCACTCTATCTCTCTCACTAAATTCAGCTATAAAACCTAAACAGAATGAAAGAAAAAGCTATATTGAGCACCATGAAAAGTAAATACAGAGGGTACCAAAAAAAGTATACACATTTTAAGAAAGGATTAAACTGCATTAAAATTGTAATACAATGAATGACACTAGCATTCATTTGATTAACACCATCTTTTGAGTGAATGTCATACTACACATTGCTACCATAATTCAATTCAACTTCAAAAAGTAATACATAGATAACATCTCTTAAAATGTGTACATTTTTTTGATACCCCCAGTATTAACAGATAGACTGAGGGAGAATACTAGAATGCAAAGAACCTCCAATTTGGCAGTGTTTACCATACATTACCTCCAGAATACCCCATCTTGAGTGAAACACATCTAGAAACACAGAAGTAACACAGTTAACACCATACCATAGTCAGAGAGAGCTCTAGAAGAAGCCCTCGACATCTGGTTCAAGGAGCAGGAAAGGAATTTCTAATGTTCAGGATGAAGAATATCAAGATCTGTATTAGTCCAGATTCTCTAGAAAACAGAACCAATAGGATGTATATGTAAAGAGATATTTATTTAAGTAATTGGCTCATGTGATTCTGGGGGCTGGTGAATCCAAAATCTGAAGGGTTGGCTGACAGGGTGGAGACCCAGGGAAAGCTAATGCTGCAGTTCAAACATTAAGACTGTTTTTTTCAGACACAGATTATTGTGTGGCAACAGTAACAGTGGCAGGATTGGGAACAGAACCCATAAGTGCAAAACTTCTGATGGAGTGCTAAACCTCTCCATTCTGTGGAGCGGCAGTTCAATGAGAATGGAACCAACTCAATTTTTTTCTCTCTCTCTGCTTACAGACTGAGTACAATTTAGAAAGTGTATGACAGAGGAAGGTAACTAGAGCTTCAGGTTTCTAGCCAGAGAACCAAAAAGGGATCCCCACAGAAACAGATATTATCAGGGAGATAAAAGAGAAACAGTAAATTTCATATGTGTGGATCCAATACTAATAGCATAGAGAAAACTTTGAGAACTAAACTTTCAGGTCCCACACTGATTACTAAATGGGACAGTCAATGGGACAGGTCTAAAAAACACTGCAAAAGCTTTGTAAATTAAACTAACATTACAACCACAGTCCACACGAGGCAGATTGAGTCTGAGGCTTGAACTTGAACAGATTAATTGCCTGCTAAAACAAAATTATCAACATTCTCCATAGGACTTTAACAAGAGCCAGAGTCTCATAATGTAACACTCAAAACAATTAAGATACAATAAAAAATTACTCAACATACAAAGAACAACAAAATTTTTCAACTTGCACAGGAAAATATAATCAACAGATGCCAACACTGAGAGGGCACCGATGTTGAATTATCTAACAAAGAATTTAAAACATATAAAAATACTTAAACAAGCAATTGAAAACACTCATAAAATATATGGAATAATAAAAAGTCTTAGCAAAGAAATAGAAAATAAAAAAAACAAATGGAGGGCTGGCCAAGTGACGTGATGGTTAAGAACTGGCCTGGGACACCAGAGGGCCCCAGTTCGGATCCCACATCTGAGGGCCAGTGACACTGCCCTTCATAGCTAAGATGCTGAACAACAGCTCAATCTGGAGCTGGGCTGCCGTGAGTAGCCAGCGATGGCTTAGGCTGCAACCCCTGTGGCAGTGGGTTGCCATGGGCTACCATATGTAGCCAGCAGCCAACGTGAGCGGCCAGCAGCCGCAGTGAGCGGCCATTCAGAAGCTGGCGAAGGATCTGCCTCACCCGGGAAGAGCGCAATGATGGTGCCAACTTGGGCCAGTGAAGCAACGTCCTCCACAACTAGACTGAAGAACAAAATGACAGCAACTTGTCTGTTCCCCTTCCCTCAATTCCCCAGCACTGTTCCCATCCCCCCAATTCCCCAATTTAAAAAAAAACAAATGGAAATTTTAGAAATGAACTATAACCATCGAAATATATAACTATTGGATGGGCTCAATAGCAAAATGGAGATGATAACTCAAAGAGAGTCAACTTGAATTTAGGTCAACAAAAATTATCCAATCTAAGCAATAGAGAAAAAAAATATATTGGAAAAAATGAACAGAGCTTCAGGAATCTGTGAGACAATAAAAAAGGCTCACATTGCTGTCATCAGAGTCTGGTAGTGAAAAAGAAAGTGTGTGATATTGAAAACAAATTTTGTAAGAAATAATGATGAGAAACTTCTCACATTTGGTAAAAGATGTAAGTCTACGACACAAGAAGCTTAGAGAATACCAAATAAGGTTAACCCTTCTTCCCCCAAAAAATCTATAATCAGACAGTTAAAATAATGAAAACTAAAGAGAAAAATATTGAAAATAGCAAGATAAAAGTAACATATTAACTAAAAATTAGTGATTTGAATAACTACAGATTACTCATTAGAAAGTATGAAAACAACATTTTTAGAGTGCTGGAAAAAAATCAGTGCACAATTTTATGTCCAGTGAAAATATCCTTCAGGAATGATATGAGATAAAAGTATTCTCAGATGTGGGAAAACTAAGAGAAGTTGTATCCAGAAGTACATTACTAAGAGAATTGCTAAAAAGAAGTTCCCCAGACAAAAGGGAAATGATACAGAAGGAAACTTTGTTAAGTCCAGACAATTAATAAAGAGGCTGGATATCAAATTAGGGTTCCGAAGATTTTATTAAGCTGAGCTCAGCGACTGTCTCCCCGGCTAAAAGGAGAACGGTCCCCAGGCTCGGGGGTCTGGTTTTTTATAAGGCAGGGCTATATGCAAAGTAAGTTACAGAAGTTAAAAAGAACGTGTAGTTATTCCAGTTAAAACCGCATCCCGCTATCACAACAGTGCTGTTTATGTTCAGATGTCTTAACAGTATATTGTGACTGGGTTGAGCTGACCACACAGCCTGTCCCCTAAACTTGAAAACATCTTTGAAGTATAAAGATAGAGGCCATGGGAGCCAACTGTCCTTTTGATATGTTAAAATAAAAGCGAGGGGAGAGTTAATTGCGGTGAGGCCTTTTGGTGTGTTAAGATAGGAGCAAGGAGCCAGTTTGCTGCTGTGAGGCCTTTTGGTATGTTAAGATAGAAGCAAGGGGAGGAAGGGGGAACTGAGGAATGTCTTTTCTTTAACCTTTTATTCCCCGGCAGAAGCAAAGCAGGTATACAGAAGCAAAAAGGAGCTGTTAGTTTTTTAGAGTCTATGGGAGTAGCTGAAGTATAATTTTTAATGTGAGTCTGTCTGGCCTAGGGTCCGGGCCAAGATCCTTACAACTTGTAAAATCAGAAATGAAGAAAGGTTAACAGAAATAATAAATATCTGTTTAATGATAATAGATTATCCTTTTCCTCCTAAATTTATAGAATTCCATTGATTAAAGAGAAAGATTCAAGGCAAATTAATAAATACTTGAACTGAATCAAAATAAAAATATAACATATTAGGATGTGTGAAATGCAGCTATATTAGTGCTTAAATGCTCCTATTAAGAAATAAGAGAGAGAGGGCTGGCTGAGTGGTTCAGTTGGTTAAGAGCTCGCTCAAGAGCGCAAGCTCTGGGCAACAGTGGTTCGATGCCCGGCCCGAGCTAAGATGCTGCTGAGCTGCCAACAGGTGGCAGGATGGTTCAGCTAAAAAAATAAAATAAAATAAATAAGAGAGAGAGAGAAATAAGTTTACCAAAATTTTAGATAAATTCTGTCAAATTTATCTGGTCCATTTCACTGATTGAGATTCTTTAACATATGGGTCAGCAAACTATGGTTCATGGGCTGGTCACCTATTGTGTAAATAAAGTTTTATTGAATTAAAATCATACCCATTCATTTATGTTTTATCTGTGGTTGCTTTCCACAACTATTGAATTACATGGCCTGCAAGTCTAAAATATTTACTGTTTGGTCCCTTAATAAAAGTTTGCTGACCACTGATCTAACAGTCTATCTAAAAGAACATGAATTACTAACTCATAATTAATAACTTGTTATTAACTCATAATAATTATTATGAGTTATAATTTGTGTCTTTTCATTTTACTTTGCATAAGTGCAATGCTAGTGTATAGGGTTTGATATGATGAATATTCAAACAAAATAAACTTTTAATTTATTGCAAAAACAAGCCCCAAATAATGTCTCCTGAAAAATGTTTCCATATTTTTCACAACTAAATTCCTACAGCATTTGTAGGGTTCAACATTTAAATCTAGAAATTCAGTGCTCTGATATATTTCCTTATAACTTTCAGTAATAGAAAAGTGGCTAGAATGGTCTTTAGTATTTTAAGTGGTGTTGGGAGCCATCTCAGAGTAGTGAGACTGCAGGCTGACTGAAAGTTGAGAATGGCAGGTGGTTCAGACCCCCATGTTCTGTGTGCTGAGGAAAAGGCTGCAAAACTTCATGCTGGGTGAACAGCAGAAGGGGAACTGCTGGAAAAACATGTAACCCAACAATGCCCAGTTCATCTCCTGTGCCATGGAAAAGCAGAAGTTCCTGAATAGAAACCACCAGACCCTCAGATGTCACTGTCTAATTATGGACTTATGAACTTTGGGACTTTCCACCATGGACTTGCTGACAGTTGTTATTTGCCTCAGCTTAACCTTACTTAAAATATACCATTAGTCTATGCTATGTAATCATGTAACTTGTTGCCAAGACATTATCTCACTTCCAAATGCTTACATCAGGGACATTGGTTCCTCACCCCCCAAAACCCCCTACCAAAATCCTTATGCTTAGCTAAGGAAATTAGTCCTGGCAAAAGAGGAACTTGCTCTCTATATAACCAATGCACGTTTAATAAACGTTGTCACTCTCTGCCATCAGCAGTTAGTGAACCTCCTCATCCCAACTTTGGTGTTTGTGCCATTTCTTTCTTTTCTTTTCTTTTTTTTTTTTAAAGATTTTTATTGGGGAATTGGGGGGATGGGAACAGTGCTGGGGAATTGGGGGAAGGGGAACAGACAAGTTGCTGTCGTTTTGTTCTTCAGTCTAGTTGTGGAGGACGTTGCTTCACTGGCCCAAGTTGGCACCATCATTGCGCCCTTCCCGGGCGAGGCAGATCAGTCGCCGGCTTCTGGATGGCCGCTCACTGTGGCTGCTGGCCGCTCATGCTGGCTGCTGGCTACATACAGCAGCCCATGGCAACCCACTGCCACAGGGGCTGCAGCCTACACCGTCGCCGGCGACTCATGGCAGCCCAGCTCCAGGTTGAGCTGTTGTTCAGCATCTTAGCTGTAGAGGGCAGTATCACTGGCCCTCATATGTGGGATCCGAACCGGGGCCTTTTGGCATCCCAAGCCAGTTCTTAACCGTCGCGCCACTCGGCCGGCCCATCCCTTTCTTTTCTTAATTCCTCACATTGATCAATCCTGCTCAGGGACTGTTCAGTGGGTTCCTGGCCTGATCACCCAGGTGCCCTGGCTGTCGAGCCAGCTCTCGACAAAGTGGTAAAAATTTTAATTTAAATCTGAATATATCTGGACACAAGAAGGAAAACTGCCACCTTATTTTACACCCTATTTTGTTACTTTCAATTGGAGGGCAGAAGACAATGTGGTAACCCTGGAGTGCACTGATAAGTGGTTGATGGTATGATAGTCTTTATCTGAAAAATGGAAGAAACACCACAGCCATCTTCAAGTTTACTATTAGAACTAAATGAGATATGGTACAGTAAGTGCTCAACACACAGCATCATTCCACAAATGTTTATTGTTATTAACATTAACTTTATGTTAATACTGTAAATTGTTAATAATAATTTATTTCCTGAATACCAGGTAATCCCAATTGTCTCTGTGACCAATTGCTTAAAAACTATTCCTTGCATGAGGGGATTAAACTATAAAGATTTTTTTAAAAAGAAAATAAGAAATTTCTCAAATTAACATTTTAAACTTCAACCTTAAGAAAACAGAACAACATGCTGTAAGCGGCCGTCCAGAAGCCAGTGACTGATCTGCCTCACCTGGGAAGAGTGCAATGATGGTGCCAACTTGGGCCAGTGAAACAACGTCCTCCACAACTAGACTGAAGAACAAAAGGATAACAACTTGTCTGTTCCCCTTCCCCCAATTCCCCAATAAAAATCTTAAAAAAAAAGAAAACAGAACAACAGGAAATCTAAGATGGTGGATTATGCAAATGCTATGTCTACTGCACCCCAGGATCACACCAAAATTACAAATAAATTATAGAACAATCAACCTCAAGAATCATCTGAACATTAGTTGAACAGAACCCCTATAACTAAGGATATAAAGAAGAGGCCACATCAAGACTGGAAGGAGAGCCAGAGATGCAAAATGGGCATCCCCCTGAAGAGGGATGGGATCCCCAGTCCCATGCTGGGATCTTCAGCCCAGGGGTCCTGGGAAGAGGAGGTCCCATGGCATCTGGCAGTGAAAATCAGCAAGGATTCTGTCTGCCCTTCCCAGTGGGGTAGAAGGTGGCTGGAAACAGATGCCCTTTTTTAGAGCTAGCACACAGACTCAGTCACTCCTGGGCACTCACCTGATCTATAGTGGAGGGGTGGCAGCTCGCGTGCCCAGGGACATGTGTGAAGAACTGACTTGTGTAGCTTAAGCACACAGCTGGAGGAACAGGAACTATTGCAGTCCCAGTGTGAAAGCTGACACGTGTGGTTTACAGGAGGGCACCATCTTTTCAGGATTAAGCCCTCCCCAAAAGGGCCAAGCCTGGGACTGCATTGGTCTGGAATCCACGCATGCACACCACCTTGGTGATGCTCTGGGTCTCCCCCCACACACACAGCTGGTGCTATGTCACCCGGGTGTTGGGAGCCAGCTGCACCTCAGTGTCTGAAATGGCCTAGCACACTGCTATTGTGACAAATTCTGAAGCTCTGACTGAGAAACAGATAGTGCTTTATGTCTTGGAAAATTTAAATTCCCCTTTGGATGCCCCCAGTAAGATAAAGATCTGACACCCCTTCTTATATTGATTGTTTTATTTACTTTAACCAAATAAGTGAGTTTTGGACATATTACGATAATTCTGTTTTGCTGTTAGTTTCTTAGTAATAGAAAAGTTATGCACCTTATAATTCTTAAGATCCTGTTTAGCCAGTAGTGTTTGAAATAATTGCTAAGTAGTAAACATCCTTTAAGTGCCAAGGCAGGAACTCAGCTCTGACCATTATCAGTAGAAATTGAAACATAGTTAGGATAAGTTAGTCATTAGTATAGAACAGATCCGGCTGTACCTTGTAATAGAAACATTGTGAGGAAGTAAAACTGAGAAAAACAAACTTCTAAGGAAAATAGACCCTGGGAAGGAAGGATCATTGAAACTATGTAGAAAACAATTTCCTAATGGGTAAAGATTTAAACTTGGTAAAACAACTCTGGGAAAAACAGCTCAATATGTAAATAGTTACCCGCCCAGTATAAAAGGGACATGCTGTAAGAATAAAGTGAGACACTTCTCTTCTTGAAAAAGCGCTCCTGTGTCTCCGTGCGTTTTTCTTCTTTTTCCTCGCCGATGCCGCCTCCACCTGAGTGAACCCCTGGACCTGCGGGAGCTGGTCTCCCGCACCCGGGAAACTCTTGACTGCTGGGCTGCTGGCCCCACCCACAGGCTGTGGAAGCCTGTTTAAAGCAGGCAGAGGGCCTGTGGCAGCCCAGGAAACATTTGCTGGTGGGCAGTAACCCAAGACCTGAGCCACAGCATACACAGGCGGTGGTTGGCCTGAGACTGTTGGTGGGTGGTTGTTATGTTCTAGGGGCATTTTTGTGGGGTTGTACTGGACCCAGTACCAGTGCAGGAGCAAAGGCTGCATTGATTTTGTAGAAACCACTGACCACACCCCTTAGCTTCCTGGAACCCCACCCTACCCACCAAGAGCATTGTGCATTGTCAGTGGCACTCTAAATGCCTGGGTGGCCAGCAATGGCCCACAAATCACAGGGTTTTTACAGCAGAGGAAAACCTGAAACAGCCTGGGGAGATTTTGGTGGTAGACAGTGACCCAAAAACTGTGCCACAGCCACTGGGGCAGCACTCGGACAGGAATTTGCAAGCCTGAGATGGTGGCTGGCTACAGTGTTCTCACTGTGCTGTGCAAGGTAGTCAAAGGCTGGGCACTTGTGTAAGGACTGAATCTGCATTAACTTTGTAAAAACCACCAGTAACATCTCATGACTCCTTGAAATACACCCAACCCAGCTAGTGCTGCATTGCTAAGGGCACTCTCAACACCAGGCCAACCAACCAGGCATGCACACTTAAGGAGCCTCTTTCAATGGCTGGGCCTTATGGGCAGCTAGGGGGTAGCAATAGACCTAGGGAGCACTGGGCCTTTTGCTAAGCTACCTCAGGCCCACTATTGGCGACAGCCAGCCTCAGTTCACAGGAGGGCTACCCCTACATATCTCCAGGTCCAGCAGAAGCAGCAGCCAACCACATATAGCTTTGAGGCTTCTACCAGGTAGCCACGGGCTCGTAACAAGAAAGGCTGAAATTTCCCTGCACAGAAGCCCTGCCCAAGAGACACTAGAAACAACACACCTAGAGGACAGCTTCAGACCACACCAGAGCACTACCCCACTAGCTCCACAAGCAGTACACCCAAAGGGGGGGGGGATCTCAACAGGCACAAGAGCCCACAAACGTGAAATCTACTCTGAAGAGTCAGCCTCCACACAGCAGCTCATACACTGTGGGTGTAGCCAATATTCACAGTTAATCAGCCTGGGAAGTCAATCCCATCCCCTGATGTGCCCAAAGCAATCAACACTCAACTATAACAGGAGAACACACACAACATACAAGGGACACTCCTGGAATGCAGACACAAGAGATCAAGGAGACTGCACGATTGGACCACACAGGACAAATACTACATAAGGCCACCAGCAAAGACTGAAAGACATAGGAGATCTACTTAATACATACAAGAAAACACAGAGCAGCAGCCAGAATGAGGAAACAAAGAAACATGTCCCAAATAAAAAAACAGGAGAAACCTCCAGAAATGGAACTAAATGAAATGAAGGCAACCAACCTGCCAGAGAGGGAGTTTAAAACACTGATTATAAGAATGCTTAAGGAACTCAGTGAGAATTTCAACAAAGAGATAGCAAGCGTAAAGGACATAGAAACCATAAAAAAGAACCAGTGAGAAATGAAGAATACAATAACTGAAATGAAGAATACACTAGAAGGAATCAACAGCAGATTAGATGAAATAGAATATTGAATCAGTGATTTAAGAGACGAGGTAGCAGAATACACACAATTGGACATGAAAAAGGAAAAAGAAAAAAAAACAATGAAGACATTTTAAGGGACCTGTGGGACAACATTAAGCATAACAATGATCACATTATAGGAGTCCCAGAAGGAAAAGAGAGGGAGCAAGGGATTGAGAAACAATTTGAAGAAATAATGACTGAAAACTTTCCTAACCTGGTGAAAGAAAGAAATATACACGCTCAAAACACTGAAAGTTACAAACAAAATGAACCCAAACAGGCCCATACCCAGACAATTCATATTTAAAATGCCAAAGGTTAAAGACAAAGAGAAAATCCTAAAAGCAGCAAGAGGAAGACGACTAGTTACCCACAAGAGAGCCCCCTAAGACTATCAGCTGATTTCTCAACAGAAACTTTGCAGGCCACAAGGGAATGGCAGGAAATATTTAAAAAGATGAAAAACAAAGACCTACAACCAAGACTATTCTACCCAGGAAGGCTATCATTTAAAATTAAAGGAGAGATAGTTTTCCAGATAAGAAAAAAACTAAAGGAATTCATTACCACCAAGCCAGTATTAAAAGAAATGTTAAAAGAACTTCTTTAAACAGAAGAAAGAAGAAAACAAATTAACTAACCAACAAAGATAAAAAATATGAATAATAAAATGGTAATAACTATGTACCTATCAATGATCACTTGAAATGCAAATGGATTAAATGCTACAATCAAAAGACATAGGAGACTTCCGGTAAGATGGTGGAATAGACAGTCGCTGTGCCGACTACCTTCCAGGATCACATCAAAATTACAAATAATTTATAAGATATTCAACCTCGGAAGTTCCCTGGACCCTAGATGAGCAGAACCTCTAAACGAAGGACTTAAAGAGGAGGCCATGTCAAGTCCGGTAGGAGGGGCGGAGACGAGAGAGGGCAAACCCCATAAGGGACACCTCAGCGGTGGGGAGGCTTCTCCGGTTGGGGGCGAGACCCTCTGGCCCCACACCACGCTCATCACCCCAGAGTTACTTTGCCAGGAAGAGGATTTCTACAATAGTTGGAAGTAGAAAATAGTGAGGACTCTCTTTGCTCAACTCAGTGAGGCTGAGGGCAGTTGGAGAAACAGTGGAGCTGGCAAACCAACTCACTCACTGGTGAGCACTCACCTGGTACCTGGTGGAGGGAGTGTCTTTGTGAGCAGGGCCCAGGAGCCTCCGGGAAGGACTGAACTGAGGTTTTTGGGACCATTATTCCCCTGGTGTGGAGCTAGCACACGAGTAGTGCACAGGAGGGTGCCTTTTTTCAGAAAAGGGTCTCCCACAAAAACTCAGGTCTGGGACTGCATTGGTCTGCTGGAATTGGCGCAGGAGTGCGTGTGTGCGTGCGTGCATGCATGCGTGCGCATGTGTCCTTGGATCCCCACCCTCCGTACTGTTTGTGCTACGTAGCCAGGGAAATGCTGGGCAAGCACGCTCCAACTACAATGGACTGCTTATTGAGACCCGGGAGTGTGCAACTTGCCTTAGGTCCCCAATTTCTGCACTGCGCGTGCAGAGTTGTCTGGGAGGCAATTGGCTGCCGGGCTGCTCGGGCCTGATCTTTGAGCGGCTGATTGAGACAGGTTGAGACAGGGAGTTTTCCTGGGAGTGTAGGGCCACAAGCTGTGTGCCTGCATGATTCAGACGGGGCTTTCCAGGTGAGTTTGTATGGGTTGGCTGCTGATGCAGGAGTGCATGCTGCCCTGACTTGGTGGTGGCCACTGACCACACCCTGTGCTGCCTTGGGGGCCTGCCCTGCCCAACTAGAGCTGTGTTGCCAGGGGTACCATGAGCCCCTGGTCCCTGGCTCCTACTTCTGCAGGCCACGGAGGGTTTTTTTGCAGCACCAGACAGCCCACAACAACCTGTGAGGATTTTTGGTGGTGAGCACAGTTCCAGAGCACACAGCAACTAATAGTGTGAAACTTACTTCACGTCTGCAGGGAGGTCGGCGCATGACGCACTGAACCGTTCCCCCCAGCAACTGATGCTGAGTTGCCCAGAATCTCTCTATTGCTGAGAAAGCGGTCGGCAGATTAAAGCGGGCAGAGAATCTCCACTTTTTTTTTCTTATTTCTTTTTTTTTCTTTTTTCTTTTTTCTTTCTAGGTGATCTAATACATTGAAGCAATCAGAGTGACAGCCAGAATGAAGAAATGAAGAAACATGTCCCAAGTAAAAGATCAGAAGAAACCTCAAATTTGGAACTAAATGAAACAGAGGTATCCAACCTTTCAGAGACAGAGTTTAGAACATTGATGATAAGAATGTTTCACGAACTTAAGGAGGACATAAAGAAGGATACAGAAATCATAAAAAAACAACCAGGTAGAACTAAAGAATACAATAACTGAAATGAAGAACACACTCGAAGGAATCACCAGTAGATTAGATGAAGCAGAGGATTGGATCAGTGATTTACAAGACAAAAATAGCAGAAATCACCCAGTTGGAACAACAGAAAGAAAAAAGAAAAAAAAAATGAAAAGAGTTTAAGAGACCTGTGGGACAACATCAAGCGCAATAACGTTCACATCATAGGAATACCAGAAGGAGAAAAGAAGAAGCAAGGGATCGAGAATGTATTTGAAGAAATAATGACTGAGAACTTCCCTACCCTGGTGAATGAAATCAACATAAAAGCCCAGGAAGTGCAGAGAGTTCCAAACAAGCTGAACCCAAACAGGTCCACACCAAGACACATCATACTAAAAATGGCAAAGGTTAAAGACAAAGATAGGATCCTAAAAGCAGTAAGAGAAAGACAGCAAGTTACATACAAAGGAACTCCTATAAGACTAACAGCTAACTTTTCTACACAAACTCTGCAGGCCAGAAGGAAGTCGCAGGAAATATTCAAAGTGACACAAAATAAAGGCCTACAACCAAGATTGCTCTACCCAGCATGGCTATTGCTTAAAATTGAAGGAGAGATAAAGAGCTTCTCAGAAAAGAATAAACTTAAGGAATTCATTACCACCAAGCCAGCATTGCAGGAAATGCTAAAAGGGCTTTTTTTAAACAGAACAAAGGGGAAAACAAACTAACCCAGGAATGAGAAATACAAATAACAAAATGGCAATAAATATGCACCTAGTCAATAATCACTTTAAATGTGAATGGATTAAATGCTTCAATAAAAAGACGTAGAGTGGCTGAGTGGATAAGAAAACAGGACCCATGCATATGCTGTTTACAAGAGACTCATCTTACATCAAAAGACACACAGAGACTCAAAGTAAAGGGATGGAATAAGATATTTCACGCAACTGGAAATGAGAAAAAAGCGGGAGTAGCAATACTTATTTCAGACAAAATAGACTTTAAAATGAAGACTACAATAAAAGACAAAGAAGGACACTACATCATAATAAAAGGATCAAATCAACAAGAGGACATAACCCTATTAAACATCTATGCACCCAACATAGGAGCGCCTAAATATAGAAAACAGATTTCGACAGACATAAAGACAGAGATCAACAGCAACACTATTGTACTAGGGGACTTCAACACTCCGTTGTCACCAATGGACAGATCCTCCAGGCAGAAAATCAAAATGGAAACAGTGGCCTTAAATGACACTTTAGACCAGCTGGATTTAATTGATATTTTTAGAGCATTTCACCACAAAGCAACAGAATATACATTCTTCTCAAGTGTACATGGAACATTTTCCAAAACAGACCACATGTTAGGACACAAAACCAGTCTCAATGAATTTAAGAAGACTGAAATCATATCAAGCATCTTCTCCGACCACAATGCTATGAAACTAGAAATCAATTATAAAAAGAAACCTGGAAAGCACACAAATACATGGAGGCTGAATAACATGCTACTAAACAGCGAGTGGGTCAAAACTGAGATCAAGGAAGAAATCAAAAGCTATCTCAAGACAAACGACAATGAAAACACAACAACTCAAAATCTATGGGATGCAGCAAAGGCAGTCCCAAGAGGAAAATTCATAGCATTGCAGGCCTATCTAAAGAAAGAACAATCTCATATCAGCAGGCTATCTTTACACCTAAGGGAACTGGAGAAAGAACAGCAAAACAAGCCCAAGGGGAGTACAAGGAAGGAAATAATAAAGACCAGAGCAGAAATAAATGAAATAGAGATCAAAATAACAATACTAAAGATCAATGAAACCAAGAGCTGGTTTTTTGAAAAAATAAACAAAATCGACAAACCCTTAGCCAGACTCACCAAGAAAAAGAGAGAAACGACCCAAATTAATAAAATCAGAAATGAAAGAGGGGAAGTGACAACAGATGCCACAGAAATACAGGAAATTGTAAGAAAATACTACCAGCAACTATATGCTAACAAATTTGACAATCTGGAAGAAATGGATAAATTTCTAGAAGCTCGAAATCTACCAAGTCTGAATCAAAAAGAAACAGAAACTCTGAACAGACTGATTACTACCAAAGAAATTGAGTCAGTAATCAACAAGATTCCAACAAACAAAAGTCCTGGACCAGATGGCTTCACAGGCAAATTTTTACAAAACATTCAAAAAAGAATTAATACCTATTCTCCTCAAACTGCTCCAAAAAATACAGAAGGAGAGAAGGCTCCCAAGCACATTTTATGAGGCCACTATTACTCTGATCCCAAAGTCAGACAAAGATATTACAAAAAAAGAAAACTACAGGCCGATATCACTAATGAACATAGATGCAAAAATCCTCAACAAATTACTAGCAAACCGAATTTGGTGTCACATTTAAAAGGTCATACACCACGATCAAGTGGGATTCATTCCTGGTATACAAGGTTGATTCAATATCCACAAATCAATTAATGTAATACATCACATTAACAAAATGAAAATTAAAAATCATATGATCATATCAATAGATGCAGAAAAAGCATTTCACAAAATCCAGCAACCATTTATGATAAAAATTCTAGCAAAGTGGGAGTAGTGGGATCATATCTCAACATAATATAGGCCATATATGATAAGCCCACAGCAAACATCGTACTCAATGGGTAAAGGCTAAAAGCTTTCCCCTTAAAATCAAGAACAAGACAAGGCTGCCCACTTTCACCACTTCTATTCAACATAGTTCTGGAAGTTCTGGCTACAGCAATCAGACAAGAAATTGAAATAAAAGGCATCCAAATTGGAAAAGAGGAAGTAAAAGTGTCATTCTATGCAGATGACATGATACTATATATAGAGAATCCCAAAGACTTCACCAAAAAACTGTTAAAACTGATAAATGAATTTAGTAGGGTAGCAGGATACAAAATTAACATTCAGAAAACGTTGCATTTGTATACACCAATAATAAATTATCAAAGAAGAAATCAGGAAACCAATCCCATTTACAATTGTTTCAAAAACAATAAAATACCTAGGAATAAATTTAACCGAAGAAGTAAAAGACCTGTACTCAGAAAATTATAAGACGCTGAAGATAGAAATCAAAGAAGATGCAAATAAATGGAAATATATACCATGTTCATGGATAGGAAGAATTAATATAGTTAAAATGTCAATATTATCTAAGGCAATATATAGATTCAACGCAATTCCTATCAAACTACCAAGAACATGTTCTCAGAAATAGAACATAATTTATATGGAACCATAAAAGACCCCAAATAGCCAGAGCAATCTTGATAAATAAGAACAAAGTAGGAGGTATCATGCTACCCGACATCAAATCATACTACAAAGCTACAGTAATCAAAACAGTATGGTATTGGCATAAAAACAGACATAGATGAATGGAACAGAATAGAGAGCCCAGAAATAAATCCATCCATATACAGTCATTTAATCTATGACTTTGGAAGCAAGAATTTACAGTGGAGTAAAGATAGTCTATTTAATAAATGGTGCTGGGAAAATTGGACTGACACGTGCAAAAAAATGAAAATGGACCACCTACTTACAGCATATACAAGAACAAATTCAAAGTGGATTAAAGACTTAAATGTAAGACCTGAAACCATAAAACTCCTAGAAGAAAAAATTGGGAGTAAATTTGCAGACATCACCCTCAGTAATATTTTTACTGAGATATCCCCTCGGGCAAGAGAAATAAAAGAACAAATTAACATATGGGATTACATCAAACTTAAAAGTTTTTTCACAGCAAAGGAAATCATCAAGAAAACAAAAAGGCAGCCTACTGAATGGGAGAAGATATTTGCCAATGATATATCTGATAAGGGGTTAATATCCACAATTTATAAAACACTCATTCAACTCAACAACAAAAAACCAAACAACCCAATTAAACAATGGGCAGAGGATATGAAGAGGCATTTCTCTAAAGAGGACATACAGATGGCCAACAGGCATATGAAAAAATGTTCAACCTCACTAATCATTAGGGAAATGCAAATAAAAACCACAATGAGATACCACTTCACTCCGGTCAGAATGGCTATCATCAATAAATCAACAAACAACAAGTGCTGGCAAGGCTGTGGAGAACAGGGAACCCTGGTGCACTGTTGGTGGGACTGCAGATTGGTGCAGCCATTATGGAAATCAGTATGGAGATATCTCAAAAAACTGGAAATGGAACTACCGTATGACCCAGCAATTCCACTCTTGGGTATCTATCCAGAGAAACCCAAGATGCTAATTAGAAAAAATATATGTACCCCTATGTTTATTGTGGCGCTATTCACAATAGCCAAGACTTGGAAACAACCAAAATGCCCATCGGTAGATGACTGGATTAAGAAACTGTGGTACATTTATACAATGGAGTATTACTCCGCCATAAAGAAGAATGAAATCGTACCATTTGGGACGATATGGATGGGCTTAGAGACTATTATGTTAAGTGAAATAAGTCAGTCGGAAAAAGACAAATACCATATGATTTCACTTATATGTGGAATCTAAAAAACTGAATGAACGAGCAAAGTAAACAGAAGCGGTCTCAGAGATATAGAGGAACAACTGATGGCTGTTAGTTGGGAGTGGGTGGGGATGAGGGAGAAGGGGAAGGGGTTAGACAACATAAATACGCAACTACAATATTGCCACAGGGACATGAAAGACATTTTGAGGAATATAATTAATAATGTTGTAAATATTTTGTAGGGTGTCAGGTGGTCACATGTCTTGCATCATGGATGGGGAAGAGGCTTGATCACTGCACTGTACACCTGAAGTTGATGTTGTATAATATTGTATGTCAGCTATAAGTGAATATATATATATATATACATGTATATATGTATATATATGTATATATATGTGTATATATATATATATATATAGTCACGGGATGATGTTGAGTATAGTGTGGGAGTGGAGTCAAGGGATTTGTAATAGATATGTATGATATTGGGGGGAAGTGGGGCGACGGATTGGGGGAGTGGGGTTGTCACTTTGAGGTGTAAAAAGTATAACTATTGCACTGTGTAGTACAGCTGAAACTAATTCTAAAAAATGTGTATTTCATAACCAAAAATAATTAAAAGAGAAAAAAAAATTAGTGACAAAGAAAGCATCCTCAAGGCAGCCAGAGAAAATAAGATGGTAACCTACAAAGAAAAGCCCATTAGATTATCATCAGCAGAATCTCTACAAGTCAGAATGGTGTGGAATCAAATATTCAAACTATTGAAAGAGAGAAATTATGAGCCAAGAATAATATATCTAGTAAAGATATCCTTTAGATATAAAAAAGAAATAAAGACCTTTCCAGACATACAGAAGCTGAGAGAATTTTCTAACATGTGACCTGCACTACAAGAAATACTGAAGGAAGCTATTCAACCTGAAACAAAAAAGCAAAAAAATACAAAATTGGGGCCGGCCGAGTCGTTCAGTTGGTTGGGAGCTGGCTTGGGACGCCAGAGGGCCCCGGTTCGGATCCCACATATGAGGGCCAGTGACACTGCCCTCTACAGCTAAGATGCTGAACAACAGCTCAACCTGGAGCTGGGCTGTTGTGAGTCACTGGAGAAGGCAAGGGCTGCAGCCCCTGCTGCAGTGGGTTGCCATGGGCCACCATGTGTAGCCAGCAGCCAGCGTGAGCGGCCCTCAAGCCGCTGTGAGCGGCCATCTAGAAGCCGGCGACTGATCTGCCTCGCCCGGGAAGAGCGCAATGATGGTGCCAACTTGGGCCAGTGGAGCAGCGTCCTCCACAACTAGACTGAAGAACAAGAACGACAGCAACTTGTCTGTTCCCCTTCCCCCAATTCCCCAGTGCTGTTCCCATCCCCCAATTCCCCAATTAAAAAAAAATATTAAAAAAAAAATACAAAACCATGAGTAGTATTATGAACAGACAGAGAGAAACAGAAAATGGCAACCCCTACACCAAATAAGCACTATATACTTAAACATAACATACAGGGTTAAAAAGAAAAATAAATAAATAAAAAGAGGAAAAGGACAATTTTTTATTGCAGCACAAAAAGCAACTCACAGCATAAATTGGGATAATTTGTGACAACAAAAACATAAAAGGGGAAAGAGTAAATGTCTGAACTGGTGCAAGGGAATGGAGAAAGGAAGCATGCTGAAGAAAATAGAGTACTGTAAATACGAAACTTTCTTTTAAAGAAACTTAATGGTAACCATACAAAAAAAATCCAGAAGTGAAATATAACATAAAAAAAAGAACTGTAATATGTAACATCAAAAAAAAGACACAGAGGAAAAATTATAGAATACCACCACACTGAAATAGTAGACAGCAACAAGAAGGCAAAGAAAAAATGGAGACACAGTCGTACCAGAAAACCAAAGATAGAATGATAGAAAATCCTCATATATCAATAATTACCTTAAATGTAAATGGACTGAACTCACCAATCAAAAGGCACAGAGTAGCAGATTGGATCAAAAAACTAAACCCAACCATATGCTGCCTCCAAGGGACACATCTCAGCTACAAAGACAAATATAGACTGAAAGTGAAAGGGTGGAAATTGACACTCCAAGCAAATGGTATTCAGAGAAAAGCAGGTGTACTCATATTGATATCAGGTAAAACAGACTTCAGGATGAAAAAGGTAACGAGACAAAGTTCATTTAATAATGATAAAGGGGACTATACAATAAGAAGACATAACAGCCATCAATGTTTATGCCCCCAATCAGGGAACACTGAAATATACAAAGCAACTACTAACAGAAGTAAAGGGAAAAATTGACCCAAACACGATTAGCGTAGGGGACCTAAATATATCATTGACAGCTATGGATAGATCATCCAAACAGAAAATAAATAAATAAGTATCAGCCCTAAATGACACATTAGAGGAAATGGACATAAACGACATTAATAGAGCACTTCATCCTAGAACATCAGACTATACATTCTTTTCTATACATTCTTTTCTAGTATACATGGAACATTCTGAAAGATAGACCATATATTGGGACATAAAACTAGCCTCAGCAAATTTAAGAAGATTTAAATAATACCAAGCATATTCTCTGATAACAGGGCTTTGAAATCGAATATCAACTGCAAAAAGAAAGCAAGAAAAGCCATATATATGTGGAGATTAAACAACAAACTTTTAGAGAACAACTGGGTCAAAGAAGAAATAAGAGGAGAGATAAAATGATACATGAAACAAATGAGAATGAAAATGCATCCTACCAAAATTTTTGGGATGCAGCGAAAGCAGGTTTAAGAGGAAAATTTCTATCATTACAAGCCTGTCTCAAGAAACAAGAAAAATCCCGGATAAATAACTTAATGTTACACCTTAAAAAACTAGAGAAAGAAGAACAAATGAAACCCAAAATCAGCAGAAGGAAAGCAATAATAAAAATCAGAGCAGAACAAAATGAAATAGAAAACAAAAAGTAGAAAAAATTAATGCAACGAAGAGCTGGTTCTTTGAAAAGATTCATATAATTGACAAACCCTTGGCTACACTCACTAAGATAAAAAGAGAAGTGAAACAAATAAACGAAATCAGAAATGAAAGAGGAGAATTTACCATAGTTGCCATGGAAATACAAACGATTATCCAAGAATACTATGAAGCACTATATGCCACCCAATTCAATAACACAGAAGAAATAGACATGGTCTTAGAAACATATAGCCTTTCTAGGCTGAACCATGAAGAATTGGAAAATCTAAATACACCCATCAACAGTAAGGAAATTGAATCAGTCATCCAAAATCTGCCCGAAAGCAAAAGTATGGGACCAGATGTCTTAACTAGTAAATTCTACCAAACCTTCAAAGAGGATCTAACACCTGTCCTACTCAAACTATTCCAAAAAATTGAAGGAGAGAATACTCCCTAACTCATTTTATGAGGTCAGATTACCCTGATACCAAAACCTGGTAAGAATAACACACACACACACACACACACACACACACACACACAAATTACAGACCAATATCTCTAATTAATACAGATGCAAAAATCTTAAACAAAATTCTAGCAAATTGATTTCAACAATGCATTTTTTAAAATTATGAATCACAGCCAAGTGGGGTTCATCCCAGGGCCACAAGGATGGTTCAACATATGTAAATCAATCAATGTGATACACTGCATAAACAAAATAAAGAACAAAAAACATATGATTATATCAATAGATGCAGAAAAAGTGCTTAACAAGATACAACATTTATTTATGATTAAAACAGTTAATAAAATGGGTATAGAAGAAAAATACCATAACATAATAAGGGCCATATATGAAAAAAATGTCAGCTAATAACGTAATTAACAGTGAAACACTGAAGCCCTTTGCTCTACATTCAGGAACATGACAGGACTGTCCGCTATCTCCTTTGCTTTGCTTTTTTTAAAATTAATTTTTATTATGAAATGCACATTTTTAAGAATTAGTTTCAGCTGTACTACACAGTGCAATAGTTACAATTTTTACCCCTCAAAGTGACAACCTCCCTCCCCCAATCCACCGCCCCACTTCCCCCCAATAACATACATATCTATTACAAATCCCTTGACTCCACTCCCACACTATACTCCATGTCCTGTGACTACATATATATTCAACTATAGTTGACATACAATATTATACAACATCAACTTCAGGTGTACAGTGCAGTGATCAAGCCTCTTCCCCATCCATGATGCAAGACATGTGACCACCTGACACCCTACAAAATATTTACATTATTAATTATATTCCTCAAAATGTCTTTCATGTCCCTGTGGCAATATTGTAGTTGCGTATTTATGCTGTCTAACCCCTTCCCCTTCTCCTTCATCCCCACCCACTCCCAACTAACAGCCATCAGTTGTTCCTCTATATCTCTGAGACCACTTCTGTTTACTTTGCTCGTTCATTCAGTTTTTTAGATTCCACATATAAGTGAAATCATATGGTATTTGTCTTTCTCCAACTGACTTATTTCACTTAACATAATAGTCTCTAAGTCCATCCATATCGTCCCAAATGGTACAATTTCATTCTTCTTTATAGCAGAGTAATGCTCCATTGTATAAATGTACCACAGTTTCTTAATCCAGTCGTCTACCGATGGACATTTCGGTTGTTTCCAAGTCTTGGCTATTGTGAATAGCACCACAATAAACATAGGGGTACATATATTTTTTCTAATTAGCATCTTGGGTTTCTCTGGATAGATACCCAAGAGTGGAATTGCTGGGTCATATGGTAGTTCCATTTCCAGTTTTTTGAGATATCTCCATACTGATTTCCATAATGGCTGCACCAATCTGCAGTCCCACCAACAGTGCACCAGGGTTCCCTGTTCTCCACAGCCTTGCCAGCACTTGTTGTTTGTTGATTTATTGATGATAGCCATTCTGACCGGAGTGAAGTGGTATCTCATTGTGGTTTTTATTTGCATTTCCCTAATGATTAGTGAGGTTGAACATTTTTTCATATGCCTGTTGGCCATCTGTATGTCCTCTTTAGAGAAATGCCTCTTCATATCCTCTGCCCATTGTTTAATTGGGTTGTTTGGTTTTTTGTTGTTGAGTTGAATGAGTGTTTTATAAATTGTGGATATTAACCCCTTATCAGATATATCATTGGCAAATATCTTCTCCCATTCAGTAGGCTGCCTTTTTGTTTTCTTGATGATTTCCTTTGCTGTGAAAAAACTTTTAAGTTTGATGTAATCCCATATGTTAATTTGTTCTTTTATTTCTCTTGCCCGAGGGGATATCTCAGTAAAAATATTACTGAGGGTGATGTCTGCAAATTTACTCCCAATTTTTTCTTCTAGGAGTTTTATGGTTTCAGGTCTTACATTTAAGTCTTTAATCCACTTTGAATTTGTTCTTGTATATGCTGTAAGTAGGTGGTCCATTTTCATTTTTTTTGCACGTGTCAGTCCAATTTTCCCAGCACCATTTATTAAATAGACTATCTTTACTCCACTGTAAATTCTTGCTTCCAAAGTCATAGATTAAATGACTGTATATGGATGGATTTATTTCTGGGCTCTCTATTCTGTTCCATTCATCTATGTCTGTTTTTATGCCAATACCATACTGTTTTGATTACTGTAGCCTTGTAGTATGATTTGATGTCGGGTAGCATGATACCTCCTACTTTGTTCTTATTTCTCAAGATTGCTGTGGGTATTCGGGGTCTTTTATGGCTCCATATAAATTTTCGGATTATCTGTTCTATTTCTGAGAAAAAATGTTCTTGGTAGTTTGATAGGAATTGCATTGAATCTATATGTTGCCTTCGGTAGTATTGACATTTTAACTATATTAATTCTTCCTATCCATGAATATGGTATGTATTTGCATTTATTTGCATCTTCTTTGATTTCTCTCTTCAACGTCTTATAATTTTCTGAGTACACGTCTTCCAATTTTAAAATGGTCAGAGGACATAAACAGATATTTCTCCAAAGAGGACATACAAACAGCCAACATATATAGGAAAAACCGCTCAACTTCACTAGCTATTAGGAAAATGCAAATCAAAACTACAATGAGATATCACCTCACACCAGTTAGAATGGCTATCATCAAGAAGGCAAATAATAACAAGTGTTGGAGAGGCTGTGGAGAAAAAGGAACCCTCATATACTGCTGGTAGGAATGTAAATTGGTACAGCTGGTATGGAAAACAGTACAGAGGTTCTCAAAAAATTAAGAATAGAATTACCATATGACCCAGCAATCCCTCTCCTGGGTGTCTACCTCCCAAATTTGAAAGCATTGATCTGTAAAGGTATATGTACTCTGATGTTCATTACAGCTTTATTTATGGTGGCCAACACATGGAAACTACCAAAGTGTCCTTTGATCAATGATTGGATAAAGAAGATGTGATATATATATATATATATATATATATATATATATATATATATATATATATATATATACAATGGAATGCTACACTGACATAAGAAATAATGAAACACTGCCATTTGTGACAACATGGATGGACATTGAGATTATTGTGCTAAGTGAAATAAGCCAGAAAAAAAAAGTCAAGAACCATATGACTTCACTCATATGTGGGATATAAAACTGAAGACATCAAAGGAACAAGACAAGCAAATAAAGAAACAAAATCTCCTAGACACAGACAACAGTTTAGTGGTTACCAGAGGGTAAGAAGAGAGATGGGTGATAGAAGAGGTAAGAGGGTCAAATATATGGTGATGGAAGAAGAACTGACTCTGTGTGGTGAGCACACAATGTGATATATAGATGATGTATTATAGAATTGTAGACCTGAAACCTTTGTAATTTTACCAACCATTGTGAACCCAATAAATTTAATTATTAAAAAAAGAGAAAAGAAAACTTGGACTGATTATTTAAAGTATTGTTTTAAATCTAAGATTGTTTTATTATGTAATTATGTATGTTTATATAAACAATTACCAAATATTCCCTTTTTTACATGAGATCCATACAAGCACACATGATTTTATTGGTAACCAGTGAAACCAAAATTTTAATGGATGAAAAAAGCTTACTGAAGAAACTTAAGTCTGAAGTTACACTATGGAAAATAAATTATATACAATATACGTTTTTCCCTTCCTGGAATGAATGGATTCATTTAAACAAACATAATTAACTACTTTCCACTGAGGCAATTCCTTGAGGAAAAGATCTGTAAATTCTTATGCTTTGAACTCAAAGTGTTTACCTGAAACACCAAACATACTCCCCTAGTGCCTGGAAAGCACTGGCTTCATTTCAGGTATCTTGGGCTTAGTGGGAATTTAAAATGTCCCTGGGTCAATGCTCCCTGTTCAATCTTGAATGAAAATTAAAAGACTGAGTGATCAGCTTGATTCTAGAACAAAGATGCTCAATCTAAGGATTAAATGAGATTTGTTCTTACTGACTAATTCAACTCTGGTGAGTGAAACTTCTCCATATATAATGAAATGTATAGTTGTATTCCTGAAGTAAGCAATCCATAATTTCTGTTTCCTCTTACATCTTATTTATTCATTTTTAAGCCATGTTTATCATGCTTCTGTACCCATGAGTCCTCCCAATGGCTCTAACAAATCCACAAATGATTTTCACAATGCTAAATTCAATGTGTTCTTATTGTTATTTTAAATTTATTTTCTTAAATATATAACACTATTGCAGTTTTTTTCTTCTAAACCATCTCTTTTTCATTGGATCTATGATGCAACTCACTGCCAGGTTTCTCCTTCCTCTGTGAATAGTCTTTCTCAGACTTTTGACTGGGTCTTCTGCACATCTGATGGTATCTTAAAAGCCTGTCCTCAGATATCTTTTCGGTCCTTCTTTTTACTCAATAATATTCTTGTAAGTTCCATTTAAAGGAGGCAGGTTAACTGCTTTTCTAGATGATTTGCACACTCTTTCTGAACTGGTTGTGTTTCAAGTGCTACCATAGGTCTCCTGAGTTTAATATTCTCATATCCAACTTCATGATTGTCACATAACCACCTCAAACTGGATCTTTCCCATCAGAACTCATCCCTAACACTGTTATATGTTTCAAAGAATAGGACAAACTCTCTTTCATCTGCACATACATCAACTATCAAGATTTTATTTGCTCATTATGTCTTGTAATTATTACCTCTTGTTGCATTTATAGATTAGTTCAAACCTTCATCATCTCTGGCAATATTTTATTCTTCAATTTTATGTCCTTCCAATCCAACTTCTAAGCTGTTGACAGGATGTTTCTGAAAAGTTAGTTTCAGTGAGTTCCAAAATAAATTACAGCCAAACAGAAAGTTACTCAAGTGATTTTTAACCTCTTTCCATTGAATAGAGATTTATAAAAGGAATAAACCACAACATCTGATGGAGTAACTTAATAAGCCATTGTCTATAAAGAAGTGAAATCAATCATGTATACATTCAGTTAAATTAATATTTTCTTAGTAATTATATGTTAGATACCACTGTCAAAGATAAAGAAATGGACAGAAAGGTGAAGGAATTGCCTTGTGGTCAAGAAACAGTGAATATGGATTGACCTTTCACAAAATCCATAGATTTTTTTTAAAAGTAAAAATCAGTTAGTGAAGTGATTCTGATACACAGAGTAATTTTATGATTCTGTAACAGCACATCTAACATAAAAAGTAATACCAGCCAACCTCCCTAATAATTATGTTACATCTGGTATTAAGGTTTTATTTCTTCAGTTGGCTGGTCACTTACTCATATTTTAAGAAATAGTCAATCACTAGCTAATATATTTCAAGCCCTAGAGAAAAATAATAAGGAATTGTTTATTCTCATTGGGGAAGTCACAATGAAACATAATATTGCATACCCCATTACATAGCATTTTGCCTATCATATAGTAATAATTAAATACTTTTTGGAAAGTCTCATTATTTGTTCAAATAAATTTGATCAAAAATGTACACATACCAGTCATCCAAGGGTTTTAAATTTTAAAAGGACAAGGTATCATCAATTAGTTGCAAGATCTATACATTCTAAACCTTAGGATTTAATGCTTAGTATCAACACCTGCATGTTACAATTTTGATACTTATTTTTACTATTCAAGCTTGCTCTACCAGGTAAGTTCATTTTAACCAATGTCATATTTTAAATATGTTAAGAGCCTTTCATAGATGAGGAATATGACTCTCCTTTGAGTTAATATCTCCCTTAAGTATGTTTCTGGTCTGTTCCTAGATCCAAGGTAGTATAAATGACTTCATTTTAGAGGATTTACAAAGGAAGTTATAATGCATCACTGTAATACTAAGGTACCATGTGTGAGATGTAATGATACTTGTGTTTCAGTATTATTTTCACTGACTTCACTGAGGGCAAAGACTTCCATCACCTCTATCAATTTCAGGGAGGGGGTGGTAGATGAGGGTAAACAGGATCAAATATATGGTGACGGAAGAAGAACTGACTCTGGGTTGTGAACACACAATGTGATATGTAGATGATGTATTACAGAATTGTACACTTGAAACCTATATAACCATACTAACCATTGTCACCCCAAAAAACTTTAATTGAAAAAAAGCCTCTGTATGTTGCTGTAGTTGACATACATGATGAATGGGACAGACAAGCCTCTGCATTGTCTACTTTCTTCATTCTCAATTATTTTGCTCTGGAATATTTAATGCAGACTTCCAAGCCAGCATGAAAGAATGAATCACCATACCACCAGGAAGAAATTAAAGGGAGCAGCCAGGAGAAATGAATCATGGGCTGGACACTACACAAACCACTGGGAAAATAGTATATTCCTTTGGGGACCCCAGTGGTTTTTTCTAGACCTTGTGTTTTCATGGTTTACTTTAAGACTCCATCAAAGTGACCTTGTCGTATTATTTCAGGCATGTCTGCTTCTCTCTATAAGAGTGTCATCTGTTAGAGCATTGGGACTGTCTTGATTTTTCACCTTTGCTGTAAAATTTTGTTCAGTGCTATGAAGAAAAGAGATACTAAAGAAAATTTGAGAAACTGGATTATAAAGTGAATGTCTCAAATGATGTATGAACTCTTGCCCTAGAGTAGGATAGTGCTGAATTTTTCTTCCATTTTTTACATTTAAGTAAAATATGTAAGATTAAAAAAAAATTCTCATCTTTGATGATCCAAACTGCTCCAGGAAATTCTAATGACTTTTCAACTATGTGAAGCTGTTGATCACATTTAGGAGTTCTATATCTGAATAATGACTAAATATATTTCTGAATCAAATGTTACCTTATCATTATGGGGATAAATTAATCTTGATTTCAGTACCTCTATGCTGAGTACCTTGAGTTACTTAATATATAGATATATTAAATATCATACACTTTTTTCTACTGTTTTTGACTTTCTAAACAGAATCATACTTACTATTTTCAGAGCAACCATGGCCAACTTGACCTCAATGAGTGGATTTATCCTCATGGGGTTTTCTGATGACCGTAAGCTTCAGATTTTACACGCAGTGCTGTTTTTGGTGACATACCTGCTGGCCTTGACAGGCAACCTCCTCATTTTCACCATAACTACATTGGACCATTGCCTCCATTCCCCCATGTATTACTTCTTGAAGCATCTCTCTCTTCTGGACCTCTGTTTCATCTCTGTCACAGTCCCCCAGTCCATTGTAAACTCAATTATGGACAATGGTTACATTTCTCTTGGTCAGTGCATTCTTCAGGTGTTTTTTTTCATAGCTCTGGCCTCATCAGAAGTGGCTATCCTCACAGTGATGTCTTATGACCGGTATGTAGCCATCTGTCAACCACTGCAATATGAGACTATTATGAATCCCTGTACTTGTAGGCATGCAGTGATAGCTGTGTGGATTGCTGGAGGCCTCTCTGGGCTTATGCACACAGCAGTTAACTTCTCCATACCTCTCTGTGGGGAGAGAGTCATTCACCACTTCTTCTGTGATGTTCCTCAGATGCTGAAACTAGCCTGTTCTTATGAATTCATTAATGAGATTGCAGTGGCTACATTCACCACCTCAACAGCATTTATCTGTTTGATCTCCATTGTACTTTCCTACATTCGCATTTTCTCTACAGTGCTGAGAATTCCATCAGCTGAGGGTCGGATCAAGTTTTTCTCTACCTGCCTGCCACACCTATTTGTAGTCACCTTCTTCCTGTCAGCTGCAGGCTTTGAGTTTCTAAGGCTCCCTTCAGATTCACAATCAGGTATGGACCTCATGTTCTCCATATTCTATACTGTGCTACCTCCAACACTCAATCCAATTATCTATAGTTTACGGAATGAAGCCATGAAGGCATCTCTGAGGAAGGTGCTGTCAAAACAAGAATTTGCTCAGAGAAAGATGTATTTAAAAGCCATTTTTAAACTATAGAGAACCACACAAATAAAAGGCATTGTTTTCTGTTTTAGATTATAAGAGGGGTAAATCTGATCTCTTCCCAGAATTGCCTTCCAAATTTTCTATTCTTTATATTCTTCACAAA
This sequence comes from Hipposideros larvatus, assembly GCA_031876335.1. Classification (NCBI taxonomy): domain Eukaryota; kingdom Metazoa; phylum Chordata; class Mammalia; order Chiroptera; family Hipposideridae; genus Hipposideros; species Hipposideros larvatus. Next base: position 128,651,635 of record CM063088.1, on the reverse strand, counting down.
ATATAATTCTTCAAAATGTAAGATGTTATGAATCTAAGAATATTCAATCGCTCCAATTCAAGTGTTATTTTAAGGCAGCTTTTAGGAACTTTTCTGAAATAAAAGAAAAGTTAGATTGGGGCCTGGCCAGAAATAATTTAACATTGGCTTTTAACAAATAGATTTCAGACAGTAGTCAGGTAAGCTGACTGTGTTTATGAGGTAGTATATCAATAATGTATGTATGTGATTTCCAATGAACCTCCAATTTCTTATCTATATTGCATATCCATGTTAACTTTCTTTGGCTATTAAGTATTATAATAGCTATTACCACCACTTATTCATTCCCTTATAAGTATTAGGTGGATTATATACATTTTTCTTTTAACAATATGAAACAACTGTTCTAGCTATGCCACATTGTCCCCATTCTATCAATTAGGACACTAAATTTAGGAGAAATTAATTTTTTTATGGTTTCTCAAATAAAAAGTAGTAAAGCTGTGATTCAAACCAATATTTGCCTGACTCAAAGCATGTTTATTTGTCTTTGCTCACTGAAAATATTTTATTTCCCATTGAGAATGTGTGTATATGTATCATCTATAAAAATAAGCATATAGTGTTATAATTCATTAATATATAGTCATTAGTCATCTGATTTTCCATTATTAGAGATACTTGTATTAATTCATTTCCTTTTCTGATCAGTAGAAGTTTGACATGATGCTTTTTTACAGAAGTAGGCAGGAGATGCTTCCTGGGTCCTTGACACAGAACAAAAATGAGTAGAACAGAAAAAGTTCAAGCCTATGAGTACATAAATCACAGACCTTGCAGATCTGGAGGTCTGACTAATTTGGGGGTAATGTCACTCTTCAAGAAGGACTCATAATTCATAAGAGGACAAAATTAGACCAGTTTCTCAATTTTTAAGTAAATCAAAGTACACATTCTAATAGCAGTGGAAATGAGCAATTTCTGAGTAATGGGGAAGTATTTTTTATATGACTATTTTGTGTTTTTTTTTGTTTTGTTTTGTTTTTTTTAAAGATTTTTATTGGGGAATTGGGGGGATGGGAACATTGCTGGGGGAATTGGGGGAAGGGAAACAGACTAGTTGCTGTCGTTTTGTTCTTCAATCTAGTTGTGGAGGATGTTGCTTCACTGGCCCAAGTTGGCACCATCATTGAGCTCTTCTCTGGCGAGGCAGTTCAGTCGCGGGCTTCTGGACGGCCGCTCACTGCGGCTGCTGGCCGCTCACGCTGGCTGCTGGCTACATACGGTAGCCCATGGCAACCCACTGCCACAGGGGCTGCAGCCTACGCCGTCGCCGGCGACTCATGGCAGCCCAGCTCCAGGTTGAGCTGTTGTTCAGCATCTTAGCTGTGGAGGGCAGTGTCACTGGCCCTCATATGTGGGATCCGAACCGGGGCCCTCTGGCATCCCAAGCGAGTTCTTAACCATCGCGCCACTCGGCCGGCCCTTATATGACTATTTTGGATTAATGGCTTTATCTATAATATCCAGGCCTACATATACATGAAAGGTTTTTTTTGCTTGTTTATTTTTAAAAGTCATGTATTTATTCTCTTCCAGTATAAAGCTGAAATTGATAACACAAACTCTGTTAGTGCTATATTTTGCAGTCCTGAAGCTTAGTCAACAATTGTTCACCTTTCTCTATATGTGTATTTTTAAAATATGTGTTATTTAAACAGGTTGCATATTATTTGTAAAAAATTCCAAAATGGAGATAAAGAAAAATTATAGATAAACCGTAAATCTATAGGCATTATATTGTGCTATTTATGAATGTACTTCTAGACATTTTTCTATTTATGCATATGCATGTGTGTCATGTTCCTGTGCGGCAAGGGCTTGTGGAGTACGAGAAGGGGTAGGCAGGGGTTAAAAAGGACAACAGCTAAGGGCTGGCCCAGTGGCTCAGTCGGTTAAGAGCTCACTCAAGAGTTTGAGCTCTGAGCAACAGCGGTTCAATGCCTGGCCCGAGCTGAGCAGCCATTTAGAGGCCAACAGGTGGCAGGATGGCTCGGCTTGAAAAAAAAAAGGACAAGAGCCAGTTTTCTGTTTAATATGGGCCAGAGGACTCGGTCTCTCTCTCTCTCTCTCTCTCTGACTGAGCCCCGAACCTGGCGGAAGTAAAACTTTTATTCTCCGCTGCCACAAAGAAGTAAATTTGTATATCCCATACCAGTTTGTTGATTCGATGTGTCTGGCAACTGCTTCACCAAAACTCATTGTGTGCTTTCACACATATGTACGATCCCTGTGGATGGACTCAGCATTCCAAGACCATCAGATAAGGAAGCTTCACCGAGATTTATTCCCTAGGGTTTCAGCATTCCGAGACACTCCCTTATGGCTTCAAAGGATTAGTGTGCGGGAGCATTCGAGTTGGCAGCTGCAAGAAGACATCTCCCCCTTTTTATTTTAGCAACAGGAGGAACACAGACTAAGCGGTTTTCTGATTATTACACGTCTGAACGTTTGTTTTCCGCAGCGGATGACTAGGTAAAATAAAAAAAGTAAAATCAATAAGATTAGAAATGCGCCCACAAGTCCTCCTCCAAGGGTTTTTACCCAAGGGAGGGTGTTTAAAGTCGAAAACTCTTCCGCAGCCACGGAAAGCGTTTCATCTCCAGGCAGGAGTGATAAGTGAGCATACGTCATCAAATCTACCTCCTGCTGTAGTTGTTGAATATCTACAGTAAAATTAGGATTAAAACCTAAGAGATGAGCTCATACTTTAGACCACGGAGTGTGTGTATGATTATAAGAAAAAGGAGTTACACAATAAATGGAAATATCCCAGTCACATTTTAAAGTAGTCATTTTTCAGAGGTTTTCTATTTGGTCTCTGAGAAAGATTACAGTCATCTCTATAGCACCTGATCAATTTTAATTTGTTGATTCCAAGCATTACTAGCATTCTCATGCCATTGTTGTACAAATTGAGTAGTCTGCACCGTTTGGGGTAATGCTACTCCAGAGACGGCATTGAGGACATTTAACTAGTTTTGTCGTCTGATTGATAGTTATAGTCCCTATTAAAAGGACGTAAGAAGTTTTTCTACATGACTGCAAATAAAAATCTTTGAGTCTCTACAAGGGTAAAAGTAAATTTGTTTTTTGAAGGAATATAATTTCCTTTTCATATTTTGCTTGGCCTGAGGCTAAGCACCACCTTCCATAAAGTTTTTTAAACTGGACCTCGGAAGGGGCTTATCATTTTTAGTTGGGGAGGGGAAGGGCACCATCCACCCAGGTGATGGAGGAATTAGATTGAGTTTCAATAGTTCGGGTATAGTTGTGATAGTGTACCCTTCATCTTAGGGGTTGAGAGCAATTCAACTGGGTGCAGTTATGGACTGAGGCCTAATGGGGGTCCCAGTCTATTACAATTTCACAGGAATTATTAAATAACACTCTATCCATGCTCCCTCGGCACTCTTCCCAGTGAATATGGGACTGTCCATCAATCCAGTTACTTTGATGGATACAAAGAGGAATGGGGGGAGGGAAGCTGTGAATGCTTGCCTCCTGTGCTCTGAATTCCTTTCCAGAAATCATTAACATACTTTTAAAAGTGTTATTTCCTTTCTCTCTGGGAACGGCCAAGGCTTGGTGAGAAAATGAAAGACATGGGGGTTTTGGAACCAATGCAAATAGGTGTTTTTAAATAGCCTAAAGCCTTATGATTAGAAAGAGAAAAACTCCGACCCTCCTCTTCTGGGAACTCCGGACCTCTCGGATCCTTGGGTCCAGGAAACCAAGAACTATCATTAATATAAATTATAGGAGGATTGGGTAAATAAGTCCAATAGGTAAAATTAGCTGCTGCAACGCCTAGAAAAAGACAACTTACAACTGAGATGACTGCCAGCATTGACACCAGCATATTGGTGTCAGTTTTAGGCATGCCTTTTTCATCCAAATTCTTTTCTGCCACCTGAGACAGCTTTTTCAATTGCCCCCATGTGGGAGGTTGAGCTTTCTCCATCTTGGGAGTGCTTCCTCCGGTGGGTGGGCCGCGTGGTTTTCAATGTGGTTGTCAGTGATAGACCAGGCATCTGGAACATGAGAGGTTCCATGTCTGCTATCCACGCGTTTCCTCTTCCATGAGCCATTGCTCATGTTAAGGTTTGATACACCTGCCAGGCACCCACAAAGGCCACTCCTTGGAACCTGGAGAAACACAAGCAAAGCCTCCTTCCCCATGTTAATAAAGCTCCTAGATGCCATTAATTAATTTGGATATCTTTCCACCAGATAGGAACATTTTCCAAGGGTTTCGGGCTATGAATACTATTAAAATGTCTTTTGCTGCTGTATGCGCAAGGTGTGGTTCAGCAATTGAACCAGAGGAATTCAAAAAATTTAAAGTGATGCAACCCACGCACCAACAGAGCGTTCCTGACTTGTCAGCCAGGAACCCACTGAGAGGGTACCTGAGAGGACTGGGTTGGAGACTTAGAAAAGAAACAGACTAGAGACGAAAGCTGGGGGTAGGCGGTCCACCCAATGCTGGTGGCAGAGAGTGGCCTCGTTTATTATTTGTATACAGTTTTTACAGCAAAAGTAACTTTTCTAGGGTAGGGTTTTTTTGGGACCTTGAGGGAGTAGCCCCCTCCTCTCAGGGAACAAATTCCTTGGAGGCAATCTTTCCGAAGCGAGACAAAACAAAGTACAGCAAGCAGAAATTGTTAACAGGATGGAACTTCCACTCTGTAGCTTTCGAGGCCGTTGGCTGCTTTCTCCTCAGTGGCCAACCTTCCCACACTGCTCACCCGGGCCTGAGAGCCTGTCAGCCTGCCAGCTCTCAGGCTTAACCCTTACTGCAGAGCTCCAGCTCCCTACATTAAAGTAAACATAGCTTTTGCTAATTGTATCTGCTGGGGGTCCTTGCAGTCCCGCCCTTTCTGTTTCTGTAACAGTTTCTTTAAGGTGGGATTAGCACGTTCAACAATGGCTTGACCCTGTGGGTTATAAGGAATCCCAGTGGTATGTGCAATTCTCCATACAACACAGAATTGAGCAAATTTAGAGCTTATGTAAGCAGGACCATTGTCTGTTTTGATAGAACGAGGCAGGCTCATAATGGAAAAGCAAACAAGTAAATGGCGACAGGAATGTGTGGCGGTTTCTTCAGTTTGAGCAGTGGTGACTAGAAAACCAGAGGCTGTATCCACAGTAACATGAGCAAAGGATGTCCGCCCAAATGAAGGGACATGAGTCACATCCATTTGCCAGATAGCATTGGGGACTAAACCTCAAGGGTTAACTCCTTCAGGACACTCTTGTGGAGCACTGAGAATCTGACAGGTAGGGCAAGTCTGTACTATATGATGAGCCTGTTTGTGATAAAGAAGCATGAATGTAGACCACCTGATTAGTATGAGTTAAAGAATAAAAACGCATTGCCTGAGCAACTTGGAGGCTCCCTACTAACGAATCAGCAATTGAATTGCCTTGTGTCATTGGACCCGGCAGGGTAGTGCGCACACAAATGTGCATGATAAAAAAGGGGTGCTGATGGTTTCTCACCACCTGCTGGAGTTGGTCAAACAGCAGCTGGAGAGACTGATTAGAATTATTAGAAAGAGATGTGGTTTCAGTATTTTGCACCGTATGCACCATGTAGGCGGAATCAGAAACAATATTTAAAGGGTCAGAAAATGTTTGCAAAGCAGCTAACACCACTACTAACTCAGCCCGTTGAGCCGAAGTGCAATTAGTATGAATAAGTTGACTGCCTTTTTCACTAACAATTGCTGCTTTACCATTATTAGATCCATCAGTGAAAACTGTCAGACCCTGAGAAATAGGTGTCTGCCTAAGTTTTTTAGGTAACATTCAATTAGTTTTTTGCAGAAACTGAAACAGTTTGTTCTTAGGATAATGATAGTCAATAATCCCGTAAAAGTCACTAGTGGCAATTTGCCAAGACTCAACATGAGTGTTTAAATGAGATATTTGTTGTTCCTTAAAAGGAACTACAATTTGATTAGGTTCTTTTCCATTAAGATGAAGGACTCTGGTCTGAGCTTGTGATATGAGCTCAGAAATTAATTCCACATAGGTAGGGCGTGACTTAATAAAATTATTAGGAAGAAAAAGCCACTCTACCAGGTCATCTTGTTGAACAATTACCACTGTAGGTGAATGTGGAGTTGGAAAAATTAAGACCTGTAAGGGTTGCGCAGGGTTAATACGCTGAATTTGAGCTGCCTGTGTTTTTTATTCTACTAACTCCAATTCTTGACTGGCCTGAGGAGTCAACGTGCGAGCGCTATTTATGATCCTCGTAAAAGACCAAACAAATGACTGAGGGCATATGTAGGGATGCCTAATGTGGGACGCAACCAATTGATGTACCCTAATAATTTTTGCAAATCATTTAGAGCAGAGATTTGATCTCTTCTAATTTGAACGTTTTGAGTTCAGATAGACTGTCTGTCTACAACAGTTCCTAAATACTGCACCAGGAGCAACACGCTCATGAAGTATAACAGGAAAAGCTAAAGCATCCAAGTCTCCCTCCAAGCTCTCCTGTCGGATGCCTCTTTCTACTGCCAAAAGTGGTGCCTGTGAACCTCTCATAGGAGAGGGGAAGGGAGGCGAGCGGTGGAGAAGAAAAGGTTAATACTTTTCTCCGGCGGCCTGTGAGGTCCCACTCCCACCCATAACTGACAGCGGCGGAGGCAAGTGGGCTGGAAGCGAACTACAGCCCTCTAGACAATTTCCCAAAGTTGGGAACGATTTCGGGACAACTTCAGAGGCTTCTAAAAACCCTTCCTCCTTTTCCTCTGCTTCCTCCTCTTTGTCTCCCAATTTCGGATCGCCTCTTCCCCTTCATCTTCCGTGTCAGTTTGTAAAGGCTCTAAAACTCACCAGACTAACCGCCAAGTAGTCCAAATTGTTGTTGGGAGAGGAACTCCTATATGATATACTTCACAGAGTTCATCATCGATTTTCTCCCATGTTTTCAAATCTAACGTTCCTAAATTAGGGGACCAGGAACAATAAGTTTCAATTACCTTTAAAAGCTCCTCCAATTTCTGATCTGAAATTCGAGCTCCCCCAGCTTTAAGAAGCTGTTTGAACAGACAAATATAAGGTCTGTATTGGTTAGCAGAATTCCCCATTACCCTGGTTTAAATTCCCAGGATTTTCCCTACCTTGTTCCGTGTAGTTGTTGCGACGCCTCCCCGAACCCGGCAGACGTAAAGCTTTTATTCTCCGCTGCCACAAAGAAGTAAATTTGTATATCCTCCAGTTTGTTGATTTGATGTGTCTGGCAACTGCTTCACCGAAACTCATTGTGATCAAACACATGCTGTGTTTTCACACACATGTACAATCCCTGTGGATGGACTCAGCATTCCGAGACCATCAGATAAGGAAGCTTTACTGAGATTATTCCCTTGGATCTCAGCATTCCGAGACACTCCCTTATGGCTTCAAAGGATCAGTGCGCGGGAGCATTCAAGTCAGCAGCTGCAAGGTGACACATGTGTTGATATATGGTATTTTTTGGTAATATCATTGTACATAATGATCAATAAACTCTCTTATAAAATAATGTCATAATTTGTAGATCAATATGTAAAACCACTTTAATGGCTGTATGCTGTGTTTAACCCATTCCCTATTTATTTATTTAGCAGACCCATCCTGCCACCTGTTGGCAGCTCAGCAGCAGCTCAGCTCGGGCAGGGAATTGAACTGCTAGTTGCTCAGAGCTAACACTCTTGAGTGAGCTCTTAACCAACTAAGCCACTCGGCTGGCCCACCCATTCCCTATTTAAAATGTTTCTCTTTTTATTGTCACTATTCTAAACAATTCTTTTATGAACATCTTAACCCATGTTCATATTGGTGCACATATATGATTAATTCCTAAGGCTATATGCCTCATAGTAGAATTATCTCTTTTTCATTCTACAATTTTTTAATTAAAATATATTGGGGTGACAATAGTTAGTTTTTGGGAGCTGGCTGGGATCAGCCAGGGACACAGGCTTTAGGTTGGCAAGCTTGGGTCTCCAGGTAGATACAGGCCTAGGGTGAGTGGCCTTGGAGCAGTTTAGTGGGGACCTGTGGGACAGTGCTTCTGCCTTAAACTGCTTCCAGACAATGCAAGTGCAAAGAGTAAAGACCCCAGCTTGCTGATAGAAAAACTTATGGACTAAGGGACTCAGTTGCTCATGGACTATGGACTTGCAGTTTCAACATACATCACCACTCTGGAACTTTCCACCATGAACCTGCTTCACATGCTTGGGACTTTCTACTGTGGACTTGTAGACAGTTTCTATTTGCCTCAGTTTAACCTGGTCTAGCTCTATCATTGGTTTATATTGTGTATAACATAGCTTGTTGCTGAGGAGACATTATTTCTCCTCGGCCCATGAGTTTTAGCTTTAAGGAATCACTCCCTAAAATGAGGAAATTGCTTCCCCTTAAGAATTTTGTATGCCCAATAAACGAGGTCTCAGTTTTGCCACCAGCAGACTGAGTCCCTCCTGTCCCGCACTTTGTCTCTCTTCTCTTTTATTTCTCATCTCCCACCCAATCCTCTCAGGAACCCGTTTGGTGAGCTCCTTGCTGACAAGCCAGGGGCATTCAGTTGAGTGAGCTGGTCTTGTTCAATTAGTAAAATTACATAGGTTTCAAGTGTACAATTCTGTAATACATCATCCATATGTCATATTGTGTGCTCACCACCCAGAGTCAGTTCTCTTTCCATCACCATATATTTGATCCTGTTTATCCTCATCTACCAACACCCTCTCCCCTTACCCTCTGGCAACTACTAAATTATTGTCTAGGTCTATGAGAATTTGTTTCCATATTTGTTTGTCATGTTCCTTTGTTGCTTTCAGTTTTATATCTCAAGATATCAGCAAAATCACATGGTTCTCAGTTTTCTCTGTGTGGCTTGTTTTGCTTAGCATAATATCTTCAAGATCCATCCATTTTGTTGCAAATGGCTCTATTTCATCTTTTATTTTATTTATTTATTTATTTATTTATTATTTGCAGATTCAGTATCATCTTTATTTCAAGGAAATTTTCTTGTGTTGTAACTCTCAAAACATCTTCTTTTCCTTAGGTGAGTTCTCTAATTTAGACACACAAAGTATCTTTATGTTGGATTGGCTTTTATTGAAATTATTTTTTATTGTGAAATGCATATTTTTTAGAATTAGTTTCAGCTTTACAACACAGTGTAATAGTTATACTTTTTACCCCTCAAGGTGACAACACTGCCTCCCCCAATCCACCGCCCCACTTCCCCCCCAATATCATACATATCTATTATAATTCCCTTGACTCCATTCCCACACTATACTCCACGTCCCATGACAATATCTATATCTATATACACATACATATATATATTCACTTATAGTTGACGACAATAGTATACAACATCAGCTTCAGGTCTACAGTGCGGTGATCAAGCCTCTACCCCATCCATGATGTGGTCTCCCTAGCAACACATGTGACCACCTGACACCCTAAAAAATATTTACAACATTATTAATTATATTCCTCGAAATGTCTATCATGTCCTGTGGCAATATTGTACTTATGTATTTATGCTATCTAATCCTTCTCCCTCATCCCCACCCGCTCCCAACTAGCAGCCACAGTTGTTTCTCTATATCTCTGAGACCATTTCTGTTTACTTTGCTCGTTCATTCAGTTTTTTAGATTCCACATATAAGTGAAATCATATGGTATTTGTCTTTCTCCGACTGACTTATTTCACTTAACATAATAGTCTCTAGGTCCATCCATATCATCCCAAATGGTACGATTTCATTCTTCTTTATAGCAGAGTAATACTCCATTGTACAAATGTACCACAGTTTCTTAATCCAGTTATCTACCGATGGGCATTCCGGTTGTTTCCAAGTCTTGGCTATTGTGAATAGCGCTGCAATAAACATAGGGTACATACATTTTTTTCAAATTAGTGTCTTGGGATTCTCTGGATAGATACCCAAGAGTGGAATTCCTGGGTCATACGTTAGTTCCATTTCCAGTTTTTTGAGATACCTCCATACTGATTTCCATAATGGCTGCACCAATCTGCAGTCCCACCAACAGAGCACCAGGGTTCCCTTTGTTCCCACAGCCTTGCCATTACTTGTTGTTTGTTGATTTATTGATGACAGCCATTATGATTGGAGTGAAGTGGTATCTCATTGTGGTTTTTATTTCCATTTCCCTAATGATTAATGAGGTCGAACGTTTTTTCATATGCCTATTAGTCATCTGTATGTCCTCCTTAGAGAAATGCCTCTTTATATCCTCTGCCCACTTTCTAATTGGGTTGTTTGTTTTTTGGTGTTGAGTTGAATGAGTGTTTTATAAATTTTAGATATTAACCCCATATCAGATAATTCATTGGCAAATATCTTCTACCATTCAGTGGACTGTCTTTTTGTTTTATTGATGATTTCCTTTCTGTGAAACAACTTTTAAGTTTGATGTAATCCCATATGTTAATTTGGTTTTTTTATTTCCCTTGACTGAGGGGATATCGCAGTAAAAATATTACTTGAGGTAATGTCTGCAAATCTACTCCCTATTTTTTCATCTAAGAGTTTTATGGTTTCAGGTCTTACATTTAAGTCCTTAATCCATTTTGAATTTATTCTCGTATATGGTGTAAATAGGTGGTCCATTTTCATTTTTTTGCACGTGTCAGTCCAATTTTCCCAGCACCATTTATTAAATAGACTATCTTTACTCCAATGTAAATTCTTGCTTCCAATGTCATAGATTAAATGACCGTATATGGATTGGTTTATTTCTGGGCTCTCTATTCTGTTCCATTCATCTATGTGTCTGTTTTTATGCCAGTACCATACTGTTTTGATTACTGTAGACTTGTAGTATGATTTGATGTCGGGTAGCGTGATACCTTCTACTTTGGTCTTGAGTCTCAAGATTGCTGTGGCTATTTGGGGTCTTTTATGGTTCCATATAAATTATATGTTCTATTTCTGAGAAAATGTTCTTGGTAGTTTGATAGGAATTGCATTGAACTATATATTGCCTTAGGTAGTATTGATATTTTAATTCTATTAATTCTTCCTATCCATGAACATGGTATGTATTTCCATGCATTTGTATCTTCTTTGATTTCTGTCTTCAACGTCTTATAATTTTCTGAGTACAGGTCTTTTACTTCTTTATTAAATTTATTCCTAGGTATTTTATTGTTTTTGAAGCAATTGTAAATGGGATTTATTTCCTGATTTCTTCTTCTGATAGTTTATTATTGGTGTATACAAATGCAACGAATTTCTTTTTTTTTTTTTAAGATTTTTTATTGGGGAATTGGGGGGATGGGAACAGTGCTGGGGAACTGGGGGAAGGGGAACAGACAAGTTGCTGTCCCTCTGTTCTTCAGCCTCGTTGTGGAGGATGTTGCTTCACTGGCCCAAGTTGGCACCATCATTGCGATCTCCCAGGCGAGGCAGATCGGTCACCGGCCTCTGGACGGTCGCTCACCGCGGCTGCTGCCCGCTCACGCTGGCTGCTGGCTACATATGGTAGCCCATGGCAACCCACTGCCACAGGGGCCGCAGCCTACACCATCGCCGGCGACTCATGGCAGCCCATGCTCCAGGTTGAGCTGTTGTTCAGCATCTTAGCTGTGGGAGCAGCGTCACTGGCTTTCATATGTGGGATCCGAACTGGGGCCCTCTGGCGTCCCAAGCCAGTTCTCAACCATTGTGCCACTCGGCCGCCCGCAACGGATTTCTGAATGTTAATTTTGTATCCTGCTACCCTGCTAATTTCATTTATCAGTTCTAACAGTTTTTTGGTGGAGTCTTTGGGATTCTCTATATATAGTATCATGTCATCTGTGTATAATGACAATTTTACTTCCTCCTTTCCAATTTGGATGCCTTTTATTTCAATTTCTTGTCTGATTGCTGTAGCCAGAACTTCCAGAACTATGTTGAATAGAAGTGGTGAAAGTGGGCAGCCTTGTCTTGTTCCTGATTTTAAGGGTAAAGCTTTTAGCCTTTACCCATTAAGTATGATGTTTGCTGTGGGCTTATCATATATGGCCTATATTATGTTGAGATATGATCCCACTATTCTCACTTTGCTGAGTTTTTATCATAAACAATTGCTGGATTTTGTCAAATGCTTTTTCTGCATCTATTGATATGATCATATGATTTTTGTTTTTCATTATGTTAATGTGATGTATTATATTAATTGATTTGTGGAAATTGAACCAACCTTGCATACCAGGAATGAATCCCACTTGATCGTGGTGTGTGATCTTTTTAATGTGATGCTGAATTCGGTTTGCTAGTATTTTGTTGAGGATTTTTGCATCTATGTTCATTAGGGATATCGGCCTGAAGTTTTCTTTTTTTGTAATATCTTTGTCTGACTTTGGGATCAGAGTAATAGTGGCCTCATAAAATGTGTGTGGGAGCCTTCCCTCCTTCTGTATTTTTTGGAATAGCTTGAGGAGAATAGATATTAATTCATTTTTGAAGGTTTTGTAAAATTCACCTGTGAAGCCATCTGGTCCAGGACTTTTGTTTGTTGGGAGCTTGTTGATTACTGACTAAATTTTTTTGGTAGTAATCAGTCTGTTCAGAGTTTCTGTTTCTTCTTGGTTCAGATTTGGTAGATTGGAAGCTTCTAGAAATTTATCCATTTTTTCCAGATTGTCAAATTTTTTGGCATATAGCTGCTCGTAGTATTTTCTTACAATTTTCTGTATTTCTGTGGTATCTGTTGTCACGTCTCCTCTTTCATTTCTGATTTTATTAATTTGGGTCCTCTCTCTTTTTCTTGTTGAGTCTGGCTAAGGGTTTGTTGATTTTGTTTATTTTTTACTTTTAAAGATTTTTATTGGGGAATTGGGGGAGGGGAATTGCGCTGGGGAATTGGGGGGAGGGGAACAGACAAGTTGCTATCCTTTTGTTCTTCAGTCTAGTTGTGGAGGACATTGCTTCACTGGCCCAAGTTGGCACCATCATTGCGCTCTTCCCAGGTGAGGCAGCTTGGTCGCTGGCTTCTTGATGACCGCTCACTGCACCTGCTGGCTACAGGCGGTAGCCCATGGCAACCCACTGCAGCAGGGGCTGCAGCCTACACCGTTGCCAGGGATTCACAGCAGCCTAGCTCCAGGTAGAGCTTTTGTTCAGCATCTTACCTGTAGAGGGCAGTGTCACTGGCCCTCATATGTGGGATCCAAACCGGGGTCCTCTGGCGTCCCAAGCCAGCTCTTAACCAGTGCACCAAAGGGCCGGCCCGATTTTGTTTATCTTCTCAAAGAACCAGCTCTGGGTTTCATTAATCTTTTGTATTATTTTTTTTTTTGGTCTCTATTTCATTTATTTCTGCTTGGTCTTTATTATTTCTTTCCTTGTACTCTCTTTGGGCTTGTTTTGCTGTTCTTTCTCCAGTTCTCTTAAGTGTAAAGATAGCCTGCTGATATGAGATTGTTCTTCTTTCTTTAGATAGGCCTGCATTGCTATGAATTTTCCTCTTAGGACTGCTTTTGCTGCATCCCATAGATTTTGAGTTGTGTTTTCATTTTTGTTTGTCTTGAGATAGCTTTTGATTTCTTCCTTGATCTCAGTTTTGACCCACTCGCTGTTTAGTAGCATGTTATTCAGCCTCCATGTATTTGTGTGCTTTCTAGGGTTCTTCTTATAATTGATTTCTAGTTTCATAGTATTGTGGTCAGAGAAGATGCTTGATATGATTTCAATCTTCTTAAATTTATTGAGACTGGTTTTGTGTCCTAACATTTTGTCTATCTTGGAACATGTGCACTTAAGAAGAATGTATTTTCTGTTGCTTTGGGGTGAAATGCTCTAAAAATATCAATTAAATCCAGCTGGTCTAAAGTGTCATTTAAGACCACTGTTTCCGTGTTGATTTTCTGTCTGGAGGATCTGTCCATTGGTGACAACGGGGTGTTGAGTCCCCTACTACGATAGTGTTGCTGTTGATCTCTGTCTTTATGTCTGTCAAAATCTGTTTTATATATTTAGGAGCTCCTATGTTGGGTGCATAGATGTTTACTAGGGTTATGTCCTCTTGTTGAAACGATCCTTTTATTATTATGTAGTGTCCTTCTTTGTCATTTATTGTAGTCTTCATTTTAATGTCTATTTTGTCTGAAATAAGTATTGCTACTCCCACTTTTTTCTTATTTCCATTTGCATGAAATATCTGATTCCATCCATTTACTTTCAGTCTGTGTGTGTCTTTTGATGTGAGATGAGTCTCTTGTAAACAGCATATGCATGGGTCCTGTTTTCTTGTCCACTCAGCCACTCTACGTCTTTTAATTGTAGCATTTAATCCATTCACATTTAAAGTGATTATTGATAGGTGCATATTTATTGCCATTTTGTTATTTGTATTTCTGATCATCCTGGGTTAGTTGTTTTCCGTTTTTTTGTTTGTTTGTTTGTTTTTCTATTTAAAACAGCCCTTTTAATGTTTCTTGTAATGCTGGCTTGGTGGTAGTGAATTCCTTAAGCTTATTGTTTTCTGAGAATCTCTTTATTTCTCCTTCAATTTTAAATGACAGCCATGCTGGGTAGAGCAATCTTGGTTGTAGGCCTTTGTTTTGTGTTACTTTGAATATTTTCTGCCACTCCCTTTTGGCCTACAGTTTTTGTGTAGAAAAGTCATCTGTTTGTCTTATAGAAGTTCCTTTCCATGTAATCTGCTGTCTTTCTCTTGCTGCTTTTAGGATTCTGTCTTTGTCTTTAACCTTTGCCATTTTAACTGTGATGTGTCTTGGTGTGGACCTGTTTGGGTTCAGCTTGTTTGGAACTCTCTGCACTTCCTGGGCTTGTAGGTTGATTTCCTTCACCAGGGTAGGGAAGTTCTCAGACATATTTCTTCAAATACATTCTCGATCCCTTTCTTCTTCTCTTCTCCTTCTGGTGTTCCTATGATGCAAATGTTGTTGCATTTGATGTTGTCCCACAGGTCTCTTAAACTCTTTTTATTGTTTTTTATCCTTTTTTCTTTTTGTTGTTTCAACTGGGTGATTTCTGCTATTTGGTCTTCTAAATCACTGATCCAATTCTCTGCTTCATCTATTCCATTGGTGATTCCTTCGAGTGTGTTCTTCATTTCAGTTATTGTATTCTTTAATTCTAACTCGTTGTTTTTTATGATTTCTCTATCCTTCTTTATGTCCTCCCTAAGTTTCTTAAACATTCCTACCATCAGTGTTCTAAACTCTGTCTCTGAAATGTTGGATACCTCTTTTTCATTTAGTTATATTTCTAGAGGTTTCTTCTGATCTTTTATGTGGGACATGTTCTTTGTTTTTTTTGCTCTGGCTGTCGCTCTGTGATTGCTTTGATGTTAGATAGAACACCAAGAAAAAAAAGAAAAAAAAGGAAGGGCTCTCCACCCACTTTAATCTGCAGACCACTTGCTCAGCAATATACTCTGGGCGACTCAAGACCAGCTGTTGGGGGAAGTGCTCAGTGCGTCATGTGCCGGCCTCCCTCTCAGGCTTGCAGTGAACTTCTCACAATTAACCGCTCTGTTTTCTGGAACCATGCTCACTACCAAAAATCTTCACAGGTTGTTGTGGGCTGTCTGCTGCTGCAAAAAACCCTCTGTGGTCTGCGGAGATAGGGGCCAGGCACCAGGG
This sequence comes from Hipposideros larvatus, assembly GCA_031876335.1. Classification (NCBI taxonomy): domain Eukaryota; kingdom Metazoa; phylum Chordata; class Mammalia; order Chiroptera; family Hipposideridae; genus Hipposideros; species Hipposideros larvatus. The sequence continues at coordinate 128,635,944 of CM063088.1, read as the reverse complement.
CCTCAGGATGCCTCTGGCAACACAGCTCTAAGTGGGTGGGGCAGGCTCCCAATGCACCATAGGATGTGGTCAGTGGCCCCACCAAGTCAGAGCAGCATGCACTCCTGCATTGGCAGCCAGCCCACACAAATGCCAAGAAAGCCCCCGCCAGATCACTCAGGTGCACAGTTCACGACCCAACACTTCCAGGAAAACTCCCAGGCTCAGCCAGTCTTAATCAACCACTCACAGATCAGGCCAAGCAGTCCGACAGCCAGTCACCACCCTGGCAACTCTGCACGCGCAGTGTGGAGAGAGGGGACCCAGGGTGAGACGCGCACTCCTGCGTATCAATGAACAGCCTGTTGGAGCTGGAGCATGCTCGCCTGGTGTTTCCCTGGCTATGCAGCACAAGCAGTGCAAAGGGTGGGGACCCAAGGCCACATGTGCATGCACAGACGCACTCCTACAATAATTCCACCAGACCAATGCGGTCCCAAACTTGAGCCTCTGTGGGAGGACCCAGCACTGAAAAAATTGTGTCCCACTATGCACTACTCATGTGCAAGCTCCACACCAGGGGAACAATGGTCCCCAAATCTCCAGCTCCTGCACCAAAGGTGCTCAGTTCAGTCCTTCCCCGCAGGATCCTGGGCCCTGTTCATACAGCTACTCCCTCCACCAGTGACTGGATGAGTGCTCACCAGTGAGTGAGTTCATGTGCTGGCTCCACTGTTTCTTCAGCCACCCTCAGCCTCACTGAGTTGAGCAAAGAGAGTCCTCACTAATTTCTACTTCCAGCTATTGTAGAACTTCTCTTCCCAGCAAAGTAACTCTGGGCTGGTGAGCTCGGTGTGGGGCCAGAGGATCTCTCCCCCATCCAGAGAAGCCTCCCCACCTCTGAAGTGTCCCTCACGGGGCTCACCTTCTCTTGTCGCCTCCCTTCCTACTAGACTCAACGTGGCCTCCTCTTCAAGTCCTTTGTTTAGAGGTTCTGTTCATCTAGTGTTCAGGGAACTTCCAAGATTAAATATTTTATAAATTATTTGTTATTTTGGTATGATCCTGGGAGGCAGTCAGCACAGCGTCTGTCTATTAGCCATCTTACTGGAAGTCCTCTCAAAAAACTTTTTTCAATGGAGAAGGCACATGTTTAAATTTGGATAACAAATTTACCTTAGTTTACTGTGATTTTACTGACAACCTCTCATAATTGGCCTCCACACCCTCCAAAATCTTTCCTTTGTCTTTAGACCATAGCTATGCAAGCCCTAAACATCATTGACTCAAAATTTGTCATGGGCATCATGATGTCTCTTCCCTATTGCCTTGCAGTAGTTAGGAAACTAAAGCAATGATTGGAAATTGTTCATAATTTTTGCAGTGGGGCCACATGTATATATGCATATCAGGCATTTTCATTTTAATTTTTATTCAGCTCCCCCAGAGTAAGCAGCTTGAGAAATGCAGTTTACATTGACAGCTCTATATTACTAATGCAAAATAGGAATTTTGCACTCAGTAATGTTTATTAAACAGTATCAAACCAAGTGGAATACTTTTCTGGGTGGAACATTTGTAAGACTGCACCAGTGTGGGTGCAGAGATTAACTGAAGGAGGGCTAGAGGTAAATGCAGAGGTTGACTCCAAATTGTAATGGGAACTCAGAGCACAGCCTTCAGAAAATAACTATTATGAGTATTCTAGCAATGTGGTGGGACCACTGTAGAGTTATTCTGATTTATACAAAGGTAGAACCTACAATGGAAATTATTAAAACAAAAGACTATATGGGCCGGCCGAGTGGTGCGATGGTTAAGAACTGGCTTGGGACGCCAGAGGGCCCCGGTTCAGATCCCACATATGCGGACCAGTGACACTGTCCTCCACAGCTAAGATGCTGAACAACAGCTCAACCTGGAGCTGGGCTGCCATGAGTCACTGGCGACGGCGTAGGCTGCAACCCCTGTGGCAGTGGGTTGCCATGGGCTACTGTATGTAGCCAGCAGCCAGCGTGAGCGGCCAGCAGCCTCAGTGACCAGCCATCCAGAAGCTGGTGACTGATCTGCCTCACCTGGGAAGAGCACAATGATGCTGCCAACTTGTGCCAGTGAAGCAACTTCCTCCATAACTAGACTGAAGAACAAAAGGACAGCAACTTGTCTGTTCCCCTTCCCCCAATTCCCCAGCATTGTTCCCATCCCCCCAATTCCCCAATAAAAATCTTTTTAAAAAAGACTATAGAATCTCTGCTACACACTCTTTTAAGTCTTCTCATTTCTAGAATGGGCTGGCTGGGTCTCCAAGTGTCGTGGCTCTTCCCCAGTTCCCCCTCAACATTGGACATGCTTTCTTTGCATTCCTGGGCTTTCTCACTGATATTTTTTGTTGGAAGTAAACCAGTCATAACTCCCATTAGTTCCTTCTTCCTTACAGTCTGCAGCACTCTGTGGGTACCCAGAAAAATATCAAAAAGTGGTCAGCATGTACTTTTATAAGGGAGCTAGAATAATAGGTGTATATCAAGAACAAAACAGACTGTGTAAGGTCTTGGATGCCTCTCCTTTTGGATAATTCTGGGGCCCACAAACTGTTATTTTGTCCCCATAAGAATCAACATAGAAAAGCACCAAAGCTGCGAAAGAAAAGGAAAATGTGTAAAATCTTGCCAGTACAGGATTATGTCTGCCAACCAGGTGATTGGTTCTCCATTAGTAGGCCACTGAATTCTTGACAGAAGTTCCATTTTTCAATAGGCCTGTCCAAGGAATTTCTTGTGTCCATTGTGAATGCCACTCAACTCCTCTAATGAATTCCTATCCTTCTTCAATCCCTCTGTATTCATTCTAAATAATTTTGAGGTCTGCTATCCCATAACTCCTACTTCCCATGACTTCCATCTTACATTCCAATGGCCTCCTACCATTCTTTAATTCCTAACTTCCATCCCTATCTCCCTTTGGGATACTCCTATGTTCTTCATGGCCCCTTCTCCCAATGTTGTTCTTGCCTTTAATGACCCCATTTCCCAAGCTTATCAATTTCTGTATTTTTAAAAATTATTCATGACTTCTTATTTCTCCTGGTTTTGCTTTAACCTCTACCCTCTCCTGATGTCTCTTCCCTAGTACTCTATCACACAAAGCAAACTATAAAGACAGACAGTGAAGAAAAAATTCAGTGGTTGCCTGGGGTTGGGAGGAGAAAGAGATGAATGGGCAGAGCACAGAGGATTTATATGGCAGTGAAACTATTCTGTGTGATATTATAATGGTGGATAAAAGTTATACAATTGTCAAACCCACACAATGTTCAACACCAAGAGTGAACCCTAATGTAAACTGTGGCCTTTGGTTGATAATGATGTGTCAATGTAGATTCATTAACTGTACAAATATACACCATTCTGTTGTGGGATAGTATGGTGAGGCTGTGCCTGTGTGGGGCAGGAGGTATATGGGAACTCAATGTACTTTCTGCTCAATTTTACTGTGAACCTAAAACTGCTTTAAAAAATATAGTTTATATAAAAAGGGGGAAAAAGAACAAAAAAACCCCTCAAATACCTCCCATAACCCTAAATACACACTAAATGACAATCTTGTAATCTCTCTCTCCTAATCATCAAAACTTTTAAATCTTTATATATGTAAACGTTCAAAGAAGTATTTAAAATATCAAATATCATGTTTATGAAAAGAGAGCAAGTTAGCACTCCCTTGACAGGGATGGAAAAGCCTGTGAGCCTGACAACACTCATATGGTTAAGGCCTTGCCAACTACTTCATAGCATCTAACCATCATTTTTCAGAACAAGCTCATAGGTACAGAGAACATTTTGATGGTTGCCAGATTGGGGGGTTTGTTGGGAGGATGGGTAAAGGGGGAAGGGGATTAGAAGTAGAAATTTGTAGTTACAAAATAGTCACAGGGATGTAAAGTTCAGCATAGGGAACACAGTTAATAATATTGTAATAACTATGTATGGCATTGGATGGGTATTGGATTTATTGGGGTGACTACTTCTTAAATTATATAAATGCTTAATCTCTGTATTGTAGACCTATAACTAATATTGTATATGAACTTTAATTAATTTTTTAATATTTTAAAAATATATCAAAATAAATTACTGCTCCTTTGGCAAAAAAAACAAAAAACAAAAAACAAAAAAAACTTTGCCAATTATGTTTCTATTTTCTCCTAATTTTCTCACAACTCAATGCTCCTTTCCAATACATACAACCCCACCTGTAGGGAGCCCGAAGCTTGCAGTAATGGTTAAGCCTGAGAGCTGGAGGTTTATAGTAAGGGTTAAGCCTGAAAGTTGGCAGGCTGACAGGCTCTCAGGCCCACGTGAGCAGCGTGGGAAGGCTGGCCACTGAGGAGAAAACAGTCAGTGGCCTTGAAAGCTACAGAGTGGAATGCTATCTTATTAACAGTTTCTCCTTGTTATGTTTTGCTTTAACCCTGGGAAGATTGCTTCCCTACATCTTATGGAAAATCCCGGGGGAGGTGTTCCCTGGGAGGATGAGACTATTCCCTCAAGTTCCCCAAACCACCTTACCTAAAGAAAGTTACTTTTATTATAAAAGCTGTATGTAAACAATAAATGGCACCACTCTCTGCTATCAGCATTGGGTGGACCTCTTGTTCCCAGCTTTCATCTCTAGTCTCTTTCTTTTCCAGTCTCCCACCCAATCCTTTCAGGTACCCTTTCAGTAGACTCCTGGCTGACGAGTGAGGAGTGCTTGTTTGATGTGCGGTTCACATCACCCACCCACAAATGGCCATCTTTCTTATGGCTCATCCCTAAATCACCACACTCACACAGAGCAGCGGGAGCTGGGGCTCAGAATCCTGGGATGTTGTTAACAGAGTGACCTGGAGCAAGTCACCCTGATTCCTCACCTTTCTAACCCAAAAATGGGCCCACTGCAGCACTCTTTAATGAGATACTAGAAGTGAAAGAACCTTGAAGAGCAGTGAAATGCAACAGACACTATTAGAACCACGGACTACAACCACCCTGAATTCCGCCAGCCAATACCCTATTGGCCACCCAAGCCGACAACAGAGAAAGGGTGAGAAGGCGGAGCCCTTCCCGTGCGCCAGCATGGATGCGCCTCTGCTGCCCTGAAGATGGCTCGTTGGGCTGCGAGGCCCCGCCTTTCCCTCTACCTCCTCCTCAGCCCTCAGCTCTGGGTTCCTCTAGGATGTGCTGGAGGCCAGACCTTAATTATCTTAACCCCCTTTTTCCCAGGGCCTGCCTGGCTTCGAAACAGCTGGGGGATCATAATGTGCATTTGTACCTTTACCAGAAGTGGGCGCTGAGGGAGCGGGAATGAAACGTGAAGCTCTGCAGGAGCCTCAGATCCAAGCGGAGAATCCATTGAAAGAGTGGAGAGGACAACGGAAAGAAGAGAAAAAGCGAGATGAGGGAGCTAAGCCAGGAGGCTGCATATGAATGTGAGTAGAAAGAAAGAAAGACAGAGTGGGACCGGATACTTAAGGAAAGAAAAGAAAGGAGCCTGGAATGAGAGAGTGACAGGAGTGGACTTAGGGGGCAAAATTTGATGATAAGGTCTCTAGGTTGTAAAACGGAAAGTGGGAATCCAGGCAAACTGGAAAAGAGAAGCAATAAATTAGAAAGAATATTCTGGTAGGTGAGTGATGGGAGAAGAAGATAATGGAAGTTTTGCTTCTTTGGCTGTTCCACTCTCCAATTAAAATACAGTTGACTCCTGAACAAGGCAGGGGGTTAGGGGCACTGACCCCCAGGCCCAGTAGAAAATCCGCTATAACTCCCCCCCCTTTTTTATTAGTTTCAGGTATACAAAATAACGTAATAGACATTTCACCCCTCACAAAGTGATAACTCCCTCCTCCAATCTGTTACTTCTCTGACGTCATATATACCTATTACAATTCCATTGACTCTATTCCTTATGCTGTACTCCACCTCCTGAGACAATATATATATATATATATATATATATATATATATATATATATATATATATATATATATATAATTATATATAAAATTATAGTTGACATACAATATTATTCAGCTTCCACTTCAGGTGTACAGTGCAGTCGAGGGAGGCCACTTCATAGACAGTGTAGATGCTTGACCACTATAACTATTGATGCCCCAAAAATTTAACTACAGTCATCCCTCCATATCCAGGGGGCAATTCGTTCCAGAACCCCTAGGAATACCAAAATCCACAACTGTTCAATCAAGTCCGTCATGCATACAATCAGCCCTCACATCTGCGGATTCCCTATAGCAGATGGAAAACACTGTTTTTCATCGCAATTGGTTGAATCTGCAGATGTGAAGTTGGGAATATGGGAGGCCTGCTGTATTTATTGGGGGAAAAAATCTTCATAGTGGACTCAAGCAGTTCAAATCCACGTTATTCAATGGTTAACTGTAATAATAACAATAAAAGTTTCTACACATGAAAACATCTCTGATGATATCACTAGTGATGATGATTCAGAAAAGTAGGTTCATTCTCCAAATTCTGAGGTCATCACTTCTTCACCCTGCAACTGCACAGAACAGCTTTACACCCTTCTTGTGTAAGAGGAGATTCTTTGAGCAGGACAAGCTCCCCACTACCTTCTGCAGGACAAGCTCCCCAATATCTTTCTGGCCTGTCAGCTAAGCCTTATTTCCTAAATCCATCAAAATAAAGTAGCAATTATTCTAATGGCCAAGAACTGGAAACTATCCCAAAAGTCCTCATATTACTCAGCAATAAAAAGGAATGAACTACTGATACATGCAACAAACTGGATGAATCTCATAAACATGATACCAAGTGAAATAAAGTGTAGTTGACCTTTGAACAACATGTGCATTAGGGGTGCCAATGTCCATGCAGTAAAAAGTGCACATGTAACTTTTTACTCCCCCAAGTCTTAGTTGTCCTTCAGTATCTGCAGGAAATTGATTCCAGGAACCTCACAGATACCAAAATCTATGAATGATCAAGTCTCTTATGTAAAATAGCATAGATCAATGCATACAGCCAGCCCTCCACATTCTTAGACCCCCCAACTGTGATTGTAAACAGTATAGGTATTTATTGAATAAAATCCACTTGTAAGTGATCTCGTGTGGGTCAAACCCTTGATGTTCAAGGATCAACTGTGGTCACAGGAGAGTACACAATGTAGGAGTCCATTATATGACATTCTAGAAAATGCAGACTAAACTATAGAGACAGAAAGCAGATCAGTGGTTGCCTGGGGTTAAAAGCCCCTTAAAAATGGGTAGAGAGAAATTTTGGCGCTGATAGAAATGTTCTGTATATTGATTGTGGCAGTGGTTTCACAGAATATTTGTCAAAACTCATTGAATTCTATCTTTTAAATAAATGCAGCTTACTCTATGTAAGTTATAACACAATAAAGATTATTTAAATTTATTGAAACAACAAAAATATATCAGCAATAATAATAATGTCTTATTCTATTTTACCAAGTACTTTCAAATGCAATAAAAAGGTGGAATATTAGCAATCCTAATTTACAGGTACTAAGGATAGAGCTATAAACAAGAGAGAACATATACCTTCCTTCTAGAGTTCACATTCTAGTTGAAAAAAGACAATAAACAAATAAATGTAACCAGCACACTAAATGAGTATGATTCCGAAGAGTGGAATTTCAACAGAAAAGAATTATACTCCATTTCTTCATTGCTTGGGCAAACCAGCTGTTAGGCACTCTCTCATCAATGGGGTGAAATATTGGGCTAACCACTCAGATACTAAAAAGTTCTCTGGTCACTTTTGGTCCAAGAATGGACCTTAATAAATAAAATGACCAAAATTCTAAAATCAGTATTTTGAACTTCTGCTATCTCCCAACAAGGGTCTTCATGTAGTGGGATTTGAGAAGGTTCACGCTTATGTTTTTTTTTCCAATTGCCAGATTGCTTCTGGCTCCTAAGACTTGGAGGGATATGGGGAATATGTTAATGGTTATAAAAGGACTTATTTGACTAATGCACTATAATTTGGTGGGGTTCCTCTCACTGTGGCAATTATACAATGCTAACTTCCTCTGGGCTTGTCAAATACTCTAAGCTAACACTTTTCCTTGGGAAGCAAACATGGGGTCTTTCTTTGTCTCCCACCATTCACAGGTATATCTCACCTGCAGACCCTTCTTTCCATGCCTTTCCTGGTTGGTCTCTTATCCTCTGTAAGCCTTGGGTTTAGGGCCTCTACTTCTACTTAAGATGTGTTCTGAAAGATGAGAATGGGCCAGTCTTGAATAAGTGAGGGGGAAGTATTCCCAGAAGAAGAAACAGGTAGTACAAATAGCTTAGCATGTTTAAAAAATAAAGAGAGAGCCCGTGTGGCTGGTCCATAGTAATCAAATAATAGAATATCACAAGGTGAATTTGGCCAAGTACACAGGAGAGAGAAAAGTTAGAGCCTGGTAGGCCTGGTCCTGTGCCCACATCATGGAGTTTTAGATATATTTGGTGAAGAAAGTTTCATATATATATATATAGTACAAGTTTAAAATAAAAATGTAAAAAATTAAAATTTTCACCTGTCAAATAGGATAGTATTTTATCTGAATGAGAATATTTAGCAATGGCTGGACAGTGGCAGAGAAACATTTACACTGTACATGGCTGATAGAAGTATGAATTAGCACAATTTAAAAAAAACTTATCATATACTGAGCTCCTACTATATGTCACAGGTTTTGCACATCTCACATCTAATCCTTACAGTTATTTTGCATTGAGGCAAGTATTATATCAGGTTACATGCGGGAGTCCAGCTCCCGCTGCTCCAGGGGTTCCCTTTGGTGGGGACGGCGTCGGCGAGAGAGAGACACGATGAGACGAGAGGAAGGGAGCGGAGACACGAGGAGCGTTTTTCAAAGATGTGTCACCCTTTATTGTTACAGTATAGTCCTTTTTATGCTGGACAGTTGACCATTACCTCATGAGAAAATTGTTTTTTACACAGTTTTGATGTTATTTTCCCAGGGTTATTTTTCCATATAGGCTAGTTTCTCAGAGTTTCACTTCCTAACAATTTTTCTGCTACAGGGAACAGCTAGACCGGTTCTATGCTTATCTTAACTATGTTTCAATCTTTTACCTATAATTACTATGTGGCTAAAGCTAAGTTTGTGCATCATAGCCTAAAGAATGGTTCCCATGGCTACCCAGCAATTATCCCCACCATTAGCTGAGCAGAATCCTGAGACCACAGAGTGCATACTTTGCTTATTACTAAGAGATCAGGAGACTAACAGTGTGACTGAGATTGCTTTTAGTGTATAAAATAGAATTATAGTAATATATATACAAGACTTACTAAGTTGATTAAGGTAAATAAAATAATCAATATCGGAAGGGGTGTCAGATCTTTATCCTACTGAGGGTGTCTAAAAGGGGATATAAATTTTCTAAGAGATAAAGCAGTATCTGTTTCTCAGTCAGAGCTTCAGAATTTGTCACAATGGCAGTGTTCTTGGCCATGTCAGACACTGAGGTGCAGCCGGCTCCCAACAGTTACAGATGAGGATGCTGATAATCACAGATGTCAAATGAGTTGCTCAAGACCAGGCATCATGACCAGCATTCAAATTCAGGCCTACCTGTCTGCAAAGCATACACTCTTTCCACTTTGTCACTAGAGAGGTAGATATAGAGGTAGAAGATGATAGATAAAAAGATGATAGATAGATAGATAAACAGATAGATGATAGTAGGTGATAGATCGATAGATAGATAGATAGATAATGATAGATAGATGATAGATAAATAGATAATAGATAGACTCTAGTGATTCTAAGGTCATATTTGATGCAATCATTCTTCTCCCACAACTCTTTCCTAAAGAAAAATATAAAATACAGAAAAATCATTTTATTTCTTAAAATTTGATCTTTAATAATTTTAAACAAAATTAAAGTATCTGAGATATCAAAGAAGAGGACAACAGCTAAGTAAATTATAATAAATTGACACATTGAGCACAAATGTATCTTGTAGATGTTATAGTGTCTGATCATTAGCAGATGATAAATAAATTACCTTTTTATATTTTTAAGAAATATGTAATAATGTAGAAATTCTTTCATTATAATGTTAGATGACTAAAACAAAGTAAAAAAATAAATTTGCAGAAACCATAATGAACTCAGCTATGTAAAACAATAAAGGAAAAAGAGAGTGGGAAAGAGAATATACTTAAAGATTGATGATAGATCTTAATAGTATTGGTTGTATGAATTATAGATATTTTCCCTTCTCTCTATATTTATGTACTTATATATCTCTATATTTCTGTATACCTCTCATATTTTCTGGTTTTGCATAATCAGTATATGTTATCTTTATAATAAATAAAATAATGAAATGAGATGAAGTTAAAAGCAGTATGTGAAAAAGGTAATTTTTTTAAAGGTTTTATTGGGGAATTGGGGGAGGGGAACAGACAAGTTGCTGTCCTTTTGTTCTTCAGTCTAGCTGTGGAGGAGGTCGCTTCACTGGCCCATGTTGGTATTATCATTGCGCTCTTCCTGGGTGAGGCAGTCACTCTCCGGCCACTGGACAGCTGCTCACGGCAGCTCTTGGCAGCTCATGCTGGCTGCCGGCCACTCACGGTAGCTTATGGGAACCCACTTCAGCTCTACTGCAGCCTACACCGTCACCAGCAGCTCATGGCAGCCCAGCTCCAGGTGGAGCTGTTGTTCATCATCTTAGTTGTAGAGGGTGCAGCGTCACTGGCCCTCATGTGGGATCCAAACCAGGGCCCTGCTGCTCAGAGCTGGTGTCCCAAGTCAACTCTTAAGCAATGCACCATTCGGCTGGCCCAAAAAAGGTAATGTTTTGTGACACAAACTATAACAGTTCTGGGAAGTGAGAGGAGGCTGGGGGAGGATTCTTGGATGAATTCTGAGAGGTAGGAAGGACTGAGATAGGTGAGGGAAGGCAAGGAGGGCATGTCAATCAAGCAAAGAGGAATGCCAATGCAAAAATGTGGAAGCAGGAAAACATAGGGAATCACCAATCAAACTAGTGCAGCAAGTTTATGTGAAGAGAAGCAGAACATGTTTTGGGTACAGAGACTTGGGGATGGATTGTTGGAAGCCTTGAATGTCAGGTCTTGAACTTCAGGCTCTACCTGGGTAAAGGGGTTGCAGGAGACAGTCATACCCTTCTAGTCACCTTCCATTCCTCTTACTGAGGCACGTGACATTTAGGTTAAATTCAAGGCAAATGCAAGGACTCTAAAAGACCCTGAGAGAAGTGGAAGGAAAATGGAGGGTACTATTCCTGTGTGTCACTATATTATTCAAGTTGTCTTCATTATGCCCCCAAAACAGTTAAAAATGTGTTGAATTCTGGCCCCTTTGCAACAGACACCATATTCACCATGATCATTCCCATCACAGCATATTTGTTTGCAATGGCTCTTCTGGACTTTAATGAGAACACCCTTCCCCAGTGTCAGATGAAGCCCCTCCTCTTCTGGAACATCTTCTCCACTTCCCCTGCTTTTAATGCAGTTCCACCTTGACCCTTACAGCACTCACTTGCCTTGAATGCTTATTGCCTTGTGCCCTAAGTGCTTTTTTAAACTATTCTTTTGCTTTGACTTTAAGGAACTTAAGTTTGTCTCCACAAATAGAACACAAACTCTATTTATTTATTTTTATTTTTATTTTTTTAAAGATTTTATTGGGGAATTGAGGGAGGGGAACAGCGTTGGGGAATCAGGGGAAGGAGAACAGACAAGTTGCTGTCCTTTTGTTCTTCAGTCTAGTTGTGCCTCGAAGATGTTGCTTCACTGGCCCATGTTGGTATTATCATTGTGCTCTTCCTGCATAAGGCAGATCGGGTGCCGGCCTCTGGACAGCCACTCATGGTGGCTCTTGGCAGCTCACACTGGCTGCTGGTAGCTTATGGCAACCCACTGCAACAGGGGCTGCAGCCTATGCCGTCGCCAGCGACTCATGGCAGCCCAGCCCCAGGTCGAGCTGTTGTTCACCATCTTAGCTGTAGAGGGCAGTGTCACTGGCCCGCATGTGGGATCCGAACCGGGGCCATGCTGCTCAGAGCTGGCATCCCAAGCCAGTTCTTAATCAACGCGCCACTCGGCTGGTCCGAACACAAACTCTTTATAGGTAGGACCTTTTGTTGTGCTTTTTGTAAGTAACTCCAGCACCAAACATCAAGCTTAACAAAAAGTAATTGCTCAATAAAATAATAAGAACTATTTTGGTAGTTTTTACCATGTACCAAGCACTTTGCATTCATTCATTCATTCATTCCACAATTTGGTACCTGCTATGGACCAGGGAATGTTTTAGGCACTGGAAATACAGCATGTTAGATAGGAATGGTGGGAAAATAGATTCCAATTTTAGATAAAGTGGTAAAGGGAACTCTCACTAAGAAGCTGACATGTAAATAAGTTTTCTGAAGGAAATGAGAGAAGTAGCCAAGAAACTGAGGGAACAGCACTCTGTGCATTTCAAACAGGATAAACAAATGCCCTGGGGTGGAAGCAGCCCTGGAGTGGTCGAATAAACAGCAAGGAGGCAGTAAGGCTGGAGTGGAGTGAGTGACTGAGCTGAAGAGTGAAGGAAATCAGATCGGGTTGGGCAATGGTTTTCAACAGAGCTAAATTTTATCCTCCAAGGGGCATTTGGCAATCTCTGGAGATGGTTTTGATTATCATAATTGGAGAGGAGGTGTTACTGTCATTCAATAGAGGTAGAGGCCAAAGATGCTGTAAACATCCTGTAATGCACAAGACAGTCCCCCCAACAAAAAATTACCCAGCCCACAGTGTTGGTAGTGCTGAGGTTGAGAACCCTGATATAAGGCCTGTTAGATCTTAAGACTTGGCTTTTATTGTGAGTAAGATAGAAAACAGTTGGAAGATTTTGGGAAAAGGAGGGACATGACCTGAGTTGTGTTTTAAATGGTTTAATCTGGCTTCTGTGTTGAGAATATACTGAAGAAGGTTAAGGGCAGAACCAGGGAACAGTTTCAATAATCCAGGTGAGAGATGATGATGGCTTGGACCAGACCAAAATGGTAACCCTGAAGATAGCAGTAACTTGACAGTTTCAGTACATATTTTTAAAGGTAGAGACAACAGAATTTGATGATAGATTGCAAGTAGGTGAAATGAAGAAGAGTCAGTAACACAAGATTTTTGTCTGCCAGATAAATTTTAACTGGCAGATAAATTTACAAGAATAGGGGCCAAGTGGCTCAGTTGGTTAAGAGTGCAAGCTCTGAGCAACAGCGTCATTGGTTCAATTCCCACATTGGCCAGCGACCTGCGCCCAAGCTGAGCTGCCTCTGAGCTGCCAACAGGTGGCTCAGCTGGTGAGAGCACATGCTCCTAACAACAAGGTTTCCAGTTTGACTCCTGCATGGGATGGTGGGTTGCACCCCCAGCAACTAAGATTGAACGTGGCACCTTGAGCTGAGTGGCCATGAGCTATCAGCAGGAGGCCAGATGGCAAGTGGACTTGAAGCTGAGCTAGCTGCGCCCTCCACAATTAAGATTGAAGGACAACAACTTGGCTGTTCCCCTTCCCCAATTCCTCAACAACATCTTAAAAAAATTTGCACAAACAGAGATGAGAAAGGCTACAAAAGGAGTATATTTGGGTGAACCATTAAGAACTCAGTTTATGACATTTTAACCTCAAGATGTCTATTAGAAACCAAAATGCTGTTGATGAGTAGACAATTGGACATAGGAATCTGGAGTTTAGGAGCAAAGACAGATTGGAAACATGAATTTAGGAGCAACAGCATATAGATGTGTTTAAAGCCATGAGACTGGACGAGATCATCTAAGAAGCGCATGTAGAAAATAGAAGAGGCCCAGAAAATGAACTGATAAAAGTTAACTGGCGTCTTAAGGTGACTAACCATAGAGCTGAGAGGACTATGGATGGAGCTGGGTCCCTTGTTAACTTTCTAGTCCTGACTTCCTATTCAACTTTGTGGTAAATTCTGGGGGAGGGATTCATATATAGAGAGGTCATCTTGAGGAAGGGCACTTTCTTTACTTGCACATGTGTGGCTGTTCGGAGCCCTGGCCGGAGGTGTGAATTCCCACACTGCTGTGGTGATTTTGTTTCTTTTCTCAAATAAACCACTTTTTGGTGGATTGTCTGGAGAGTTATTTACAGAAACTCTTCAAATACCTTGGCCAAAACCATTGCCATTAGTCCTTTGAAATCTCAGATCTACCCCTTTTGAGACTCATAAGCTCTCACCCTTTGAGATAATTACAGAACACCCTATGCATTTGGCCCATGCCTCTCTTGATCCACAGTTGGTGAAGGGAGACATACTTCAATATTGTAAAGACTTAATTGATTCGATTGACGTTAATCATGCTTTTGTCGAGCAATTGTTTCACCATGCACTCCAGGGAAATGAAAATCTAAAAATTTATACTCTACACCTGGAGATTTTTTTTTATTAAAAAAGACACCTCATAAAGGATTCTGTCAGACATATTGGAGCGGCCCTTACCAGGTACTGTTGAATAACCCCTGTGTTGCTAAACTGCAGCACAGTTGGATACATATGCAGCACATGTGGATACATATGGCATACCTAAAGAAGACACCAAACCATGACTCGAAAAGCACACAGTCTGATGACCTGCTACTAAAGCTGTCAAAATTTGAAGCAGGTGACCTCTAAGGAGCTTGATTTCCTGGTTTATGACTGCCACATAAGCTAGATTGCTATGTTGTTCTAATTCTACCTTTAACTTTTATCTATTTAAGCTCTGCTTCTGATGATGATCAACACTGGACACCAGCTGTTTCCTGATCCATGCACTCTCCCCTTGATGTAAAAGATAACACCCAGAGGAGGCCCTTCCAACATCAAGGGACAAAAGGCTCAACAGACATTGAGGGACAAAAGGCTGGACCCTGGAAAACGTGAGGCTAGAAGACCTGACTGTTGATCAATGGTGCTTTTAGAGAAAATATCTTGAACAAGAGAGGGGAATGATAAAAAGTGAACTGGCATCTTCAGATGACTAACCATAGAGCTGGGAGAACTATGGGTGGAGACTATGTTAACTCTCCAGTTCTGACTTCCTGTTAAACTTTGTGGTAACTTCCAGGGGAGGGATTCATATATAGAGAAGTCATCTTGGGAAGGGGCAATTTCTTATTTTGCTGTGTGCGACCAATTGGAGCCCTGGCTGGAGGTACGCATTCCCACACTGCTGTAGTGGTCTTATTTCTTTTTCTTTTCTCAAATAAACTGCTTTTTGGTGGATTGTCTGGAAAGTAATTTTGGCCAGTGAACAGAACAAACCCTGGGCACTGCAGGAAGATAAGGAGATGCCATCAAAAGAGATTGGGAATGAGTAGTTGGAAGAGTTGGTGCTTAAAAAGCTAAGTTAAAAGAGTGTTTCCAGAAGGAGAGAAAGATCTACTCCATTACATGCTTCTCTTTGATCAAGTAATATGAGAACTAAAAATTGGCCATTGGGTTTAGCAATGAGGAGGTTACTTTTGATCTTTGATAAATGCAGTTTCAGTGTTGAAACCTTATTTGTGTTAATTCAAAAGAGAATGAGAGAAGAAAAGTGCTATAAATGGTAAGTTTGAACTGGGGTGGTAGCTAGGGGGAAGTGGGGTTGAGAGAGGATTATTTTTTAATGAGAGAAATAAAAGCATGTTTATGTGTTAATGGGAGTCATTCACTAGAGAGGAAAATGATGCTACAGGAGAAAGGAAAAAATAATAGAGTAATATCTTTGGGTTAGTAGAAAGGATGAAGGCTAGTGGACAAGTGGAGGGATTGGCATCACAAATAGTTTATTTTTAGTAATATCAGAAGAAAGGTAGCATCTATAAATACAGATGTAAGTAGGTGAACAGATATTTAAGTGACAGTCTGTGGAAGTTCTCTTCTGATTACTTTAGATTTCTTCAGTGAAATATGATGTAAATTATTAACTGAGAGAGAGGATATTATCTGAGAAAGAGGGAGGACTGGAGATTGAAGGGGATGAGAAAGGATGTGCCAGTTATCTTGGAGAATGGGCAAGTGAGTGGGCTAAGGAAATATAATATGAGTGATATACAGTATTAGCTATTAGCTGCTCAACTTAAAGTTATTGGTCATGAGGAGGTGATGTGCCCGCAATGGCAGTGTAGGAGAACTCAGCCGCCATCCCTCCCCCCAAATCAACAATTAGATAGCTACCCACAAACAAAACCAGCCCTGGGAGAGCTCCAGAGTCCACTAAGGAACTTCAGCATCACAATGGAACAACAACAACAAAGAATTGATAATGACTGCACCTACATGGGAGGAAGAACAGCTTCATTCTGCCTGCATCATCCCACCCCATGCCAGCCTTGCTCAGTGCCAGAAGGAAACTCCCCAGCTAGAAAAAGTTCCCAGACCAGGGAAAGAGAGAGTGGGGGTGAAGGATCAGCTTCCTCAGCTATTCAGGGCACTGCACCAAGGACACACTTTGGTTTCACACAATTCAGAGACTGGCAAAGCTGAAACATAAAGAGACAGCAACTAGGAATAAGGATATATGTTCCAAGACCCCCAGTAAATGCCTGAAGCTGTGGATAGTACTGAACCTTATTTTTCTTATGCATAAATACCTTTGATAAAGTTAAATTTATAAATTAAGCACAGTAAGAGATTAACAACAATAACTAGCAGTAAAATTGAAAAAGTATAACAATATACTATAATAAAAGTTATGTAAATGGCTTTGGGGCCATCATTAAATAAATTAAGGGTTAAATACAAACACAGTAATACCACAACAATCCATCTGATAACTGAGATGGTTGCTAAGGTACTAACAGACAGTAACATATACAGCATGGATACACTGGACAAAGGGATGATTCATGTCTCAAGTGGGACAAAGCAAGATGGCATGAGATTTCATCACACTGCTGAGAATGGCATGCAATTTAACACTTGTGAATTGTTTATTTCTGAAATTTTTCATTTAATATTTTTGGACCTCAGTTAACCACAAGTAACTGAAACCACAGAAATCAAAACAGCCGATAAGTGGAACTACTGTACTCATCATTGGAGTTCCAGAAGAAAAAGAGAGGGAGAATGAAGCAGAAAGCTGATTTAAGAGAGAGAGAGAGAGAGAGAGAGAGAGAGAGAGAGAGAGAGAGAGAGAGAGAGAGGGGAGAGAGAGAGAGAGAGAGAGAGAGAGAGAGAGAGAAAGAGAGAAATAGAGAGAGAGAGAGAGAGAGAGAGAGAGAGAGAGAGAGAGAGAGAGAGAGAGATATTCCCAAACCCAGGGAGAGATTTAGATATCCAAGTTTATGAAGCCAATAACTATCTCAAAATTTCAATTGAAAGCAATCTTCTCCAAGACACATTATAATAAAACTGTCTAAAATTAAAGACAAAGAGAGAATTTTAAAGCAAAAAGAGAAATTTTTTTCTTTATACAAAGGAACCCTTATAAGGCTATCAAGCAGATTTCTCAGCAGAAACCTTGCAGACTGGGAGAGAATGGGATGATATATTCAAAGTACTGATAGAAATAAAGTGCCAACCAAAAAATACTTTAGAAGGCAAAGTTGTCTTTCAGAAATAAAGGTGAGATACAGACTTTCCCAAACAACAAACAAAAACTGGGAAATTTTATCACCACTAGTCCTGCCTATCAAAAAATGCTCAAAAGGGCCGGCCAAGTGGCGCAATGGTTAAGAACTCGCTTGGGATGCCAGAGGGCCTCGGTTCGGATCCCACATATGAGGGCCAGTGACACTGTCCTCCACAGCTAAGATGCTGAACAACAGCTCAACCTGGAGCTGGGCTGCCATGAGTCGCTGGCGACAGCGTAGGCTGCAGTCCCTGTGGCAGTGGGTTGCCATGGGTACCGTATGTAGCCAGCAGCCAGCGTGAGCGGCCAGCAGCCGCAGTGAGTGGCCGTCCAGAAGCCGGGGACTGATCTGCCTCGCCAGGAAGAGCGCAATGATCGTGCCAACTTGGGCCAGTGAAGCAACGCCCTCCACAACTAGACTGAAGAACAAAATGACAGCAATTTGTCTGTTCCCCTTCCCCCAATTCCCCAGCACTGTTCCCATCCCCCCAATTCCCCAATAAAAATCTTTTTTAAAAAATGCTCAAAAGATTTCTTCAAACTAAAATGAAAGGCCGCTATTAACAAGACAATATAAAACACACTGGTAAATTTAGTGTATTCTAAATTCTAAGTCAAATTTAGAATACACTAACATAACATGGTGGTGTGTTAACCACTTAACTCTAGTATAAAGGTTAAAGGATAAAAGTATTAAAAATAGCAATAGCTACAATAATTTGTAATGAATACACAATACAAAAAGATGTACAATGTGACATCAAAACCATAAAATGGAGAGAGGAGTAAAAGCTTTGAGTTTTTGTATGCAATCAAAGTTCAGTTATTATCAGCTTAAAATAGACTGTTAGATCTATAAGAGGTTTCAAGGAAGTTTCAGGATACCAACAAAACAAAAACCTATAATAAATACACACAAGGTAAAGAGAAAGGGGTCAAATAATTCCACAACACTAAATTATAAATTCACAAAAGAAGACAGCAATAAAGAAAGAAAGGAAGATAGGAACTACAAATCAGCAAGAAAAAATTAACAAGATGGTAGTAAATACTTATCAAGAATGAAACTACACTGCTATCTGTCACCATATACCAAAATTAACTAATAATGGATTAAAGACCTAAATATAAGACCAAAAACAATGAATTCCATAGAAGAAAACATAGGTACTAAACTTATGGACCTTAGTCTTAGAGGAGATTTTATGAATTTGACTTCAAAGGCAAGGGAAGTAAAAGCAAAAATCAATGAGTGGGACTATATTGAACTAAAAAGCGTCTGCACAGCAAAAGAAACCATCAATAACACAAAGAGGCAGCCAACTAAATGAGCGAAGATATTTGCAAACAACACCTCCAATAAGGAGTTAACATTCAAAATACTTTTTAAAAAATACTCATACAACTCAACAAAAACAAAAACAAAACAATCTAATTAAAAATTGGGCAGAGGACCTGGACAGATACATCTCTCAAGAAGACATACAAACAGCCAGCAGATACATGAAAAAATGTTCAACCTCACTAGCTATTAGAGAAATGGAAATCGAAATCACAATGAGATATCACCTCACACCAGTTAGAATGGTTATCATCAACAAGACAAATAATAACAAGTGTTGGAGAGGCTGTGGAGAAAAAGGAACACTTATACACTGCTAGTGGGAATATAAATTGGTATAGTCGCTACGGAAAACAGTATGGAAGTTCCTCAAAAAATTAAGACTAGAATTACCATATGACCCAGCAATCCCTCTTCTGGGTGTCTACCAAAAAAATTTCAAAACATTTATCTGCAAAGATATACCATATTTTGTCATGTATAATGTGCACCCACATTTTTGGCTTAAACTTTCAGGGAAAAAAATCTTTTGTTTTAATTTTTTAATTCAAATTTTTATTTGTTTACACTTAGGTACTTGTTTTTAGTATTATGAAAAAATTTTAGTATTTATTTTTTTAACATATTATGGTACAAAAAATTTTATGTGACAAATAATTACAAAACAGAAGAACAGAAACAAGGTTCAAGAAATTTTATGTACTGGTAACAAATTTACAGTATTTACGAATCATAGAAGGCCAAGAACTCTTCATTGCTGCAAGTTCATCATAAGTTTAACAAAACTAATTATTGTATTCCAAGGTGTTATTTTGTGTATGGATATCATTATTAATTTCTAGAGTTCACTTTTTCTTTTAATTAAAGCTTATTGGGGTGACAATTATTAGTAAACTTATATAGATTTCAGGTGTACAATTCTGTAATACGTCATCTATATATCACATTGTGTGCTCACCACCCAGAGTCAGTTCTCTTTCCATCACCATATATTGGATCCCCTTTACCCTCATCTACCACCCCCCCCCAACCCTTACTCTCTGGTAACCACTAAACTATTGTCTGAGAGTTGCACTTTTTAAAAAATTAAAGTTTATTGGGGTGACAATGGTTAGTAAAGTTGCATAGGTTTCAGGTGTACAATTCTGTAACACATCTGAAAACAGCAAAGGAACAAGACAAAGAAACAAAAACTCATAGATACAGAAAATAGCTTAGTGGTTACCAGAGGGTAAGGGGGGGTAGAGTTACACTTTTCACTCATAAGCATAAATAAAAGAATTAAAAACATTTATATAGATACAGAATTAGTACTATTCATGAATAATGCACATCCTTATTTTTCGCTCACAAATTTGGGCAAAATAAGTGCTCATTATACACGGCGAAATACAGTATGTACCTTTATGTTTACTGCAGCATTATTCATGTTGGCCAAGACATGGAAACAACCAAAGTGTCCTTTGATAGATGATTGCATAAAGAAGATGTGGTATATATATACAATGAAATATTAATTGGCCATAAGAAAAGATGAAATACTGTTATTTGCAACAACATGGATAGATCTTGAGATTATCATGCTAAGTGAAATAAGTCAGGCAGAAAAAAATCAAGAACCATATGACTTCACTCATATGTGGGATATAAAACTGAAAGCAACAAAGGAACAAGACAAACAAATGAAGAAACAAAAACTCATAGACACAGACAACAGTTTAATGGTTACCAGAGGGAAAGGGGGAAGAAGGGTGGCAGAGGAGGGTATGAGCCAGTACTGAATCTGTAGCCACTCTGCAAAATGCCCTGAGAACACCGTGACCAGCTGTCATTTGTCTCGGTCTGCAGAACTCCAGGAGCCCCCCAGAAAGGCTTCAGTGCGAGCTGAAGCTGACCACCCATCACCAAAAGCTTCCCAGGACACCTCAGGTCACCTGCTGCTGTACAAGTCTCCAGCAGTTTGTGGGGCATGACAGCCACTTAGGAGCTAAGAATGCCCCTATCAAGGCTGCATGAGTTGGGCTGGATGGGGTCCCAGGGAGTCACCAGGGTGGGACATGCAGTGTTCAACAGGCCAATGCAGTCTCAGATTTGGCGGTGTGAAGGAGGGCTCACACAGGAAAGATGGCACCAGCCCGTAGGCTACACTTCAGGTGGGCTCTACACAGGGATAATGGCAGCTGTCCCTCTAGCTCTTGCCTTGAAGCCACAAAACATAGTCTTTCCCTGTATGTCTCTGGTGCCCCTCTAGTTACTACCCCTCCACCAGAGCTCGGGGCGAGTGCCTGCAAGTGAGTCTCTTTGTGGGCCTTTTGAGAGGATGTCTGGGTTTCCAGCCACCTCCAGTTCACTGGGATGAGCAGAATCCTCACTAATTTTCACAGCCAGATGTGGAAATTCCTCTTCCTGGCATTGGACCCTTTGGCTAGGGAACCCAGTGTGGGGCTGGGGCACCTCATTGTTCAGTGGGGACCGCTGCCTCTGAGGTATTCCTCCCAGCATTCAATCACTACCCATAAGTGTGGAGTCAGCACATTTCGTGTCTCCAAACTCCCTACATGTCTTGATGTGACTCCTTCTTTGTATCCTTAGTTACAGAGGTTCTGTTCAGCTAGTCTTTACATGTTCACCAAGGATGATTGTTCTATAATTTAGCTGTAATATCAATGTGATCATGGAAGGTGGTAGGGACAGAGTTTACCTATTTTGCCATCTTTTCCCTAAGCCCAGGGATTTATGATTTGTTTTAATATTTTTATTAAAATATACCTAACATACAACATTATATTATTTTTAGGTGTACACCAGGGTTATTCAACATTTATATACCTAAAAAAGTAACCATCATGATAAATCTAGCAACATCTGACACTATTTTATGGACTATATTCCCCATACTGTACATTACATCCCTATGACTTATTTGTTTTATACCTGGAAATTGGAAACTCTTATCCCACTTCACCTTTCCTCCCATTTAAAAAATTTTCAATTATAATTGACATTCAATATTTTATTATTATTTATTTATTTATTTTTATTGTTAGTTTCAGGTGTACAAAACAATGCAATAGTTATCCTTTTCATCCCTCACATAGAACAACCCCCCCATCTACTGTCTTCCCACCCCCAATATCATACTTATCTATTACAATTCCATTGACTCCATTCCCACTCTTTACTCCACATCCCGTGACTATATGTATATATAATTATAGTTGACATACAATATTATTCAACGTCAGCTTCAGAAATACAGTGTGGTGGTCAGGCCTTTACACCGACTATGAAGTGGTCTCCCTAACAAGACATGAGTCCATCTAGCCCCCTAAAAAATATTTACAACATTATTGATTATATTCCCCAGACTGTCTTTTCTATCCTTGAGGCCATATTGTAGTTACCAATTTGTATTGTCTTGTCCCTTCCCCTTCTCCTTCATCCCCACCCCCTCCCAACTAGCAACGCTCAGTTTTTCCTCTGTGTCTCTGAGACTATTTCTGTTTACATTTCTCATTTATTCAGTTTTTTAGAATCCACGTATAAGTGAGATCATATGGTATTTGTTTTTATCTGACTGACTTATTTCACTTAGCATAATGTTCTCTAGGTCCATCCATATCGTTGCGAATGGAACAATTTCCTTCTTCTTTATACATGAGTAATACTCCACTGTGTAAATGTACCATAGTTTCTTAATCCATTCGTCTACCGATGGGCATTTCAGTTGTTTCCAAGTCTTGGCTATAGTGAATAGCGCCACAATAAACATAGGGGTGCACATATTTTTTCGAATCAATGTCTTGGGTTTTTCTGGATAAATACCTAAGAGTGGAATTGCTGGGTCATAAAGTAGTTCCACTTCCAGTTTATGAGATACCTCTATACTGATTTCCATAGTGGCTGCACCAGCCTGCAGTCCCACCAGCAGTGCACCAGGGTTCCCTTTTCCCCACAACCTCGCCAGCATTTGTTGTTTGTTGACTTATTGATGATAGCCATTCTGACCGGGGGTAAGGTGGTAACTCATTGTGTTTTTTATTTGCATTTCCCTAATGCTAAATGAGGTTGAACATTTTTTCATATGCCTGTTGGCCATCTGTATGTCCTCTTTAGAGAAATGCCTCTTCATATCCTCTGCCCATTTTTTAATTGGGTTGTTTGTTTTTTTGGTGTTGAGTTGCATGAGCATTTTATATATTTTGGATATTAACCCCTTATCAGATATCTCATTGACAAATATCTTCTCCCATTCAGTAGGCTTCCTTTTTGTTTTATTGATGGTTTCTTTTGTTGTGAAAAAAACTTTTAAGTTTGATATAGTCCCATATGTTCATTTTTTCTTTTACTTCCTTTGCCTGCAGGGATGTATCAGTAAAAATATTGCTCAGGGTAATGTCTGCAAATTTAGACCCTATATTTTCTTCTAGGAGTTTTATGGTTTCAGGTTTTATATTTGTCTTTAATCCATTTTGAATTTGTTCTTGTATATGGAGTAAGGAGGTGGTCCAGTTTCATTTTTTTGCATGTATCAGTCCAATTTTCCCAGCACCATTTATTAAATAGACTATCTTTACCCCAATGTAAATTCTTGCTTCAATTGTCATAAACTAACTGCCTGTATATACCTGGATTTAATTCTTAGCTCTGTATTCTGTTCCATTGATCTATGTGCCTATTTTTATGCCAGGACCATACTGTTTTGATTACTGTAGCCTTGTAGTATGTTTTAATGTCTGGTAGCGTGATGCCCCCGACTTTGTTCTTATTTCTCAGGATTGCTGTGGCTCTTCAGGGTCTTTCTTGGTTCCATATAAATTTTAGGATTATATTTTCTATTTCTGTGAAAAATGCCCTAGGTATTTTGATAGGAATTGCATTGAATCTATATATTGCTTTAGGCAGTATGGACATTTTAACTATATTAATTCTATCCATGAGCACGGCAGGTTTTTTCATTTGTTTATATCTTCTTTTATTTCTTTCTTCAGTATCTTATAATTTTCAGAGTACAGGGATTTTACTTCTTTGGTTAACTTTATTCCTAAGTATTTTATAGTTCTTGAAGCAATTGTAAACGGAATTGTTTTCTTAATTTCTCTTTCCAATAGTTTATTGTTGGTATATACAAATGCAACTGATTTCTGAGTATTGATTTTGTATCCTGCTACCTTACTGAATTCGTCTATTAGTTCCAATAGTTTTTTGATGGAGACTTTGGGGTCCTCTATATATAGTATCATGTCATCTGCATATAATGACAATTTTATTTCCTCCTTACCTATATGGATGCCTTTTATTTATTTTTCTTTTCTGATTGCTACGGCTAGAACTTCCAGAACTATGTTAAGTAAAAGTGGAGAAAGTGGACAGCCTTGTCTTTTTCCTGATCTTAAAGGGAATGGTTTTAGCTTTTCCTGTTGAGTATGATGTTAGCTGTAGGTTTATCATATACAGCCTTTAATATATTGAGATATGAGCCACCTATTCCCACTTTGCTAAGAGTTTTTATCATAAATCACTGCTGTACTTTGTCAAATGCTTTTTCTGCATCTATTGATATGACCATATAATTTTTATTTTTATTTTTGTTGATATGGTGTATCACATTAATTGATTTGCAGATGTTGAACCAACCTTGCATATTAGGGATGAAACCCACCTGATCATGATGTATGATCTTCTTAATATATTGCTGAATTTTGTTTGCTAAGATTTTATTGAGGATTTTTGCATCTATGTTCATCAGAGATATCGGCCTGTAGTTTTCCTTTTTTGTACTGTCTTTGTTTGGTTTTGGAATCAGGGTGATCGTAGCTTCACAGAAAGAGTTTGGGAGCCTTCCCTCCTTCTGGATTTTTTTCGAATAGTTTGAGAACAATAGGTGATAATTCTTTTTTAAATGATTGGTAAAATTCACTTGTGAAACCATTTGGTCTGAGGCTTTTGTTTCTTGGGAGCTTGTTGATTACTGATTCAATTTCCTTGGTGGTAATCAGTCTATTCAGATTTTCTGTTTCTTCTTGAGTTAGCTTTGGAAGTTTGTATGCTTCTAGGAAATTATTCATTTCTTACAGATTGTCAAATTTGTTGGTATATAATTGCTCATAGTAATTTCTTAAGATTTTTTGTATTTCTATGGAGTCTGTTGTTACTTCGCCTCTTTCATTTCTGATTTTACTAATTTGAGCCCTCTCTCTTTTTTTTTTTTTTTTTTTTTTGATGAGTCTAGCTAGAGGCTTGTCAATTTTGTTAATCTTCTCAAAAAACCAGCTCTTGGTTTCGTTAATCTTTTGTATTGTTTTTCTGGTATCTATTTCGTTTATTTCCTCTCTGGTCTTTATTATCTCCTTCCTTGTGCTCCCTTTGGGCTTATTTTGCTGTTCTTTTTCCAGCTCCCTGAGGTGTAAGGATAATCTGTTGATTTGAAATTTTTCTTGCTTCTTTAGGTAGGCCTGTACTGGTATGAACTTCCCTCTTAGGACTGCTTTCACTGCATCCCAAAGATTTTGGGTTGTGGTGTTTTCATTTTCATTTGTCTCAAAGTATCTTTTGATTTCCTCCTTGATCTCATTTTTGACCCACTCGCTATTTGGTAGCATGTTATTTAGCCTCCATGCATTTGTGAGCTTTCCGGATTTCTTCTTGTAGTTGATTTCTAGTTTCATAGCATTGTGGTCGGAGAAGACGCTTGATATGATTTCAATCTTCTTAAATTTATTGAGGCTTGTTTTGTGGCCTAACGTGGTCTATCTTGGAAAATGTTCCATGTGCATTTGAGAAGAATGTATATTCCGTGGCTTTGGGTCGAAATGCTCTAAAAATATCAATTAAATCCAGCTGGTCTAAAGTGTCATTTAAGGCCACTGTTTTTGTGTTGATTTTCTCTCTAGAGGATCTGTCCATTGGTGACAGTGGGGTGTTGAAGTTCCCTACTGTAGGGAGGCAGAGGTCTGCAATAAAGGTTAAGCCTGAGAGCTGGCAGGCTGACAGGCTCTCAGGCCTGGGTGAGCAGTGTGGGAAGGTTGGCCGCGGAGGAGAAAACAGCCAACAGCCTTGAAAGCTACAGAGTGGAATGCCATCCTGTTAACAGTTTCTGCTTGCTCTACTTTGTTTTGTCTCACTTCGGAAAGATTGCTTCCAAGGAATTTGTTCCCTGAGAGGAGGGGGCTACTCCCTCAAGGTCCCAAAACCTCCTACTTAAGGAAAGTTACTTTTGCTATAAAAGTTGTATACAAATAATAAATGAGGCCACTCTCTGTCATCAGCATTGGGTGGACCTCCTGTCCCCAGCTTTCATCTCTAGTCTCTTTCTTTTCCAGTCTCCCACCTAGTCCTCTCAGGTGCTCTTTCAGTGGGTTCCTGGCTGATGAGTCAGGAATGCTTAGTTGGTACATGGGTCACGTCACCCTACTATAATAGTGTTACTGTTGATCTCTGTCTTTATGTCTGTCAAAATCTGTTTTATATATTTAGGGGCTCCTATGTTAGGTGCATAGATGTTTACTAGGGTTATGTCCTCTTGTTGAATCGATCCTTTTATTATTATGAAGTGTCCTTCTTTAGCCTTTATTATGTTCTTCAATTTAAGGTCCAATTTATCTGATATAAGTATCGCTACTCCAGCTTTTTTTATGGTTCCATTTGCATGAAATATTTTACTGCATCCTTTTACTTTCAGCCTGTATGTATCTTTTGATCTGAGGTGAGTCTCTTGTATACAGCATATGTAAGGGTCTTGCTTTCTTATCCACTCAGCCACCCTATGTCTTTTGATTGGCACATTCAATCCATTTACATTTAATGTGATTATTGATAGATGCGTAGTTATTGCCATTTTGTTATTTGTGTTCCTGGTCTTTGTTAGTTAGGTTGTTTTTCTCTTTCCTCTGCTTAAAGAAGCCCTTTCAGGGCTGGCCAAGTGGCTCAGTGGGTTAAGAGCTCGCTCAAGAGTTTGAGCTCTAAGCAACAGCGGTTCAATGCCCAGCCCAAGCTGAGCTGCCGCTGAGCTGCTGCGGAGCTGCCAACAGGTGGTAGGATGGCTCAGCTAAAAAAATAAAATAATAAAATAAAAAGAAGCCCTTTTAGCATTTCCTGCAATGCTGGCTTGGTGGTGATGAATTCCTTTAGCTTATTCTTTTCTGGGAAGCTCTTTATCTCTCCTTCAATTTTAAATGATAACCTTGCTGGATCAAACAATCTAGATTGTAGGCCTCTGTTTTTCATCACTTTGAAGACCTCCTGCCACTCCCTTCTGGCCTGCAAAGTTTCTGTAGAAAAGTCAGCTGATAATCTTATGGGGGTGCCCGTGTATGTAACTTGCTGCCTGTCCCCTGCTGCTTTTAGGATTCTGTCTTTGTCTTTAACCTTTGCCATTTTCACTATAATGTGTCTTGGTGTGGGCCTGTTTGAGATCATCTTGTTTGGAACTTTCTGCACTTCCTCTGCTTGTATATCAATTTTCTATGCCAGTTTACGGAAGTTTTCAGACATTATTACTTCAAATATGTTCTCGATCCCTTGCTCCCTCTCTTCTCCTTCTGGTATTCCTATGACACACATGTTGTTGAATTTGATGTTGTCGCCTAGATCTCTTAAACTATTTTCAATGTTTTTTATTCTTTTTTCTTTTTGTTGTTCAGCTTGGATGATCTCTGTTATTTTGTCTTCTAAGTCACTGATTCAATCCTCTGCTTCATCTAATCTGCTAGTAATTCCATCGAGTTTGTTATTTAATTCAGTAATTGAATTCTTTATTTCTACCTGGTTGTTTTTCATGATTTCTCTATCTTTCTTTGCATTCTCATTAATTTCCTTGAGCAGTCTAATAATCAGTGTTCTGATCTCTGTCTCTGATAGGTTATTTACCTCTATTTCCTCTAGTTCCACTGATTCAGGAGGTTTCTTCTGTTCTTTTATTTGGGATATGTTTCTTTGTTTCCCCATTCTGGCTTACTCTTTGTGTTTGCTTCGATGAAATAGGTATATTCCCTAGGTCTCTCAGTCTTTTCTGGATGGACTTATGTGGTATGTGTCCTTTATATTTGAATTATTCAGGTTCCCTTTTCTCCCATGTGTGTGTACCAGAGGTGTTCTTTGTGTTGTGTGCCTTCTCCTGTTGAGGTATAGTTTTTATTGATTTTGGCTTGTCAGTAGGTGGGCTTGACTCCCAAGCTGACTAGCCATGAGGATTAGCTGTGTCCAAAGTTTATAAGCTGTTGTGTGAGGGTTAACCCCTCTGATGAGGCTTGGCCCCTATGGGCTCTTGTGCCTGTAGCAATTTCCCTTTGGGTGTGAATCTTGTAGGTCAGACCGCGTAATGCTCTGGTTTTATCTAAAGTTGGTCTCTGGGTGTGATGATCCTTGTGCTTCTTTGGCTGGGCCCCACTGCAGAGTGGGTTTTAGGGCAAACAGATCAACAAGCACAACCACAACAGCCACCAAAGGTAACCAAATACTCTCTGATGTACAAAACAACCATCACCCTACACTCAACATGTACAGAAATATCAATCATACAAAAGGAGAAAACAAACCAACAGAAACAAAACAATGACAACAAAAAAAACAAGGAATAGCAGAACAAAATAAAATAACATAGAATAAATGCGAGAAACAAAATGGCAACACCCTTAAAACAACAAGAAAAAAAAACTTGCAGAAAAAAATGGAAAGAAGGAGGCAAAGTCAAGCTGTGACAAGGAAGCAGAAAAGAAAGGAGAGAGAGAGGGTAGAAGAGAAGAAAAGAAAGAGAAAAAAGAATATATATATATATATATATATATATATATATATATATATATATCTACACCCCCATATATATGGACATATATATCCACATATATGCACCTTTATATATGCCTATTAAAAAACTAAAAATACTAATGAAATAGAAGAATCCAAAAACAACCAACACAAGCAACCAATGAAACCCCCCAAGACATCCAAGAGAACCCAATTAACAACAACAATATAACACACCAAAAGAGAAACCAAAACCAAAATCAAACAATAAAAAAAAAAAAGGAGAAATAACCAGTGCCAATCTTGGCTGAAGTCCGCCAAGCTCTCCCCAGGTTTTCCTCTGCTCTACACAAACTCCTCTGTATCTTGTGGAGGCAGAGCCAGCCGCCTGGCACCTAGAGTGAGCCTGATAATGCAGGTCTATTTTAGATGAGTGGGGTTATGAGGTGTGATTGGTAGTTTTTTTACAAAATCAATGCTGTTTCTGCTCCCGCCTGCCCAGAGGCACTCTGAGTTTTGTGCAGCCAGAGGGCTGGATGTGAGCTTTCAGGCGCTCTTTCCAATGGGGACTATTTGGGGGTGGGGGTGGGGGTGGGGATTTCAGAGCTGCCAGGGAGGCCTTCCCATGATTCAGCATCTGAAGTTGCTCTTTTTCCCAAGCTGCCCAAGAGAGGTGGGGGCGAGAACAGTGTGTTTAGGTGCACACTCCTGCAGCCTCTTCTCATGCAAAGTTTCTCAACCCCCAACGAGTAGGAGCACCTTGTTTCTGACTCTACTCCTCTCTTCAGGGGTCAGCCTCAGGCTCTGGCAGGGCGGGGGCCAAGGTTTCTGAGTGAGGGTGAGGGTGGACTCTTATCTGTGCAGGGTTTTTTTTTCTGTCTGAGAGAAAAGGGGGAGAAAAGAAAGAAAAAAAAGTCCCTTGCCATTGTGAGCTCCGATGCTCCCTCAGAGCCCCTGCTGCTCTCCAGGAGCCCACCCTGGCACTGTGGCTCATGTCTCCACAGCTGTGGGGTGCAGGCTGTGTCTCCATGCTTCTTGCTTCCCTCTTCTGCTCACCCGGCCTGAGAATTCTGCCTTCGCACAGGCCAGAGGTGCCGGGAGCGAGTCATGGGAGCACTCTCTGATCTGCTCTCTGAGACCCTGAGTCTTAGCAGCCATGGGTGCGGGCTGTGCCTCCACGTGTCTCACCTCCCTCTTCCCCCACTCACCTGGTCTCCCCACCTTGAAGTACTCGGCGTGGCAGTCCCTTTGCTGCTCAGTTTGCTCGGTAGAGGTTTGTTTGCTGTTCTCCAGCTGTTCAAATTGCGGTGATTTCCAGGGGAGAACTCAGGGAGCACTCCTCACCGCTGCCATTTTCCCTCTCTATCACATTCAATATTATTTTATATTAATTTCAGGTGTACAGCATAGTGGTTAGACAGTTATATTACTTAAGAAGTGAACCCCTAACTAGTCCAGTACCCACCTGGTACTGTATATAGTACACTATATTATTTATTATATTGCCTGTGCTTTACTTTACATCCCCATCACTATTTTGTAACCACAAACTTGTACTTTGTAATCCCTTCACCACCTTTTCCACCCTGTCTCCCAACACCCTTTCCATCTATCACTCTAATAAATCTAGTACACATGTGACACCATACATAGTTATTAAAATATTACTGATTTTATTCCTTATGCTATGCCCTACATCTCCGTAACTACTGTGTAACAACCAATTTGTGCTTCTTAATCCCTTTCTCCTTTTTACCCACACTTCCCACCTGGCAACCATCAAAATGGTCTCTGTATCTATGAATTTCTCTTTGGTTTGTTTGTTTGTTTGTTTGTTTTGTTCTTTATGTTCCACATATAAGTGAAATCACATTGTATCTGTCTTTCTCTGTCTGACACTCCACTCAGCAAAACACCCTCCAGGTCCATCCATGTTGCTGCAGGTGACAAAAACTCATTCCCTTCCATGACTGAGCAATATTCCATTGTATATATGAACCACCTCCTCTTCACCCATTCATCCATTGATAGACACCCAGCTGCCTCCACATCTTGACCATTGTAAACAATGCTGCAGTGAGCATATGGATGCACATATTCCCTCAAAGTAGCATTTGAATTTCTTCAGATAAATACCCAGAAGTGGGATTATTGGGTCCTCCTTTGTCTCTTGTTATAGCCTTTGTTTTAAAGTCTATTTTGTCTGGTATAAGTATTGCTACCACAGCTATTTTATTTGTGTTTGTTTGTTTCCATTTTCATTAAAAGTCTTTTTCCATCTCTTTACTTTTGATCTGTGTGAGTCTTTCAATCTGAAGTGAGTCTCTTTTAAGCAGCAGAAGTAAGAGTCTTATTTCCTTATCCATTCAGCCACCCTGTCTTTTGATTGGAGCATTTAACCACCCTGGCGGTAATCCTGAGTGTGGCTCGCGGTTAATTTTCACTGCCAGAAGCGGTAACCCCAAGCCACACTCGGGATTACACTGCAGTGTCCCAAAGAAGTCCCTTACCTGCTCCCTGCGATCCTGTGGTGTCCTCCTGTGATCGCCAACGAGAACGCTGGTTGATGACAAATTGCAGTGTTTTTTATTTGATTACATTATTGAATAAAATTATATTATTTTTTATAATTATTTATTATATTATAATTTATGATTTTGTGTTTCAAACTTTATCATACCTGGGATGCCTACTAGACTCTTGTTTGGACAGATTTAAGTGAGTCATTCCTAAGAATTAGAGGCCTACAATATAAAACAACAAATTTCCATGCAAAACAATGTACCGCTTAGGGTACAAAATTACTGACATAATCAGACCACCAGGGAAGTTAATCTACTTACATTTAAAGTAATCATTGAGGAGAAAGGAAAATGGCCGAGGTAAGGAAGTCACTGAATTAGCTCACGCAAACCACGGCAGCGAAAACACAACTCTGCGGGACACGCTGAGCAGCAAAGGGACTCCCACGCGGACTACTTAGAGGTGGGCAGACTCGGCGGGTTCGGGAATTGGGAGGCGAGGCGAGTGGAGACACGGGCGGCGCCCGGTCTTCTGAGTCGGGGAGCTCCGCAGATCGGAAACTTCCCCTGCCTGTCCTCCAGCCCTTGCGTGCACTAAGGCAGAATCATCGGGCGCGCCAAGCATTTCTGAGGAGGACGCATGGGAGGAGGCCGACTGCTCGCGCCCACGGAGGCGGAGACGGGGATTCTTAGTAGATCGGAGAGCGATCACTGCTCACTCCCTACCCCGCTGGCGCGCGCGCGCTAAGGCAAAATCCCCGGGCCGCGAGCATCGCTGATCTGAGGAGGAGGAGGAGGAGGGCGTGTAAACGGAGACAGATTGCTTGCGCCCGGTGGCTGAGACGCTGGATCTCAGTAGACTGGAGTTCTCATGGCTCTCTCCCCACCCCTCCAGCGTGGGCGCGCTAAGGCAGAGTCCTTGGGCAGCGGGCGACAGACCGGGGGCGTAGTCTGTGTGCTCGTGCGGCTGCAGAGCTGCGGGTATCCAGGACAAGGCAGACGGATTTTTCGGCATCTGGACGCGCTCAGCCTTTGGTGCTGACCATCCCGCTTGGTGTTTGTCAGGATTCACAAGGTGCAGTGGCTGGGGTGGAGGTCACAGCCCAGGAGGAGAAGAGGTCGGCGAGAAGCATGGAGACACAGCCAGCCCACTTCGGTGGTGGAGAGAAAAGCAGCTTAACCAGGGGGTGCATGGTTTGAAGGGACATTTATTTTGTTTTGTTTTTTTTGGTTTTGGGGTTTTGGTTTTTTTCTCTCTCTCTTTCTTTTTGTCCCAGATAGGGAAGATAAACTGCATAGAGGAGTGCACACTCCCACCCTCCCTTGGAGTCCTTGTCCACCTCCCGACCAGATCTGGAAACCGATCTCTGAAGAGAGAAATAAGCCAAAACAAAGGTGCTTCAACTCTCTGGGGTTGAGTAATTTACATAAGTAAAGGCTGCAGGCGGCACAGGAAGGCCTTCTAGCAGCTCTGAAAACCCCACCCCCCCCCCCCCACCCTTCAACGGTCCCAGTGGAAAAAGCACCCTCACATCCAGGCCTCCGCGCAGGAACCTGAGTGACTCTGGACAGACAGGAGCAGAAATAACACTGACTGTAAAAACAAAACAAAAACTCCACTCATCTTAAATAGTCCTACAGTAAGGCAGTTAGCTCTGCCCCCACAAGACACAGAGCAAGTGGGTGTTTTGTTTTGTTTTGTTTTGTTTTTTTCCCTTTCTGGTTTTTAGTTTTGTTTTGATTTTGTGGTTTTTTGGTTTTTGTTTTGTTTTTGTTTTTGTTTTTTAATTTTGATTGTTTTTAGTTGGGGCTTCTTTTGATAGGTTATATTGGTATTGTTAAGTGGGTTCTCTTAGATGTTCTGGGGTCGTGTTTTTTTGTTTCCCATTGATTGCTTGCATTGGTTGTTTTTGGATATTTCTATCTGATTGGGAATTTTAGTTTTTTCATATAGGCATATATAAAGGAGCATATATGTGGATATATATGTACATATATACGGGGGTGTAGATATATACATATATATATAATTTTTTTTCTCTCTTTCTCTATTTCTTTCTTTCCTTTTCTTCTAACTTCTGTCTCTCTCCCTTCTTTCCTGCTTCCTTGTCATAGCTGGATTTACCTCCTCCATTCCATTTTTCTGCAAGTTTTTCGGGGTTTTTTTTGTTTGTTTGTTTTTTGTTTTTTTCTTTTTTCCTTTCATCTCTCTTTCTTTCTTCGCCTTTTCTCCGTTGCTGTGGTTGTTTTACTGCTCGTTTGTTTTTTTCTCCTTGTGCTTGATTGTTATTTCTATACAAGCAGAGGGGAGGGTGAGAGTGGTTTTGTACATCAGAGAGTATCTGGTTACTTTTGATTGCTGTTGGGGTTGTGCTTGTTGATCTGTTTTGCCCTAAAACACGCTCTGCAGCAGGGTCCAGCCAAAGCAGCACTAGAATCACCACACCCAAAGACCAACTTCAGATAAAACCAGAGCATTACAGGTTCTGACCTACAAGACTCACACTCAAAGGTAAATCTCTACAGGCACAAGAGCCCCTTGGGGCCAAGCTTCATCAGAAGGGTCAACCCTCACACAACAGCTTATAAACTTTGGACACAGCTAACCCTCACGGATAGTAAGTTTGGGAGTCAAGCCCACCTACTGACAAGCAGAAAGCAATAAAAACTAGACCTCAACAGGAGAAGGCACACAACACAAGGAACACCTCTGGTATACACACACGAGAGAAAAGGGAGTCTGAGCAATTCAAATAGAAGGACATATACCACATAAGTCTACCCAGAAAAGGCTGAGAGGCCTAGGGGATGTAAATATTTCATCGAAGTAAACACAAAGAGTAAACCAGAATGGGGAGGCAAAGAAACACAGCCCAAATAACAGAACAGAAGAAACCTCCTGAATCTGTGGAATTAGAGGAAATAGAGGTAAACAACCTATCGGAGGAAGAGTTCAGAACATGGATCAGTAGAATGTTCAAGGAAATTAATGAGAATGTAAAGAAGGAAAGAGAAAACATGGAAAACAACATAGCAGAAATAAAGAATTCAATTACTGAATTAAATAACAAACTCGATGGAATCACTAGTAGATTGGATGAAGCAGAGGATCGAATTAGTGACTTAGAAGACAAGATAGCAGAGATCATCCAAGCAGATCAGCAAAAAGAAAAAAGAATAAAAAACATGGAAAATAGTTTAAGAGAACTAGGCGACAACATCAAACGCAACAATATGTGCATCATAGGAATACCAGAAGGAGAAGAGAGGGAGCAAGGGATTGAGAACATATTTAAAGTAATAATGTCTGAAAACTTCCCTAAACTGGCTAAGGAAATAGACATACATGCACAGGAAATGCAGAGAGTTCCAAACAAGATGATCCCAAACAGGCCCACCCCAAGACACATCATAGTGAAAATGGCAAGAGTGAAAGACAAAGACAGGATCCTAAAAGCAGCAAGGGACAGGCAGCAAGTTACATATAAGGGTACCCCTATAAGATTATCAACTGACTTTTCTACAGAAACCCTACAGGCCAGAAGAGAGTGGCAAGAGGTCTTCAATGTGATGAAAAACAGAGGTTTACAACCTAGACTGCTCTATCCAGCAAGGTTATCATTTAAAATTGAAGGAGAGATAAAGAGCTTCCCAGAAAAGAGTAAGCTAAAGGAATTCATTTCCACCAAGCCAGCATTGCAGGAAATGTTAAAAGGGCTACTTCAAGCAGAGGGCAGAAAAAACAAACAAACAAAACAAACAAACAAACAAACAAAACAACCTAACTAAGGAAGACCAGGAACACATAATAAAATGGCAATAACTGCGCACCTGTCAATAATTACTTTAAACGTAAATGGATTGAATGCTCCAATCAAAAGACATAGGGTGGCGGAATGGATAAGAAAGCAAGATCCTTGTATATGCTGTATACAACAGACTCATCTTAGATCAAAAGACACATACAGGTTGAGAGTAAAGGGATGGAGTAAAATATTTCATGCGAATGGCCCCGAGAAAAAAGCTGGAGTAGCGATACTTATATCAGATAAAATGGACTTTAAAGTGAAGAATATTACAAAGGACAAAGAAGGGCACTTCATAATAATAAAGGGATCGATCCAACAAGAGGATATAACTCTAGTAAACATCTATGCACCTAACATAGGAACCCCTAAATATATAAAACAGATGTTAACAGACATAAAGACAGAGATCAACAGTAACACTATTATAGTAGGGGACTTCAATACCCCGCTGTCACCAATGGACAGATCCTCCAGACAGAAAATCAACATGGAAACAGTGGCCTTAAATGACACTTTAGACCAGATGGACTTAATCGATATTTTCAGAGCATTTCACCCCAAGGCTACAGAATATACATTCTTCTCAAGTGCACATGGATCATTTTCTAAGATAGACCACATGTTAGGCCACAAAACAAGTCTCAATAAGTTTGAAAAGATTGAAATCATATCAAGTGTTTTCTCTGACCACAATGCTATGAAACTAGAAATCAATCATAAGAAGAAACCCAGAAAGCTCATGAATGCATGGAGGC
The DNA here is from genome assembly GCA_031876335.1 of Hipposideros larvatus. Classification (NCBI taxonomy): domain Eukaryota; kingdom Metazoa; phylum Chordata; class Mammalia; order Chiroptera; family Hipposideridae; genus Hipposideros; species Hipposideros larvatus. The sequence continues at coordinate 128,600,129 of CM063088.1, read as the reverse complement.
TAAATAACATGCTACTAAATAGTGAGTGGGTCAAAGATGAGATCAAGGAGGAAATCAAAAGATACCTGGAGACAAACGAAAATGAAAACACCACAACCCAAAATCTATGGGACACAGCGAAAGCAGTCCTAAGAGGGAAGTTCATAGCATTGCAGGCCTATCTAAAGAAAGAACAATCTCATATCAACAGACTATCTTTACACCTAAAGGAACTGGAGAAAGAACAGCAAAACAAGCCCAAAGGGAGTACAAGGAAGGAAATAATAAAGACCAGAGCAGAAATAAATGAAATAGAGACCAGGAAAACAATACAAAAGATCAATGAAACCAAGCGCTGGTTCTTTGAGAAGATAAACAAAATTGACAAGCCCCTAGCTAGACTCATCAAAAGAAAAAGAGAGAGGACTCAAATTAGTAAAATCAGAAATGAAAGAGGTGAAGTAACAACAGACTCCACAGAAATACAAAAAATCTTAAGACATTACTATGAGCAACTATATGCCAATAAATTTGACAATCTGGAAGAAATGGATAATTTCCTAGATGCACACAGCCTTCCAAAGTTAACTCAAGAAGAAACAGAAAATCTGAATAAACTGATTACCACCAAGGAAATTGAATCAGTAATCAACAAGCTCCCAACAAATAAAAGTCCGGGGTCAGATGGCTTCACCAGTGAATTTTACCAAGCATTTAAAAAAGAATTAGTACCTATTCTTCTTAAACTATTCCAAAAAATCCAGAAGGAGGGAAGGCTCCCAAACTCTTTCTATGAAGCCACCATCACCCTGATCCCAAAAACAAAGACAGTGCAAAAAAGGAAAACTATAGGCCGATATCTCTGATGAACATAGATGCAAAAATCCTCAACAAAATCTTAGCAAACAGAATTCAGCAATATATTAATAAGATCATACATCATGATCAAGTGGGTTTCATCCCTAATATGCAAGGGTGGTTCAACATCCGCAAATCAATTAACGTGATACACAACATCAACAAAAATTAAAATAAAAATCATATGGTCATATCAATAGATGCAGAAAAAGCATTTGACAAAATACAGCAGCCATTTATGATAAAAACTCTTAGCAAAGTGGGAATACGAGGATCATATCTCAACATAATAAAGGCTATTTATGATAAACCCACAGCTAACATTGTACTCAACGGAGAAAAGCTGAAACCATTCCCTTTAAGATCAGGAACAAGACAAGGCTGTCCACTTTCTCCACTTTTATTCAACATAGTCCTAGAAGTTCTAGCGATAGCAATCAGACAGGAAAAAGAAATAAAAGGCATCCGCATAGGCAAGGAAGAAGTAAAATTGTCATTATACGCAGATGACATGATACTATATATAGAGGACCCCAAAGTCTCTATCAAAAAGCTATTGGATCTAATAGACAAATTCAGTAAAGTAGCAGGATACAAAATCAATACTCAGAAATCAGTTGCATTTGTATATACCAATAACAAGCTATCAGAAGGAGAAATCAAATAACAATTCCGTTTACAATCGCTTCAAGAACTATAAAATACTTAGGAATAAATTTAACCAAAGAAGTAAAAGACCTGTACTCTGAAAACTATAAAACACTGAAGAAAGAAATAAAAGAAGACACAAACAAATGGAAAAACATTCCATGCTCATGGATAGGAAGAATTAATATAGTTAAAATGTCCATATTGCCTAAAGCAATATATAGATTCAATGCAATTCCATCAAACTACCTAGGGCATTTTTCTCAGAAATAGAACATGTAATCCAAAAATTTATATGGAACCAAAAAAGACCATGAATAGCCACGGCAATCTTGAGAAATAAGAACAAAGTTGGGGGGATCACGCTTCCAGACATTAGAACGTACTACAAGGCCACAGTAATCAAAACAATATGGTATTGGCATAGAAATAGGCATATAGATCAATGGAACAGAATAGAAAGCCCAGAAGTAAATCCAGGCTTATACGGGCAGTTAGTATATGACAAGGGAAGCAAGAAGTTACAATGGGGTAAGGATAGCCTATTTAATAAATGGTGCTGGGAAAATTGGACTGACACATGCAAAAAAATGAAACTGGACCACCTCCTTACGCCACTTACAAGAACAAACTCAAAATGGATTAAAGACTTAAATATAAGACCTGAGACCATAAAACTCATAGAAGAAAGTATAGGGTCTAAATTTGCAGACATCACCCTGAGCAATATTTTTACTGATACATCCCCACGGGCTACGGAAGTAAAAGAAAAAATGAACATATGGGACTACATCAAACTTAAAAGTTTTTTCACAACAAAAGAAACCATCAATAAAACAAAAAGGAAGCCTACTGAATGGGAGAAGATATTTGTTAATGATATATCTGATAAGGGATTAATATCCCAAATATATAAAATGCTCATGCAACTCAACACAAAAAAAACCAAACAACCCAATTAAAAAATGGGCGGAGGATATGAAGAGACGTTTCTCCAAAGAGGACATACAGATGGCCAACAGGCATATGAAAAAATGTTCAACATCACTTAGCATTAGGGAAATGCAAATTAAAACCACAATGAGATACCACCTCACCCCGGTCAGAATGGCTATCATCAATAAATCAACAAACAACAAATGCTGGTGAGGCTGTGGGGAAAAGGGAACCCTGGTGCACTGCTGGTGGGACTGCAGGCTGGTGCAGCCATTATGGAAATCAGTATGGAGGCAACTCAAAAATCTGAAAATGGAACTACCTTACGACCCAGCAATCCCACTCTTAAGTATTTATCCAAAAAATCCCAAGACATTAATCCAAAAAAATATATGTACCCCTATGTTCATTGTGGCGTTATTCACAATAGCTAAGACTTGGAAACAACCAAAATGCCCATCGGTAGATGACTGGATTAAGAAACTTTGGTACATTTACACAATGGAGTATTATTCAGCTATAAAGAAGAAGGAAATAGTACCCTTTGCAACAATATGGATGGAACTAGAGAACATTATGCTAAGTGAAATAAGTCAGTCAGAGAAAGACAAATATCATATGATCTCACTTATACGTGGATTCTAAGGAACTGAATGGATGGGAGAAGTGGATGGAGATAGTCTCAGAGACACAGAGGAAGAACTGAGGGTTGCTAGTCGGGAGGGGGTGGGGATGAAGGAGAAGGGGAAGGGATGAGACAATACAAATGGATAATTGTAATATGGCCACAGGGGTAGAAAAAGACAGTCCGAGGAATACAATCAATAATGTTGTAAGTATTTCTTAGGGGGCTAGATGGACTCATGTCCTTTTGGGGAGTCCACTTCATAGTTGATGTAGAGGCCTGACCACCGCATTGTATTTCTGAAACTGATGTTGAATAATACTGTATGTCAACTATAATTATATATACATATAACCTCGGGACATGGAGTAGAGTGCGGGAACGGATTCAATGGAATTGTAATAGATAAGCATGATATCGGGGGTGGGAGGACAATAGATGGGGGGAGGGGGGTTGTTACTTTGTGAGGGTGAAAAGGGTAACTATTGCATTGTTCTGTACACCTGAAACTAACAATAAAAAAAATTAAAAAAAATAAAATAAAATAAAAAAATAAAAAGATCATACACCATGATCAAGTGGGATTCATTCCTGGTATGCAAGGTTGGTTCAATATCCGCAAATCAATTAACGTAATACATCACATTAACAAAATGAAAAATAAAAATCATATGATCATATCAATAGATGCAGAAAAAGCATTTGACAAAATCCAGCAATCATTTATGATAAAAACTCTTAGCAAAGAGGGAATAGTGGGATCATATCTCAACATAATAAAAGCCATATATGATAAGCCCACAGCAAACATCATACTCAATAGGGAAAGGCTAAAAGCTTTCCCCTTAAAATCAGGAACAAGACAAGGCTGCCCACTTTCACCACTTCTATTTAACATATTTCTGGAAGTCCTGACTACAGCAATCAGACAAGAAAATGAAATAAAAGGCATCAAAATTGGAAAAGAGCAAGTAAAATTGTCATTATATGCAGATGACATGATACTGTATATAGAGAATCCCAAAGACTCTACCAAAAAACTGTTAGAACTCATAAATGAATTTAGTAGGGTAGAAGGATACAAAATTAACATTCAGAAATCAGTTGCATTTGTATACACCAATAATAAACTATCAGAAGAAGAAATCAGGAAATCAATCCCATTTACAATTGCTTCAAAAACAATAAAATACCTAGGAATAAATTTAACCAAAGAAGTCAAAGATCTGTACTCAGAAAATTATAACACGTTGAAGAGAGAAATCACAGAAGATACAAATAAATGGAAATACATACTATGTTCATGGATAGGAAGAATTAATATAGTTAAATTGTCAATACTACCTAAGGCAATATATAGATTCAGTGCAATTCCTATCAAACTACCAGGAACATTTCTCTCAGAAATAGAACAGATAATCCGAAGATTTATATGGAGCCATAAAAGACCCCGAATAGCCACAGCAATCTTGAGAAATAAGAACAAAGCGGGAGGGGGCCGGCCAAGTGGCGCGTTAGTTAAGAGCTGGCTTGGGACGCCAGAGGGCCCCGGTTCGGATCCCACATATGAGGGCCAGTGACACTGCCCTCCACAGCTAAGATGCTGAACAGCAGCTCAACCTGGAGCTGGGCTGCCGAGAGTCGCCTGCGACGGCGTAAGCTGCAGCCCCTGTGGCAGTGGGTTGCCATGGGCTACCGTGTGTGTAGCCAGCAGCCAGCGTGAGCGGCCAGCAGCCGCAGTGAGCGGCCGTCCAGAAGCCGGCGACTGATGTGCCTCGCCCGGGAAGAGCGCAATGATGGTGCCAACTTGGGCCAGTGAAGCAACGTCCTCCACAACTAGACTGAAGAACAAAACGACAGCAACTTGTCTGTTCCCCTTCCCCCAATTCCCCAGCGCTGTTCCCATCCCCCAATTCCCCCAATAAAAATCTTTAAAAAAAAAAAAAAAGAACAAAGCGGGAGGTATCATGCTACCCGACATCAAACCATACTACAAGGCTACAGTAATCAAAACAGTATGGTACTGGCATAAAAACAGACACATAGATCAATGGAACAGAATAGAGAGCCCAGAAATAAACCCATCCATATACGGTCATTTAATATATGACATTGGAAGAAAGAATTTACAGTGGCATAAAGGTAGTCTATTTAATAAATGGTGCTGGGAAAATTGGACTGACACGTGCAAAAAAATGAAAATCATAGAATACCACCAAACTAAAATAATAGACAGAAACACGGAGACAAAGAAACAGTGCATACACCAGAAAACAATAAAGTGGATGTAGAAAATCCTCATGTAGCAATAACCACCCTAAATGTGAATGGACTAAACTCACCAATAAAAAGGCAGAGTAGCAGATTGGATCAAAACAAAATCCAACCCTAGGCTGCCTCTGAGAGATACATCTTAGCTGCAAGGACATATATAGACTTAAAGTGAAAGTTTGGAAAACGTTACTCCAAGTAAATGGCATCCAGAGAAAAATGGTTGTAGCCATACTCATATCTCATAAAACAGACTTCAGGATAAAACAGGTAACAAGAGACAAAGGTGGGTATTTCATAATGATAAAGAGGACAATACAACTAGAAGACATAACACTTAACAATATATATACTTCCAATCAGGGAGCACCAAAATATATAAAGCAACTACTAACAGAAGAACTAAAGGAAGAAACTGAGAAAAATACAATCATAGTGGGGAACGTAAGCACACCATTGACAGCTATGGATAGATGATCCAAACAGCAAATCAATAAGAAAATCAATCAGCCTTAAATGACACATTGGACATAATTGTCAGTTACAGGGCCTTTCATCCTAGAAGACCAAAGTATACATTCTTTTCTAGTGTACATGAAACATTCTTAGGGATAGACCATATGTTGAGACACAAAACTAGCCTAACTGCAAAAAGAAAATGGAAAAATCCACAAATTTGTGGCTATTAAACTACATGCTATTAAAGAATGACTGGGTCAAAGAAGAAATAAAAGAAAAGATCAAAAGATACATAGAAACAAATGAAAATGAAAATACATCCTATCAAAATTATTGAAATGTGATTAAATCAGTATTAAGAGGGAAATTTATATCGTTATGAGCCTATCTCAAAAAAAAAATCCCAAGTAAACAACCTAATATTACATCTTAAAGCACTAGAAAAAAAAGACAAAGCAAATAAAACCCAAACTCAGAAGAAGGAAGGAAATCATAAAAATTAGAGAAGAATTAGGGCCAGCCTAGTGGCTCATTTGGTTAAGAACTCGCTCAAGAGTTTGAGCTCTGAGCAACAGTGGTTCGATGCCCGGCCTGAGCTGAGCACCCGCTGAGCTGCCAACAGGTGGCAGGATGGCTTAGCTTAAAAAAAATTAGAGAAGAATTAAATAAAATAGAGAACAAAATACAATAGAAAAAATGAAACAAAGAGTTGGTTCTTTGAAAAAAAAATTGACAAATCCCTGGCTAGACTCAGTAAGAAAAAAAGATAAAACACACAAGTAAACAAAATTAAAAATACAGAAGTTACAATGGATACCACAGAAATACAAAGGATCACACAAGAATATTATGAATAACTATATGCCACCAAACTTAAGAACCTAGAAAAAACTGACAAATTCTTAATAATATACAACCTTCCTAGTCTGAATCATGGAAAGCTGGAAGTAGACCAATCAACAGTAAGAAAATTGAAGGAATCATCCAAAATCCCCACAAAAGCAAAAGTCCAGAATCAGATGGCTTCTCTTGTGAAATCTACCAAACATTCAAAGATGATTTAATACCTGTCCTCCTCAAACTCTTACAAAACATTGAAAAAGAGGCATTACTTCCTAAGTCATTTTATGAGACCATTACCCTGATACAAAAACCTGGTAAGGATAACACAAGAAAAGAAAACGACAGACCAATATCTCTGATGAATACAGACACAAAAATCCTAAACAAAATACTAGCTAATCACATACAACAATACATTAAAATGATTACACATCACGATCAAGTGGGGTTATTTCCGGGAGCACAAGGATGGTTCAACATACACAAATCAATCAATGTAATACAACACATAAACAAAATAAGAATAAAAATCATACTATTATATCAATAGAAGCAGGAAAAGCATCTATTGATATAATAGATGATATAACATTCATTTATGATTACAATACATACTTAATAAAATGAGTATAGATGGAAAGTACCTCAACATAATAAAGGCCATATACGACAAACCCTCAGCTAATAACATACTTAATGGTGAAAAACTGAATGCTTTTCCTCTAAAACCAGAAATAAGACAGGGATGCCCCTGTCAGCACTGTTATTCAACACAGTATTGGAAGTCCTAGCCAGAGCAATCAGGCAAGAGAGAAATAAAAGGCATGCACATTGGAAATGAAGAAGTTAAATTATCGCTGTTTGCAGATGACATGATTCTTTAATATAGAAAACCTCAAAGACTCCACCAAAAAACAATTAGAAACAATAAACAAATACAGTAAAGTTGCAGGAAACAAAATCAATGTACAAAAACCCATTGCTTCCCTATATACCAGCAATGAAATTTCAGAAAAAGAAATTTTTAAAAATTCCTTTTGCAATTGCAACAAAAAAAATAATATGCCTAGGAGTAAACTTAATAAGTGATGTGAAGAACCTGTATACTAAAAACGTTATTAAAAAAAAAACTGAAGTAGACATAATGAAATGGGAAGATATTCCATGTTCATGGATTGGAAGAAACGTGGTTAAAATAGCCATATTAACCAAAGCAATATACAAAATTAATTGCAATCCCCACTAAAATCCCAATGGCATTTTTTAAGGAAATAGAACCAACAAATCATCAGATTTGTATGGAATCACAAAAAACTTCAAATAGCCAAAGCAATCCTAAGAAAAAAGAACAAGGCTGGAGGTATCACACTCCCTGGCTTCTACTTCTACTACAGGTCAGCAATAATCAAAACAGTATGGTATTGGCAAAAAAGCAGACACACAGACCAATGGAATAGAATTAATAACCCAGAAATAAACCCACATATGTATGGGCAAATAATTTTCAACAAAGTAGCCAAAAACATATAATGGAAGAAGAAAAAAACCTCTTCAGTAAATGGTGCTGGGAAAATTGGAAAATCATGTGCAAAAGAACGAAACTAGACTGCTATCTCTCATCATATATCAAAATTAACTCAAAATGGATCAAAGATCTAAATATAAGACCTGAAACAATTAACTGCATAGAAGAAAACATAGGTACTAAACTAATGGGCCTTGGGTTCAGAGAGGATTTTATGAATTTGACCTTAAAGGCAAGGGAAGTGAAAGCTACAATAAATGAACGGGACCATATCAAACTGAAAAGCTTCTGCAACAGCAAAAGAAACCATCAACAAAACAAAGAGGCAACCAACCAAATGGGAGAAGATATTTATGAATAACACACCCAGTAAATGGCTAATATCTAAAATATATAAAGAACTCATACAACTCAACAACAAAAAGAAAAAAAATCCAATTGAAAAATGGGCAGAGGTCCTGAACAGACACTTCTCCCAACAAGACTTACAAACAGCCAACAGATATGTGAAAAATGCTCAACTTCACTAACAATTAGAGAAATGCAAATCAAAACCACAATGAGGGCCAGCCGAGTAGCGCGTTGGTTAAGAGCTGGCTTGGGACGCCAGAGGGCCCCGGTTCGGATCCCACATACGAGGGCCATTGACACTGCCCTCTACAGCTAAGATGCTGAACAACAGCTCAACCTGGAGCAGGACTGCCATGAGTCGCTGGTGACGGTGTAGGCTACAGCCACTGCTGCAGTGGGTTGCCATGGGCTACCGTGTGTAGCTAGCAGCCAGCGTGAGCAGCCGGCAGCCACAGTGAGCAGCTGTCCAGAAGCCGGTGACTGATCTGTCTCGCCTGGGAAGAGCACAATGATGGTGCCAACTTGGGCCAGTGAAGCAACGTCCTCCACAACTAGACTGAAGAATAAAAGGACAGCAACTTGTCTGTTCCCCTTACCCCAATTCCCCAGTGCTGTTCCCATCCCCCAATTGTGCAATAAATAAATAAATAACCTTTTTAAAAAAACAACAAAAATACCACAATGAGATGTCATCTCACACCTGTTAGAATGGCTATCATAAACACGACAAGTAATAACAAGTGTTAGAGAGGCTGTGGAGAAAAATAAACCCTCATAAACTGCTGATGGGAATGTAAAATGGTACAGCCACTGTGAAAAACAGTATGGAGGTTTCTCAAAACCTCATGACTAGAATTACCATATAACCCAGCAATCCCTCTCCTGGGTATCTATCCAAAAGACCTGAAGACTTTTACCCATAAAGATATACAAGGTCTGACAAAGTTCGCAAACTTGTTGCAATGATGTTGCTAACCATTTTTTATATCAGAGGGATTATTCATTATGAATTTGTACCAACTGAACAAACAGTTAACCAACTTTTTTGTGGCAGTGCTGACATGCTGCTTGAAAAAGATGACCTGAACTTTTTGCCAACAATTCATAGCTCTTGCATCATGACAATGCACCAGCTCACACGGCACTGTCTGTGAGGGAGTTTTTAGCCAGTAAACAAGTAACTGTATTGGAACACCCTCCCTACTCACCTGATCTGGCCCTCAATGACTTCTTTCTTTACCTAAAGATAAAAGAAATATTGAAAGGGAGACATTTTGATGACATTCAGGACATCAAGGGTAATATGACAACATCTCTGATGGTCATTCCAGAAAAAGAGTTCCAAAATTGCTTTGAAGGGTGGACTAGGTGCTGGCATCAGTGCATAGCTTTCCAAGGGGAGTACTTTGAAGGTGACAATAGTGATATTTAGCAATGAGGTATGTAGCACTTTTTCTAGGATGAGTTCACGAACTCAATTGTCAGACCTCGTATGTACCCTATGTTCATTGCAGCATTATTCATGACGGCCAAGACATGGAAATAACCAAAGTGTCCTTCAATAGATGATTGGATAAGGAAGATGTGTACCTATATACAATGGAATATTAGCCAAAAGAAAAGATGAAATACTGCCATTTGCAACAACTTGGGTGTATCTTGAGATTATCATGCTAAGTGAAATAAGTCAGACAGAAAAAGTCAAGAACCACATGACTTCACTTATATGTGGGATATAAAACTGAAAGCAACAAATGAACAAGGCCAACAAACAAACAGGAACTCATAGACCCAGACAACAATTTAGTGGTTACCAGAGGTTATGGGGGAGGGGGGAAGTAGAGGAGGGTAAAAAGGGTCAAATATATGGTGACTCAGTGGTGAACACACAATACAATATATAAATGATGTATTATAGAACTGTACACTTGCAAAATAAGTATTGTACACTTGAAACTTATACAATTTTACTAACCAATATCAGCCTGATAAATTTATTTATTTTTTCAATAGTAAAAGGAAGAAGTGGGAAGACGGTGGATTATGTAAATGCTATGTCTACTGCATCCCAGGATCACACCAAAATTTCAAATAAATTATAGAACAATCAGCCTCAAGATTTATCTGAACACTAGCTGAACACAACCACAATAACTAAGGATATAAAGAAGAGGCCACGTTGAGACTGATAGAGGGACAGAGATGGGAAATGGACCTCAAACCCACAGAGAGAGCTTGAATGCCAGGAGGGAAATCTCTCTGGCAAAGGGCCCCCTGAAGAGGGAGGGTCCCCCAGCTTCATGCTGGGCTCTCCAGCCCAGGGGTCTTGTACTGGGAAGAGGAGTTCCCATGGCACCTGGCTGTGAAAATCAGCAAGGACTCTGTCTGCCCTTTCCAGTGGGGCAGAAGTTGGCTGGAAACCCAGACACACACTTGTAGAGCCAGCACAGACTCACTCACTGCTGGCACTCACCTGGTCTCCGGTGGAGGGAGTGGCAGCTCAGGAAGCTCAGGGACATGCTGGGAAGGATTGAACTGAGTGCTTTGGCATGGGAACTGGAGGGATGGGAGCCATTATTGTCCCTGTGTGGATCCTTGCACACATGTGGTCTACAGGAGGACACCATCTTTTCAGGAGTAAGCCCTCCCCCAAAGGGCCAATTCTGGAACCACGTTGGTCTGGTAGAATTTGCACATGTGCACTGCCTTGGTGATGCCCTGGGTCCCCGCCCTCCACACAGCTGGTGCTACATTGCCTGCTTGTAGCTTGACTGCTGAGCTGCTGTCTGCACCTCACAGGCTGCAGATTAAAGTAAACAGAGGGCCTGTGGTGGCTGAGAAACGTTTGCTGGAAGGCTTAAGCTAGAACCTGTGCCAATGCAGCATAGACAGGGGGTTGGCAGGCCTGAGACAGGCCGTGGCTGGTCATAGTGTTCGCAGGGCACTTTTGCAGGGTGATCATGATCCCAGCACTGCTCCAGAAACAGAGATTATACTGAATTTGTAGAAACCACTGACCACACTCCTTAGGTCCCTGGAACCCCACACCACCCATCTTGAGCTGCATTGTCAGGGACACGCTGGGTGCCTGGGTGGCCAGTCCCACCCCTACAAGTCATGGAGGAAGTTCTTTACAGCAGTGGACAATCCACAATGGCCTGGGGAGATTTTGGTGGTGGACAGTGACCCAAAAACTTCACAGCAGCCACTTGGGGACAGCTCTCAGGAATTTGTGAAGCTGGGGTGGTGGCTGGCTGCAGTGTTCTTGGGGCACTCAAGCTGAGGGGCATTCGTGAGCTGTCGTGAGCCTCCGTGAGCGGCCGTCCAGTGGCCAACGACCGATTGCCTCACCCAGGAAGAGCGCAATGATAATACCAACATGGGCCAGTGAAGTGACATCCTCCACAACTAGACTGAAGGACAAAAGGACAGCAACTTGTCTGTTCCCCTTCCCCAATTCCCCAGTGCTGTTTCCCTCCCCCAATTCCCCAATAAAAATCTTTAAAAATAATAATAATAACCAGCTGAAAATAGCCAATATTCCAAAAGGCATATTTTGGGGTGGCAAACTCTGCTTCTCTTCACTAATTAGTTAATCTATGTTTTACATCAGCCACCTTTACATTCAACCTGTAAGTCTGTGAAGCTCCATCTATTTTCCAGCACATTCATGGCTTCTTCACTCTCATTAGACCACATTTTACCAGGAGGAACAGGGGAAGAAAAGGGGCTGCTGGGTGGTGATGTACCTTGGAAAGAGAGGCTGGGTGAGAGAAAAAGGAATAGAAAAGTCCACCTGGTATGACCTGACAAGTACCCAGGATGAGTTTTCATAAAACAGATTAGAACACACTGGTCTGACAGCTCTTATCTCTCTAAGTCCAAACAAGAACAGATCATGGTCAACCAAAGTTCCCCAGGGAACTTGCTCCTGCGTTTCTCTGCATATCTGGGGTTTGAAAGAATCCTGTTCATGGTTGTCTTGATTTCTTACCTCCTGACTCTGGTGGGCAACACACTCATCATCCCGCTGTCTGTGCTAAACCCCAGGCTTCACTCTCAAATGTACTTTATCCTCTCCAGCCTCTCCTTCTTGAACCTCTGCTTCACCACAAGCTGTGTCCCCCATGCTGGCCAACCTCTGGGGCCCAAAAAAGACCATCAATTCCTTGGCTGCTCTGTTCAGCTCTTCATCTTCCTGTTCCTGGGGACCACTGAGTGCATCTTCCGGATAGTGATGGCTTTTGACTGCTACATGGCCATCTGCTAGCCCCTCAACTATGCCACCATCATCCACCCTTGCCTGTGCTGACAGCTAGCAGCTGTGGCCTGGGTCATTGGGTTAATCAAGTCAATGGTCCAGATAACACCCACTCTCTCCCTGCCTCTCTGCCCCTACCAGCAGGTGGATGCTTTTTCTGTGTGAGGTCCCAGCTTTAATTTGACTCTCCTGTGGGGACACCACCTAAAATGAAATCCAAATGACTGCTGCCATTGTCTTCATCTTGGTTGTGTCCCTCAGCCTCATCTCTGTTTCTTATGGTGCCATTTCCCATGCAGGGATGAGGATTAACTTTGCAAAAGAGTGGAGGAAGGCTTCTGGGACCTGCTCCTCTCACCTCACTGTGGTCACCCTCTTCTACAGCTCAGCCATTGCTGTCTACCTCCAGCCCCCAAATCCCTATGCCCAAGAAAGGGGCAAGTTCTTTGGTCTCTTGTATGCATTGAGCACTCCTTTACTTAACCCTCTCATCTGCACCCAAAGAACAGGAGGTAAAGAGGGCATTTAGGAGGTTGCTGGGGAGGGACAGGGACTCCAGGGAGGGCTGAAGGAGAGCTGCTTAATATGCTTTCAGATTGAGAAGAGGCTCTGCATGATTTGTCAGGGGGTTTGTATTCCCCACATCTTTGCCTTCCTCATATCCATCATGTCACAGCAATGAATGATAGCCACGTGTGTGTGCATGTGTGTGCTTGTAAATATGTATGTGTGTGTGTAAGAGACAGACTGAAAAGATAGTAAGAAGAAAAACATATCTCTATATGAAACAGTGTATGAATCAAATTGAATATTTTCTCTTTTCTTTATTTTATTTTTAATTGTCTTCACCTTTAATGATGTGCCCCAGTTTTATCATTTCTATTTCTATCTCATCTCCCTTGCTATATCATTACTATTTCTTTGCCTCCATTTCTAATTCCTACCATATCTTCTTTGCTTTTCCTTCAAGTTTTTCTACTTCCTTATGTGTCTGTTTTGCATTCTCATTCTATTTTGTCCCCGCAAATGAAAGCAAGGAGGGGGGCAGCTGAAACCGAGGTAAGTTCAGAAAGTCACCCAAGAACACACAGTGTTAGAACTAAAATTCAGGCCCCATTAACTTCCAGTCAGGCAACCTCTCAAATATACTGTTGCTTTCAAGCTGTAATCAAATTTCTCAGTATCCGTAGGCATGAAGCCAGATAAGAGCCTTAGGAAGAAAGTTCAATTTTTTTAGTCCTAATATTTCTCCTATTACAGCTGCTGCAAATCACTGGCAAACCCATTAGATTGGCCAAAAGGTCTTATGTTTAGGCTGGCAGGACAATTTTGACAATGGCACCTTGGTGCCATCTACTAGCAAAATGTGGTATTGCATACGGCATCCCTGACTCCTAACAATTATTTTATTGTTATTAAGTATTTATACAGTGATTATGATATTCCACATACAATTTAAAGTAGTTTACACACATTGACTCATTTAATCCCTATAACAACACTATTAAACATAGAGTAATATTATCCCAGATACAGAAACTAAGCAAGACAGAGTTTAAATACCTGCTTTGAAATGTCAGAGATTTGGACCCAGCAGGACTGACTCAAGTCTCCATGCTGTTGGTAAAAATAGTGCCTCTCCAACCCAAGTAAGAAGTCTCAACCTCTCAATAAACTTTGAGAAAATCATCCCAATCTAGAAATCTCACAGCTAAAGGAGGTTTGCTTTCCTCAAATAAGGGTTTATTAAATGAATCAAAACATCCCATGGACACAAGAAACAATAGCCCACTTGGAAGAAGTTTTGTTACAGCTCATGTTTTGTGTTACTGGCTTAATTCCTCCACTGTATTTCATACTCCAAAAAGGTAAGAACCAGAATATTGCTGAGAATTGGCACACAATTAATTCTTTAAATTAATGAGTGAATAAATTAATCTTTCCAAAGAATGCACAAAGGGTTCTGGAGGTCCTAATCCCATAGTTGCTGTTTCCCAGCTTTTCCATGGCAATGGCAACAATACCAAATTTTCTTTGGGTACATGCTGATGAAATAAGGAAAAGAAAAATCCTAGCTTTATTCTAGACCCAACACAAAATGGCTGTGATTCAACATTTACCCTGGCATCAGCACAGAACATCAGCTTAACTCTTTTTTTTTTTTTGAGATTTTATTGGGGAATTGGGGGATTGGGGAAGGGAACAGCATTGGGGAATTGGGGAAGGGGAACAAACAAGTTGCCTTCCTTCTGTTCTTCAGTCTAGTTGTGGAGGACGTTGCTTTACTGGCCCATGTTGGTATTGTGATCATTGTGCTCTTCCCGGCTGAGGCCGATTCATCGCTGGCCATTGGATGGTTGCTCATGGTGGCTCATGGCAGCTTACACTGGCTGCCAGCCACTCACAGTAGCTTACAGCAGCCCACTGCAGCCTACGCCATCTCCGGCCACTCACGGCAGCCCAGCTCCAGGTCAAGCTGTTGTCCACCATCTTAGCTGTAGAGGGCGCAGTGTCACTGGCCCATGTGGGATCCGAACTGGCGGCCCCACTGTCAGAACTCACGTTCCCAAGCCAACTCTCAACCAATGAGCCATTTGGCCAGCCCAGTTTAACTCTATTTTAATCCTAATCTTCATTTTAGCCATCCATGTACTAACTTCATTACCTCCTTATTAGAATGCCTCATTATTAGAATGTGTCCTGATCTTAATGAGGAACCCCCAATTTATATATAATAATCCTAATCTCAGCTGTATAAATAACACTAACCTTAATTCCACTTTTCAAGTCACTTATGTAATACCTTTTTCTCATGAACACTTCTATCCTCTTTTTCTCACTAACCTGAAAATCTCTATTCTCTTTGCCTGCTTATCAGCTCCCTAAACCCAGAGGCCTTACTGTTCAGGCTCAGTAAAGTCCTTTCTAGACAGGCTCCAAGGAAAAAGCAACAGACAATTCAATGAGTCAGTCTAGTCGAATCTGTTGTAATGAAACCTGATTTGTGGAATAAATTATTAATATCAGCTTTGGAACTAACTTGTTATTCCAAATTAATTCTATGTTGACATTTATCTGTTGGATACTCTAGGAGGAAATCCAACATAAGATTACTCAATCACAATCCTCAGTGTGTCCAAAGAGCAGAGATGGCCAGAGACATATTTCCAGCATAAGTAACAGTTACACAACTGAGTTGGGAGCAAATAAAAGGCCACAGGAATGCAGAATAAAAGAATAAACTGTATGAGCACTTGGGTGGTGTGGAAATCAGGTAATTCTACCTAGAGGTTTGAACCACGGCAGAGGGAACAAAATTGATATGAAATATTTGCCAATTTACTGTGTGGAAAGAGCTAAAGCAAAGATGATACAGTAGGTTAAAGCTGTGCTTAACTCTTGTCACAACCGCATCAAAATTACAACTAAACTGCAGAACAACTATCATTGAGAATTGCCTGAAATCTTGCTGAACTAAAGCCCTACAACTACAGACATACAGAAGAAGCCACCTCAAGACTGGCAGGAGGGGCAGAGACACGGAATAGGCTGGTCCCACACCCGCATGTGACCGTTAAAAATTGGGAGGGAGCTGTGGAGGTCCCTCCTGGAGGAGCAAGGGGTACCACCCCCTTCCTGCCCAGGGTTTCAGTGCCAGGGAGAAAAGTCCCCATACCTTCTGGTTGCAAAAACTAGTGAAGAATGTGGCTGAGTGAGACGGAGGGTGGCTGCACTCCCAGGCACTCCTATTAAAGGGACCACGCCAGACTTACTTACTGATGGAATCACGGATCTGAGCTCCAGAGCTGGGGCAACAGCTGGCAAGGCAGCAGGGACATATGATGGAGAACTGAGTTGTCCGGCCTCAGGAAGAGGGCTGGAGGGGCAGCTTACTCCCAGACAGAGGAGCTGACAAAAGCCATTGTTTCTTAGTTGAGCCTTCCCCCTTCCGAGTGGGCAGACACAGATAGCTGCCATATCTGAGTCTCCATCAAGCTGGCTAAGGCTGTTCATTCACCACACCCTACTGATTCTGAGACCCCACCCTGCCCAATTTCTGGACACACCCAAGTCACTTCTAGTGGCTTTTTCATACAAACCACCTGCCTTGGCTCATGCTGCAGACTTTTCCTAGCATCTCTCAAAGGTTTGTGAAACCCAGACAAGCAGGATTTGACTTGAGCATGTCCCATACTTTTACTGAGCAGTCCGAAGCCTAGCACTAGTGGCAACTGGCCATGGTTCATGGCTTGGCCTCCTGAGGCACTTCCAGGCACAGCACAAGTGGTGACCATCTGCAGATTTCTTTGTGACTCCTGCTGGGTGGCTCCAGGTGGGGCATGGGCTGTAGCTGAACTTGACCTGCACAGGGTCCCCTCCCAGGTGGTGCTGAGGTGGGAATGCCTAGTGGCCAGCTTCCAAATGAGCTGGAGCATCACCCAGCCACCTCCCAGGTTGACACACCCAAGGGGAAGATTATGCAGGGACCAGAGCCCTGGCCAGACAGACACTGCTCTGTAGGGTCAGCGCCTACATCACAACTCCTCCACTGTAGTCACGGTCAGTCCTCACAACCAATGAGCACGATGGTCAATCCCTCCCACAAACATGCAAACAGCAACCAAGACTCAACTACAAGAGGAGGGCACACAAAACCCACACAAGGGACACACCTGAAGCACATGGCTCAGGTAAGAAGGAAAGCTGCACCACTGAGCCCCACAGCACATGTACTACATAAGGCCACTCTTCTAAGACTGGGAGACATAGCAGCCCTACTTAATACATAGAAGCAAACACAGGGAGGCAGCCAAAATGGGAAGAAAATAAAAATGTCCCAAATAAAAAAAAATTTTAAAAACAACAACAATAAAACTCTAGAAAAAAGAACTAAATAAAATGGAGACAAGCAATTCACCAGATGCAGAGTTCCAAGCACTGGTTATAAGGATGCTCAATGATCTCAGGAAAAATGTCAACAAAGAGATATGAAACATAAAAATGGAGATAGAAAATATATAAAAGAACCAGAAATAAAGAATATAATAACAGAAATGAAGAATGCATTACAGGAAATCAACAGTAGGTTAGATGAAGCAGAGGACTGAATCAGCGATGCTAATGATAAGGTAGCAGAAAACACCCAATCAAAACAACAAAAAGAAAAAAAGACTCAATAAAATGAGGAGAGTTTAAGGGACCTCTGGAACAATATCAAGCATACCAACATTCGCATTATAGGGGTACAAGAAAGAGAAGAGAGAGAGCAAGGAATTGAAAACCTATTTGAAAAAAATAATGATGGAAAACTTCCCTAACCTGGTGAAAAAAATAGGGAGCACAGAGAGTTCCAAACAAAATGAACCCAAAGAGGCCTATACCAAGACATATAATAAATAAAATGCCAAAGGTTAAAGACTAAGAGAGAATCTTAAAAGCAGCAAGAGAAAATCAGTTACCTACAAGGAAGCTCCTATAAGTCTATGAGCTGATTTCTCAACAGAAACTTTGCAGGCCAGAAGGGATTGGCAGAAAATATTCAGTGATGAAAAAGCAAGGACCTACAACCAAGATTATTTTACCCAGCAAAGCTATCATTTAGAATTGAAGGACAGATAAAGAACTTCCCAGACAAAAAAAAAAAGCTACAGGCTTTCATCACTACCAAACCAGTATTACAAGGAATCTTAGAGGGACTTCTTTAAGACAGTAAATCATACATACATACATACATACATACATACATACATACATACGTACATAAATGGTAATAATTATATATCTATCTTAAATGCTCCAATCAAAAGGTAGGAGGCCTGAATGGATAAGAAAACAAAACTTGAACATATTCTGCCTACAAGAGACTCACTTCAGATTAAAAGACACACAGAGACTGAAAGTAAAAGGATGGAAAAGATATTTCATCAAAATGGAAACAAACAAAAAAGCTGGGGTAGTAATAATTATACCAGACAAAATAGACTTTAAATCAAAGACTGTAACAAGAGACAAAGAAAGACCCAGTATTCCCACTTCTGGGTATTTATCTGAATAAACCCAAAATGCTATTTTGAGGGGATGTGCTCATCCATATGTTCATTATAGTTTTAGTTACAATAGCCAAGCTATGAAGGCAACCTGGGTGTTCCTGAATAGATGAAGATAAAGAAGAGGTAATGCATACAAAGTCTGACAATTAAGTTCACAAACTCATCCTAGAAAAAGTGCTACATACCCCACTGCTAAATATCACTACAGTCACCTTCAAAGTACTCCCCTTGGGAAGCTATGCACTGACACCAGTGCCTAGTCAAAGCAATTTGGAACTCTTTTTCTGGAATGGCCATCAAAGCTGTTGTTCTATTACCCTTGATGTCCTGAATGTCATCAAAATGTTTTTCTTTCAACATTTCCCATATCTTCTAGTAAAGAAATAAGTCATTGGGGGCAGATAAGGTGAATAGAAAGGGTGTTCCAATACAGTTACTTGTTCACTGCTAAAAATTCCCTCACAGATAATGCCACATGAGCTGGTGCATTGTCATGATGCAAGAGCCATGAATTATTGGTGAAAAGTCCAGGTCGTCTTTTTCACACAGCCTTTTCAGCACTTCCAAATAGTAAACTTGATTAACTGTTTGTCCAGTTGGTACAAATTCATATTGAATAATCCCTCTGATATCGAAAAAGGTTAGCAACATCATTGCCACAAATTTGCAAACTTAATTATCTTACAAATTCCATTGTAATACAATGGAATATTACTCAGCCATAAAAATAAAAAAAAGAATGAAATCTTGCCATCTGCGGCAACATGGATGGACCTAGAGGGTATTGTGCTGAGTGTAGTAAGTCACACAGAGAAAGACAAGTGCCATATGATTTCACTTATAAGTGGAATCTAAAAAACAAAATAAACAAATAAATGAAACAGAAATAAACTCATAGATACAGAAAACATTTAGATGGTTGCCATATGGGAGGCAGGTGGGGGGTGGCTGAAAAAAGGGAAGAGATTAAGAAGTACAAATTGATTATTACACAGTAGTGATGGAGATATAGGGTATAGCATAAGGAGTATAGTCAATAATATTGTAATAACTATGTATAGTTTCAGATGGATACTAGGTCTAGCAGAGTGATAGATGGGAGGAGGGTTGGGGGTAAGGTTAAAAAGGGGAAGGGATTAAGAAGTAAAAATCGGTAGTTACAAAATAGTCATGGGGATGTAGAGTAAAGCATAGGGAATATAATCAATAGTATGGTAATAACTATATATAGTGCCAGACGGGTACTGTTGAATAACTATGATGTTGTCAAAAAAACATCCAGCCTAAGAGAAAGCTTATAAGAGTTTATTTGAGCCAAACTGATGACAATTGTTGGGAAGCAAAGTTTCAACAAATTGAGAAAATATTCTGGAAAATGGCAAATTGGCAACTTATTTTATACATTAGAATCGACGGAGGAGGGTTACATAAAATCCATTGATTGTAGATTAAGAGGGTGGGAGAAAGCAAAAAGGGGTTGGATAAAAAGTAAAATGGAGAGACACACTTCTTTCACATTGGTCGGTACAGAATAGTTAACAGCATTTTACAGCACATAGAGAACAAGGTAACAACAAGGGATTTTGTAGTCCCACCCCCACCCCCACCCCCGTGTGGTGGGTTGTGCCCCCTGGGGGGTCCAGAAAAAGGGATTACTCTGACATTCCAAGGGTATGTTATCTTAGATGCAAGAAGACAAACAGACAGGCTTAAGGAAAGGTTGATTTTGTCAAGGAAGCTACAGACCAAGGATGTGACTTCCCCGGCATGGCCCATGTTAATTAGGAAATTTTATGTTCACGCCATCCTCTGTGGTTATTTTCAGTCTCCTGAGCTTGTCAGGTTTAACATGTGGCCCCTTTTCCATCCATAATATTGTATGTTAGCTATATATTTTTTTAAAATATTAAAAAATAAGGAAGAGCTAAAGCATGTTGTGCATAAGAATAGGAAGGGGGGCGGGGGAGTTGCACCAGTGAAGCCGGAGAATTAATATCTTCAGAAAAACCTACTTAATACAAAATAGGGTTGTCAGTTAGTTTGGACTTACAGCCACAAGAAGGAAGTCACAGAGCACCCTATTAACCATCATAGACATGACATAGCCTAAGACCTGTTAGACTGAGAGGCCGGGAGGAGAGAAGTAACCAAGACAGCAGAAATAACAGCATACAATGAGTAAGAGTCACAAGATGCATAGCTTCCACCCCTGCCCACCAAGATAACCTACTGACACACATTGTTTGGATGTTTTTCAGCCCACAAAGCGAACAACCACTCTACTGTCTCCCCAAAACCAGATAAGGTGGCTCCAGAAGGGAAGCAGATGACTGTAAGATGAAAATTAACTGCTACCTAACCAAGGACCAATCAGCGAAAACCACAACCTGAAACCCCTTACTCATGATTACTCATGCTTTTGGCTCTATGAAACCTCTTGTCTGTAAGCCACCTAGGAGTTCCAGCTTTTGAATATTAGCTTTCCTGATCTCCTGGGTGGTGCCATTTATAATAATGTAACAGGGTAGAATGCTTCTGCTTCTCTCCCTGACTCTACCTGAATTCCAGCCTGCATTCCTATGGATATGCTAAGTGACTGGAGGAGTTCCACTGAGACTTGAGTAACTTCTGGTCTGACCAACTGTGAACAAAGACATTTGGAGATTCCCTCCCTCCCCATCCTTGGGTCTCACTTCTTGCCCCAGCCCTCTCCCTTCCCTGAATATATAGGGCACAGGAATTTGGGACGTTCTTAAAATAAATTTGAGAAAGCTAGAAATCTCCCATCTTCTCATCATGGAGCCATTTTCATAAATAAAACCTGTCTTTATTCCAACTCTGATCTATTAAATATTTGATGTGCCAAGCACACAGGCCTTGTGACTGCAACAGCAACATAGTCAATCTTTCTCCACTACAAAGCCCGGTGTCAGTTCTGACTCACTGTGCACACGGGTGAGTACAGGCTCTCTTTTGACTTGCTCAGTTTCACCAGGAGAAAGGTATAGATTATTTTAGAAATATATAGAAGATACTAAATTGAATACAACTGGAAAAAAGGATCCTTTACAGATGCTTTAAGCTACAAGATTTAGGTCCCATGAGGGAGGGCACTTACCTATCCACCTACAACAACACTTGAGTTGGAAACATTGAAGGGGCATTATTCCAGAACCTCAGTTTTAGTTGCCTATTCAAGTGTAGTCACCAGTTCACTTCTGAAGGGCTCACAGACTCAAGACTAGGCAGTGATGTGTGGGGCCCAGTTCCTGTTGCATCTGTCCAGCCCCCAGTGAGGCCAGGCTTCCTGGTTTCCCCTATGCAGGATGACTCCACCTTGAAGCGTACCAGAATATACTACCCTAAAATAAGCTTCTTTGGCATAGGCGTTATTTTGTTCGCCTCTGCCACCCAGAAGCCCAAACCCCTCTGTTTAGCCTAACATGGTACATAAGCCCCAGTTCTAACCGCTCTTTTGCATAACTCATCACTGGGTGCCCCATGTGTACATGTCTAACACACCTGTTAACGAACTTCTCTTTGTTCCTCTTGCTAATCTGACTTTTGCCAGTCTCGTTTATAGGGCCCCAGCAGCAGGAGCCAAGATGGGTTAGAGCTAAAAAATTTTTTCTTCCCCACTACCCCTCTCTACACACCTGTAGAAAGCGCTCTGCCTGCTGCATGAGTGTTACTTCCGCATGTCTGTTTCCCTCACTCAACCGTGTCACAGTGCGTGGCACAGCGCCTGGCCCGTGTTGGCCTCAGTGCTTCACCACATGGGTAGGTGGTGCTGGGGCTCATTTTCCCTGAGACAGTTTCCAGTGTTTCCTTTCTTGCTCCAGTGGGCTATGTAAGTGGTGCCATATTGGCAAAGTATTTTGAATAGGACCCGTTTGGGGCATCACCTGACATAAAGCTCATCCTGATTCCCCTTGAGTCAGTGGACCATGAAGTGCAAAGTAACAAAATTCCCTTCTTCCAAAGCCTGAGTGAAGAAACAAAAAGATGCCTGTCCAGAATGGCCTAAAACTACAAAGGATTGTGGGAAAGCCAGTCGCAGAAAGGGCTGGGTGTGGGACTATAACTGGCCCTGAAGTGTCCAGAAAGGACCAGAGACCTCAGAAGAGGATGAAAACCAGTGAATAGACAGATGAATGATCAGCGTGGGATGCAGACAAGCAGGGTGGCGAAGTGGCATGAGCCCTTGTTCTGGAGTAGGTAGACCAGATGTGTGGATCATTTTCCCAAAAAAGGCAGCAACCATATATTTATCCCATCCCAAGTATTCTTATAATGCGACTGATGCTCATCCCATCAAGAGGTAGGCTCTGTGTTTCCTCCCCCTGAATCTGGACCCAGTCTTGTGACTGCCCAAATAAATGGGATAAGATAAAAGTGATGTTATGTGACTTCCAAGGCTGTCAGGAAAAAGATATAGCTTCAATCTAGCTGGCTCTCCTCTCATCTCTCTCGGAACGCTCGCCTTTGGAACCCGGTCACCATGTCATGAGGAATCCCAGGCCACACTAAAAGGCCAGTACAGTCACTCCAGCTGACAGCCCTAGCTGAGGTCTCAACTGACAGCCAATACCCACCTTTAGACCTTTCAGATGACTCCAGCCCCCATCCTTAAAATCTTCCAGATATCTCCCCACTGTCCCTTGAGTTCCTGACCCACAGAACTGTGAGAGATGATTGTTGTTTGTTTAAGCCACTGTTTGGGGGTAACAGATTATGTAGCAATAGATAACAATACATACTCAGCGTGGATGTTGACTCTGCTCCTTATTAGCTGTGTGACCCTGGACAGGAGTCTCCCTCTCCCTGAGCCAGTCTCCTTGCCAGGTAACAGATATGAACACACACCTTCCCTACAAGGCTATCCTGAGCAGCAGAGCTATAATGACCACGAGATGACCAACACTCCTGGTTGGTCTCTCAAGCTATCTTGTTTGTCTGTTTCATCTGCTTACTTACTTATTTCATCTTCCCACTCGGAAAATGTACACCTCATGAACACCCATCTTGCTCAATGCTCTACCCCCAGTGTTTAGAAGAGAGCCTGTCTCAGCAACTTTCCCAATCAAAACCTGTTGATTGAAAAGCAAACATAACAGCAGCAAAGTGTTCACGAGATGCTGTTAGTAAGTGACCAGGGCAGGAAGGCAAGAGGTTGTTGGGGCAGAGCAGGGCCGAGGCCTGGCCGGCAGGATAGTCCAGGGCACTGCAAAGTCAAAAAGAGAGCTGAAGCCTGTGGGCGAATCACATCCTGACTGAGACAGGGCTGGAGACGCCTAGGGAGTGACTCTCCAGAACCGCTGAGTGGTGGCTTCACCACCTGGCAACACGTCCCTTTCCACCTGAAGTCCCTGCCAGCCTTACCATTTCACTTGGTTCCTGCACTCCTGCCAGCAAAGGTGTCTGCCTCACTCTTAGCCACAGTAGGACTTCTGATCCTTTGTTTGTAATTTACGCCGCACCTTATTGCAAACAAAGTTTGAGGTGCTAATTCTGGTCTTTTCGGTCTTACCCAGGGCTGGCATATGACCCCTGCTTCTGCTTCTGAAGCCAACCGCTCATGTTCCACACTGCAGGCCTATCTATTCCATAGGCTTCTTCCCCTTTCCTAGAGAATGTTCCACAGTGGGAAGAGGGGAAGCACAAATTAAGTCCAAATGATTCAAAGCAGATCTTCACAGTGGAGTAGTTTTCAAGTACTGGTGTAAGACTTAACCCACCCATGCTTTCATGGAACTTCATAAATTGGCTCTGAAACGGGACAATGAAATAACAGGGCCCAACCAACCCTTGCAGCTTTTTTGCAAAAATCGTTTAAAAAATCAGTGTGAAAGGAAAAGAGAAAAGTTGAGCTTCAAAAAGGCACTTCTGGGACTTCCGGTAAGATGGTGGAATAGACAGACGTTGTGCCGACTGCCTCCCAGGATCACACCAAAATTACAAATAATTTATAAGATATTCAACCTTGGAACTTCCCTGGACACTAGATGAGCAGAACCTCTAAACAAAAGACTTAAAGAGGAGGCCACGTGGAGTCTGGTAGGAGGGGCGGAGACAAGATGGGCAAACCCCATGAGGGACACCTCAGTGGTGGGGAGGCTTCTCTGGTTGGGGGAGAGACCCTCCGGCCCACACCTTGCTCACCAGCCCAGTTACTTTGCCGGGAAGAGGAGTTCTACGATAGCTGGAAGTAGAAAACAGTGAAGACTCTCTTTGCTCAACTCAGTGAGCCTGAGGGCGGCGAGAGAACCAGCGGAGCCAGCAAACCAACTTGCTCGCTGGTGAGCACTCACCCAGTTCCTGGTGGAGGGAACAGCTTTGTGAGTGGGGCCCAGGAGCCTCCGGGAAGGACGGAACTGAATGCCTTTGGCACGGGAGCCGGAGGTTTTGGGGACCATTGTTCCCTGATGTGGAGCTTGCACATGAGTAGTGCACAGGAGGGTGCCATTTTTTCAGGGTTCGGCCCTCCCACAGAGGCTCAGGTCTGGGACTGCATTGGTCTGCTGGAATTGGCACAGGAGTATGTGTGTGTGCGTGTGTGCGTGCACATGAGCATGCGGACTTGGATCCCCACCCTTTGCACTGCCTGTGCTGTGTAGCCAGGGAAACGCCTGGAAGGCGTGTTCCAACTCCAACAGACTTCTTATTGAGACCCAGGAGTGCGCAACTCGCCTTAGGTCCCCGATTTCTGCACTGAGCATGCAGAGTTACCTGGGTGGCGATTGGCTGCCAGGCTGCTTGGCCTGATTTTTGAGCAGCTGATTGGGACAGGCTGAGACTGGGAGTTTTCCTGGGAGTGTAGGGCCGTGAGCTGTGTGCCTGTGTGATTTGGCCAGGGCTTTCCAAGCAAGTTTGTGTGGGCTGGCTGCCAATGAAGGAGTGCATGCTGCTCTGACTTGGTGGGGGCCACTGATCACATTCTGTGGTGCCTTGGGGGCGTGCTGCACCCACCTAGAGCTGTGTTGCCAGGGGCACCCTAAGCCCCTGGTCCCTGGCCCCTACCTCTGCAGGCCATAGAGGGTTTTCTGCAGCAGCAGACAGTGCACAACTACCTGTGAGGATATTTGGTGGTGAGCACGGTTCCAGAGCACACAGCAACTAATTGTGGAAAGCTTACTTCAAGTCTAGAGGAAGGTCAGCGCATGACGCACTGAGCCCTTCCCCCCAACAGCTGGTGCTGAGTCGCCCAGAGTCTCTCTATTGCGGAGCAAGTGGTCTGCAGATTAAAGCAGGTGGAGAGCCTCTACACCCCTTTTTTTTCTTTTGTTTCTTTTTCCTTTTGTTCCCCTCTTTTCTCCTTTTTCATTTTCTTTTTTTTCTCTTTTTTTTTTCCTGTCGAGGTGATCTAATACATCGAAGCAGAGTGACAGCCAAAATGAAGAAACAAAGAAACATGTCCCAAGTAAAAGATCAGAAGAAAACTCAAGAAATGGAACTAAATGAAAAAGAGGTATCCAACCTTTCAGAGACAGAGTTTAGAACATTGATGATAAGAATGTTTCAGGAACTTAGGGAGGACATAAAGAAGGATACAGA
Source organism: Hipposideros larvatus (assembly GCA_031876335.1). NCBI lineage: Eukaryota > Metazoa > Chordata > Mammalia > Chiroptera > Hipposideridae > Hipposideros > Hipposideros larvatus. The sequence goes on along the minus strand of CM063088.1, from coordinate 128,573,769 downwards.
AATCATAAAAAACAACCAGGTAGAACTAAAGAATACAGTAACTGAAATGAAGAACACACTCGAAGGAATCAACAGTAGATTAGATGAAGCAGAGGATCGGATCAGTGATTTAGAAGACAAAACAGCAGAAATCACCCAGTTGGAACAAAAAAAAAAGAAAAAAGGACAAAAAACAATGAAAAGAGTTTAAGAGACCTGTGGGACAACATCAAGCGCAACAACATTCGCATCATAGGAATACCAGGAGAAGAGAAGAAGCAAGGGATCGAGAATGTATTTGAAGAAATAATGACTGAGAACTTCCCTACTCTGATGAAGGAAATTGACATACAAGCCCAGGAAGTGCAGAGAGTTCCAAACAAGCTGAATCCAAACAGGTCCACACCAAGACACATCATAGTAAAAATGGCAAATGTTAGAGACAAAGACAGTATCCTAAAAGCAGCAAGAGAAAGACAGCAGGTTACATACAAAGGAACTCCTATAAGACTAACAGGTGACTTTTCTACACAAACTCTGCAGGCCAGAAGGGAGTGGCAGGAAATATTCAAAGTGACGCAAAATAAAGGCCTACAACCAAGGTTGCTCTACCCAGCATGGCTATCACTTAAAAGTGAAGGAGAGATAAAGAGCTTCTCAGAAAAAAATAAGCTTAAGGATTTCATTACCACCAAGCCAGCATTGCAGGAAATGTTAAAAGGGCTTTTTTAAACAGAAGAAAGGGGAAAACAAGCTGAGGAAGATCAGAAATACAAATAACAAAATGGCAATAAATATGCACCTATCAATAATCACTTTAAATGTGAATGGATTAAATGCTCTAATCAAAAGACATAGAGTGGCTGAGTGGATAAGAAAACAGGACCCATGCATATGCTGTTTACAAGAGACTCATCTCAGATCAAAAGACATACACAGACTGAAAGTAAAGGGATGGAATAAGATATTCCACGCAACTGAAAATGAGAAAAAGCTGGAGTAGCAATACTTATTTCAGACAAAATAGACTTTAAAATGAAGACTACAATAAAAGACAAAGAAGGACACTACATAATAATAAAAGGATCGATTCAACAAGAGGACATAATCCTAGTAAACATCTATGCACCCAACATAGGAGCTCCTAAATATATAAAACAGATTTTGACAGACATAATAACAGAGATCAACAGCAACACTATCATAGTAGGGGACTTCAACACCCCATTGTCATCAATGGACAGATCCTCCAGACAGAAAATCAACACAGAAACTGTGGTCTTAAGTGACACTTTAGACCAACTGGATTTAATTGATATTTTTAGAGCATTTCACCCCAAAGCAACATTCATCTCAAGTGCACATTTTTCAAGATAGACCACATGTTAGGACACAAAACCAGTCTCAATAAAGTTAAGAAGATTGAAATCATATCAAGCATGTTCTCTAACCACAATGTTATGAAACTAGGTATCAATTAGAAGAAGAAACCTGGAAAGCACACAAATACATGGAGGCTGAACAACATGCTACTAAATAGCGACTGGGTCAAAACTGAGATTAAGGAAGATATGCCAAAAAATTTGACAATCTGGAAGAAATGGATAAATTTCTAGAAGCTTGCAATCTACCAAGGCTGAACCAAGAAGAAACAGAAACTCTGAACAGACTGATTACTACCAAAGAAATTGAGTCAGTAATCAACAAGCTTCCAACAAACAAAAGTCCTGGACCAGATGGCTTCACAGGCGAATTTTACAAAACATTCAAAAAAGAATTAATAGCTATTCTCCTCAAACTATTCCAAAAAATACAGGAGGGAAGGCTCCCAAGCACATTTTATAAGGCCACTATTACTCTGATCCCAAAATCAGACAAAGGTATTACAAAAAAAGAAAACTACAGGCCGATATCCCTAATGAACATAGATGCAAAAATCCTCAACAAGGGCCGGCCGAGTGGCGCGATGGTTAAGAACTGGCTTGGGACGCCAGAAGGCCCCGGTTCGGATCCCACATATGAGGGCCAGTGACACTGCCCTCCACAGCTAAGATGCTGAACAACAGCTCAACCTGGAGCTGGGTTGCCATGAGTCGCCGGCGACGGCATAGGCTGCAGCCCCTGTGGCAGTGAGTTGCCATGGGCTACTGTGTGTAGCCAGCAGCCAGTGTGAGCGGCCAGCAGCCGCAGTGAGCGGCCGTCCAGAAGCCGGCTACTGATCTGCCTTGCCCGGGAGGAGTGCAATGATGGTGCCAACTTGGGCCAGTGAAGCAACGCCCTCCACAACTAGACTGAAGAACAAAACAACAACAACTTGTCTGTTCCCCTTCCCCCAATTCCCCAGCGCTGTTCCCATCCCCCAATTCCCCAATAAAAATCTTTAAAAATAAATAAATAAATAAAATCCTCAACAAAATACTAGCAAACCGAATTCAGCATCACATTAAAAAGATCACACACCACGATCAAGTGGGATTCATTCCTGGTATGCAAGGTTGCTTCAATATCTGCAAATCAATTAATGTAATACATCACATTAACAAAATGAAAAATAAAAATCATATGATCATATCAATAGATGCAGAAAAAGCATTTGACAAAATCAGCAACCATTTATGATAAAAACTCTTAGCAAAGTGAGAATAGTGGGATCATATCTCAACATAATAAAGGCCATATATGATAAGCCCACAGCAAACATCATACTCAATGAGGACAAGCTAAAAGCTTTCCCCTTAAAATCAGGAACAAGACAAGGCTGCCCACTTTCACCACTTCTATTCAACATAGTTCTGGAAGTTCTGGCCACAGTAATCAGACAAGAAAATGAAATAAAAGACATCCAAATTGGAAAGGAGGAAGTAAAATTGGCATTATATGCAAATGACATGATACTATATAAAGAGAATCCCAAAGACTCCACCAAAAAACTGTTAAACTGATAAATGAATTTAGTAGGGTAGCAGGATATAAAATTAACATTCAGAAATCAGTTGCATTTGTATACACCAATAATAAACTATCAGAAGAAGAAATCAGGAAATCAATCCCATTTACAATTACTTCAAAAATAATAAAATACCTAGGAATAAATTTAACCAAAGAAGTAAAAGACCTGTACTCAGAAAATTATAAGACATTGAAAAGAGAAATCAAAGAAGATACAAATCAATGGAAATACATACCATGTTCATGGATAGGAAGAATTAATATAGTTAAAATGTCAATACTACCTAAGGCAATATATAGATTCAATGCAATTCCTATCAAACTACCAAGAATATTTTTCTCAGAAATAGAACAGATAATTCAAAAATTTATATGGAGCCATAAAAGACCCCAAATAGCCACAGCAATCTTGAGAAATAAGAACAAAGTGGGAGATATCACGCTACCTGACATCAAGTCATACTACAAGGCTACAGTAATCAAAACAGTATGGTACTGGCATAAAAACAGACACATAGATCAATGGAACAGAATAGAGAGCCCAGAAATAAACCCATCCATATACCGTCATTTAATCTATGACATCGGAAGCAAGAATTTACATTGGAGTAAAGATAGTCTATTTAATAAATGGTGCTGGGAAAATTGGACTGACACGTGCAAAAAAATGAAAATGGACCACCTACTTACACCATATACCAAAACAAATTCAAAATGGATTAAATAGTAAATGTAAGACCTGAAACCATAAAACTCCTAGTAGAAAAAATAGGGAGTAAATTTGCAGACATTACCCTCAGTAATAGTTTTACTGAGTTATCCCCTGGGGCAAGGGGAATAAAAGAACAAATTAACATATGGGATTACATCAAACTTAAAAGGTTTTTCACAGCAAAGGAAATCACCAATAAAACAAAAAGGCAGCCTATTGAATGGGAGAAGATATTTGCCAATGATATATCTGATAAGGGGTTAATACCCAAAATTTATAAAACATTCATTCAACTCAACACCAAAAAAACAAACAACCCAATGAAAAAATGGGCAGAGGATATGAAGAGGCATTTCTCTAAAGAGGACATACAGATGGCCAACAGGCATATGAAAAAATGTTCAACCTCACTAATCATTAGGGAAATGCAATTAAAAACCACAATGAGATGCCACTTTACTCCGGTCAGAATGGCTATCATCAATAAATCAACAAACAACAAGTGCTGGCCAGGCTGTGGAGAAAAGGGAACCCTGGTGCACTGTTGGTGGGACTGCAGATTGCTGCAGCCATTATGGAAGTCAGTATGGAAGTATCTCAAAAAGCTGGAAAAGGAACTACCATATGACCCAGCAATTCCACTCTTGGGTATCTATCCAGAGAAACCCAAGATGCTAATTCGAAAAAAATGTATGTACCCCTATGTTTATTGCAGCGCTATTCACAATAGCCAAGACTTGGAAACAACCGAAATGCCCATCGGTAGATGACTGGATTAAGAAACTGTGGCACATTTGTACAATGGAGTATTACTCTGCTATAAAGAATGAAATCGTACCATTTGGGACGATATGGATGGACTAGAGACTATTAAGTGAAATGTCAGTCGGAGAAAGGCAAATACCGTATGATTTCACTTACATGTGGCATCTAAAAAACTGAATGAACAAGGAAAGTAAACAGAAGTAGTCTGAGAGATATAGAGGAACAACTGATGGCTGCTAGTTGGGAGGGGGTGGGGATGAGGGAGAAGGGGAAGGGATTAGACAGCATAAATACATAACTACAATATTGTCACAGGGACATGAAAGATAGTTAGATGAATATAATCAATAATGTTGTAAATATTTTGTAGGGTGTCAGGTGGTCACTTGTCTTCCTAGGGAGACCGCATCATGGATGGGGTAGACTCTTGATCACTGCACTGTACACCTGAAGCTGATGTTGTATAATATTGTATATCAACTATAAGTGAATATATATATATATATATATATATATATATATATATATATATATATGGTCATGGGACCTGGAGTATAGTGTGGGAGTGGGGTCAAGGGAATTGTAATAGATATATATGATATTGGGGGGAAGTGGGGCAACGGATTGGGGGAGGGGGGTTGTTACCTTGAGGGGTAAAAAGTATAACTATTGCACTGTGTTGTACAGCTGAAACTAATTCTAAAAAATTTGTATTTCACAATAAATAAAATTTTAAAAAGGCACTTCTTCGGGTGGGCCAAGTGGCGCATTGGTTAGGAATTGGCTTGGGACACCAGCTCTGAGCAGCAGAGCCCTGGTTCCAATCCCACATGAGAACCAGTGACGCTGCACCCTCTACAGCTAAGAGGATGAACAACAGCTGGATCTGGAGCTGGGTTGCCATGTGTTGCCAGCAATGGCATAAACTGCAGTGGGGTTGACCGGCAGCTGGTGTGTGCTTTTGCAAGCTGCTGTCCAATGGCTGGTGAGCGACTGCCTCACCAGGGGAGAGCGCAATGATAACACTAACATGGACCAGTGAGACAACATCCTCCACAACTAGACTGAAGAACAGAAGGACAACAACTTGTCTGTTCCCCGCCCTCGATTCCCCAATGCTGTTCCCCTCCCCCAATTCCCCAATAAAATCTTTTTTTTTTTAAAGGGCACTTCTTCAAAAGGATACTAAGAATTATAAAATTCCCAGGCAAGTTTGTTTATTTTTTCCCCGTACTTTCTTTCATTAGGATAGCAAATCCTTCTAAGATGCCCAGAGTTCTTGGACAGACTAAGGTTAGAAGCACTCGGGGCCATCTCATCCACTGTCTCCTAGCAGTCATCACATTTTGTTGTTCTTAGTTTCCAAGGACAGTCTTCACGTCTGTTCAGCCAGATGCCCCAGACTCACAATATGTCCATCACTGTCAGAGAACTCATTAAACAATAGTTACAGTGGGTAGCATTGACCCGACATGCTCCATGGCCAAGGACCATCCTAAGTACTAGTCCTTGCACCACCCTATAGAGTAATGCATTTTGATGATGATGATGATGATGGTGATGACGATGACAGATGGTGATTAGTAGTATCATCACAAATCAGGACATGGAGAATCGAGATTAAAGAACTTTTCTGCATGTGGTGGAATCTGACACCCTGGTAGTCTGACTCCATACTTTTCACCACTAATGTCATCTCTCACTAACCTTAGCCCTAATCGTGTCCTGTTCTGCCCTGTTATTCCCTCAAAGAATTAATAAAACACCTGTCCCCCCCCCTCTTTTAGTGAACATGGAGCCCTCCAAGTCTCCCTCCTTGGACTGAAGCCCACTCTGTTCACAGTAAGGGACAAGGTGGTGAGTCACACTGTTCACTGGTTTATTGAGATTCAGGGAGATCCTTCCCCAAAAGGCATCACAGTGTGAAAGGGACACCACCTCCCACCGCACAGGTCCCTCTCTCCATCTCAACACTCAGGGGTGCCTTCCTTTGGTCAGGATTCTCACCCACTATCTACTGAGAGCAGCACTGAAACCTGCCCATTTACTCTCTGTTAATTGCCCCATAAAAACACAAAACCAAAGGGAGCAATCTTGGGAGGTAGTGTAGAAAAGGAAAGTGTATGTAGTGAGGTTGCTGAGGAGTCAGTGAGTGAGAAGCTTTGAGCGAGGTACCAACTAGATTATTAAGTAGTGACATAAAACTGTATGAACGAATAAGAGAGAAAAGGGTCTGGTTCCAAGAGTACTGGAGACCCAGGTAACCCCAGGACTCACAGAGGGACATGTATTTACAAGAGATGGGATGGGTTCACATGTTCTTCCTATCTGGGGGTAGGGATTCCCTGCTTCCTCTCAACCCACCCCCTTTCCTCTTCTCCCTTTCCCACCCCTTACTGGTCTGTCCTCCCTTACACAACCCTCACTTGTAAAGCAAATGGACTCGGCTCCCATCACAGCTAAGCCTGTCAGGGGGCTCCGGGGGCCCCCTGGGTAGGCCCCCAGAGAGGTCTGGGGGTGTCGGAGGGTGGCGCCGTGAGCGGAGCTGCTGCCGAGACTGAAGCTGATGGCGCAATTCAGAGACCCGCTCTTCCTTCTGGAGGAAGAAAAACAATTGGGAGAGTGGGAGAAGGGGAAGTCATGAAGGGGTACGGAGGAGGGAAGGGGAGGAAAGACAGAGAAGAATGAGGTGGGGGGATACAGAGTTAGATGGACAAAAGAAATTTAAATGCGGAATCAGGAAAAGAATAAGAAAAGCCAAAAGAGAATAACGCGAGCACCAGTTGAAGGAAAAGATCAGGGAAATAAAGAAGGGAGAGAAAACAGGGAAGTGGGGAAAGGTCAGTGCACACAGCTTCCAATAATCATACACAGATTCATGCCAACCCAGTTTGCATATCCCCCACTCTGGCACTGCACCAGCCCCGAACTACAGCCTGGGGTACAGTGTGCACCACGGGCACCTGCCCAGATCCCCTTTACTGGAGGGGATGCTCAACACCCAGCTGATGGGGGTGTTAGCTGCCAATGCTCACAGCTGCCACCGCAACATGCCCCCCACAACCCATGGCCACTCCCTCGCCTCCAGTGGAGTGGGTCAAGTCCACAGTGCAGTTCACGCTCCAGAGTCCCCTCCACCTGATGTGGCCAACACTAGATTTTACCTGAGATGGAATCCTTGCTCAACCCCTCCCCCTCCCTTATCTTCCTCCACTTACTCCCTGGTAGGCTTTCTCCTGAGACCCTCCCTCAGCAGATCACATGCACCTGGACCCTATTTCAGACTCTGCTTCAGAAAACCCAGCCTGATACATGGACCTCCTGGAGCCCGCCAGCACCCTTGTGTCAGCACATACCTCAGCAATGATCTTCTCCAGCTCGCGGTTCTCCTTCTCCAACAGCCGGGACTTCTCCTCCTCGTTGTTGTTGGTCGATGACCCTGTCTTCATGGTGTCCTGAGCCTCCGACTGCCACTCCCCTCGGGTAATCAGTCTGCGCATCTGGGGATGAATGTTTGGGGCATGGGACAGCCACGCAGGGACTGTGTCAGCCGTCAGCTGATGGTGGGTTGGAATTGGAAGGAAGGGAAGTAAGAGGGACGGGCTTGGCCTAAAACAAGATAAGAAATGAGAGGAAGGGGCAGGGCAGGGGGACAGAGTCCTGGGAGGAAGCGACGGAGGGCCGTGGGCCCTCTCCAAGGGTGGGAGCACACCCAGAACCTCACCTTGGGCACGAAGAGCACAACCAGGGTGATGTAGGAGGAGAAAACTATGGCGAGTGAGGCAAAGGCGAAAGCGGCATCCTGCTGGCTTGACAGGATCATGGTGACAGGGGCGGTGATGAGGCACAGGACCTGGGCACAGCATGGTCAGGGAGTCTCAGACCTGCAGGCTCAGACCAGACCCAGGCTTCTCCCCCAGAACAGAGTCTGGGAGATCAGGCTCCTGGTGAACTTTCCATTTAAAAAGGATCCAACACTCAGGATCACCCTCAGCTCTAGCTTGAGAAGAATCCCAAAAGAGAATCACTTCGTTGGGAGGTTGTGTGGAGATTAATAAAACAGTGTCTGTGTGTGTTTTATAAAGTACTTTACAAATCCGAGGCATTAAAAAACTCTTTAAGTGCCAGCCGAGTGGCTCAGTTGGTTAAGAGCGGGAGCTCTGAGCAACAGCGTAGCCGGTTGGATTCCCACATGGGCCAGTGAGCTGCGTCCGAGCTGAGCTGCCGCTGAGCTGCCAACAGGTGGCAGGATGGTTTAGTGGTTAGACTGTGTGCTCTTAGCAACAAGGTTTCAGGTTTGACTCCTGCATGGGTTGGTGGGCTACGCCCACCTGCGACTAAGACTGAACACGGCACCTTGAGCTGAGGGGCTGTGAGCTGCTGATGGGCGGCCGGATAGTGACTGGACTTGGAGCTGAGCTAGCTGTGCCCTCCACAACTAAGATTAAAAGACAACAACTTGGCTGTTCCCCTTCCCCAATTCCCCAATAAAATCTTTTTAAAAAAAAAAAGACTTTTAAGACTTCCATCCAACTGATCCGAGTCTAGTGCCTGATTTTCCCCAGACCTCCCTATTGAGGTTGCTGCAGTCAGCCCCGGGGTCAATGCCAAGTATCCAGGGAGCTTACCGCCACATTGTAGATGGCCATGCCCACAGCCCGGTGGTCGTTGATCTTCTCGGTGGACACGCTCTTGGTCTCATAAGCAAGAAAGATACCCAGCAGCAGCAGCAGCCCCTTGTAACCATAGAAAACCCCTACAACAGCAGGAAGGGGTCACCCGGGTAACAGTCTCCATGCTCCCATTCATTCCCAACCTCTCTATGCCCCTTACCTACTGTTGCTTTCTTATAACTCCACAATGAAAAGGTAGCATCCTCTCCAATCGAGCCACCCTGATCTAGCATACCCCTTCCTGTTCACTCCCCCCAGTGTCCGCCCCCCTTGCCCACACTTCACTGCTTCCTCGTGGGAATACGGGTCATGTCACACTGGAAAATGACGGTCGTGAGCAGCAGTCAGGCAAGGGCCTGAGTCACACACAGTGTCTCACCGCCTTACCCTCGAGGTGGGAAGCCAGCTTTGCAAACTGAGGGTAGGTCAGCCATTTATGGTCATAGATCAGAGCAATGCTAAAAAGGCCAGAGGGGGCCGAAACCCATGCCCTTACAGCCCCGGTCTTACTCTAGGTAGCTGTCTAGACACAGGTGGTGGCAGGACTGAAGATGAAGCTGAGGCCATCCCCACCGGTCCCTGTACTCAACACAAGTTCTGCCTTATCCCTTTCTTTAGACCCTAAGCTCCTCACGGCCAAAGACCAGCTCTCCCCGACTCTCAGAAAAGATTAGTCCAATGATAAAGAGGACGACAATCACACTTGTTAACATAAGACTTCTGCCTCTTTTTCTAAAGACTTTTCTCTCTCCAAACCTACTGTCCTTGCCCCACCCCCACTTTTGCTCCACCATCCCACTCCTTTCCCCCACGTCCCACACACCAAGCCACGTATTCATCTTCTTGGAGCTGCAGTGTTCCAGCTGGGGCAGAATAGACACATCAATATCTTCCTTTGGTTCTTCCTTGGCAAAAGTCTAAGGGAAAAACAGGGCCATAGAAAAGATGGTTGCCAGCCTCCCCTGCCCTTCCCACCTTAGCTCGGTCCCTGACTCCCAGCTCTGTCCCTCTTTCCTATGAGAGCCCCAGTACTGAGGTCAAATCCCACTCTAGGCCTGAAAGCATTTGCCTGAACACCTTGGAAATGTTTATTCTCCCTCTTTCCGTGATGCCTAGAAAGTCTACACATCCTTCTCAGACCCCCACCACTTCCATTCTTCAGATGAATCCAGAGGCCTCGGATGGGGCTCATTCTGGGAAGGAGGAAAAGCTCTGACGTGCAGAAGGCAGGAAGGCAGTCTCCCGCAGAGTGGCTTTCTCCTCAAGACCACATGCAGCCCTGAAGGCCCGGACCGCCAGTGAGCCCATCCGGCCTCCTGAGCTCAACGTCTCCTCTCAGGTGATACCTCAATGGTCCGGTGCAGGGGGTCCACAATCTGCCAGACGGCAAAAGTGAGGACATCCATGCCCACCAGCAGGCCCACCGTGGCGTATAGCTTCCAGGGCTCCAAGGTCTAGGTGAACATGGAACATGGGCATGTCAGGGGAAGTCCACTAAGCCTGACGGCCAAGGCACCAGGGGCTGAGGATAGGAAGAGCTCACCTTCCTCCACTCCTTCTTTTCCTCCTTCTTTGTGAAGACCGTGTGGACCCACCAGATCTTGGTGAACATGGAGCCATAGCCCAGACTAAAGCCCAGACCCAGGAGCCAGAGGCGGGCCTAGGAAAGGAGACAGGGCATGGGAAGAACAGGGTGGGGCAGGTGGCGGGACTGTGACAAGGATGGGATGGAAGGAAACAGATGACCACGCAGGCAGGATGCAGCCAGCAGTGGATGGGGTGCAGTGGAGAACAGGCAGGGAAGAGTCTCCCTACCTTCAACAAATTCCTCCCATCCACCTTCTACTTTGCCACCAGGTAATCTGGCTAAAACCTCCTGGCCACCCTTAATGCCTACAGGTTGCTGCCTGGACACCTCCAGATATGGCATGACACCCTTCACAACATGGCCCCACCTACCCTCCAGGCTCATCTCCCAGGCCTCACCTACCCCACGCTCCAGCCCTGCTGAACTGCTCACTCTCCCCGTATCTGCTCTCTTTTGTGTCTTTGCTAGGCACATGCTGTTCCGTCTGCCCCTGAAGTAACCATCCTTTATTCTGATACAGCTCATGCTGCAGTGCCAGCGAACGGTCTGCCCTCCCGCTGCATTCTGGTCTCACCGGAAGCACACAGCTCCTGATGATCTGGAGTGTATGTGTGTGCAAACACCATGTGCATGCATGCATGATGAAGACAGGCACAGGGCAGAGGCAAGGGAAGGGTGGGAGGGAAAGAGAGGATGCTTCCTGCCAACACAACACAAAACCACACAAATATCACTGCTGAAACCAGCCTTTTCCCCATGGCCCCAGAACTTTCCATGTACCAAGAGTCCTGCAGGGCCTCCTCCCTGTAACAGCGGTCACCTCCCTGCAGCTCTCCCAGATGTCAGTTCAGATTTCTATCCCCATCCCTCCAACTCCAACTAAGACTCCCACAAGAAACCTGGTTATTGTTCTCAGCCCCTACACCAAAGACAAGCCACCATTGTTCAAGGGTCCTTTGTGCTGTACCCCCTTTCTTGGTCTTCAATACTCCCTCCCCTTCTCTGCATGGCATGTCATGGCAGCCTTGGAACCAACAAGCACACCACAGAATGAAAACTCTGGAGGCACAGAAAGAAGGGACAGAGCCAGAGAGAGACCTGGGGGCGTGATGCTAGGAGAAGGAATAAGGACAAGAGTCGGGGAAGGACGAGGAAAGGCAGTGAACTGTACATCACAGGTGCTCCTGAGATGGGTGGGAGAGCCGCAGTTTGCGAGCCATCTGCCCACCCCTTCTCACCTGGCAGACGAAAGGGAACTGGCTTCTCCCGATGTGGTAACCATCCAGCCCGAGGGGGAAGACAGCAGCCAACGCCAGCGAGCAGCCCACAGCAGTGAGATTATTCAGGTTGGGCTGTGAGTTCTGGATATAACTAAGGCAGAGGCGGGGAGGGCAGGAGAGGGAGAAGAGCAGCATTACCCTCTTCTCCAGGGAGGCTCTGCTCTCCAAACGCCATGCAATGACCGGACCCAACCGCAGGGCCACAGGACAAAGGAAGACAGGCTTGGAGCAGGCAGTCTTGAGAGACAAAGCTGACTCGGTCAGGGGGCTGGAGACGGAGCTGCAGGGGGCTGCCCCCAGCACACACTGTGTTTAGAGCCCTGCACCACGTTGCCTGGTCCCTATTAGCTGCTTTGGAGCAGGGATGGGAGTTATATCCGGTTTCCCCCTTTCCATTCTCAGTGATCACAGGGAAAGCAGTGAGTCAGAGTGTAAACCTCGATGATACATGGCCTCAGAGTTACACAGATTTGATTCTCACTCCCTTCAATGGTCATTACCTTGGAGAGGCAGACAGGACAAGAAAAATGTCAGAAGATACACTTACCGGACATGGGAGTTGTAGATGTTAAAGGACAGACAGACAACAGCTAGGACAATGCCCAGGCTGGAGAGAACTGACACGGAGATAAAGAGTTTCTGTGACAGGAAGCGGAACGTCTTGATGACCAGGGTCTGGTCAGCAGGGGGGGACCCTCCTAAGGCACAAGGGATGGGGGAGGAGAAGGGGAAAGAAAAAGGAAGGAGGACAAAGGAATGAAAGTGGGACAGGAGGAAGGGTGAAGAGCAAAGCTGGTGCTGATGGACACTCAAGTCTTTGGCTGTGAGGACATGAGCCCCTAACTCCCTGAGTCATGGCTGTTGCAGATGGAGGGCTCTTAGGGGAACAATCAAAACTGTCGTCAGAAAATGGAGCTAATGTCCTGTCTAGAGGCTGAGAAAGGCTGAGCTGCATCACCAAAGCTGTAATCTTTTTTTGTTATTGTTTGTTCTGTTTTTCTGTCTGTCTTGAAGGAAAGGAAAATGGGAAAGGAAAGAAGGGGATAACTGAGAAATTTATGAGATTTCTTATTTATAACTCAAATAAAAAACTGCAAAAAAGCTTTATGATTCTAAAATCATATTTGATGATTGTATGATTTTACAATCATAAAGCCTAAAAAGCCTCAAACTATCTAGTCTGGCCTCCTAACTTTAAGAAAAAAAACACATGTGATTTTTAACCCTGGCAGGGTGATATTCCCAAAGGTGTTTTGCAATTATCATTAAGGGGAAGCTCAAATTTGTCAGAGTTCACAGGGTAAAAAGCAGCTAATTTCAATGTTAAGCTTGGGGAAAAAAAATTAAAAACTGTAATTTAGGCCATGCAGCATTTATAGCAGTACAGAACACTGTCCTAAATTCAAATTATAAAAAATGTCAAAACTCCAGCAGTGCTGGAAATTACTGGATTTCTGCTAGGAGGGCAGAGAGCAGGAATCTCCAATGGCTGTGCCTCCCCTCCATCCTTAAGCCGAGCCTTTATTTCATCAGGAGGTCCTTCCTTTTGCCCACCTTTAGTATCTTTCCCATTTCTTATTATTTAACCCACCAAGCACACAAAGAATATTCTTGACTTTCCCTCTTTAAAAAGCACATTTTAGCAGAAGAGAATTATATGAGGCTTTCTATCCTCTCCTGTAGTTTAAGCAACCATTTTCCTGACAGTGATAAAGAGGCAACTCTAGCTTCCTCTTCCAGTAAGTGGCCTGAGGTGACCACTGAAAACAGTTCACTATTCGCTTGACCCAGAGAACCCCACAAAATCATGCAAATCAAGAGGTTCAAATCTTTGTGTTCAATTTAAGCGCTCTTGTGAAACTGCCCAGGCCATCAAGGGTATGCATATCTGAAAAGCCACCAAGTATCTAAAGGATGTCACGTTACAGAAGCAGTGTGTGCCATTCTGTCATCACAACACAATGATGGAGTTGGTAGGTGTGTCCAGGCCCAACAGTGGGGCTGGACACAGGGTCGGTGGCCCAAAATGAGTGCAGAATTTTTGCTGCACATTAAAATGCTTAAAAATGAAAAGTAATGCTGGACTTAAGGGTTTAGATGTAGACTGTCTGGTCACTGAGCACAGCCAGGTCAACAAAGCTCCCAAGATGCAGCGTGGAACTTAACAGAGCTCGTGGGCGGGTTAACCCATATGTGAGCTCTCCCTGCCACACTGAGAAAGAGAAGATTGTGCCTAAACCCGAAGAGGCTGCACAGAAGGAAAAGATCTCCCAGAAGAAACAAAAACTTATGGCCCGGGAGTCAATTCAGCATCAAATAAATGCTAATAAAAGTAAAAAGTGGCAATTCTAAGCCTGAAATAGCTGGTTCAGATATATTTCAAAAGGCAGCCAAACACCTGCAAAACCTAAATGGAGTTTCCATTTCCTGTCCCTGCCCACACCCTGCCTCTGATCCCCAGTAGCCCCAGCAATGTACTTTTTTTTTTTTTTAAGATTTTTTATTGGGGAATTGGGGGAAGGTGAACAGACAAGTTGCTGTCTTTTTTGTTCTTCAGTCTAGTTGTGGGGGACGTTGCTTCACTGGCCCAAGTTGACACCATCATTGCACTCTTCCCGGGTGAGGCAGATCAGTCTCTGGCTTCTGGACAGCCGCTCATGGCGGCTGCTGGCCGCTCACGCTGGCTGCCGGCTACACATGGTAGCCCATGGCAACCCACTGCCACAGGGGCTGCAGCCTATGCCGTCGCCAGTGACTCACGGCAGCCCAGCTCCAGGTTGAGCTGTTGTTCAGCATCTTAGCTGTAGAGGGCAGTATCACTGGCCGTCATATGCGGGATCTGAACCGGAGCCCTCTGGTGTCTCAAGCCAGCTCTTAACCAATGCGCCACTCGGATCACAATGTACTATTTTTAATAGTGCATTGATACCCACTGCCTAGTCCCTCTCCAAATACACCAGTCTCCCCTACCTACATCTGGGGTGTTTTATTCCTTTCTTTAACCCTAGCCCCTGGTCCATCTCCCTGCCGCATTTCAACCTAATGGCACCTACCATCCCACCCTCATTCAAATGCATGACCCTTTTCTATGATTATTCGGAAGGGTTGAAGGAAAATATAAACAGGGTCCACTTACCAATCCACTTATCCGTTTTGGACCAAGAAAGGTCATCCTTGGTGCTGTCATAGTAGCCAATCTTCTTGTAGCTGCCACCTGGGCAGATGACAATAGGAGAGACCACGGGTAGGTGAATAGCTGGTCCTAGGCATTCTCAACTTCCTACTTTGCTAAAGTAGCTTTCCATGGTTGTACCTGATTTTCCCTTCACCTGAACCCCTGAAAGATACTTGGAAGACCAGAGGAGTCGTTTGAGTAAGCAATCTGATTTAAAAGCGATGTGAGGTGGACCCCAGAAATCAAGATTATCTTGTATGTGTAAAGCTCTTCAGTGAGGAAGGCTCCAAGGTGTCTGCCACTCATTCCACAGCCTAACACCTCCCTTAGCAAGACGTCTCTCACTTTGATTCTAGCTTCGAAAGCTTTAAACATTTCTGTTTATTCTCACTCTTACGATAGAATTACAGAATCTATTTTCCCAGTGGCTTTCATTTTAATTTTATAAATTTCTCTTATGTTGGTTGGCTTGGGTTCTAACTCCTTAGCTAAGTTGCACTTGCCTCTTAAAGAGCCACAAAGGGAAACTGAGTCACTCCTAAGATTTCTATTCTAGAACTGTCCCCGTTACCATAACTTTTCCATCAAAAGCCAACTCATACCCCTTTCACCATGGCTGAAGTCCATTCCCTCTTGTCCTGGATACAAAGAAGATCTGAGAGGATGTGGGAAGTGGGAGAAGGAAACAAAGAAACTTTTCACAGGAAGCCAAGAAATGGCTCTCTTGGCCATGCCTTAAGAGGCTGAGAGCAGAGTGGAGTTGAAAAATTAACTCATAGAAGTTCTGCAAATACATGAGTAAGTGTGCTAAGTTACAAGAAAATACAACCTGGAAAAGCCAAACTATACATACTACAGAAAAATTAGGAATGCTTGTTTACATAGCAAGAAAATGTAACGGATTTGCTTTAAAAATAGCAGGATTCCTAGAAACAGCTTTCCTGGAATCCATGTGAAGCAAGTGATAGGTCATTAACCCCTCAACCCAAGCCACTGAAGGGAAATTTCTAAAATTAAAATGGAAGCCACTGGGGAAAGGGAGTGGCTGTTTTCAAAGTGCATGCCACTTTTCAAGAACACTACCACTGTAACTCAAAGATCTCCACCCACACAGGAGCTTTTTCTGTTATTATTATTTAAAAGTTTGATAGACACCAGTTAAAAGGGCAGGTGGTGGGGAGGCAGCAAGGCCATCTTGTGGTGTCTCTTGGTGGTCTTCTCCCAGGCGCGTCTGAGCCCCGCCCCAGCCCGACTCCACATCCCCTGGGCCCCTGCTCACCCTGTAGCTGCTCAATCAGTGTCCACGCCATCCGCGAGCCGCTGGCATCAAACACCACATGGCCCTGAGGGAGGGGAGCACATGAGGGAAGGCAAAGGGGAGAAAAGCAAGAGTGAAAGAGAACATCAGGGACTCTTTGAATCCGTGTTTTTGATCTTAATTGAGCTTCTGAATGAATTCTATTTATGGCATTTGCCTGCATGTAGGACATACCCCAGATGCCCATACCCTAGATTTTAGAAACATTATTCTTTTAAGCAGCTTCACCCATGAGATTTGAGTGAGAAAAATTTCCAGATAGAACACCAGGAGACCTGGCTTCTGGCTGTGTGACCTCAGCAAGTCACCAAATCCCTCTGGATGAGAATTTTCCCATTTTAAAAGGGATTAGGAGATGATCTTTCAGACTGTTTCCTCTTTGAAAATCCTATGATTCTTATCTGACTTACAAATATCTAAAGTGAAAAGAAATGAGGGGAGGGGTTGAATGAAGTGGAACAGACCATTTTCCCCTTCTAGTTGCTTGTGGGCTTTTTTGGTTTAGGGGTCCCTACTTCCTTGGTCTGAGACTGATTATTGCAGGGAGGTAACTGAGAGAGACAGAGAATGTATGTTTCCAGGGGAAGGAGGGTCTCTCTCTTGATGGGAGGACAGGGGAGTGTGAAGGTTGCCAGGACTCACCGAGACACCCTCAAAAGATGAGGAGTTCATTGCCCGGTAGATTTGGTCAGTAATGGTCTGGTTGTTGTAGTTGAAGTCTTCCAGGCGCACACCCGAATGGCCGCCCCCTCCGGATGTCTTGTTCAGGGCCAATGCCAAGGCCCAGATGGCATCGTAGGCCAGTGGTGCCTCCTGGAAGCCACCTGTCTCCTCAGGGTGTCTTTTCAGTCGCTTGGTCAGTTTTTCCACAAACTCCTGGGATGTCTGGGGAGGGAAGAACAGAAAGAAAGGGCTGGAGTGTGGGAAGTAATGGGGTGGGTGTGGCATCTGATTCTGGCTCTGACACTTCGAGTTGAATAGATGGTTTATGTTCGTGCTGTCGGATTAAGCATGTGCACATTAAAAACCTTTATACCCACATGTCTGGCTCAGATCAGAAGCGACTACAGCAGGGATTAGCTGGGTCCAGTGGCTTAGCTTGTATAGATGCTAGCTCAGAACTACAAACAGAAAAATTTAATTAATAGACACTTTTGCAAAAAACAGAAAGAAGAGATAGAGAAAAACCCAAGAGACATGGATACTCCAAGGAAGACTTGCAATGTTGTTCTCTCATCCTTCAGACTTTCCCAGTAGAGTTGACTCAGGACCAAATAGCTTCTTCAACTCTGAAAGACCCTAGAAAAGGTGACACCACAGCCTTTCTCACTCTGCTTGTCAAGCAGGAGGATTTTCTTAAGTCAGCTAAATTCTTACCATCCTCATGTGCTTTCAATTCACTGTCTCTTAGATGGCTTTCAGAAGGCTGAGCGCTGCAGAAATAACCCTCACAGTTTTAAAGTCTATTATTCAATCCCTACTCACACACCTCCCAACCCTCAATCTTCTTTTTCCAAGAAAGCTAATAGAATGACAGCTCTTTTAACACTGTCATGAAATGGGTCAAGAGACTTGAACTTCTATAGCTGGCAGTAACCTTGCTTAGCTAAATCACCATAGGCAAATTGTTTAAGTTTTTGGAAATGTCTTCCATATAAAGGAAAAAAATCACATCTGCCCTTCCTTACCTCCCAGAAACCACACATGGAAGGACTCAGTGGCCACCTCTTGGCAAGGCACATGTGATACACAGGGGCACTACACAACTGTCTAGATTTGGAATGTATGTACATACGCACACCCTAATGAAGGAATGAATAGATGAATGAATTATAAATAAAAATCTTCATTCCTCATGTCTTGTCCACTTTTCTTTCTATTCACCTTTCTGGAGACAGTAGGAGAAGAAAATGCAAAGGACAGGCAGTGTGGTGCCAATGAAAACAGGCTGCGCTTTGAAGACATGCGGGCCCGGGCTCTGCTCTCATTGAGGACAGGACCAGGTTCCACTCCTCTCTTCATTCTCAGCATCCAGCACGATGCCCAGCCCATAATAGACGTCCATTGGATTAGGCAGTGAAAATAAAACCCACAGAACATGTAACTTTAGGAGTGAGCCCTCTTGCAAACTGTAGACTTTAGGTGATAACGATATGTCAGTGTGGGTTCATCCATTGTAACCACTCTGCTGGGGACTGTTAATAATGGGGAAAATCTATGCCTGTGGAGGGGCAGGGGGCAGACAGAAAATCTGTGCACCTTCCTCTCAATTTTGCTGTGAACTTAAGCTGCTTTAGAAAAAAACAGTCTTTAAAAAAAAAAAATGTCCCCTGGATGGATAAGTAGATGGATGGATTCTATTTCTAACTAATTATTTACCTGCTATGTCATCTCAAACACATTATTAACCCTCAGTAGCTGGTTATTCAGCTTTAAAATGGAAATACTTCCTTGAAGAGTTATTACAAAGATGAAATAACACATGTAAAATGCTGGGTATAAAGTAAATTACATTTTCGCTTTGTGAATTTCCCTCTCAACTTCATCTTTGTCACTGATACTCAGGTCTATAATCTAGCTCAGTATTTCAAGTCCTATATCTCCAACTGTCTCTAATGCATTTTCAACTATATGATCTCAAATTATAAAGATCTAAAACTAAGTTTGATTTTTCCTCACACCCCAATATATCCCAGTACCTGAGATTGAATCCTTAGAATCACCACCTTAGACCTTTAGGCTATTACAAATCACCAAGTTCTCTTAATTCTTTTGTTAAAATATTTCATTAACATCACACCTCCATACACAGAATGATAAAATAATAATAATAATAGCTAACATTTATGTTGTCCATACAATGTGCCAGGCACTTTTCTAAGGTATGTATATCAACTTATTTAATCCTTAAATAATCAAATGAGGTTTAAAGCCATTTTAGAGATAAGGAAACTGAGGCACAGAAAAGTTTAGCTTGCCGGAAGTTGTACTGCTAGTGCGAGGCAGAGCTGACATTCACACTCAGGTGGCCTGGCACCAAGTCTCTACTCACCCCAAGGACCCTGCACTGCCCTGGAAGCTGTATTTCTCTCCAAGAGCACCTGTTGGGCTGAGGCTTTTGAAGAAGTCCTTCAGCCTTTAAACTCCATCCAATGTGCAGTTCAAAGTAAATTCTACATCAGAAAATCACCCAGACGGAAAGGGGTTCATCTGCACTGCACGGTGCCATTTCCTGCCTTGGTCCTCATGCAGTCTGTGGGCTCCAGGTCACCACCAATAACACGCTTGGGTGGCACTGCTGACCAGTGGGTGGCACTGCTGACCCCACCCTACCCCATAACTAAAGTTACCAAAAACATCTTTCCCCCTTGGGTCAGTAAAGATATGGTTGTACAATAAATTTTCAAGTGGAAATGTTACTAGGTACTTAAGGAAAACAACAACCAAAATTCCATAACCCACAGAAATTAGTGAAGTCACCAAGTGCAAATTTATGATCCCAACTTTTTAACAGCCCTGTCTGTTTCCACATGTGAGAATGGATGCTTGACAGTGATGTAAAATGTGTATCTTGAGGTAGGTTTTAATCCTTTATTGTATGCAGGTCTGGTGCATACTCACAATTTCATCCCACATCCCACCTGCCCGTCTAGCCCAGAGCTGTAATATTCTCCAGAACCACTAACCCACTCCCCACATGTGGCTCCTAAAGACTCTTTCTGTAAAGCAGTTTCCTCAATCTGCACACTGACATTTGGAGCAGGATAATTCTGTGTTGTGGGGGACTGTCTGGTACATTGTAGGATGTTTAGAGGCATTCCGGGCTTACCCAGCAGCTGTGATGACCAAAATCGTCCCAAGGTATTGCAAACTCTGGTTGAAAACCACAGCTCTAACCAATAGTCCTCAATATGTGGTCTCCAAGCCAGCAGCACGAACATCCTCAGGGAACTTATTAGAAATGTAAATTCCCAGGCCTACCCCAGACCCACTGAGTCAGAACTTCCAAGGAAAGAGGCCACTGACCTGTGTATTAACGTTCAGGTGCTTCTGATAGAACCTAAAGTTTCAGAACTACTGATCTCAACATAAAGCCATCCTTACAGAGTAAAGGCAACTCTGCTTTTTCCTAAATTGCCATGGCTCTGGGCCCCGAGCACCAACCCTTGCTTCAGATCCACTTCTCCTGGTCCTGTTTAATTCACCTGTAATCTCTTCCCTAGGTGGTTGTGAAGGCTGCGTCTACTCTCTGGAAAAGCTTGGCTCCTTCCCCTGGCATTTTAGATTGCTGAGCAGTCCTTGTGTCACCAGAAGCCGCATGGCCTCAAAGGCAGGCACCATCTTTCTCTAGAGACCAAGAGGCAGAAAGAGACCTCCAACTGTTCTGCTCCAAAGCCCAGATGTCCCTTTATACCCTTCACTAACTCCCTGCTTCCTGTCAGTTCCCTGCTAGCAAGCAGAAGCCACAACTGCAAGGTCCTGAGCTCAGCACCAGCAGTCCTTTCCAACTTCGATTACCAGCTCCTCCACTTCCCAGGTTCTTAGGGATGATTCACCTGTCAGGTGCCCTACAGGGAAGTGACCTTCCAGAATTTTCCCACTGTATGTTTCAACCATGATACCTTAAACATGGAGCCCTTTAGAATGTCCCAGGACAGTGGCCAGATCAGAGTCCATGTGGCAACTGAGCCTTCTATCACAATCCACTCCCAGAACAAACTTCCTGAATCTTCTTTCTCTCTTGCTCAAAAATTGCCATCAGCTATCAGCTAAACAGTGTTAGCAAATAAAAGTACAAACTTCTTAGTCAGACTTTGTGGTTTCCCGTGGAAGGTGATGGGGCAGAATGATTTGGAGTTAGATTAAGTGGGACTCAATTCCAGCTTGACCACTCAGCAGTTACATGACCTGGGACAAGTCACTTAACCTCTCTGAGTGCCAATTTCCTGGTCTATAAATGGAAATGAGAAATCTGTCAGAGCATTACTTGTGAGGATCATTGAAATTATGTATCCAAGCTGCTGGATTACTACACAAAAGCAATTATTACTACAACTTTGTTTTAATGAGCTATTTGGAGGGTTTATAACCATGAACTCACCCCTAGCATGTTTTCAAAGCAGGTATCCCAGCCCTGGGTCACCCTTGGTATAATGAGCAAATGCATAGGTAGCCTCATCCAGCTCACCCCAACATTCTTGTGTTCCTTGAGATGCAGGGCTGAGCAAGAAAGGGGCCTCTTCTCCCTCACACCTCTTCACTGTGCCCCTCACCTACAGGCCTGCCTCTCAGCCTTCTCAAATCACAGAACATGTCTTCTAGCTCCAGGTCTGTCCCTAACCAGCTGTCTGGGGCTAACTGATTTCAAAAGTTCCCTTTACATCTAAAATTCTAAAAAGGGATCATTTAAAAAGCATCAGGAGCAAAGTTAAGTGAGTATCGACCAGGGGTGAATATCAAACAATTCTAAAGAGCTCTGAAGTCACCAAGAAAATAAAATGTATTTCTGCGCAGGAACAGCACTCCTGTAAAGGTGTGGTTGCGTATACAGCAATCTATATTATCACTAACGCCTCTTCCTCCTTCAACTTCTTGCCAACCGCTCCTCATTTCCATGGTAACAGCCCTTCCACTCATCAGGGGACTACTAAACAAACCACTCCCATTTCCTTTCTCTTTCCTACCCAAGGAAGTCAGAGCAGAGGTGGACTCCACAGAAACGTGATGCAAACAAGTTCAGGGTGGGCAGAGACCCCTACCTCACCCCACCTCCAAACCTCACACCTGCTCCACTCCTCTTGGAGGCTCCCTCAGTTCTCCCCACCTGCCCAGGTGTCAGCTTCCAAGGCCCCACTCTCACCATATTGGAAATGCTGCGGGTGTTGGCAGGGTTCAGCATGACAATCTCAGTGGTGATGTGACCCTCCACCGCCTCGGTCATCTCATCCACCGTGCAGTTGATGGACGGGTCATAGATCTTGAACCAATTGTCAGCATACCACCCGATAAGGAACCAGACATACTTCTTCCCAAAGAGCCGTTCCTTGTACACCTGAAAGCAAAAAAGGGGGAGGGCTGGGTCTTTGTTTCATTGTTTGGTTTGTTTTTTTTTTGTCTTATCTCACTTGACACTATTCAGCCTCTTGGGTATCACAGAAGAGCAGAGAACTGAAAAGAGAAATCTACAAGTCTTATGGGGGTGGGGGTGTTAGGAAAGCCTCCAATATTCCTTCAAAGGTCCTACCCAACCTCTGTTTTTGAGTGGCCTTTTCCAGCCAGTAAGGAAAGATGGGATTCACAGGCTCCTCCAGAAACACAAAGCAGCAAGAAAATGAGATCTGGAGAAAGTGCCATGTGTGTGAGAGGCCAAGAGATGGAGTCAGAGCCAACAGACAGGGACATCGTGTTAATCATCACCTCAGATCATTCACTATCAGCCTGAGCAGAAATGTGGAGAGGAGATCCCATGAGACCCCAAGGCAAAAAGCCTGCCCAGTCCCCCTCCCCCTTCAGATTTCAAATCCACCTCACAAAAGACTTTCCGGGCTTCAGTTTCATAGAAAAGTCCCACAATGATCCGGGCGTCTTGGCGCTACAAAACAGAGAGAAAAACAGAGCTCCTGAGGGACGCTTGGGACTGCGAGGGCTCAGCCAAGCGCATTCACAGCTTTGCCTTCCTGTCCCGGAGAGCTCAGTGCCGGGTTCTGTTTGATAGGTAGTGCATAAATGTCACCTGGAAGACGGAGCTGAACTTCCGCCAGGAGATGGTGCTGTCTTAGGGAATCAAACTTATGTGACTGTGACGGAGGTGTTAGCTAACACTAGGGCAGCAATCATATTGCAATATAGATGTGTATCAATCAACAAGTTGTACACCTTAAGCTTACACAATGTTCTATGTCAATTATTTCTCAATTTAGAAACAAAAAAACAAAACTAGAAAGAAACCAACATTCCCCCACTGGGCTCTCCTCTCCAACCCACCACTGCTCCCCTGACCCGGTTCCTCTACAGGCTGAGCCCACCACCCCAGCCATCCCACCTTAAGGTTTTTGACGGGCACAGCTGGATCTGAGAAGAAACTCTGGCGGAAAGTAATCTCGATTCCAGCCTCCTTCACTCGTTCCTCTAAATCGTCCAGAGTCTTGAGTGGGAATGAGAAATAGAAAAAACACGCGGTGCACAGTGTGGTAAAAATGAGAGATGTTAGCTGGGGATTGCATACTCAACAAAGGAACAGTGGTTCTGAACGCTTCTTCAACACCTTCTGTTCTTGGGGTGGGGAGTGTCCGAAAAAAAGCATCTGAAGTCTTAGCATGTGGCTTCTAAGTGAGAAGAGGCATGGTGAGCCCTTCCTGAGGATCTGTGTCCACAGGAGTCACCCCATTCACCCCCTCTTACCAGTGACAGCAAAATTGGGGAGAAAGGAAACAGGAACTCAGAAAAGACAAGGCAGAGTCTGGTAGAGAAAGGATGATGTCAACCTTAAAAGGCAAATGGGCAGACAGACAAAAGGACCAGAGAAGAATGTCCTGAATCACTGAGAGAACGTGGGTGGAGGATTAAAGGGCCACTGAACGTAAGAGTGGATTGAGGATCCAAAGAATAGAATTAAAGAGAGGAAGCCGACTGTCTTCTTTGGGTAGAAGCGTATGTTTCCTCTAACTGCACAATCTCCCTCTCCCCCTTCCACCTTTCCGTTTGCCGGCATCTCTCTCTAAGTCAACTACCTGACCCTTGTACATATACTCGTCTATCTGCCTCTCCCTCTCCCCTTCTTTCCCTCTCTACCTGTCTCTACCTGTTTCTGTCTCTGTCTCCATCTCCATCTCCATCTTTCTCTTCCTCTCCCTTCCCTTCTGGGTGCCTTCACCCATTACTATAGCTCCATTCCCTCTGTTCCCATTCACACATACACTCCCCCTCCACCCCCACCTTGAGTGCCTCTGGAATCTGCGACTTCCCTTGGGTTCCTTTCGTGTATTCTCTCCCCACTGTGTCCCAACTCTGGAGTGAACCTATTTTAACAGAGCTGGGTCATTTTTGGTCTATCTGCCTGGGGAACAAAGCATCAAAGGGGGTAAAAAAAAAGTCCTAAAACCAAAAAGCTGGAGAGGATCCTGAAAATTCAACTTGTTCACTCCTCTGGTTACAGAAGAACATGTACTTAACCCGCTCGGAATGTGCTCTCTTTTGATAAAGAATCAGTCTCCCCATGCCCTCCCCACCATGACGTCCCATCACCTCCCTGTGCACTGGAGTTTCAGGGCATGCCCCCTCTACCCCGTCCCTCCTCACCGAAGTGAAGACTTCGGTGGTCTGCTGGATGGTGGCGATCTTCTTCCAGCCCCACTTTTCGAAGAGTTTCACACGGGTAGGATTGTGGAGTGTGGCCGATGGATGAGTGCGGAAGAAGGTTGGAAAGCGCTGCCGGTTTGAGAGGGCTGGTGAGCTGGAGCCATAGGAAAGCTGGGAGGCAGGGACAGTATCACAGGGCGGGGTTATCCATGGATTCCATTGAGTTGCTGAGTTCCTCCAGCCCTTCCCTGCCTCTGGGCATCTCTCCCCACTCTCTCCAAGTATCCCTACTCAGCCCTGGGAGAAGAGGTTCCCCAAGGCCCACACACCCCTCCCAATCAGGACTCTGTCACTGATCTCATTCATTCCTTGTGATGATGACAAGGTTGGAAGGTCGGCCGCAGCACTGTCAGGCCACTGCTGCCAGGAGGCTGATCAGTTCAGGCCTGCAAATAACTCGGTCTCGGACGCAGTCCTCTTAAATATACCCTCTCTTTAGCACAGCCCAAAGGAAACGGCCCACCTCTGTCTCCAGGCCCCGCTTACCACAATGAGGTTCCACATCCTGGCGGCCTCAGCCACAAGCGTGGACACGGAGCTGCAGCCAGGCATAAGGATGATCTTGATAGGGTCATTGTAGAGCAGCTCGTACAGGTACTTGGTGGCCTGGCCCGGGTCACACTAAGGGGGTGTGGGGTGAGGACAGGCTCTCCCAGCACTCCTCCCTTCCCTGCAACTCCTACTTTTATTTTCCCCAGAAACCACTTACTTCTCCCAACCACCCATCCCTCTGCCGAAACCCTTGTCACTGTTAACATGTTCTCCTTCCAGACACCTCTTCCCGGTTTCCCTTCACTCTTAAACACCCTTCTCTCTTTCACCTGCTGCCTTATCCATGCTCCCCCCACACAGCCCTCCATCAGCCCTGATGCATATGCCACCTCCCCTCTATCACTCCTGCCCCTCACCCCGTGTTTCTATGCTCCAAACACCTGTGAGTGGAAGGGTCTGTAGGAATGTGAATAAACTCTTCCCAAGTCCTGAGGCAGCCTCCTCAGAGCCATATTATGAAAATTCCTCCCTCACCTCTGCAAACTCCCTTTCCCCACCTTCCATTTTTTTCCTCCCTCTTCTCTTTTCAGGGCTAGTGATAAATAAACAAGAGAGAACAGGAACAAGTCCACCAGGGGTCCAGCTCAGCATCCATCCCCTCCTGCTGGGCCCTGACAATTGACAGGTCCATTAGAAAAAGAGACACTCAGGAGTAGAAGAGGGGGAAGAAACAAGGATGGGGAAAGAACTGGGGAGAATAAATAGAATGACACTCAAGAAACTAGATCCTTTTATGAGTGACTGAAGGAGATGACTGAAGGAGAGGCATGGTGATGGGGAAAGTAAACAATGCAGAAAGGTAGAGAGAAAAGGAATGATGGGAAGAGGGGAGGAGGTGGGGGACAGCCAGCCACTGCCTATTTCCCTCCTGCTGGAATATGACATTTCAGAAACTGCTGGAGCCCCAAAGGAAGTGAAGAAGAAATGGAAGCCAGTGGGGAGCGAGGGCAGAGGGGACACAGACAGGAGGCACAGGGGACTGCGATGGGGGTGGGGGGTGGGGTTGAAATGGGGAAGTTCCAATGAAATAAAGAAGGCCCCCTAGAGCCTGCTCGCTTTCCACGGAGGCCTGACATTTGGGGCACTGTGGGAAGTTGGAGAAGGGGGAGTCCGGGCAGGCTGACAGCCTGCAGAACCAACCCTCCCCCAGAACTCCATGCCCACCCACCTCCACTGCTAAGGGCAGTGCTCAGTGTCTGCT